>CM062289.1:365422436-366777730 GCA_031216915.1 Pictodentalium vernedei
TAACCCCTTGTGGTACAGTGATAGATATAACCTATTATATATATTTAATAACCTATATATAGTGACCGAAGCTAGCAGAGGTAGCACCTTGTAGAAGACAAAAGTGACAGCAGCTAGTGATCCCAGTAAAGATAGAAACCAGCGGTGCAATGGAAGAAGACAATAGCAACAACCGCTACTGGTGATTATACAGGAGGTAGAAGCTAGTGGTTTAGGCAATAGAGGTAGAAGCTAGTGATAACGGTAGAAACTAATAATACAATTGTAGGAGACAATAGTGACAGAAGCTTGAAATGATCCTAGTAGAGGTATCAGCTAGCAACTACGGTGGTAGGAAATATTTTCTCACTAACTAAACATTTTTCATGTTTTGGCCTCCAAAAACAGATCTTTTGATCCTCCATTGGGGCAAGAGGTCTTAAAATATGTTTTGTGGGCAAACATTTAAAATACAGTAAAACCGGAACGACGATTTTTGTGAATATCGTTGGCCAGATATCATCCTAACTTTAGGTAAATTTAAACAGAAATTACGTGGAGTAGAGCTGTATTTTTTGCACTGGCCACTAATACTAGTACAGTACTGGCTGAAGGCAGTACTATTAGGGGGTTGGTCATAGTACGGCCAGTTGTAACCATGGTAGAAACCAGTAGCTGTGAGAGTTATAGAATCCAGTAACAAAGTATAGTATATCTCGCGTGACTTTACCTTCCTCTGATTGGGGAAGGAGATGATGTACTATACAATTTCCAATAGTTTTTTTTATTACACGCCTGTTCTATGAAATCCCCATCTATACCAACACTAAAACATGCGTAAAATGAAACTCCGTTCCGCATATATGTGCTGAACGGAAAGCGTGCACCGCAATTACATTTTGAATCACTAGCGATAGCTGAACATAGTAACACGGGTTCCCCTCGAAAATACACGACACTTTCGACAGCCAGGGCCACCTTGTGTTGGACAGATTTACGGGTGGAGGAAGCTGCAGAGAACCACCGAACAATGACGAGCAACTGTCAAACTCCCGAACGTACTAATTCCACACAGACAAGGTTAGCACAGGTTGAAGACAGGTGCATCATCGCCTTAATACACATCGCCACCGTACTCCCACGTGGGAAATCGGTAGTAAGTGTATTCCCAAGGACACAACTCAGTTACCCCTGGTGGGGATCGAACCGTGGACCTCTCGGTTTGAATTTCAATGTCATAACCACTGAGCCACCGCGCTCCCATCGAGGTAGTGTATTGAAGTTGAGATTTCGTCTCTGGGCATATGATGCCCAAAGATAAGATTGAGACTTCAATACACAATCTCCTACTATCCCGTGTCGGGTTGTAATGACCAGTTTATCTTATAATATCATCTTAAGAGGTTTAAACAATGAACTGTTGCATTCTGTACCAACCAAATGATGGAACTGTTGTCATGAGTGATTCCCTGGATTAAAAACAATGCCACTGTCAAAGAAGTTTTCGTTTCAGTAGAGCAATTAAGAACGCTTGACGTTGCTATGTATATTTAAATAAATTAGCTTTATTTACTTCATTGGTAGTTCTGAAACAGGGACCTCAACGTGTGTACAAATGTAGGTATTAAATTACTTTCGTGAGCAAATGCAGCCACAAAAATCCGTATCATAGCGTGGAGTGTGGCAGTCGTCAATACAAATTTGTATTTAGTCTAGACGTTTTTACTTCTACTGGAGAAAATATATGCTTTTTGTAAGATAAAACAATTATTTAAATTTTTATCTAAAACGTAACTAAAATTCACAATTGAATAATCCTCATTTTACATTTCAGACAATGGAGGTCAAGTTCGTAATGGCGCCAGTAACTGGCCTCTTCGTGGCTGGAAGGGGTCGCTGTGGGAAGGTGGTGTCCGTGGTGTCGCCTTTGTAAATAGTGCATTACTTGAGCGACAAGGTGTAGTTTCCAAAGAACTCATCCATGTTTCTGACTGGTTCCCAACGCTTGTAAATCTTGCTAAGGGTAATTTGAATGGTACTCTGCCGTTAGATGGATTCGATCAATGGAATACAATAAGGTTTGGTAAACATTTCTTCAAGATCAATAAAAATAGCGAACGCATTGACGGGAGGGGGGGGGGGAGAGAATTTTCCAATATGAAGCTCCCAGAGAGTGAACAAATTAAGTGTATCTGTTTTAGTGTTCTGGAATGTGTTCTCATATTCCAGGTTTCGTAAGAAAAAAGAGAGACAATTTAAAACAAAGACAGAAATTCTCGTGAAAACCAAAGAAATCACGAAAAGGATTTCTTTTTTATGATTTCTATGGCGAAAACATTCTTCCTTTACTAACTGACTGGAGTGAAATAAAGTGTAATTATTTCGCTATCAACTGCACGTGTGGTTGCATCTAAGTTACGGTAACAACTTGAAAGTATTACATGAGACCCGAGAGAGGTTTGGGGGGGGGGGGGGGATTAGCCAACTAGAGAGATGAAAAATATGGACCAATTGAATATATGTAAAAAAATACCTGGCCTCCTCAACTTGTTTTCATTTTTCACTATTCACTATAATAGTTGTAATGCAGTTAGTTTAAAAAATTAGATTTGATCGTTTTGTTTCCCTTTTATATACCAGTTTCGAGGCTGCGTGACAGTGGTACACATTTCCCTTCTGTCCTACTTGCATTATAAAAAGCGCCACCTGATGCCAGAACAAACATAGTAAAACTCCGGGAAAACTATTACGATCAGTATTGTGAAGGTAATCGTTAGAAAGCCACTTCTAATCATTACTCTTGCTGTACTGATCCTAAACCATTCCGGATGCTTCCCAGTTTACAGTTAAAACTAGAAGTCCTGTCACGAATTGTGCGCTTATCTGAGTCTAATTGTGCGCACGGCAGGTTCTCCTGGTTACTAATAGCAAACGCAGTCAATGTTTCTGCCAATGGACCTCCGAGTTATCCGGAGGTCCATGGGCTGAAACATTGCTTGTGCACTGGCCATACATGTATGTACATAATTTGATGGCCTTACTATGGTCACAGCGCGTAGATTAACGCGCAGATCGACGAGCTATTGGTGCGCATTTCATGACAGGACTTCTAGTTTTAACTGTAATCCAATTCAAGTTGGAGATTCTGTTCCTGAATTGGATTTGGGTACAGAGCAAAAGAGGTCAAAACTCAAATAACTAACAAATATCATATTGTTGGGCCTGAAACACTCATTGCGTGTTGGAAACATGATACGAAAGGAAAATAAATAAAAATGAATTGAAAATAAACATAGAAACACCGAGAAGACCAGGTACCGTTTGCTGTACCAGACCAAGTAAACATGCTGCCAATTTCTGTGATAGCGGGTATCCATTATTATTGCAGAGTATCAATTCTAAAAAAGTGACTACAACTGCTGGACAGCTTTCTTTTTCAACTGCCCAGCTGAGCATAAATGATACAGAGACCAGGAATTTAGAAACTCACCCAAAGGGAAATGCTTTGATTATGTGTCATGCTTCCAGAAACAAATAAAATCGTTACCCGGCATTTGAAAAAGATAATGCCATCAACAGTCTCTCCGGTCCATCGGGAAACTCCTAGAGACCCCTGCTGCCCCTTTCTCATAAATTAATCCCGACTTCATTAAATCACGCCAAAGCTGTAGTTACTTCCTTTTCCTTGTTAGTGAACTACCAGATAAAACATTTCGTTCTTCTAGATTTGGAGTATCATCAGAAAAACTGTAGAATTTGCAGACCCGTAGTTCTGTTGAGACACTCAGTTGAATATATTGGTTTTAGTCCGTTTCGCTGTTGTTCTCAAAACAGGCCCTACATGAACAGCGGAAACAAAGTGCTACTGGTCTCCAGCCAATTGTCAGATGGGAATATACAGGTTATTATAGCACTCAGTTGATCTGGGTTGTTGTAGTCATTGGAGTTTACGAAACCGTCAGCCAAATCAAACAAGACGCCGTAACCCCCGGGTTTCATCTGGCAGATCAGATCTCAAAGAAAACAGTTTTCAATTGCGGCTTTCAGCCACTCGTGAAAAAGTATATTTCCTCGCAGTCAGTGATGAGATGAAATAATTCCGATGAGTACTCATAAAAAGTAGGCATCCTCTTTTTATACAGCTATCAATACTATAAAACTTTTACAATTGAATTTTCTAGAATTTTATTTTCTAGTTATGACTTTAAATGGTTTAAAATAAACCATCAGCATTTTCAAAGATGTAACAATTTGCCAGTTGGCAAATTAGCATATCCTTTAAAATGGTAATGATTCCTTTTAGTCAGTAACATTAAAAAAAAGAAAGAATTTTTGTCTCTGAAATTTATAAGGACGACAGTCAAAGTTTCAGCCAAGCACCCTCTGGATTGAACCCGGTGGTCCATTGAATAAAGCTGTAAAGGTCCTATTCATGCATTACCACAAGAATCGGGTGTTATTGTCTGAATGGAATCTACTCTCCGCCGACGTTTTATTGGTAATTCATTCTCCACGTACTGTATGTGCTTAACAGGAGATATAAAAAATAGTAAATTGCAGATTGTTACACAATGGACGAGATGGGAGGCTCTGAGTTATCGGATGAATTTATTATTACGATCTTGCTTCTCAGTTTGTACAGAGCGTAGGCATTATGGGAAGTGAGGGGAGAATATTAGGCAGCCATCCCACTAACCTCAAACATATTTTCAGTAAATTATACTTCGGTCGATTTGTGTTCCAATCCTCCAGAAACAAGAGTATCGTATTCGTGCAAATAAAAATGGATGACAATTATCAATTTATTATTATTTATTGTGGTTTAAGGTCACTTCTAGATAGGGACCCGCACATTGCCGATTTTGATCAAATCAAATATCGAATCGAATTGTTGAAAACGAATCGAATTTCGAAACGAACTCCGAATCAAATCACAATTATAATGGATACGTCCTCAAAAGAAAAGTTTTTTTTCTAAAATAATAACGCCGGTTATTAAAAGACACAGTTATGTTGAGTACAATTTTCGCCTCAACACTTCCCACACCATAATCTGAGGTATAAACCAATATACTAGCTTTGAAGTAAAACTATTCAAATTGTTGATTTTGTAGCTTCGAAACTGCAGCAATAAACAGTTTTAAACAAACCTGGCAGATAGAGCTGATTCCTCACCTTTACCACATGTTTTCTTGAGAAAAAAATTCGTTTGAAATCGGATCAACTCCATTCGGTTGTGTCGCCATTTGTTTTAACTAAAATGCGGAATGAGTAAAACGAAACTATAATTCAACGCCGAATGAAGCCGACCCGCTTGTAAATTAAAGCCTGCTCTACTTCTGTTTATATAATAATCAGTGGTATTCTTGTAGAAAACCTGTGCTTTTGACGATATATCCAGTAAGTGTGATCGAACAGAACAATATTCAATATATAATGTGATCATGTTGTGGAACAAATTATTCATTGAAGTTGAACAGCTGAATAACTTTTCGAACTCAAAACTTTTTTATAAATAGTTATTGGACAGAATGCACAAAAAGCTGAAATGAACAATTGTAACGGTAATAGTGTTTGTAGCAATGTGCCTAATACTGTTGTACACTTGTAATCACATCTCTACAAACACTGTTACCGCTACAAGTCCGTTTCGTTTCAACTCAGAACAATTATACTCTGTATAATATAATGTGATCAATTACAATCTGTAAACATTCACGATTGTGACCGAATTATATTCGAAAATATTCGAATTTCCGATTTCGAAACGAAGTTCTAGCACCTATGGATATATCGTAACTGCAAAAGATGTCTCCAGCCAATTGTTTACAGTTAGATTGCCAACGTTAGGATTCTCAGCCCAGACACTGGTTACTGGAGCCTATTATCCCATGAAAGCATAATTTGTCTATTACGGTAAACGGGGTTCAGTCCTCCTGATATCAATTATTGTCCATTACACTTTATTGACATCCTCTTTTAACCCCTTACTCTACGTAACGACCAAAACGGGCCAGAGCTATTCACAAAAAGCACCATTCAATGATCATTATTTTGTTTGGTTTTTTGTCTCAAGAATATATCTTCTGACCCCTCATTAGAACGAGCTCGTTCCAATGAGTGGACATAAGTTATGTTTTTGACGCAAAAGATTTTGAAAATTGGTTATTCAAGAATTTTGTTTGCAAGTATCGTTTACCTTTCGTGTTAGGTAAAGGGTTAACTTCTGTTGGTTGAAAACCGAGATAACCTTCTTTGATATTTTTAAAGTGTGTGTCTCATGAAATAAAATTTCCTACACATTTGGCGACAAAAACAATTGTAGAACAGTGCAAGTGGAACGCGCCTATACCTTGTATTGTTAATTTGTTTTCGGAATTTTATTGTCTTAGCCAGGAAAATCTCGCTGGGAGTCCTGTGCCCTACTTTGCGCTTTGGTGAGTATATGTGTTAAATTTAACATCACCAAACATATTTACTGATGTTTATATATTTATATTTCAGCGAAGGCTTAGCGAATCCCCGAACTGAATTGTTGCACAACATAGATCCATTAAGGCCAACGAATGGAGAGAGCTCAATTGAAGGAACATTCGATACAAGTGTGAGGGCTGCTTTGCGGGTTGGTGATATGAAAATTATAACTGGTGACCCAGGTATGTATAGCAGATAGGCTACCATAGACTTCGTCGTATCCGATACTTTTCAAACGAAACACGGCTTTATGTATATGTCTCATTTTAATTTGACTAAGTGGCCAGGATGTACATCCAACTCAAACTGGCTAAATCCACCAACTCAATTAAGGGACCAATGTTCAATCCAACCTCTTTTTGGACCGACTTACGCCCCCTCCCAATGCTAAATACACAGTAAAATATCTGAATGAACTGGTCATGTTTTCACTGACCAACCAAGTTGTGGACACATTACATGCGCATAGTTTGGTGCTAAACGGCCATGACATATGGGTCCACCAGGCTAAATCGAGGGCAAGTTGCTAGGGCTGTTTTAACTATCTTAATTCTAGGGGCCCGTACGGATCAGTCGTGCCTGGAAATTTGTCAGACACATCAGCTGATCTTTTGGGGTCTCTGGAATTATGACGTAGTTTGGCAATCTTGCCAAGTTGAGATCACCACGGAGGAACTTCAGTCACAAAAAACCTCTTCTTCCCAATTAAACCTGGAAATAGAATCATTCATTTGGACAACGGTTGTATTTTAAATTTTTATTGTTATTTCTTTATATTAAGAATGTCTTGGACGTTCGACAACTACCACAGGTTGATGATCATTAAGGGTGTTCAGATATAGCGGAAGTTATTGCCCCTTGCACTTCATGTTTTAATGTTTATATGCTAATTTGAAAAGTAATTGTAATATAACAGTTGAGTTTGATATGCTGCTGTTCATTACACGCTAAAAACTAAAGAGTTAAAAACTACACTTGAAGTGCTGTATTTAACGCTTGCTAAGTGCTAAACTAGCACTTTGTTCAAGTGTAGATATACCAGAACTTGACAGGTGTTACAATAATACCACTTGACAAGTGTAATGTCGCGACACTTAAAAGGAAACAAAGCAGATGACGCGGATCAGGCTCGAACTCTCGAGCCTGATCCGCGTCATCTGCGTTGTGTCCTTTTAATTATGTACCCACCAAGCGTAAATCAAATTATGGACGATTCTGGAAGAACTACCAATGCTAGCCACATGGGAAGTGCCATCCATTCAAGTTTCAGATGTTTGACGATTGTAATGTCTAAGTGCTTAAAGCATTGCACTTTGAGTGTTAAAATCAAACCCTTAGAGTTAGAATGGGTTTAACACATTGAAAGTGTCAGTTTTAACACTTTAGTTTTTAGTGTGTAACATTGTCAGGGTCAAGTTCGAAAACCTATATGGTTTGTAGAAAACCTATAGACTTAGTGCTCTTCCTTTTGTTTTCCATTTTACTTGAACTTTTAATATTTATGCGATAACTTAAACAGTAATTATCGGATTTCAATAAATTGCAATAGGCTACTTTTTCATATTAACAATGTTGTTGACGAATGCTAAATCCGCTGTGGTTTGTGGACCTTCGCCCATCCTCTCATCCATCCTCATGTAACACTTTTTATTACACGTCTGTTCTATGATATCCCCATCTACAGCAACACTAAACCATGTGGAAAATGAAAATCTAATTCCGCACACATGTGCGGAACGGAAATCATTGACGGACTAGTTTTATAAAGAAACGAAATTTCACCGAATTTTCCACAAATCTTGCACAGTAATTACAATTTAAATCGCAAGCGAAAGCTGAAAACCGTCCCTCGACTTCCATTGGGTTCTACGTGCCAAAAGGCACAAATAACACATTGGAACTCAGGGGACGAAATAGTAACACGGGTTCCCTTCGCAAATTTGGCTGGCGATAAAATGTGTTCTTGTTGTTGATAGTTGTCAAATGAATTGCTGAGTGTTCTTCTAATAATAGTTTTTTATAGACGTGAAGGCGTGTAATAAACACAGTACGACATGGGTTAATCGATATGGCACTGTGGCCTTTCGTTTTATCCTTCCGCGTTGACACTAGTGCCATATCGATTAACCCATTCACACACGCGTGTCGTTTTGTATATTGTTTATGGCGTAACTTGAACAGTAGTTATCGGATTTCACTTGATTTAGCTGCAGATTTAATGTTTATGTGTTAACTTGAGCAGTTATTCCCAGATTTTAATACATTTTAATACTACTTATATTTCCTTCATAAGTTGAGTGTCTCAGTTTCTATAATTTGCATATCCTATTTGAGTATTTAAACAGATTTAGACATTTCTTATAATCACAGATAATCAAATGTCTTTCAGGTTCCTCGTGGTTCTTTAGAAATAAAGACTTTAAGTATATGTAAATTATTTTTAACATTCATCAAGAATTAAAATATAACTAACAGTAGAACAAATAGTTCATATAACAATTGCACCAGCCTGTGTTAAAATAAAAATAAAATTAACGAAAAACTAAAACAAAGCTCTCATGTCTCATTTCGATAAAATAGTCAGATTTGAAAGAGCCAACGAAGGTTCAAAAAATGGTTTCTATAATACCAATCGTATGACATTCCCTGTGTCAAAATACCATTGTAAAATCTCGGGGTCACATAAAAATGCCCAGAAATACTAGAAAATGGTACCCAACAACACTGGGAAAGTGCTAAAAATTGATATATGATGCTAAGAGGGGTTGGTGTCCAAAATATATCGATTTTTTTCTGCAGGATACGGGGTGGGTGTTCAAAATGACCGGAAAAAATATGTGGAAAATAAGAAAAATCTTGTGGTTTAGGGGTGGGTGTGTGTCCGGGAAGATCAAATGCCAAAAAACGACATCGTGTACTATAAATTTTTTCCGACTCCTTAACCGCTAATAAATAAATAAATAAATAAATAAATAAATAAATAAATAAATAAATAAATAAATAAATACAGGCTGTCAAACAATGAACGACTGCGATACCTGATTCGGGCTGTTGGAGGGGATGCTAGTGGCGTAGCTGGAGGGGGGGGGGGGCTAAGAGGGCGTCCCCCTGAAAACTACAATGGCCCCCACACCCTTAAAATGGAAAAAAATAAAGCGCCAGAGGATCCCAGATTCAGTCTCAGGGCATTGAATTTTCCAAATTTTTTCGGGGAAGCCCCCCCCCCCCCCCCCCCCCCCCCGAACCACCACAAATGGACGGAGGGTACCGTAGGTCTGAGGTGGTGGTGGGTATGACCCTCCCATTTCTGGGGTGGAGAGCCACGAAGTTGGAATGACTTATAGCGATCGTCGGCCTTTCTAAAAAAAATTCTGCTTCAGACAATCACTGTCACGATTTTCATATTACACACACGAAATTTGGCACAAATGTTAACGGTTTCCCGGCGCTCAAAGTAATGAAGCCCGATTTTTGATTTTTCACCTTCACCCAAAACAATTCGCAATTTACTGTTTTCCTTACAAAATTTAAGGTGTTCACATGGCACGCTATCAATTCTGTTTAAGTTAATCGATGAAGCCTATATTTCGCTACCATACAACACGATAGGTTGTGATTAGTTTATCAAATAATTTTATCCACGTTTCAATCGATGATATGCAATGTTCCCGTAAAGATTTTACCAAGGAAAATAATGCATGCTTTCATGCCTTTGCTGGCCATTTCTATTTGGACCTTCTTGAATGACCCATTCTCGGAAAGCTTTATACCCAAGTAAGTATATTCATTAATGACACCAATACCAGTACCGCCCATTGTGAATGATGGTGTTGCTTTGGGACACCCTTTACGTAAAGCCATGCATTTAGTTTTTTCTGTTTTGTTTGAGATACCATGACCAAATCATCTGCAAACAGAAGATGATTTACTAGTTTATTATCAATAGATACCGGTGCACACTTTCGATCCAATCCTTCTTTTATATCATCAATAAAAATTTTGATTAGCGTAGGGGATATCGCACAGCTTTGTCTGACACCAATTTTTGATACGGATGGGGGTCGGGGTCTAATTCCCTCGTTTGTGGAGCATAAGATTTATTTTCATACAATGATTGAAATGTTTTCAAAATAAACCCACTTACCCCCACTCTCTTTAGTTTCTGGAACAGCATACATCGATCCACCGAATCAAATGCCTTACGAAAGTCGTCAAATGCCACATACAGGTGTTTATTATGGAGTCTGTATCCAACGTTTTCACGATGAAAACACTCTCAATGGTACCAAGATTTTTGGAAAACCCAATTATCACTTTTTATCCCATTATCTTCTAAGAAACATATGTCTTTTATTGTGTATTGTATTGAATAGTTTTCCAAAGGAGCTGCTCAGTGCAATAGCCCTGTAGTTATTTGGATCATGACGATCCCTCCTTTTTGTGGCTGAGCTGGGCTTAAGGAATGATTCACTCCATACCTTTGGATAATGTGATGATTTATATACAATATTAAAAGTTCATGTTACTTCATCGACTATAAACGGTACAACAGCCTGAAGAAGTTCGTTTCTTGTTCTGTGTTTGAAAGGAGACATATTATTTTTCATCTCTTTTAATGCATAAAGAACTTCGCCTTGTATAATGTCACTATTCTTGATATTATATTTAATTGAGAGGTACGGTTGGGACGTCAACGTCGCAAAAATTTTAATTTGTCCGATTTATATGAAATTTTAGTATGGTGTGGAGCTCGAAAAATAAGAAATTAGCTATTTTTCGTATTTTTTTAATTAACCTTTAACCAACGCAGACGATATCAAAATTTATTATTTAAAATATAATGTTTCAAAATTTTTCCAAAAATTTCAACAAAACCATATCATGTGACCCCCTCATTGGAACGAGCTCAACGAGCTCGTTCCAGTGAGGGGTCACAAGATATGGTTTTGTTGAAATGTTTTGAAAAATTTATTTTTTTCAACTGCTAAATTTGCATATTACGCGAGCGGACGCGTGCGTTTCGTTAGGTAAAGGGTTAAATAATTTAGTATGTTGTAGAGCTGAAAGAAATTAGGAAATAGCTGTTTTTTTAATTTTTAAATTTATCGCCTTTTTTGTGTCACTTCAAAGTTTGATCATTCATTACATATTTATTAAATATGCTATGCCCCTTTAAGGGTTAAAAAGGTTTTCAGGAACCCAAAATGCTATCACCATGTTTGACAATATTCCAACAAATCACACTGAAAATTTTGAGAACCTACCCTCAGAAGTTTGGCCACTTTTTACTGTCAACGGACGGTACTGTTATTCCGACCTGAGATACGCTCTGCTTTTAAGCGACAGGAAGCGACGTAGCACACGTTATAGGCCGTTTAGTACGTTAAAAGACAGCATATACCTTCTCATTGTTGAATCCATTGGGTGATGGACGTGTTTCGTTAGATGATGTCTGCAAATGAGCTTGTGATTTCAAGGTAATTTAGTTGAATAAAAAGTTGTGTCGCGATTACTGCATATAGTCCAACACGATGTGACCCTATGTTGAAAGTGTCGTTAAATCCTACTAATCAATCAACTACATGTATTATATGCTAGTCTGTGAATTATCGCAAATTATCTAAAATATATTATACAATTATGGACTTTTGTGGTGGTGAATATGATGTGATATGAACCAAAAAACTTCTATTGACCGAGGCGTTAACCGAGGTCAATGTAAGTTTTTTTAGGTTCATATCTCATTATATTTACCACTACAAAAGTCCATAACTGTTTTATTTTATACACCATCTTCAGAAAAAAACCCAATCTTCTATTTGTCAATTAAAAGTTCAATTACATCCTCAAAAAAACAATCTTCTATTTGTCAATTAAAAGTTCAATTATTATACTTTTATTTAACAATAAAATAATAATAATAATAATAATAATGCCATGTTAACGTGTAGAATCCACCGCAGTGCTCTCTGACTTACATTATTACCCCGTATGATAGTTATCATCTGCATAATAAAGTAAAAATAAACAATGTTATAGAGATTATGTCGATTTAAATAGAACTACAGAGGGGATTTCCAAAAGCTATATTTAGAAAGTTGATATTCACTGGAAAACCGGTGTACACGGATTTTTGAGTACCAGTCACGTGGTTATTTCTAAAGTATATAATAATTCTCGATATACATCGACTTGATAGATATCGAGGAATATCCCTCAGTAGCCCCCCCCCCCCCAAATGACGTTACGCTACGCCGCATCACGTCGCTTTGAGGGAACGATCAGTTGATCTTTGTTATTGCTTTGAAACGTACGCATTTGGGGTCGAATTGGGGTACGTATTGTGCAATAAATGTTTCGTAGCATATAATAAAAAAAAGAAAATCTAGGCTATTAAAGTCAGTATCTAGATTTATCTCATGAGTGTGGACCTGAAAGTTTTATTTTTTCACGAGCGCTTGCGCGAGTGAAAAATAATATTTTCAGGTCCACACGATGAAATTTTTCAGTAGCTTCCTAAATGACGTTACGCTTCGGCGCATGACGTCGCCTTGAAGTAATGATGAGTTGCTTTTTGTTATTGTCCTGAAATTGTTTGCAGTCAAATTGGGCTGAATATTGCGCAGTAAAATGTCACGTAGCATATAATAAAAAGAAAATCAACGACGTTTTCGTGAATATCGGGAATTACGCGAGTGAAAAATAATACATTCAGGTCCACACTCATGAGAAAATTCCCGATATTCACTAAAACAGCGTAGATATCCTGTATGTATTATTTCTCCAGAAACAAATTTTCAAGAAGTTTTAACTACAAGCCCGACTGACTGATACTCCAACTATATCATTAAGATATGCCTTGATGATGTAGTTTGCATTTTTTATTTGTAGGGACTTGAGCCATCACAGTCGGAATAAACCGGGTTAACACCCCCAAACGCAGAGGCGGCGGAAGTTCGATAAAAGTGGAGGGACACAAGTTTTCAAGGCTACCATGGTTCGGCTCAGTGGGAGAAAAAGTTAAATCGTATTTCGATAAATGTACTGTGGCACTCTATAGTGTCTCGTTTAGATAAGCATGTCACGGTCTTGACACTCTCCTGTCCATTTCTTCTACTTCAATCATCTTCCAACCCGAATGCTCGGGTTGGAAGATGGTCGAAGTGGAAGAACGGACCGAAGCGACCGAAGGTGGAATTTCTTGGCCAAATGTTGTTTGATTTGAAAATAATTATTACAGGAAAGCCTTATATTGACACGCTTGAATGCGCCCATTTTAACCTCGCAACGTGTCTGTGGAAAAAAATGGAGGGGCGTGTGTCCCCTGTACCATCTGGTTCCGCCGACCCTGCCCAAACGGTCGTTTTCGCGACGCCCCTGTACTTGCGTAGTAGCTTAGAGGCAATCCATTACATTTTTTATGTTTTCTTTAGTAGAAGCAATACAAAAGCACTTAGGAAATGGTAATTGTCACGGCCAATTTCTTCTTTTCAGGGGACGGTAGCTGGATTCCACCACCAGATCAGGGTTTGAGACGAATCAATTCCGTTACATCGCCATCTAAAAATTATTGGTTGTTCAATATCACCAGCGATCCAAATGAAGAGAATGATTTGGCATCATTATATCCGGAAATCGTCAGGCAATTATTGGACAGGCTCTCGTATTATAATTCAACGTCTGTTCCTGCATTTTATCCAGAAAAAGATCGTCTCAGTAATCCAAGATTAAATGGCGATGCCTGGGGACCATGGGTTGACAGTTAATGTTTCAACATGAAGTTTCTTAATATAGCATCTCTTCAACAATAAAGTCTTTTTAGAGTTCTTCGCCTATTTATTTCTTAGTAGTGACAAGTGTCATAGAGTAATATTTTTTAGTCGTAAAAATATTAAGAAATATAAAGTTATATTTTAGTAATATTATTTAATTAAAGTAAAATTATGTTCCAATAAAAAAGTCCTAAACAAACATACAACAGTGTAAAGTAAATGAATCAAAATTTAGCAGTCTACAAGCTGGTAAGCAGGTGACAGCTTATCATGGCAGATTATCCTGTTGAGTTATGCTATTAATCTTGGCATAGCACAATGGGCGATTTAGAGCTTGGTACACTGACACTGGCTTATCAAAAGAAAATATGTAAGGCTTAATCATGGTGTATTGTTGTGGCGCTACTCAGGTAACATAGGTAAATAATAGATGTCTTTGTGTTCTTACATTGTAAAAACATGAGTAGAGGTTTGTTTACTTGACAACTCAGCTCACCTCCCGAAAAGAGTATATAAACAGAAGACTTGCACTGGTCAAATCTCCAAAAAAGCGTTCGACTCGGTATGGCACAATGGCGTGAGATATAAACTAGCGAAAATAGGATTACCCACTAAAATTCTAAGGATCATATCATCATTTCTAACTGACCGAAAAATCAAGGTGAGGGTTAATCGCGAGGTGTCCGAGGAAGTAATACTCGAAGCGGGAACACCACAAGGGTCGGTTCTAAGTCCGCTTCTTTTCATAATATATGTGAATGATATAGAAAAAGTAGGGAAAACTTTGTTGAACTATCGCAGTTCTCAGACGACAAAGGCATTTGGACAGCCAGCAAGTCCAGAAACATAATTAAAAATCGTCTACAGGATACCATTCGCGATCTTGAGAGTGGTGTGCCCTGTGGCGCATCAAACTTAATGCCGCCAAAACTCAAAAAGTTACGTTCTTCAAAAAGCAAAGGAAAAAACCAGTCCCAAGTATCGATCTCCAGTTATACGATCACAAACTAGAAGCAAACAAAGAGGCCAAATTTTTGGGATTTATCCTAGATAGCAATCTCAGTCTAAACAGTCACGTAAACTCCATTACGGTTAGAGCTACTAAACGTATCAATTTTCTGAAGATGATCAGAGGTAGAAATTGGGGAGCAAACAAAGATGTGCTTCTCAAGCTCTACAAAACATTTATACGTCCGGTACTAGAATACGGTGCCATAATAACAAGCGACCTAAGCAAAACCAACATTCAGAAGCTACAGAGGGTTCAAAATTATGCCCTGCGAGTGGCACTATGCAAACCGAAATGGACACCGATAAAGGAACTTCACGAGCTAGCAAAAATAGAAACTATTGATACGCGATTAAAAGACCTACAAACCAAAACCCTCAACAGACTCCAAGATAGTGAATTAATGGTTGAGCTGAACGAACACCGATCCCTTAACAGAAAAACAAAATAAGTTTCCAGAAAAAAAAAAAAAAAAAAATAATAAAATAAAATAAATATTATACAATATAACTAAATCGCGTGGAGTCAGTGAGGATTGCCTCGCTACTCATTGGGAACTTTAGGATAGAGTCTGTGAGGACTGCCTCGCAACTCTGCTGAAGCGCGATTGAAACGCGTTTAATAAGATCTATATAACAAAACCCTCCACATACTCCAGGATAGTGAATCAATGGTGAAGCTGAACGAACACCGAACCCTAAACAGAAAAACAAAATAATCCACAGTAAATTAAAATTACGCAATAGAATTAAACTGCGTGGAGTCAGTGAGGATTGCCTCGCTACTCATGGAGATCTTTAGGATTGAGTCTGTGAGGATTGCCTCGCAACTCTGCGTGTGGGGAGTGGGCTCCGAAGAAACACACCCCTTACCCCATCCATAGCAACAATCACACAGCAGGCACAATATACAATAGCGGATACCTATCTTTCTCTCTACCTTTTACTTTTCTAACTGAACATTCTCAAATTTTCTTGCAACACTCTTATCAGGAAGACGCATGGAAATGGTAGACAAAGCGTAGGAGGAATTGGTGCAACCTACCTTTCTGCAACATATACAAGAAACCACCAAACGCTAGGCAAGGATTGAAACAAGCTTGTCTGGCTGGGAACGAGTGTACATTTGATATAAATAAACATTTGAATAAAGATTTAACAGCCCTTTTAAGGGCTTGAGGGTGTGTGTCAGTGAGTGTTTTTTTTTGTTTTTTTTTTGTTTTTTTTTTTTTTGTTTTTTGGGGGGTGGGGGTGGGGTGGAGGAGGTCATTTGGAATTCCCGAAGGATAACCAGATACCTCAAAATCACATACGGCATCCTATCTCCCAGAAGGCTTGATGGATGACTCCCGGTTTCTTAAAACTAAACTGTTGGAGCTTTCTCCACTTCTTTTTTGTAACCGCTATGGTCATATACCGGGGCCGCTACCAAACCGGCATTGCTGTTTGGTTTTCTTTTCTCTTCTTCCCTTAAACTTGCCATCGCACAACATTACATTCTGGCTCGCCACCATGGTGGGACTCAAACCTCTACCATCGCCGAACTGGAACCGAATAGAGCTCGCTCTCTAATAGTTTTAAAGGCGTTGAGGGATTGAGTATTGACCATCTAACACTCCAGCGTAAACTGCCGGGTATTCTAACCGCGTGTATAACCCCCTCAGACTCCATTTTGGGCAATAGGAAAGCTAGGCCTGTGTGATCCAAGGGAAAAAAAAATAAGGTTAACCGGGTCGCAAGGGATTTGTAAATCCCACATCGTCCCTGCGCGCCTTCGGCGCGCTAAAACCTTTCATTCATTCGTCAAATCACCATCAGTAGTTTGACCAGTGCATGTAAATAAATATCTATCGTAAAATATTCTTTTTCATTGAAGGTGAGTCAAGTTGTTCAGTAATTTATTTGTATTTCATTTTAGAACCCTCAGTCAATAGGCGCTTGGAATGCACACACATATATTCTGTTGGAACTGGCTAAACATTCTTTGAATGTTTGGCGAGTTTCAATGGATAAACAATACATTTTGGGCTATGGAAGAGTTAGTTCGAAAAATCATTTCGTCAATAATGTGTATATAATTGTAAGTAATTTGAGAAGTGAAAATACCTACTTGTGAACATTCACCAGTTAAAAATTGTGAATGCCACGGAGTATGTGTCTGTGTATTTATTTTGATTATCGAAATGCAAATCTTGAGAGTTATGACATATACGTTGTTTTAAACTCAAATTATTAGCAGCTTTATGCAAGTGTTTATTAATCATTTATATGTTCCACAGAAGTTCGCAAGAGCTGTTGATTCCCAGATCAATGGAGCTATGGTGAACTTCTATTAAACATAAGCACGTGCTAGGACATGGTGTTATATTTTAGAATAACACAGGGCAAAGTGAGTTAGCTCTTGGAGGTCATATTGAAGTATTAATTGGCAAGAATTATAATTATTTACTCGCGGGAAAAACGAGGCACTGTTGATATCCAGAAATGTGGATACAGAATTATAATTTGATAGGAATCTTTTGATATTAGACAAGGAGCTTGCCAAAATGTTTAAAGTTGTCTAACAGGCAAATGAGGTAATAGGAGCCTTGACTTGTCCTTGATTTCTTTAGAAGCTGTAAAAATAAAAACTGTATATGTTCTTGCAGTATTGTTCGAAGGAGGCAAATCTGAGGAAGCGCTACTGAAGCTCTATCCTAAGATTTGCCAAATGAAAATATTCAAGTTCAGAGTGTGTGTTGCAAAAAATGGTCTTAGGTATTTATTTTTATATAAACAAACTGGTTTACTTATTTTGCCTAAAGGTTAGAGTCCAATTCTCATGTGGCCGTAACCATATAATAAATTGTAGCTCATGGAGCTTGTCACAATATAGAGCTCGGGGAGCTTGACACAGTGTGTAACTCAAGGAGCTTGCTGCAGTAGAAATATATGTTCTCGTCTTGTTTCACAAGCAAATGAAGCGAATGGAGCTAAGACTCCATTTCCTTTATTTGCTTGGAAACGAACATGCCAGTATAGGCAAAGTTATTTATTGGTGTTTATGGTCACTTTTACGTGGACTTCACCGTTTGGAATTGCCATTCACATAATTGTATTTTAGTATTGTTTCCCCAGGCTGATGGAGCAAGGGGAGCCTGCTATGGCTCTTCTTCCTTCCTCTGCTTGGAAACAATCTGAATACATCGGCGCAAAGAGCTTACTGCTGTACAAAAAAACTCAACTGGTCTTGTTTTGCTAGCAAGCGAAGTAAATGGAACCTTTGGCCCTATTTCCTTCACTTGCTTGAAAACAAGGCAACCTGTTTTAATTCTTATGTTTATGTCCAAATGTGGACTCGGTTCCAAGGCAAGCTGAAATGAGTAATTTAATTAGGCAACAACAAATTTGTGTTAGTTCAGTCTAGAATTCGCCTCACATGTTCACGTTGCCTTAATCGGCCGTGTGAACAAGTGTGCTGGCCGTCCCTAGGCCTGGGATGGCTGCTCTTATCTTGACGTTATAATATTGCCATAATTGTTACACTGCCAAAATGTATAGAACGATATGTTGCTTTAACCCTGAGGGTACAAGACACAGATCCCTAAGGGACACTTTGTAAGTTTTGTCTTTATACCTGTATTCAAATCACCATCAGTAGTTTGACCAGTGCATGTAAATAAATATCTATCGTTATATATTCTTTTTCATTGAAGGTTATCCCAGAACCCCCCCCCCCCCCCCCCCCCCCAAAAAAAAGACTCTACAATACAAGCATGTTCCACAGCTTATATTCACGCTTTTCTTTGGTTCCTAGGCGTAGATTTTATATGATGATCCCCATATGCCAACTTCGTGGGTCCATTATCGTTTAACAATGCACACAATTCTTTCTACTGCACAGAGTGTTCCTCTTTTTCACCAAAGAGACAGCTTTGTTTCGTCATCACCTGGTTGGGGGAGAATCTGCCATGCTTACTGGGATCGAAGCCTTCCACCCCAAGCATTGGTGACTGGTTCCTATTTACCGGAAAACGGGGCGTTGTTTACCACAGTAAATAAGCACTGCCTCACTTACCGGGGTTCCTACAGGGAGACATCGTAAAAATGAAGAGCGCAATTATCAGTGAAAATTGTTGGATTCTCCCAAATGAACACAGGAAGATAATCAGTAAAACTTGGTGGTTGCTCGTTACTCAGAAAAGGAAAGCCAGTACCACTAAATAGATGATCTTCCTTCCTTCCAATACGAGAACACAAACTGTAAAACACTCTCGTTGAATGCTCAGCCTGTGGGGGATCCAGACCCCTGCTAAAGAGAGGGCGGCCAAAAACCGTTGAAAATGAAAAATAAAATGTTTTGTATTAACTGAAAAAAAAACATTGAACGGTTCCACGGTACACCACATTAAACTATTGTACTGCCTCAAAACACCAAAATAAATCGTGATTTACCTTGGTGTTTTGGAACAATACCGTTTTTACCATGATGCATCCTTTACACGAAGGACTCCGAATTTTGTAGCATTACAATAAAATAGTACAAACAAGTAATCGCAACTTATCAAAAACTGTTCATAGTGGAAGCTATTTGAGTGTTACAAACATGCAGTGTGGTGAAATGATAGCTGAATAGTTTGCCTCCTCACGTGTTGGATCAGATGTTCTTGGCAGGGCAGGTGACGCCCCTACATTCTCTGAAGACACCCAAACAGTATAACATATGTTATGTGAAATTATAAAATTAGATGCATTGTTCTCTACATGGTCTCAAAAGAGAAAGGCATCCCCACACCCCCGCTGCTGTACTCGTCATACGAAAAGACAATTGATAACATTTGTTGCATGCTCGTTATTTGAGAAGGCACTCCTTGGATGCTCGTCACAAGATGAGGCGATTAGAAACACTCGTTGGAAGCTCGGTATACAAGGAGGCGATAAGTCGATCAGTAACACTCATTGGATGCTCGATATAGGAGAAGGTGATTAGTAACACCCATTGACTGCTCGGTATACGAGAAGGTGATTAGTAACACCCATTGGATGCTTGGTATACAAGACAATTAGTAACAGTCCTCGGGTGTTCAGTATAAGAGAAGTCAATTTGTAACCCCCATTGTATGCTCAGAATTCGCAAAGGCAATTAGTAATACTCATTGGATACTCGGCATACGAAAAGACAATTAACAACTCCCATGAGATGCTCGGCATACGAAAAGACAATTAGTAACTGCCATTCGGTGCTTGGTATACGAGAAGACACTTGTTGGATGCTCGTCATATTGAAAGTCAAGTAATAAATCTCATTGGACGCTCAGCCCGCGAGAAGACAATCTGCAACACTTGATGGATCCACTTCATTCGAGAAGACAGTCAGTAACTCTCATTGAATGTTTGACATACGAGAAGGCAATCAGTAACTAATGTTGAATGCTCACGATACGAAAGGGCAATCAGTATCATCTGTTGGATGCCCATCACGCGAGAGGGCAATCAGTAATACCTGTTGGGTGCTCGTCATACGAGAAGGCAATCGGTAACACCTGTTGGGTGCTCGTCATACGAGAAGGCAATCAGTAACACCTGTTGGGTGTTCGTCATACGAGAATGCAATCAGTAAAACTTGTTCAATGCATGAAATACGAAAGGACAATTAGTAACACTTAATTGGTTGATTGGCAACCGAGGAGGCAATTTGTGACACCCATTGCATGTTCGACATTCGAGGAGGAAATTTGTATCACCAACTGGATACTCAACATACGAGTGGGCACACGATGACAGTTTTTGGTGTACGGTATACGAAATGGAAATTAGACCACTAACACCTACTGGTTGCTCAGAATACGAGGGGGAAAATATAAACACTCACTGGGTGCTCGGCATATGGGAGAAGACAAACAGTAACACTTGTTGGATGTCCGTAACTTGGGAAGACAGTCAGTAACACAGTCATGTTCGAAGCCGGTCATGTGGGAATACAGTCAGTTACACTTGTTGGATGCTTGCGTAATCCGAAAGACAAAAAGTAACACTTGTTGGATGTTCGTCATACGAGAAAGCAGTCAGTAACTCGAATTAAATGCCTGCCATCCAAGATGGCAATCAGTGACACTTGTTGGGTGCTTGCCATACGAGGAGACAATGAGGACACCCTTTGGATGGCACTCTCTTCTACGAGAAGATCATCAGTGGCGCTTACAAGATACTGGATACCTTATACCTGTGAGAATCCAAATCAGTCAAAACGAATGTATGCTGCAATCAAAGGCAACAAAGAGAACACCGCCCACAAAACGATTTGTGAAACGAAAGGCTAAAGAGCAGTTTTGTGGACCTTTCTGGTTTGACAATTATATCACAAACTAGTAATTGACAAATCTAACAATGAGCCCATATAAACTAAACACACAATCATACATTTGACAAACCCAATATGAACGAGTGCGCAAGGCTATTCACAGTATCTGGAATGCGATGTACGACAAAAATAAAGACACTCGAAGTGGAGACTCGACTCAGAAAGTCACAATAACCTAGTAGCGTAAGTTACATTTAAGTGGGGAGAGCGGTGAGATGGAGTGGAGTGTCTTCAAAGAATCCCGAACACAGGACCGGTGGTTCAAAGTTGTCAAAACGCGCTTTGTTTCAACAGCTTTTAATTGTTTTTCCTTTTTGCATTTCTCAATACGAATCTTGTTATTAAATACCTTATAACTGAAAATGAAGCAATCAATAACCTTTAAACACATCCTGGAAGAGGACTTAATGGTCTTGACATTTTCCTTTTTTCTGTGGAGAATTTCAGTAAATATTTTATCATACTATAAATGTTAAAGATATTTTTCTTTACGCATTGGGAGAGTAGGGGAAGCGGAACAGGGAGCACATAACTCACGTTCCCCTTCCACTTTTTTAACATGCGATATGATCAAATGATTTGAGAGTTTACAAATAAGTAACTAAACAAGCATTGTAGGAATATATTATTCGCACATTTAAACATATTTAGAATCCCTTGACCAGAATATTCCACCTAAGGCCAGTTCGGTCTGTTTCTTCTACTTTAATCACTGACCAGACCGTTACATTCACATCAGAAATGGAGACTAACTTTATGTCTGTACAAAAATAGAGGATATGGATATATAATATGTATGAAAGGAGTCTAAGATTTTCCGTTTTGGCGAGCCTCTGGCGCACCCGAACGGAAAATTCGGACGAGTTTCATAAATATTATATGAGAAAACACTCATTTCATATTCTAGTTATCATATGACACACCCACGCACAAATTAGCCACTTAGTAGGACTTTTTAACCCATCACGTAACTGGAGTTGCAGAAAGCACTTGGAAAAAACATCCCTGTATAACTAAAATTTTTCATTTTTTGCTTCCAAAACAAAATTCATCAAAACTATCATGTGACCCCTCATTGGAACGAGCTCATTCCAATGAGGGCGTCACATGATATGGGTTTGTTGAAATTTTTTGAAAAATAATTATTTTCCAATTGGTCATTTTGTAAATTACGCGAACGAATGCGGCCGATTCGTTAGGTAAAGGGTTAATCAAAACCACGGCTCTTTTGTACGAGTGATTCGACGATTCATGTCACAAGCAATTGTCGCTTGGATCATGAATGAATTTACGCTTTTGCTTCTAATGTCAAACGTCAACTGTTTTCTGGGGTAATTGACGATGTTAAAAGCTTATCAAATCGACAAGCTTTATTGACTCAAATAGTATAATACAACACACTGATGTAAACATGTGTACAAATTGAAATATTAGATTACTTTAGTGATCGAGAGCTGCTTCGAAAATCTACCCGAAATACAATTCTCATTTCGCTGTTTCCTGGAATGTTACCCCGAATACAGATTTGTATTGGGCCCTAGAAAGTAAATCTTATATTTCTCAGGCCATGCGGGCGGGCGGGCGGGCGGGCGGGCAGTTTTTTATTTTATTTTTTTATTTTTGTAATTATGTCTTTGCCAGCAAAAGTTCATATTCTGTGTTTGTTTTATGTTTTAAGCCTCACAATCTACAGAATAGCACGGGTGGTGGTGTATTTCGTCCCTTGAGTGCAAGAAGGCTTTGCAATGCTAAAGCATTGCAAAGCCTTGTTGCACTCTGGGGACACATTTATCAATTTTATTATTAAACTTCAGTAAATAATCAGACAAGAAACATTTAATTTTTACATTTTTAAGTTTGCATTGGTTATAAAACGAGAGTATGCGGCAGCCGTAGGACCATGAGGGAGGGCCTGAGAAACATATGTTTAACTTTTTATGGCTTATGTCGAGTCGTTTTACTTGTATTGCAGTGTATTGGCGAAAATATATGCTTGTTGTGAGATAAATTTGAGATGGATGATCATCTATAGCGTCACTTGCATGATACAAGGGTACGTCATCAGTTGTATTGAGAGTATAGTTTATAAACGGGTGGCCCTCATGTGCTATACTACTACTGGGAATGAGCCGAAGCAGGCTCTAGGGCCACCAGTCTAATTCTGTAAGTAATTCAACGCTGCTATGACCAGGAACCAGCCTAGAGCTTGAATAGTGCATCTCCTATGTTTAGATTCATTCGTCTGGAATCGTTCAGTTGATCGGAAAGTTGATCCGATCAACTTATTTATTCCAGACAATTGAATCAGAAAAATACCATACCATAAAGATTCATTCTCTTTGAATCGACGTTAGAAATTTGGCCCATTTGAGAGTTGATTTTGACCGAATGGTTGATGACATTACAATCAGAAATGAAGACAAACCCAGTCGACGTTTTGTGCTTATGTCACGTAGTTCCACTAATTCTGTTAATATTTTGTTTTCAAAGTGAATTAAATAGATTGATTTGAATATCTATAAATGGAGCACGAAAGAAAATCTGTTCAAGTTTGTGAGTAAAAGATCATCACGTTACATTAACGGCAGTCCGCTCGCAAATTCCCACGACAAATGTTTAAACAAATAGCCCACAAAACGTCGAGTTCCTTACAGAATTAGACTGGTGCACACTAAAAACTAAAGTGTTAAAACTGACACTTTCAAGGTGTTAAACCCATTCTAACTCTTAGGGTTTGATTTTAACACTCAAAGTGCAATGCTTTAAGCACTTAGACATTACAATCGTCAGACATCTGAAACTTGAATGGATGGCACTTCCCATGTGTCTAGCATTGGTGGTTCTTCCAGAATCGTCCATAATTTGATTTGCGTTTGGTGGGTACATTATTAAAAGGACACAACGCAGATGACGCGGATCAGGCTCGAGAATTCGAGCCTGATCCGCGTCATCTGCGTTGTTTCCTTTTAAGTGTCGCGACATTACACTTGTCAAGTGGTATTATTGTAACACCTGTCAAGTTCTGGGATATCTACACTTGAACAAAGTGCTAGTTCAGCACTTAGTAAGTGTTATATTTATTTATTTATTGATGTTTAAGGTCACATATTTATGCACAATGCTAATCATGACCGTGACAGTTTCAAGGGTGGAGGAAGCAGGAGTACCCGGAGAGAACTACCGAGCAACGACGAGCAGCTGCCAGCTCCCCAACATCGTAACTCCGCACTGCAGCACAGGCAGGGTTAGATTGGTTGAAGACATGCGTACCATCGACGTGCAGTACGCCTTAGTACACGGCGTCATTGTGCCCCCACATGGGCAATGGGGGTGAAGTGTCTTGCCCAAGGACACAACGCAGTTGCTGCAGGTGGGATTCGAACCGAGGACCTCTCGGCTTGCAGCCTGCACCTCTACCTACTGAGCCACCGCGCCCCCCCCCCCCCCCCCCCCCCACTAGGAAGTGTTAAATACAGCACTTCAAGTGTAGTTTTTAACACTTTCGTTTTTAGCGTGTGGTTAAGGTTTGATACCGGGAACGGACATTTCACGGCTATGCGGCTCCCAGTTCTGAAAGTCAATCACCATACCCCGGAAATTCATAGACCCTGGTATTAATGATTGCGTGTTATAGTTCATGAGATTACTGCGAACATCAATTTCTTACAATACCAGCATCGCCAGTGGAGCTATGGTTTAATCTAGCGAACGGGAATTTCTCGGTTACTGGTTCCGAAAATCAGTGTTAATGCACTGGAAATTCATAGACTAGAATCGGGAATCGCAACCTTTCATTCTCGACTCATTCTTATGAATTTCTCGGGTATCGTGACTGATTTTCAAAAACGAGAACCAGAAAATTCCCGTTGTCGGGATTAAACCCTACTGGTGGTCCGAGAGTTGATTTTAAGATTTTATTAATCATTAGATCCAAAACCAGATAAAAGGTAAATAGCTGGGTCGAGAAATCAACGGGCCCTCTTATGAGGTCTAGAATTACGTTGTAAGAAAAAAATGCGCTGTTTTGTAGAGTGGCCGATCCAAACAATAATTCCAAATGACATAGATATTTCAAAGCATCTATTCATAAGACAGAACACTGACAGAGTTCGGGAAAAAGGAATCAACGACTTTGGGTTGGTGTTTTCCTAGTGTTAAAACATAAGAAAAACTCCAACGTGGGTCATTGATTTCTGCTTCCATCCCACTCCCCCCGAATTCAAAACAGGAGTCGTATTCGATATTTATACCATGACTTAACCCTTTACCTAACGTAACGGCCAAAACCGGCCAGCACTATTCTCAAAAATCGACAATTAATTTTCATTATTTTTTTCATTTTTTGTCTCAAAAACATAGGTTATGACCCCTCGTTGGAACGAGCTCGTTCCAACGAGGGGTCATAACCTATGTTTTTGAGACAAAAAATGAAAAAATTAGTTATTCAAGAATTATTTTTGCAAGTGTCGTCTGCTTTTCAGGTTAGGTAAAGGGTTAACTTGAATTAAGTAAAGGAAGCACAGATTTCATAGGAAAATATAACCTCCGACGATTTGTTTACTTTCTTACGTGTTCCGTGTCGAAGCATTTCATTGGCTCACGAGAATCCCTTCGTGAATCCACGCGAATACGTGACCACCAATCAGATGTGTTCTTACATGCTGTAGGCCGGATTGCATTCGTGGTTTGCCTAACACAGTTTTTAAAGTTTGTTAACACGTATTTTCTTTTGTCCAAAGAAGGTTTCTATGATGTCACGTGATTACTACAGGGCCCAAAGAATTTTAATAGTGAAGAACAACTACAGTTTCTTACCACGAGTCCGGGGCACCAACCATTACTATCCCATCCAGTCTTATCATTGACTTCTCGCGCTGCTGTCTCTATTATCTACTACTCTCACTATTAGCTGCCTGGTTAGCTATCAGCCTATCACTACGGTTGGGAAGTGGTAAGAGCTAAAAGGGAATATCAGAACACTGCACTTCAGCTCATTCTACGAAACCATCATCCACGTTTCTGTGAACAACACCCAAACACCATAGACGACTTGACACGAGAAGTAAAAAAACATTATGAAGTAACCCCTGTGTGGAACTTTGAATTATGTCGACTTGTTAGGCACACACCTAACCAAATGTATGAACATAGAGAGAGAGTAGTAGTTTAAAGTTAAAACGAAATACAAGAATGATATGCAAATTATTCCCCGAGTTTCCTTATTTTGGTATTATAAGTTTCAAACAATTTAATTTTGAAAGAGTTCTTGTGAGAGTGAAAATTGAAAAGTTTTAAGGAAACACAGAATATGAATGATGTGTTCATTTTTCTCCTGGGCATTAAATTCAATAAAAATAGTCAGCCATTTTCATTTTGTAAATGATACAGTAAAAGTCCCGGTGTACGACGGCCCATATACGGCGGCCCATACCTGACATGCATTATTATTTTTTTCGAATTTTCACCATGGTGCAAATTACTTTTCACCATGGTGCAAAGTACTTTTCACCATGGTGCAAATACTTTTCACCATGGTGCAAATTACTTTTCACCATGGTGCAAATTACTTTTCATCATGGTGCAAAGTACTTTTCACCATGATGCGAAGTACTTTTCACCACGTGATAGTGAGGGGACCTAGTAGCCACTAGGTTCGCCCTCAAGCTTCGGGTGCGGTCATCTAACAGCGGTGCGAGATGGGGAGGGCCATGGTAGCCCATCCCTAAGCCCGGCCCCGGGGCGGGGGCGTTGTTGCTTGCTGATATGAGCTGGATTTAAAGAGAGAACCATCAGTTCGTGTCAAGATTGATCACGGAGTGCCATGTTCATAATACCGTCGTATTACACGGCTGGACCCCCCACTTGGGGGGGGGGGCGGTTGCGTATTATCTCATATATCCCGTGTTTATGAAAGGTGGTGTGGAAACGGGATTAGGCTATCGATATAGTCACCGTAGATGGACCCTAGGTTGGTCCGAGGTTACGGGCTCACGATTGGAAATATAGCATCCTGCGTTGCGCAGGGGTGTAGTCTCCACATAGTGGAACGCATATAGAGTAATGAGTATTGGTGCTCTCATTTGGCTGTGCGCCAGGTTAAACGGTTCGGGTGAGAACTCAACTCCCGTATAGGTTATGGTTTGTTCTATGCTCCTTCGAGGGAGCTTGTCTTTTGTAAATATGACGGCAGTGAATATGTATAAGTATCACTCTTTCTAATATTGTGGGTGGCCCTGAAAAGGGCCGTTAATTAGCGTAGTGTAGGGTCTACAGCCAGGATTCTTCCTTGCTGGTGGACGTGGATTCACCCGGTTTGTCCATCGTCTGTGGGTCAGTAGATGCTGCTTGCAGTAGCTGTTTGGCTACAAGCAGTGAAATGTTGGCAGCCATGTCCGCAATTTTCTGATCGTCACTACTGCCAGTGTGCAGGTCAACAGGGTCTTTGGCAGCCCACTGCTTAAGGTGGTTCACAATGGTGTCTTTGGCCGCCTGTTTGTGCTTTTCAGTTTTTCTTATGCTTCCCCTGATGACCCGGGGATCCAGTCCAATCCGATTGGACCGACAGTGGGCCTTCCTGCTTCATCGGCATCCGGTCCTGACGGTGTTACTCACCATCCAACTATGAACCTTTGTGTCCACTACTAACCGGGCAAAAACACCACCTATTATACCTACCATTCCAGGGCTTGCCCTGAGCTATACCAGAGATGGCATACTGCAGAATTTAGCCAAAATACTCGAGACTGAACGGCCATGACTATGCCATTACGCTCATACCAGTAATGTTCACTCTTTTACAGGCTACCGTAGACCTAAGCACCACTGCTGCGCGCGCACTTTCCGCGTGGCTTCTCGTGTCAAACATAACCAGAATCGGCGTACACGACGTCGAATGGAACGACACTCCACACTAACTAGCAAACACATCACTAATCTATCGATTTACACCCTCAGTATACCTGAAAAGATTGTACCCGGCAAGGGCCTTAAATATATATCAACGCCTCCAAAACCTATCAAATCTTTTTTCAATGAGGATATCCAATTGCTTCACAATAGAATGCCACTGAGAGTTATAATGCTGACCAACAGGGGCTTCATTAACCCCTTCCACAAGAGGACCAATACCGCTCCAACCACTTGTCAGAATGTTGCAGTGGAAACATGCCTATCTAAGACCCTTCTTAAACCCTCGCGCCTTCGCATCTGCCGCAATAATATGACCAAGGCGGAGCGAATTGCGATAAATAGCCTCAGGCGGAACCGCGACATTGTCATCAAACAGTCGGATAAAGGCAAATCAACTGTTCTAATCAACCGCACCACCTATGTAGCTGAGGACCTTCGTCAACTTACCTCGACCCTCCACTATAAACCGTTCCCCCGTGATATAACGGCACGTACCACACTCGACGTCCGGAATCACTTGGAACGTATGTACAGTTACCCCGAGATTGATAATAAAATGCATACATCGCTTCAACCTAAATTGGACACGACCAAACAGCCTGTCCTCTACCTTCTACCAAAGATACACAAGGACCCGCCTACAACGGGTTGACCGATCATTGCGGGTTGCAGCAGCCCCACTACCTCTATATCCGGTCTACTCAATTTTTTCCTAGTTCCCATTGTGAAGAAACAACATACGTATATACGGGACACTGCCCACTCCATCCAACTCATTGGGGAGGCATCTATCCCTCCTGATTCCATCCTCGTTTTTGCCGACATTGCCAATATGGGCACCAACATATCGCACGAGGAAGCTATGGCATCTGTCGAACGGGCTCTGATTGAGAACCATAATTTACCATATCTCATACCCAGACCATCGACTACTTCACCACTAACGCTCCTTAAGCTTATACTTGAGCGCAACTGCTTCCAGTTTGATGGACAGTCCTATATCCAAGCATTGTGAGCTGCCATGGGCAGTAAGGCCAGTCCTGAAATAGCCGATATCACGGCCCATACCTGGGAGACCACACTACTTTCAATGGGCCAGGGCACAATCCACAAAAGGCTCCGATATCGTGATGATACCTTTATCATCTGGACGAGATCCGAAGCGGACCTGCATATATATATAGGTTCATGGAAAGAGCTAACCAATCACACCCGACATTTCGCTTTGTATATGAAGCCTCGACCACCGAGGTCATGCTCCTTGATATCGAGATTTACAAAGATGATAAGTTCCAAGCCACCGGAGTTCTGTATGTGCGTCTCCACATCAAACCAACGGAGACATTCCACACCACACACCATACATACCACAAAGAACAGTTTGTGAATAAACGCCTACCACGGGGTTACACCATGCAGGAAATTGAACCTGTACTCACCACTGTCAACTGTCGGAGAGACCCACCCACCGACCATCCGGTCTCCCACTGGCAGTACAACCCACCAATTAATCTGTACCAACCAACGGTCTACTTGCCCCGCCCCTCCCCCCCCCCCCCCCCCCCCCACATGGGCAGGGGCGCGATGAGCACATTTACTACAGGCAATTAACTATCTGAACGCATGATCATACCACCTGCTACCCACCACAATTCGCATCCTCATACGTGGATAGAGCGTATTGGATGAGCATCAGCCCATCTCCGTGTCCTCTGACCTTGACACCGATACCTATAGCGGCGCTATCTCTATCACGTCCGCTACGGGCTGATTTATACCCGGTTCAACCGAACGGCTTTCATAACTACTTCTGCTTCCAACCATGCGACCAATTAGAACATCTCGTAGATCGAACTACCAGCACAGAACGTCGGCACGACCGTACCAGCCTCCGCCTAGGCATGCTAGAATCATTATGCCGCCACTAGATCATACCAAGCCTAGGGAGGAGGCTTTGAGGGAACAGAGAACGAGGCACGCCCTCGATTGGATTAAACATGTCAAATCACCTGACTGGACCTACGGCATTCGCCCTCCATCCACCGCGGGCATTCCTGACAAACAGGAGCTTGACGCACAGTTGTTTGATCAGGTGAAGAAGTATAAACAGGCGGTCAAAGACACCATTGTGAACCACCTTAACCAGTGAGCTGCCAAAGACCCTGTTGACCTGCACACTGGCAGTAGTGACGATCAGAAGATTGCGGACATGGCTGCCAAGATTTCACTGCTCGTAGCCAAACAACTGCTGCAAGCAGCACCTAAAGCAGCTACTGACCCACAGACGATGGACAAACCGGATGAATCCACGTCCACCAACAAGGAAGAATCCTGGCTGTAGACCCTACACTACGCTAATTAACATTATACACCGTTCTACAAAATTATTTCTTACATGATCTCACCTTATTTGCGAACATTAAACACATACTTTAAAACCACAATAATGCAATAATAACTCGTCCAGTAAGTTTGGTCTAAACCTAATTTACTCGTCGAGTATATTTCACAATAAACCGGGGCCTTGTTTATCACCGCCCGAAATCACTTCCGGCCTTCACTACTGGAAGCCTTTATAGGGGGTCGTTATTGGTAGGGGGCGTAATTTGATTGGTGGTTTTGCAGGGGTTACCCCCCCCCCCCCCCCACCCCCAACAATTATCTTTTCTAGTGGGGACATTTTGGTCTGCATTGTAGCCTGAGTTATTGGTTCGCTCTTGTTGGTAGTCATACACTTTCTTAACTGGTAGAGTGCTGGAAGCCCATATTTGGGCTTTATTCTGAAGTGCCGGTACCACAGCTTGAAGGCTCACATTCAGTGGATGTGCTTTGTATTATCTTTGAAGTGATATTATATAGTCTGCAAGGGTTTGCCTTGTTACAGTTTATGGGAGAGTGCCCATAGGCACTCTCCCATAAATTGTAACAAGGCAAAGACCTGTGTTGAAGTTGTGATGTCCAGAAATAATTTAGCACTCTACCAGTTAAAAGACTATATCGGAGAGATGGTCTTCTGTCACACACACCGTCGGTCATACAATACAAACATAGGTACGTGGCGACCAATTTGGACTGATGAGGTCACAGTATTATGACCAGCGTATGTATTACAGAGCTCGATATTCTGCCACGTAGACATCACTTTGGTAAGATTTTTAAACGCTGTTAATACGAGTTAATTAAGCAACACCTATGCCAGGTGGAAAGCACTAAGACCAGTCTAAAATTTATATTATTTGGATAAGATTTACGATTTGCATTCAGCTTGGAGCAGAGGTGGGTTTATGTTGTTTAGGTTTATAGGAAAAAAGCCCACAAATACTCTCTGATGAACTGCGATAAAACAATCACTGAAAAATACTTCTGAAATCATTTTATCACATGATCTGGAAATTTTGCAACCATTAACCCTTTGAAACAAAAGGCCGCTTTTCCGGCCCAGGAACATGATACATCATAATTTCATAAAGTAGGATGGTTGCTAACTGAAGGAGTTAGGGTAGACCAATCAATATTTTCAACGTGCAGCCCTAATGCTGCACGTTGAAAATATTAATTGGAGTTCCTCATATAATGAATATGGACTCTTCGAATTGCTGACATTTCGCTGACATGGAAGATACCACCAATGTTCAAAGGATTAAACTCATAGTTCAGAAACGGTAAACACGATTTTTCAATAACATACCGGAAGTAGTCTCAGATGTACGCAATTGTGTTCTTCAGTCGCCGAATAATCGTTGACATTGATTGGAGAGACGAGGAACGAATTAAAAAAACAGCACTTCCAGTAACATCATTTAATGAGATTCCGTTGCTTCAATGACATGCTATTGCCGAATGCATCAAAATATCTGCGTCTTTCAGTAAAGGCGGCTGAACCAGAAGGCAGAGGGGACACGTGTCCATTCACGTTTTTCCACAGACCTGTTGCGCGGTTACACAATGAGCTAAATGGGCGCAAACAAACGTGTCAGTGTACAAATATTCCTGTAATATATTATTTGTAAATCCAAACAACATTGGGCCAAAGAATTGCACCTTCAGTCGCTTCGATCCGTTTCTTCTACTTCAACCATCTTCTAACCCGAAGGCCAGCCTTCGGATTGGAAGATGATTGAAGTAGAAGAAATGGACAGGACAGTGACCACATCGCGACATGCATATCTGATATCCCCCCCCCCCCCCCCCCCCCCCCCCCCCCCCCCCAATGAAGCCAACAAGGCCAGAGAGTGCGAATATTAACAATTGACATCATTTTTAATATTTTTAGACACTTTGTGCAATCATGATACAGTTGAGATAACTACGTTGTAAAGCTCGATGGCCTAGTGGTAACTTTGTGTGTTTATGATTGAAAGGTTGTGTGTTCGATTCCCACCTGTGACAGACCAAATGATTTTTTTTTCCAAATGTGATGTTTGCGAAGTAAAATTCATATCAGAGGCTTTCTTTCGGTATATTCGCTGGTTAAAATCAATTTATTTGATGCCCATTGCAAAATTAATAGTCATTTTGGCGCAAACTACCATTGTCGTTTTTTTCGGTCTATTAACATTAATTAATTGTTAATTTTCAGTTGTGTGGCTAGTTCAGTGGTGAAACGTTTGTTTACTGGATCTGGAGTCCGCGGTTCGATTCTCCAAAGGTTCATGTTGTGATCATTTTTTGATGATTCGATCATTTTTTTGATGAATATTCCAATTTGTCGCTTAATAATTTAAAAATAAACATAGCAGATTGTGTTGCAATAAAGGACTGCTATTTCAATGATAATTGGCAATTATTTACAGCATATTTGCCGTCGTCGCGTTTTGGGTCTGTTACATCTGTACTCACGTTGTGTTAAAACAAACGATGTTGTGCGATTAGCTCAGTGGTAAAACGTTTGGTTTTTGGATCTTGGGGTCCGCGGTTCAAATCCATATTGGATCGCTTTATATTTTTTTTTAGTGAATATTACGATTTTTCCATGATTGGTAGAGCTGCAATGAAGGACTGTCATTTCATTGACAAATGGAGATTATTATTAACAGTCATATCTGTCAAACTCGTGTCTTCGGCCACAGTGCTAAAAGTCCAAGTTCAGCGTGATAAAATTAATATTGTGCGCGTTGTGCCTCTAGGTGAGCGGTGAACGTTTAATTGTTGGCTCATGGGGACCGCGGTTCGATTCTCAGCTAAACCACTTTGTAACATTTTTTTATTTATATTATAATTTGTTGCTTAATATATTTGAAAACAAACATAGCGGGTAGTATTACAGTAGAGAACTCTCATTCTATTGATAAGTGTGAATTATCAACAGCGATATCTGAACAACAAGCACTTCGCTGTTTATCTTGGTTGATTCTGTGTACCTTGGATTAATTTGTTTTAATTTTTTAATTATTTGGCTAATTTGATTCTTTTATATTCTATCGAAGTTTCTGTTTGTATCATATATTGTCATTCTGATAAAAAACTGAAGCCTTCTTATGCCAGAAATATAGACGGATAGCCGTTAACAATTCTGCGTTTCTCAGAGCAGAGAAACAAACATAGGTAATCGAGACTCTTCCAACCCACGGGGCGCCTCGATAACCTGATAAACGACTTGAACAGAGGGAGATAACTCGAAGTGAAAATTTCGACAAAAACCTGTTTCTGATCGCAAGTTTAGAGAGTATTCACCTCAAAATCGAAGAAGGACTGTTAAAAAATTGCCAATTTTTAACACCAAGACGCTTTTTGCTCAGGTGGAGTCTCGACTACCCAAATCTATTGTCTTTTGTACCGTCTTGGGTGGAACAAATAGAACAGAACTCGAGGCAGTTGAAATCTTGACATGATGTTTGTTGAGTGAAGATGATATTTTATGTGAAAGATTTGACAGAGAATTAGTATATTCAAGGCTAAAATATGAAATAAAAATCGATTTGTAATTCAAATATTAAATTTATTTATTTATTTATTTATTTATTTATTTATTTATTTATTTATTTATTTATTTATTTGTATGTATATTGATTTTTAGGGGTTTTTTGTGGGGGTGGGTATTTATTTATATATATATTTATTTATATTTGTGAGACGAGTGATATTTGATACTCGTTTTGCAGAAATTAGCTGCCTGTAAAAGCGAAAAAATAGAATTTTGTATGGGATTAAGTGCAGGTTCTTCGTATATCGATAAAACTTTGTGTTGACAGCTACATGTTTGCTATTTTCGTTGACACCAGTCAGTTTCATTCAAGGTATCACACAAGGCGCGAACCCACGTCGAACGGGACTGCTGCTCAACTTAAAAATAGCATAGAAACTACACGATCACAACGCTTAACCGACTGCACTAACGGGCATATTGACAAGCTTTGAACATTGCGCCAGTGAAGTCTCTGCAATAAACGTCTGTCATACACAAATGAATAATTTGTGCTGAGAGATAAGCTGACGCTGTCGCATGCGTGTATATTTATAATTATTACTGTGGGGAAGTGTCAGAGATACAATCGTTGGCAACAGTTTATTTGATATTTCTTTAATTCTTTCGAGAGAGATTTGAACAGTCACTATGGTCAACACTGTTAAAAACTGATAAAGAATAAAGCGCCGGTTCGGTGACTCGAACTCGCGACCTCCAGAACACCTGCTAGCCCCTAGCGTATTGCGCCACGGGGAACAACACATATATTCCTCCGGCTCTACAATTATAATTGATTTTTGTTCGCATTGCTTGGCGGCATTTGATAATTTTTACTGAAAGAAGATTGTGATATTTGTTTCTGAGAGAAAGTCTGATGTCTTTGTATGGCCGCATATTTATAATTATTAGTGTAGGGAATTATAAGAGATGCAATCGTAGACGAAAGCTTATTTGATATTTCAGTGAAATTTTCTCAAGTGAGATTTGAACGGCCACTTGTGATCAACACTATCTGAAACTGTTCAAGAGGAAACCGGCGGTTCGGTGACTGGAACTCGCGAACCCCAAGACACTGACAAATAAGATACAAGCATCAAACGCACTACACCAAGCAGGACATGTGAAAATGTTTACCCAGCTCCACACAAATATTTCATTTTAGTACAGACTGCTTTGCCACACGCGAGATCTCCTGTTCAAGGACGATTATAATTTATTTCTAAAAGATAAGCAGATATTCTGCATGCTTGTATATTTATATTCATTACTGATGGAAATTATCAGATAAGTCGTTTGTGACAGCTTCAGTAATTTCCTCATGTCACTTTTCAACCGTCAACGGGTCAGTATTGTCTGAAACTGATTAACTGGTAGAGTTAACGATTGTATCTCTGATACTTCCCTACAGTAATAATTATAAATATACACGCATGCGACAGCGTCAGCTTATCTCTCAGCACAAACGAATTATTCATTTGTGTATGACAGACGTTTATTGCAGACTTCACTGGCGCAATGTTCAAAGCTTGTCAATATGCCCGTTAGTGCAGTCGGTTAAGCGTTGTGATCGTGTAGTTTCTATGCTATTTTTAAGTTGAGCAGCAGTCCCGTTCGACGTGGGTTCGCGCCTTGTGTGATACCTCGAATGAAACTGACTGGTGTCAACGAAAATAGCAAACATGTAGCTGTCAACACAAAGTTTTATCGATTTACGAAGAACCTGCACTTAATCCCATACAAAATTCTATTTTTTCGCTTTTACAGGCAGCTAATTTCTGCAAAACGAGTATCAAACATCACTCGTCTCACAAATATAAATAAATATATATATAAATAAATACCCCCCCCCCCCCCCAAAAAAAACCCCCTAAAAACAATATACATACAAATAAATAAATAAATAAATAAATAAATAAATAAATAAATAAATAAATAAATTTAATATTTGAATTACAAATCGATTTTTATTTCATATTTTAGCCTTGAATATACAAATTCTCTGTCAAATCTTTCACATAAAATATCATCTTCACTCAACAAACATCATGTCTCGATTTCAACTGCCTCGAGTTCTGTTCTATTTGTTCCACCCAAAACGGTACTAAAGACAATAGATTTGGGTAGTCGAGACTCCACCTGAGCAAAAAGCGTCTTGGTGTTAAAAATTGGCAATTTTTTGACAGTCCTTCTTCGATTTTGAGGTGAATACTCTCTAAACTTGCGATCAGAAACAGTTTTTTGTCGAAATTTTCACTTCGAGTTATCTCCCTCTGTTCAAGTCGTTTATCAGGTTATCGAGGCGCCCCGTGGGCTGGAAGAGTCTCGATTACCTATGTTTGTTTCTCTGCACTGAGAAACGCAGAATTGTTAACTGCTATCCGTCTATATTTCTGGCATAAAAAGGCTTCAGTTTTTTATCAGAATGACAATATATGATACAAACAGAAACTTCGATAGAATATAAAAAAATCAAATTAGCCAAATAATTAAAAAATTAAAACAAATTAATCCAAGGTACACAGAATCAACCAAGATAAACAGCGAAGTGCTTGTTGTTCAGATATCGCTGTTGATAATTCACACTTATCAATAGAATGAGAGTTCTCTACTGTAATACTACCCGCTATGTTTGTTTTCAAATATATTAAGTGACAAATTATAATATAAATAAAAAAATGTTACAAAGTGGTTTAGCTGAGAATCGAACCGCGGACCCCATGAGCTAACAATTAAACGTTCACCGCTCAACTAGAGGCACAACGCGTACAACATGAATTTTATCACACCGAACTTGGACTTTTAGCACTGAGGCCGAAGACACGAGTTTGACAGATACGACTGTTAATAATAATCTCCATTTGTCAATGAAATGACAGTCCTTCATTGCAGCACTACCAATCAAGGAAAAATCGTAATATTCATTAAAAAAATATAATGTGACCCAATTGGGATTCGAACCGTGGACCCCAAAATCCAACAACCAAACGCTTTACCTCTGAGCTAATCGCACAACGCACGACGTATTTATTTTAACACACCGTGAGTACAACACATATAACAGACCCAAAACGCGATGATGGCAAATATCGCTGTAAATAATTGCTAATTATCAATGAAATAGCAGTCCTTTATTGCAACACAACCTATGTTTATTTTTAAATTATTAAGCGACAAATTGGAATATTCATCAAAAAATGATCGAAACATGAACCTTTGGGGAATCGAACCGCAGACTCAAGATCCACGAACCAAACGTTTCACCACTGAACTAACCACACAACTGAAAAACGGAAATTAATTAATGTTAACAAACCGGAAAAAACGACGAAGTTAGTTTGTGCCAAAATGACTATTATTTTTGCAATGGGCATCAAATAAATTGATTTTAACCAGCGAATATGCCGAAAAAAAATCCTCTGACATGAATTTTACTTCGCAAATATCACATTTTGACGAAAAAATATATTTTTGGTTTGTCGCTAGTGGGAATCGAACACACAACCTTCCAACCACAAACACACGAAGTTACCACTAAGCCACCGAGTATTACAGAGTATTTATCTCAACTGTACCATGCTAGCACAAAGTGTCTAAAAATATTAAAACCGATGTTAAACGTTAATATTCACACTCTCTGGCCTCGTTGGCTTTGGGGGGGGGGGGGGGTGTTAGAAGCTGTCCTTTCTAGAGAGATACAACCAGTCAACATGAGAGACCTTACTGATTACTCATTCTTACAAAAGACGATTACAGCAATGATTGCTTTCATCACTGTGCAGTGCACTTCCCGTGAAAAGCCCTTCAACTTCAAGTGGAACAAAGTTTCTTCAGAGATGCATGTTAAGTTGTTTCATCGATCAAATACAATACGGCAAACAACACCTGGAATAGAGAAAGGATTGAAAACGAGCGTTTTCATTATTTTATTCATTTTCAAATTTAAAAAACTTCCAACGCCAGATTCGACAAAGCAGTTTGTTTTAAGCGTTTTTACGAACAACGTTACGTTTATCGATCAAACTATGATTCTGCAGTTAAGGTGCTATATAAGCGGTCGGTCTATTTGCAGTAAGTTCCTGAATTGCAGCAAGTTCCTGAATTGCAGAAAGTAACTTTGCAGAAGTTCCTCGGTGTGCGCGAAGGTGTTAAATATTAATCCTTTATCTTGTTGGTACTCAATTGGATTAAAGTGTTGTCACCAGCATTAGTCTATTTGACTGATTTTTTATTGATTGCGTTCATTAATTTTGTGAGCGATTTGCCTTATTGCGATGTGAATAACTTATAATTTGTATTAATTCTCACAGGGGATTTTCCAAGCGACTCGAATAACATTATTTGCTAATGAATCCAAGAGGGTCGGAAGTGAGGGCCAAAAATCTTATTGAGTCTTCAAGAAAATGACAATTTTACAAGACGAATTAACAAGACGTAACATACGCGTTGTGTCAATTGAACCAATTAGTCAATGTTGGCACATGTATCGATCTTGCTTGTTCCTAGAATTCCCACCGCCCCGTGTCCATCACCAAAGACTAAACTATTTTAGAGGGGGTGTGGGGGTGGGGGTTGGGGGGGGGGGGGGGTCTGAGAGATTCTTTAGGGTTGGGGGTGGCGGATCTGGGATTTTGGCACACTAAAATTTTTCATTAAAAAAATAAATGGATGCAATCAATAAAAAAATCAGTTATTAAGAATAGACTAATGTGGGTGACAACACTGTAATTCATTTAAGTACCAACAAGACAAAGGATTAATAACACCTTCGCGCACACGGAGGAATTTCCGCAAAGTTACTTACTGCAATTCAGGAACTTAGTGCAATTCAGGAACTTACTGCAAATAGACCGACCCCAATATAAGAAATGGAATTTTGTTCATTTTGAAATTCCCACCTCTGATAGTCATTAAATTCAAATTAAATATACACAAGTTATACAGCAAAATGAAGGTTGGGAGGCACAGAACACCAAAAATATATGAAGTCAGCTCATAGTGCTGACAGCAGGCACCACTGGTTCCTGGATGTCTGCTACGGTATTCGTATCAGAACTGATAAAACAATAATATTTCCCGAGAACAACTTGTAGCCAAATGTCCTTCACATATCCAAGAACAAAGCTAGGGCATCAAAATCCTTCAAAACACAGCGACAGGCCTGCATGGGATGTAGATTCCAAAAACTGACAGCTTTGCTTACATTGTAAATTACTTTCGATTTCCGGTCAACGTCGTCGGACGGAAAGAGCATCGAAAAACAACGCCGTCTAAAATCAAACACAGAAAGATCGCATTAATACAGCATACTATTATTATTTAGAGACTTCACAGTTGTCCTTTTCCATAGAAGGTATCATGGCACTTGGATAAATTTCGTAGAATTACGATTTTGTTTTTTGATGGAAATTCGTGGTATCGAGTGATTTGCACATGTCCGTCGAACATGGAATCCATCTTCAACACACAATGCAGACAGTCTTTTTTTCTGAAATGAGTCGAAGAGTCGCATGTGGAGTCACTCGATCGATCAATTACTCTCTAATACATTTGCTCGATGGGATTCGAGTCGTTCGATTAGTATATGCGAGTCACTCGAGGTAAGACGGAATCCCACTTTTGGAATCCCTTTTTTGGAATCCATTGTTTGGAAAATATCAGGTCATAAGTATCCTCAAATATCGAAATGGGGCTAAGAGTCGTATGTGCGAGTTACTCGATCGAGCAATTACTCTAAAGCGCATTTGCTCGATGGTATTCGAGTCCTTCGAGCAGTATGTGCGAGTCACTCGAGGTAAGACAGAGTCCCACTTATCACGGTGTATAAACATACAGATGACTGAGCCGGAAGTTCAGGAGTATCGAAGCGAGAGATGTTCAAGTGGACAACAGGCTGCTGTTTTCCGAGTCACAGAATTCGCTTTTATGCCAACCAAAAGATAAGAGTTTCAACAGCATTGTAAGTATACTTACTTGTTACCTGTTTCTCTACACATATTTGTCTCCTTCAACTTACATATCGGTCATACAATTTAAAAATCACGTTTTACTCATAGCGAATTCTGTTTTTTTGCTGACGTGCAGCGCACAAAAACGTATATTTATCACTGTTTGGGCTCCTGCAACACACATCTTGACTTAATTCTGAAAGAAATACATATTCTACGCAACATACACATTTAGGGATCAACAAACACATTTATTTTCGAGAATCCAGTTCAATACGTAAAGCCATCCTTTTGCGATAAACTGTCCAAATAGTTGCGCTAAGACTGTCCAACTAGTTCTGCGAAACGGACCAATTTTCTTGTGATGTTGAGACCTGCGCTCTTCCCATAAAACATGGTGGCACTCGCACAACAACATGCCTCTGTTATCACTAGAATAACTACTCTGGGCTCAATGATGAAGCAATTTTGAGAATATCGTTATCACATGGATAGAATGGGCCTTTTATTCATTTTCGTCAGTGGCTTTTTCAAACGAAGTACTTTTTGACCGAGTCAGCTTTTACGGCCTTTTGAAAACAAACCATTATTTTAAACACATTTGTCACTGTTTCCACTGTAAAGGAAGCGGGACGTTTCGGCCATTTACCAGTTCGCCCCGGGGCGTTTTCGGGCTTTCGGCCTCGGGACATTTCGGGCCCGGAACGTGTCGACCCGGGACGTTTCGGCCTCGATATTTTTGAAGCAGAACACGAAAAGGTCTTGGGGAAAACATCGAGGCCGAAAACGATCCTTGGAAGGGGACGTTTCGGCCTCCATCATTTGAGAAAGTCCTAACTGTTTTACTACTCATCAATATAAGAAATAAAAAAAAAACACGCAGAGAATCCATTAAAATCCACAGGTAATAAAATGAATAAGAAGAAGACACATGAATGATATCACACATCGTTCTGTCACAAAATGTCTGACGGAATGAACTTTGTTAATTCAGGTTAAATTTTACTGTCAATTTTTTTCCAAAAAGTGGGAACATTCGGCCCAAAAAGTGGGAACATTCGGCCTCGAATTATTTTGGGCGGAATGTTCGCGAGGACGAAAAGGCGCTGACCCAATATATGAGTCGACTGCGCTTTGGAAAAAAAAGCCGATTTGGACGAAATTGTGAAGGCGGGTTTGAGTGTTTTTGCTCTCAATTATCTGATTTCTTGGATGGATTTAATTTAATTACTTTCAGACTAAGTTAACTGATAGAGTGCTAAATTATTTTTGTCCATTTAATCTTGTACACATGTCTTTGCCTAGTTATAATTTATGGGAGAGTGCCTATGGGCACAAACCCATAAATTGTAATAAGGCAAACCCTTACAGACTAAATAATATCACTTCAAAGATAATACAAAGCATGTGCACTGAATATGAGCTTTCAAGCTGTGGTACCTGCTCTTCAGAATAAAGCCCAAATTTGGGCTTCCAGCACTCTACCAGTTAAGTTTCCTTCTTTAAAGTTATTCGGCACTGCGTTTTTTTACCATGAGAAAGAATTTGTAGCAATAAAAAACGCAACTGCCCCCTCCAAAACAAAAAACAAAACAAAAAACTAATGAAAAAAAAAAATAATAATAAATATTCAAAACAAAAAATAAAAAAAAATCGGGACGTTTCGGCCTCGATAGGTGGGACGTTTCGGCTTCGGATGAGGCCGAAATGTCCCGAAAAAGCACCGAGGCCGAAACGACCCTGAACCCGAAACGACCCTGAACCACTGTAAAGATTGTTGGTTTTCACTTGTAGCAGAAGTGGAGTTGGAACTGGTTCTCCACAACACCAGATCCCTAAAAACCACATGAACTCCCAGAACTCACATCGAAATTGTATTTACTCACTGTTTTGGGGGATAAATTAGGTCATTTCTCTTCCAAAATAAAATAGAAATTATTGTCAAACTCGACTACGATTCGCGTCAATGATGAAAGTGAAAGTAAGTTGTCAAGGGAGTGAACTCTAGATGTGACTTGCGCCTATGCACGTGGTTGGCCACCTTTGAGGTTCACTCTCTTGACTTTTTATTTTTAAGCTGATGCCTAGGGACAAAAAATGGCTAAAAATTCGTTTGTGTTTGGAAATATATGAACAGTTAATGGGGAACTACATTTATTTTATTTCAAGTAATGGGTCAGAAATTGTGTATCTCCACCGCTGTAACGTGTTTTCTTTGGGATATTTTGCCATACCTTTTTGGATATTTATTAACACTTTGCTGTGCTGTGACACTTTGATGGAAATCAAAAACACAAATTTTAGTGAGTTTTGAATTTTAATTCCCCTTTAATTCTCACAAAATAGCAGTTTTTCATAATTATAGACATCAATTGACCCATTACGTGAAAATGAATGAAATAAATGTAGTACCCCCAATTACTGTTCATATACTTCCAAACACAAATCAATCGAGTGGAAACGACCTTGTAAAAGCTTATAGCTTACCGTCGGACCCACATACACTTTATTGTTATTGAATGTAACTAAAAAAATTGGAAATAAATACTGTTTAAACCAAACACAAGTCAAATTTCTAGCCATTTTGGTCACCTGAGCATCACCTTAAACATCGTTGATAAGTTGAAACGAAGAACAATTTAAAAATAAATGCAATTTTATTTCACACCTGCGCGATGAAACAAATAAGAAAAAATGATACATTTGCTTCCAAATCAGTGCAGGAATGTACTTTGGAGGGTGTGTGTGGGGGGGGGGGGTCTGTGTGGTTCTGGGAGTTCTGGAGTTTAAAAGAACCCATTGCACAGAGTGAATTTCGTAACTGAACAGTGTCCCCATAGCTGAGAATCTTGTGTTGGTGCAGAATCGGAGTGTAATGAATTATGTTTGGGATGAGATGGGGGTGTAATCGACTGTGTAAACTTTGCTTGAACAAAGTAATGTTTGTTTGGGGAAATATAGTTCTCTCATATTTATCAGTCACTTTAAAAGTATGATAAACAGCAATAAACAATGTAACAATCGAGAGAAATATTTATTGAGACAAATTTAAGTTGTCATGACACTAAACGACATGTACATTATATTTCAGTATTCATGGACGAATCATTCGAGGTTGATCCAAAAGTCGAGATGGAAGATGTAGATGAACTAACACTGTCACAAAGATATTACTCCAGTGACTTTTCCTATGAGATGACTTTGTTTTGGTCCATTTCTCCCGTTAGTTTCTCCTAGTATTCTTCATCCCATTATACCTTCGATCAGTTATGATGTTTTACGTGCATTGATAACCATAAGTTTAAATGCAGTTGCTGGTTTGCCTCACACAGACGCATTAATATTGAACGACAAGATACAGACGGATAAATGGCTACAAGTTAAACCCGGTGATTTTTTTTTACTTGTCATATGTAATTCATCGGAAATAAATTTCAAATTAACAGGCCTCACAACTCATCGGACAGTTTTCCAATCAGAAATAGGAACTAATGAGCAGATATTCAGGAAATGTGCGGACAGTAATTTGGAGAGTGGTGTCTCTGAATTTGGTTATTTTACAGGAAAACAGAGGTGTCCTGGAAAACAATCTTTCGTGTTCTGGTTAAGAAAATGAATTTTATATGCAATGACAGAGCTCAAGAGGTGGGCCAAAGACAAATATGTTCTTTTTGTTCGATGTAATGCCAAATATTTACGATTTCGTGATGATGTCCCAGGGAGTATTCATCAATTCACAAATTATTAAACACCCCAAATCATCCATTTATGTGTAAAACAATAGTTAAGTATCATATACGTACGTTTTACATCGAAAAGTGTTGGTTATTAGTTCTTCAGCTTCATATGCACGAAAGAGCATCCACGTGTGTCTTGTTGATGCTCGAACTTTCATCTTTCCTCGCCTCGGTGCTCCTGAAATTCCGGATCAGTCATCTGTACCCTTATACACTGTGCTTATGGAATCCCTTTTTTGGAATCCCTATAGAATCATTTTTAGGATGTGTCTGTGGCTACATAACCCCGTTTTTCCGAAATGAGGCTAAGAGTCGTATGTGCGAGTCACTCGATCGAGCAATTGCTCGAAAGCACATTTGCTCGATGGGATTCGAGTCGTTCGAGCAGTATGTGCCAGTCGTTCGAGGTAAGACGGAATCCCACTTATGGAATCCCTTCTTTGGAATCTTTTTTTTTGGAAAATATCAGGTCATAGGTATCCTCAAATACCGAAATGAGGCTAAGAGTCGTATCTGCGTGTCACTCGATCGAGCAATTGCTCTAAAGCACATTTGCTCGATGGGATTCGAGTCGTTCGAGCAATGGCTTATCAGTAACTACTCGATAGATTCTTGGTTTTAGGAATGATATAGGGTTTTGTTTTACACAGGGGAGATAACTCTGCATACAAGTTATGGGAAATCAAGCACTGGCGATTGTAAGACTTGGACGACGGAACCGGAGATAATTGGGACTAGATAGACTGTTAGTGTGAGAGTAGCATCTGTAATAGGTATAAAAATGAGATTGTAGGACACTGTACTTATATTAAATAGAACATACCCCCAGGAAATATCTGTGTACTATAGCATTACGTGCCATTCTTATATGCCCAAAATGAAGATTCATATCAAATAAAAGTAAATTTTGGTGGTTTGTAGGGATTATCGGGTTGGTTGTGGTAATTAGATATGCCCCAATTCAGTCGAACGCGCCCTACTGACAACCATGTGATTTTGGATAATAACAATACAAACAGACGCTCTAACTATTTAAAACAAATAGGATTCGTGGGAAATCTGAATCTATTAAACAATTATCGGGCTGTTTGTGGTAATTAGATATACCCTAGTCCAAAGGAGCTTACCTCGGTACCATGCCACTACGTGCTTCTATTATAAGTCATGGTATGGCGACCCTAAAAAGATTCTGCGGGAATCCATAGTAAATGAAGTTGTTTTTGGTGGGTTGTCGGGTTATTTGTGGAAATTCTGCCAATCGGGAAAATTTCTCTTATTCAATCGAACATACCCTCCGAACATACCCCCGTCCTATTGTAAGCCTTTGGGTAACATAGCAACCACGTGCTACCATATAATCCAAAATAGCGGCCTCGAGTATACAAAATGGACGACGGAAACACGTATCACCCTAACAACACGCGTTGCGCATGCGCATTACCACGACGTATCACTATGGGGATGGCGTCACAACATGGCCGTGCACGCGGGTTACCATGATAACACAATATGGCACCACTGGGTCAAGTGACTATGACGTCACATGAAATCCGGCATGAGATCCGTCTGATGAGGGGTGTCCGGGTACACGACATACTACTCATGTGCCAACACACCCTCTAAAATCAGTTGGGTTGAAAATCAACCCAAATCAGCTAGGTTGAGTCAATATGAACCCAGCTCCCGCGTTGTGTCCTTGTGCAAGGCACTTAACCCCGATTACCTACATGGCGGAACGATGACGTTGTGTGCTAAGGCGTACTGCACGTCGAAGGTGCGCACGTCTTCAACCAATCTAACCCAGCATGTGCCGTGGTGCAGAGTTCAGAGTTACGATGTTGGAGAGCTGACTGCTGCTCGTCGTTGCTCGTTGGTTCGCCCATTATATTCCAGCTTCCTCTACCCGTAAAACTGTCACCGACATGATATGACCCTGTCTGTTAATGTGTCGTTAAACCCTAATAAAAAAGGAGAAAAAAGACTATGAACCCAATTGGGTTCTTATCCATTCAACCCATCTGATTTGAATTGATTTCCAACCCAACTGATTTTAGAGTGTAGAAGCCAACATAGTGGCCTCGTCCTCTTAGAAGGATACATCTCCGCACCACCTCAGCCCACCTTCACCCCCCTACAACACAGACATGGCCGAAGACGGAGCATTCGGCCTTCTTCCTTGGAGCATCGAGACAGTCTGTAAAGCACTTCAAATTTACATTATAACCTTCTGAACTCTGATGTCAAAAAATCAAAATTTACAGCAGTAATTTTTCCCACAATTTAATTGAGAATTTAAAAATTATATTTTGTTTGACATAGCTCATTGAGATCTGTCAAACAAGATATAATTTGTTAAATTTTTGAAGCCGCGTGGGCAGTATGGAGCCCGTGACGGAAATTATAAAAATAATAACAGATTGCTAGGAGTTAAATCATAATGTTGTAGGGGTATTTTTCACTATTATGGGATACCTTCAAGGAAAAGAATATATACTGTCAAATATTTATTTTTACAAGAGATGGTCAAGAGTGAGATGTTATACAGACTCGAATGAATGAATGAAAGGTTTTAGCGCGCCGAAGGCGCGCAAGGACGATGTGGGATTTACAAATCCCTTGCGATCCGGTTAACCTTATTTTATTTCACTTGGATCACACAGGCCTAGCTTTCCTATTGCCTCAAAAGGGGTCTGCGGGGGTATGCACGCGGTTGGAATTCCCGGCAGTTCAAGTTGGCTTGATAGATTGTCAATAATCAATCCCTCAACGCCATTAAGACTGTTAGAGAGTGGGCTCTATTCGGTTCTAGCTTGGCGATGGTAGAGGTTTGAGTCCCACCATGGTGGCGAGCCAGAATATAATGTTGTGCGATGGCAAATTTAAGGGAAGAAGAGAAAAGAAAACCAAACAGCAACGCCGGTTTGGTAGCGGCCCCGGTATATGACCATAGCGGTTAAAAAAGGAATGGAGAAAGCTCCAACAGTTTAGTTTGAAAAACCGGGAGTCATCCATCAAGCCTTCTGGGAGATAGGATACAGACTCGACCATCAAATGTGTCCCTTATATATCCCTTTCCTGAAGTAAGTAAGTGTTGCCAAGTAAACAATTCACTGCTAGGGGAGACCAGTGTTTTTCACAGTTCACATTCAGTGACTTTCAGATGAAAAACTACTGATTAGATTTCTAAACAGATTTCTATTGAAAACGGCTTATTCATATTCACCCTACCTTGTGACACCGCTGAATTGAACCCAAGCTGCTACATTTCCTACTGTGCTCTGCCTGTCTCACAACCAGAACACGATATGGTATTAGCATTATCACCTTGTCCCTTCACTCATTCATTGTACTTTAATGTAATAGGCAACTAATTGATAACTCTGGAAAGTTGCCACAGGAGTCATGATACCTAAACCCGACAAAGACCTTACCAACCCTTCTAACTACCGCCCAATCAGCTTGCTCAGCTGTGTTGGAAAAATATTTGAGCGGATTCTCACTACGAGACTTCGCAGCTATCTCGAATCAATCAACTTTTTCAACAAATGGCAAAGAGCGTATAGGAGTCAGAAAGAGGGAATCGAACACGTATATGGACTGGCCGATTATATGAAAACAGCATTTAGTCAAAACGAAATCGGAACACTTTTCTTGGATGTAGAAAAAGCGTTCGACTCGGTATGGCACAATGGCGTGAGATATAAACTAGCGAAAATGGGATTACCCACTAAAATTCTGAGGATCATATCATCATTTCTAACTGACCGAAAAATCAAGGTGAGGGTTAATCGCGGGGTGTCGGAGGAAGTAATACTCGAAGCGGGAACCCCACAAGGGTCGGTTCTAAGTCCGCTTCTTTTCATAATATATGTGAATGATATAGAAAAAGTAGGGAAAAACTGTGTTGAACTATCGCAGTTCTCAGACGAAAAAGGCATTTGGACGGCCAGCAAGTCCAGAAACATAATTAAAAATCGTCTACAGAATACCATTCGCGATCTTGAGAGTTGGTGTGCCCTGTGGCGCATCAAGCTCAATGCCGCCAAAACTCAAAAAGTTATGTTCTTCAAAAAGCAAAGGAAAAAACCAGTCCCCAGTATCGCTCTCCAGTTATACGATCACAAACTAGAAGCAAACAAAGAGGCCAAATTTTGGGGATTTATCCTAGATAGCAACCTCAGTCTAAACAGTCAAGTAAACTCCATTACAGTTAGAGCTAATACGCGTATCAATTTTCTGGAGATGATCAGAGGTAGAAATTGGGGAGCAAACAAAGATGTGCTTTTCAAGCTCTACAAAACATTTATACGTCTGGTACTAGAATACGGTGCCATAATAACAAGTGACCTGAGCAAAACCAACATTCAGAAGCTACAGAGGGTTCAAAATTATGCCCTGCGAGTGGCACTATGCAAACCGAAATGGACCCCGATAAAGGAATTTCACGAGCTAGCAAAAATAGAAACTATTGATACGCGATTAAAAGACCTACAAAACAAAACCCTCAGCAGACTCCAAGATAGTGAATTAATGGTTGAGCTGAACGAACACCGACCCCTTAACAGAAAAACAAAATAAGTTTCCGAAAAAAATAAAATAAAATAAAATAAAAATTATACAATATAACTAAATCGCGTTGAGTCAGTGAGGATTGCGTCGCTACTCATTGAGAACTTTAGGATAGAGTCTGTGAGGACTGCCTCGCAACTCTGCTGAAGCGCGATTGAAATGCGTTTAATAAGATCCATATAACAAAACCCTCCACATACTCCAGGATGGTGAATCAATGGTGAAGCTGAACGAACACCGAACCCTTAACAGAAAAACAAAATAATCCACAGTAAATTAAAATTACTCAATAGAATTAAACTGCGTAGAGTCAGTGAGGATTGCCTCGCTACTCACTGAGATCTTTAGGATTGAGTCTGTGAGGATTGCCTCGCATCTCTGCGTGTGGGGAGTGGGCTCCGAAAAAACACACCCCTTACCCCATCCATAGCAACAATCACACAACAGGCACAACATACAATAGTGGATACTTATCTTTCTCTCTACCTATAACTTTTCTATATGGACATTCTCAAATTTTCTTGCAACACTCTTATAAAGAAGACGCATGGAAAAGGTAGACAAAGCGTAGGAGGAATTGGTGCAACCTACCTTTCTGCAACATACATAAGAAACCACAAAACACTAGGCAAGGATTGAAACAAGCTTGTCTGGCTGGGGACGAGTGTACATTTTATATAAATAAACATTTGAATAAAGATTTAACAGCCCTTTCTAAGGGCCTGAGGGTGTGTGTCTGCGAGAGTGTTTTTTTAGGGGGGGGGGGGTGGAGGAGGTCATTTGGAATTCCCGAAGGATAACCAGATACCTCATAATCACATACGGCATCCTATCTCCCAGAAGGCTTGATGGATGACTCCCGGTTTTTCAAAACTAAACTGTTGGAGCTTTCTCCATTCCTTTTTTGTAATCGTTATGGTCATATATCGGGGCCGCTACCAGACCGGCGTTGCTGTTTGGTTTTCTTTTCTCTTCTTCCTTTAAATTTGACATCGCACAATATTACACTCTGGCTCGCCACCATGGTGGGACTCAAACCTCTACCATCGCCGAGCTGGAAACGAATAGAGCCCACTCTCTAATAGTTTTAATGGCGTTGAGTATTGACAATCTATCACTCCAACGTAAACTGCCGGGAATTCTAACCGCGTGCATACCCCCCTCGGACTCCATGATGCAATACGAAAGCTTGGCCTGTGTGATCCAAGTAAAATAAAATAAGGTTAACCGGGTCGCAAGGGATCTGTAAATCCCACATCGTCCCTGCGCGCCTTCGGCGCGCTAAAACCTTTCATTCATTCATTGCTAACTCTTAATTTTATATTTATAAAGTAAGTTAATAATATATACATATATTTTGGTGGGGAGAGTTTTACTCTTTATTATTTCTATCCTAAAATATAGCCTACAACAAAATCATTGAACTTCACAAACGAGCTCGGTCTGAAGATTCTGAACAGGGACGCGAGGTGTCAGGGGAAATGGACATGGGAGAGGAACGACAGAAAATCAATAATCGACTATATTCTTACAGATATTAATTTATGGAGGGAGGTGATAGGGGTAGAAGTGGATGATGAGGGTAAAATGGAGGTGGATAGTGATCACAACTTGATTACAGTGACGATCGGGGCCAAAAATCTAATAAAAAGCAAAGGAAGCTTTAAGGAGATTTGGGGACTCAAACATGATGCTGACTGGGCGAAGTTCAATGAAAAACTGAAACCAAAGCTTGCAACCGTACCCAAGGGGGGCAGTGTCCAGAAGATGGCGGACACCATAGTTTCGAGCCTAGTGGAGACAGGGAAGGAAAGTGTAGGAAAGATCAGGGTGCCAACACGGGAATTTTGGTACAGAGTGAATGAAGAACTGAAAAGGGCCATAAAGGGAAGAAAAGCTAAATGTGCTGCATACAGGAGAAGTAGAAAACTTATGGGGGTGGAAAGCAATGAGGCCATAGTAGCAAAGGAAGAATACCAACAAGCACGAAATAAAGTAAATAAGATAAAAGACGATAATCGGAGAGTGCGAAATAGTAGTCTTATTAGGATGATAAGAACGACAGGGGGGTCGAGTTCGAATGTATTTTGGAAATGGGTGAATAAACGTAACAAAGGAAGTAACCCAAAGAGTATTAAAGTAGATGGCAGAGTTACAGACGAGCAAGATCAAGTCGCATAATAACACTTTGGCCAGCCGCTGATTTGTCGCGGTTCTCGGACGAGAAGGCCATGGTTACCCCTATACTCCCAACTGCCTCCCTATTCCCACGCTTCTTCTCTCCTCCCAACACTCGGAGACGAACTGCTTGATGATATCCCTTGTCCCATTCTTCCCAATCTCTCCGATTAGCATATTAACCCTCTCCTTTGAGTCTCCCCCTAACCACATGTCCTTCATTCTCCCATCCCACTTCCCCATTATACATCCAGTGAATCTCATTCTTTTAGACTGATACTTTGGGCATTCTAGAAGAAAGTGTTCCAGGGTCTCCACCATGTCCAAGTTACACATCTACATCTGGCACTCCCTTTCACCGTCTTTCCCAATTTTTCCCCTCAGCTCCAGGGATCGCGACCTCAGCTTGAACAACAGTGACCCCCAAAGGTGCCATCAAGTTACTCTTCAAAACCTGGCTTCTCTTTATCACGCAGGCCACCCAAAGACCTCTTTGATTTGACCCCCCTCTCGCCAATTACGGTTACAATCCTCCATGACCCTTTCTCTGACGATTTTCTTACCCTGCTTTGCCCCAACGTCGAGGTCCGAGATCTCCAACGAGTAGTTCTCTACTAGCTCCCTCACTTGGACCATCCACCCCGTTTTGATATTTGAGTTGAAAATTCTCAGGAACATTACTTTACACCATCGGCTGTCGGGGAGATTTACGAAATAATTAAGATAACCCAGCTTCAACAGGTCTATCCTGTCCTTGATCCTCATCCACCCAAGCTTACCCCTGATTGCTTCTAGCGCTGCGGCATTACTGGACCCCGTTATCCATCGGCCTGCATCGTTCTGCAGGATTTCCAAGCTCTTTACGGCCGTCTGGTTTAGGGGTACCACTTCCGTACCGTATGTTATACTTGGCAGCCCCACCATTTCCCAAATGGTTTTCCCCACGAAAACCTTATTGAAACTGTTTCTCCCTATAAGTTTCATTTGGTTAAGGATTCGCTTCCCCTTCAGAATCAATTTATTTGTGTGGTTCCGGTAGATGCCTCTTCCTGTAATGTTTATATTTACCCCCAAATACTCGTAATCACCTGTCTCTCCCACACTGAGAAGTTGGCTGCTCCCTTCCGGAATGCAGAACTCACCCGGAATGCAGAACTAGTTCTGCGAAACGGACAATTTTCTTGTGATGTTGAGACCTGCGCTCTTCGTTGATTAAAACCTCTTTCTTTCCCATAAAACATGGTGGCACTCGCACAACAACATGCCTCTGTTATCACTAGAATAACTACTCTGGCTCAATGATGAAGCAATTTTGAGAATACCGTTATCACATGGATAGAATGGGCCTTTTATTCATTTTCGTCAGTGGCTTTTTCAAACGAAGTACTTTTTGACCGAGTCAGCTTTTACGGCCTTTTGAAAACAAACCATTATTTTAAACACATTTGTCACTGTTTCCACTGTAAAGGAAGCGGGACGTTTCGGCCATTTACCAGTTCGCCCCGGGGCGTTTTCGGGCTTTCGGCCTCGGGACATTTCGGCCCGGAACGTGTCGACCCGGGACGTTTCGGCCTCGATATTTTTTGAAGCAGAACACGAAAAGGTCTTGGGGAAAACATCGAGGCCGAAAACGATCCTTGGAAGGGGACGTTTCGGCCTCCATCATTTGAGAAAGTCCTAACTGTTTTACTACTCATCAATATAAGAAATAAAAAAAAAACACGCAGAGAATCCATTAAAATCCACAGGTAATAAAATGAATAAGAAGAAGACACATGAATGATATCACACATCGTTCTGTCACAAAATGTCTGACGGAATGAACTTTGTTAATTCAGGTTAAAATTTTACTGTCAATTTTTTTCCAAAAAGTGGGAACATTCGGCCCAAAAAGTGGGAGCATTCGGCCTCGAATTATTTTGGGCGGAATGTTCGCGAGGCCGAAAAGGCGCTGACCCAATATATGAGTCGACTGCGCTTTGGAAAAAAGCCGATTTGGACGAAATTGTGAAGGCGGGTTTGAGTGTTTTTGCTCTCAATTATCTGATTTCTTGGATGGATTTAATTTAATTACTTTCAGACTAAGTTAACTGATAGAGTGCTAAATTATTTTTGTCCATTTAATCTTGTACACACGTCTTTGCCTAGTTATAATTTATGGGAGAGTGCCTATGGGCACAAACCCATAAATTGTAATAAGGCAAACTCTTACAGACTAAATAATATCACTTCAAAGATAATACAAAGCATGTGCACTGAATATGAGCTTTCAAGCTGTGGTACCTGCTCTTCAGAATAAAGCCCAAATTTGGGCTTCCAGCACTCTACCAGTTAAGTTTCCTTCTTTAAAGTTATTCGGCACTGCGTTTTTTACCATGAGAAAGAATTTGTAGCAATTTTTAAAAAACGCAACTGCCCCCTCCAAAACAAAAAACAAAACAAAAAACTAATGAAAAAAATAATAATAAATATTCAAAACAAAAAATAAAAAAAAATCGGGACGTTTCGGCCTCGATAGGTGGGACGTTTCGGCTTCGGATGAGGCCGAAATGTCCCGAAAAAGCACCGAGGCCGAAACGACCCTGAACCCGAAACGACCCTGAACCACTGTAAAGATTGTTGGTTTTCACTTGTAGCAGAAGTGGAGTTGGAACTGGTTCTCCACAATACCAGATCCCTAAAAAACACATGAACTCCCAGAACTCACATCGAAATTGTATTTACTCACTGTTTTGGGGGATAAATTAGGTCATTTCTCTTCCAAAATAAAATAGAAATTATTGTCAAACTCGACTACGATTCGCGTCAATGATGAAAGTGAAAGTAAGTTGTCAAGGGAGTGAACTCTAGATGTGACTTGCGCCTATGCACGTGGTTGGCCACCTTTGAGGTTCACTCTCTTGACTTTTTATTTTTAAGCTGATGCCCAGGGACAAAAAATGGCTAAAAATTCGTTTGTGTTTGGAAATATATGAACAGTTAATGGGGAACTACATTTATTTTATTTCAAGTAATGGGTCAGAAATTGTGTATCTCCACCGCTGTAACGTGTTTTCTTTGGGATATTTTGCCATACCTTTTTGGATATTTATTAACACTCTGCTGTGCTGTGACACTTTGATGGAAATCAAAAACACAAATTTTAGTGAGTTTTGAATTTTAATTCCCCTTTAATTCTCACAAAATAGCATTTTTTCATAATTATAGACATCAATTGACCCATTACGTGAAAATGAATGAAATAAATGTAGTACCCCAATTACTGTTCATATACTTCCAAACACAAATCAATCGAGTGGAAACGACCTTGTAAAAGCTTATAGCTTACCGTCGGACCCACATACACTTTATTGTTATTGAATGTAACTCAAAAAATTGGAAATAAATACTGTTTAAACCAAACAGAAGTCAAATTTCTAGCCATTTTGGTCACCTGAGCATCACCTTAAACATCGTTGATAAGTTGAAACGAAGAACAATTTAAAAATAAATGCAATTTTATTTCACACCTGCGCGATGAAACAAATAAGAAAAAATGATACATTTGCTTCCAAATCAGTGCAGGAATGTACTTTGGAGGGTGTGTGTGTGTGGGGGGGGGGGGGGGGGGGGTCTGTGTGGTTCTGGGAGTTCTGGAGTTTAAAAGAACCCATTGCACAGAGTGAATTTCGTAACTGAACAGTGTCCCCATAGCTGAGAATCTTGTGTTGGTGCAGAATTGGAGTGTAATGAATTATGTTTGGGATGAGATGGGGGTGTAATCGACTGTGTAAACTTTGCTTGAACAAAGTAATGTTTGTTTGGGGAAATATAGTTCCCTCATATTTATCAGTCACTTTAAAAGTATGATAAACAGCAATAAACAATGTAACAATCGAGAGAAATATTTATTGAGACAAATTTAAGTTGTCATGACACTAAACGACATGTACATTATATTTCAGTATTCATGGACGAATCATTCGAGGTTGATCCAAAAGTCGAGATGGAAGATGTAGATGAACTAACACTGTCACAAAGATATTACTCCAGTGACTTTTCCTATGAGATGACTTTGTTTTGGTCCACTTCTCCCGTTAGTTTCTCCTAGTATCCTTCACCCCATTATACCTTCGATCAGTTATGATGTTTTACGTGCATTGATAACCATAAGTTTAAATGCAGTTGCTGGTTTGCCTCACACACAGACGCATTAATATTGAACGACAAGATACAGACGGATAAATGGCTACAAGTTAAACCCGGTGAATTTTTTTTACTTGTCATATGTAATTCATCGGAAATAAATTTCAAATTAACAGGCCTCACAACTCATCGGACAGTTTTCCAATCAGAAATAGGAACTAATGAACAGATATTCAGGAAATGTGCGGACAGTAATTTGGAGAGTGGTGTCTCTGAATTTGGTTATTTTACAGGAAAACAAAGGTGTCCTGGAAAACAATCTTTCGTGTTCTGGTTAAGAAAATGAATTTTATATGCAATGACAGAGCTCAAGAGGTGGGCCAAAGACAAATATGTTCTTTTTGTTCGATGTAATGCCAAATATTTACGATTTCGTGATGATGTCCCAGGGAGTATTCATCAATTCACAAATTATTAAACACCCCAAATCATCCATTTATGTGTAAAACAATAGTTAAGTATCATATACGTACGTTTTACATCGAAAAGTGTTGGTTATTAGTTCTTCAGCTTCATATGCACGAAAGAGCATCCACGTGTGTCTTGTTGATGCTCGAACTTTCATCTTTCCTCGCCTCGGTGCTCCTGAAATTCCGGATCAGTCATCTGTACCCTTATACACTGTGCTTATGGAATCCCTTTTTTGGAATCCCTATAGAATCATTTTTAGGATGTGTCTGTGGCTATATAACCCCGTTTTTCCGAAATGAGGCTAAGAGTCGTATGTGCGAGTCACTCGATCGAGCAATTGCTCGAAAGCACATTTGCTCGATGGGATTCGAGTCGTTCGAGCAGTATGTGCCAGTCACTCGAGGTAAGACGGAATCCCACTTATGGAATCCCTTCTTTGGAATCTTTTTTTTTTGGAAAATATCAGGTCATAGGTATCCTCAAATACCGAAATGAGGCTAAGAGTCGTATCTGCGTGTCACTCGATCGAGCAATTGCTCTAAAGCACATTTGCTCGATGGGATTCGAGTCGTTCGAGCAATGGCTTATCAGTAACTACTCGATAGTTTCTTGGTTTTAGGAATGATATAGGGTTTTGTTTTACACAGGGGAGATAACTCTGCATACAAGTTATGGGAAATCAAGCACTGGCGATTGTAAGACTTGGACGACGGAACCGGAGATAATTGGGACTAGATAGACTGTTAGTGTGAGAGTAGCATCTGTAATAGGTATAAAAATGAGATTGTAGGACACTGTACTTATATTAAATAGAACATACCCCCAAGAAATATCTGTGTACTATAGCATTACGTGCCATTCTTATATGCCCAAAATGAAGATTCATATCAAATAAAAGTAAATTTTGGTGGTTTGTAGGGATTATCGGGTTGGTTGTGGTAATTAGATATGCTCCAATTCAGTCGAACGCGCCCTACTGACAACCATGGGATTTTGGATAATAACAATACAAAGAGACGCTCTAACTATTTAAAACAAATAGGATTCGTGGGAAATCTGAATCTAGTAAACAATTATCGGGCTGTTTGTGGTAATTAGATATACCCTAGTCCAAAGGAGCTTACCTCGGTACCATGCCTCTACGTGCTTCTATTATAAGTCATGGTATGGCGACCCTAAAAAGATTCTGCGGGAATCCATAGTAAATGAAGTTGTTTTTGGTGGTTTGGGGGGGGGGGGGGGGGGGGTTGTCGGGTTATTTGTGGAAATTCTGCCAATCGGGAAAATTTCTCTTATTCAATCGAACGTACCCTCCGAACATACCCCCGTCCTATTGCAAGCCTTTGGGTAACATAGCAACCACGGGCTACCATATAATCCAAAATGGCGGCCTCGAGTATACAAAATGGACGACGGAATCACGTATCACCCTAACAACACGCGTTGCGCATGCGCATTACCACGACGTATCACTATGGGGATGGCGTCACAACATGGCCGTGCACGCGGGTTACCATGATAACACAATATGGCACCACTGGGTCAAGTGACTATGACGTCACATGAAATCCGGCATGAGATCCGTCTGATGAGGGGTGTCCGGGTACACGACATACTACTCACGTGCCAACACACACTCTAAAATCAGTTGGGTTGAAAATCAACCCAAATCAGCTAGGTTGAGTCAATATGAACCGAGCTCCCGCGTTGTGTCCTTGTGCAAGGCACTTAACCCCGATTACCTACATGGCGGAACGATGACGTTGTGTGCTAAGGCTTACTGCACGTCGAAGGTGCGCACGTCTTCAACCAATCTAACCCAGCATGTGCCGTGGTGCAGAGTTCAGAGTTACGATGTTGGAGAGCTGACTGCTGCTCGTCGTTGCTCGTTGGTTCGCCCATTGTATTCCAGCTTCCTCTACCCGTAAAACTGTCACCGACATGATATGACCCTGGCTGTTAATGTGTCGTTAAACCCCAATAAAAAAGAAGAAAAAAGACTATGAACCCAATTGGGTTCTTATCCATTCAACCCATCTGATTTGAATTGATTTCCAACCCAACTGATTTTAGAGTGTAGAAACCAACATAGTGGCCTCGTCCTCTTAGAAGGATACATCTCCGCACCACCTCAGCCCACCTTCACCCCCTACAACACAGACATGGCCGAAGACGGAGCATTCGGCCTTCTTCCTTGGAGCATCGAGACAGTCTGTAAAGCACTTCAAATTTACATTATAACCTTCTGAACTCTGATGTCAAAAAATCAAAATTTACAGCAGTAATTTTTCCCACAATTTAACTGAGAATTTAAAAATTATATTTTGTTTGACATAGCTCATTGAGATCTGTCAAACAAGATATAATTTGTTAAATTTTTGAAGCCGCGTGGGCAGTATGGAGCCCGTGACGGAAATTATAAAAATAATAACAGATTGCTAGGAGTTAAATCATAATGTTGTAGGGGTATTTTAAACTATTATGGGATACCTTCAAGGAAAAGAATATATACTGTCAAATATTTATTTTTACAAGAGATGGTCAAGAGTGAGATGTTATACAGACTCGAATGAATGAATGAAAGGTTTTAGCGCGCCGAAGGCGCGCAAGGACGATGTGGGATTTACAAATCCCTTGCGACCCGGTTAACCTTATTTTATTTCACTTGGATCACACAGGCCTAGCTTTCCTATTGCCTCAAAAGGGGTCTGCGGGGGTATGCACGCGGTTGGAATTCCCGGCAGTTCAAGTTGGCTTGATAGATTGTCAATAATCAATCCCTCAACGCCATTAAGACTGTTAGAGAGTGGGCTCTATTCGGTTCTAGCTTGGCGATGGTAGAGGTTTGAGTCCCACCATGGTGGCGAGCCAGAATATAATGTTGTGCGATGGCAAATTTAAGGGAAGAAGAGAAAAGAAAACCAAACAGCAACGCCGGTTTGGTAGCGGCCCCGGTATATGACCATAGCGGTTAAAAAAGGAATGGAGAAAGCTCCAATAGTTTAGTTTGAAAAACCGGGAGTCATCCATCAAGCCTTCTGGGAGATAGGATACAGACTCGACCATCAAATGTGTCCCTTATGTATCCCTTTCCTGAAGTAAGTAAGTGTTGCCAAGTAAACAATTCACTGCTAGGGGAGACCAGTGTTTTTCACAGTTCACATTCAGTGACTTTCAGATGAAAAACTACTGATTATATTTCTAAACAGATTTCTATTGAAAACGGCTTATTCATATTCACCCTACCTTGTGACACCGCTGAATTGAACCCAAACTGCTACATTTCCTACTGTGCTCTGCCTGTCTCACAACCAGAACACGATATGGTATTAGCATTATCACCTTGTCCCTTCACTCATTCATTGTACTTTAATGTAATAGGCAACTAATTGATAACTCTGGAAAGTTGCCACAGGTGTCATGATACCTAAACCCGACAAAGACCTTACCAACCCTTCTAACTACCGCCCAATCAGCTTGATCAGCTGTGTTGGAAAAATATTTGAGCGGATTCTCACTACGAGACTTCGCAGCTATCTCGAATCAATCAACTTTTTCAACAAATGGCAAAGAGCGTATAGGAGTCAGAAAGAGGGAATCGAACACGTATATGGACTGGTCGATTATATGAAAACAGCATTTAGTCAAAACGAAATCGGAACACTTTTCTTGGATGTAGAAAAAGCGTTCGACTCGGTATGGCACAATGGCGTGAGATATAAACTAGCGAAAATGGGATTACCCACTAAAACTCTAAGGATCATGTCATCATTTCTAACTGACCGAAAAATCAAGGTGAGGGTTAATCGCGAGGTGTCAAAGGAAGTAATACTCGAAGCGGGAACACCACAAGGGTCGGTTCTAAGTCCGCTTCTTTTCCTAATATATGTGAATGATATAGAAAAAGTAGGGAAAAACTGTGTTGAACTATCGCAGTTCTCAGGCGACAAAGGCATTTGGACGGCCAGCAAGTCCAGAAACATAATTAAAAATCGTCTACAGGATACCATTCGCGATCTTGAGAGTTGGTGTGCCCTGTGGCGCATCAAGCTCAATGCTGCCAAAACTCAAAAAGTTATGTTCTTCAAAAAGCAAAGGAAAAAACCAGTCCCCAGTATCGCTCTCCAGTTATACGATCACAAACTAGAAGCAAACAAAGAGGCCAAATTTTGGGGATTTATCCTAGATAGCAACCTCAGTCTAAACAGTCAAGTAAACTCCATTACGGTTAGAGCTAATACGCGTATCAATCTTCTGGAGATGATCAGAGGTAGAAATTGGGGAGCAAACAAAGATGTGCTTTTCAAGCTCTACAAAACATTTATACGTCTGGTACTAGAATACGGTGCCATAATAACAAGTGACCTGAGCAAAACCAACATTCAGGAGCTACAGAGGGTTCAAAATTATGCCCTGCGAGTGGCACTATGCAAACCGAAATGGACCCGATAAAGGAATTTCACGAGCTAGCAAAAATAGAAACTATTGATACGCGATTAAAAAACCTACAAAACAAAACCCTCAGCAGACTCCAAGAAAGTGAATTAATGGTTGAGCTGAACGAACACCGACCCCTTAACAGAAAAACAAAATAAGTTTCCGAAAAAAATAAAATAAAATAAAATAAAATAAAAATTATACAATATAACTAAATCGCGTTGAGTCAGTGAGGATTGCGTCGCTACTCATTGAGAACTTTAGGATAGAGTCTGTGAGGACTGCCTCGCAACTCTGCTGAAGCGCGATTGAAATGCGTTTAATAAGATCCATATAACAAAACCCTCCACATACTCCAGGATGGTGAATCAATGGTGAAGCTGAACGAACACCGAACCCTTAACAGAAAAACAAAATAATCCACAGTAAATTAAAATTACTCAATAGAATTAAACTGCGTAGAGTCAGTGAGGATTGCCTCGCTACTCATTGAGATCTTTAGGATTGAGTCTGTGAGGATTGCCTCGCATCTCTGCGTGTGGGGAGTGGGCTCCGAAAAAACACACCCCTTACCCCATCCATAGCAACAATCACACAACAGGCACAATATACAATAGTGGATACGTATCTTTCTCTCCACCTATAACTTTTCTATACGAACATTCTCAAATTTTCTTGCAACACTCTTATAAAGAAGACGCATGGAAATGGTAGACGAAGCGTAGGAGGAATTGGTGCAACCTACCTTTCTGCAACATACATAAGAAACCACAAAACACTAGGCAAGGATTGAAACAAGCTTGTCTGGCTGGGGACGAGTGTACATTTTATATAAATAAACATTTGAATAAAGATTTAACAGCCCTTTCTAGGGGCTTGAGGGTGTGTGTCTGTGAGAGTGTTTTTTAGGGGGGGGGGGTGGAGGAGGTCATTTGGAATTCCCGAAGGATAACCAGATACCTCATAATCACATACGGCATCCTATCTCCCAGAAGGCTTGATGGATGACTCCCGGTTTTTCAAAACTAAACTGTTGGAGCTTTCTCCATTCCTTTTTTGTAATCGCTATGGTCATATATCGGGGCCGCTACCAGACCGGCGTTGCTGTTTGGTTTTCTTTTCTCTTCTTCCTTTAAATTTGACATCGCACAATATTACACTCTGGCTCGCCACCATGGTGGGACTCAAACCTCTACCATCGCCGAGCTGGAAACGAATAGAGCCTACTCTCTAATAGTTTTAATGGCGTTGAGGGATTGAGTATTGGCAATCTATCACTCCAACGTAAACTGCCGGGAATTCTAACCGCGTGCATACCCCCCTCAGACTCCATGATACAATACGAAAGCTTGGCCTGTGTGATCCAAGTAAAATAAAATAAGGTTAACCGGGTCGCAAGGGATCTGTAAATCCCACATCGTCCCTGCGCGCCTTCGGCGCGTTAAAACCTTTCATTCATTCATTGCTAACTCTTAATTTTATATTTATAAAGTAAGTTAATAATATATACATATATTTTGGTGGGGAGAGTTTTACTCTTTATTATTTCTATCCTAAAATATAGCCTACAACAAAATCATTGAACTTCACAAACGAGCTCGGTCTGAAGATTCTGAACAGGGACGCGAGGTGTCAGGGGAAATGGACATGGGAGAGGAACGACAGAAAATCAATAATCGACTATATTCTTACAGATATTAATTTATGGAGGGAGGTGATAGGGGTAGAAGTGGATGATGATGGTAAAATGGAGGTGGATAGTGATCACAACTTGATTACAGTGACGATCGGGGCCAAAAATCTAATAAAAAGCAAAGGAAGCTTTAAGGAGATTTGGGGACTCAAAAATGATGCTGACTGGGCGAAGTTCAATGAAAAACTGAAACCAAAGCTTGCAACCGTACCCAAGGGGGGCAGTGTCCAGAAGATGGCGGACGCCATAGTTTCGAGCCTAGTGGAGGCAGGGAAGGAAAGTGTAGGAAAGATCAGGGTGCCAACACGGGAATTTGGGTACAGAGTGAATGAAGAACTGAAAAGGGTCATAAAGGGAAGAAAAGCTAAATGTGCTGCATACAGGAGAAGTAGAAAACTTAAGGAGGCGGAAAGCAATGAGGCCATAGTAGCAAAGGAAGAATACCAACAAGCACGAAATAAAGTAAATAAGATAAAAGACGATAATCGGAGAGTGAGAAATAGTAGTCTTATTAGGACGATAAGAACGACAGGGGGTCGAGTTCGAACGTATTTTGGAAATGGGTGAATAAACGCAACAAAGGAAGTAACCCAAAGAGTATTAAAGTAGATGGCAGAGTTACAGACGAGCAAGATCAAGTCGCATAATAACACTTTGGCCAGCCGCTGATTTGTTGCGGTTCTCGGACGAGAAGGCCATGGTTACCCCTATACTCCCAACTGCCTCCCTATTCCCACGCTTCTCCTCTCCTCCCAACACTCGGAGACGAACTGCTTGATGATATCCCTTGTCCCATTCTTCCCAATCTCCCCGATTAGCATATTAACCCTCTCCTTTGAGTCTCCCCCTAACCACATGTCCTTCATTCTCCCATCCCACTTCCCCATTATACTTCCAGTGAATCTCATTCTTTTAGACTGATACTTTGGGCATTCTAGAAGAAAGTGTTCCAGGGTCTCCACCATGTCCAAGTTACACATCTGGCACTCCCTTTCACCGTCTTTCCCAATTTTTCCCCTCAGCTCCAGGGATCGCGACCTCAGCTTGAACAACAGTGACTCCCCAAAGGTGCCATCAAGGTACTCTTCAAAACCTGGCTTCTCTTTATCACGCAGGCCACCCAAAGACCTCTTTGATTTGACCCCCCCTCTCGCCAATTACGGTTACAATCCTCCATGACCCTTTCTCTGACGATTTTCTTACCCTGCTTTGCCCCAACGTCGAGGTCCGAGATCTCCAACGAGTAGTTCTCTACTAGCTCCCTCACTTGGACCATCCACCCCGTTTTGATATTTGAGTTGAAAATTCTCAGGAACATTACTTTACACCATCGGCTGTCGGGGAGATTTACGAAATAATTAAGATAACCCAGCTTCAACAGGTCTATCCTGTCCTTGATCCTCATCCACCCAAGCTTACCCCTGATTGCTTCTAGCGCTGCGGCATTACTGGACCCCGTTATCCATCGGCCTGCATCGTTCTGCAGGATTTCCAAGCTCTTTACGGCCGTCTGGTTTAGAGGTACCACTTCCGTACCGTATGTTATACTTGGCAGCCCCCACCATTTCCCAAATGGTTTTCCCCACGAAAACCTTATTGAAACTGTTTCTCCCTATAAGTTTCATTTGGTTAAGGATTCGCTTCCCCTTCAGAATCAATTTATTTGTGTGGTTCCGGTAGATGCCTCTTCCTGTATATTTATATTTACCCCCAAATACTCGTAATCACCTGTCTCTCCCACACTGAGAAGTTGGCTGCTCCCTTCCGGAATGCAGAACTCACCCACTCTCCACCTTCGAGTGGGGTCCACTTTGCGGCCCACATGTATAACTTTGCTCTTGCTTTCATTAAGTTCGAGTCTCCATTTGTTCCCATATTTCCCAACAATTCTCAGCATTTTCGTTAGCCCCTCTTCGCTTTCTGACACTAGAACCATATCGTCTGCAAAAAATAGCCCTGGGATCTTCAGGTCCCCAACTGCTACCCCCTCTTCGCTACGCAGGAGTTCATCTCCTAAACCTTTGATGTACAATGCAAACAGGACCGGCGAAAGGATACACCCCTGTTTTAGGCCCATCTCCATAGGCACACGTTTCGTTGTAATGTTTCCCAGTCTAAGTTCACTCTGTACATCTTTATATATATATAATGCTTTCATAATACCAACAAACTCGCCTCCTAAGCCCATAGCCTCCAGCTTGCGCCACATACCTTCCCTCCATACTCTATCGTATGCCTTTTTGATATCCAAAAAAGCCATAAACATCTTTTTCTTTTTTTTTGCTTTCGCGGTTTCTATCATTTGGGATAGTGTGAAAAGATGGTCAGTAACTCTCCTTCCATTCCTGAAGCCATTTTTCTCCCAAAAAAAACCCTTCTCCTCAATCACCTCCTCTAGTCGCCCATACAGGACTTTACAGAAAACCTTTCCAATGTTGCTACTGACAGAGATCCCTCGATAGTTATCCAAAACGTCTTTTTCCCCCTTTTTGTGAATAAATGTCACTTTACTTTCTCTCCACTCCTTTGGGACCTCTTGATTTTCTATGGCTAGATTGAAGAGGGCAGTTAGGCTTTCCACGAGTTCCTCTCCCCCTTTTTTGATAAACTCGTTAAGAATTTCATCCACTCCTCCCGCTTTTCCATCCCTTAATTTTGATATCACCTTTCGCACCTCCTCCGTTTTAATTTCGCTGCACACGGACCTCGATAGGTTTTCCTAGACCTGATTCGGACACTCTGGTGGGCTCCCCATGCCCCATCGCTTATCGTTTACCTTTTCCCAGTGCTTGACTAGTTCTGATGCGACTTGATCTTGCTCGTCTGTAACTCTGCCATCTACTTTAATACTCTGTGGGTTACTTCCTTTGTTATCCATGCTATCCCAATGCTTTCATAATCCCAACATAACACGACCAGTGGCGACAATTGTAAAATATACTATTAAAAAAGCAGAGGATATCCAAACTGATGCTGATATCAGTGGCGGCGCCATGGAGGGGTATGTGGGGGTACTTACCCCTCCACTTTTTTCGCCAAGCGTAGTTAAACAATACTATCATTTTAATTTTTGTTGTATTGAACGTTGCGGTGTAATGGTCGGTATGCTAAATCCCATATTCCCAAGTGCAGTTTTGAAATTATGTTGACCCCCCCCCCCCCCCCCCCCCCCCCCCACACACACACGCTAGCTGCAATCAACAAACAAGAGTCGAGGGTCCAAATTGCAACAAGGCATGCGGCGTCTGAACGGACTGAAACATAGTGCTTAAGAGTATTCGACGAATGCTAGAATCGAGAGCGTGTAAGGCATCCGTTTGGAATTCAGCCTACAGCAATTTTAAAAAATAAATAAAATTTAATATTTTAGAAAAATTCTCAAAGGTATAACTCAATGAAATCATGCAAATATGATACCATTGGAACCGGCTTGTTCATCCGGTTCCAATGATATCCATATTCGCAAGATTTTGTTGCAAAACAGTTAAAAATTTTCTCAACTTAGGGAGAGGACTCCCCCCCCCCCCCCCCTCGAAACCCACCCCGGCTCGGCGCTGCACAATCCCCAACTGTACCCCCTCACTTTTGTAACTCTGGCGCCGCCACTGGTTGATATTTTCGGAAAATGATATTTGATACGCGTGATTGGACGCATCAATATGTTACCAAGTTTAGTGTGAATCATGCATGTCACCCGCTCACGAAAACTTCGTGCAGGTTTTTCGCACGAGCGCTGCATTAATGTCTGTGGGGTACGTTTTGAAATTTTCATTTGAATGGACGGGCTTTTTCGGTGATCTAATCGTTCTTTTCTTGGTATAAACTCGTTCATCATTAGTTTCTTTTAGAAACGTAGCTTTTGAGGTATGCGAAGACTGAGACGTGACCAACGTTTACGTGCCGTTGGCATGTTGGAAGCTGGCAACAGACAGACTGCAGTGGCTCAAATTCTCAGCGTTACTCAATCGGTGATTAGCTGGTTGTGGTCACGCTACCGTCACACAGGCAATGTTGATGACAGACGTCGGTCAGGTCGTGCAAGGGCGACAACTGCTAATCCGGATCGTTTCATCCGAACGACAGCATTACGTAACTGCCATCAAAGTGCATGCATCAATTGGGCAGCAGATGCACTGAGCAACAGATGTGCGAGTCAATGATCAGACTATCCGAAATCGCCAAAACAGCTGGAATTTGTACGATCGACGACCTGGAATAATTCCACGTTTGACTGGACGCCACATCGCAGAAAGGCGTCATTGGTGTGGAGCACGACAGCCTCGGCGCTGGGACAATCGTCGGTGGAGCAACGCCATGTTGTCCGATGACTGGAGGCTCACTCTCGACTTCCACGACAGGCGAAACGGAGTGTGGCGGCGGCGGCGACGGAACGAACGATGCCATGACATAACCACCAGGCAGCACGATTGTTTTGGTGGCGGATCGGTTATGGCGTGGAGAGGCATAACCATGACAAGCAGAACAGCATTACACGTCATCCAAGTGCGTGTCACGGGGCAGTACTACTGTGACAACAAGTTAGCAGCTCATGTGGCGCCATTTGCGCGACGTCACGGCCGTCGATTCATTTTCCAAGATGACAATGCAAGAGCACATAGGGCCCGTCATCTTGATGTTCTGCTCAGAGTTCCTTCAAGAGCAGAACAACGCTACACTGCCTCGTCCAGCACTAAGTCCAGACCTTTCACCAACCGGGTACGCCTAGGACATGCTTGGCAGGCGCGTACGAGAACGCCAACAGCCCCCTACCAATGTCCAGGAACTCGCCGCTGCACTGCCGGAAGAATGGAATAACATCAGTCAAGCTGATATTGGACGTTTGGCGAGGAGTATGTCACGTCGGATCCGCGCTTGTCCCGCGAACCGAGGAGGTTTACAAGGTATTGAGGTCTTGGATTGAAAGTGGTAAATTCTCTGACTGACTGTCCATATCTTCTACAGCTCAGTACGTGGAATGTTTGCTTGTCAGACACCAAACTGTCGCTGAAATCATTCACAGATGTCACAGTGCAATACCTTAACTGTCTTTTTGATGAAAATATAAATATATTTCTTCATATATCTCACTTTTATCATATATCCCCTACTTTTTGGAATAGTAAATGTACGTCGTTCGATCGGGCCGAATAGCTTTGAAAATTTCTTCCAAATCTATCATCACCCAACCGGAATGCTAACCAGACAACGTGGGCAATTAAACAGAAATACACCTCGAACATGCTTCTCTGCAAATTTACCAAAACTCTTATTCCCTAAACTATTGAATGACCTAAGTAATGGCATTAAATCTGAACGAGTCGTTTTATATTCAAACGCTCCATAATGTTACATGCTTTGGAAACTTATAATACACCCCCGACATGTTTCAATCCACAGTGTCCTGATTGTAACACTAGAGTCAGTGATCTCTTGCGTGACTATGCTATTAATAACAGGAGCTCAGATAAACATAGCAAGATAAGAACACGGTGTAGAATGCCTTTAAGGCGTGACCAGATCTGTAATGCTTTCCTTGCCTGAATCTCCCCCCAAACATTTCATAAAGAATAATAATAATAACACTTTGGCCAGCCGCTGATTTGTCGCGGTTCTCGGTCGAGAAGGCCATGGTTACCCCTGTACTCCCAACTGCCTCCCTATTTCCACGCTTCTCCTCTCCTCCCAACACTCGGAGACGAACTGCTTGATGATATCCCTTGTCCCATTCTTCCCAATCTCTCCGATTAACATATTAACCCTCTCCTTTGAGTCTCCCCCTAACCACATGTCCTTCATTCTCCCATCCCACTTCCCCATTATACTCCCAGTGAATCTCATTCTTTTAGGCTGATACTTTGGGCATTCAAGAAGAAAGTGTTCCAGGGTCTCCACCATGTCCACGTTACACATCTGGCACTCCCTTTCACCGTCTTTCCCAATTTTTCCCCTCAGCTCCAGGGATCGCGACCTCAGCTTGAACAACAGTGACCCCCCAAAGGTGCCATCAAGGTACTCTTCAAAACCTGGCTTCTCTTTATCACGCAGGCCACCCAAAGACCTCTTTGAATACCGGTCTTTAGTTTAAACAATATTTATTTCCAACTTTCAGAATATACATGAAACAGTATAAGGATGTATGTGGATTCGACAAAAAGCTGATAGCTTATACAAGGTCGTTTCCACTCGTATTGCAATTACACATAAATAGATACGAGATGACAGTCATACAGCTGTGATAATCCAAAATTTCGATTCAAACTTTTAACATATCGTCGTGTGAGAACCATAATGTTCTATCTTCCTGTGGAAGATAGAACATTATGGTTCTCACACGACGATATGTACACATTTAGTTCAATAAATTATCAATAAACAGCTGAGTATAAGCATAAGTTGGAAACAGATTTATGTGAATGGAGCTCAAAATATAAGAAAAAGAAGAATGGGTAAATAGAGAAACTTATGACCTTGACTTAGCGAGCCCTCCGCATTACCCCAACCGGAAATCGGACCAACAACGGAGTGTGTCGGTAACAGATAGATTGATTTCTACGGCTAGTTCTTTCAAACATTTTCCAATCTTCCACCTTTTTCTGATTTATGATTGTGCAGAGGGAGGTCTTTGTTAGGTCTTGCATCTCTTGAGAGGCAATTGAAATTTATTTACCACCTGTACTGCCACATCCTCACACTTCCAACTGGGAGACGGCAGGGAGACAGCCATTGGGCTATGCCGTCTCCTTACAAAATGTATATTTGTTAAAAATAGTTATTAAAGAATTTTGTTGGAAAGTGTCGTCTGCTTTTCATGTTAGGTAAAGGGGTAACGCGTGTCATATACTGTGGTTTATACTTTTGGAAAAAGTCGAAGTTAAACCCCAGTTAGTACGCTGCCTTGGCGAACAATTACTGTTGCCGTAATGCTACAGCAACATAGTTTGTGAATGTTGGTGTTCAACGTTGCATCAATGATGTGTTTTACGTGGGATATACGCTGTGACCATGGAGGCTAAACAGTAGTTGAGTAAACCAGATAACGAACTATAGACATAAAGACTGCGCTCGAACAGGTTGTATTTGTTCACATGGAAACGCTTCGTGTTTAAGTGTTTTTTCCCTTCGGGTTCTTCATCTCATTCTTCTCTCTCTCTTCCGCCTTTTTCTCGTCTAAATGCTAAGGTTTAAACAATATTACTTGCAGCGTATGACCAAATCTTTCAATTACTGAAATACTTTGTTTATACAGGGAGATGGCTCAAAATAAGCTCTTAGCTCACTGCCCATTCTTGTCCATATAACTGTAGTTTTCTTCCTTTATCTTGGTAATATTACATACTTAGTTATTCGGCACTCTGATGTCAAAATCCGGAGATGCCAAGCAGCACATTTTCCCCACCATGCAACTAGGAATTTAATCCATTCGATCGATGAGCTCTATCAAGCAAGACCGAATTGGTTAAGTTCCTTGTTGTAATATAGGAAAAACTGGCGGCTTGATATTTCTGTATTTTGACATCAGTGTACAGAGGGTTAACCCTTTACCAAAAGTAACGGCCAAACCGGCCACCGCTATTCACAAAAATCTAAAATGAATTTGCATTGTTTTTTTCATTTTTTTGTCTCAAAAACATAGGTTATGACCCCTCGTTGGAACGAGCTCGTTCCAAAGAGTGATCATAACCTATGTTTTTGAGTAAAAAAAAAATAAAAAAATGAATTATTCAATAATTGTGTTTGCAAGTGTCGTCTGCTTTTCATGTTAGGTAAATGGTTAAACCAAACAAGACTGGATTGGTTAAATTCCGAGTTGCGGTATAGGAAACATTTGCTGCTTATATTTTTTCCTATCTTGACATCAGTGTGCAAAGAACGAAAGGCACACACTCCAGAATCTCATCTCTCATAAAAGAAAAGCTATCTCAGACACTGGGCGCGGTGGCGTTGCAGTAACCGGTTCTCGTCAGATCACCGAAGCTAAGCAACGTCGAGCCCGGTTAATCACTGGGTGAGTGACCGTCTGAGCGATCAAATCGGACTCCTGCGTTGTGTCGTTGGGTAAGGCACTTAACCCGATTGTCCACATGGGAGCACGGTGACGTCGTGTGCTAAGGGGTTCTGCACGTCGATGGTGCGCATGCCTTCAACCAATCTAACCCTGCCTGTGCTGCAGTGCGGAGTTACGATGTTGGGAAGCTGGCAGCTGTTCGTCGTTCTCGGTGGTTCTCTCCGGGGATTCCGGCTTCCTCCACCCGTAAAACTGCCACGGCCATGCTTAGCCATTGTGCATAAGTATATGACCTTTCACACCAATAAATAATAATAATCTCAGATGCTATTTTCTGTTTTTTTTTTTTGTTTTTTTTTTTAACGATAAACGCAACCAACTAATATTTTTCTACTACATCATCATCAAGTCATACCTTCTATGAAAGCAGGCCTTGGTGTTGCATTTGGAATATTTCTGTTCATTCGGGACAAATAAAGTTTACACCCCCGCGCCAACCGGTCGTCTTTTCGACCGACCTTAACGTATGGGCAGAGCTTTCATTTGCGACTCTGGAAATATTCATCATATCACGCACCACTGTGACAGATGCCCAAATCTTTCTAAGGTGTGCGTTTAATCACAATTACGTCACGAAAATGTTGTTTGTGTACAAAAACAATGAGTTTTACCCCTTTGTCGGATAAAAATAGTTGTCACTTTCAGTCGGTCATTTGATGAATTTTGACCAAAAGCCCTAGACAAAACGCCCAAAATATTAAAGCACAACAGTAATGGCCAATATAGACAATAACATTGACTTATCTTGGGTGTATATCGGACAGTCAGAACCTCGGGAAGTGACGACAATCATGACTGTATACTGGAGAGAATTAAACATAGGTATGGAACCCAAGAAACATTGTGTCAGAGCGCATGCTCCAGCGTTTGTTCTTCAAAGGTAAAGTTGCAGACTGAAGAGGAGAACGCTTGGGACATTAAAGTGGACAGGGGATGATGTTTCCTCTTTTACGTTTGATAGATGCACACACTGCTCAACCTATAAAACTTACACCCCCAAATGATAACTGATACAGGTTTTAAAATATCTTAATTATTCGGTTTGGTGGACATCTTTCTGAAAGAAACCTTCTACAGTATCACCCCTTTGGGCGCGTGGGATGAACATTACGTTGTCACCACCTCACAAGTACTCATAATCCAGAGATCACGTGCACAGGGTGTCGGAAGCAAATTTCGACGATCGAGCAAGAAATATAAAAATTACCGGAACGACTATGGTCTGCCGTGTTACCTTTCCTGAAAAGTTTTGTGACAGCCTGAATTCTTTTTCAGAGAACTGAATGGATTCCACCTCCCCCACATTATGCTGACCAGGACCCAGCTGGTTACATCCCTAATAACACGAGAAGTGTAGAACCCATCTAAATGTCGTTTTAGCATTTTTAAACGGGAAAGATCACTTTTCTCATGTACTCGGCAATTGATCTACAAGAGAATATCAATATTTCCAGGAACACCACTGGTGTCTATTCCGAGTAATACGAAAAATAAAAATAGTTTTGGAATGAAGTATGATTGATTTTAACCGTTCCCTTGTAGCTGGAATCCAGCATTCAGTATGAATTTTTTAAGGCAATCAAAGATTACACTGAGTGCTGTACAGAGCAATTCTCAATCAAATTACGCATATTACAGAACTGCCTGTGCAGGCCTGGCATTTTCAGGAGAGCGATGTATTCGCTCGCCTACTGCTCGCCTTAAACAAATTGAGGAGGGCGAAAAATAGCCCTCCTCGCCTTAGAAAATAATGATTACCACAACAGCCTATTCTTAAAACCCACAGGTTTTCAGATCTCTATGTTAGTGGTCTGTGCAATATGGCCACACTGCCCCTCCCACACCTCCGGGCCTTACCAAGGCCCGGAGGTGTGGGAGGGGCAGTGTAGCCGTCTCACAGAGACTCCCTGGTTAGCAGCACCAAATAAAATGTACAAAGCCCACTAGGCAGAATTCATTAAGAGTACAACTTCATTTTGTCACTTTCAGCTTTTGTAAGCTTGAGGAGAGCTAATCGCTCCCCTGGGCCATGTGAGGAGAGCGATTTTTAGCCCTCCTGCATTTTTAAGAATCCCAGGCCTGCCTGTACATCAGTCACCATGCCCCATCTGACAATGTCAGGACCCTACGTACGAAACACACCATTTAGGAAACAAAAATTCCAAGTCAACCCTTTACCTAACATTGTATTTTTAAAAAGTAATTAAAATTTCACATTTTTCGAAAACAAATTTCACAATTTTTCAATAAAACCCTACAGATTTGTATATCATTAGAACCAGCTGGACGAACTGGTTCTAAGAATATTGATATTTGTATGGTATTGCTGAGAAACTTCAGAGATATTTTAATCTGTTGTAGGCTTATCTGGTTAATTTTCTGGCCGTTTTGGTTGCTATGTTTGGTGAAGGGTTCAAAAACAGCATTGAAGCTTCCATTAATGGTTCACCGCGTTTTAAGGTCACAACCAGTCTTTATGCCCATATCATGACCACAGCAATAAAACAAAACGAAGTTTCGCTTATCATTTACGATTGCACTGCCCCATTCAGAAATGGTTGGGACCACCTGTGATACAAATTGAGAGGTCTGTAATTCCTTCATGTGCCAAAACAAATTCAATAAAATGGCTCAGGTGACACTGTCTAGCAATAGCTAATTTTCTTAACTGGTTGAGGGCTAGATTATTTTTGGCAGTCTGAATTCGTTATTCAATATTTGTTTCATGGACACTGTCCAATAAATTATAATAAAACAAAATATTATTTGCATTTGACATAATGTGAAACACGAGGAAGGAAAATATTGGCTTTTGCTTTGGTACACTCGATTTTTTGAAAGTCTTGATAGTGGCTCTAGCACTCAACCTGTTAACAACTGCAAAGTCATCTTTAGAATTTTAAAATCTGTTCAGTCATAAAAAAAAACAATCTAAGGTAGATGCCCCCTCCCCCCCCCCCCCCCCCTAACTATCCCTTGGAGTAGTATCCACAGCAAAACAGTTTTACCTTGGCAGATTTATTTTGTTGCAAACAAAACATGTACTATTTTGTCATACTGTAATAGAACCAATTTAGAGACCACCTTTTTGTCTTCAATGTCAAGCATACGTATATTCTCTTTTTAATACTAGGTGATTATTTTTAAAGTGACAAGAAAGCCGTTTGGTCTGAGTAATCATAACTAGAAAACAGGGTATTAATAGAAAATAGAATGGGTTTTCATTTTTTGGAATTCACTGGAAAAAAAAGTATTTCCATTCGTTCCTTAAATCGTTCACCTGACTATCCAGCCTAAATACATGTCTCTCCACTCGAATATCAGTTATCGACTCGGAATTATCTGTTATTAGCACCCTGACTGTGATGATTATATCTATGTACAATTTTAATAACACAGTTGCCCCCAGTGTTTCCAATAAGACCCCCTACTCATTGACGGACTACCCCATGATAACACAATTGTCGGGATTCCTGGGTCAAGGCGGCCATTCGCGACAGCAACTGACACAGGACACTTTCTTAGCTTCTATACTTCTGTTTATCCAAGGTATGGCCAGTTAAACGACACAGTTAAACCATATACGCTTGTCTGTTGCGGGTGGCGGTCTCGTTGTGGATGTGGTCACCTCGGTTGAGAGAGTGATACGCTCACATTTGCGGTGGGAACAGGTTTCGCGGGTCTACCTCTCGGAATGAATGGGCGTGTATGGTATTTGCAATTCTAACATGTATGGCCCTGAAGCCTTGTATCCAGTAAGATGCAACTTCAACTACATAAAGATGACCTCAGATTCTCTAACCATGCTGTGGAATTCAATATAACGCAAAGAGTTTTTTCTATTTTGAAACTTAATACCTTGGATGAAATTTAAATCTACTTTTATTTCTGACTTCCTTCATACCCTCTGACGATTAATAGTATTTCCAGTATTTGATATCCTAATAAATGTATACATGTGATTACCATCCCGTCCTCTGTATCTGTAAATGATTCACGAGTGGAAACGACCTTGTAAAAGCTTATAGCTTACTGTCGGATCCACATACACTTTATTGTTATTGAATGTAACTCAACGGAATTGGAAATAAATACTGTTTAAACTACAATGTAACCAACTAATCCTGTGCATTTTTACAGTCTAATGTCAGTTGATATTTTTAAGTAGTGTGGGATATGGCAGTTCCCTTTTTTATAACCTGAAAATATGACTAACCTCTACATCGCATTACAAAGGGTTTGTTACAGTTTTTACTTTAAAGTTATAATTTTTTTTCATTATTAACAGTAACGAACCCTGTGCACCCTACAGACTTTGTGTAAACATTACAAACCACAGTTCAACGGGTTTCGGTTTATGTAGTTAATGTTACAAACCCCAATTCAACAGGTTTCGGTTTGTGTAGTTAACATTACAAACCATAGTTCAACAGGCTTCAGTTTGCAAAGTTAACATTACAAATCACAGTTCCAACAGGTTTAGATTTGTGTAGTTAACGTTACAAAGAACAGTTCAACAGGTTTCACTTTGTTTAGTTAACACAACACACCATGGGTATATAGGTTTCGGTTTGTGTAGTTAACATTACAAATCACAGTTCAACAGGTTTTGATTTGTGTAGTTAAGGTTACAAAGAACAATTCAACAGGTTCCAATTTGTGTAGTTAAGGTTACAAAGAACAATTCAACAGGTTTCACTTTGTGTAGTTAACATTACAAATCACAGTTCCAACAGGTTTAGATTTGTGTAGTTAACGTTACAAAGAACAGTTCAGCAGGTTTCACTTTGTGTAGTTAACACAACAAACCATAGTTCAATAGGTTTCGGTTTGTGTACTTAACGTTACAAATCACAGTTCAACATCTTTCACTTTGTGTAGTTAACATTACAAACCACAGTTCAACAGGTTTCAGTTTGCGTAATTAACATTACAAAGAACAGTTCAACAGGTTTCACTTTGTGTATAGTTAACATTACAAAGAACAGTTCAGTAGGTTTCACTTTGTGTAGTTAACGTTACAAACCATAGTTTAATAGGTTTCGGTTTGTGTAGTTAACATTACAAATCACAGTTCAGCAGGTTTCACTTTGTGTAGTTAACGTTACAAAGAACAGTTGAACAGGTTTCAGTTTGCGTAGTTAACATTACAAAGAACAGTTGAACAGGTTTCAGTTTGTGTAGTTAACATTACAAATCACAGTTCAACAGGATTTGATTTGTGTAGTTAACGTTACAAAGAACAGTCAACATGTTTCACTTTGTGAAGTTAACATTACAAACCACAGATCAACAGGTTTCACTTTGTGTAGTTAACATTACAAAACCCAGTTCAACAGGTTTCGATTTGTGTAGTTAACATTACAAACCACAGTTCAACAGGTTTCGATTTGTGGAGTTAACACTGCAAATCACAGTCAAACAGGTTCCGATTTGCACTCTACAGACTTTGTGTTAACATTATAACCCACAATTCTACAGGTTTTGATTTGTGTAGTTAACATTACAAATTACAGTTCAACAGGTTTTGGTTTGTGTAATTAACATTACAAACCACAGTTCAACAGGTTTCACTTTGTTTAGCTGACATTACAAAGAACAGTTCAACACGTTTCATTCACTTTGTGTAGTTAACATTACAAACCACAGTTCAGCAGGTTTCAGTTTGCGTAGTTAACATTACAAAGAACAGTTCAACAGGTTTCACTTTGTGTAGTTAACATTACAAACAACAGTTGAGCAGGTTTGGCTTTGTGTAGTTAACACTACAAACAAAAATTCAACAGGTTTCAGTTTAGTTTAAACAGTATTTATTCAATAATTGACATGTGTATACATTTCACAAAAACATTTGACTAACAAAAAATGAACAACACTAGATACAAAAAGTATACACAAAACAAGAAAGCATATTGTTGTGTATTAGAGGGATTCGACAGAAAGCTAAAGCTTATGTAGGTCGTCTCCCTGTCAACGTATAACTTACTCCTGTAGGTGGTACAGATGAACGGAAGAGCCCAAACGTCGTTGCATGAAGGCCGATATCCTCCCTTCATTGTAAATTTACTACGTTAGTTGCTACGATTGGAGATCAAGCGGGTTAAGCGTCACATCAGAATAGATAGGGGGCAGAGGAAGGCGCCTCGACTGCCAGGCAACGACGTGTGGGATTGTTTAAACTTCAATGTGAAATGAAGGGAAAAACAGAAGAAAGAATAGACGCACTGATAGATCGAAAGAAGAGGAAAGGAACTAATATGATGCAGACAGCTTGAATACATGATACATAGAGATTATCACCATTATGCGGATGCAAAGGAGCATGGGACCTCCACTGACAGCACACGACGAGTCGAGGACCAGTCGCGATTTATCCCCAGAGGCCGGTACAAGACTCCGACGCACATGCAACAGATGATAATGATGTATTTATCAGGCAATATCTTGGGAATAAGTCTGAGTTAATACAGACCAAGTACATGTTGAATGTATGTTAAGTAAAATTTACACACAAGAGAATCGTAAGTAGGCAACTTATTAACTTCTAGTTCATTTAGTAGCGAATTAGGTGAAGTAAACATCAAGGCGCTAGAAGTTGGAAGGCGCGAGAGGGCATTCCACAACAGGCGTTAGACTTTCCCACTCGAAATGGGGGTGGGAACGTAGTGTTGGGTTTCAACTATTGGAATCGCTTGCTTGATAAAATGAAGTCATGTACAACTTCGAAAATAAGGCAGTTTTCATCGTTATTCAAGAATTCTGAGCCAAATAGAAGCGTGGGCGTATCTGCTACATATGGGAGTAGATTAATCGTATAATTACGAGCGTTTGAGAACAAAGGACAATGAAAGAAAAAGTGGTCAGTAGTTTCACGTTCACCACACTGGCAGAAGGGACTGGGTGATAGGTGATTATCGAAAAGGTGGGAATTAAGACTGCTACAGTGCAACCGCAGCCTACAATGGTATATTTGAGCCCTGCGAGATTTTGCATTACTATAGAACTTTGGTGGTCTTTGGTTACCATTACTGAGAAACGTTTTAAAGTTAATCAATGACGAGTTCTCACGGACAGGTAACGGCAACTTATTCCACTGGTCCGTAACGCTGGGGATGAAAAAAGACTGATACAATTGCGTTCGGCAAAAAGGAACTCGGTGGTTTTCACTGGATCGAAGACTGCGTGATGAATTCGTCAAGGAGATAGTGGTGGAACTTTGTTGGAAATGTATGGAGGTGACATGTGATGATACATTTTGAAGAACTGAATTAGTTTATGTTTGTGGCGTCTTTCTTGCAAGGATTCCCACCGGGTTTCCGAATATAATAACGATTTACTGACACTAACTGTTGCTCCGGTGATGATTCGTGCTGCTGCAATTTGTATTTTTTCGAGTTCCGCGACATTTGTCACAGAACAATTATCCCAGACAGTGTCTGCGTATTCAAGAAGTGGCCTAATAAAGGCGAAATATATTTTTTCCAGGACACTGCGATCGAGGTTAAGTTTATGTCTCCTCAACAAGTCTAGGCGAGACCAGGCTTTGGAGCAAATGTGGTCAATGTGATTGTTCCATGTACATGTATTATTTAGTATGAGTCCTAGGTGTTTATGGTCAGAAACTTCCGATACTTGTGAGCCAGTGAGCCACCTAAATACAAGGGTGGGTGAGAGTTAGGATTGCTTTTACGCGATATACACATACTTTCAGTTTTGTTGGGATTGAACTCGACCAACCATGTTTTGGCCCAATGCTCGATTGTAGCCAAATCGTTATTAATTATGACCGCGGCTTGCTCTGGGTTTTCAATGATTAGATATAATGACGTATCGTCAGCAAAGAGGCGAATACTGCTGAGTAAGTCGCTAGTTATATCGTTTATGTATATCAAGAACAGTAAAGGTCCAAGTATAGACCCCTGGGGTACACCGGCATTGATTGGTCTCCATGACGACGACTCAGAGGCTATCACAACTCGCTGCGACCTATCCGAGAGATACGATTTTAGAAATAAAAGTAGTTCACCTGAAACGCCAATACTCTCCAGTTTGTGAATAAGACCAGCATGCCATACCTTATCAAACGCCTTACTGACATCACAGAAAACCACCCTAACTTCTTTGCCTTCATCAAGCGCACGACAGAATTCGTCATAAATGTCAGTCAGTTGGAGGACAGTTGAATCACTTGGTGTAAAACCTGACTGAAATTGACTGAGGATATTATTTTCACTCAAAAACTGCCACAGGCGTTTGAAGACACATTTTTCAAATAATTTTCCAACACAGCTAATCAACGATATCGGGCGATAATTAGTGACTGAGTTTGAGGGCTGTTTTTTTAGAATTGGGGAGACATTTGCTTTTTTCCATAATGAAGGAAAGTACGAATTATTCAGTAAAATGTTGAATAAAATTGAGAGTGGTTCGCAGAGAGAGGATCTACATTCTTTTAGAGACGCGGGCTTATTTGATCGGGACCAGATGCCTTGGACACCTTTATCGACTTCATTGCGGCGTATACTTCACTGCAATGTAGGGTAATACTCTCAATACGCTGGGAAACATGGGATGGTGGATCTGGTAAGAAAGCATTCGAGTCGTCAACTGTCGAAATAGAACAGAAGTATTCATTGAACACTTCAGCTTTCTCAACACTTGAAGAATATATTTTGTTTAGATGAATCAGGGTGGGAATTCCTGATGCATTACCGCTACCGATTAGTGTTTTTAGGGTCTTCCACCACAGAGATGCTGGTGTTTCATTGCTTCTCAATGTGGATTGGATTTTTGCAAGATGCTGGGCTTTGGCCTTCCTGATGGCCGATACAACATCATTCCTTTTAAGTTTATATTTGGCCCAGTCGTGTGGGAAATTGGTACGTTTAGCAATACGATACAGACGTTTTCTCTGTCTCATTAGTAGTCTTATTTCATTATGCATCCATTTCGGTTGATCCATTCTGGAAGCAATAAATTTGTTGGGTATATGTTTGGATGCAGTATCGAGTATTTTGTCAGTGAAATTTGTAACTATGGTATCGAGACATAAAGTATCGAGGATAGAATTCCAGTCGGTGTCAGAGAAAGCCTCGTTCAGCGCATTATAATTACCCTGAGAATAAAGCCATATCCTTCGCCTAAAAGAAGGTGGGTTTGATTTCAAAAATTCGACTTCGATTGAAATTGGGCAGTGATAGCGGGTCATGTCTGGAATAATTGGTTCGAGGACTTCACATGATTTCACGTTGATTGTGTTACTTACAGCAAATAGATCTAGCAATGAAGCAGATGTTTCAGTAAAACAAGTTGGTTCACTCACAAGTTGTCTGAGGTTAAAGTAATTGATTATTTCAGAAAGGCTACTTCTTGAAGAAACCATTTGGTTGTCGTTGAAATCACCCGTGATAATTAAGTCACCAACTGACATGTCTTTAGCTTTTTCGACGGATGCTGATATTGCATCCCATGTATCTGGAGGACTGTTGGGTGGACGGTAGAATACTCCTAATAATAACGATCTACTCCGTTTTGTAAATACTTCAGCCCATATACACTCCGCATTCGGTGTATCAAGATCCGATCTGTGTCGAAACGAAATACCCTCTTTAATGTAAATGGCAACCCCACCTCCCCTTGAAGAGCGATCGAATCGCAATGGTTCATGGAACCCATGGAGTTGGACATCGGATGAGGTGTCATTGTTATGAAGCCATGTCTCACTCAAGGCCACAATATCAAATGGTGCAAATTCACATTGTACAATATCCAGTTTAGGTTTGAGACTTTGAATGTTGAGATGAACAGTTTTTAGAGTATTCTGATTGTGATCTGAATTAAGAGAATTTGGACCAGGGTTACTTTCAATGTCACCGGACAATAATAAGCTTATGGTTAGAAAGAAGAAAAACGACGATAATAGGAAAGAAGTAGATGCTACTTTTAATAATGACAAAGCCTTCGAAGCATTCAAAGAACTGTAGCGATGTGGAATTAGTTCAGTAGAATTTACAGAGTGGGGGTCAATAAGCACATTGGATTGCCCAATGAACAGAGCAAACATGACAGTGAAGCTTTCATACAGATCGACACCACTGAGACGCAAGAACAAGTAAATTAAGATGCATGTAGATCTATCTTTCGCCAGGCAGTGCCTTAAGCTGCTAGAATAAACTGCATGGTTATAATTCCCTATCCGGGCACGGTATAGTTCAAGTGAGCACATGGGATATAATTGTAATATCGGATGCAAAATGTATTCAAGCTGGCATAAAAACAAATGATATAGTCTAGAGTAAAGAGTGTTGAAGTTTCAGACGTGACAGAAAAAGATACAAGAGACACTAAAAGAGAGATGAAGATGATAAAATATATACAAGATAACTAAAGTGTTGAAAAAGCAGTAGAGTTTCTAGGCTGCTTAAAAAGTCGAAAATTATCTTTTTACACGTAGTGGACTATCAGTATAAAATGAATAGTTGAGGGGGACTCTATCACCAATGTTTGGGGCACACTTGAGCCGGTGTATTGACTTCTACGTTTTCTCATTTCGCAGCAAGGACTGCTCATGGGAAGTGCGAGTTTCGCAAGATTCATCAAGAGTTGTGTACCATTGATACAAGACCGTGGCACTCACAAGACAAAAGACAAGCCCTTCCTGCCACGAAAGCGTCGAAAGTTGGCAGGAAGAAACTTGTATTATACATTGCAATGGTATGGAGGAGGGGGACCCACCCCTAATAATAGGTCCGTCTTGCAACAAATGCGTTAACACGGATACGAGGGATACATATATATAAATAAATAAATAAATATATATATATATATATATATATATATATATATATATATATATATATATATATATATATATATATATATATTTGCAAGAAGGAATCAAGGGCGTCCCACCTGTGGATGATGAATCTGGCGCAAGCGCAACCCAACGTGAACAATTAGATATGGTTCATCAAACTTTCACTGTTTTGAATTACTTTTGCCCAAAGCGATACCTGCAATACTGTCTTCACGAGATACTGTGACGTACCAATGTGACGCCATTATCGGAATTTAGGGAAATAGGAGATAAAATTTCGATCGTGTCACGACATAGTCGCGATCCGATCGAGACACCATGTCCCATTTTCCAACTTTAACAATTTAATTATACAATAAAATTTTGTAAAGAATACTACAAGATTTTTGATTAAGACCTGTTGAGGTTAAATCCCTGCACAATCTTGAATTTTTCTATAAATCAGCCATGAATAACATGGATAGTAGGGTACAAATTCAGTAAGAATACAAACGTATGGTCCAGCTCCTGCAGCGGGATTGAAGGAAGAAGAGCGGGTAAAGAATTGCCACAGTGTCACGACGCCTTAAAGTTACTACGCCTTAAAATTAAACAATGATTTGAGCCAGTCTGATACCAATCACGATCAAGTCAACTTCACAGCATAAAATAAGAAATCGGAGATGTAGCCTCGATCGGATCACGACACAGTGATCGCAGAATGATTGGACGTACATAAGATGACGTGTGATCGCAGAATGATTGGAAAAATGCTCACTACTTTGGATTACACAGCTTACTTTGGACTGACCAAGACGCAGACATATGTGATGCGGTTACACGAATGCATACCCGAGTGTGTGAGTATGTGTGTATCAAGCAAAGAATGCGGACAGATAGTCTCGATCAGATCGCGACACAGTCGAAATTATCTGTCAGCAATTGCGTTCACACAATTGCATAAATAGAACGGGGGTGGATGACATGTGATCGCAGAATGATTGGAAAAATACTCACTACTTTGGATTACACAGCTTACTTTGGACTGACCAAGACGCAGACATATGTGATGCGGTTACACGAATGCATACCCGAGTGTGTGAGTATGTGTGTATCAAGCAAAGAATGCGGACAGATAGTCTCGATCAGATCGCGACACAGTCGCCATCCGGTCGAAATTATCTGTCAGCAATTGCGTTCACACCATTGCATAACTAGAGCGGGGGTGGATGTCATGTTATCGCAGAATGATTGGAAAAATGCTCACTACTTTGGAATACACAGCTTACTTTGGACCGACCAAGACGCAGACACATGTGATGCAGTTACACGACTGCATACCCGAGTGTGTGAGTGTGTCAAGCAAAGAATGCGGACAGATAATCTCGATCGGATCGCGACACAGTCGCCACCCGGTCGAAATTATCTGTCAGCAATTGCGTTCACACCATTGCATAAATAGAGCAAAGGGTGGGGTGGGGGAAATATTATTTGCTTTTCAAGCGATACTGCATAATTGAAAATGAGATAAGTGGGATAGAACAGTTCACGTGTACGTACATAAGATGACGTGATCGCAGGATGATTGGAAAAATGCTCATCACTTTGGATTAGTCGATATTTCTACACAATCAAATATTGTAGAGAACACTACAAAATTGCTGATTGAGACCAATTGAGGTCAAATCTTTGTATAATCCTGAATTTCGTCTCTGATTCAGCCATGGTTAACATTGATATTACATGAATAAAGCGGTGGGGGGGGGGGGAGGGGGCAATATTATTGGCTCGTCAAGTGATACTGCATAACTGAAAATGAGATAAGTGAGATAAAACAGTTCACGAGTACGTACTGGGGTACAAGTTTGGTAAGATTACACGAATAAAGCGGGGGGGGGGGGGGGGGGGGGCAATATTATTGGCTCGTCAAGTGATACTGCATAACTGAAAATGAGATAAGTGAGATAAAACAGTTCACGAGTACGTACTGGGGTACAAGTTTGGTAAGATTACATGAATAAAGCGGGGGGGGGCAATATTATTGGCTCGTCAAGTGATACTGCATAACTGAAAATGAGATAAGTGAGATGAAACAGTTCACGAGTACGTACATAAGATGACATGTGATCGAGATTGATTGGAAAAATCCTCACCACTTTGGATAAGTCGATATTTCCTCACAATAAAATTTTGTAGAGAACACTACAAAGTTGTTGGTTCAATTAAGGTCAAATTTTTACACAATCCTGAATTTCTTCTCTGATTCTGCCATGAATAACATGGGTAGTGAGGTACAAGTTAGGTAGTAAGATTGCAAACGAATGGCCGAACTCCTGTGGTGGAATTGTAGTGACGCAAGCTTAATTGAAATTAATTAATCACACTCATTTTCCGAAAAATAAGATACTGTAGTGGTCGGGGGAGGTGTACAAGCAGCTTAACTTCGAACTGATCAAGACGCAGACTCATGTGATGCAGTTACACGAATGCATACCTGAAAGTGTGAGTGTGTGTGTGTGTGTCGGGCAAAGAAAGTGGACATATAATCTCGATCGGATTGCGACACAGTCGCGACCCGGTCGAACTTATCTGTCCGCAATTGCGTTCACACCATTACATGAATAAAGCGGGGGGGGGGGGGGCGGGGGGGGGGGGGCAATATTATTGTCTTAGACGATACTGCATAACTGAAAATGAGATAAGTGAGATAAAACAGTTCACGTGTACGTACATAAGATGATATGTGATCGCAGAATGATTGGGAAAATGCTCACCACTTTGGCTTTGGATTAGTCGATATTTCCACACAATCGAATTTTGTAAAGAACTCTACAAAATTGTTGATTGTGACCAATTGAGGTCAAATGTTTGCACAATCCTGAGATTCTTCTCTGATTCAGCCATGAATAACATGGATAGTGAGGTACAAGTTTGGTAAGGTTACATGAATAAAGCGAGAGGGGAGGGTGGGGGGGGGGGGGGGGGGGCAGTATTCTTGGCTTGTCAAGTGATACTACATAACTGAAAATGAGATAAGTGAGATAAAACAGTTCACGTGTACGTACATGAGATGACATGTGTTCGCAGATTGATTGGAAAAATGCTCACCACTTTGGATTTATCGATATTTCCACACAATAAAATTTTGTAGAGAACACTACAAAATTGTTGGTTGAGACCAATTGAGGTCAAATTTTTGCACAATCCTGAATTTCTTCTCTGATTCTGCCATGAATAACATGGATAGTGAGGAACATGTTTGGTAGGATTGCAAACGAATGGCCGAACTCCTGAGGTGGAACTGAAGGAAGAGTAGAAAAGGAATTGCGACCGTATCGCGCCTACACAGTTGATTAGCGTTAAAATTACACAATGATTTGATGTTAAACGAGGAAACCAGTCCGATAGCAATCGGGATCAACTCAACATCACAGCTTAAAGGCAGATATCGGAAATGAATCCTCGATCGGGTCACGACAGAGTCGCGATTCGAATGAAGCTTCATAACCAATTTTTCAGTTATAACACACCAACTACGCTTATTCTACGTTACAGTTAATTAGTGGGTAGTGATACCAACCCAATCGAATTAATAATATCCCACTTATTTTCCGATAAAAAAGATACTGTAGTCATCGGAGGAGGCGTGCAAACAGCTTTCTTTAAGATGGTCAAGACGCAGACGCATGTGATGTGGTTACACGAATACATACCTGAGTGTATGAGTGTGTGCGTATCAAGCAAGGAATGTGGGCAGATAATATCGACCGGGTCGCGACACAGTCGCCACCCGTTCGAAACCATCTGCCCGCAATTGCGTTCACATCATTGCATGAATAAAGCGGGCGGAGACAACATTATTGGCTTGTCAAGCGATACTGCATAACTAAAAATGAGATAAGTGAAATAAAACAGTTCACATGTACGTAAATAAGATGACAATTGGTCGCAGAATGACAGGAAAAATGCTCACCACTTCAGTTTAGTCTATATGTCTACACAATAAAATTTTGTATATGTAGAGAACACTAAAAAGTGTTGATTGAGACTTTTGGGGGTCTAATCTTTGCACAATCCTGAACTTCTTCTCTAATTCAGCCATGAAATACATGGATAGTGAAGTACAAATTTAATAAGATTGCACGCGAGTGACCGAGCAGCAGTGGCAGAATTGGTGGAAGAAAAGCAGAGAAAGAACTGCGACCGTATCGCGTCTACACAGTTGATTATAAGCCTTAAAATTAAACAATGATTTTATATTAAACAAGAACACCAGACCGATAGCAATCGCGATCAAATCAACTTCACAGCATAGAAGGAGAAATCTGAGATGAAGACTGGATCGGATCACGACAGAGTCGCGATCCGATCGAGGCTTCATGACAGACTCTGAAATCATAACACACCAACTTCGCGTATTCGACATTGCTGTTAATTGCAGAGTTGCGATTCAAACTTAATTGAATTTAGTTATATCACATTTATTTTCCGATAAATAAAATACTGTAGTGTTCGGGGGAGGCGTGCAAACAGTTTACTAAGAACTGATCAAGACGCAGACGCGTGTGATTTGGTTACGCGACTGCATACCCGAGTTATGAGTGTGTGTGTGTATCAAGCAAGGAAAGCGGGCAGATAATCTCGATCGGATCGTGACACAGTCGCCACCCGGTCCACATTATCTGCCCACAATACGTTCACACCATTGCATAAATATAGCAGAGCGGGGCGGGGGAAGGGGGCAATAATATTGGCTTGTCAGGCGATAATGTATGACTGGAAATGAGATGAGTGAGATAAGACAATTCACACGTATATATGATAACATGTGATCGCAGAGTGATTGGAAAAATGCTCACCACTTTGGATTAGTCTATATTTACACAGGATAACATTCTGTAGAGTGCACTACAAAATTGTTGATTGAGACCTATTAAGGTCAAATCTTTGAACAATCCTCAATTTCTTCTCCAGTTCAGCCATTTGCCACTGGGTTGTGATTCTCTGAACAGAGCCATCGCGATGCTTGAAAGTGAGGTACAAGTTTGGTAGGATTGCAAACGAATGGACGAACTCCTGTGGTGGAACTGAAGGAAGAAGAGTGGTAAAGGAATTGCGTCCGTATCGCGCCTACACAGTTGATTATAAGCCTTAAAAATTACACAATGATTTGATGTTAAACGAGGAAACCAGTCCGATAGCAATCGGGATCAAATCAACATCACAGCTTAAAAGCAGAAATCGGAAATGAATCCTCGATCGCATCACGACAGAGTCGCGATCCGATCGAAGCTTCATAACCAATTTTTCAGTTATAACACACCAACTACGCTTATTCTACGTTACAGTTAATTACTGGGTAGTGATACAAACCTAATCGAATTAATAATATCCCACTTATTTTCCGATAAAAAAGATACTGCAGTCATCGGAGGAGGCGTGCAAACAGCTTTCTTTAAGATGGTCAAGACGCAGACGCATGTGATGTGGTTACACGAATACATACCTGAGTGTATGAGTGTGTGTGTATCAAGCAAGGAATGCGGGCAGATAATATCGATCGGATCGCGACACAGTCGCCACCCGCTCGAAACCATCTGCCCGCAATTGCGTTCACACCATTGCATGAATAAAGCGGGTGGGGACAACATTATTGGCTTGTCAAGCGATACTGCTTAACTAAAAATGAGATAAGTGAGATAAAACAGTTCACATGTACGTATATAAGATGACATGTGGTCGCAGAACAACAGGAAAAATGCTCACCACTTCAGTTTAGTCAATATTTCCAAACAATAAAATTTTGTATTTGTAGAGAACACTAAAAAGTGCTGATTGAGACTTTTGGGGGTCTAATCTTTGCACAATCCTGAACTTCTTCTCTAATTCAGCCATAAATTACATGGAAAGTGAAGTACAAATTTAATAATAAGATTGCACGCGAATGACCGAGCTGCAGTGGCAGAATTGATGGAAGGTTTCAGTTTGTGTAGTTAACATTACAAACCATAGCTCAAGAGTTTTCACTTTGTTTTCATTACAATACAGGCTAACAGAATGACCCAGAGATATAGACAGAGCGGTATTTGCATTCGAACTGTCATTTTTTATCGCATGAGATCGATTTGGGCAGAGGGGACATTCCTGAACATGAACCCTCAGTCTTATCCCTCTCACCAAATTAATTGAGTGCGGTAAAAAATGACTTTGCGAATGTGTATGCTGTTCTGTATTTATTGCACACCTACAGTTTACTAAAAAAAAATATTAAAAACACAAATTATTGCCAAAAATAACCAAAACATAAAAAAAGAAATAGTTAAATAGTCCACACAAATGATCCATATTGTTCAAGGATAATAAAAAAATAAAAAAAAAAATTATTGTTCGCTTCGTTTTTTTGCAAAAAAACATGTATTTTACAAAAATAAAAGCACAGGCATGCAATAATAATTATTATCAAATGCTCAGTGGTGAGATGGAAAATAACTTTGAAAGAGTTTGCTATGATTAAATTCATAAATTTTCTGTTCCCAGTTGGTCTTTTATTTGTGTACCATAAATCTTCACATGGTTCATAAGTGTGTATGAAAAATAGACAAAAAAATAAGACAAACACATTAAAATTTCATATGTTTATTATCTTTAAAAAACAATAATAAAAAATAAAATCATCCTCCCTAAATGATTTGAAAAGTTTAATACTTAAGAATTAATTAATATTTGCCGGACCCTACATAGAGTGTGTGTATAAGATGATTTGATACTTTGTCACCCAGTGGGTGGACAATGGCCCATCCTTTCACTTTCTTTAGTTTACTCATTGGTCTATAAGCAACATATTTTCTGCTCCGGTCCTCAAGTTTCTATGGTTCCATCACCTAATGTAACAGCCATAATCAGCTGGTGCTATACACAAAAATCAACATTCAAATTTCAATATTTAAAAAAAAATTGCAACCAAAACAAAGGTTATGACTCTTCTTTGGAAAGAGCTTGTTGGGATTGTTTCAATGAGATTCACAAACTATGTCTTGAGGCAAAACTTGTTAAAAAAAATGTTAAAAGTTCAAGTTGAAAGATGATTTTTGTGTATAGCACTAGCCATACATGGTTGTCTAGTTGATAAAAGGATAAAAGATACAAATTTCAAATAATGATAAATTTTACAATGATAGGATACATATAATCTCTTGAGTGCAGCAAGATGACACTTGCAATGTTTCAACATCGCAAATGACAGCTTGGTGCTGTCTATGGATGATATATTGATGTGAAGAAGCTTTTATGCAAAATACTTTTGATTAGGGCTTGCCTGACCATTTCCACAGTGTGTTGTATAGCAACCTCAATGAAAGTATTAACTCTACATTTTTGTCCACTAAAAGAGCCATCCATGTATGTCTTTCAGCAGAACACAAACTGATGGAATGAAGAAACAAAATAACAGCATACATGTAGATTTCATTTGATGAAGACTGTATTACATTTCTCCAAGATTATCAACTGCTGCACAAATTATTGAGTAGCATTCTGCTGTATGAACATCGAGGATGTAGAATTTGTTGCCTGGGTTCCAATGTGTTCTATGTGCCTACTGGCACATAGAACACATTGGAACTCAGAGGATGAATTGGTGCTGTAAATCAACTTTGTTTATACTGCACGTGTGTTGAACAGATGATCGCTATTGAAAAATATATCAATCCTTGTCATTTTTCCAAATAAAATTTGATCATGCATGTCTATGATTTGTAAACATAGAAAAAACTATGCAAACTAACATCCAAACAAAGGGCAGGGATTTTAGTCTTATTGGAACATTTTTTGCTTTCATGATGGTCACGATTACAGGAACAAGAGCAAGCATTATGTTAAGTGTGAACAACACCTGTCACTCGATCATTTTTTTATGGACTGGACAAAGCTAGAAGGTATGAATGGTCTGTGACCTTGACCTTGGAGTTATGTTTTTGCCTTGAATCATTAGAATGCATTGTATGAAGTATGAACAAGACCATGGGTCCAAGTTATGACACACCTTTTGAGTCATGATCAAGCCTTGTGATGGTATGAAGTATGAACAAGCTCTGTCCAATTATTCATTATTTTGGTCCAGACAAAGTTAGAATGGATGAATGGTCTGTGAGCTTGGAGTTATGACATGGTATGACTGTCGTGACACACATTTGATTCATGTGTATGTGTTGTTGTGTTAAGTATGAACATGATCCGGTCACTGGATAATTTTTATGGATCAGACTGAGTTAGAAATGACGAAAGGAAAAATAGATGGACAAAGTGGTAACTATATGTTCTCCACCATCCACCTTGAAAAATTTTCTGGGAGCTTAAAAATGCAATTAATGCAAAAGAAAACACACAAATTCAACAGCTTTGAAGTACATATCCTTATCTTACAATAAGTATGTATTGGGTCCATAATTACCTGAATACAGCATGTATCAGGTGCTACTAATACAACTGCCTGCTTGGTTAGGATTTGTTTTATGTTACTATTTATAGAACATTATGAGTTTTCGAGGGACCTTGTACGTTTTTTTTATACAGAAAAAAAACAAACTTCTTAACTGGTAGAGTGCTGGAAGCCCATATTTGGGCTTTCTTCAGAAGTGCCGGTACCAAAACTTAGACTTCATATTCTGTGGATATGCATTATATTATCTTTTAAGTGAAATTATTGAGTGTGTAAGGCTTTGCCTTGTTATGATTTAGTGGAGAGTGCCACAAGGTACTCTCCACTAAATTATAACAAGGCAAAGACATGTCAACAAAGTTTGATGACCAAAAATAATTTAGCACTCTTCCAGTTAACCCTTTACTCAACCAATGTAATGGTCAAAACCGGCCGGCGCTGTTCTAAAAAATCGCCAATTAATTTTCATTTTCTGTCTCAAAACATAGGTTATGACCCCTCATTGGAATGAGCTCATCGAGCTCATTACAATGAGGGTCATAACCTATGTTTTTGAGACAAAAACTGAAAAAAATTAGTTACTCAAGAAATTTTTTTGCAAGTGTCGTCTGCTTTCGTGTTAGGTAAAGGGTTAAAAGAATAATTATTAAATTATGGAACAACATTGCTTTTTTTCCAAATCACTCGAAGCATGCAAAGTCTTTTTGGAAAGTTGAACATATTCTTACTCAACACACCCACATACAATTTCAACTGAAATGACAAGCATTTTTATGTGTCAGAAAATGAAATCTGATCTTGAAATGCTAGTTTACCCTTTACTCAATGCACACAACATCAGAATTTAGTATTTTAATTTTTTTTTGTGAAAGATATTTTCAAAAATACAATTTCATGTGACCCTTCATTGTAACAAGTTTGTTGAGCTCCAATGAGGGGTCACATGATATGGTTTTGTTGAAATTATTTGAAAAATAAAATTTGTTATTACAGTTGAGAATTGCAAGATAAATCTTATCATCACCATTATGTTTATGTACAAAAGATTTTATTTCCAAATGAAACAAAATACTGTGTTTTGATTGGCTGAGAGGTACGGTGTAACTTGCAATCCACAGTAGTTTTTTTTTTACACCATGGTTAACCATGGCGTAAAAACAAAAATACACAATAGCCGGCTGTATGGCTAAAAAAAAGTACCCATTTTTCATTATTAATTCATACCTTGTGCTTGGTTATGTTAGAACAAAAATAAAAATACAGGAAATTTAATATTTATGTGTAATAAAATATTACAGATATGGATGTCATTGGAACTGTCAGTTTTTGCCCACAATTTAGGTTAAAATATTAAGTACACCAAAATTCATGGAAATAAATCCATTATCCTTGTGTTTTCCAGGGTGCATTAGAGTTTACACAGGTCTGGGAACTCATACATCTTTTGGCTTCACCTCATGGTGGATGAGTTACCAAAGCAGTGTGAATTCCCATACACCCTGGAAAACACAAGGATAACTAATAGTATTATAGCCTCATTCTTGTTTCAAAGGTGTGGAATTCACTTTCAAAACTCAAGCACTTACATGTATAAGCACCCTCAAAGACCTGTATAAATCCTGAAAGTTATCGCTGTGAAGATCATCCTGCTACACATTTGCCATAAGTCAAAGGAGAAGCCTGAATAAAGATGTAGCACTTAGTTGCATATAATTGTGAAAGAAATAAGTTTAAAGCCTTTAGGACCCAAACAAGAATTCAGGAAGTACATGTGTACCCTACCCAATTATCTGCTTGCCTTGGCAATGATTTCAGATCAAGTCTTTGCTCCCCATCTAGACACTGACAAGGCTTGATCAAAGACTAGTGCTTGTAATAATATTTCTTTGCCTGATTTGTCATGGTCCTCTTATGAGGAGGCCTACATCGACCCACTCTCCATGCCAGGTTATTCCTGCCCCACTCTCCCTCATAATCTCCCAGCATTCAGTTAAAAACTGTTTCATAATTCTACCCATTGGGGCTTTCTCGATATCCCCAACTATAAAATTGACCCTTTTCCTCACGTCATTCCTCATTCACTTATACTTCACATTTTCTTCCCATTTTTCCATCAGTTTCCCAAGGAGTCTTGTTCTACTGGGCAAATATTTTGGGCACACTAGAAAGAAATGTTCCAGGGTCTCTGTTACTCCCAAGTTAACATTTGGCATGCTCTTCCCTCATTTTTCCCAATTCTATCCCTCAACTCCAGTGACTTGGATCTCACTTTGAACAATGACCCCCAAACGGACTATCTAGGTACTCCTCAAATGCTGATGTATCTTTTTTATATAACCTATTTAAAGAGCCCTAATTCCAGCTTGTCAATTTTTATTGCAATCCTTGAGAACCCTTTCCTTGATAAAGTTACTCCCCTGTGTTAGTCCCCATTCTAGATCTACAGTCTTTATAGAGTAATTTTGTATTAACTCCCTTGCCTGCCTTATCCATCCTGTCTAAATGTTAGAGTGCCATATATGGTTAAGTGTCGTTTTACACCATCTGGTGTTTGTGAGGTTTACATGATAATTCAGGTAGCGCTAATTCTCCCATATCTATCCTATATCTTTATTCAGCATCCACCAGAGTTCACCTCTGACCACTTCCTGTGTGGCTGTGTTACTAGTTCTGGTTATCCACTGACCCGTGTCATTTTGTATGATCTCCAAGTTCCCAGTACCATTTGCTTTAGAGCGATCACAACCGTTCCCTAAGTTATGCTTGGTAATCACACCCTCTCCCAAATAGTTTTTCCCAAGAAGGGCTTGTTAAAGCTATTTCTTCCAAGCAGTTTTAACTGACTGAGTGGTCTTTTCCCTGTTGCCCTAAATTTTATTTGTGTGGTTTCTGTATTTGCCTCTACCTATAACACATAAATTCACTCCCAAGTATTGGGAATCTTTGCTTTCCTCTTCACAAATAGAGAATTTTCCAACCCTCCACCTTCACAACTCATCTACCCTATGTCCGACATGTATTACCTTACTTTCGTTTTCATTTAGTTCAAGTTGCCAGTTATCCCCATACATTCCTACAGGGTTATCAGTTTTTTGTAGTCCCTCTTCACTCTTGGCAAATAAAACCATGTCATCAGCAAAGAATAGCCCTGGGATTTTTTGTCTCTCCAACTTTGACCTCATCTCAGCTTGCAATCAACTCTCCTCCTAAATCTTTTATGTACAATGCAAACAAGATCAGTGACAGTATGCACCCCTGCTTAAATCCTATCGCCATTGGGACCCTTTTTGTTGTGATGTTCCTCAGGTCGAGAACACTCTGCTCATCTTTGTACAGTGCTGTCATGATTCCAACAAAACCTCCAAATCCAAGGCCCTCAAGTTTCTGCTACATTCTGTCATATGCTTTTTTTAACATCAAGGAAGGCCAATAACATCTTTAGCTAGCAATCACCACTTCTGCAATCCATCTTTGAGACAAATCAAAAATCACAACAGGACAAGTTTTAACAACACTCCACTGCAAAAAAAAGTAAAAGTCCAACAGGATGAATTTTTGTACTTTAAACTTTACTTCTGCATTTTTACCAATGCAAGTGACTCTTACATCGCATCTACTGTGTAATACTCAAAATTTTCTACGATTGTTCACATATGTGCAAATGCACTCTGGAATTGGTTGGGTTGAAGTTCTGCCCAGGTTGAGTGAATATGAACCCAACAGGGCTCATGTTCGCTCGAACCAGCTTGTTTGGGTTGGTTTTCGGTCCAAATGCACACGGGAATCAGTTGGGTTGGGATCCGTGCAGGGTTGAGTGATTACAAACCCAAATGGGTTCATGTTTGCTTGACCCAGTTGGTTTGGGTTGGTTTTTGGACCAGCTGATCTTGGGGTGTGGTATTCTGTTTTATTGTACAATTGCCCATGGGATTGTGGGGAGTCACCGAGAGGGAGGTGGCAGTTATGTTTTCACTGATGCGGGGCAATGAATCTCTTAAAATCCCTACTTGTAATTGGATCTGAATGCTGATCTAGGTATTTATATATCCCCACTCGGTAAGTGGTGTCCTTTGTGGATAATCCATCCACCTCACTGCATCAATGTGGGCTACTCAAACTAGTACAATTATCATACATCTTTTGTTGGTTTTGTACTTCTTTTCTAACACACTATTATCAATTACTTTCTCTCTTAAACCTATACAGTGGAACCCTGTTAATTGAATAGACACTTTGCAAATGAAAATTATTCAATTAACAGGAGTATTCAATTAACAGGGATTGTGTCACTTTCCTGTATTCTAGAGATAAACTTAGCATTTATTCTTTTACATCTTGTTTGACAGAGCTCCATGAGCTCTGTCAAACAAGATATAATAGATTAAATGCCTGTATTGGATGAGGATTGAGGCCAATTGGATTGAGGCCAAATAGGTCTATAAATAAGTCAGGGTAATTTCTCTACAGGTTACAACATTTTTTATTCAATTAACAGGAGTTTACTCTATAACCTATATTCAATTAACAGGTCAAATTTGTACTGGAGGTATGGTAAATGGTTTTGTGTTAAGAAATTATATTCAATCAACAGGGTTATTCAGTTAAGAGATATACAATTAAGTGGGCTCCACTGTATTTGCAATATCCTTGACAAACGTAATGATTAGTATACACTTGGTATCTGTCATATCTCATCTAATCTGTTTGTAATATTATTGTATATATGGAAATGACAACAATAAGCCTACAGCTTACTGTCGAATCCCATCCACATACTATTGTACATTACTACCAAATATTATTGGAAATAAATATTGTTTAAACTAAACATCTTTCTCTTATTGACTTCTGTTGAGTCTATCAGTTCGGAGAGAGTAAACAAGTGTGTGGGCTGCTTTTAATTGGAAAGACTTCCAGATAACTGTATGTTGTTGCATCTGTTTGAAACCACAAAGTTAATCAAAAATGGAGTTATGACTGTAAGTGAGAGTGCAAGGAACCACCATTGTGGCTTTTGAAAGGTGTAGAAATTTACTTAACCCTTTACCTAACGAATCGCCCACATCCGCCCACGTAATTTGCAAATTAAGCAGTTGAAAAAATTATATTTTTCAAAATATTTCAACAAAACCATATCATGTTACCAGTCATTGGAACGAGCTCATTGAGCTCATTCCAATGAGGGGTCACATGTTATGGTTTTGTTGAAATTTTTGGAAAATCTTTTAAAAAATAGTAATTAAAATAATAAATATTGATATTCTCTATGTTGGGTGAAGGGTTAAGTTAGTTTACAGTGTATGCATTAGTGTGTTGTAACAAAACCATTATTTATGAACAAAATCTTGTTAAACTAAAGGTCCGTTTGCTGCAAACATGGCATTCTTTTTTCAAAAGATGACCATTAAAAAATAATTTCCACTCTGTCAATAAGGGCTAAAAATTTCTCTTTTCTTCTATAAAAGATGATGGGAATAGAGTTGCTATGCAAATAGAACCCAGGAGGCATTTTCACTGTGTTTCAATAGAATGGATAATGTTCTAAACTTCTTCTGTATGTGTAATATGGAATGTTTCCTCCTTCCCGACTTCTATTTTTTCAGATTGGAAAAGCAGGCCCGGTTGGTACTCTTGGGTTGTTCAGAACAGATGTACCTTACATTTTAGTTGCACAATAAATAAATGATATGCACATTGCCCAAACTACCATTTGAATTTCAAATCTGTCCTTTGTCTTCAAAATTTATCATTTATGTTTTCATATCCGTGTTGATGGCAACTCCCGTCTCTGAAATCATAAAACAGTATTTCACTAATAGGTAAACAATTGTTACAAATATATTTTTTATTGCCGAGCTCATCTTTATTCTGGTGTTCATGTGGAGAATTCACCCTTTGCCAAATAGGATTAAAAGATAATGTAAAAAACGTTCTTAAATAACTAAAAAATTTCATTTTTGGCTCCATAACATAGCTTATGACCTTTCATTGAAACAAGGTCAATGAGCTCATGTCTCCAAGGGATCGTAAACTATATTTTGACAGCAAAGACTGAAAAAATAAGAAAATGTGAGTGACAATAACTGTAAATAGTGCTGGCAGGAAATGGCCACTTGTTTAGGTAAAGAGTCAAAGCAGAGGTTAGACCCCCACAAATTAGATCTTCTGTTTCTCAGGCTATTTTTTGTGAAATTGCATGTGGACGGCAGTTTTTTTTTTTATTTCGGTAATTTATTTATTCATTTATTTATTGGAGTTTTGACACTTCTGACAGCCAGGGTCACCTAATGTCGGACAGTTTTAAGGGTGAAGGAAGTCGGAGTACTCAGAGCAAACCAATGGGCAACTGTCAGACACCCCGGCATACTAACTCCACACATGCAGGGTTAGCACTGGTTAAGGACAAGTGCACCATCGACGTGCAGTACGCCTTAGTACACAGTGTCACTGTGACCCATGTAGGCAATTGGGATTATTTTTGTAATTATTTCTTTGCCATCAAAAGTTCATGTTCTTAGTTTGTTTTAGTTTAAACAGAATTTATTACAAAAAAAGGCAAACGATAACAGAGATAAATTGCAAAAATTAATGTGAATTCGGCAGTAAGCTGAAAGCTTATACAAGGCCATTTCCACCAACACAAGATCACAAAGATTCATCGATGACAATAACATGTATGAGTATTAAGTACAAACAGTGTTTATCTGCATTATACAAGCGTTTGAAAAGCGACAGTAATTAATCTTGTATAGAAACAGTCAGGGATGGGTTGAGCTGCAAGAAAAGTTGGAAAGTGCAGGGTGGATCCATTAGAGTTATTTATTTGTGTCTAAAGTCACACACCTATGCAAAATGACTAAACGTTAGTTTGTTTTAGGCCTCATAATCTACAGAATAGCATGGGTGGGTGTATTTCATCCCTGGAGTGCAAAAGCATTGCAAAGCCTTGTTACATTCAAGGGACAAATTTATCAATTTTATTAACTTGGGTAAAATATGAAAATAAATAATTTTATTTTTATTTTTTTTTAAAGTTTGCATTGGTTATAAAAAGATAGAATGAGACAGCCAAAAGGACCAGGCAAGAGGGCCTGAGAAACAGACTTTTAAAACTTTTTAGGCCTTACTAATATATAAATATAACATATATATCAAACGAATTTCAAACAGATGTGATAAACTTAATTTATAAAATTATACAGTCTTAAATACTGTTTTTTGAAATAAATTGTGGCTACTTTCATCTGTCATGAATCATTATTGTAATAGTAAAACAACAATTGTAACCTGATCGTTTGAAAAAATTGCACATAAATTATACGTATATTTAAATGTTATTTTATTCCAAATAATGTTTTATAAAGTGAGTGGAAATGAAAATCTGATGGGGTTTCCCAGTATTGGACCAATACTTATGTCTATCAGTAACAGAAACTCCTTTTATACAGGTAAAATAGGAGCCTATCACATTTGTAACAACACATTGTAAATAAACTGTCCCTACATTGCTTTGAAAAAGTTTCCCTAAAGTTTATTCTTTGTAAAGAATTCAACCAATTGGCTGCATTTAGTTTAAACATTATTTATTTCTGAAAAATATAAACAGTAGCATTACAAATAGCACATGGAGTCGAGGAATTGGCAGTAAGCTTGTAAGTTTATAGTAACTGTCTCCACACTGAAAACAAAATACATGTCACACACAGCATAAAGAAAGCAGGTAGTATTGCATTTAGTAGTTCTCAGGTGAGATAGTGACAGTGTAACTGGAAGCAAATGACACTGACCAAGGACCAAAACCCCCCGAGAAGGCACCCACAATCGCCGACGATTATCTCAAGAGTCTAAAGAGCATAAACTGGGACCAGATAGTTACTTTCAGAGTGCATGACCAATAAGAGTTATATGTAGATATGGATTCATTGTTTAGGATGTGTTATATCGATTTCTAAGTATCATTAAGATTTGTGGGGAATCGCATAGCTTATTTGGCAAACTCAATATTAGGGGTCGGGTGAAGCAAGTTACCCAACGCATGATGGAAATGATGTGTAAACACTGAATATCACTTTAGGAGAATAAACCCAATGATTAATTGTTCCAACACCCAGTTGTAAAACAGATAAAATGTTGGATAATACAGTGTCAAACAGTAACTGAAATGGAGAGACATTGCCCTACCTAACATTGCAGAATCTATTTGTAGCTAGAATATAGTCCTGACTATTTCAAAAATAGAACTATTTTCGTCACAAGTAAGAAATTCAGACCCCCAAAATCAGTGTATGACATTCGAGGCAATCAATTGCAATTCCAAAAATTTCACAGCATATGCCCATCTAAATAGGGCAGTTTACGAGAAAATGGTCAACAGCTCTGGATGTGCAAAGAGCAGATACCAAATGATTATCGTACAAGTGGGCATTTAGATTGCTACAATTCAGATGTAGTCGGCAATGAAAAATTTGCCTCAACCCTTTACCCAACATAACGGCCAAAATTGGCCAGTGCTATTCTAAAAAATTGCCAATTAATTTTCATTATTTTTTCATTTTTTGTCTCAAAAACATAGGTTATGACCCCTCATTGGAACAAGCTCATTCCAACAAGGGGTCATAACCTATGTTCTTGAGACAAAAAATGAAAAAAAATCAGTTATTCAAGAATTCTTTTTGCAAGTGTTGTCTGCTTTTCATGTTGGTAAAGGGTTAACTGAGAACTGGATTTAATAGGATGCAGGCTGCATTTATCTTGGATATGTTTTACATCATTGTTGGCTGCCTTTATAGGCAGCCAACAACGATGCAGAAACATTGCCAAGTCATCTGCACCTGTGTACATGTAATGACTATAAAAACAATCTATGGCTTAATGGTTAAACATGCTTCTCAACTTGTGCTGCCATAGGCACAGATGTTGAAAGTGAGAGCACTCTCACAAATGAAAAAGCAAAGGTTTTTAATGTATTTTGGGACACTTAGTATTATTTGCTCCCTTTGATATTCCCCTCAGAGAATTGTTGTCAGTTGAAAACAACTTTAAATAAAATCCTACCTGTTCTAAAATCTGTGGTCTCTGAATTTCAAACTGAAGTGATAAAATATGAAAGTCAAAGTTTGTTGAAGACAAAATCAAAATGAAGGCAACAAGTAAATTTTATCAAGTTCACTGTCAGATAACAGTGATGATGTATGTAATTTATTTATTTTGGTCACTTTCAGCATCTTTAGCTGCATCGTGATCGCAGTACAGTGGAACCCTGTTAATTGAATAGCCACTTTGCCAATGGAAATTATGCAATTAACAGGAGTATTCAATTAACAGGGATTGTTGCTTTTCTGAATTCTGGAGATAAACTTAGCATTTATTCTATTATATCTTGTTTGACAGCTCCATGAGCTCTGTCAAACAAGATATAATAGATTAAATGTTGTATTGGATGTACTGAGGTCAAATAGGTCTATAAACAAAGGAAAACTAGGGAGAGTCAGGGTATTTTCTCAACAGGTTACAAGATTTTTTTATTCAATTAACAGGAGTTTACTCTGTAACCTATATTCAATTAACAGGTCAAATTTGTACTGGAGGTATGGTAAATGGTTTTGTGTTGGGAAATTATATTCAATTAACAGAGATGTACAATTAAGAGATATCCAATTAAGTGGGCTCCACAGTATAGGTAGAAAGTCATGTTTAGCCAATCATTTGTACATATGCTGCCCACTTTAGTGGACTTCCACTCGAGGCTTTGGGTTCAAATAATGTTTGTAAAAGATGTAATCCTTCATCTACTGGTGCAAGAGTCTTGATCAATACATCATTGATATTTCTGAATGAACTACTTTTTTGTACAGAAACATTCAGCAGGATCACGTATCGCTGATGTGTGGTAGAGTTTTTTTGCACCTGTAAGGCTTGTCATTATAAGAAGATCAAATCCATTGATATTTGCTCTAGTTATCACACTAATGAGCTGAAAACCATAAAAAATTCACTTATTAAGGGCCATAACTCCACTAAGTATGGCCAAACTGCACTGGTCTTCAATCTCATTCAAGACCTTTTCAAGTTACCAAATATTGACTGAATACATTGATATTGGTTCAAGTTATCACGCTAATGAGCTTAAAACAGGCAAAAATTACCTAATTAACTAATTAAGGGCCATAACTCTGCTCAGTATGGCCAAACCATACCAGTTTTCGAACTCATTCAAGACATTGTTAAGAAAGTCTCACAAACCAAATCCATTGATATTTGTTCAAGTCATCGTGACAACAAACTGAAAATGGGCAAAAAGTTAGCTTATTAAGGGCCATAACTCTGCTCATGAAGGCCAAACCACACCAGTTTTCAAACTTGTTCAAGACATTGTTAAGAAAGTCTCACATACCAAATATTGACCATATCCATTGATGTTTGTTGAAATTATCCAGCTAACGAGAAAGGTGATGGTTGACCATATGCTCATGTGCTGGCTTCATCAAATTATAGGTCAAGTTTTTAAAAAAAAAATTGACCAAAAAAAGTCCCCAGTGCAAATCCTGATACCAGTAGCTTTAACAGGGTCCATACTCCCAAAAAAGAACAAAAATCCACAACTTTTAACGAATCTTCTGCGCAAATTTTTCAGCACTTTTCAGGACACTCCCCCACAAATTATTGGAACTTCCAGTGTATGTACATTGGAACCGTGTTAGTTGAAGTGCCTCTTTGCCAGGGAAAATTATTCAATTAACACAAGGTATTTAATTAACCACTAAATGGTGACTTTTCTGTATTCTAGAGATAAACATAGCATTTATTCTATTATATCTTGTTTGACAGAGCTTGTTGAGCTCTGTCAAACAAGATATAAAAGATTAAATTCCCGTATTGGATGCATCAAAAATGTCAGTATATGCCGAAATGAGAGACTTTCAAAGGAACTTAAATGTGAATATTAAATTAAGATAGATCTAAGCGGCCAAGTTCAAGAGAAGCGATTACACTGAGAATTGATGTTTTGGGTATCAAAATAAAAATCGGGGGATTTCTCAAAAAATTCATTCCAGTCTGAAGGTGAGTAAGACTGTGGGTCGTTGCAAGTGGATAAGGATGTCGCATGTTATAGGTTAGAGGAGGTTCCACATCGGTGCAAAAGTATAGGCATGTTGTAATGTAGGGGAGCCACAGAGCTCATAATTAGAATAGGAGAAGTCGCGGGCCAAGTCGGTGGCCATATCGGAATGTAGGATCAGAAATAGGAAGTACGAGCTCAGGGAGCTATTAGTATTTAGGAAGATGGCATACTTGTTGTAGAAGACAAGACGTGTGTAGGCAGAGTAGGCTTGGCTGTAAGAACATTATTCTGAGATAAATGTAGGGGAGAGTTTAATCCCATTGGTGCGACTGCTTGAGTGAAAAGCATCCAGTGGAGTGACAATAAGCTAGTGGCCAGCTGGAGTGATATTCCGTAACTTGTTGGAGGGAATGAGATATAGTGAAGTGACAATATGTTAGTGGCCATGTGACTGCAGTGGTAGAGTGACATTCCGTCACTTGTTACAGCAAAGGCATCCTGATAAAGTGACAATACGTTAGTGGCCGTGCAACGGACATGAAAGGGTGAAGTGAAGAGGTGACCAAAGAACAAACACCAGCGAGAAAGAGAAAAAAAAATAGCGACAGCAGAGTATGCTGGCCTGCAAGTGACTCAAAAACTGTGTGGGTGGGGGGGTGGGGGGGGGGGGATTGACATTTTGTTTTTCATATTCATTGGATTCCATGTAAGTCACAAATTACCATATTTATTTCTATGCATATGTATTAAGATTGTTGTTTTCAGTGAACTCCTGTTGATTCATGCTTTTTGATGAAAAGTCACAGACCCCTTCAGGATAAGAACCACCCCAACAAAGTGAAATGGGCGGGTTCGTTACGGCAAGACATATGTTCATGCACAGGTTCAGGCAACACTTCTGCAGTTTGGGCTGAATACGCGGCATGAATCTATTTTCCCCAGCAGTGACAAAGCCCTGGTTTCCGACACATTATTAGAAGGACACTCAGCAATTAATTTGACAGCTATCAACAAAAAGAACACATTTTATCGCCAACAAATTTGCGAGGAGAACCTGTGTTACTATTTCATCCTACTGGCACATAGAACACATTGGAACCTAAGGGAAGATTTTTAGCAATTGCTGGCGATTCAAATTGTATTTGTGGTGCACAATTTGTAGAAAATTTCACTGAAAGTTCTCTTCTTTATAAAAATAGTCACTCAACAATTTCTGTTCCGCACATATGTGCAGATCAGATTTTCATTTTCCGCATGGTTTAGTGTTGCTGTAGATGGGGATTTCATAGAACAGGCATGTACTAATAAAGTTTTGCTTATGCTTGGCATGAAGTTTGATAAATGAGTAGAATTTCAGCATCTTTAACTGGTAGAGTGCTGGAAGCCCAAATTCGAGCTTTATGAAATACCACAAGTTGTGACAATAATACCTTCCCTTTGTTAGAGGGGGTTTCATACTGACCCTGGAAAGAAGTGGATATTGTTAGTGACACATTGCTCAGTCACATTTGATTGGATAGTGCCTATTGGAACTATCCAATCAAATGTAACAGAGCAATATATGATGACATGAAATCTGTGGTCAAGCAAAACACTCTACCAGTTAATCATAATCTTCAGTAAGATATGTGGCTGAACTAACTTTTTTTCACACAAACAATTCTGTTCAATTTCTGTCAGTGACAATTTCTAAATAAGTTCATTTTCTCGCGTTTTGCTGTATAGCGAGAAATATATGTATTGCGGGTACGGTAGTTAAGAGGTTAACAGCCTTAACGGCAGTGTCTTCACACGGCAGCAAGTTGATGTACCGACTGAGTGAATACTGTGTTATCAGACACAAGATTTATGAGTTCGTCATGCTGAGTGACCAGTTTATGCTGTTGTTGTGTTACTCTGTCATTTCTAGCCATATCACCGCAACGGTTACATGGTTAATTTTAAAACGGAAAGTGTAAGGATGGAGGTCGGCATCCTGACCCTGAGGTCAATTTTGCATACTCCGACTACAGGTTTCCAGAGTCTTTTGCCACAAATAGGCTTTTATCTCTGGTTGTTCCTGGGTGGCTTGTTGACTGAAGAGGGGTTTTTTCCAGAAGTTTAACATTCTTGAGTATTTTCTCTGTTGATATTTGTGTACATCCAACAATACTTGTCGTCAATCTTAAATTACTGTCACAATGAATATTTCACTCTATATTTTGCATATTTAATGTCATTAAATATGAGTATCATGCTAACCATTCAAGCGTGTCCTTGGCTACTTGCAGTAGATATTTATTATCTTTTTACTCAGAGGTGTGCTATATACCTTAGTATTATAAGAAGTATACACTATACACTGACTGCACCTTACTATGGTGTACAGCTGCATTTTATTCAGCAGTGTCAAGAAAGAAACATACTAGAGCAGTGAGACTTTAGAAAATGTGATGATGATCCTAAGGACAGATGCTATATATGTTTATACACACACCCAATAGTGCCCAGTAATAACTATGAGAAGAATTTGGTTGTTTGCCACAATAGAAATGCACATTAAAATGCATGATTTCATATTCATAAACAGATGTAATTTCATCTGATTTTGAATGTGAAATGGTGTAAATAAGTAATATAGTGGAGCATATTTAATTGGATATTTCTCAGTCAATAACTCATTAAATTACAACTTACAAACTTCAAACCATTCACCATACCATCAGTTCAAATTTGGCCATTAATTTTATTTATGTTCTATCATATATACCATATCATGTGACCCCTCACTGCAATGAGCTCAACAAGCTCTTTCCATTTTGAGGCTGACATATGGTTTTGTTGAAATATTTTGAAAAGTAATCTTTTTCAACTGTTCAAATTACATGGGCAGATTAGGTCAATGATTAATCTGTTATATCCTGTTTGACAGAGTTTCATGATCTCTTCCAAACAAGATATAATAGAATTGCTCTATTTATAACTGGAACAGAGGAAATGACCAACTTTCTTTTACTTGATAATTGAACATTTTTCACTGACAAAGTGGCTATTCAATTCACTATGGGGAACATTTAACTGGGTTGCACTGTATAAAAAGGTTCCGTCATTGGGCTTGGATGTCTGACCTGGCAGTGCAGTCAGTAAAGTGGTTGATTGCTAGATTATTTTTGGTGGTCTAAATTTGTCTTTCAAAACTTGTTTATTACAAATTATTGGAGCATGCCCATAGGTATTCTCCAATAATCTGTAATAAAACAAAGAAAAAATTATTTGCATTTAACTAAATAGGAAACATGAGCAAGGAAAATGTTGGCTTTTGCTCTGGCACCCTCATTTTTATGAAAGCCCGGATAGAGGCTTCCAGTTCTCAACCAGTTAAATTTTAATTATTGCATATTTTATTCAATACTATATATGGTGATTTATTAATTGCAATACATTACTGGCTTTTATTTTTGCCAATACCACCTAGCACTTATTCTTGGTTATCTCACAATTTTGATCGTTACTGGGCATGAGGTAAGACCCCACCAAGATAGTGGAGTAAAACTCTGTTAACTGAAGAACTAATTTGCCAGTGAAAAATGTTCAATAAACATGAGTATTCAATTAAGTATAGTCCTTTTCCTATATTCTGGTGATAAAGTGAGCATTTTTTGTGTTATATTTTTTTTGAAAGAGCCCACAGACCTGTGTCAAATAAGATTTTACAGAATAAATGCTAACAGTGAATGCACTGAGGCCAAACAGATATAAAAATATGGAGAATTCAGTGGTTGTCAAAGTAATCCTTCGATAGATTACAATTTTTTATTCAATTAATTGTAGTTTACACTACAGCATATGTGTAATTAACAGGTCTAAGGCCTAAAAAAGGTTAAAAATCTGTTTCTCAGGCCTTCCCACATGCTCCTTTTGGCTACTGCATGCTCTCTTTTTATAACCGATGTAAGCTTGAAAAAAAAATTCAATGGTTTATGTCTGATGTTTTACCCAAGTTAATAAAATTGATAAATTTGTCCCTTGAGTGCAACAAGGCTTTGTAATGCTTTAGCATTGCGAAGCCTTCTTACACTCAAGGGACGAAATTCACCACCATCCATGTTATTCTGTAGGTTATGAGGCTTAAAACATAAAAACAAATCAAGAACATGAACTCTGGATGGCAAAGAAATAATTACAAAAATAAACAAGAGCACCGCTGGGCATTGCATCATACGCCCGTGAACTGTTCAAATTGTACCATTTTAACACATTTGCAATTTTTTTAGAGTGTGAGAAATTTATACTGGCATATATATATATGTTACGGTCAGACTTTGAAATCAGTGATTTTGTGAAATGACTAAATTTTTCAGTCATTTGAGAAAAAGACTAACAAGTTTGAAGCCAATCGAAAAACAAATACTAAAGTTATCATCCGGAAACCAAATATTTGACGAAGAATTCTAAGTCCAACAGGGGCCATAATTCAGGCAAAAATTGTTCAGACCGACCCCATATTCGAACTTGACCTGTATTTTGTTGTGATTAAACCACATACCAAGTTTGGAGCTGATCGGAAAACAAATACTAAAGTTATCATGCGGAAACCAAATATTTGACGAATTCTAAGTCCAACAGGGGCCATAATTCAGGCGAAAAATGTTTGGACCGACCCCATATTCGAACTTGACCTGTATTTTGTTGTGATTAAACCACATACCACATTTGGAGCCGATCGGAAAACAAATACTAAAGTTATCATCTGGAAACCAAATATTTGACGAATTCTAAGTCCAACTGGGGCCATAATTCAGGCGAAAAATGTTCGGACCGACCCCATATTCGAACTTGACCTGTATTTTGTTGTGATTAAACCACATATCACATTTGGAGCCGATCAGAAAACAAATACTAAAGTTATTGTTCGGAAACCAAACGGACGGACGGATGGATGGACGGACAGACGGATGGACAACGCCATACTATAATACATCCCGTTTTTCAAACGGGTGTATAAAAATAAAATAAAAAAACACCTGCTCACACAGGCCCACATGCAGTTTTACAGAAATGGCCCAAGAAACAGAAGATCTACTTTGTGGTGTTTAATTTGTCTAAATGTATGGTAAATAGTTTCATCTTTGGAAGTTATGTGCAATTTACATGGTTATTCAATTAAGATATTCCAAATTAAGTGGGAAACACTGTCGATGGCTTGAAAAAAGACCTGACTGTTAAGATTAAAACAGTAGATTTGTACTGGAGTGATAATCTAGACTAGCTCTGGGAAAACATGATCATTCAGAGGGAGATACACACACTCTCATGATAGCTAACCTCCATTTACAAACAAGGTATTTAATTGTATTGATTGAAAATAGAATGTTTTCATTTTTGGAATTCACTTTAAAAAAACTTCCACAATCCAGTGTAAGCTTGTCCATTAGTTCCTCTTGAAACCTACACTCTTTATAACATGTAACCAACTAACCCTGTGCATTTCTACAGCCTTAGTCAGTGTGTATTCTCATGCAGTGTGTGATATAGCAGTTAACAATGTTTTTTACAACCAGAAAGGTGTTACTAACCCTGTGCATGCACAGGGTTAATCACAATTTGTGGTTATAAAAAATTGTCATAATTAACTGAGTAACTAACCCTGTGAACTGTATAGTGTAAATCTCCTCTTTACCAAACATAATGGCCAAAACCAGCTCACACTATTCTCAAAAAGCTTTCAAACTCAGCTTAAGATCCCTCATTCGACTTTCTTTTTAGAGAATTCTAAAAATGAAAACATATTCTATTTTCAATTAACCCCCTACACACTGATGTCAAAATCTCACAATTTCAGGCTGCTAATTTTTCCCTTGATGCAACTAGAAATTTAATCAATTCAGTCTTGTTTGACAGAGTTCATTGAACTCTGTCAAACAAGACTGAATTGATTAAATTTCTAGTTGCATTATGGGAATAATGGCTACTTGAAATATTGGTATTTTGACATCAGAGTGTAGGGGGTTAATAGCTTGTTTTCAGACAAAATACAAGACAAAATACAGAAAGTCAAATTACATCTGTGGGTACTTACATCCTCCTTGGGATCAATATACCTCTGCAGAAAATCCCAAGAAAACTTTGATCTGTCAAAATCTGGATCTGCAAGAAATGAATGAATTGTTAACCCTTTATATGATGCACAGCATATCAGAATTTATTGTTCCAATTATTGTTTTTTCAAATTTTTGAAAAACATTCACCAAAACCATATAAAGTGACCCCCTCATTCGAATGAACTTATTCCAATGAGGGGTCATATGTTATGGTTTTGTAGAAATTTGTTGAAAATAGAGTTTTTTTCAACTGCTCAATTTTTACATTACAAAGTTGGATTTGGCCGATTCATTAGAAAAAGGGTTAATGCAAAACATACAAATAGAGAATTTGTAAAAAGGGTTAAAATCCCCAACAAATGTTTATGATTATATAACTATCTTACATCCTTTCCAGTTTAAGACCATGTGAAGTTATTCAGGTTGACTGGTCTAGGATTATTTCATAAAACAGCTAACCAGTGTTTCAAATCACATAAAACAGCAGATGGGGCCTTAATCACTCACCTGATTTAATTGCTGTACGAAGGATTTAAAGTCACATTCAGCATCTACATGTTAATAAAGTTAATCTATTTTAGTTAGGATCTGCTGGGTGATTTTTTTGGGTGTAAAATCACTAAAACCCCTTTCAAAACACATTTGAAACATTTTGAAGAGAAAAAATCCCTTCCCAGCCTTGCACCCACCACCCCCACAACATGGGAGAAGTTCATATTTTTTTTTTTATAAAATCACAAACCCCAAAGTGGCCTGATGATCCCCATTTGAGCAAATGTTAATCTTATGTGCTCACATTTACATAACTAAAGTTTGCTACAATCAGCTCTTTCAGAATCTGACACATCTGGCTTTACTGAAAAATGCTACAAGCCACTTTAGTGGCTTTACACCGGATGCATTAGCATGTATGCTCAACAGTAGAAATACAATTGTTTATATAAAATTCTCAATATGAGCAGAAACTCAATGATCAGAAACCCAATTTGAAGAAAAACCCAAATGCCCCTATATAACCACTTCTCATGTGAAATTTCATTAAAATGTGGCCAGTGGTTTGGGAGAAAAAGGCCCAAACACCACCTTCACAATGGAAGATGGACGAAAAGTGATCAGAATAGCTCACCCTGACTTTCAGTCAGGTGAGCTAAAAAAAAGAAAAATGATTCTGACTGGTATATCTGAAGATTTTTAAAGAATTTTCCTTATATTGCACTAAGTTAAAGTTCCCAGGAGGAGTCCAAATATGACCCCTGGGACTTGATTTGAACATACTTGAAACTGACTCGCCTATAGGATGCTCTGTTCCAAATATCAAAAGATTCTGATTGGTGGATCTGAAGAAGATTTTAAAAAAAGTTTCCACATATTGGACAGAGTTAAAATTCAGGTTTCCATATGGAGCCGTAATATGAACCCAACTAAGTTCAAATTCAGGTGCCCACAGTGAATCCAAATATGACACCAGGAACATTATTTGAACAAACTTCAACAAACATTATTTGAACAAACTTATCATCTCACTGAAATGATAAATCATTTATCACCTATGCCTTCCTGTCAATGTGGCAACTGCTAGACACCAGAACATTATCTCTTACACTGTCCACTGTTCTCAGATACACGCAGTTATACACTCAATCTACTTTCATCTGCAAGGGATATATCCACACCACTTTATGGCTCAGAATTCTTGAGTATCGAGGAGAACCATCATATTTTTGAAGTAGTACATAAGTTCATTTTATCAAGTATATGCTTCTGATGAACTCCAATGCAACTGAATCTAACACAGGGAACATTACCAACTGTGTTTAATTGGTCATATTTATTCCTGCTTCCAATTTAAATTATTCTTTTTTCTTCTTAGGCTCAGCTCTGGTGAGGCTGTATATGCCAAATACATCATTGAAAGCACCTCGGTTATTCGCTTATGATTTTATGAATGGAATGTTTTGCTTTGTGTATTCAAGGTGGACTTCTTCTCCTTTTTCTCCATTTCTTTATTTATTCGGTTCTTCTTCACATGCCAAGTTTAAACAATCTCATATGTCACTGTCTGAGTCTCAACTGCTATTTTGTTGTCGAATGGAGTTAGTTTATACTGCCACCCTTCCACTGCACTGGGCAGGGGTATAGGCCCTTTTCATCTGGGATTGGTTCTGTGTACATTCCTCATGAATGTAGATGGAATTAATTGTGTGTGTTGGGGTGTACAGCTAGTTTTATAATCAACTAAATCAGCGTAATTAGAAAGGGTGTTGGCTGCCAGACAACAATATATGAGTTTATCTGCCCATCTATACTATCAAGATGAGGTAAATGATACAGACACTAGGGAGACGACTTACATAAGCTATAAGCTTACTGTCAAATCCTTCCTTTCCTCGGCAAACCTGTGAATCATCATATTTGTTATATTATACACCTCTGTATCTTAATCTGTTAACTTTGATTTTTCTTTGTTGTATTTTAGAAATTGTATACATATAACATAATTTTTCAAATAAATATTGTTTAAACTACACAAGTTTCCACTAAATGGGTTAGTTACTGAAAACTTCAGTCTAAAACTTATTTTGGTCAAAACATAAATAACTTTCTTTCTATTTTGCAAAATTTTATCAACAAAAAGCTTCAAAATTTTACCGACAAGCTGAAAATTTTCTGACCATTGCTTAAGAGGTAGAAGAGGCATTTTGTGGCAGCAGTTAAAATCTGACATGTGAACTTATGAGAATTCAGGAGAGGGATCAATTGTCATAACAATTCAACAAATATTAAAGTTGACGACTTCACATTAGAACATATGCAAATGCGATAAGTTTGACAATGAGTGTTCAAAGATGGGGTACTTGCCATTCCTGTAGTTTGAGAACATCAACTATTTTGATTTACTTATTACAGAAATGTTCTCAAATTAGAGTGGATAATACATTGTATGGTTTGTCTTTTTATGCTTTTTTGTCCAATTTCATAAAAAAATGTCATTACCTTGAATGGCAATTGATGGAAAACCTGTGCCATCTTATCCTTCATTTATGATTGAGGTCATCCCTTGACACTGCTTCATGAAAAGCTCCCACGGGACATATGAAAAGTCTTGCAGTGCTTTTGAAATTTTGGTATCTTGCCAAAATCACTGTTTGCATTGAAATCAATTTTTTAAAATATTTTTTATACATTCTTGCAACAAAAATTGACAATCTATATCATGTGGTTTTGTTGTTGTCTCTAGGCAAGTCATGGCTGCCTATTCAGGCAGCCATGATTTGTCTATAAAGAATGGCCAAGGTACTTATAATGTAACTTCAAATTTAGCCAGGGAGGGCATGTTAGCACACATATGTTCTGTTGGAGTAAAAAGTGATGGAAGTTATAATTAGGCCCCATCGAGTTAATAGATATCTGAGACACCAGAACAGCCTTGAAAAGTAATAAATGACATTTCAGGTTGTCAATATTACAGAAAAGCATCACCAATGGGTCTGAACAGCAACTGACTTGGCCAGTCGGTGATGTCCCCAAATTGGCTGATGACTAAGAACTGAAAGATTTTTAACTTCTCTCCTGCAGCAGTTTTGAAATAACTCATCACCAGCCAAGTAAGTATATTGTTTTTACCTCTATAAACATTGTGTGGTCTAAAAAACTGATTGGATCCATCCTTGCTTCCAAATAAGTTTCTTCTCGGAACTGTTGAACTAAAATATTGAGATCCTTCAAAATCACTCCTGTAAAAAAACAAATACAAGCAACTAAATCATTTCTGTTAACACAAAGTGAGTAAAACATAGTGCACTATAATTATTGACCCTTTACTCAAAGCAGAGAATATCAAAATTTATTATTTTAATTACAAATTTAAAAAAAAATTTCAACAAAATCATATCATGTGACCCCCTCATTGTAACAAGCTCATCGAGCTCGTTCCAATGAGGGGGTCGCATGATATGGTTTTGTTGAAATATTTTCAAAAAGTTAAAAAATTTATAGTAATTTATATATTTTTTATACTTACCAATGACCCAGACTTAGCTGGTGCTAACTCCACAAAAACCAGGGCCAAACACAAATTTTGCCCCCCAATCCCCAAAATTTGCATCCAAAACAAAAAGAAATCATGTCCTAAAGGACCTCCATAGTACGACTCTACTGCACATGCGCAGTGACGCAGTCGTCCCGAAATTGGCGCCAAATATCATTCTTACTGGCAGTGCCTGGTCAGCGCTATGTACTCAGCGGGGAGGCAAGAGTTCCCAACTCAGGGAGGGCCATCCCCGTCTGGGTCATTGGTAAGTATAAAAAATATATAAATTACTATACATTTTTTAACATTTTTATACTGTACCAATGACCCAGACTTAGCTGAATAGTAAACAGGCTGGAGGGCCTAGGACATAGAGGAAAATCCAATAAGCTCAATTATAAAATAAAGAGGTAACCCCTTAAGGAGAAAAGGAGTATTAGGCTTTACATGTATCTTTCTTATTTAATATTTAAATTAGAAAGATACACTACCCTTAATAATTGAGCACAATAACATTCATGTTCTCTATTAACATCCAGTATAACCTTTATACTAATTATTTTTAAAGCAAGCCAATAAATAAAGTAGTCCAGAGAATTGAGACTCTTTATAATCATTTAAAAGTGTCTGAGTATTGTATATTAAAGCCCGTTTGACACTTGACATATACAAATGCTTCACACCGAGCTACACTTTAAAAATAAGACATGAATGAAATTAAACATTAATATTACACTTTAAAACCATCCCGGAAGCGACTCAGAAATACTGTCTTGGAGGAGGCATTCCCTTGCTTTTCACTATAAAGCAGGTGACCTAAGGGAACACCCGCCCCCCCCCCCCCCCCCCCCTTCCCCTTGCCCTGGGTCAAATAGCCCAGAGCGAAGAGGGCAGCCGGACGGAGTCACTGCCGGAACAGAAAGCCTGCATAACTATAGTTGCAACTGTTTAGTGGACGACATTCTGAGCAACAGATAACGGACCTAAACAATGCAGGTCTCCAGAAATGGACTCAATATTTCTGAGATAAAAATTAGTAAATGTGGATGGCTGAGACCAATAAGCAGCCTTCATTAAATCTGTAATAGCAACACTATTAGCATAAGCCCAGGAAGTAGAAAGAGCTCTTACTTCATGAGCAGAAATCTTAAGCACAGACTGCTGAGAAGAAGATAAATCTTCATACGCAGTACGGATAGTTAACTGAATCCATCTAGCAATAGAATGGACTGAAATGTCCTTTCTATTAGGCATCAAAGACAGAAAGAAACGTTTCCGTCCCTTTCTGATGAACTGAGATCTCTGTTTATAGATACGTAGTGCTCTAACAGGACAGAGTAAAGGCCTACGCCCGTCTGAAGACGGAAGAGCCTTAATAACAATAGGTTCCGGATATTTATTAGGAGCCTGATTCTTAGCTAAAAAACCGACATTAGTAGTGAAGGTGATAGTGTTCCCAACACTACGATAATGAGAATCATCCACCGATAGTGCATGAAGCTCACTGACTCTTCTGGCAGAAGAGAAAGCTAAGAGAAAAGCTGTCTTATAAGATAAGAATTTGAAATCTACTGTCCCAAGAGGTTCAAATGGCTTTTCCTTCAATTTAAGGAGAACCCAAGCTAAATTCCACTTAGGAATTAATCTAAGAGTTCTGGGTCTATTTATCGAAAAGTTTCTAACCAATTTCGATAAAGAGACATTAGATCCAATTTGTAAACTATCATGATGTGCATAGGTATCAGATAACATAGATCTATAACCCTTTATAGTAACAGGTTGCAGTTTGATTTCGTCAAACAAGTATACTAGAAAGTTAGCAATGTCTGGTATAGAGGGATCAAATATATCAACAGAATGATCCCTACACCAACGACGGAAAACCTTCCACTTAGCCGCATAGTTTAGCGAAGAGGAGGTCCTCCTACAGTTAGAAATCGCGTCCACTGCTCGTCCTGTAAAGTGCTTGCCATGCAAGAAGGACCGCACAACGGAAAAACGTGAAGGTTGAGACCTTGCGGGTTGTGATGTAGTTGGCGCGATTTCCCCTGCCAAAGAAGATCCTCTCGTGGAGGGAGCTTCCGCGGTAGGTCCCACAACAGACACCTGAGTAGATTTATCCACGGTCTCTGTGGCGACAGAGATGCTACCAACAGAATCTTGCATTGAGATTGTTTTATCTTTAGCAATACTTGTTGAATTAACGGCGCTGGAGGATACGCATATCCTATCATTCCGTCCCAAGGGATCGATAGAGCGTCTACTGCAAATGCTCTTGGATCCGGACACGGGGACACATACGTCTGCAACTGATTGTTGAGATGTGTCGCAAATAAGTCTATCATTGGCCGTTCCCATTGGTAGCAAATCTGATTGAATACTTGTTTGTTGAGAGTCCACTCCGACGGCAACAAGCGACCCTTTCGTGAAAGGGAGTCTGCTAGCACATTCAGACGACCCGGTATGTGACGGACCGAAAGAAGAACGTGATGTTCCAACGCAAACAGAAGGATTCTTTCCGTTAGATTGAACAACGGAACTGAATGAGTGCCTCCCTGATTCCGTATATACGCCACTACTGTCGTATTGTCGGATAGGATTTGGACATGAGCATCGTGAATAATGTCCATCCAGTGACGTAACGCAAGCCAAATTGACATCATTTCCTTGATGTTTATGTGCTTGCACAGGAATTGCAGATCCCAAAGACCCTGGCATCTCGAATCCGTTGGGATTAATGATGCACCCCAACCTGTTTGACTGGCATCCGTCATAATGGTAAAACTCGGATCCGGCAACTGCAGCGGAACTCCTTGAGTTAACCACTGAATGTTTGCCCAAGTCTGAATCTCTTGTTTCACTTGATCTGACAAGAGAACGTCTACATCGAGCGAATGAATTTTCACACTCCAATTCTGAGTCAGGAAAATTTGAAGAGGCCGTGTGCGTAGCCGTCCCATCGGAATGAGATCCGCGGCGGCTCCGCACAGACCTATCAGTCTCATAAATTCTCTCGCTGTGACTTTGTCTGTATTTAGACAATAGCGAGCGTAACAACTGACTAATTTCGCTCTGGTTAACGGCAGACGAACGAGATTGTTGTGCGTCTCGAAGCTCATTCCCAGATGAGTGAATGACTTGGACGGCACCAGATCCGACTTCTCCTCGTTTACTATGAAACCGAGACGTCGGAGCAATAGAAGAAGATTCTGAACATCGTTCTGAAGCGTTAACTCGTTGCCGTACCTCTGAAGAATGTCGTCCAGGTAGGCCGACGTTACCGCAGACGAATGAGCTCGGAAGTAGATCATTACCGAGTTCATTACCCGAGTGAAAGCCCAGGGTGCTAGATTCAATCCGAAGCACATGGCCCGGAACTGATACACCACTCCTAGGACTGCGAAGCGTAGATACTTTCGGAATGTCGGATGTACCATGACGTGAAAGTACGCATCTTTGAGATCTATGCTCGTTGCATAATCGTTCACCCGAATACTCGCTCTGACCGATCGAATCGTCTCCATATAAAACTTCGGAGCGACGATCAGCTTGTTTATCCAGCTCAAATCTATGACTGGACGGAACGAGCCGTCTGGTTTCGGAACCAGAAACAGATGGCTGTAGAATCCCAGCGATTCCTGGTTTTCTACGACCTCTACTGCGTTCTTCATTAAAAGAGACTGCACCTCTGATAGCAGAGCGTCTCTTTTCTGAGGGTTTGACGGAAGATGAGTCCACTTTGGACTTCGAGTTAATGGAGGCTTTCGTTTGAAGGATATCTTTAGACCTTCCGAAGTCACTCCTCTCACCCACGGGTCGTCCGTAATCGACGCCCACTCTTGAGAAAAACTCGACAACCTTCCGCCAACCGGAACGCGATAGAGGTTTGAGCCATCACCTCCTGGATCTGCGAGGCCTGCGGTAGGAGAAACCACGTCTTCCACGACCCGCACCTCGCCTCGTCGACCTCGGGGCGTCCGACCGATTGTCCCGGCCTGAAGGACGTCCCGAACGAGAGTCGCTATCCTGACGGTCTCTCGAATAAGAGCTAGAGGACGCACCGGAACCTCTATAGGAACCTCTCTTGGGCGGATAAGACCCAGAAGTGCCCGCCTTATTCGTGTCTGCTGTATCCGACCTTTTAGGAGCGGATCTAAACAACAGAGAATCACTAGCTTTCTTTTTAATATTATCATAAATAGCGGAAAGCTTGCCGTCAAAGAGAAGATCTCCTGAGACCGAAGCGACTCTAAGAGAGTTCTTCACCTTAGAATCCACTAGTGTGGATGTAGACAGGGCTGCGTCACGTCTAACCAACTCCAGATTTGCCACTGAAAGGGCGGAGTTACACGTGGAATAAGCTACTGCCCTTGAAAGAAGTCTTAAGGAGGATTGTATATCCTGAAACTCTTCCCCTTGAAGACGCAGTGATAACGCCTTCGTAAGGTGATCTGCGTAAGATAAGGCATCTAAATTGGCTCTGTTAGACGCAATAGCTGTTTCCAACACTGCGGTTGGAATAGAAGCTGACGACGGTAATGATAGCTCTAAGTCTTCCGCCTCGTCGTCCATACGCAGAGGAACTCTCGGTATACCCTGACCTGCCGTGTCGAATTTATTCCTTGCATTAATGAAAGGCAGGTTGAGAGCATTTGCGGACAAGAAGCCTGCTTTCCCCGTCCTGGAAGCAAGTTTAAAAATAGCGTCGTTCAATAATTCAAATGTTCTTGCAACATTATTGGACTGCGACGGAAACTCGGGAGCGATGTCCCTGAACCGCTCGAAAAAATCAGAGTCCAATGACGCTATAATTCTCCTGTCCGGAAGCGCAGCAGTCTGGCCCGACGGAACAACTTGAGGAAGAAAGTGCCGGATGAAGTCCACGGCAGCTTTGTGTTGTTCCGAAAGGGATAGCTCCAATTCATCCGTATCCCTTTCACCATCCGGTCGGACCTCCCGATGTTCCCGGTCGTCCGCCCCCGATGCTTCGGCGGAGCGTACCGACCCAGCGCCGTCGGATAATTCTCGATCCGACACCGTCTCTGTCGGCTGCTGGGATGCTGCGATAAGCTGTGCTATCTGCACTAGAATGTCCGACGTCGAGACCTGCGGAGGAGCGGTCTTTCGCTGCTTTGCCGAGGGCAGCTCCGCATCAGATGGCTCCCGCATACTTTTCCTATGCGAACGTCCGGAGTCCATCGGTCTCGAATCCCTGGCTGCCGGATGGTGTGACCTGGTCGCCGAAGAATCCTTCATCGGCGAAGCTGGCAAAATATCGGAGGTCACGCAGCCAAGGTGCGGTCGTGTGCGCCGGCGAGAAGAGGAAGCCTTAACAGTCTCTGCGGACTGCTTATACAACGGAGCGTCCCGAGCGACGGACGTATGCTCCGCTAAAGACACATTTTGTACCACAACATCTGGTCCCAGATGTTGTTGTACGAGAGAGGGGCCTCTCTCGCTCGCGGCCCGGCTGGACCTGGACGAGCTAGGAACCGGACTAAAAGGCTTCCTCCGTTCTCGTTCACTATCCGCCGTCACTGGGTGTGCATCTATTATTTTTATAGTGCTCGCATCACCCAAAATTTCCTCTTGGACCGCATCGGACAAACCCGGCTGCTGAACCATTCGGTGAATGGACGCTACACCGGGCGAGCTAGCGGACGACATTTGTCTAATCTCCATGAGCACTTTTGCCGCTAGCTCTGTATTTAATTGTGACGACGGACGCACACTTGAAGAAGATAACATGGAAACATCACCCTGTTCTGGTTCCTCTGAAATAGAAACTGAGAGAGTAGAGTGACCTTGTGGAGAAAGAGCCGGCATCGCTCTTTCTCCAGAAACAACATATCGTGACACACGTTTCCAATGTTTCTCATCCCAATGTTCACATACAGGACAGGGATTAATGCGAGAACACTGACTACAATTAATGCAATAATCATGAAAGTCAGAGGAAGATTTCTTCCTATTACAATTTGAACAAGTTCCCTTCATTGTGAAAGAACAACAATAAGTCCTAGTTACTCGCAAAAACCCCTGACACAAAGATACATAATAACATGATCCATTAATAAATGAAAAAACAATTGCAAAACAAAATAATTTTGAAAAAATATTTTTTCAGAGAAGCCCAAGTTGCTGAAAAGTAACGTTGAGCCCCGATGGATCCGATGGCAAAGTGTGGTCAAAAATTTTAAAATTATATAAAATAATTAATGAGACACTTTCGGATAATATAAATGTATCTTATAATGAGATAAACTACCTCAAAGGCAAACAGCCCCCCTCAAAAAAGGCTGTTGCCAATGAAAACAAACAGTGTAAACACAGAAGAAAACATGACTCCAGGCACTGAAAAAACTGGCCCGGAATCAGTCATCAATTACACTCTATCTGATGCAAAACAGAGACTCCCAGGGGAGAATCTGCAGAACATCAGATGGAAGATGCAGAACACAAACGTTATACACCCATGGGTGAAAACGTAACTATGGGGAAAATAACAGAAAACATTCTGTAACCAAGCAACTCTCCCAGGGAATTTTTAGAAATGAAACTTCTCAAAAATATGCCAAAAGCATGGGAGAATTGCAAGGGGGGACTTTAGAAGGTTAGGGGAGAGGAAACACTGAATAAGCAGTGCAACAATTAGCAAGAATGACAACAAGAGGCGTTTGCCTCGAAAATAGGCAACTTAACATAATTTCAACACAAAATTTTAAGTACAGCCCTGATTATTTTTTGCCACTTCTTTTTTCCTCTCCTCCTTCTATCCTCCTTAGAATCACATTTTCTCCAAGAATTACGTGTCTGGCATCCTTTAAACTGAGATTTACAAGCACAAAGATCAGTGAGATGTTGACTGATGAAGGGCCAAACAGAGAATGATATTTGGCGCCAATTTCGGGACGACTGCGTCACTGCGCATGCGCAGTAGAGTCGTACTATGGAGGTCCTTTAGGACATGATTTCTTTTGTTTTGGATGCAAATTTTGGGGATTGGGGGGCAAAATTTGTGTTTGGCCCTGGTTTTTGTGGAGTTAGCACCAGCTAAGTCTGGGTCATTGGTACAGTATAAAAATATTATTTTTTTCAACTGCTCAATTTGCAAATTACACAGGTGGATACAGGCTATTCCTTAGGTAAAGGGTTAAGCTATGCCTCTTAGTGAGTTGAAACTGTCACAGCAAATACTCAACAATGAAAGTGTTAATGACACTGTAGCTCAACTTGTGTAAGACATGTACATGTATAGTATGTGACACAGCAATGGCACACATCTTGGTAATGACCTAACAAAGGTACATATAAAGTATTGTACGTAATGGTCTGCACATAAAAGCTGACGGTAGCCTGTAACAAATGTATAGGTAAAGTATTGTAAAGGTGGGCAACAGTTAGATGCTAAACTAGAAAAGAAATCTTCATGGGGTTAATGTTACAATGGGGATCCTTGTATGGCGCACCATAAGCCAAATGTTAGCAACTGTTTTGGCCTGTTTGATTCAAACCCTTCTAAGGTTGATTCATACTAATTAATAAATATTTGTCCAGTCCTTCGTAAAAGATAGGTATTTGAATTTTTTATCTTTAACTCGTAGGGTTCCCACGGGTGAGGAGGTTTTATTTTTCTCATTGTTAATAGAAAATCGGGTTGTGATAATAATTATAAATTTATAGTGATTTGTTTATTTTTATACTTACCAATGGCCCAGACATAGCTGGTGCTAACTGTAAAATATCGAGGGCCAAACACAAATTTTGCCCCCCAATCCCCAAAATTTGCATGCAAAACCAAAAATTAGAAGTCCTATCTGGTCCTCCATACATTTACTCTCTGCACATGCAGACACCAGGAAGTGACCGGAATTGGTGCCAAGATCATTCTTTGTAAAAGAGAGTATTACATAATAATTCAGCGGGGAGGTATGAGTGCCCACTCATGGGAGGGCCATCCCCGTTTGGGCCATTGGTAAGTATAAAAATATACAAATTACTATAAATTTATAATATTTTTACACTGAATACCAATGGCCCTGACATAGCTGAATCGTAAAAAGGTGGAGGGCCTAGGACTTCCGAAATAATTCCAATCCTGTAATCCACGATGAAAGGAATTTAGAATAATTAGGAATTACATGTATGTCTCTCTATACAGTAACAGAGGAGACATACTCTAAATAAGGAGCCCAATTTATGTAATTCCTTATTGTAAGCATGAAGACAATGCTACTTAGGATGTAACAAGTTCCTAATTTTTAAGGCTAGTCTGGACTAAGCTCCAAAAATTAGGATGGCATATCTGAGAATGAGGGAAAATCCCCCACAAACATATGCCTTACAATAATACTTCAGCTGTATGCAGGATATAAATACGGATAAAACAGCTTCCTTCATAGATACATACCTTTTAAGCCAGAGAAGAGGTAAAAATCACCCTCCCCCCCCCCTTTCTTTTGAAGAAGTCTGCAAAAGAAAGAGGGGAGAGCTCTGGAATCAATAAGACCAAAAAACAATATAAATAATCGTCGTACAGGCACTCAGGTATTAATTCATGATTAATAAATGGTGCTTAATGCTACTTCAGAAGCTAAGGCTATAGTGACGATCCTAGTAATTAATATTGCCCGCTATAATAACATACACCGCAGACGGCGTACACAGATACGTCAAAAACTGGTGATATATAAAAAATATAACATACACATATCCAATCAAGCCACACTGAACGATCCCTGAAGAGAAAACACACTTCCTAGGTAATCCTCAGGTGGCCTCTGTACAATAAATTCCTGTAAGAATACTCTCCAACGTGTACTATCTGATATCTACGATCGTAAACATGTGTGATTTGAGTACTGATATAATAGAAACCCGGATCTAGAAATGAAAGTAGGTATGATTAACAGGCTCCAACATGGACCTCCCCCAAAATAGATTATGATTTCAAGGCCCACAAAATACAAGAAATTGTTGGCCTAATAAAATAATGTGCTAGAGCATTTATATTTAGCATGTAATCATCTGAATACCAGTTAACTGGGTATGCAGCCTGCTAGGTACTCAAGAGTAGCAATTTAATTGTGATGATTTTTAAATATGCGCTCGTATATAACAAATCAACAATAATCACAGGAAACTAATCCAACTAAAAAGCAGATGTGCCCATGAGGTCGCCATAGAAGACGACAAATGCATAGTATGTATGTATTAAATTATATGAGGCTTGCAGGAAGAAAACTACGCCTTGCCCAGTAATTGCCTCTAAACACATAGGCAGTGTGTGTGTGTGTGTGTGTGGGGGGCGGGGGGGAATTCGAAGTCATATCGAAAACTCCTCACCTGCATTATTTAATCGTACCTGTGTCAGTTATAAAAAAATATAGGAACCACGATGGTTCCCTCATGTCGAACTGACTCCATTATGCCACTATGGGTGGAGAAGGACGTGAAGAATAAAACTTCCCCTGAAACAAGCCCCTCTCATGGAGGAAGCTTCTGAGGAGCGTCCCATAACAGACACTTGAGAATACTGATCTCAGGTTTCTGTGGCAACAGAGGTGCTACTAGTAGGATTCACAATGAGAATGTTTAATCTTAAACATAATCTATTGAATCAATGAATTGGAGGATACGCGTATCCTACCATTCATCCCCATGAATTCTGCAGAGCGTCTACTGCATGCGCTCAATGATCTGGGCTTGGCGTCACAAATGACGGTAACTAATTGTTCCGGTGCGTCGCAAACTGAACTATCATGGGGTGATCCCACTGGTAGCAAAACTGTCCAAATACTCGCATGTTAAGCGTCCAATACAAATGAAACAGGCAACCTTTCCAAGAAGCAAGTCTGCTAGTATGTTCAGACCCGGTATATGACGGATAGAGAGATGAACATGGAAATTCTTCTCCGTTAGTTATCATAACAGAAATGAAAGGGTGCCGTCCTGGTTCCTGATGTACGCTACCACTATCGAGCTGTCCAACAATATCTGAACAAGCGTGTCTGCATTGATGTAGTGCTAACAATATTGACATCATCTTTGAACATTTCAAACCACCGTTTCTTCCTTCCTTCATCCAGTTGTGTCCTTGGATCCACCAAATTAACCACTGATTTGTGTCTGGCATCATTATTAACTGAGATTTAAAAGCACAGAAGTCAGTTTGTTGTTATCTGACAGTGGGGCAATCAAAGAATGATCTTGGTGCCAATTCTGGTCACTTCCTTGCGTTTGTGCATGTGCAGAGAGTAAATGTATGGAGGTCCAGATATGACTTCTAATTTTTCGGTTTTACATGCAAATTTTGTGGATTGGAGGGGGGGGGGGGGAGGGGCAAAATTTGTGTTTGGCCCTCGATATTTTAGAGTTAGCACCAGCTATGTCTGGGCCATTGGAATACAGTGTAAAAATATGTTTACCCTCCCCAAACACAACAAATATTAACACAGGAACTTGGCTTCAACACGTTTGAATATACACATCCTAGGGATGATGAATTCAAGAAACATTATTTTGTCGAGTGTTTTTGGAAAAGATTTTTAATTATCTCCCTTTTTTGAGACCCAGAGTGGGTCTGACTGAACCCCAAAATATTTGTTCTCATAGCACAGTGATAACAAAGGCACCCAATAAATTTATAGCGAACATTACTGACAAAAAAATCTTCTTTACAGGTTCTGTACAAAAAAATGTAATACACAGAATTTACGTAAATATGACTGCCAACAGGCAATTGAATTTTTGGCTGAGCCCCAAAGCACTTATTACCATCCCATGATGATAACAAACGTAGTCCTAGAAGTTCTGAACAAAAAACTGATTGCACCAAATTTCAGTATAAAATGGTCGTCGACAGCCTTCTTGAATTTCAGACCGTACCCCAAAACACTTGTTCCTGTCCCAAGGTGATAACAAAGGTACCCAAGAAGTTTCGTGAAGATTGGTTCATAAATACAGCCTCTAGCCCGAGCCATATGGACAAGTGCGTTTACTGTGTAAAAACTTCATCTCCATTGCCCGCGTGGGGGCACGGCGGCGTTGTGTACTAAGGCGTACTGCACGTCGATGGTGCACTTGTCTTCAACCAATGCTAATCCTGCTTGTGTGGAGTTCGTACGTTGGGGAGCTGACAGTTGCTCACCATTGCTCGGTGGTTCTCTCCGGGTACTCCGGCTTCCTCCACCTGTAAAACTGTCGTGGTCATGATTAGCCATAGTGCATAAATATGTGACCTTAAACACCAATAAATAAATACTGTGTAAAAGTAGCACTGAAAGTTCATCTAATTTGCATAATTTCTGCATTGAAAAAAACCTGTATTATATGTCATGTATTCCATGTTACTCAACATTTATTCAAAAATTTATTCGAATCAGAATCTTCATATAGAAGTTTTGTACAAAAAACTGATTGCATTAATTTTGCTACAAAATATCTCTCAGATTACGGCAGCTAATTTCCTGAAAATACAAATAAATAACCTATTTGGACACAATTTTCATTTATATTTTTCTGTTTACGTATCGATCTGTCAGACGTGTTTGCCAATCACACCAAGTTTTGTTTTTGTTTTTATTTCAAGCAGACATCGGAACTGTCAAATTATACAAATAAGACAGAATTTTAGTATAAGTACATAATTGTGAAAAGTTGATACATACAAATCATCTGAGTGAATAGAATGGATGGAAATGCTTTTCTTTGATTTTTTCTTCATGCAAACATACACAGTGATTCCTGCAATGATACCCGCAAGCACTGCCATTGAGAGACCAATGCCCAAGCCTAACTTCAGTTCTTTGTCTTCCTGGCCTGAAAAAAAGGAAGTAGTATTAAAATTTATATTCTTAGTGTAAACAATATTTTCTTTGGAAAAATAAAACCTTAACTGTTACATACAGTGACAAATTTATATGAACAGCAATATAAAATACCTAAAGAAATACTGAAAGTAAACCAGGCCTGGCATTTTCAGGAGAGCGATTTATTCGCTCGCCTACTGCTCACCTTAAAAAAATTAAGGAGGGTGAAAACAAGCACTCCTGGTCTTAGAAAATAATGATTACAATAATAACCTATTCCTGAAACCTATATCTTTTCAGATCTATGCTATGTCAGTGATAGTTGTAAGATGGTCACAATGCCCCTCCCACACCTCCGGGCCTTGCCAAAGCCCAGAGGTGTGGGAGGGGCAGTGTAGCCATCTCACAGAGACTACCTTGTTAGCAGCACCACACAAAATGTGCAAAGCCCACTAGGCAGAATTCATTAATAGTAAATCTTCATTTTGTGACTTTTAGCTTGAGGAGAGCTAATCGCTCACCTAGGCCATGTGAGGGGAGCAATTTTTAGCCCTCCTGCATTTTTAAGAATGCCAGGCCTGATAAACACAATAAAAGAACAGGAATTGACAGCAAACTTAAACTTAACTTTTGTAAGTCATCTCAAGTGCAGTGGCGATATATACACAGTTTCATTACAAGACTCAGGCGGGATCCAATATAATTTCTCATTAAGAGTAGGAAGAGAAAATGAGACAACAGTTAAGAAAGTATGGAGAATATTTACAGTATCACAGGATGCTTAAGGATGTGAATTGATGATTGCCAAGTTGATTCAAAGTGGAGACCAAGGGTTTGTGTCTAGGATCGGCAGAGCAGATATATCACACATTAGTGTTCTTTTGTGCATCCCATTCTAGGTCAAGCCTGAATATAAGCAACCTGTCATTTGCAAAACGAGGTCCCCAGAGGGTGAATTTGCTGATGCTATCCCATACAGTAGGCCAACTTATCCTCTAGGCACATCTTTCTGTTTTGGCTTGAGAAATTGATTCAGATTGAGGTTCACAGAGGGTAAATTTTGTGATGCTACCCTGCTGTGCAGGGTAGCATCACCAAATTCACCATCTGGGGACCTCATTTTGAAGATGACAGTCTGATTATTTTCAGGCTTGTTCTAGGTGGTGCATATTGTTAAGCAAGGAAATCTCAATAATCAAATCTGCACAACCCTATACCCAAACACTGTAATCACAGGCATACCATCCGGTCCTGCAATCACAAACAGCAGTCTACAGATTTCTGATAAGGAGAGCGGAATTGATTTTTTATTCTTCTATGTTAACCTTTTACCCAACACAGACGATATCAAATAAATGATTTTAAATATTATTTTTTCAAATTTTTCAAAACATTTCAACAGAACCATATCATGCGACCCTCTCATTGGAACAAGTTTGATGTGCTTGTTTGAATGAGGGGTCGAATGATAGATTTTTATTTTCTACTGCAGAATTTGTGTATTATGCAGGCAGATGTGGCCGATTTCGTTAGGCAAAGGGTTCAGAAACCTTCAAGGATGTACACTGACAAGTACAGGGTGGGAAATTATAATCCAGGGTTTTTACAAAGTCAAAATGGCCAAGTTTTTTGCTTTTATTGAACAGTTTGGTTCGAGACTGGGCTTCAAACAAGTAGATAAGTATTTTCAGTAATTGTAGAATTTTGTTCGTAATGCAAAGAGGGGATGTGATCTTTTTTTCATGGATGTTGATGAATATCTCATGAGTTGGCACAATAAATATGTAGTTTCCACATGCGGCAAACCAAATTTCTTGTAATCACAAATAAGATAATCATTACAAACAAACTTTATACTTTTTTTTATTAGGCATGCTTCACTCCTCCCTGTAGAAATTGAATGTCTGTTTTACATTAATGGAGTGTACATTATCACAAGAATCTGGCAACGGAGCAGGGCGATGTGGCATGTAGTGCATCGGAAAAAGAATTCTTGATTTTCTGATTCTGGTGATGCACCTTTGCCATGCTTATCGGTGCTAGCAGAGAGAGCAGAATCTGATGAACGTGTTGCAGCAGAATTTCAAAGGAAAGAAAATAACAAACTATGTTACAGCCAGTGAAGAAATCGTGTGTAATTTTATAACTCTATCTTCATCTACTTCATATCATGAGTTTAAATTTTGCACATAATGTTCTCGTTGGGAGTGATTCAGATCCTGGGAAAGTTTATGGTGGAATGTTTTAGGTGGTATGCCATATTTTAACGGAAAACTATAAAATATTATAAATTACTGTGATGAGTTGACGGTAACATGGTCTGAGGTTTGTGGCTCTGAGCATATGTCCAACATATATATGTTCCAATAAGACACTAACAATAGCCCAAAACCTACATCGTGGAACACGAGGGGCTTATTTACTAAATTTGTGATTGTTAAAAGTTTGCCTTGTTCAAGGCAAGTTTTAATGATAACAGGTTTAGTAAATAAACCTCTCGTGTTTACATCACAGCACTGGATAAATAATCAATAAACCCGATAAATTCATTCCATCTCAGTTCAAATCATAAATTGGCTTGCTGGTCACTTCATTGATGAAACAATTACGAAACAGGTGACGTCATTTCAAATATTTCGCGTGGTGACATCAGACGGTAACATTTACTACTGGAGCCGTAAACATAAAAGAAACTATGTCAGCCCTCATCCAGTCAGAGGGTGAGGATTTTACTCTTATTGGAACATTAAAAATTTATCAAAAATCTATTCAACAACTGCTGTGTGGTTCTAAAAAACGTTGCACAGTTTTCTTTTTGAGAAGAGGGGGTGTAACAGATTTGGTAACAGCTGTTGAAATATAATGTACAACAAAAGTTCTAAATTACTCTGTTATTATTCGTCTGCTCATAACAGAAGTTTAATTCAGTTTTTTTTGGCTTCTACTCATTTCCATGTTCAAAATGAATCAATGTACCTTACTGGTTCAAGCCGTAGTGCACTGTGCTGTTGTTTCACTCACCGAGGTGAAAGCAAGGGACCAATCAGATTCCAGTATTCAAAATTTTTTCCCCGTGAAATTATCCTATATAAGAGTAGTCTCGCTCACAATTCATCATCCACTTCAAGTTTGAGAAAAGCTTTAATTAGCTGGCCAAACTTAAACCTATATACAAGGTTAGTTATGGGGACACTTAGTAGCCCGTAAAAAGGTTAACCAAATGGATACCATCATTTTTGGACCTGTTCAACTCAGCCCTGGTGAGAATAGATCTTTCTGTCACCGATTCTCTCCAGGTCCATGTTCTGCAGGAGCCATTTACAGTTAATAGACTTGTTGGGTGGAATTTAAACCTCTTTTGGGTAAAAAGTGTAGTGGGCCTAGGGTTTTTGACCCATCATTCATAATCATGTCCATTTCATATCATACTATTTTTGGCTTCTTAAAATACCACGTATAAACTGTTGTTCCAATTTTCTTGTGTATTCATCCACACCACAACACATAACTTAATGTTTATTGTACCTCCAGAGTTGAGTTATATTTTATCCATGCATCCATATTTTGAAAGTTTACCCAGATCCTCACGAATCTGAAGACCAACAGGGAAATTCCAACCAGGGTTCTAGCTCCAGGGAGTCATTCACCCCACCCTGTCACGTCTAACCGACTCCATTATGCCACTATGGGCAGAGAAAGAATAAAACTTCCCCTGAAAGAAGACCCTCTCATGGAGAAAGCTTCTGGGGAGCATCCCATAACAGACACTTGAGAATACTGATCCAATATTTCTGTGACAACAGAGGTGCTACTAGTAGGATTCACAATGAGACTGTTTAATCTTAAACATAACCTACTGAATCAAATGAATTGGAGGATACGTGTATCCTATCATTCATCCCCATGAATTCTGCAGAGCATCTACTGCATGCGTTCAATAACGTGGGCACGGCGACACAAATGACTGTAACTAATTGTTCCGGTGCGTCGCAAACTGAACAATCACGGGGTGATCCCACTGGTAGCAAAACTGTACAAATAATCGCATGTTGAGCGTCCATACAAATGAAACAGGATACCTTTCCGAGAAGCGAGTCTGGTAGTACGTTCAGATGACACGGTACATGATGGATAGAGAGATGAACATGAAAATTCTTCTCCGTAAGGTACCATAACAAAAATGAATGGGTGCTGCCCTGGTTCCTGATGTATGCTACCGCTATTGAGTTGTCCAACAATATCTGAACAAGTGTGTCTGCATTGATTTTGCGCTAACAATATTGACATCATTCTTGATAATTGTGTGTTTCTTCAGGAACCGAGGGTCCCAAGACCCCTGCATTTCAAGTCTGTCGGACTCAGGGTCGTGCCCCAAACTATTGACTCATACCCGTCATAATCGTGAAAGATGGATCTGGCAGTTGCAGTGGAACTCTTGAGTTAACCACTGAATATCTGCCCCAATATGGACCTTTTGTTTACTAGATCTGTTAAAACAATACTGGTCCTGAGTGAATGCATTATCACACTCCAGTTCTGGGTGAGAATAACTGGAGGGGACATGTGCATAAGCGGCCCATCTAAACAAGATGCGTAGCCTCTCAGCACAACCCCATCAGTCGCATAAAACTAATTTCATTCTGGATAATAGCAGACAAACTTATAGCATAGTCAATCACTCGAACGCTCACTTTAGCCGACTAAATGATAACCATAAATAAACTTTTAGAGCTTTGATAAACTTGTTATCCAGCTCCAGTCTATTATCTGTTGGAACGAGCTCTATGGCTTCGGTATGAGTAACAGGTGACTACAGAATCCTAGAGAATCTTGATTCTCAACGACCACTATTACTTTCATTGTCAGGAAAACCTTTACCTCCGATTGGAGAGCCTCTTATGCAAGCATTTGACGGAAGCAATGTCCATCAGACATTAAGTTAGTTGTGGTTCTCTTGGAAAGATAGCCGTAGGCCGTCCAAAACCACACTTCTCGCCTACTGGTCTTCCGTAATAGTTATCCAGTTTGATGCAAATCTTGATAACCATCAGTCAACTGCTAAGCAATAGAGGTCCTAACCCACTATTAATATTTATTATTTATTGATGTTTAAGGTCACATATTTATGCACAATGGCTAATCAGGACTGTGACAGTTTTACGGGTGGAGGAAGCCGGAGTACCCGGAGAGAACCACCGAGCAACGACGAGCAGCTGCCAGCTCCACAACATCGTAACTCTGCACTGCAGCACAGGCAGGGTTAGATTGGTTGAAGACATGCGTACCATTGACGTGCAGTACGCCTTAGTACACAGCGTCATCGTGCCCCCACGCAGGCAGTGGAGATGAAGTGTCTTGCCCAGGGACACAACGTGGTTGCCGCAGGTGGGATTCGAACCGAGGACCTCTCGGCTTGCAGCCTGCACCTCTACCTACTGAGCCACCGCGCTCCCTCCTAACCCACTATGATGATCCCTAGAGTAATTATAGGAGGGTTAACTATACCCTCACGGGGAGTCCTTATAGGCGACCTTCTGTCTAGGACGCCCTCCCTTACTCATTTCTGCTATTGAGAGTCGATAAGATGCCGACTTAAGGAGTAGAGTATTAATGCTTTCTTTGCAGCTTGGTCATAAACCAATGAAAGCTTATCGTCAAAAACGTTTTTCACCTTGCCATCTATTAAGGATGACAATGTAAGGGCTCCGTCACATCTGTGTAACTCCGAATTAGCAACTGTTAAGATAGAGTTATACGTGATAAATATAATAGCCCTGGAAAGGACTCTAACTGAGGTATGAGCATCCTCCAATTTCTTTCCGTAGAGACGTTGCGTCACAGTTCTTAAAGGTGATCTGCGTAAAACATTGAGTCTAAATTCGCTCTGAATGAAGAAATGCCATCTCAAATGTGACCAAGTGAATAATGAATGATGAATGTAAGGAGGCCATAGCTAGGTCCTCAGCCTACTCATTCAAATGCAGAGGAACTCTCAATACATCTTCCCTGTTTTCCAAATCGGTGAAATTACGGAAGATGATGAAAAGAAACCGCCTTACTTCTTTCCATTGGAAAGTTGAATATGGAGTTGTCGAAAAGGCCAAAGGCCTGTGACACCTGTCTATACTTAACCAGAAAAGACATTTCCTCCTCTTTTTCCGGATAAAGTCAGCGTCCAACAACGCTAGCGGTTTCTTATAAGTAGTCGCAGCATTCTGATTCAAACCAATTCAGGGTAGTGTTGATGGAATAAATCCATCTCAACCATGTGTTGTTCCAAAAGGGTAATCCCCCTCCATATCCCCTTCATCATTCGTCTGAATCAATGGAAATCACGGTCAGCGGCATCTAAACGGCAGATGACTGGACCGACCCAGAACCATCCGACAGCTCAGGTTTTGAGACTGCCGTTGGCTGCTTCTGCACTTGATATGAGCTGTGCAATCTGCGACAGCAAATCCGTTACGGAGGCCTGAGGAGCAGCAGTCTTCTATTCTGGCCGGCGGCTGCTCCCGGGACAGTGTGTCTGAGGTGGCTCTTTTCTCCGGATGTCCCGATATATGAGGCCTTGTCTCTTAGCTACTGAAGACTGCTACTTTTCGAGCAGTCGCAGCATTCTGATTCTCAGGAATGAACTCAGGGAAGTATTGATGCATTAGATCCATTACCACCCTGTGTTGTTCTGAAAGGGAACGGTAATTCTCCTCCAAATCCCTTTCACCATCCGACTGAATCAGTATATACTCACAGTCAGAAGCATCTGAACGCGCAGGTGACTGGACCGATCCAGCACCATCTGACAGCTCAGGTTCTGAGACTGCCATCAGCTGTGTCTGCACTTGCTGGGATACTGCGATAAGCTGCGCAATCTGCATCAGCAAAACCGTAACAGAGGCCTGAGGAACAGAGTTCTTCTATTCTGGCCGCCGGCTGCTCCCGTGGACAGTGTGTCCAAAATGGCTCTTTCTCCGGACGACCCGATATATGAGGCCTCGTCTTAGCTACTGAATAGTGCTACTTTCAAGCTGTCGCAGCATTCTGATTCTCAGGAAGAAACTCAGGGAAGTATCGATGCATAAGGTCTATCGCCACCCTGTGTTGTTCCGAAAGGGAAGGGTAATTCTCCTCCAAATCCCTTTCACCATCCAACTGAATCAGATTATACACAGTCATCGGCATCTGAATGCGCAGGTGACTGGACTGACCCAGCATCATCCGACAGCTCAAGTTCTGAGACTGCCGTCATCTGCTTCTGCATTTGCTGGGATGCTGGGATGAGCTGCGCAATCTGCAACAGCAAGTCCAATACAGAGCTTAAGGAGCAGCGGCCTTCTGTTGCATGGCCACCAGCTGCTCCTGGGACAGTGTGTCCGAGATGGCACTTTTCTGCAGACGTCCCGATGAATGAGGCCTCGTCTCCTTGGCTTCTGAATGGTGTGACTTCTCTGATGAAGAGTGACTTTCTCGGCGATGCAGGCTGGATATCAGAAGTCACATAGCCAAGGTGTGGTTGTGTGTGCATGGTAGACGCCGAAGAAGAAGCCGTAACTATAGCAGACCCCAGGTGTAAACTGAAAAAAGCATCCCGGACAGGAGGCGTGAACGAATGCTCCGACTGACGCAAGTTCCGAACCATAACATCTGGCCCCAGATGTTGTTATAAAAGGGAGAGGGGGCTCTCTTGCTCACTGTCCTTCAGACCTCACTAAGCTTCCTGCTGAACTTGCCGGCTTCTTCCTCTCTGTCGTCGCAGGGTGAGCCTTATACTGATATTATTTTATAGTGCTCGCTCTACCTTTTCTACTCTCCTTGACCGCAATGGACACACCCGATGTCATGGAACCCGCGAATGGTGTACCGCTTCACCGGTCGAGCTAGCTGGCGACAGGGATCTCAAGCCACACTGTGGTTTTTTGCCCAGCCAAATATTCATGAGCACTTTTGCCGCTAGCTCTGATTGACTATTTAAATGAAATGACGTAAGCATACTCTCTGACGGCGTCACATAAACATCACCATGATCTTGTTCCTCTGTAAATAGAAACTAAAAAACGAGAGCAACCTTTGGGCGAGAGGACCGGCGGCAACCTCTCACCGTGAGAGGACCGGCAGTGGCCCCTCGCTAACAACGTACCGTGTTACCGCTCAGCAACGTCTGTCATCCCATGCGACACATGTTGAGCAAGAATTAGTGGAAGTACATCGGCTACAAGCAAGGCAACCTAGATGTAAATAAGAGGAAAGACTTCCTCACCTTGCTTATTGAGCAATATGCTTACATAATGAAGCAAACTAAGTCAATCGTACTCCCACCAACTCCACATTAAATAATATAAAAAGATACATAACAAAAAACATTCAAAATACAAATCGAAAAATAGTTTACACAAAAAAAATTTTCACAAAATTTTGACAAGAGCCCAAGTTTCCAAAGGGAATGAAGTGCAAAAATGTATCCCAAAAGAGCCCAAGTGTGGACAAAATTAATTTTTTTAGCCAAAAAATTAACTGCCACACTACAGGACTCTATAATGTATCTTACAACAGACATACCATATAATAAATAGGAAACTACATATATATAAAGAACGTTGCTAATGTAAACAACGTCAGACTGAAAAATGGAAACGGGACCCCAGGCAACACGGCCCGAAGTTAGTAACAGATTTTTGAACTATCCGATGTAAGGCAAGATCGTCATCAGAAGAAAAAACGATACATTGGATGTATGATGCATGACTGAAAATGCCTAAACACCCAAAGGGTGAGGACGTAACCCTGGGGATATACAGAATCAACTTTATGTGTAACACGTTAAACTCCCAAGAAATTTTATAAAATATTTCCAAAAAACAAGCCAAAAGCTTGGGAGTTTAACTGGGGGGATCAAGGGAGGGTAGGGAAGGAATACTTAACAAACAGTGGAAAAATCATTATCAACTTGGGGAACATGAACTAATTTTTATAAATATTATAAAATTACAGCCCTGAATGTTTCAAACCACCGTTTCTTCCTTCCTTCATCCAGTTGTGTCCTTGGATCCACCAAATTAACCACTGATTTGTGTCTGGCATCATTATTAATTGAGATTTAAAAAGCACAAAAGTCAGTTTGTTGTTATCTGACAAGGGCCAAACAAAGAATGGTGTTGGCGCCAATTCCGGTCACTTCCTGACATCTGAGCATACGCAGAAGGTAAATGTATGGAGGACCAGATAGGACTTTTAATTTTCGGTTTTGCACGCAAATTTTCAGGATTGGGGGGGGGGGGGGGGGGGGACAAAATTTGTGTTTGGCCCTAGATATTTTAGAGTTAGCACCAGCTATGTCTGGGCCATTGGCATACTGTGTAAAAATATGTTATTTCATCTGTTTATACTTGTTGAATTCAAAATTAGTGTGGAGAGTGCTTTAGAGCACTCTCTACTAATGTTTAATGAATCAACTTTTAGGAAACAACTTATTACTACCAAAAATAATTCAGCACTCTACCAGTTAACATGTCAAATTTGTACTAAAGGTATGATAAATGGTTTGGTGTTTGTAAGTTTTATACAATTAACAAGGTTATACAATTAAAATATATAGAGTTAAGTGGGCTCAACTGTACTTAGTGGATTCAAGTTCTCAAGACAACTATAATTTAACCTTTCACCCAGAAAAATGACCAATTAATTAGTTATACTCACTTTCACTTCCACGTCTGAAAAAAACAAGAGACTGGGATGTAAAAAGAAATCTCAAGTGAGTTCCAACAAAGAGTCGTAAGCTATGTTTTGATAAAACCAGAGAAAGTGTCATCTCAGGATGACACAAAATGATATCCCTGCCCCTGCCACCTCCCCTGCTGCATCCACATCCACAAATCTGCAAATGACAACAACAATGCATGGATGTTCTAATCAGGGATTTTCAGAATACAAAATATCAAATCAATCCTAAAAATTTTGAGACGAGTTGAAGATATTGTCAAAAAAATTTGTTTGAAAATGTTAAGTGAAAAGGGGCAATAACTCTTGGGAAATTAGAAGCAGCAACATAGTGTAACTATATGTGCAAGTTCATATCATGGTTATTCATTAAACAAAATATTGAAAATATCCAATGAAAAGTGCGAGACTTTTTGAGGATAAAAGTCTGGTATAGAGAAATGGATGGACAAATGGACGGATGAACAGATGCAAGGATACATAAAAACCCACAAAAAGTAGGGGTATAAATATAGAGTATTATAAATTCATAGTAATTTCTATATTTTCCATACTTACCTATAATCTAGACTTAGCTGGTGCTAACTCCAAAATATCAATGGCCAAACACAAATTCTGTTCCCCAATCCCCAAAATTTGCATGCAAAACCAAAAATTAGAAGTCCTATCTGGCCCTCCATACATTTACTCTCCACGCATGCTCAGATGCCAGGAAGTAACCGAAATTGGCGCCAACATCATTCTTTGTAAAAGAAAGTATTCCATAATAATTCAGCGGGGAGGAATGAGTGCCCACTCATGGGAGGGCCATCCCTGTCTGGGCCACAGGTAAGTATGGAAAATATAGAAATTACTATGAATTTGTAATATTTTTCCAACTGTACCCTATGGCCCAGACTTAGCTGAATCGTAAAAAGGTGGAGGGCCTAGGACTTCAAAAATAATTCCAATCCTGCAATCCATGATAAAAGAAACTTAGAATAATTAGGAATTACATGTATGTCTCTCTATACAGTAATAGAGGAGACATATTCTAAATAAGGAGCCCAATTTAAGTAATTCCTTATTGTAAGCATGAAGACAATGCTACTTAGGAAGTGACAAGTTCCTAATTTTTAAGGCTAGTCCGGACTAAGCCCCAAAAATTAGGATGGCGTATCTGAGAATGAGTGAAAATCCCCCACAAACATACGCCATACAATAACACTTCAGCTGTATGCAGGATATAATTACGGATAAAACAGCTTCCTTCATAGTTACATACTTTTTAAGCCAGAGAAGAGGTAAAAATCAGGAATCTTCAAAAGAAAGAGGAGAAAGCTCTGGAATCAATAAGAGCGGTACCAAAAAACAATATAAATATTCGTCGAACAGGCACTCAGATATTAATTCATGATTAATAAATGGTGCTTAATGCCACTTCAGAAGTTAAGGCTATAGTGGCGATCCTGGTAATTAATATTGCCTGCTATATAAACATACACCGCAGATGGCATACACAGATACGTCGAAAACCGGTGATATAAAATATAATATACACATGTCCAATCAAGCCACACTGAATGATCCCTGAAGAGAAAACACACTTCCTAGGATATCCTCAGGTGGCCTCTGTACAATAAATAAATATAATAGCCCTAGAAAGGACTCTAAATGAGGTACAAACGTCCTCAAATTCCTTTCCATAGAGACGTTGCGTCACAATTCTTAAAGGTGATCTGCGTAAGACAGTGAGTCTAAATTCGCTCTGAATGAAGAAATGCCATCTCAATTGTGTCTGAGCAAATAGTGAATGATGAAGGTAAGGCCATAACTAGGTCCTTAGCCTGCTCATTCAAACGCAGAGGAACTCTCAATACATTTTCCCCGTTTTCCGTTAATTGGTAAAATTACGGAAGATGATGACAAGAAACCGCCTCACTTCTTTCCACTGGAAAGTTGAATATGGGGTCGTCTAAAAGGCCAAAGGCCAGCGACACCTGTCTATACTTAACTGGAAAGGACATTTCCTCCTCTTTTTCCGGATGAAGTCAGCATTCAACAACGCTAGCGGTTTCTTGCAAGTAGTCGCAGCATTCTGATTCACTGGAACAAATTCAAGGTAGTGTTGATGAATTAAATCCATCGCAACCATGTGTTGTTCCGAAAGGGAAGGGAATCCCCCTCCATATCCCTTTCATCATTCATCTGAATCAGTGAAAATCACGGTAAGTGGCATCTGAATGCGCAGATGACTGGACCGACCCAGCACCATCCAACAGCTCAGGTTCTGAGACTGCCGTTGGCTGCTTCTGCACTTGCTGGGATGCTGCTATGAGCTGCACAATCTGCGACAGCAAATCCATTACGGAGGCCTGAGGAGCAGCGGTCTTCTATTCTGGCCGCCGGCTGCTTCTGGGACAGTGTGTCCGAGACAGCTCTTTTCTCCGGACGTCCTGATATATGAGGCCTCGTCTCTTAGCTACTGATCAGTGCTACTTTTCGAGCAGTCACAGCATTCTGATTCTCAGGAATGAACTCAGGGAAGTATTGATGCATTAGATCCATTACGATCCTGTGTTGTTCCGAAAGGGAAGGGTAATTCTCCTCCAAATCCCTTTCACCATCTGTCTGAATCAGATTTTACTCACGGTCATCGGCATCTGAATGCGCAGATGACTGGACCGACCCAGCACCATCCGACAGCTCAGGTTCTGAGACTACCGTTGGCTGCTTCTGCACTTGCTGTGATGCTGCAATGAGCTGCACAATCTGCGACAAGTTTGTTACGGAGGCCTGAGGAGCAGCGGTCTTCTGTTGCTTGGCCGCCGGCTGCTCCTGGGACAGTATATCCGAGATGGCTCTTTTCTGCGGACGTCCCGATGAATGAGGCCTCGTCTCCTTGGCTACTATATGGTGTGACTTCTCTGATGAAGAGTGGACCTTCTCGGCGAGCTGAATGAGCGTCATGGACATGAGGCGTGGACGTATGCTCTGACTGACGCAAGTTCCAAACCACAACATCTGGCCCCAGGTGTTGTTATAAAAGAGAGAGGGGGCTCTCTCGCTCGTGGTCCTTCAGACCTCGCCGAGCTTCCTGCTGAACTTGCCGGCTTCTTCCTCTCCATCATCGCAGGGTGAGCCTATTATTATTTTATAGTGCTCGCTCTACCCTTTCTACTCTCCTCGACCGCAACGGACACACCCGGCGTCATGGTACCCTTGGACGGTGTAACCGCTTCACTGGTCAAGCTAGCTGGTGACAGGGAGCTGAAACCACGCTGTGGTTTATTGCCCTGCCAAATATCCATGAGCACTTTAGCCGCTAGCTCTGATTGACTATCTAAATGCAATGACAGAAGCACACTCTCTGATGGCATCACGTAAACATAACCATGTTCTTGTTCCTCTGTAAATAGAAACTAAAAAACTAGAGAGACTTTTTGGCGAGAGGACCGGCGGTGGCCTCTCACCATGAGAGGATTGGCAATAGCCCCTTGCTAACAACGTACCGTAACACCCGGATGCAACGTTTGTCATCCCATGCGACACATATTGAGCAAGAATTAGTGGGAGTACCATGACTACAAGCAAGGCAACCAACCTGTAAATCAGAGGAAAGACTTCCTCGCTTTGCTTATTGAGCAATATGCTTTCAAAATGAAGCAAACTAAGTCAATCGTAGTCCTACCAACTCCACATTAAATATTATAAAAAGATACATAACAAAAAACATTCAAAATATAAATCGAAAAATAATTTACACCCAAAAAAATTTTCTAAAGATTTTGACAAGAGCCCAAGTTCCCAAATGTATCCGGATAGAGTCCAAGTGTGGACAAAAATTATTTTTCTATCCAAAAATTAACTGCTACACTACTGGAATATTTTAATGTATCTTACAACAGACCTACCATATAATAAATAGGAAACTATGTATATAAAAAGAGCGTTGTTATGGTAAACAACGTCAGAATGAAAACCGGAAACGAGACCCCAGGCAACACGGCCCGAAGTCAGTAACAGATTTTTGAACTATCCGATGTAAGACAACATCTTCATCAGAAGAAAAAACGAAACATTGGATGTATGATGCATGACCAAAATGCCTAAACACCCCAAAAATGAGACGTAACCCTGGGGATATTCTGTGTAGAAATTTTATAAATTTTTTTTTAATAAAACAAGCCATAAAGCTTGGGAGTTTAACTGGGGGGATCAAGGGAGGGTAGTGAAGGAATACTTAACAAACAGTGGAAAAATCATTATCAACAATGATGACGTCAGGCTCATGTTCCGAAATTGGGGAACATGAACTAATTTTTATAAATATTATAAAATCACAGCCCTGAACGTTTCAAACCACCATTTCTTCCTTCCTTCATCCAGTTGTGTCCTTGGATCCACCAAATTAACCATTGAATTGTGTCTGGCATCATTATAGACTAAGATTTAAAAGCACAGAAGTCAGTTTGTTGTTATCTGACAGACGGCCAAACAAAGAATGATGTTGGCGCCAATTTTGGTTACTTCCTGGCGTCTGTGCATGAGCGGAGAGTAAATGTATGGAGGGCCAGATAGGCCTTCTAATTTTTGGTTTTGCATGCAAATTTGGGGAATTGGGGGGCAAAATTGGTGTTTGGCCCTCGATATTTTGGAGTTAGCACCAGCTTAGTCTGGGCCATATGGTACAGTTGGAAAAATATACCCATAGTAGCTTGATGTACCAATTGTTCACTACGAGTGGTATAGTGGTGTTAACCGCAAGCCTTTGGTATGTGGTTAACACCAATTCACCAAAAGTGGTTAACATTTGGTACACCAAGCTACTTTGGGTATATTTTTTTTTCCATGAACGTCAGATTATTAAGAGTCACTGTAATTTTTCTCTTTACTGAACAGCAATTGTACATATGTGCGAATCTGTATTTCTTTACATGAGCACTGGTGGGCGGTACTTCCCCCGTCAATTTTATTGCCGAAACAAAATGGAAAAAGAAACAGAGCCTTTTATGTTTTAATAACATACTATTTCAAGTTATGGATGCTTTATTAACAGGAGATAATGCATGTTTGTTAATTTTTGGCATCTTATGAGGTAAACCCATTTAAAAACGTAATTAATGATTGCCGCTTTTATTTCACTCTTTGTGAGGCGACATGCAATAAATTTAGACATATTTGCATTCAAGGTGAGGTCACCAAAAGTCAACTAGGATGTAGTTCCAATGTAGGTGTAAATTTTTACTACTGAAATCCCATTGCTGGCATGTTCACCACGGTTAGTATGTAAAGTTAAACTTTATGCCATACGTTTTTTATATATAGAAGAATAGGTAATCATGGTATAAAATGGCTTTGAAGTGATGGTACTTACTGGATTTGTCATCTGAACCTGTATTAACCTTCAAAGTTCTAATTCCAACAAACTTTCTAACCCTGAACAGGCAAGACCATCTCCCAACATATAATCTTGATGTACTCTTTCAGAAAATACTACAGTATAACCATGTGAACTGAATAAACAGTTTGAGATGGAAAATGCTTCTGTTAACAGGGGTATTCAATTACCAAGGATTTGGTCAGCTTCCTGTATTCTAGAAATAACTAAACATTCATCCTATTATATCATTTGACAGAGCTCATGGAGCTCTGTCAAAGAAGATATCATAGATGAATTTCCTGAATTGGATGTACTGAGGTCAAGAGGTCAAATAGGTCTATAAACCAGAGACATTTGATGATCATAAGAGAAACTTCTCGACAAATTACAAGATTTTTTATTCAATTTCGTTTTCTCTATAACCTACATGCAATTAATAGGTTGAATTTGAGCTGGAGGTATGGTAAATAGATTTGTGTTTGGAAGTTCTATCCAATTAACAGGGTTAAAGAGATACACAACTAAGTGGGCCCGACTGTAAAAGCATCCTTCCAATGATGCCTAACTTAAGTCTTGGCTAAGTCATCTGCTGTGTACTTGTACATATGGCAGTTAACATAAAAATAATCTTAACGATTTAACTCTTTACCTACAATAAACAATTTCAAAAATATTATTTTAATTTTTTTTTAATTAAAAAAAAAATGTCAACAAACCATGTGACCCCCTCATTGGAACAAGCTCATTCCAATGGGGTGGGGAGGGGGGCGTCATATGATATTGTTTTGGTGAAAGTTTTTTAAAATATATATATTTTTTCAGCTCCCTAATTTGTAAATTATGCTGGCGAATGCAGCCGGCTTGTTGGGAAAAGGGTTAAGGAGTGGGGGGGGGGGGGGGGGATCAGGGGGGAACAAATAGACAGCCTGGCTATGTCATTTCTCTATGGTATATGTAATGTTTTTTTTAAAACAATTTTGTTCTTTAGAAATGTTTATTTTGTAGAATGTATATATTGTAAAATAAAACATCTATCAAAGAAATATCTTCAAGAGTTAAAAAGTTATATCTGACTGAAAAACTCTACCCTAAAACATAGATAGGGAATCTATTTTTAATAACAGTGACCTTGATGGCATGGTTTTGATTGTGACATATCAGTTTATGATGGTTTTCACCCTGTCAAGTTCCTCAGAAATGTCTTAAACAGTTCAAAAGTTGGAACTCAATGTTTATGGCCGTTGGCCTTTGGAATTAGCAAGCCTAGGTCTTGCTTCTGCTAAAGCAGGTGAGACAAAAATCATTCAAAATACACAGATAGTGTCAAAGACAGGGATGTATCTGTTTGAAAAAACGTTCTTCCCAAGATCTAATGATTTGTGCAGGGACAAAAATCTTGGCCTTTCCAGAAAAAAAAACAAGCCAAGACCAATACTGGGTCTCGACCTGCGTTGCTGCATGCAATTGATTTCGCTGCATGCAACTGATTACAGAGATGAACAGACTTCAAAGTATCGGCAAACAGGAAGTGGCTGCATCGCAGATCTGAACATTAGATACAACTCATCATTATGAAGCAGCAGACCAAATATAAAATCATTCCCTTTCATAGAAGCCAAGAAAACTTTGATGGAAGAAGTGTTTCGGATGGACTGATGGACGGACTGATGGATGGATGGATGGACTGACAGACAGAGTCGAGTGGTTACTAGACCTGCTCTGCCGTTGGCGACGCAGGTAACAAAATATTGCCCCTTTAACTTCCATTGAACAAATTTTTGAGCACACCTCAAAAGGGAACTGAATACCATATAGCAAGTTGTATCTTAGTTAATTAAAATAATTAAACAAGTATGGCCATACAAAGTAGATCTGTTTCTCAGGCCATTTTTTTTATAAAAATGCATGTGGGCAGGCTTTTTATAAATTATGTTTGTAATTATTATTTCCTTAGCAGGCCTGAATATAAGCAACCTGTCACTTGTAAAATGAGGTCCTCAGAGGGTGAATTTGCTGGTGCTATCCCATACAGTGGGCCAGTTTATCCTCAAGGTACATCTTTCTGTTTTGGCTTGAGACCTTGATTCAGACTGAGTTTCACAGAGGGTAAATTTTGTGATGCTACCCTGCTGTGCAGGGTAGCATCACCAAATTCACCCTCCTAGGACCTCATTTTGCAGATGACCGTCTGCTTATTTTCAGGCTTGTTCCTTACCCTCAGAGGTCCATATTCTTAGTTTTCTGTTTTCTGTTTTAGGCACAATTATGACAAAATAACAAAATTTCAAGCAAAATTCTTTTTCTATAATGCATCTAGGAATTCAACAAATTCTGTCTTGTCTGACAGAGCTAAAAAAAAATTGGTTGAATTTCTAGTTGCATTACGGAAGAAGAATTTTGCTTTTTACATTTTTTATATTTTGACATTAGTTTGTAGAGTGATAATCTATAGATAAAATATGACAAGAGCAGCAGTATATTTTATCCGTTTAATTAACGTGGGGAATTTATTTGAGATGAACCAATTAATTTTTATCTTTTTCAAATTGGCATTGGTGATAAAAAGAGGCCATGTGCCAACCAAAATGACCATGCGACACGCCTGAGAAGCAGATGTCTTTTTTTTATTTAGGCCTAAATGTCAACTACTTTACTTACTCGCAGCTTCCTTTGTTACAAACATATCCATAAGCACATGGATCTAGGTATAATCTAGCATTACAAGGATTAGTCTCAGATGTGTCTGAAAGAAATAAAATTAAATGGTTCAATATACTATAAGTATCACTGGAGGTTATTAGTACTCCCATTTGTAGCTTTTCCAAGTGAACTCTGTATGTGGAGCATTGAATTTTAGAATACGCAGACTTTCACTTGCTTGTGGGCATGTCAGAGATTCATCAGAATCATTTCATAAATGTAGAAGAAGTTGCATACCCAACATGTCCATGAAATATATATCTTAAATCTAAGTTCAAGGAAGATAAATTGGTCAAAATTTTCATGGTCTTCAAAATTTGGAAATATGCAAATAGCAACCTTTAGGTCATAATGTATAAACAGTTTCCTCAAAATCTAACCATGTATGAAGAATGAGTAAGAAGAATTTCATACAGAATCTTTTTTTAGTCAGTTAAAGAGAAGGTAACTTGCTTAAAATTACTGCAGATTACAAATTCTAGAATAAGCGCATGTTCACTTGTTCATGGTCATGTTTACAAAAATCAATTCATAAATGTAGGACACACACACACACACATGAATTTCATACAAAAATCTGTATTAAATCTTCAGAATTCCTGGGGATAAAACTTGGTAAAAAACATTGCAGATTTCTATATTTTGGAATATGTGCATATTCATTTGTTAGGCAATGCAGAATAAATTAATTGATTCTCAGTCTCAGGCAATTTTTATTCATATCAGTGAGGGAGGGTTTTATTTTTCATTTCTTCTTGCAGGTCGTGAGCATGAACTGAGAGGTTTTCTGCTGTATTTTTACACACATAATATGCAGAAAGTGCATAATTATACAAATAAGGCCTAAAAAAATTAAAAATCTGTTTCTCAGACCCCCACATGGTCTTTTTGGCTGCAGCATGCTCTCTTTTTATAACTAATGTAAACTTAAAAAATATAAAAGTTAAAAAATTTATAGTAATTTATATATTTTTTATACTTACCAATGACCCAGACATAGCTGGTGCTAACTCTTAAAATATAGGGCCAAACACAAATTTTGCCCCCCAATCCCCAAAATTTGCATCTAAAACCAAAGAAAACATGTCCTGAATGGCCCTCCACACTTGCCCCTACTGCGCATGCGCAGTGTCAAGGACGTTCCGAAATTGGCGCCATTAATCATTCTAATAACCAGTGCCTGGTAAGCGCTATGTACTCAGCGGGGAGGCAAGAGTTCCCAACTCCTGGGAGGGCCATCCCCGTCTGGGTCATTGGTAAGTATAAAAAATATATAAATTACTATAAATTTTTTAACATTTTTATACTGTACCAATGACCCAGACATAGCTGAATAGTAAAAAGGCTGGAGGGCCAAGGACATAGAGCAAAATGGAATACGCTCAATAAAATAAAATAGAGTCATCCCCTGTAGGGAAAAAGAAGTAATAGGCCTTACATGTATCTTTCTTATTTATGATAAATTAGAAAGATTAAACACCTTCCAAAATTGAGCTTAATACATCCATGTACTCTATTAATATCCAATATAATCCTTATACTAATAATTTTCAAAGTAAGCCAATAAATAAAGTAAGTCTATAGAATAGAGACTCTTATACTCCTAAAAGTGTCTGAGGATTGCATAATCATGTCCGTTGACATATGCAATATTCAAAAGCTATACTTTAAAAACTAAGACTTGAATGAATTTTAAAAACCTAAACTTCTCACTAAACAACCATCCCAATAACAGCTCAGAATAACTAACTCCGGAGGAGGTATCCCCTTGTTTTCATAGTAAAACAGGTGACCCAAGGGAACACCCTCCCCCCCCCCCCCTTTTTTCTTGCCCTGGGTCAAATAGCCCAGAGCGAAGAGGGCAGCAGAACGGAGACACTGCCGAAACAGACAGCCTACCTAGCTATAGTAGCAACTGTTAAGTGAATGACATTCTGAGCAGTAGATAATAGACCTAACAATAGAGGCCTCCAGAAATGGACTCAATATTTCTGAGATAAAATTCATGAATGTGGATGGCTGAGCGCAATGAGCGGCCTTCAAAAATCTATAATAGCGACACTATTAATGTAAGCCCAAGAAGTAGAAGAGCTCTTACTTCATGAGCCGAAATCTTAAGCACAACTGCTAAGTCAATGATATACCATAAGCAGTACCGATAGCAAATAGAATCCATTAACAATAAAATGGAGCGTAACGTCCTTCTACTAGGCATCAAAGACAGAAGAAGCTTACGCCCATAGTAATAAACAGATATCTGTTTATAAATACATAAACTGTACCCGGAAAGAGTAAAGGCCTATGCCCATACGAAGACGGAAGGACCTTAAAATAATAGGTTCCGGATAATAGGAGCCTAACTCTTATGCAAAAATCCAACCTAAATAGTAACGGAAGTAGTGATTCCGAAACTACGAAAGTGAAAATCATCCATCGATAGTGCATGAAACTCACTGACTCTACAGTAAAAGAGAAACCAACAGAATTACTGTCTAAAAGGTCAGAATTTGAAAACTACTGTTTCCAGAGGCTCAAATGATTACTTAGCTAAATAAGAACCGAAGTTAAAATCCATATAGGAATTTAATCTAAAGATTCTAAGTCTATTTATCAAAAAGTTACTAACTGACTTAGATAAAGAGACAAAAGACTCAATTGTAAACTATCGTAGAGTGCATAGGTATGAGGTAACATAAACCTATAACCTAAATAACAACAGGCTGCAGTAGATCTTGTGAAACAAGTATACTAAAAAATTGCAATGAGTAGTATGGAGGGATCAACAATATGAACATAATGATCCCTACACCACGACGGAAGAGCCTCCACTTTAGCCGCATAGAATAGCGAAGAAGAGGATCTCCTATAGTAAGAAATCGCGTCCAAAGCTCGTCCAGTACAGTGCATACAATGCAATACGGACCACACAACGGAATACATGAAGGTTGCGACCTTGCGGGTTGTGATAAAGATAACACGATTTACCCAGTGAAAAAAGATCCTCACATAGAGGAAGATTTCACATTAAGACCCACAGTAGACAAGAGAGTAAATTACCCATGATCTCTGTGAAGATAGAGATGCTATCAACAGAAATGTATTGTAGTTGTTTATCTTAGCAATACCTGCTGAAACAACAGCGCCGGAGGATACGCGTATCCTATCATTCCGTCCTATAGATCAATAGAGCGTTAACAACATTAGCTCAGAGATCTGGACAAGCTAACACATACGTCTGCAATTGATTAGCAAACTGTGTCGTAAATAGATCATCACTGGGCGCTCCCATAGATAGCAAATCTGATTGAATACTTGTTTGTTGAGAGTCCATTCTGACAGCAACAAGCGACCCGTAAGAGAACGGGAGTCCAGTAAAACAATCAGACTACCCGGAATATGACGGACCAAAACAGAACTTGGTGTACTATAACCAACAGACGGATTCTTTCCATTAAATTGAATAACGGAAACGAAAGAGGGCCTCCCTGGTTCCGGAGATACGCCACTACTGTCAAATTAAAGGACAGGATTTGGGCATGCGTTTCTGAATAATGTTCATGCAATGACATAAAGCAAGCCTAAAAAACATTATTCCGCGGAAGAAAACTGATTGCTAAGAGACTGCGGAACCCAAAGACCCTGGCACTTCGAATCCGTAGGGATCAGTATTATATCCCAATCTGTTTGACTGGCAACCGTCATAACAGCCACACTCGGGTCCGGCAACTGCGGTGGCACTCTCTGAGTCAACCACTGAATGTTTGCCCCAGTCTGAATCTCTTGTAACACTAGATAGACAAGAGAACGTGTAAATCGAGCAAATCATGGATTGCCGAAAAGTTGCCGTCGAAGAGAAGCTCCTCCGAGAACGAAGCGACTCTGAGAGAGTTCTTAACCTTACTATCCACGCGTGTGGATGTAGCTAGGGCTGCGTCACGTCTAACCAACTCCAATCAGCCACTGAAGGGCGGAGTTATACGTGAACAAACTACTGCCCTCAAAAGAAATTACATTGAGAATAATATCCCGTAAATCTTTTCTTGAAGACGTAATGATAACGCCTCAGTAAGGCGGATTACGTATGATAAAGCGTCTAAGTTAAGTCTACTATACATCATGTCGTTTCCAACAGTGAAATTGGAAAAGACATAAACGGCGAAAAAGAATATATGCAGTCTTTAACCACACCGTCTAGACGCATAAGAACTCTCGGTATGCCCTGCTCTGCCAAAATAAACTATTCGTATAAAAGATAAAATGGCAGAAATGAGCAACGCGGACAAGAAACTAAACTATCATGCTTGGTAGCAGGCTTGTATATATATATATATATATATATATATATAGCGTCGAAAAATAAAACACATGTTGTAATGACAATACTGGACTGCGTCGGTAAGTCAGGGACAATGTCCCTGAACCGATCGAAAAATCCGAGTCCAATGACGCTATAAGTCTCTTATCCAAGATCGCAGCAATGAAGTCCGAAATAGCAATCACTGGAAGATAATGCCAGAAGATATGAAAGGCAGCTTCCGATACTACTAAAGAGAAAACTCGAAATCTTTCGAATCCCTTTCACCATCCTGTCGGACCCTATAAAGCGTTCGGTCGTCCGTAGCTGATGCAACCGCAGACCGCACCGACCCAGCGCCGTCGGATAATTCCTGATTCGACCGAGAAACTGTCAATTGCTGGGATGCTGCGAAACAACTGTGCTAACTCGGATAGCACGTCCGTCACTGAGGCCTGAGGAGAAGCGGTCTTACGATGCATTGCCGCTGGAAGCTCCGTGATCGTTACCCCGTGCATACTACCAATATGCGAGCGAACGGAGTGTATAGGCCTCGTGTCCCTTGGCTACCGGATGGCGCGACCTATTCGCCGTGGAATCACTGAATGACGAAACTGATCAGATACTCGAGGTCACGTAGCCAATGTGCGGTCGTGTGCCCTGCTGTGAGGATGAGGAAGCATTAAGGACAGTCTCTCGGACTGTCAATATAACGGAGCGTCCCGACCGACGGACATATGCTCCGAATGTAAAATATCTGAACCACAACATGCGGTCCCCTATGTTGTTGGACGAGAGAGGGACCTCTCTCGCTCACAGCCCGGACGGACCTGGACAAGCCAGGAACCGGACTAACAGGCTTCCTCCGATCTGTCCTCAATCTGCCGTCACTGGGTGAGTACTAAAGTAATTAAAGTGCTCGCATCACCCAAATCTCCTTCCTAGACCGCAACGGACGAACCCGGCAGCCGAACCATTCGATGAATGTACGCTACACCGGGTGAGCTAGCGAATGTCACTCCGTAGGCGATAGACATATTCCATGAGCACTTATTGCCGCTAGCTCTTCATTAACTATGACGACAGAGGCACACTTATGAAAGACATCTCCATAACTCTGCGAACAAGAAACCAGAAATGCTTGGTTATATCAAGCATAAAATAATAATATATATAGCGTCGTGCAATAATTCGAAAGTTTGTGTGACATTATTGGACTATGTCGGAACTGAGGGACGATGTCCCTGAACCGAACCAAAAATTTCTAAGTCTACCGACGCTATCAGTTTCTTATCCGGCATCGCAGCATTCTGGTCCGACGAAAGAAGCTGTAGAAGACCAAGTCAGATGACATACACAACAGCATATGTTGTTCCGAAAGGGAAAGCTCGAAATCCTCCAAATCCCTTTCGGTATCCCGTCGGACCGGATGAAACTTTCGGACGTCCGTACCCGCTTCCGCGGAGCGTCCCGCCCCAGCATCGTCGGATAAAATATATGCGACAGATTCAGTTGATGCTGGGATACTGCGATAAACTGTGCTATTAAGGAAAGCACGTCCGTTCCCGAGGCCTGTGCAGTAGCGGTCTTACGATGCATTGCCGCCGGAAGCTCCGTGAACGTTGACTCCCGCACACTTCCTATGCGAACGTCCGGAGTCTGCAGGCCTCGTGTCCCTGGCTACCGGATGGTGTGACCTGGTCGCCGAAGAATCCTTGATCGGCGAAGCTGGTAATATATCGGCGGTCACGCAGCCAAGGTGCGGTCGTGTGCGCTGACGAGAAGAGGAAGCCTTAGCAGTCTCCGCGGACTGCCTATACAACGGAGCGTCCCGAGCGACGGACGTATGCTCCGCTTGCGACACATTTTGTACCACAACATCTGGGGCCAGATGTTGTTGAACGAGAGAGGGGCCTCTCTCGCTTGCAGTCCGGATGGACCGGAACGAGCTATGAACCGGACTAAAAGGCTTCCTCCGTTCTCCCTCCGATCCGCCGTCACTGGGTGTGCATTAGGTTAATTTATAGTGCTCGCATCACCCCAAAATTCCTTCTAGACCACAACGGACGAACCCGGCTGCCGAACCATTCGGTGAATGGACGCTACACCGGGCGAGCTAGCGGACGTCAAAGGCTGTCGAACCTACTAGGGTCCTCTTAGGCAATTGGCGTATTAACATGAGCACTTTTCCGCTAGCCCTTCATTAATTGTGACGACGGAGGCACACTGTTGGAAGACATCACAGATACATCACCCTAATCTTGATCGTCTGAAATAGAAATTGATAAAGTAGAGTGACCCTGCGGGGAAAGGACCGGAGTGTCCAAATCCCCAATAACATACCGTAACATACGCTTCCCATATTGTCATCGAAATCATACGATACAGAACAGGAGATAATGCGAGTACACTGACCACATATAGAATGATTATAAAGTCAGAGGAAGACTTCCTCTTAATACAATTGATCAATATCCTTTCAATGTGAAAAGAAAACAAGTCCTGGTACTCGCACTAACCCCTGGCAATCAAAATACATAATAATAATATGATCCATTAATATAGAAAAAATAATTGAAATCAAAATATTTTGAAAAAATATTTTTTCAGAACAGCCCAAGTTTCTGAAAAGTAACGTTGAGCCCCAATGGATCCCAAGCCTAAGTGTGGACAAAAATTTTAAAAATATTTTAAACAATTTATTCAACACTTACGAACAATAATAATGTATCTAGTTATGATTAAAATAACATCAAGATATTATTTTCCAGAAATCCCCCCCTCACACAGAGGGCTGTTGTAAATGTAAACAATGAGTGTAAAAACACTAAAATAAGACTCCAGGCACCCAGGCCCGAAATCAGTTACCAAAAATACACTATCTGATGCAAAACAGAGACTTCCAGGGAAGAAACTGCAGAACATCAGATGGTAGATGCAGAACACAACGCCTAACCACCCGTAGGTGAAGACGTAAACATGGGGAAAAGAACAGAATTCATTCTGTTATTCAGCTAAAACTCCCAAGAAAATTTAGTAATAATAATTACAAAAACTATGCCAAAAGCATGGGAGAATAGCAAGGGGGGACTTAAAGGGCAGGGAGAGAGGAAAACACTTAAAAAACAGTGTAACTAAATAATCAGAATGACAACAAAATGGCTGCTGCCTCGAAAATAGGTAACTTAACATAATTTCATTAAAAAATTTTAAGTTACAGCCCTGATAATATTCTGTCACACATTTTTTTCCTCTCCTCCTTCTCTATCCTCCTTAGAATCACCATTTCACTAATATTTATGTGTCTGGCATCATTTAAACTGAGATTTATAAGCACAAAGATCAGTCAGATGTTAACTGATGAAGGGCCAAACTTAGAATAATTAATGGCGCCAATTTCGGAACGTCCTTGACACTGCGCATGCGCAGTAGGGGCAAAGTGTGGAGGGCCTTTCAGGACATGTTTTCTTTGGTTTTAGATGCAAATTTTGGGGATTGGGGGGCAAAATTTGTGTTTGGCCCTATATTTTAAGAGTTAGCACCAGCTATGTCTGGGTCATTGGTACAGTATAAAAATATTAAATGGTTTATGTTTGATATTTTACCCAAGTTAAAAACTAGAGGATGGCCACCAAAGGGTGGCTCTGATTCCCCTGAAAAAAGCCTTGATAGCCATTCCAACCTTATTCACGACACACCCTCTGGTTGTGGGCAATAATAATACCAAGTGTCAATAATATCCTTGAAGGCTGTAAGAAGTTATGGAGCAGACACAAATTCCGTCTACGCCCAGATGGACAGACGGACAGACAGACAGACGGACAGATGGACGACGTCACGGCTAGATTCCCCCGAATTTCTTTCGGGGAATAAAAATTGATAAATTTGTCCCTTGAGTGCAAGAAGGCTTTGCAATGCTTTAGCATTGCAAAGCCTTCTCACTCTCAAGGGATGAAGAACACCACCACCCATGCTATTCCGTAGATTATGAGGCCTAAAACATAAACCAAGAACATGAACTTTTGATGCCAAAAAAATAATTACAGAAATAAAAATAAAATAAAAAAACATTCGCCCGCATGCAATTTTATAAATAATGGCCTGAGAAACAGAAGATCTACTTTGTGTGGCCTAAAGTAATTTAATTTTAAAAATAAAACTGCTTTGCATCTTTAGTTATGCACTTTAAATTTCATTTCAAGGCAATAAAAACTTCCAATGAGGGGGTTCAATTTCAGTGAGGGATTTCCTGAGAATCAAAACAATTTTTTGTTGGCCTTGTGGTCAACTTGGAGAAAAATTTATTGTAAATATAGAAGTTGCGTACATAAAGATTGCAGAAGGATGTACAAATGTACAGACAGATGGATGGACATACAAGGTTAACACAATATAGCACTGGCGTTGTATAAAATTCAAAAAGATTTAACAAGCTCATCTTTTTACCACTAAATTAGATGTTTCATCAAACTCAATCTAATAAAGGGATATTAGCCATGCTCAGAAAGACAAAAGAAAGACAGAAGTCAAAATCTGTAAAGAAATGAATGCAATGAGGAATTACATAATATGTATGTGCATATTCAAAAGGAACCACCCTACAATGCATCTCAATCACTACTGTCAACCCTCTACACACTGATCATGTTGAAATTCTAAAATGTCATATGGCATCTAGGATCGATTCAGACTCTCACGTTGTGTCCTTGGGCAAGGCACTCAACCCCGATTGTCCACATGGGGGCATGATGATGCTGTGTACTAAGGAGTACTGCACGTACATGGTGCACTTGTCTTCAATCAATCTAACCCTGCCTGTGCTGCAGTGCAGAGTTACGATGTTGGAGAGCTGGCAGCTGCTCGTCATTGCTCGGTGGTTCTCTACGGGTACTCTGGCTTCCTCCACCCATCAAACTGTCACCAACACATTATGACCTTGGCTGTTAAAGTGTCGTTAAACATTACTAAATAAATAAATAAATATGCACCTAGGGATTTAACCAATTCAATTTTGTCTGCCAGAGCTCACTGAGATTAAACTGATTAAATTCCTAGTTTTATTATGTAAAAAAAAGCTTTGCTTGAAATTTTGATATCTTGACATCAGTGAGCATAACACACAGAATGAAATTGGTTAACCCTTTACCCAATGTAACTGGAGAAAACCGGCCAGCGCTATTCTAAAAAATCACCAATTAATTTTCATTATTTTTTCATTTTTTGTCTCAAAAACATTGGTTATGACCCCTCATTGGAACGAGCATGTATAGCTCGTTCCAATGAGGAGTCCAAACCCATATTTTTGAGACAAAAAATTAAAAAAAAATGTTATTCAAGAATTCTTTTGGCAAGGGTCGTCTGCTTTTCATGTTAGGTAAAGGGTTAAAAGCCTAGTTTAATTTTGGGAAAAATATGCTGCTTAAAATTTTGGTATTCTGACATCAGTTTACAAGTTAAAATCAAAATGAAATTTCATCTGCAAATTTTTATAAGGGAACATTTTAGGAATAAGGGAATAGACTGAATATGGTTAGTTGTGTTCAGTATATTGTGTGATACAGTATGAGGAGGGTGGATTGTAACAAAATCACCCATGGAGTGGAGATATCACCCAAAGTATCACTTTCAAATTCTGTACATATGGACAAAACACAAAAGCAATGTTTCAGCCAATGGACCTCCCGGTTTAATCCGGGGGGTCCATTGGCTGGAACTTTGCTTGTGCTTGCTTTACTTTGCAACAAATTTGCAATTATTGCTTGGGTGGAATTTCCACTCCACAGGTGATTTAGTGATAATACACTCCACACATACTGTATGTTAACGATTTCAACACTGAGTTCCTGAATGGGATTACGGTTTTTGTGTTACAGCAACTGGACAATATTTTTATTTGTTGGGAGGCTCAGTAACAATGTAACCTAACAACCTGTTGGAACTATTGGATTAAATTAGTATTCGTGTACTGAACCCCCTTAGCTACAGGGAATAATCTACTTTTAAAATTTGGAATAGCAAATTATCCAATGGAAAGTAAATGTATCTGTCAGCAGTTAACCTTTAGGTCCCCATACTAATGATACTAAAGATCGTATTGCAATTTTCAGTTCCAAGAAAGTAGTCAAGAAAATCTTACATTTGGTAGATCTATTGGTCCTCTGTGACATATGGCATAACAGCTTACCTAACAAATTGGCTGCATCTTCTCAAGTAGTTTACAAATTGAGCAGTTTTCAAAAAATTGCAACAAAACCATATCGTGTGACCCCTCAATGGCCAACCATGAGCTCGTTCCAATGAGGGGTCACATGATATGGTTTTGTTGAAATTTTTCAAAAAATTTGAAAAAAAAAACAAAAACAAATTTTTATATTGTGTGCATTGGGTAAAGGGTTAAACTGAAATCAAATAGCTTTCAAGGCAAATCAGCTCAAATTGAATCTTGAATCAAATCTCTACTAAAGTTTCAAATCAAATTGAATCTCGAAGTCTGATATCTGACAGTGAGTAGGGTGATTGGTTGACATACTCCAGCACACACATGGTGTTCTTAGATGAGTCCAAGACTGTTGGAATCATGGTTAAAACAGTGAAATAGTGAAATTACTATGTATTAAATCTGTTGCTTTTGGCAATACAGTAGAATCCTCTTAATTGAATATCCATTTTGCCAGTTAAAATTATTCAATTAACAGGAGTATACAATTAACAAGGATTTGGTCAGTTTCCTGTGTTCTGGAGGTAAACTGATTTATTCTATTATATCTTGTTTGACAGAGCTCATAGAGCTCTGTCAACAAGATATAATAGAATAAATGCCTGTATTGGAAGTAGTGAGGCCAAAAAGGTTGATAAATAAGGGGAATTTGATGCGTGTCACAGTAATTTTTTTGACATATTACAAACATTTATATACAATTAACAGGAGTTTACTCTACAACCCATATGCAATTAACAGATCAAATTTGTACTGAAGGTATGGTAAATGGTTTTGTGTTTGAAAATTATATTCGATTAACAGGGATATACAATTAAGAGACATCCAATTAAGTGGGCTCCACTGTATAAAGTTCTATGTTTGAGCCCCGTGGATCCATGCAGGACAGAAGTGGCAAGCAATTACGTGAATGTTATTTTCTATCATGAAAGCGGCAGGTATTTCAAATGTATTTACTCCTTGCAGGCTGCTGGCAGATACACCTGCCCAAGACAGGATTTCTCTTGCCACTGATATAAGTATAATTTGGGAACTTTTAATCAAATTTTCCCTCTGTAAATGGCATGGATTTTTTCACCAATGATTTCTTGAGTTAAATTTAGTTGAAGTTTTCATCAAATCTAGTCATGGCTGCTACTCAGTGGGTTATGAGTTAACATTATTCATGTCGAATATGACGGATCTACACGTCTTTTAAATGGAAGTGGGCTTAGGTTCGAAAATGTCGAACCTCAGTGATTGGTTTTCCAAATCAAATCATTGCCGTGGTTTCGAGGCAAATTGAATCTTGAACTGTTCGCAGGTCCCTACTTTCAAGAATGGAAACATTTCAAGCCCCTGTCGAGAAAGGAGCTGAAGTTTGAGAACTTTTCTTTTACAATTCATTCTTATCACATTTTGCTAGTGTTCCAGAAATTGGGCATATATAAACACAAAAAGAGATGTGATACCAACTAAATTATTCCCTGCATAACTACTGGTTATCCTTTAACTTGTATGCTAACCCAACCACCAAATCTTCTTTTATACAAAAATGTATGGGTACCAGTTTGAAAAGGTTAATATAAAATTAAGGCCCCACAAAGTAGATCTTGTGTTTCTAAATCCACTTTTTGTAAACTACATGTGGGTGGGCAGTTTTTTGTTTTTATTTTTTTATTTTTGTAATTATTATTTCTTTGCCATCAAAAGTTTACGTTCTTGGTTTGTTTTATGTTTTTGGCCTCATAATCTGCAGAATTGCATGGGTGGTGGTGTATTTTTGTCCCTTGAGTGCAAGAAGGTTTTGCAATGCTTTCTCGCATGACATTGCAAAGCCTTGCTGCACTCAAGGGACAAATTTATCAATTTTATTAACTTGGGTAACATATCAGACATAAATCATTTTGTTATTATTTTTTTAAGTTTGCGCTGGTCATAAAAAGAAAGAACACGGCAGCCAAAAGGGCCATGCAGTAGGGCCTGAGAAACAGATTTTTAACTTTTTAGGCTTAACAATTACAGCGTAAGATTATAATTTCTAAGAAAAATTCAAAACTCTTGGAGAGTGATGTTTCTGAATTATGAAATTTGACTTGTTACATAAAGCAGGTGAGTGTTACATAAAGGTGAGTGTTTGGATCTAAAGCAGGTGAGTGCTGTGTTAACTCTTACATAAATCAGTATAGTTGATCTAGTAATACTTACATGTTTTATTACCAAATATCACTTCCGATACACTGGCACTTGTATTCCTAATTGATAGAGTTTCCTTTGGAAGTGTTGCAATAATCTCTGAAGCTTCTGTCAATGACTTTTCACTTGTCTGCATAACTATTTCATGGTCAACAATTGCAGAACCTTTCCTTTCAAAATAAAAAAAGCAATGCTTTTAAACATATTATATACCACGACAGTTATGTGTATTCAAGGTTACCGATACAATACAGACATTGAGAAATGTGACAGATACCCACATGTGAAATCCAGCCTATGTGTTATAGAGCTGAAATGGTTAACCGAGTAATCAATGATCAACATCTTGATCGATCCAAAAAGTAATTGATCGATTAACCGTTATTTTTGAACTACTGCATTATATGGGTTAACAAGGGAACAAACGTGCTCCAAAACAGGCAAACATTGTCACACTGACTCACATCAATTATATGAGGCAGAGTAAAGCATGCAAGTTACTTGCCGACATGCTTGTTTACTTGCATGGTCATCGTACTATATCAGTAGCTGGAAATGGTCATTCTTAACCTTTTACCCATTGCGGGTAGCAGACGATACTTGCAAAATAAATTCATGGATTACTAAAAATTTTCACTTTTGTCTCAAAAACATAGCTTATGACCCCTCATAGGAATGAGCTCAATAAGCTTGTTCCTATGAAGGGTCATAAGCTATGTTTTTGAGACAAAAATTGAAAACATAATAAATCTGATTGGAGATTTTTTGTATATAGGCCTAGTCGGTTTTGTTTTTTACGTTGGGTATAGGGTTCACACTGTAAATCATCAACGGTATGACAGTTGTTCAGATAACTATTTGGACAAGTGATTAATCGGTTAACCAAGGTTAATCCATGTGATTAATCGATCAAAAAAACCCCTTAACCGTTTCAGCTCTAATGTGTTAGAACACCATGAAAGAATGCATCTGATTGGTCATTATGCATCTGATTGACGTTATGATATGAATGCAATGCTATGAATGCAATGCTTTGACACAAAACAGTGTCATGCGAGAAACAAAGCTGCCAAAGGTGATATTTGTATTTAAAAATATCAGCTGCATTCATTTAATTTAAGTTCAATTGTCGTAAAAATATAAGATGCAACTTGAGTACAGAGGAGTGAAATTAAGGAAACTTGATGAAGTTTTTCCTGTATTTCATGTATGCCTTTGGTGCACATGAAATATAAGTAAAACTGCAACTCGGGTCATTGATTCCAGTTCCCTATACTCCACGTTCTGCTTAGTCTTAGTGGTAAAAAGTTATTGGCCAACAATGAATCTTCTATCACTTTTTATACCATGCTCGCCAATGTTACTACCTGTGAAAAGCCAGTATGTTAAATTTTAGCTTTTAACCCCACTACCGGTTTAAAAAAATTTACAGCTATAGTCGGAAGGTCATCCAACTTGACCTTTGGCATGACGCAATTTGCCAACTTCGATACATTCACACTTCGCGATATGTTTCATTCAAACATACGACATTTTTCGGTACTATCTACTACGTGTAAATGACTCATTAAGTTTAAAATACCTACAACTGAATATTTAAAATAAATTTTAAGAATTGTTAATAATAATTTGATTGAAAAAGCCAGGAAAATTCAATCAACTTTGACGATGTGTCTAGCTGTCAATCAAGCATTCACGTACAGCCGGAAGTACTGCCCACCGGCGCAGATGTAAACAAAACAAACCTGTGTGTTTGCGGTAGAAAGTGTCGTGTTTTCTCCATTTTAAGTGACAAAGTCGATTATTAATTAAGAGCATGGTATAAATAAAATAAATAAGTACTAGGGCCGGTAGTCAGATTTAAACCACAAGTAGAATAAGCGTTTTAACCACTCGGCAAGCCGAGTGGTTAAATCCCTTATTCTACTAGTGGTTTAAATCTGATTACCGGCCCTAGTACCTATTTATTCTATATTTTATTTGCTGACAATACTAGGATTTCAAAAGTGGATAGATAATTTCAACCAGGTGCCCATACTATAAAACTTTTACAATTGTATTTTCTAGTTATGATTTTAACTCTTTACCTAACAAATCAGTTGCACCCACCCACCCACGTAATATACAAATTCAGTAGGTGAAAAAAAATTATTTTTGAGAAAATGACAACAAAACAATATCATGTGACCCCCTCATTGGAACGAGCTTGTCAAGATCATTCCAGTGAGAGGTCACATGATATGGTTTTGTAAAAATATTTTGAAAAATTTTAAAAAAAATATTTAAAATAATAAATTTTGATATCGGCTTATTTTGATAGATGCTAACTTGGGTTGAAATGAACCATTAGCATTTTCAAAGATGTGGCAATTTGCCAACTAGCAAATTGCCATATCTTTTAAAATGCTATTGATTCATTTTAGTCAGCCATATTAATAGGTAGAAAATACAATTTTACAAAATACAATTGTCAAAGTTTTATAGTTTTGGCTCCAGATCGTGACTGGATTCTGATCTTGTCAAACTTTTCTTTCCATCCCAACAACACTGTAGAATTTCACCTGTCAAAATAAAAATGTGAGAATAATGAATCTTAGATTTTACTTTCATTTAGTTTAACCCTTTACCCAACGCAGACGATATCAAAATTTATTTTTTAAATATCATTTTTTTCAAATTTTTCCAAAAATTTCAACAAAACCATATCATATGACCCCTCGTTGGAATGAGCTCGACGAGCTCGTTCCAACGAGGGGTCACATGATATGGTTTTGTTGAAATTTTTGGAAAAGTTAAAAAATTTATAGTAATTTATATATTTTTTATACTTACCAATGACCCAGACATAGCTGGTGCTAACTCTTAAAATATAGGGCCAAACACAAATTTTGCCCCCCAATCCCCAAAATTTGCATCTAAAACCAAAGAAAACATGTCCTGAATGGCCCTCCACACTTCACCTCTACTGCGCATGTGCAGTGTCAAGGACGTTCCGAAATTGGCGCCATTAATCATTCTCATAACCAGTGCCTGGTAAGCGCTATGTACTCAGCGGGGAGGTAAGAGTTCCCAACTCATGGGAGGGCCATCCCCGTCTGGGTCATTGGTAAGTATAAAAAATATATAAATTACTATAAATTTTTTAACATTTTTATACTGTACCAATGACCCAGACATAGCTGAATATTAAAAAGGCTGGAGGGCCAAGGACATAGAGCAAGATGGAATACGCTCAAAATATAAAATAGAGTCATCCCCTCTAGGGAAAAAGAAGTATTAGGCCTTACATGTATCTTTCTTATTTATGATAAATTAGAAAGATACAACACCTTCCAAAATTGAGCATCATACATCCATGTACTCTATTAATATCTAGTATAATCCTTATACTAATAATTTTTAAAGTAAGCCAATAAATAAAGTGAGTCTAGAGAATAGAGACTCTTTATACTCCTTAAAAGTGTCTGAGGAATGTATAATAATGTCCGTTGACACGTGCTATATTCAAAAGCTATACTATAAAAACTAAGACCTGAATGAATTTTTAAAACATAAACTTCTCACTAAACAACCATCCCAATAACAGCTCAGAATTACTAACTCCGGAGGAGGTATCCCCTTGTTTTCATAGTAAAACAGGTGACCCAAGGGAACACCCTCCTCCCCCCCCCTTTTCCTTGCCCTGGGTCAAATAGCCCAGAGCGAAGAGGGCAGCAGAACGGAGTCACTGCCGAAACAGACAGCCTACCTAGCTATAGTAGCAACTGTTAAGTGAATGACATTCTGAGCAGTAGATAACAGACCTAACAATAGAGGCCTCCAGAAATGGACTCGATATTTCTGAGATAGAAATTCATGAATGTGGATGGCTGAGCGCAATGAGCAGCCTTCAAAAATCTATAATAGCGACACTATTAATGTAAGCCCAAGATGTAGAAGAACTCTTACTTCATGAGCCGAAATCTTAAGCACAACTGCTGAGACAATGATATACTATAAGCAGTACCGATAGTTAATTGAATCCATTAGCAATAGAATGGAGCGTAACGTCCTTCTATTAGGCATCAAAGACAGAAGAAGCTTACGCCCGTAGTAATAAACAGATATCTGTTTATAAATACATAAACTCTAACCGGACAGAGTAAAGGCCTATGCCCGTACGAAGACGGAAGGACCTTAATAACAATAGGTTCCGGATATTAATTAGGAGCCTGACTCTTATGCCAAAATCCAACATTAATAGTAAAGGAAATAGTGTTTCCGATACTACGAAAGTGAGAATCGTCCACCGATAGTGCAAGAAACTCACTGACTCTTCGGTAAAAGAGAAGCCAACAGAATTACTGTCTAAAAGGTCAGAATTTGAAAACTATTCTTATGCCAAAATCCAACATTAATAGTAAAGGAAATAGTGTTTCCGATACTACGAAAGTGAGAATCGTCCACCGATAGTGCAAGAAACTCACTGACTCTTCAGTAAAAGAGAAGCCAACAGAATTACTGTCTAAAAGGTCAGAATTTGAAAACTACTGTTTCCAGAGGCTCAAATGATTACTTAGCTAAATAAGAACCGAAGTTAAATTGCATATAGGAATTTAATCTAATGATTCTAAGTCTATTTATCGAAAAGTTACTAACTGACTTAGATAAAGAGACATAAGACTCAATTGTAAACTATCATAGAGTGCATAGGTATGAGGTAACATAAACCTATAACCTTAATAATAACAGGCTGCAGTAGATCTTGTCAAACAAGTATACTAAAAAGTTGCAATGAGTAGTATGGAGGGATCCACAATATCAACATAGTGATCCCTACACCAACGACGGAAGAGCCTCCACTTTAGCCGCATAGAATAGCGAACAAGAGGATCTCCTATAGTAAGAAATCGCGTCCAAAGCTCGTCCAGTACAATGCTTACAATGCAATAAGGACCACACAACGGAATACGTGAAGGTTGCGACCTTGCGGGTTGTGATAAAGATGACACGATTTTACCCAGCGAAAAAAGATCCCCTCATGGAGGAAGATTTCGCGTTAAGTTCCACAGTAGACATCAGAGTAAATTTACCCACGGTCTCTGTGAAGACAGAGATGCTATCAACAGAAATGTATTGTGGTTGTTTATCTTAGCAATACTTGCTGAAACAAAAGCGTAGGAGGATACGCATATCCTATCATTCCGTCCTATTAGATCAATAGAGCGTTAACAACATAAGCTCAGAGATCCGGACAAGCAAACACATACGTCTGCAATTGATTAGCAAGTTGTGTCGTAAATAAATTATCATTGGGCGCTCCCATTGATAGCAAATCTGATTGAATACTTGTTTGTTGAGAGTCCATTCTGACGGCAACAAGCGACCCATAAGTGAACGGGAGTCCAGTAATACAATCAGACGACCCGGAATATGACGGACCGAAGCAGAACTTGGTGTACTATAACAAACAGAAGGATTCTTTCCATTAAATTGAATAACGGAAACGAATGAGTGCCTCCCTGGTTCCGGAGATACGCCACTACTGTCGAATTAACGGACAGGATTTGGACATGCGTTTCTGAATAATGTTCATCCAATGACATAAAGCAAGCCTAAAAAAACATTATTCCGCGGAAGATAAGTGCTTGCTTAGAGACTGCGGAACCCAAAGACCCTGGCACTTCGAATCCGTTGGGATCAATATTATATCCCAACCTGTTTGACTGGCAACCGTCATAATTATAAAACTCGGATCCGGCAACTGCAGTGGCACTCTCTGAGTCAACCACCGAATGTTTGCCCCAGTCTGAATCTCTTGCTACACTAGATAGACAAGAGAACGTGTAAATCGAGCAATTCATGGATTGCTGAAAAGTTGCCGTCGAAGAGAAGCTTCTCCGAGAACGAAGCGACTCTGAGAGAGTTCTTCACCTTACTATCCACGCGCGTGGATGTAGCTAGGGCTGCGTCACGTCTAACCAACTCCAAGCAGCCACTGAAGGGCGGAGTTATACGTGAACAAACTACTGCCCTCAAAAGAAATCACATTGAGGATCATATCCCGGAATTCTTTCTCTTGAAGACGTAATGATAACGCCTCAGTAAGGTGGATTACGTATGATAAAGCGTCTAAGTTAAGTCTTTTAGACATCATTGTCGTTTCCAACATTGTGGTTGGAAAAGACATAGACGGCGAAAAAGATTATTTCCAGTCTTTAACCACGCCGTCTAGACACATATGAACTCTCGGTATGCCCTGTTCTGCCAAAATAAATTATTCGTATAAATGATAAAAGGCAGAAATGAGCATTGCAGACAAGAAACTAAACTATCATGCTTGGTAGCAGGCTTATATATATATAGCGTCGATAAATAATACACATGTTCTAATGACATTATTGGACTGTGTCGGTAAGTCAGGGACATTGTCCCTGAACCGATCCAAAATTCCGTGTCCAATGACGCTATAAGTCTCTTATCCAACATCGCAGCAATGTAGTCCGAAATAACAATCACTGGAAGAAAATGCCGGAAGATATATATGGCAGCTTCCGAGCTTCCTGATTCGACTGAGAAACTGTCGATTGTTGGGATGCTGCGAAAAAACTGTGCTAACTCGGATAGCACGTCCATCACTGAGGCCTGTGGAGAAGCGGTCCTACGATGCATTGCCGCTGGAAGCTCCGTGATCGTTACCCCGTGCATACTACTAATAAGCGAGCGAACAGAGTGTATAGGCCTCGTGTCCCTTGGCTACCGGATGGCGTGACCTGTTCGCCGTGGAATCACTGAATGACGAAACTGATCGGATACTCGAGGTCACATAGCCAATGTGCGGTCGTGTGCACTGCTGTGAGGATGAGGAAGCATTATCGACAGTCTCTCGAATGTAAAATATCTGAACCACAACATGCGGTCCCCTAAGTTGTTGGACGGGAGAGGGACCTCTCTCGCTCACAGCCCGGATGGACCTGGACAAGCCAGGAACTGCACTAACAGGCTTCCTCCGATCTGTCCTCAATCCACCGTCACTGGGTGAGTACTAAAGTAATTATAGTGCTCGCATCACCCAAATCTCCTTCCTAGACCGCAACGGACGAACCCGGCAGCCGAACCATTCGATGAATGTACGCTACACCGGGTGAGCTAGCGAATGTCACTCTGTCGATCCTACAAGGGACCTCTTAGGCGATAGACATATTCCATGAGCACTTATTGCCGCTAGCTCTTCATTAACTATGACGACAGAGGCACACTTTTGAAAGACATCTCCGTAACTTTTGCGAACAAGAAACCAGAAATGCTTGGTAATAGCAAGCATATAATAATAAATATATAGTGTCGTTCAATAATTCGAAAGTTTGTGTGACATTATTGGACTATGTTGGAACTGAGGGACAATGTCCCTGAACCGAACCAAAAATTTCTAAGTCCACCGACGCTATCAGTTTCTTATCCGGCATCGCAGCATTCTGGTTCGACGAAAGAACCTGTAGAAGATCAAGTCAGATGACATACACAACAGCATATGTTGTTCCGAAAGGGAAAGCTCAAAATCCTCCGAATCCCTTTCGGTATCCCGTCGGACCGGATGAAATTTTCGGACGTCCGTACCCGCTTCCGCGGAGCGTCCCGACCCAGCATCGTCGGATAAAACATTATGCGACAGATTCAGTTGTTGCTGGGATGCTGCGATAAGCTGTGCTATTTAGGATAGCACGTCCGTCCCCGCGGCCTGTGCAGTAGCGGTCTTACGATGCAATGCCGCCGGAAGCTCCGTGTACGTTGACTCCCGCACACTTTCCTATGCGAACGTCCGGAGTCTGCAGGCCTCGTGTCCCTGGCTACCGGATGGTGTGACCAGGTCGCCGATGATTCTCTGACTGGCGAAGCTGACTGGATATCCGAGGTCACGTAGCCAAGAGCGGTCGTGTGCGCTACCATGAGAATGAGGAAGCCTTATTGACAGTCTCTCCGGACTGACTATATGTCGGAGCGTCCCGAGCGGCGGACGTCTGCTCCGAATGCGAAACATTTTGTACCACAACATCTGGGGCCAGATGTTGTTGTACGAGAGAGGGGCCTCTCTCGCTCGCCGTCCGGATGGACCAGAACGAGCTATGAACCGGACTAAAAGGCTTCCTCCGTTCTCCCTCTAATCCGCCGTCACTGGGTGTGCATTTGGTTGATTTATAGTGCTCGCATCACCCCAAAACTCCTTCTAGACTGCAACGGACGAACCCGGCTGCCGAACCATTCGATGAATGGACGCTACACCGGGCGAGCTAGCGGACGTCAAAGGCTGTCGAACCTACTAGGGTCCTCTTAGGCAATTGGCGTATTAACATGAGCACTTTTCCGCTAGCCCTTCATTAATTGTGACGACGGAGGCACACTGTTGGAAGACATCACAGATACATCACCCTAATCTTGATCGTCTGAAATAGAAATTGATAAAGTAGAGTGACCCTGCGGGGAAAGGACCGGAATGTCCAATTCCCCACTAACATACCGTGACATACGCTTCCCATGTTGTCATCGAAATCATCAGATACAGAACAGGAGTTAATGCGAGTACACTGACTACATATAGAATGATTATAAAAGTCAGAGGAAGACTTCCTCTTATTACAATTGATCAAAATCCTTTCAATGTGAAAAAAAAAACAAAGTCCTGGTACTCGCACCAACCCCTGACAATCAAAATACATAATAATAATATGATCCATTAACATAGAAAAAATAATTAAAATCAAAATATTTTGAAAAAATATTTTTTCAGAACAGCCCAAGTTTCTGAAAAGTAACGTTGAGCCCCAATGGATCCCAAGCCTAAGTGTGGACAAAAAATTTTAAAATATTTTAAACAATTTATGCAACACTTACGAACAATAATAATGTATCTAGTTATGATTAAATTAACATCAAGATATTATTTTCAAGAAATCCCCCCCCCCCCCCTCACACAGAGGGCTGTTGTAAATGTAAACAATGAGTGTAAAAACACTAAAATAAGACTCCAGGCACCCAGGCCCGAAATCAGTTACCAAAAATACACTATCTGATGCAAAACAGAGACTTCCAGGGAAGAAACTGCAGAACATCAGATGGTAGATACAGAACACAATGCCTAACCACCCATAGGTGAAGACGTAAACAAGGGGAAAAGAACAGAATTCATTCTGTTATTCAGCTAAAACTCCCAATAAATTTTAGTAATAATAATTACAGAAACTATGCCAAAAGCATGGGAGAATAGCAAGAGGGGACTTAAAGGAAAGGGAGAGAGGAAAACACTGAAAAATCAGTGTAACTAAATAACAAGAATGACAACAAAATGGCTGCTGCCTCGAAAATAGGTAACTTAACATAATTTCATTAAAAAGTTAAAAAATTTATAGTAATTTATATATTTTTTATACTTACCAATGACCCAGACTTAGCTGGTGCTAACTCTAACAAAACCAGGGCCAAACACAAATTTTGCCCCCCAATCCCCAAAATTTGCATCCAAAACAAAAAGAAATCATGTCCTAAAGGACCTCCATACTACGCCTCCACTGCGCATGCGCAGTGACGCAGACGTCCCGAAATTGGCGCCAATTATCATTCTCACTGGCAGTGCCTGGTCAGCGCTATGTACTCAGCGGGGAGGCAAGAGTTCCCAACTCCTGGGAGGGCCATCCCCGTCTGGGTCATTGGTAAGTATAAAAAATATATAAATTACTATAAATTTTTTAACATTTTTATACTATACCAATGACCCAGACTTAGCTGAATAGTAAACAGGCTGGAGGGCCTAGGACATAGAGGAAAATCCAATAAGCTCAACTATATAATAAAGAGATAACCCCTTAAGGAGAAAAGGAGTATTAGGCTTTACATGTATCTTTCTTATTTAATATTTAAATTAGAAAGATACAATACCCTTAATAATTGAGCACAATAATATTCATGTTCTCTATTAACATCCAGTATATCCCTTATACTAATTATTTTTAAAGTAAGCCAATATATAAAGTAGTCCAGAGAATTGAGACTCTTTATAGTCATTTAAAAGTGTCCGAGTATTGTATATTAAAGCCCGTTTGACACTTGACACATACAAATGCTTCACACCGAGCTACACTTTAAAAATAAGACATGAATGAATTTTAACATTAATATTACACTTTAAAATCATCCCGGAAGCGACTCAGAAATACTGACTTGGAGGAGGCATTCCCTTGCTTTTCACTATAAAGCAGGTGACCTAAGGGAACACCTGCCCCCCCCCCCCCCCCCCCCACTTCCCCTTGCCCTGGGTCGAATAGCCCAGAGCGAAGAGGGCAGCCGGACCGAGTCACTGCCGGAACAGAAAGCCTGCATAACTATAGTTGCAACTGTTTAGTGGACGACATTCTGAGCAACAGATAACGGACCTAAACAATGCAGGTCTCCAGAAATGGACTCAATATTTCTGAGATAAAAATTTGTGAATGTGGATGGCTGAGACCAATACGCAGCCTTCATTAAATCTGTAATAGCAACACTATTAGCATAAGCCCAAGAAGTAGCAAGAGCTCTTACTTCATGAGCGGAAATCTTAAGCACAGACTGCTGAGAAGAAGATAAACTCTCACAAGCAGTACGGATAGTTAATTGAATCCATCTAGCAATAGAATGGACCGAAATGTCCTTTCTATTAGGCATCAAAGACAGAAAGAAACGTTTTCGTCCCTTTCTGATAAACTGAGATCTCTGTTTATAGATACGTAACGCTCTAACAGGACAGAGTAAAGGCCTACGCCCGTCTGAAGACGGAAGAGCCTTAATAACAATAGGTTCCGAATATTTATTAGAAGCCTGATTCTTAGCTAAAAAACCCACATTAGTAGTGAAGGTGATAGTGTTCCCGACACTACGATAGTGAGAATCATCCACCGACAGTGCATGAAGCTCACTGACTCTTCTAGCAGAAGAGAAAGCTAAGAGAAAAGCTGTCTTATAAGATAAGAATTTGAAATCTACTGTCCCAAGAGGTTCAAATGGCTTTTCCTTCAATTTAAGAAGAACCCAAGCTAAATTCCATTTAGGAATTAATCTAAGAGTTCTGGGTCTATTTATCGAGAAGTTTCTAACTAACTTAGATAAAGAGACATTAGATCCAATTTGTAAACTATCATGATGTGCATAGGTATCAGATAACATAGACCTATAACCCTTAATAGTAACAGGCTGCAGTTTGATTTCGTCAAACAAGTATACTAGAAAGTTTGCAATGTCTGGTATAGAAGGATCGAATACATCTACAGAATGATCCCTACACCAACGACGAAAAACCTTCCACTTAGCCGCATAGTTTAGCGAAGAGGAGGTCCTCCTACAGTTAGAAATCGCGTCCACTGCTCGTCCTGTAAAGTGCTTGCCATGCAAGAAGGACCGCACAACGGAAAAACGTGAAGGTTGAGACCTTGCGGGTTGTGATGGAGTTGGCGCGATTTCCCCTGCGAAAGAAGATCCTCCCGTGGAGGAAGCTTTCGCGGTAGGTCCCACAACAGACACCTGAGTAGATTTATCCACGGTCTCTGTGGCGACAGAGATGCTACCAACAGAATCTTGCATTGAGATTGTTTTATCTTTAGCAATACTTGTTGAATTAACGGCGCTGGAGGATACGCATATCCTATCATTCCGTCCCAGGGGATCAACAGAGCGTCTACTGCAAATGCTCTTGGATCCGGACACGGAGACACATACGTCTGCAACTGATTGTTGAGATGTGTCGCAAATAAATCTATCATTGGCCGTTCCCATTGGTAGCAAATCTGATTGAATACTTGTTTGTTGAGAGTCCACTCCGACGGCAACAAGCGACCCTTTCGTGAAAGGGAGTCTGCTAGCACATTCAGACGACCCGGTATGTGACGGACCGAAAGAAGAACGTGATGTTCTAGCGCAAACAGAAGGATTCTTTCCGTTAGATTGAACAACGGAACTGAATGAGTGCCTCCCTGATTCCGTATATACGCCACTACTGTCGTATTGTCGGATAGGATTTGGACATGAGCATTGTGAATAATGTCCATCCAATGACGTAACGCAAGCCAAATTGACATCATTTCCTTGATGTTTATGTGCTTGCACAGGAATTGCGGATCCCAAAGACCCTGGCATCTCGAATCCGTTGGGATTAATGATGCACCCCAACCTGTTTGACTGGCATCCGTCATAATGGTAAAACTCGGATCCGGCAACTGCAGCGGAACTCCCTGAGTTAACCACTGAATGTTTGCCCAAGTCTGAATCTCTTGTTTCACTTGATCTGACAAGAGAACGTCTACGTCGAGCGAATGAATTTTCACACTCCAATTCTGAGTCAAGAAAATTTGGAGAGGACGCGTGCGTAACCGCCCCATCGGAATGAGATCCGCAGCGGCTCCGCACAGACCTATCAGTCTCATAAATTCTCTCGCTGTGACTTTGTCTGCGTGCAGACAATAGCGAGCGTAACAACTGACTAATTTCGCTCTGGTTAACGGCAGACGAACGAGATTGTTGTACGTCTCGAAGCTCATTCCCAGATGAGTGAATGACTTGGACGGCACCAGATCCGACTTCTCCTCGTTTACTATAAAACCGAGACGTCGGAGCAACAGAAGTAGATTCTGAACATCGTTCTGAAGCGTTAACTCGTTGCCGTACCTCTGAAGAATGTCGTCCAGGTAGGCCGACGTTACCGCAGACGAATGAGCTCGGAAATAGATCATTACCGAGTTCATTACCCGAGTGAAAGCCCAGGGTGCTAGATTCAATCCGAAGCACATCGCCCGGAATTGATACACCACTCCTAGGACTGCGAAGCGTAGATACTTTCGGAATGTCGGATGTACCATGACGTGAAAGTACGTATCTTTGAGATCTATGCTTGTTGCATAATCGTTCACCCGAATACTCGCTCTGACCGACCGAATCGTCTCCATATAAAATTTCGGAGCGACGATCAGCTTGTTTATCCAGCTCAAATCTATGACTGGACGGAACGAGCCGTCTGGTTTCGGAACCAGAAACAGATGGCTGTAGAACCCCAGAGTTTCCTGGTTTTCTGCGACCTCTACCGCGTTCTTCATTAAAAGAGACTGCACCTCTGATAACAGAGCGTCTCTTTTCTACGGATTTGACGGAAGTTGAGTCCACTTTGGACTTCGAGTTAATGGAGGCTTTCGTTTGAAGGATATCTTTAGACCTTCCGAAGTCACTCCTCTCACCCAAGGGTCGTCCGTAATCGACGCCCATTCTTGTGAAAAGCTCGACAACCTTCCGCCAACCGGTACGCGATAGAGGTTTAAGCCATCACCTCCTGGACCTGCGAGGCCTGCGGTAGGAGAAACCACGTCCTCCACGACCCGCACCTCGCCCCATCGACCTCGGGGCGTCCGACCGGTTGTCCCGGCCCGAAGGACGTCCCGAACGAGAGTCGCTACCCGGACGGTCTCTCGAATAAGACCTAGAGGATGCACCGGAACCTCTATAGGAACCTCTCTTGGGCGCATTAGACCCAGAAGTGCCTGTCTTATTCTTGTCTGCTGTATCCGACTTCTTAGAAGCAGATTTGAACAACAGAGAATCCGAAGCTTTCTTTGTAATTTTATCATAAATAGCAGAAAGCTTGCCGTCAAAGAGAAGTTCTCCGGAGACCGAAGCGACTCTAAGAGAGTTCTTCACCTTAGTATCCACGAGTGTGGATGTAGCTAGGGCTGCGTCACGTCTAACCAACTCCAGGTTTGCCACTGAAAGGGCGGAGTTACACGTGGAATAAGCTACTGCCCTTGAAAGAAGTCTCAAAGAGGATTGTATATCCTGAAACTCTTTTCCTTGAAGGCGCAGTGATAACGCCTTAGTAAGGTGATCTGGGTAAGATAAGGCATCTAAATTAGCTCTGTTAGATGCAATAGCTGTTTCCAACACCACGGTTGGAATAGAAGCCGACGACGGTAATGATAGCTCTAAGTCTTCCGCCTCGTCGTCCATACGCAGAGGAACTCTCGGGATACCCCGTCCTGCCGTGTCGAATTTATTCCTTGCATTAATGAAAGGCAGGTTGAGAGTATTAGCGGACAAGAAACCTGCTTTCCCCGTCTTGGAAGCAAGTTTAAATATAGCGTCGTTCAATAATTCAAATGTTCTTGCAACATTATTGGACTGCGACGGAAACTCGGGTGTGATGTCCCTGAACCGCTCAAAAAATTCAGAGTCCAATGACGCTATAATCCTCTTGTCCGGAACCGCAGCAGTCTGGCCCGACGGAACAACTTGAGGGAGAAAGTGCCGGATGAAGTCCACGGCAGCTTTATGTTGTTCCGAAAGGGATAGCTCCAAATCATCCGTATCCCTTTCACCATCCGGACGGACCTCACGATGTTCCCGGTCGTCCGCCCCCGATGCTTCGGCGGAGCGTACCGACCCAGCGCCGTCGGATAATTCTTGATCCGACACCGTTTCTGTCGGCTGCTGGGATGCTGCGATAAGCTGTGCAATCTGCACAAGAATGTCCGGCGTCGAGACCTGCGGAGGCGCAGTCTTTCGCTGCTTCGCCGAGGGCAGCTCCGCATCAGATGGCTCCCGCATACTTTTTCTATGCGAACGTCCGGAGTCCATCGGTCTCGAATCCCTGGCTGCCGGATGGTGTGACCTGGTCGCCGAAGAATCCTTGATCGGCGAAGCTGGTAAGATATCGGCGGTCACGCAGCCAAGGTGCGGTCGTGTGCGCTGACGAGAAGAAGAAGCCTTAGCAGTCTCCGCGGACTGTCTACACAACGGAGCGTCCCGAGCGACGGACGTATGCTCCGCTTGCGACACATTTTGTACCACAACATCTGGTCCCAGATGTTGTTGTACGAGAGAGGGGCCTCTCTCGCACGCAGCCCGGCTGGACCTGGACGAGCTAGGAACTGGACTCAAAGGCTTCCTCCGTTCTCGCTTACTATCCGCCGTCACTGGGTGTGCATCTATTATGTTTATAGTGCTCGCATCACCCAAAATTTCTTCCTGGACCGCATCGGATGAACTCGGCTGCCGACCCATTCGGTGAATGGACGCTACACCGGGCGAGCTAGCGGACGACATTTGTCTAATCTCCATGAGCACTTTTGCCGCTAGCTCTGAATTCATTTGTGACGATGGACGCACACTTGTAGAAGATAACATGGAAACATCACCCTGTTCTTGTTCCTCTGAAATAGAAACTGAGAGAATAGAGTGACCTTGTGGAGAAAGAGCCGGCATAGCCCTTTCTCCAGAAACAACATATCGTAACACACGTTTCCAATGTTTCTCATCCCAATATTGACATATAGGACAGGGATTAGTGCGAGAACACTGACTACAATTAATACAATGATCATGAAAGTCAGAGGAAGATTTCTTCCCATTACAATTTGAACAATGTCCTTTCATTGTGAAAAGTCAACAACAAGTCCTAGTTACTCGCACAAACCCCTGACACAAAGATACATAATAACATGATCCATTAATAAATGAAAAAACAACTGCAAATCAAAATAATTTTGAAAAAATATTTTTTCAGCGAAGCCCAAGTTGCTGAAAAGTAACATTGAGCCCCGATGGATCCGATGGCAAAGTGTGGTCAAAAATTTTAAATGTATATTAAATAATTAATGAGACACTTACGGATAATATAAATGTATCTTATAGTGAGATAAACTACACCAAAGGCAAACAGCCCCCCTCAAAAAAGGCTGTTGCCAATGTAAACAAACAGTGTAAAATACCAGAAAACATGACTCCAGGCACTGAAAAAACTGGCCCGAAATCAGTCATCAAAATTACACTCTATCTGATGCAAAACAGAGACTCCCAGGGGAGAATCTGCAGAACATCAGATGGAAGATGCAGAACACAACGTTTATACACCCATGGGTGAAAACGTAACTATGGGGAAAATAACAGAAAACATTCTGTATCCAAGCAACTCTCCCAGGGAAATTTTAGAAATGAACTTTCTCAAAAATATGCCAAAAGCATGGGAGAATTGCAAGGGGGGACTTTAGAAGGCTAGGGGAGAGGAAACACTGAATAAGCAGTGCAACATTTAGCAAGAATGACAACAAGAGGCCCATGCCTCGAAAATAGGCAACTTAACATAATTTCATCAAAAAATTTTAAGTACAGCCCTGATTATTTTTTGTCACTTCTTTTTCCTTTCCTCCTTCTATATCCTCCTTAGAATCACCATTTCTCCAAAAATTACGTGTCTGGCATCCTTTAAACTGAGATTTACAAGCACAAAGATCAGTGAGATGTTGACTGATGAAGGGCCAAACAGAGAATGATAATTGGCGCCAATTTCGGGACGTCTGCGTCACTGCGCATGCGCAGTGGAGGCGTAGTATGGAGGTCCTTTAGGACATGATTTCTTTTTGTTTTGGATGCAAATTTTGGGGATTGGGGGGCAAAATTTGTGTTTGGCCCTGGTTTTGTTAGAGTTAGCACCAGCTAAGTCTGGGTCATTGGTACAGTATAAAAATATTTTAAGTTACAGCCCTGATAATATTCTGTCACACATTATTCCTCTCCTCCTTCTATATCCTCCTTAGAATCACCATTTCACTAATATTTATGTGTCTGGCATCATTTAAACTGAGATTTACAAGCACAAAGATCAGTCAGATGTTAACTGATGAAGGGCCAAACTGAGAAAGATTAATGGCGCCAATTTCGGAACGTCCTTGACACTGCACATGCGCAGTAGAGGTGAAGTTTGGAGGGCCATTCAGGACATGTTTTCTTTGGTTTTAGATGCAAATTTTGGGGATTGGGGGGGGGGGGGGGGAAATTTGTGATTGGCCCTATATTTTAAGAGTTAGCACCAGCTATGTCTGGGTCATTGGTACAGTATAAAAATATAATATTTTTTCAACTCCTGAATTTGCATATTACACGGGCGGATGCGGGCGATTCATTGGGTAAAGGGTTAAACAATATTTATTTCCATTTCTCAAGTGTACACAATTATATCAGTTATAGTAAGTGTGGATCCAACAGTAAGCTGTATCCAACAGTAAGCTTACTTTCATTTGTTTCTTCTTTATTCCATCTTGATCTCACAATATTTTATGTGTGAAATCTTGACCTACTGGTGTAGGAGTGTTATGACTAGATTGTGATGCAATCAAGAACTAGACTGAAGCATGCCCCCACACAGCACATGGACACAAGAGGTTGAAGAGCAAACTGTGATTTGTTACTTGTACATGAGCTGTCTCTGTAAGACACATATGATGCCCCTGCAAAGCCTACCACACACAAGCCATGTACCATACAGGTGAAATTCTACAAAAAATTGACCAAGTTCAACAGCCTATAATTTTGTGAAGTATTGAAGCAAATCAAAATCCTGACACTATACACACCTTTGGTATATGTACAGACATCCTGTGAAATATAAAAAGTATTTGCTTGACAACTGTGAGAGAAGTTAGCTAGACAAACAAGGTACACTAGATGCAGATGGATGGACAGCGAATGGACAGCAGAAGGATAGATAGACAGACAGACAGATGGATGGATGGATGGATGGATGGATGGATGGATGGATGGATGGATGGATGGACAGAGGGATGGGTGTAAAATAATATCCCCCCCCCCCCCCCCGACTACTCGTCACCGGGGCATAAAAAGACAAGTTTTGTGATCACAGTGCTGTATTTGGGTGAAGAACATTTTAAATAGCAGCATTAAAAGTGCCAACGAGAGATATGGGTGGAAAGAGCTTACGTACTAAAGACCCACAAAGTAAATCTTCTGTTTCTCAGGTCATTTTTTGTGAGGAGGGCCTGAGAAACATATTCTTAATTTCTTTGGTCTATACAAAAATTACTAAGCAAGATACTGTAAGGCCTACCTACACACTTCTGATGATGGGAGTAGTTCCTCCAACATTACAGTCTATAAAATATTAGATATGTTTTCAAAACACACTTACTTTATAAGTAAAATGATAACTCTTAAAAATCCACTAATTTTCACTCTGTACAATGCTGTCAACTGAAATAGATAAATGGTTTGGCCTATATCCACTTTTACAATCTACCTTTTGGATAACAACACCAACATAATTTTTTGCATTATTCTAAGGTCATAAATTTTCCCCATATGTTTAACACTGTTGAAGTTTCTAACTATAGATGAAGTGATGCACTTGATTCCACCCATAATATTCATTAATTTATAAGACCTTAACCCTTTTTTTAAAAAAAAATACCATACTACCAGCAAAGGTTGCTTTAGTACAGCAAGAAGATCTTCATAAATAATTGTTTTATTACCATTTATTGGAGAGTGCCTATTGGCACTCTAGGGCACTCTCCAATAAATGGTAACAAAATAATGTTTTATGAACATTTTTTAGTCTATTGTTCAGCAAACAACAAGCTTATGCATACAATGTTAAAACCAGTATAGTGGCTTTCAGCACTCAATCAGTTATGGTCACATAGTTCTGCACAAGATCAGCAGCATGGATATAAAGGCAAGTACAGCCAATCATTTATACCCATGTTTCCCATTTTAGAGGACTTCCACCCCAGGTATTGTTTACCAGGTCCTATTTTACCAGTAAAACATAGCTTGTTTTGTAAACAAGCACTGCTTTACATCCCAGGGATCCCACCACAATGTTAACCCTTTCAATCTGGTGTTCATAAATGTTTGCATAAAGTAAAAGTTTACAGTCTATGGGCAGACAATAAAATAAACACATAACTAGGGCCGTAAGATTAAATTATTACTGAACCTCCCCACAAATTTAAAATAGACTCACCCATTTTGATGTATACAATTGTGTGTAAGACAATACCATACTGACATCAGCATTGAAAGGGTTAAAGAATTAATCTTATTATGGGCTAAAAAATTTATTTTGACACACCACAGACTTATTTTAAGATTATATCTCACCTGGTTTTCCCTTCTTTTGATCAGCACAGAGGTACAAATTTTTTTACCGTGAATACCTATTCTACTATATATAAAAAGCCTACGACATAAATTTTAGCTTCACACCAACCGTGGTGAACACGCCAGCAATGGGATTTCAAAAGTAAAAATTTACACCTACAGTGGAACTACATCCAAATTGACCTTTGGTGATCTCACCTAGAATGCAAACTTGTCTAAATTTTTCACTCACTGCCTCGTGAAGAATGAAATGAAATCGGCAATTATTTTTACGTTTTTAAATAAGTTTACCTCATAAGATACCACAAATTAACAGACATATGTTGTCTCATGTTAATAAAGTATCCACAACTCGAAATAGTATGTTATTAAAATGAAAAAGACCCCCGTAATTTGCGCGTTTCATTTTCTGTTTCGTTTCGGCTATAAAACTACCAGCGGAAGTATCATCCATCACAGCTCATGTAAATAAAAACAGAATCGCATGAGTGAATATTGATTTATTCAACATTTAAACTTTTATTAATCTGATGATCATGGTATAAATAAAATATGCCCAAAGTAGTTTGGTGTACCAAATGTTCACCACTTGTGGTGAAGTGGTGTTAACAGCACACCAAAGGCTTCAGTTAACACCAATTCACCACGAGTGGTGAATTTGGCGTGCGGTTAACACCACTTCACTACGAGTGGTGAATATTTGGTACACCAAGCTACTATGGGTATATTCTGTATATTTCCAATAGTTTTATCTCTTGAGGATTCTTAAAATAATTGTGCACTATTCCAGTGCATTATACGCATTCCAAAAATAGCCATGGAATATCCTGGGACATTTGACTGATTAACAAAACAGGCCCTTTCAAGAGATTTTTTCCCAGAATTCTGTTTCATTAAATCTAATTTCAAGAATGAGAATGCCAGTCTTGGGCAAGGTCCTTTAAAATAGGCAGTGTACTTAGGTTTAAAATCCTAATGGGTAGCAAAATTCTTCCTTGGATTGTTCAATATAATATAATATTTATTGCATGTCAATGACTTTATCAAAAAAGTGGTCGCGAGGAAGAAGACTACATACTTAGGCCCCTGCGAATATGGATTTTTTTTTTACTCGATTTTTGAAAAAAGTACACCCCAAAAAAAGTGTACTAGTTGATTGAACATGAATTTGAACCAAGTTAGTCGAAACCAGGTGTCCATGTGCAGTTTCATATGTGATATTTCCAGTTTAAAATAACCACATTAGGATTGTTTTGGCATTGTACTGATGATTTATCAAAATATTCATGCTAACAATGAGTAGTTCATATGTTAACAATGCAGCACACTTGAATGCATGATTGGATAGGATATAAAAAATCTGTATGTACCAATGATTGCTTTGCTCCCACCTTCACTTTAAGCTTGGCATCGTCCGATCTTGCCTTATCATGAAGCGATGGATGCTTCTTACTGCAGTGTACCAAAGGTGAGATGAAGCCCCCGTCGATTGGGTTTTGTCATACATGTGTATGTAGCCATGGCTTTATCTGCTATAAAATATGAGTGTATTACCGATGTCATTTAGAATCACACAACATGCGTTGGTAATGACATTGGTAATACAATGTAAGTTCCTTGCTGATGATTTGTGCTTATTTCTTTGCGCTCAATTCCTCGCATTATTTTGACAATTTAGCCAGCACATATTATTTATTTATTAAGGTTAACAACACTTTAACAGCCAAAGTTATATCGTGTCGGTGACAGTTTTATGGGTGGAGGAAGCCGCAGTACCCAGAGAGAACTACAGAGCAACGATGAGCAGCTGCCAGCTTCCCAACATTGTAACTCCACTCTGCAGCACAGGCAGGGTTAGATTGTTTGAAGACATGCGCCCATCGACGTGCAGTATGCCTTAGTACACAGCGTCATTGTGCCTCAATGTGGACAATCGGGGTTAACAATGACACATCGTGGGAGTCCGAATCCATCGCTCAGATGGTCACCCATCCAAGGACAAATCAGGCACAACATTGCTTAACTTTGGTGATCTTACAAGAACCTGTTACTGCAATGCTACTGTTCCCCCTAGCCAGTACTAAATGATGAATGTACTTTTATTAATAACGTTTGTTTCATATTCAATTTTTATATTTGTGATTTTATTTTCAAATCAAATTTCTTGATCAACTCGACTTTGACTCGAACAATCAAATATTCGCAGGGACCTTGAGGATTACTATGTTGGCACAGTCAGACCCATGCCAAGCAATTTATATAATATTTATTATGTATAAATTATATCTTTTCGTGTGAGCTATATCATAGCTTGTTTCAATGTATTATGTTGACTAACTCTCTGCATACTTAATCTGCAGTTCAAAGTTTTGATATTTTGACATTAGTGTTACAGGGTTAATTTGTTGAATGATATTCAGTCACTTTTCATAAGGCCGCACAAAGTAGATCTTCTGTTTCTAGGGTATTTGATGACTGGATTCGCATCGCAAATACTACACAAAAATGTCCAAATGCTAACCATTTTTCTTTCATATTGGCCTTATACTCACTATTTATCATCACTTTTTGAAGCTAAAATGGAAATTGCTAATCAAATTTAAAAAAAAAAGAAAAGAGGCCCCCAGGGGGCCTGAGGACGCTCACCTGACATGGTAGCATAAATATCAACCCAAGGAACTGATTTCAACAAGTTGCATCTGCCTCTCCTAAGAAAAGCTTGTACCAAATATTCTGACCAGTGGATCTGAAAAAAATGATTTTTAAAGAATATTCCTCATATTGAACTAAGTAATAATTTGGGCTTCCACAGGGAGCCCAAATATAAACCCAGGGACTTGGCTTGAACAAACTTGAATCTCACCTCCAGTGGGATGCTGTATACCAAATATTAAAAGATTCTTACTGGTGGATGTGAAGATGAAGATTTTTGAAGAATATTCTTCATATTGAACTAAGTTATAATTCGGGCTCCCACAGGGAGCCCAAATATAAACCCAGGGACTTGGTTTGAACAAACTTGAATTTTACCCCCTAAGGATGCTGCATACCAAATATCAAAACATTCTGACAAATGGATCTGAAGAAGAAGATTTTTAAAGAAAATTCCTCATTTTGAACTAAGTTATAATTCGGGCTCCCACAGTGAGTCCAAATATGAACCCAGGGACTTGGCTTGAACAAACTTGAATCTCACACCCATAAGCATGCTGCATACCAAATATCCCACAGAGAGCCCAAATATAGACCCAGGGATTTGATTTCAATAAACATGTGAAACAATCGTCCAAAGATGTTATATGTGAAATTTGAAAGCTTTTGGAGCAGTGGTTTGGGAGAAAAGTAGTCTTAAATGTTTTTCTAATTACCCACAGTGTTAAAAAATGCTGAGTCAGTACTTTTTCAAAGTCCCAAAAAAGTACCCCATGATAAAACCGATAGCAATTTTTTTTGACCATTCCATTCTGTTGGTCCTAAGGAAGCTTCACACCAAATAAGAATTCTCAGTGCCGTGTAATTTTGGAGATATGGACATTTAAATTTTTTTCTATTTTTAGCACCTTGGGGGGGGGGGGGGGGGGGGGGGGGGGGGGGGGTGACGGGAAAATTTTTTGGGGCATAAATTAAGTACTTATGACCCAGTAAGCCCTCATATCAAATTTGGTTCAAATCTGCCTCTCCGTTTGAAAAATTTATTTTGGGGCGGGGCAAAAATTCTTGCCCCATCCACAACAAAGGTAAATATAGCTCCTCGAACTTCTCTTGAACAAATCCGAGTCTACACCTCAAAAGGAAGCCGCACACCAGATATCAAGTCTCTGCTACTGCTGGTTCATGAGAAGAAGATTTTTTAAGATTTTAGCTCACTTTTTGGGCGTGACCCTATTGAGGGGTGAGCAGGGGTCAGCCGAGTGGGCGACTTGGGCGAAGAAGTTGCCCTGTCATTCAAGTCGCCTTGGCTTACATTGGGAGCGAAATTCAAGTCGCCCTCCAAAACTTCCTTGAGAGACATGGCAGTTTACTGTATTTTCTTATGTTTTATTTTTTAAAAACACCCGCTTCCGCATTCGCAAAAAAAAGTAAACATGGCTGCTGTTAAAGTCCGTCACACGGCTATGAAAATATCCTAAACTAGCCCAATTTTATATTTCTGAAAAGAATTGTAATGGCGTAGTTGTTCGAACAATTTGCCCCAACTGATAGCAACCAGCACAAAATGGCTATTTAAAAACAAAGTGCCAGCCAAAACAACGAATCACACAAGACACGCATCGAGTTAATTAGAATTTATTAAAGTTAACCACCGTTTCAAAACAAAAAAAAAATGTATTGGAGACAGTTCGTCCATATCGAAATTGCTTGCGGTTACGCTCTGTTCCACTGAAAAATTGGTTGCATTGAAATTCGCCCTGCAATTTGCATTGAATGTTTTTCTTTGAAAACTTGTGAAGTTGTGTTGGAAGGGGGTTAAATGTAATAAGGCTACAATAGAAAACACAGGTATTTGGATGGATAAGAATGGCAGACCTTCAAAGCACCAATCGCACGCGTCAGTGTATGATGGTTGGCAGAAATTGTCAGTTTTCTGAACAGTGTATTATTACCCAGTGCAGCCGCAAGGGAGACAACTGAAATATTTTGTCATTTACCTTAGAAATAAATTAACTCAAATTGTTAATAACGTTTAATTTACGAAGGATATCGAAAACTTTTTTAACTACGCTTTTCAACTCAGTTAGGGCATTCAGAAACCATGAATGACCCAGCTTCTTATATGAACTTGAAATTTATTTTAAACACTTTAAATATTGTTTTAAAAAGAATATACCTTCTATTACAGACAAGAACACTCTCACCATGGGTCATACTAAATTTCAAATCCACTGCGTTGAGGCAAATACAAAATCAACTGCATGGTAACCTTAGTCATCACTTTTTAGGCAAAGAGTTAGGGGGTATTCAGAAACCATGAACGACAGTTTTTTTTCTGGGGGGGGGGGGGGGGGGGGGGGGGGAGGGAGGATTTTAACCTACATTCTGTTATATACCATCTGACTTAGTTTTGTGTGTGTGTGTATGTTTGTATAACTTTTATTTATTTTTTTCTCCACAATGGTGTCCTCTATGTTCATTTATTTTGTCACAATATCATATACGTTTTATGTTTTTTTTTCTGATTTCTCCATGTCCACTGACTTCTCCCTCCTGGGTCCTGACTTCTCCCTAAAGTCTCTGATCCTAGATTGTACACTGGAACATCATCTCTACTCAGCACAGTACAGATCAGGGGCTCTGCAAAGCTTCGAAGATTTAAATCAATGTCGAAAGTGATGGTCTGATTTAGAATGATTCAGGATTCAGGATCGACACTGAATGGCCCTCCCAATCTGTATATTTTCAAATAGGGTGACATGTTAGATTTAAATCAATGTCGAAAGTGATGGTCTGATTTAGAATGATTCAGGATTCAGGATCGACACTGAATGGCCCTCCCGATCTGTATATTTTCAAATAGGGTGACATGTTTTTTCATGAAGGTAATATGGCAAATAAATGTCTTCTACCAATGAAATCATGCTGCAGAGATGAAAGAATAGTTGCCTTTTGTATTTTGATTCAATTGGTTTATCAGTGTCTGCCTAACAATTTACATTGTTACAACAGTATTTACATGCATGAAGCAGCGCGCAGGAATCATATACTTCACTTTATAGCTGCAATGTATCATTACTCTCTGCATTCAAGTACTCATGCCACCTAAAGCATGAGCAAGCCACAATGAAGTGCATGGTAAATAGGTAATTTGGTAAAATAATAACTGATTTCATGAAAACTGTTTTGCACCATTTCAAATTTGATTTAGGATTTGATGTCACAAGTTTGAACATCTGATTCAATTTGCTTTGAAATCAGATTCAAGAGTAGATATTCTGATTCACAAGACTCTGACAGATTGGAGTTTCCAAAAGGGAGGGTCAATGGGGTATAATGGAGAGAAAAATGTGGTAAAAATCAGATAAAATGGGGTGAAATATGACTATACAGTGGAACCCACTTAACTGGATATCTCTTAACTGAATAACCCTGTTAATTGAATATAATTTCCCAACACAAAATCATTTACCATACCTCCAGTACAAATTTGACCTGTTAATTGAATATAGGTTATAGAGTAAACTCTTGTTAATTGAATAAAAAATCTTGTAACCTTTCAAGAAATTACCCTGACTCTCCCCAGTTTTCCTTTGTTTATCGACCTATTTGGCCTCAGTACATCCAATATAGGCATTTAATCTCTTATATTTTATTTGACAGAGCTCATAGAGCTCTGTCAAATAAGATACAATAGAATAAATGCTAAGTTTATCAAGAATACAGGAAAGTGACACAATCCCTGTTAATTGAATACTCCTGTTAATTGAATAATTTTCATGGCAAAGTCAATTAACAGGGTTCCGCTGTATTCTGTTTATCAAATTACCACTGAACCTGGTTTGTGTTCTCATCTCAGTTTGTAAAGTTACTGCAGGGTTTCCATATGTGAAGGTCAATGGGGTAGATTTAGGTGAAAAGGGGTGAAAATGAAAATGTTACTTCTAATATTATTTCTCTGATTTTCTCCCTTGATTTGCAATGGACGACTTTTTAGCCCTTGATGGGTGGGCCAGCTTGTCTGTAGAAATCCACCACACTAATAGTTAGACTTACCGTATTACTTATATCTGTTTCAAGTTTTTTGTAACTTTCAGATTTTTGGTTTGCAAAGTTCACATCCTTTACATCTATATTGATTTTGATAACTATAAAGAATGTACTTGCAGCTGAAACAAATAAGAATCATGTGATTAACCCTTTAATACTTTTGTACGTCTTATGACAGCGAGTTGATACTTTGTGGTCATTTGTTTTGTTATTATTTTTCGATTTTTTAAAGTGACAACTGTTGAGCTAAATGTTATCGCAGCTTAAAATACTAACATAATCCTGCTGTCAAGACTTCTTAACCCTTTACCCAACGTAACGGCCAAAACCGGCCAGCGCTATTCTCAAAAATCGCCAATTAATTTTTAAAATATTTTCATTTTTTGTCTCAAAAACATAGGTTATGACCCCTCGTTGGAACGAGCTCGTCGAGCTCGTTCCAACGAGGGGTCATAACCTATGTTTTTGAGACAAAAAATGAAAAAAATTAGTTATTCAAGAATTTTTTTTGCAAGTGTCGTCTGCTTTTCATGTTAGGTAAAGGGTTAACTGACTAAGTGCTAGAAGGGCTTTTCAAAAAATGAGGATACCAGAGCAAAAGCCAACACATTCCTTGCATATATTTCATATTCAGTCAAACACAAATTATATTTTGTTTATATAAATCTGTTTTATTACAAATTATTGGAGAGTGCCTCTGGGCACTCTCCAATAATTTGTAATAAAACAAGTTTTGAATAACAAATTCAGACCACCAAAAATAATCTAGCCCTCAACCAGTTAATCACTAATGTGAAAAATATCTTGTTATTTTGAAAAACGTTGAAGAAACTGAATTCCAAGGGACGTTTAAACGTCAGAATAAAAAGTCTCAAAGGGTTAACGTTCCTATACAAACCTTTTATAGTCTGGTAGCCTTAGGTCGAAAGAAGCTTGGAAGAATAGTTGGAGAGAAACTGTTTATTTCCTTATTTATTTATTTATTTATTTATTTATTTATTTATTTATTTGATTTTAATGACACTTTCAACAGCAGGGTTGTTATCATGTCAGAAGAGAGCATCTGTACAGACTTAATTTTTTTTTCAATCAATTTTACAAACATATACCACATCTCCAGGATTTTCTCTAAGTATGAATAAAAACCCGAAGCATTAGGACGTGCAAGTTATGTTTAAGGAATTTTCTGTACCAATGAAATTTCTAGTACAGAGAGAGAAAGTCTTCAATCAATTTCGTAATTGTTATAAAACATCTGCTCACTGATGTCAAACAAAATTTCATACAGAAAGGTTTTTCTCGTAATTTTTTCACAATTACCAAACATAACGGCCCAAACCGGCCAGCGCTATTCACAAAAATATCCAATTAATTTTAATAATTTTCATCCAGCTCGTTCCAATGAGGGGTCATAACCTATGTTTTTGAGACAAAAAATGAAAAAAATTTGATATTCAAGAATTTTGTTTGCAAGCGTTGTCTGCTTTTCATGTTAGGTAAATCAAACAAACTTTAACCAATTCAATCTAGTGTTACTTGGGTGGGAGGGATGTTCCAAGTTCAGTCAAACAAGACTGAATTGGTTAAATTTATAGTTGCATTATGGTATAAAATTACTAGTCGAACTTTCGTATTTCGATCCGAGTGTTCAGAGGGTTAATTATTTGGTGAAAACAATAAATGGTTCAATTCAGGTTGCATACTGTAGAAAAATAGGAATGGCCCAATGGGATTTTTTTTATACAGTGGAACCCTATTAATTGAATAGTAACTCTGGCAATGAATATTATTCATTTAACAGGAGTGTTCAATTAACAGAGATTGTGTCACTTTCCTGTATTCTAGATATAAAGGGCAGTATAACAATATCAAAGTTTTGCTGTCTGTCACCTTGACCTCGATGATATGTACTTGAATGAAAGTCATGACACACTTTTGAGTCATGAGCAATAATTGTACTAAGTATGAATAAGATCTGTCAATTATACCAAGTTATATGGACCAGACAAAAGTGATAATGGAATATCAAAGTTTTTCTATCACCTGAACATAGGGCCTGTGACCTTGAGGACACATATCATATTATAATTCACAACATACTGTCTTCTGATAATACATATTGTTAAAAAATTTTGTCACAAAATGTTCAGAAGTTTAGAAGTTATGGGCAAGACAAACAACAGGCAGACAAACAAAATAGCTGATGGCAGACAGCGGACGGATGAACGATGGACAAATCATTACCAGAAAAGCTCTGCTGACACTTATCAGGTGCAGCTTAAAAATTATCACAACAAACATGCAAGCCGGAAAATAATCAGTCTGATATTTGCAAAATGAGGTGCCCGGAGGGTGAATTTGATGATTCTATCCCATACAATGGGACAATTTATCCTCTGGGTACCTCTTCTGTTTAGTTTTGAGACCCTGATTCAGATTGAGGTTCACAGAGGGTAAATTTAGTGATGCTACCCAGCTGTATTCACCGGTGTGTCTTTATTTAAGAATTGAATGCAATTTTTATAATCTTTATTAGAGTATGAACATCAAATTCATACATAATTTGTACCCATTCCCACACGTTCATACTCCAATAAAGATTATGAAAATTGCATTCAATTCTTATAATTACATTCCGTAACTGTTTAAACTACTTTTTACCAAACAACAAAGCAGAAAGACGAAATAAAACATGTACGAACAAACAAGGCGAAAAACCACCCTCACACCAAATACAAAGTGCACAACTCTGATTTTTAATTTTCACAACTTTAGAAATTGAAACGAGTATTTTAGTAACTGGCTTTATGCCACAGCTGGGAAATGTCACCAAAGAAACAACAGCGGAGTTGATCACTGCGAGAGGCACTAAAAGTTAAAAACCCACCCAAACACTGCCCGAATTACATTCTGTCAACTGCGCTCTACCATAAATGCAGGTCAAAGTTTGATCAAATGTATTCATTGGAAAATGATTACATTTGGTCATGACGTTTTCACCCAGCTGACAAATGGATTTGAGTATTTGGACCCAAAACGTATAACTACATTAACAATGTAATTCTTTCAGTATGAATTACAATTGAGAAGTCTGAAAATGCTAATGAAAATTAAAATTTTCACCCAAATTTTATTTCTACCTATACCCATCTCACCAACAGAATATGCTTTACTCCTTATTAACCTCTCTTCTTAAAAGTTAAAAAATTTATAGTAATTTATATATTTTTTATACTTACCAATGACCCAGACTTAGCTGGTGCTAACTCTAACAAAACCAGGGCCAAACACAAATTTTGCCCCCCAATCCCCCAAATTTGCATCCAAAACCAAAAGAAATCATGTCCTATAGGACCTCCATACTTCGCCCCTACTGCGCATACGCAGTGTCAAGGACGTTCCGAAATTGGCGCCAATTATCATTCTTACTGGCAGTGCCTGGTCAGCGCTATGTACTCAGCGGGGAGGCAAGAGTTCCCAACTCCTGGGAGGGCCATCCCCGTCTGGGTCATTGGTAAGTATAAAAAATATATAAATCACTATAAATTTTTTAACATTTTATACTGTACCAATGACCCAGACTTAGCTGAATAGTAAAAAGGCTGGAGGGCCTAGGACAGAGAGGAAAATCCAATAAGCTCAACTATATAATATAGAGGCAACCCCTTAAGGAGAAAAGGAGTATTAGGCTTTACATGTATCTTTCTTATTTAATGTTAAATTAGAAAGATACAATACCCTTCATAATTGAGCACAATAACATTCATGTTCTCTATTAACATCCAGTATAACCCTTTATACTAATTATTTTTAAAGTAAGCCAATAAATAAAATTAGTCCAGAGAATTGAGACTCTTTATAATCTTTTAAAAGTGTCCGAGGATTGTATATTAATGTTTGACACTTGACATATACAAATGCTTCACACCGAGCTACACTTTAAAAATATGACATGAATGAATTTTAACATTAATATTACACTTTAAAACCATCCCGGAAGCGACTCAGAAATACTGACTTTGGAGGAGGCATTCCCTTGCTTTTCACTATAAAGCAGGTGACCTAAGGGAACACCCTCCACCCCCCCCCCCCCCCCCCCCTTCCCCTTGCTCTGGGTCAAATAGCCCAGAGCGAAGAGGGCAGTCGGACGGAGTCACTGCCGGAACAGAAAGCCTGCATAACTATAGTTGCAACTGTTTAGTGGACGACATTCTGAGCAACAGATAACGGACCTAAACAATGCAGGTCTCCAGAAATGGACTCAATATTTCTGAGATAAAAATTCGTGAATGTGGATGGCTGAGACCAATAAGCAGCCTTCATTAAATCTGTAATAGCAATACTATTAGCGTAAGCCCAAGAAGTAGCAAGAGCTCTTACTTCATGAGCGGAAATCTTAAGCACAGACTGCTGAGAAGAAGATAAACTCTCATAAGCAGTACGTATAGTTAATTGAATTCATCTAGCAATAGAATGGACCGAAATGTCCTTTCTATTAGGCATCAAAGACAGAAAGAAACGTTTCCGTCCCTTTCTGATAAACTGAGATCTCTGTTTATAGATACGTAACGCTCTAACAGGACAGAGTAAAGGCCTATGCCCGTCTGAAGACGGAAGAGCCTTAATGACAATAGGTTCCGGATATTTATTAGGAGCCTGATTCTTAGCTAAAAAACCCACATTAGTAGTGAAGGTGATAGTGTTCCCGACACTACGATAGTGAGAATCATCCACCGACAGTGCATGAAGCTCACTGACTCTTCTAGCAGAAGAGAAAGCTAAGAGAAAAGCTGTCTTATAAGATAAGAATTTGAAATCTACTGTCCCAAGAGGTTCAAATGGCTTTTCCTTCAATTTAAGAAGAACCCAAGCTAAATTCCATTTAGGAATTAACCTAAGAGTTCTGGGTCTATTTATCGAGAAGTTTCTAACCAACTTAGATAAAGAGACATTAGATCCAATTTGTAAACTATCATGATGTGCATAGGTATCAAATAACATAGACCTATAACCCTTAATAGTAACAGACTGCAGTTTGATTTCGTCAAACAAGTATACTAGAAAGTTTGCAATGTCTGGTATAGAGGGATCGAAAATATCTACAGAATGATCCCTACACCAACGACGAAAAACCTTCCACTTAGCCGCATAGTTTAGCGAAGAGGAGGTCCTCCTACAGTTAGAAATCGCGTCCACTGCTCGTCCTGTAAAGTGCTTGCCATGCAAGAAGGACTGCACAACGGAAAAACGTGAAGGTTGAGACCTTGCGAGTTGTGATGGAGTTGACGCGATTTCCCCTGCGAAAGAAGATCCTCCCGTGGAGGAAGCTTTCGCGGTAGGTCCCACAACAGACACCTGAGTAGATTTATCCACGGTCTCTGTGGAGACAGAGATGCTACCAACAGAATCTTGCATTGAGATTGTTTTATCTTTAGCAATACTTGCTGAATTAATGGCGCTGGAGGATACGCATATCCTATCATTCTGTCCCAAGAGATCGACAGAGCGTCTACTGCAAATGCTCTTGGATCCGGACACGGAGACACATACGTCTGCAACTGATTGTTGAGATGTGTCGCAAATAAATCTATCATTGGCCGTTCCCATTGGTAGCAAATCTGATTGAATACTTGTTTGTTGAGAGTCCACTCCGATGGCAACAAGCGACCCTTTCGTGAAAGGGAGTCTGCTAGCACATTCAGACGACCCGGTATGTGACGGACTGAAAGAAGAACCTGATGTTCTAGCGCAAACAGAAGGATTCTTTCCGTTAGATTGAACAACGGAACTGAATGAGTGCCTCCCTGATTCCGTATATACGCCACTACTGTCGTATTGTCGGATAGGATTTGGACATGAGCATTGTGAATAATGTCCATCCAATGACGTAACGCAAGCCAAATTGACATCATTTCCTTGATGTTTATGTGCTTGCCCAGGAATTGCGGATCCCAAAGACCCTGGCATCTTGAATCCGTTGGGATCAATGATGCACCCCAACCTGTTTGACTGGCATCCGTCATAATGGTAAAACTCGGATCCGGCAACTGCAGCGGAACTCCCTGAGTTAACCACTGAATGTTTGCCCAAGTCTGAATCTCTTGTTTCACTTGATCTGACAAGAGAACGTCTATGTCGAGCGAATGAATTTTCACACTCCAATTCTGAGTCAAGAAAATTTGGAGAGGATGCGTGCGTAACCGCTCCATCGGAATGAGATCCGCAGCGGCTCCGCACAGACCTATCAGTCTCATAAATTCTCTCGCTGTGACTTTGTCTGCGTGCAGACAATAGCGAGCGTAACAACTGACTAATTTCGCTCTGGTTAACGGCAGATGAACGAGATTGTTGTGCGTCTCGAAGCTCATTCCCAGATGTGTGAATGACTTGGACGGCACCAGATCCGACTTCTCCTCGTTTACTATAAAACCGAGACGACGGAGCAATAGAAGTAGATTCTGAACATCGTTCTGAAGCGTTAACTCGTTGCCGTACCTCTGAAGAATGTCGTCCAGGTAGGCCGACGTTACCACAGACGAATGAGCTCGGAAATAGATCATTACCGAGTTCATTACCCGAGTGAAAGCCCAGGGTGCTAGATTCAATCCGAAGCACATCGCCCGGAATTGATACACCACTCCTAGGACTGCGAAGCGTAGATACTTTCTGAATGTCGGATGTACCATGACGTGAAAGTACGCATCTTTGAGATCTATGCTTGTTGCATAATCGTTCACCCGAATACTCGCTCTGACTTCGGAGCGACGATCAGCTTGTTTATCCAGCTCAAATCTATGACTGGACGGAACGAGCCGTCTGGTTTCGGAACCAGAAACAGATGGCTGTAAAATCCCGGAGTCTCCTGGTTTTCTACGACCTCTACCGTGTTCTTCATTAAAAGAGATTGCACCTCTGATAATAGAGCGTCTCTTTTCTGCGGATTTGACGGAAGTTGAGTCCACTTTGGACTTCGAGTTAATGGAGGCTTTCGTTTGAAGGATATCTTTAGACCTTCCGAAGTCACTCCTCTCACCCAAGGGTCGTCCGTAATCGACGCCCATTCTTGTGAAAAGCTCGACAACCTTCCGCCAACCGGTACGCGATAGAGGTTTAAGCCATCACCTCCTGGACCTGCGAGGCCTGCGGTAGGAGAAACCACGTCCTCCACGACCCGCACCTCATCCCGTCGACCTCGGGGCGTCCGACCGGTTGTCCCGGCCCGAAGGACGTCCCGAACGTGAGTCGCTACCTTGACGGTCTCTCGAATAAGACCAAGAGGACGCACCGGAACCTCTATAGGAACCTCTCTTGGGTGCATTAGACCCAGAAGTGCCTGTCTTATTCTTGTCTGCCGTATCCGACTTCTTAGAAGCAGATTTGAACAACAGAGAATCCGAAGCTTTCTTTGTAATTTTATCATAAATAGCAGAAAGCTTGCCGTCAAAGAGAAGATCTCCGGAGACCGAAGCGACTCTGAGAGAGTTCTTCACCTTAGTATCCACAAGTGTGGATGTAGCTAGGGCTGCGTCACGTCTAACCAACTCCAGGTTTGCCACTGAAAGGGCGGAGTTACACGTGGAATAAGCTACTGCCCTTGAAAGAAGTCTTAAAGAGGATTGTATATCCTGAAATTCTTTCCCTTGAAGGCGCAGTGATAACGCCTTAGTAAGGTGATCTGCGTAAGATAAGGTATCTAAACTGGCTCTGTTAGACGAAATAGCTGTTTCCAACACCGCGGTTGGAATATAAGCCGACGACGTTAATGATAGCTCTAAGTCTTCCGCCTCGTCGTCCATACGCAGAGGAACTCTCGGAATACCCTGTCCTGCCGTGTCAAATTTATTCCTTGCATTATCGAAAGGCAGGTTGAGAGTATTAGCGGACAAGAAACCTGCTTTCCCCGTTTTGGAAGCAAGTTTAAATATAGCGTCGTTCAATAATTCAAATGTTCTTGCAACATTATTGGACTGCGACGGAAACTCGGGAGCGGTGTCCCTGAACCGCTCAAAAAATTCAGAGTCCAATGACACTATAATCCTCTTGTCCGGAACCGCAGCAGTCTGGCCCGATGGAACAACTTGAGGGAGAAAGTGCCGGATGAAGTCCACGGCAGCTTTATGTTGTTCCGAAAGGGATAGCTCCAAATCGACCGTATCCCTTTCACCATCCGGTCGGACCTCATGATGCTCCCGGTCGTCCGCCCCCAATGCTTCGGCGGAGCGTACCGACCCAGCGCAATTCCCGATCCGACACCGTTTCTGTCGGCTGCTGGGATGCTGCGATAAGTTGTGCTATCTGCACAAGTACGTCCGGCATCGAGACCTGCGGAGGCGCAGTCTTTCGCTGCTTCGCCGAGGGCAGCTCCGCATCTGATGGCTCCCGCATACTTTTTCTATGCGAACGTCCGGAGTCCATCGGCCTCGTGTCCCTGGCTGCCGGATGGTGTGACCTGGTCGCCGAAGAATCCCTGATCGGCGAAGCTGGTAAGATATCGGCGGTCACGCAGCCAAGGTGCGGTCGTGTGCGCTGACGAGAAGAAGAAGCCTGAGCAGTCTCGGCGGACTGCCTATACAATGGAGCGTCCCGAGCGACGGACGTATGCTCCGCTTGCGACACATTTTGTACCACAACATCTGGTCTCAGATGTTGTTGTACGAGAGAGGGGCCTCTCTCGCTCGCGGCCCGGCTGGACCTGGACGAGCTAGGAACCGGACTCAAAGGCTTCCTCCGATCTCGCCTACTATCCGCCATCACTGGGTGTGCACGCTGAATGTTTAAAGTGCTCGCATCACCCAATATTTCCTCCTGGACCGCATCGGACGAACCCGGCTGCCAAACCATTCGGTGAATGGACGCTACACCGGGCGAGCTAGCGGACGACATTTGTTTAATCTCCATGAGCACTTTTGCCGCTAGCTCTGTATTCATTTGTGACGACGGAAGCGCACTTGCGGAAGATAACATGGAAACATCACCCTGTTCTTGTTCCTCTGAAATAGAAACTGAGAGAGTAGAGTGACCTTACGGAGAAAGAGCCGGCATAGCCCTTTCTCCAGTAACAACATACCGTGACACACGTTTCTAATGTTTGTCATCCCAATATTGACATATAGAACAGGGATTAGTGCGAGAACACTGACTACAATTAATACAATGATCATGAAAGTCAGAGGAAGATTTCTTCCTATTACAATTTGAACAATATCCTTTCATTGTGAAAAGTCAACAACAAGTCCTAGTTACTCGCACAAACCCCTGACACAAAGATACATAATAACATGATCCATTAATAATGAAAAAACAATTGCAAATCAAAATAATTTTTGAAAAATATTTTTTCAGCGAAGCCCAAGTTTCTGAAAAGTAACGTTGAGCCCCGATGGATCCGATGGCTAAGTGTGGTCAAAAATTTTAAATTTATATTAAATAATTAATGCGACACTTACGGATAATAAAAATGTATCTTATAGTGAGATAAACTACACCAAAGGCAAACAGCCCCCCCTCAAAAAAGACTGTTGCCAATGTAAACATACAGTGTAAAACACCAGAAAACATGACTCCAGGCACTGAAAAAACTGGCCCGAAATCAGTCATCAAAATTACACTCTATCTGATGCAAGACAGAGACTCCCAGGGGAGAATCTGCAGAACATCAGATGGAAGATGCAGAACACAACGTTTATACACCCATGGGTGAAAACGTAACTATGGGGAAAATAACAGAAAACATTCTGTAACCAAGCAACTCTCCCAAGAGAATTTTAGAAATTAACTTTCTCAAAAATATGCCAAAAGCATGGGAGAATTGCAAGGGGGGACTTAGAAGGCCAGGGGAGAGGAAACACTGAATAAGCAGTGCAACTTTTTAGCAAGAATGACAACAAGAGGCCCATGACTCGAAAATAGGCAACTTAACATAATTTCATAAAAAATTTTAAGTACAGCCCTGATTATTTTTTGTCACTCCTTTTTCCTCTCCTCCTTCTATATCCTCCTTAGAATCACCATTTCTCCAATAATTACGTGTCTGGCATCCTTTAAACTGAGATTTACAAGCACAAAGATCAGTGAGATGTTGACTGATGAAGGGCCAAACAGAGAATGATAATTGGCGCCAATTTCGGAAGTCCTTGACACTGCGCATGCGCAGTAGGGGCGAAGTATGGAGGTCCTATAGGACATGATTTCTTTTGGTTTTGGATGCAAATTTTGGGGATTGGGGGGCAAAATTTGTGTTTGGCCCTGGTTTTGTTAGAGTTAGCACCAGCTAAGTCTGGGTCATTGGTACAGTATAAAAATATAGCAATTTTGAGTTTCTTTACAATGAGAAATTAATAATTTTTGTGAATAGCACTTGTCGGTTTTGGCTGTTACGCTGCATAAAGGGTTAATAATAATAATACACTTTTACTTTTTTATAATCTATATTTTTATTATTTGTCAGGATGATTTGCTACTTGAATGCAACAAGGCAGTAACAGTGCTTTAGCATTGCAGATGCTGCCTTGTTGAACTCTTAGGATGATACATAGTTAATTTGTTCTCGATTACAATCAGATTTCATTTGGCACTAAAATCTCTTCATTTGGCACCAAAAGAATTCATCTGGCACTGAACAAAAATACTACTCGGCTCCAAAAGATTTTGGGCCAGTGTGAACACTGCTCCTCACATCACCTGGTCTTGAATGAGTAGTGAATGCAATGAGTTTACTGGATCTTTCAGATATATTTGTAATGCTTTTTTAAGGCACTAAAGATGAGATATTCAGGAAATTCCAGGGCAACAAGGGCTACGCAAAATGTGGGCCACTGCCCTTGACCCGTAGGCAGGTTTGAAGTAGCCTTAACCCTTAAAGGTCTTAAGATTTTTAAACACTTTCGCAGTACATTGAAAATCTACCTCCTGTGGCTTTGCAGTTGTTTCTAGTCAAGTCTTGACCGCCTACAACCTTTTGTTGAGTCTTCCAAGGCTTTGTGATTTATTATTTTAGTGTGTCATTTTTGATAAAATAAACAAAATTGACACCATCAAGTAATCAAAAGATATTATTCAGGGATGTGGCTAGCAGTTTTCGATGGGGGGGGGGGGGGGGAGGGTAGTGAATTTCCAACTAGGGGAGGGACTGGGAGGGGGTTCCTCTCCTAGTTGGAAGTTCACCACCGAGAAAAAATTTGAAAATGAAGCCATGAAAGGGGGCATAAAATTTATTCTAGTAACTAACTGAAATGCCAACAAATTTATGATAGAATTGACAGGTTATTATTATTTGGTATTATTCTGGGAATTGAATCTGTATTAAGCAAATGTTCAAGCTGAGTACTTTGAGCAATTCAAACTGTCCTAACATTAAATCAGATCTGATGCAGGAATGATTATTTTCGATGTTTCATCATTTTGTAACTGTGAATGATGGAATTAACTCAGAATAACGATTTTACATGATGTGATTTTCTTGAAGTGCATTTCAAGGATTTTTTTTTTATTACAATAAGTAAATGTACTACAGAATACCTATACCTACTGACATCTTGCACACTTATGAAGCTCGATATTGCATACACTGTAGTTGTAAATGGTAACAGTTGGAATTTTTGCTGATTTGAAACTGAGTTGGAATTTTGGGAAGTAAAGACATATGCACCATCAAAGAAGCTCTAAAATCCAGATCGATGGAATTTCCAACTACTCATGACTTGCCCTCCGAATTTCCAACTATAGGAAATTGTGGCCATGATTGAGGAGGGGGGGGGGGGGGGAAGGGGTAGCTTAAGACCCTCCATTGGAACATGCTATTTTTTTGAGACAAAAAAAATGAAAAAAATAATGAAGATTGGCCAGTTTTGGCTGTTATGTGGGGTAAAGAGTCAAATATTTCTGCAAAATTATGTCCAAATATCTATGTCTGTCTGACATACATATCTGTTTGTTTTCTTTTGATGAATGGTTTCATTAACAAACTGGATACTCAAAACCTAGTGGGTAAGGCAGTTAAATTGTTGTATAATATTTGCAAAAAGTTCCACATGAGCCATTGGTTGCTTGTGTCCACCAAAAAAACTCAAATAATATTATAATTCAGGTTGAATGCAGTAAAAAATAGGGTTTGTCAATCAGGGTTTTCACTTTTTGGCTGTATTTTTTCTTCAGTTTTTTCTCTAATTTTTGAGACAATGAAATGGTAATGTGCAAGATGCATGTCATGAATATGGCAACCTATGAAACACCCATTGATGCATAACTGCACAAATATTCTTGAATTTATGATAACAATTCTTTTGAGATTTTGTTTCAATGGCAAATATACTACTCAAAGTTTGCTAAGCATCAAGTATATCCAATACCTGTTTTACGTTTTAGTTGAAATATTGTATTGAAAAGTGTATATATTTTTTATTTAATTATATCTTTAATGATTTAAGTACAGAAATTAAGATTTTATTTGTGTTTGACATTATTTTTTAGCTTTTGAATACGATAAACTTGGAAAATGGATATTATTGGTAAAAGAGGAAATTTTTCAATTTGTCAAAATGTTGACAGAGCGAACTGGTATGGGTTCAATATCGAGTATGAGAGCCATTACTGTTAATTACACCTTGACAACGCCTTCTCATGCTCCCAATCAGGTTCCTGGTGGTCCTTTGTGGGATGTTGTTCCATTCTTGGACCAGCATGGCACCAAGCTCTGGGACACTTCTTGGCTGGAGTGGATGGGCTGAAATTGCAAGCTGCAACTCATTCCAGACATATTCGATTGGACTGAGGTCAGGGGATCTCACTGGCCAGTCCATACACTCAATCTCCTCCCACTGTCAGTACTCCCCGACAGCATGGGCAACATGAGGACAGGCATTATCATCCATCAGAATGAATCTATCACCCACTGCACCTGCATACAATCTGATGTGGACATCCAGGATCTCATCAATATACTGTTATGCAGTCAATGTACCACGTTCAACGACACAGAGCTCTGTATGTCCATCCCAGCTGATGCCGCCCCTGACCCTCCACCATAGCAGTCATGCTTAGCAATGCTGGCTGCATGGAATCACTCTCCTGGTCTTCTCCATACCCTAGAATGCCTATCTGTGTGGTCTAGGCAGTACCTTGATTCATCTGTAAAAAAGACAGGTCGCCAATCTTCACTGGTCCATCCAACATGGTCCATGGCCCATGGCCCATTCATATCGTGCCTGTCGGTGGTTATGGGACAGCGGAATGCGAATAGATGGTCTTCTCGATCGGAGACCACCTTCGTGCAACCTTGCCCGGATAGTATTCATCGAAACATTTACTCCAGATGCATTCTGAAGGTCACCTCGAGGCTGGGTTGCTGTGGCAAAGCACTTCCAATGAGCCTGAATGATCAAAAAGCATTCTTCAGCGGCAGATGTTGCCCTGTCTCTGCCACCACCATGCCATCTTACCGGTCTGCCATACTGCTGAAATCTTGCCCAGGCTCTGGTGATCACGGTATGGTTCACACCAAGGGCTTCACCAACCTCACGATGGGTAGCCCTTGCCCCACCATCCCTACAGCTGGCCACATTTCTGCTTCAGACAAATGTCTTCTCACATTTGCATTTGCCATATTCAATCATTAAATCACAAGGGTTTGTGTTGAAATGAAGATTGAATACCCTACACATGTAGACAGTGCATGCTTTCCATGACTGTCACAAAAAGTTTGCCTGTCAAGAAAGCCAATGTAAACACTGGGAACCATCTCAATACATTCCTCAATCATACCCACCAAAAATATCGCAGATATGTCACAAGCAAATTTCACAATGATGTGTCAAATATTTGGTGCTTAGCAAACTTTGAGTTGTATTTTTTAACACTTTACCTAACACAAAGGGCAGGTGACACTTGCAAATAAATTTCTTGAATAAGTAATTTTTGTGATTGTTTGCAACAAAAACATAGCTTATGACCCCTCAATGGAATGAGCTCGCTGAGCTCATTCCAATGAGGGGTCATAAGCTATGTTTTTGAGACAAAAAAGTGAAAAAAAAATAATAATGAAAGTGTCAATGACACTGTAGCTCAACTTGACAAACTTGAACTTGGTAAGTTATAAATGAAATGGCAAAATTGAAGATCATTGGTACCAATGTTATTTGATGAAATTTCAACATAACAGCATTGTGTGTGCACAACGTCTGAGTAATCCATGCCTTTTTAAATGTGAACTGTAAGACTGGCTAAAGGAAGAATAATGATACACAAATGCAGTATGTTCAGAGGTTATTGCAAATGGCAACTTTTTTCACAGAAATGAATGTTAATCAATAGCTCTTATCTAAAGGTCTTGCCTAATGAGCACATCAAGTTCAAAAACAATCCTATGATAAATGTTAAAAAATTTATAGTAATTTATATATTTTTTATACTTACCAATGACCCAGACATAGCTGGTGCTAACTCTTAAAAATATAGGGCCAAACACAAATTTTGTCCCCCAATCCCCAAAATTTGCATCTAAAACCAAAGAAAACATGTCCTGAATGGCCCTCCATACTTCACCTCTACTGCGCATGCGCAGTGTCAAGGACGTCCCGAAATTGGCGCCATTAATCATTCTTATAACCAGTGCCTGGTAAGCGCTATGTACTCAGCGGGGAGGTATGAGATCCCAACTCCTGGGAGGGCCATCCCCGTCTGGGTCATTGGTAAGTATAAAAAATATATAAATTACTATAAATTTTTTAACATTTTTATACTGTACCAATGACCCAGACATAGCTGAATAGTAAAAAGGCTGGAGGGCCTAGGACATAGAGGAAATTCCAATAAGCTCAATTATATAAAATAGAGTCATCCCCTCGAGGGGAAAAGGAGTATTAGGCCTTACATGTATCTTTCTTATTTATGATAAATTAGAAAGACACAACATCTTCCATAATTGAGCATCATAACATCCATGTACTCTATTAATATCCAGTATAATCCTTATACTAATAATTTTTAAAGTAAGCCAATAAATAAAGTTAGCCAAGAGAATAGAGACTCTTTATACTCCTTAAAAGTGTCTGAGGATTGTATAATAACACCTGCTTGACACGTGATACATTCAAAAGCTATACTTTAAAAACTATGACCTGAAAGAATTTTTAAAACATAAACTTATCACTTAAAAACCATCCCAGTAACAGCTCGGAATTACTAACTCCGGAGGAGGTATCCCCTTGTTTTCATAATAAAACAGGGACCCAAGGGAACACCCTCCCCCCCCCCCCCCTTCTCCTTGCCCTGGGTCAAATAGCCCAGAGTGAAGGGGGCAGCAGGACGGAGTCACTGCCGGAACAGAAAGCCTACCTAGCTATAGTAGCAACTGTTAAGTGAATGACATTCTGAGCAGTAGATAAAAGACCTAACAATGGAGGCCTCCAGAAATGGACTCAATATTCTGAGATAAAAATTCATGAATGTGGATGGCTGAGCCCAATGTGCAGCCTTCATAAAATCTATAATTGCGACACTATTAATGTAAGCCCAAGATGTAGAAAGAGCTCTTACTTCATGAGCCGAAATCTCAAGCACAAACTGCTGAGTTAATGATATACCATAAGCAGTACCGATAGTTAATTGAATCCATTAGCAATAGAATGGAGCGTAATGTCCTTCTATTAGGCATCAAAGACAGAAGAAGCTTACGTCCTACTAATAAACTGATATCTGTTTATAAATACTTAAACTCTAACTGGACAGAGTAAAGGCCTATGCCCGTACGAAGACGGAAGGACCTTAATAACAATAGGTTCCGGATATTTATTAGGAGCCTGATTCTTAACCAAAAATCCAACATTAGTAGTAAAGGAAATAGTGTTTCCGATACTACGAAAGTGAGAATCGTCCACCGATAGTGCATGAAGCTCACTGACTCTTCAGTAGAAGAGAAGACTAAGAGAATTACTGTCTTAAAAGGTCAGAATTTGAAAACTACTGTTTCCAAAGGCTCAAATGATTACTTAGGTAAATAAGAACCGAAGCTAAATTCCGTATAGGAATTTAATCTAAGGATTCTAGGTCTATTTATCGAAAAGTTTCTAACTGACTTAGATAAAGAGACATAAGACTCAATTGTAAACTATCATAGAGTGCATAGGTATGAGATAACATAGACCTATAACCTCAATAATAACAGGCTGCAGTTGATCTTGTCAAACAAGTATACTAGAAAGTTGCAATGTCTAGTATGGAGGGATCAAAAATATCAACATAATGATCCCTACACCAACGACGGAAGAGCCTCCACTTTAGCCGCATAGTATAGCGAAGAAGAGGTTCTCCTACAGTAAGAAATCGCGTCCATAGCTCGTCCTGTACAATGCTTGCCGTGCAAGAAGGACCACACAACGGAATACGTGAAGGTTGAGACCTTGCGGGTTGTGATGAAGTTGACACGATTTCCCCAGCGAAAGAAGATCCTCTCATGGAGGAAGTTTCGCGGTAAGTCCCACATTAGACACCTGAGTAAATTTACCCACGGTCTCTGTGAAGACAGAGATGCTATCACCAGAATTGTATTGTGGATGTTTATCTTAGCAAAACTAGCTGAATCAACAGCGCTGGAGGATACGCGTAACCTATCATTCCGTCCTATTTGATCAATAGAGCGTTAACAACATAAGCTCAGGGATCCGGACATGGAAACACATATGTCTGTCTGCAATTGAATAGTGAGTTGTGTCGCAAATAAATTATCATTGGGCGCTCCCACTGATAGCCAATCTGATTGAATACTTGTTTGTTGAGAGTCCATTCTGACGGCAACAAGCGACCCTTACATGAAAGGGAGACTGCTAATACAATCAGACGACCCGGAATATGACGGACCGAAGCAGAACTTGGTGTACTATAACAAACAGAAGGATTCTTTCCGTTAAATTGAATAACGGAATCGAATGAGTGCCTCCCTGGTTCCGGAGATACGCAACTACTGTCGTATTAACGGACAGGATTTGGACATGCGTTTCTGAATAATGTTCATCCAATGACATAGTGCAAGCCTAAATAACATCATTTCCTGGAAGTTAAGTGCTTGCCTAGAAACTGCGGAACCCAAAGACCCTGGCACTTCGAATCCGTTGGGATCAATATTGTACCCCAACCTGTTTGACTGGCATCTGTCATAATCATAAAACTCGGATCCGGCAACTGCAGTGTCACTCTCGGAGTCAACCACCGAATGTTTGCCCCAGTCTGAATCTCTTGCTACACTTGATAGACAAGAGAACGTGTATATCGAGCAATTCATAGATTGCTGAAAAGTTGCCGTCGAAGAGAAGCTTCTCCGAGACCGAAGCGACTCTGAGAGAGTTCTTCACCTTACTATCCACGCGCGTGGATGTAGCCAGGGCTGCGTCACGTCTAACCAACTCCAGGTTACCACTGAAGGGCGGAGTTATACATGGAAAAACTACTGCCCTTGAAAGAAATCACATTGAGGATCATATCCTGGAATTCTTTCTCTTGAAGACGTAATGATAACGCCTCAGTAAGGTGGTCTATATATGATAAAGCGTCTAAGTTAAGTCTATTCGACATCATTGTCGTTTCCAACATCGTGGTTGGAATTGACATAGACGGCGAAAAAGATAATTCCCAGTCTTCAGCACCGCCGTCTAGACGCATATGAACTCTCGGTATGCCTTGTTCTGCCAATATAAATTATTACCTAGAATTGAAAAAAGGCAGAATAGAGCATTGCGGACAAGAAACTAGACTATCATGCTTGGTAGCAAGCTTATATATAGCGTCGTTAAATAATTTGAATGTTCTAAAGACATTATTGGACTGTGTCGGTAAGTCAGGGACAATGTCCCTGAACCGATCCAAACTCCGTGTCCAATGACGCTATTAGTCTCTTATCCAGCATCGCAGCAATGTAGTCTGACGGAACAACCTCTGGAAGATAATGCCGGAAGAAATGTATGGCAGCTTCTGTTGTTCCGAAAGGGAAAGCTCGAAATCGTCCGAATCCCTTTCGCCATCCTGTCGGACCCTATAAAGTGTTCTGTCGTCCGAACCTGATGCAACAGCGGAGCGCACCGACCCAGCGCCGTCGGATTATTCCTGATCCGACCGAGAATTTGTCGTTTGCTGGGATGCTGCGGTAAACTGTGCTATTTTGGATAGCACGTCCGTCACTGAGGCCTGTGGAGAAGCGGTCTTATGATGCATTGCCGCTGGAAGCTCCGTGTTCGTTACCCCGTGCATACTTCTATTATGCGAGCGAACGGAGTGTATAGGCCTCGTGTCCCTTGGCTACCGAATGGCGTGACCTGTTCGCCGTGGAATCACTGAAAGACGAAGCTGGCCGGATACTCGAGGTCACGTAGCCAATGTGCGGTCGTGTGCGCTGCTGTAAGGATGAGGAAGCATTATCGACAGTCTCTTGGACTGTCAATATAACGGAGCATCCCAAGCGACGGACATATGCTCCGAATGCGAAATATCTGTACCACAACATCTGGTCCCATATGTTGTTGTACGAGAGAGGGACCTCTCTCGCTCGCAGCCCGGACGGACCTGGACGAGCTAGGAACCAGACTAACAGGCTTCCTCCGATCTGTCCTCTAATCCGTCGTCACTGGGTGTGTACTAAAGTCTATTATAGTGCTCGCATCACCCAAAACTCCTTCCTAGACCGCAATGGACGAACCTGACTGCCGAACCATTCGATGAATGGACGCTACATCGGGTGAGCTAGCGAATGTCAACTCCGTCGATCCTACTAGGGACCTGTTAGGCGATTGACGTATTCCATGAGCATTTATTGCTGCTAGCTTTTCATTAACTATGACGACAGAGGCACACTTTTGAAAGACATCTCAGTAACTCTGCGAACAAGAAACCAGACATGCTTGTTAATAGCAAGCATATAATAATATATATAGCGTCGTTCAATAATTCGAAAGTTTGTGTGACATTATTGGACTGTGTCGGAACAGAGGGACGATGTCCCTGAACCGAACCAAAAATTTCTGTGTCCACCGACGCTATCAGTTTCTTATCCGGCATCGCAGTATTCTGGTCTGACGAAAGAACCTCTAGAAGATAAAGTCAGATGACATACAAAGCAGCTCATGTTGTTCCGAAAGGGAAAGCTCGAAATTCTCCGAATCCCTTTCGGCATCCCGTCGGACCGGATGAAATTTTCGGACGTCCGTACCTGCTTCCGTGGAGCGTCCCGACCCAGCGTCATCGGATAATACATAATGCGACAGAGATTCTGTCGTTGCTGGGATACTGCGATAAGCTGTGCTATTTGGGATAGCACGTCCGTCATCGAGGCCTGTGCAGTAGCGGTCTTACGATGCTTTGCCGCTGGAAGCTCCGTGTACGTTGATTCCCGCACACTTTCTTATGCGAACGTACGGAGTCTGCAGGCCTCGTGTCCCTGGCTACCGGATGGTGTGACCTGGTCGCCGATGATTCTCTGATTGGCGAAGCTGACTGGATATCCGAGGTCACGTAGCAAAGAGCGGTCGTGTGCGCTACCATGAGAATGAGGAAGCCTTATTGACAGTCTCTCCGGACTGACTATATGTCGGAGCGTCCCGAGCGGCGGACGTATGCTCCGAATGCGAAACATTTTGTACCACAACATCTGGGGCCTCTCTCGCTCGCAGTCCGGATGGACCTGGACAAGCTAGGAACCGGACTAAAAGGCTTCCTCTGTTCTCTCCTCTAATCCGCCGTCACTGGGTGTGCATTTGGTTGCTTTATAGTGCTCGCATCACCCAAAACTCCTTCTAGACTGCAACGGACGAACCCGGCTGCCGAACCATTCGATGAATGGACGCTACACCGGGCGAGCTAGCGGACGTCAAAGGCCGTCAAATCTACTAGGGTCCTCTTGGGCAATTGACGTATTTATATGAGCACTTTTCCGCTAGCTCTTCATTAATTGTGACGACGGAGGCACACTTTTGGAAGACATCATGGATACATCACCCTGTTCCTGATCGTCTGAAATAGAGATTGATAAAGTAGAGTGACCGTGCGGGGAAAGGACCGGAATGGCCAATTCCCCACTAACATACCGTGACACACGCTTCCCATGTTGTCATCGAAATTAACACATACAGAACAGGAGTTAGTGTGAGTACACTGACTACATATACAATGATTATGAAAGTCAGAGGAAGATTTCCTGTTATTACAATTGAACAATATCCTTTCATTGTGAAAAGAAAACAAAGTCCTAGTACTCGCACCAACCCCTGACAATCAAAATACATAATAACATGATCCATTAACATAGAAAAAATAATTGAAATCAAAAAATTTTGAAAAAATATTTTTTCAGAACAGTCCAAGTTTCTGAAAAGTAACGTTGAGTCCCAATGGATCCCAAGCCTAAGTGTGGACAAAAATTCTAAAAATATTTTAAACAATTTATGCAACACTTACGAACAATAATAATGTATCTAGTTATGATTAAATGAACATCAAGATATTATTTTCAAGAAATCCCCCCTCACACAGAGGGCTGTTGTAAATGTAAACAATAAGTGTAAACACACCAGAAGAAGACTCCAGGCACCCAGGCCCGAAATCAGTTACCAATAAAACACTATCTGATGCAAAACAGAGACTTCCAGGGAAGAAACTGCAGAACATCAGATGGTAGATGCAGAACACTACGCCTAACCACCCATAGGTGAAGACGTAAACATGGGGAAACGAACAGAATTCATTCTGTTATCTAGCTAAAACTCCCCAGAAATTTTAGTAATAATATTACAGAAAATATGCTAAAAGCATGGGAGAATAGCAAGAGGGAACTTAAAGGAAAGGGAGAGAGGAAAACACTGAACAAGCAGTGTAACTTGATAACAGGAATGACCACAACAGGCTGTTGCCTCGAAAATAGGTAACTTAACATAATTTCATTAAAAATTTTTAAGTTACAGCCCTGATAATTTTCTGTCACTCATTTTTCCTCTCCTCCTTCTATATCCTCCTTAGAATCACCATTTCTCTAATATTTATGTGTCTGGCATCATTTAAACTGAGATTTACAAGCACAAAGATCAGTCAGATGTTAACTGATGAAGGGCCAAACAAAGAATGATTAATGGCGCCAATTTCGGGACGTCCTTGACACTGCACATGCGCAGTAGAGGTGAAGTATGGAGGGCCATTCAGGACATGTTTTCTTTGGTTTTAGATGCAAATTTTGGGGATTGGGGGGCAAAATTTGTGTTTGACCCTATATTTTTAAGAGTTAGCACCAGCTATGTCTGGGTCATTGGTACAGTATAAAAATGTGGCCTGTCAAAGAATGTTGATGCACAAATACAATAAATTCAAAGATTGTTGCACCCTGCATAAGCATACAAAGTTTCAAAACAACCTGATAATGAATTTGCCCTCTGAGGCATGCCAAAGGAAGATGTTAATGCACAAATGCACTAAGTAGAAGGTCACTGCTTGTGGAAATGGGTTTTGGGTTTTTTTTATGGAAATTCATAAATATACCCTGCAGAGAGTGCAAAAGGGATAAGTTGATGCACAAAAGCAGTAAGTTCAAAGGCTGGTGATAACGACAATAATTTTTTATGGAAATGAAAACAAGCAATAGCTCACATCTAGAGGTCACCCCGAACACACATACCAAGTTTCAAAATGATCCGATCATAAATGTGCCCTGAAGGGTGTATTAAAGGGAAATGAGGTCTGACTAACCTAAGTTCAAAGGTCAACGGCAACATTTTTTGACTGAAATGGAAGAAAATCGATAGCTCCCATATAGATGTCACCCCACACAAGCACACCAAGTTTGCAAGCGATCCAATCATAAATGTGCCATGCAGGGTGTGTCAAAGGGAAATATTGATGCGTAACTGCACTAAGTTTTTACTAAGTTCATCGGAGGTCATTGCCAGTGGTAACATTTTTTGACGGAAATCAAAGAAAATCGATAGCTCCCATCTAGAGGTAACCCCAAACAAGCATACAAAGTTTCAAACCGATCCGATCATAAATGTGCCCTGTAGGGTGTGCCAAAGGGAAATATTGAGGTCTGACTAAACTAAGTTCTAAGAACGTTGGCCATGGGAACATTTTTTGACGAAAATGGAAGAAAATCGATAACTGTAGGGTGTGCCAAAGGGAAATATTGAGGTCTGACTAAACTAAGTTCTAAGAACGTTGGCCATGGGAACATTTTTTGACGGAAATGGAAGAAAATCGATAGCTCCCATCTAGAGGTCACCTTAAACAATCATGCCAGGTTTTAAAGCAATCCGATCTTAAATGTGCCCTGTAGGGTGTGCCAAAGGGAAATATTGAGGTCTGACTAAACTAAATTCTAAGAACATTGGTCGCGGCAACATTTTTTGCAGGAAATGGCAGAAAATCGATAGCTCCCATCTAGAGGTCACCCCAAACAAGCATGCTAGGTTTCAAAGCAATCCCATCATAAATGTGCCCTGTAGGGTGTGCCAAAAGGAAATATTGAGATCTGACTAAACTAAATTCTAAGAACATTGGCCACGGAAACATTTTTTGACGAAAGTTAAAAAATTTATAGTAATTTATATATTTTTTATACTTACCAATGACCCAGACTTAGCTGGTGCTAACTCTAAAAAATCCAGGGCCAAACACAAATTTTGCCCCCCAATCCCCAAAATTTGCATCTAAAACCAAAAGAAATCATGTCCTAAAGGACCTCCATACTTTGCCCTTACTGCGCAAGCACAGTGTCAAGGACGTTCCGAAATTGGCGCCAATTATCATTCTTACTGGCAGTGCCTGGTCAGCGCTATGTACTCAGCGGGGAGGCAAGAGTTCCCAACTCCTGGGAGGGCCATCCCCGTCTGGGTCATTGGTAAGTATAAAAAATATATAAATTACTATGAATTTTTTAACATTTTTATACTGTACCAATGACCCAGACTTAGCTGAATAGTAAAAAGGCTGGAGGGCCTAGGACATAGAGGAAAATCCAATAAGCTCAACTATATAATATAGAGGCAACCCCTCAAGGAGAAAAGGAGTATTAGGGTTTACATGTATCTTTCTTATTTTATGTTAAATTAGAAAGATACAATACCCTTCATAATTGAGCACAATAACATTCATGTTCTCTATTAACATCCAGTATAACCCTTTATACTAATTATTTTTAAAGTAAGCCAATAAATAAAGTTAGTCCAGAGAATTGAGACTCTTTATATTCTTTAAAAGTGTCCGAGGATTGTATATTAACGCCCGTTTGACACTTGACATATACAAATGCTTCACACCGAGTTACACTTTAAAAATATGACATGAATGAATTTTAACATTAATATTACACTTTAAAACCATCCCGGAAACGACTCAGAAATACTGACTTCGGAGGAGGCATTCCCTTGCTTTTCACTATAAAGCAGGTGACCTAAAGGAACACCCTCCCCCCCCCCCCCCTTCCCCTTGCCCTGGGTCAAAAAGCCCAGAGCGAAGAGGGCAGCCGGACAGAGTCACTGCCGGAACAGAAAGCCTGCATAACTATAGTTGCAACTGTTTAGTGGACGACATTCTGAGCAACAGATAACGGACCTAAACAATGCAGGTCTCCAGAAATGGACTCAATATTTCTGAGATAAAAATTCGTGAATGTGGATGGCTGAGACCAATAAGCAGCCTTCATTAAATCTGTAATAGCAATACTATTAGCGTAAGCCCAAGAAGTAGCAAGAGCTCTTACTTCATGAGCAGAAATCTTAAGCACAGACTGCTGAGAAGAAGATAAATTTTCATAAGCAGTACGGATAGTTAATTGAATCCATCTAGCAATAGAATGGACCGAAATGTCCTTTCTATTAGGCATCAGAGACAGAAAGAAACGTTTTCGTCCCTTTCTGATAAACTGAGATCTCTGTTTATAGATACGTAACGCTCTAACAGGACAGAGTAAAGGCCTACACCCGTCTGAAGACGGAAGAGCCTTAATAACAATAGGTTCCGGATATTTATTAGGAGCCTGATTCTTAGCTAAAAATCCCACATTAGTAGTGAAGGTGATAGTGTTCCCGACACTACGATAGTGAGAATCATCCACCGACAGTGCATGAAGCTCACTCACTCTTCTAGCAGAAGAGAAAGCTAAGAGAAAAGCTGTCTTATAAGACAAGAATTTGAAATCTACTGTCCCAAGAGGTTCAAATGGCTTTTCCTTCAGTTTAAGAAGAACCCAAGCTAAATTCCACTTAGGAATTAACCTAAGAGTTCTGGGTCTATTTATCGAGAAGTTTCTTACCAACTTAGATAAAGAGACATTAGATCCAATTTGTAAACTATCATGATGTGCATAGGTATCAGATAACATAGACCTATAACCCTTAATAGTAACAGGCTGCAGTTTGATTTCGTCAAACAAGTATACTAGAAAGTTTGCAATGTCTGGTATAGAGGGATCAAAAATATCAACAGAATGATCCCTACACCAACGACGAAAAACCTTCCACTTAGCCGCATAGTTTAGCGAAGAGGAGGTCCTCCTACAGTTAGAAATCACGTCCACTGCTCGTCCTGTAAAGTGCTTGCCATGCAAGAAGGACCGCACAACGGAAAAACGTGAAGGTTGAGACCTTGCGGGTTGTGATGGAGTTGACGCGATTTCCTCTGCGAAAGAAGATCCTCCCGTGGAGGAAGCTTTCACGGTAGGTCCCACAACAGACACCTGAGTAGATTTATCCACGGTCTCTGTGGAGACAGAGATGCTACCAACAGAATCTTGCATTGAGATTGTTTTATCTTTAGCAATACTTGCTGAATTAATGGCGCTGGAGGATACGCATATCCTATCATTCCGTCCCAAGGGATCGACAGAGCGTCTACTGCAAATGCTCTTGGATCCGGACACGGAGACACATACGTCTGCAACTCATTGTTGAGATGTGTCGCAAATAAGTCTATCATTGGCCGTTCCCATTGGTAGCAAATCTGATTGAATACTTGTTTCTTGAGAGTCCACTCCGACGGCAACAAGCGACCCTTTCGTGAAAGGGAGTCTGCTAGTACGTTCAGACGACCCGGTATATGACGGACCGAATGAAGAACCTGATGTTCTAGAGCAAACAGAAGGATTCTTTCCGTTAGATTGAACAATGGAATTGAATGAGTGCTTCCCTGATTCCGTATATACGCCACTACTGTCGTATTGTCGGATAGGATTTGGACATGAGCATTGTGAATAATGTCCATCCAATGACGTAATGCAAGCCAAATTGACATCATTTCCTTGATGTTTATGTGCTTGCCGAGGAATTGCGGATCCCAAAGACCCTGGCATCTCGAATCCGTTGAGATCAATGATGCACCCCAACCTGTTTGACTGGCATCCGTCATAATGGTAAAACTCGGATCCGGCAACTGCAGCGGAACTCCCTGAGTTAACCACTGAATGTTTGCCCAAGTCTGAATCTCTCGTTTCACTTGATTTGACAAGAGAACATCTATGTCGAGCGAATGAATTTTCAGACTCCAATTCTGAGTCAAGAAAATTTGGAGAGGATGCGTGCGTAACCACCCCATCGGAATGAGATCCGCAGCGGCTCCGCATAGACCAATCAGTCTCATAAACTCCCTCGCTGTGACTTTGTCTCCGTGCAGACAATAGCGAGCGTAACAACTGACTAATTTCGCTCTGGTTAACGGCAGACGACTGAGATTGTTGTGCGTCTCGAAGCTCATTCCCAGATGTGTGAATGACTTGGACGGCACCAGATCCGACTTCTCCTCGTTTATTATAAAACCGAGACGTCGGAGCAATAGAAGTAGATTCTGCACATCGTTCTGAAGCGTTAACTCGTTGCCGTACCTCTGAAGAATGTCGTCCAGGTAGGCCGACGTTACCGCAGACGAATGAGCTCGGAAATACATCATTACCGAGTTCATTACCCGAGTGAAAGCCCAGGGTGCTAGATTCAATCCGAAGCACATCGCCCGGAATTGATACACCACCCCTAGGACTGCGAAGCGTAGATACTTTCTGAAAGTCGGATGTACCATGACGTGAAAGTGTGCATCTTTGAGATCTATGCTTGTTGCATAATCGTTCACCCGAATACTCGCTCTGACCGATCGAATCGTCTCCATATAAAACTTCGGAGCGACGATCAGCTTGTTTATCCAGCTCAAATCTATGACAGGACGGAACGAGCCGTCTGGTTTCGGAACCAGAAACAGATGGCTGTAAAATCCCGGTGTCTCCTGGTTTTCTACGACCTCTACCGCGTTCTTCATTAAAAGAGACTGCACCTCTGATAACAGAGCGTCTCTTTTCTGCGGATTTGACGGAAGTTGAGTCCATTTTGGACTTCGAGTTAATGGAGGCTTTCGTTTGAAGGATATCTTTAGACCTTCAGAAATCACCCCTCTCACCCAAGGGTCGTCCGTAATCGACGCCCACTCTTGTGAAAAACTCGACAACCTTCCACCAACCGGTACGCGATAGAGGTTGAAGCCATCACCTCCTGGACCTGCGAGGCCTGCGGTAGGAGAAACCACGTCCTCCACGACCCGCACCTCGTCCCGTCGACCTCGGGGCGTCTGACCGGTTGTCCCGGCCCGAAGGATGTCCCGAACGTGAGTCGCTGCCTTGACGGTCTCTTGAATAAGACCAAGAGGACCCACCGGAACCTCTATAGGAACCTCTCTTGGGCGCATTAGACCCAGAAGTACCTGTCTTACTCTTATCTGCCGTGTCCAACTTCTTAGAAGCAGATTTGAACAGCAGAGAATCCGAAGCTTTCTTTGTAATTTTATCGAAAATTGCAGAAAGCTTGCCGTCGAAGAGAAGTTCTCCGGAGACAGAAGCGACTCTGAGAGAGTTCTTCACCTTACTATCCACGAGTGTGGATGTAGCTAGGGCTGCGTCACGTCTAACCAACTCCAGGTTTGCCACTGAAAGGGCGGAGTTACACGTGGAATAAGCTACTGCCCTTGAAAGAAGTCTTAAAGAGGATTGTATATCCTGGAATTCTTTCCCTTGTAGACGCAGTGATAACGCCTTAGTTAGGTGGTCTGTGTAAGATAAGGCATCTAAACTGGCTCTATTAGACGAAATAGTTGTTTCCAACACCGCGGTTGGAATAGACGCCGACGACGGTAATGATAATTCTAAGTCTCTCTCGGGATACCCTGAACTGCCGTATCAAATTTATTCCTTGCATTAATGAAAGGCAGGTTGAGAGTATTGGCGGACAAGAAACCTGCTTTTCCTGTTTTGGAAGCAAGTTTGAATATAGCGTCGTTCAATAATTCAAATGTTCTTGCAACATTATTGGACTGAGACGGAAACTCGGGAGCGATGTCCCTGAACCGCTCAAAGAAATCAGAGTCCAATGATGCTATAATTCTCTTGTCCGGAACCGCAGCAGTCTGGCCCGACGGAACAACTTGAGGAAGAAAGTGCCGGATGAAGTCCACGGCAGCTTTATGTTGTTCCGAAAGGGATAGCTCCAAGTCATCCGTATCCCTTTCACCATCCGGTCGGACCTCATGATGCTCCCAGTCGTCCGCCCCCGATGCTTCGGCGGAGCGTACCGACCCAGAGCCGTCGGATAATTCCCGATCCGACACCGTTTCTGTCGGTTGCTGGGATGCTGCGATAAGTTGTGCTATTTGCACAAGCACGTCCGACATCGAGGCCTGCGGAGGCGCAGTCTTTCGCTGCTTCGCCGAGGGCAGCTCCGCATCTGGTGACTCCCGCATACTCTTCCTATGCGAATGTCCGGAGTCCACCCGCCTCGTGTCCCTGGCTACCGGATGGCGTGACCTGGTCGCCGAAGAATCCCTGATCAGCGAAGCTGGTAAAATATCGGCGGTCACGTAGCCAAGGTGCGGTCGAGTGCGCTGATGAGAGGAAGAAGCCTGAGCAGTCTCCGAGGACTGCCTATACAACGGAGCGTCCCGAGCGACGGACGTGTGCTCCGCTTACGACACATTTTGTACCACAACATCTGGTCCCAGATGTTGTTGTACAAGAGAGGGGCCTCTCTCGCTCGCGGTCCGGCTGGACCTGGACGAGCTAGGAACCGGACTCGAAGGCTTCCTCTGATCTCTCCTACTATCCGCCGTCACTGGGTGTGCACGTTGAATGTTTATAGTGCTCGCATCACCCAACATTTCCTCCTGGACCGCATCGGACGAACCCGGCTGCCGAACCATTCGGTGAATGGACGCTACACCGGGCGAGCTAGCGGACGACATTTGTTTTATCTCCATGAGCACTTTTGCTGCTAGCTCTGTATTCATTTGTGATGACGGAAGTGCATTTGCAGAAGATAACATGGAAACATCACCCTGTTCTTGTTCCTCTGAAATAGAAACTGATAGAGTAGAGTGACCCTGCGGAGAAAGAGCCGGCATAGCCCTTTCTCCGCTAACAACATATCGTGACACACGTTTCCAATGTTTGTCATCCCAATATTGACATATAGAACAGGGATTAGTGCGAGAACACTGACTACAATTAATACAATGATCATGAAAGTCAGAGGAAGATTTCTTCCTATTACAATTTGAACAATATCCTTTCATTGTGAAAAGTCAACAACAAGTCCTAGTTACTCGCACAAACCCCTAACACAAAGATACATAATAACATGATCCATTAATAATGAAAAAACAATTGAAAATCAAAATAATTTTTGAAAAATATTTTTTCAGCGAAGCCCAAGTTTCTGAAAAGTAACGTTGAGCCCCAATGGATCCGAAGGCTAAGTGTGGTCAAAAATTTTAAAATTATATTAAATAATTAATGCAACACTTACGGATAATAATAATGTATCTTATAGTGAGATAAACTACTCCAAAGGCAAACAGCCCCCCTCAAAAGAGACTGTTGCCAATGTAAACAAACAGTGTAAAAACACCAGAAAACATGACTCCAGGCACTGACAAAACTGGCCCGAAATCAGTCATCAAAATTACACTCTATCTGATGCAAGACAGAGACTCCCAGGGGAGAATCTGCAGAGCATCAGATGGAAGATGCAGAACACAACGTTTATACACCCATGGGTGAAAACGTAACTATGGGGCAAATAACAGAATACATTCTGTAACCAAGCTAACTCTCCCAAGAGAATTTAGAAATGATCTTTCTCAAAAATATGCCAAAAGCATGGGAGAATAGCAAGGGGGGACTTAGAAGACCAGGGGAGAGGAAATACTGAATAAGCAGTGCAACTTTATAGCAAGAATGACAACAAGAGGCCCATGCCTCGAAAATAGGCAACTTAACATAATTTCATAAAAAGTTAAAAAATTTATAGTAATTTATATATTTTTTATACTTACCAATGACCCAGACATAGCTGGTGCTAACTCTTAAAATATAGGGCCAAACACAAATTTTGCCCCCCAATCCCCAAAATTTGCATCTAAAACTAAAGAAAACATGTCCTGAAAGGCCCTCCACACTTCGCCCCTACTGCGCATGCGCAGTGTCAAGGACGTTCCGAAATTGGCGCCATTTATCATTCTAATAACCAGTGCCTGGTAAGCGCTATGTACTCAGCGGGGAGGCAAGAGTTCCCAACTCCTGGGAGGGCCATCCCCGTCTGGGTCATTGGTAAGTATAAAAAATATATAAATTACTATAAATTTTTTAACATTTTTATACTGTACCAATGACCCAGACATAGCTGAATAGTAAAAAGGCTGGAGGGCCAAGGACAGAGCAAAATGGAATACGCTCAATAAAATAAAATAGAGTCATCCCCTGTAGGGAAAAGAAGTAATAGGCCTTATATGTATCTTTCTTATTTATGATAAATTAGAAAGATACAACACCTTCCAAAAATTGAGCTTCATACATCCATGTACTCTATTAATATCCAATAATCCTTATACTAATAATTTTTAAAGTAAGCCAATAATAAAGTAAGTCTAGAGAATAGAGACTCTTATACTCCTAAAAGTGTGTGAGAATTGCATAATCATGTCCGTTGACATATGCAATATTCAAAAGCTATACTTTAAAAACTAAGAGTTGAATGAATTTTATAAACTTAAACTTCTCACTAACAACCATCCCAATAACAGCTCAGAATTACTAACTCCGGAGGAGGTATCCCCTTGTTTTCATAGTAAAAACAGGTGACCCAAGGGAACACCCTCCCCCCCCCTTTTCTTGCCCTGGGTCAAATAGCCCAGAGCGAAGAGGGCAGCCGAACGGAGACACTGCCGAAACAGACAGCCTACCTAGCTATAGTAGCAACTGTTAAGTGAATGACATTCTGAGCAGTAGATAATAGACCTAACAATAGAGGTCTCCAGAAATGGACTCGATATTTCTGAGATAAAATTCATGAATGGATGGCTGAGCGCAATGAGCAGCCTTCAAAAATCTATAATAGCAACACTATTAATTTAAGCCCAAGAAGTAGAAGAACTCTTACTTCATGAGCCGAAATCTTAAGCACAACTGCTAAGCCAATGATATACCATAAGCAGTACGCTAGTTAATAGAATCCATTAACAATAAAATGGAGCGTAACGTCCTTCTACTAGACATCAAAGACAGAAGAAGCTTACGCCCTTGTAATAAACAGATATCTGTTTATAAATACATAAACTGTACCCGGAAAGAGTAAAGGCCTATGCCCATACGAAGACGGAAGGACCTTAAAATAATAGGTTCCGGATAATAGGAGCCTAACTCTTATGCAACAATCCAACCTAAATAGTAACGGAAGTATTGATTCCGAAACTATGAAAGTGAAAATCATCCATCGATAGTGCATGAAACTCACTGACTCTACAGTAAAAGAGAAACCAACAGAATTACTGTCTAAAAGGTCAGAATTTGAAAACTACTGTTTCCAGAGGCTCAAATGATTACTTAGCTAAATAAGAACCGAAGTTAAAATCCGTATAGGAATTTAATCTAAAGATTCTAAGTCTATTTATCAAAAAGTTACTAACTGACTTAGATAAAGAGACAAAAGACTCAATTGTAAACTATCGTAGAGTGCATAGGTATGAGGTAACATAAACCTATAACCTAAATAACAACAGGCTGCAGTAGATCTTGTGAAACAAGTATACTAAAAAATAGCAATGAGTAGTATGGAGGGATCAACCATATGAACATAATGATCCCTACACCACGACGGAAGAGCCTCCACTTTAGTCGCATAGAATAGCGAAGAAGAGGATCTCCTATAGTAAGAAATCGCGTCCAAAGCTCGTCCAGTATAGTGCTTACAATGCAATACGGACCACACAACGGAATACATGAAGGTTGCGACCTTGCTGGTTGTGATAAAGATGACACGATTTACCCAGTGAAAAAAGATCCTCACATAGAGGAAGATTTCACGTTAAGATCCACAGTAGACAAGAGAGTAAATTACTCATGATCTCTGTGAAGATAGAGATGCTATCAACAGAAATGTATTGTGGTTGTTTATCTTAGCAATACCTGCTAAAACAACAGCGCCGGAGGATACGCGTATCCTATCATTCCGTCCTATAGATCAATAGAGCGTAAACAGTATTAGCTCAGAGATCTGGACAAGCCAACACATACGTCTGCAATTTATTAGCAAGCTGTGTCATAAATAAAACATCATTGGGCGCTCCCATAGATAGCAAATCTGAATGAATACTTGTTTGTTGAGAGTCCATTCTGACAGCAACAAGCGACCCGTAAGAGAACGGGAGTGCGATAAAACAATCAGACGACCCAGAATATGACGGACCAAAACTAAACTTGGTGTACTATAACCAACAGACGGATTCTTTCCATTAAATTGAATAACGGAAACGAAAGAGTGCCTCCCTGGTTCCGGAGATACGCCACTACTGTCGAATTAAAAGACAGGAATTTGGGCATGCGTTTCTGAATAATGTTCATGTAATGACATAAAGCAAGCCTAAAAAACATTATTCCGCGGAAGTTAAACTGATAGCTAAAAGACTGCGGAACCCAAAGACCCTGGCACTTCGAATCCGTAGGGATCAGTATATATCCCAATCTGTTTGACTGGCAACCGTCATAACAGCCACACTCGGGTCCGGCAACTGCGGCGGCACTCTCTGAGTCAACCACCGAATGTTTGCCCCAGTCTGAATCTCTTGTAACACTAGATAGACAAGAGAATGTATAAATCAAGCAATTCATGGATTGCCGGAAAGTTGCCGTCGAAGAGAAGCTCCTCCGAGAACGAAGCGACTCTGAGAGAGTTCTTAACCTACTATCCACGCGTGGATGTAGCTAGGGCTGCATCACGTCTAACCAACTCCAATCAGCCACTGAAGGGCGGAGTTATACGTGAACAAACTACTGCCCTCAAAGAAATTACATTGAGAATAATATCCCGTAAATCTTTTCTTGAAGACGTAATGATAACGCCTCAGTAAGGCGGATTACGTATAATAAAGCGTCTAAGTTAAGTCTACTATACATAATGTCGTTCCCAACATTGAAATTGGAAAAGACATAAACGGCGAAAAAGAATATATATATGCAGTCTTTAATCACACCGTCTAGACGCGTATGAACTCTCGGTATGCCCTGCTCTGCCAAAATAAACTATATGTAAAAAGATAAAATGGCAGAAATGAGCCACGTGGACAAGAAACTAAACTATCATGCTTAGTAGCAGGCTTGTATATATATATAAATATATAGCGTCGAAAAATAAAACACATGTTGTAATGACAATATTGGACTGCGTCGGTAAGTCAGGGACAAAGTCCCTGTACCGATCGAAAAATCCGAGTCCAATGACGCTATAAGTCTCTTATCCAAGATCGCAGCAATGAAGTCCGAAAAATAATCACTGGAAGAAATGCCAGAAGATATGAAAGGCATCTTCCGATACTACTAAAGGGAAAACTCGAAATCTTTCGAATCCCTTTCGCCATCCTGTCGGACCCTATAAAGCGTTCGGTCGTCCGTAGCTTGATGCAACCGCGGACCGCACCGACCCAGCGCCGTCGGATAATTCCTGATTCGACCGAGAAACTGTCAATTGCTGGGATGCTGCGAAACAACTGTGCTAACTCGGATAGCACGTCCGTCACTGAGGCCTGAGGAGCAGCGGTCTTACGATGCATTGCCGCAGGAAGCTCCGAGATCGTTACCCCGTGCATACTTCCAATATGCAAGCGAACGGAGTGTATAGGCCTCGTGTCCCTTGGCTACCGGATGGCGCGACCTATTCGCTGTGGAATCACTGAATGCCGAAACTGATCGGATACTCGAGGTCACGTAGCCAATGTGCGGTCGTGTGCCCTGCTGTGAGGATGAGGAAGCATTAAAGACAGTCTCTCGGACTGTCAATATAACGGAGCGTCCCGAGCAACGGACATATGCTCCGAATGTAAAATATCTGAACCACAACATGCGGTCCCCTATGTTGTTGTCTTCCTCCGATCTGTCCTCAATCTGCCGTCACTGGGTGAGTACTAAAGTAATTAAAGTGCTCGCATCACCCAAATCTCCTTCCTAGACCGCAACGGACGAACCCGGCAGCCGAACCATTCGATGAATGTACGCTACACCGGGTGAGCTAGCGAATGTCACTCCGTAAGCGATAGACATATTCCATGAGCACTTATTGCCGCTAACTCTTCATTAACTATGACGACAGAGGCACACTTTTGAAAGACATCTCCATAATTCTTCGAACAAGAAACCAGAAATGCTTGGATAGCAAGCATAAAATAATAATATATATAGCGTTGTTCAATAATTCGAAAGTTTGTGTGACATTATTGGACTATGTCGGAACTGAGGGACGATGTCCCTGAACCGAACCAAAAATTTCTAAGTCCACCGACGCTATCGGTTTCTTATCCGGCATCGCAGCATATGTTGTTCCGAAAGGGAAAGCTTGAAATCCTCCGAATCCCTTTCGGTATCCCGTCGGACCGGATGAAACTTTCGGACGTCCGTACCCGCTTTCGCGGAGCGTCCCGACCCAGCATCGTCGGATAAAATATATGCGACAGATTCAGTTGATGCTGGGATGCTGCGATAAACTGTGCTATTAAGGAAAGCACGTCCGTTTCCGAGGCCTGTGCAGTAGCGGACTTACGATGCATTGCCGCTGGAAGCTCCGTGTACGTTGACTCCCGCACACTTCCTATGCGAACGTCCGGAGTCTGCAGGCCTCGAGTCCCCGGCTACCGACCCAGCGCTGTCGGATAATTCTCGATCCGACACCGTTTCTGTCGGCTGCTGGGATGCTCCGATAAGCTGTGCTATGTGCACAAGAATGTCCGGCGTCGAGACCTGCGGAGGCGCAGTCTATCGCTGCTTCGCCGAGGGCAGCTCCGCATCAGATGGCTCCCGCATACTTCCTATGCGAACGTCCGGAGTCCATCGGTCTCGAATCCCTGGCTGCTGGATGGTGTGACCTGGTCGCCGAAGAATCCTTGATCGGCGAAGCTGGTAATATATCGGCGGTCACGCAGCCAAGTTGCGGTCGTGTGCGCTGATGAGAAGAGGAAGCCTTAGCAGTCTCAGCGGACTGCCTATACAACGGAGTGTCCCGAGCGACGGACGTATGCTCTGCTAGCGACACATTTGTACCACAACATCTGGGGCCAGATGTTGTTGAACGAGAGAGGGGCCTCTCTCGCTTGCCGTCCGGATGGACCGGAACGAGCTATGAACCGGACTAAAAGGCTTCCTCCGTTCTCCCTCCGATCCGCCGTCACTGGGTGTGCATTAAGTTAATTTTATAGTGCTCGCATCACCCCAAAATTCCTTCTAGACCGCAACGGACGAACCCGGCTGCCGAACCATTCGGTGAATGGACGCTACACCGGGCGAGCTAGCGGACGTCAAAGGCCGTCGAACCTACTAGGGTCCTCTTAGGCAATTGGCGTATTACATGAGCACTTTTCCGCTAGCCCTTCATTAATTGTGACGACGGAGGCACACTGTTGGAAGACATCACAGATACATCACCCTAATCTTGATCGTCTGAAATAGAAATTGATAAAGTAGAGTGACCCTGCGGGGAAAGGACCGGAGTGTCCAAATCCCCAACAACATACCGTGACATACGCTTCCCATATTGTCATCGAAATCATACGATACAGAACAGGAGTTAATGCGAGTACACTGACCACATATAGAATGATAATAAGGTCAGAGGAAGACTTCCTCTTAAAACAATTGATCAATATCCTTTCAATGTGAAAAGAAAACAAGTCCTGGTACTCGCACTAACCCCTGGCAAAATACATAATAATAATATGATCCATTAATATAGAAAAAATAATTGAAATCAAAATATTTTGAAAAAATATTTTTTCAGAACAGCCCAAGTTTCTGAAAAGTAACGTTGAGCCCCAATGGATCCCAAGCCTAAGTGTGGAAAAAAATTTTAAAAATATTTTAAACAATTTATTCAACACTTACGAACAATAATAATGTATCTAGTTATGATTAAAATAACATAAAGATATTATTATTTAGAAATCCCCCCCTCACACAGAGGGCTGTTGTAAATGTAAACAATGAGTGTAAAAACACTAAAATAAGACTCCAGGCACCCAGGCCCGAAATCAGTTACCAAAAATACACCATCTGATGCAAAACAGAGACTTCCAGGGAAGAAACTGCAGAACATCAGATGGTAGATGCAGAACACAACGCCTAACCACCCGTAGGTGAAGACGTAAACATGGGGAAAGAACAGAATTCATTCTGTTATACAGCTAAAACTCCCAAGAAATTTTAGTAATAATAATTACATAAACTATGCCAAAAGCATGGGAGAATAGCAAGGGGGAACTTAAAGGACAGGGAGAGAGGAAAAACACTTGAAACAACAGTGTAACTAAATAATCAGAATGACAACAAAATGGCTGCTGCCTTGAAAATAGGTAACTTAACATAATTTCATTAAAAAATTTTAAGTTACAGCCCTGATAATATTCTGTCACACATTCTTTTCCTCTCCTCCTTTTCTATCCTCCTTAGAATCACCATTTCACTAATATTTATGTGTCTGGCATCATTTAAACTGAGATTTAAAAGCACAAAGATCAGTCAGATGTTAACTGATGAAGGGCCAAACTTAGAATGATAAATGGCGCCAATTTCGGAACGTCCTTGACACTGCGCATGCGCAGTAGGGGCGAAGTGTGGAGGGCCTTTCAGGACATGTTTTCTTTAGTTTTAGATGCAAATTTTGGGGATTGGGGGGCAAAATTTGTGTTTGGCCATATATTTTAAGAGTTAGCACCAGCTATGTCTGGGTCATTGGTACAGTATAAAAATATTTTAAGTACAGCCCTGATTATTTTTTGTCACTCCTTTTTCCTCTCCTCCTTCTATATCCTCCTTAGAATCACCATTTCTCCAATAATTACGTGTCTGGCATCCTTTAAACTGAGATTTACAAGCACAAAGATCAGTGAGATGTTGACTGATGAAGGGCCAAACAGAGAATGATAATTGGTGCCAATTTCGGAACGTCCTTGACACTGCACATGCGCAGTAAGGGCAAAGTATGGAGGTCCTTTAGGACATGATTTCTTTTGGTTTTAGATGCAAATTTTGGGGATTGGGGGGCAAAATTTGTGTTTGGCCCTGGATTTTTTAGAGTTAGCACCAGCTAAGTCTGGGTCATTGGTACAGTATAAAAATATGGAAGAAAATCGGTAACTCCCATCTAGAGGTCACCCCAAACAAGCATGCCAGGTTTCAAAGCAATCCGGTCATAAATGTGTCCTGTTGGGTGTGCCAAAGGGAAATATTGAGGACTGACTAAACTAAGTTATAAGAACGTTGGCCCTGGCAACATTTTTTTAGTGCCAAGTAGAATATGATTGAAAATGAGAACAAATTAACCATGTAGCATCCTTTAAGTGCAACAAGGTGACATCTGTTCCTTCAGATGACTTGTTACTAAGAGCCATGATAATATCAGGGACATGGCGATGGGAGGTTATCAGAGACATTCTAATGAGGGATCATAAGCTATTTTTTATTATTCAAGAAATGAAAAAATTTAGTTATTCAAGAATTCTATTTGCATGTGTCGTCTACCTTTTGTGTTCAATAAAGGTTAAAAATAAATGTAATCTGAATTTGAATAAATGTAAGTTTAACCCTTAAGGCCTATTTCCGACTTTTACAACCTCAGAACAGGTGCCCTTAAGATGCTATCATGAGGAGGTCCTGTTGGCAACAGACAAATTAGGTAGGCAGTGGTTTCTAGTCATGTCTTGGCTGCCTTAGGCACTAGACGTATAAAAGCTGCGGGCTGGTGGGAATTCAGAACACTTGTCCAGGCCCTTAATGGTGCTAAGAATAAGTACATCCAACATGCAGACTCTGGTTAAACTTGTAGGTTTCATTCAGAGTACCTTGCAGAAATTTAAAGTAATTTCTTGGCTGCCCATCTTAGCAGCCGATATTTGATTGCAATCTACTGCAAATCCACAGGACAAGTTATGACAAAAACGTCACCCATTATCATCCATTAACTCATGGAAAGGAATATTATGTGTACATCATAAAGGGAGAATGGCATAATGTGAAATCGTCATACTCACATGTAGAGCACTGCGCCCGATTGGTTGATCCTTCTGACTCAGTTGTTTTTCCTGTTGGACACTCTTGGCATTTAGCTAAATTGGTATTGCTTCGGTAATACCCACGCTGACATTTATCACAGGTATTAGTAATAGAGTTGTACTCTGTACCTACCACACAGGCACCTAAAATGTAAACACATCCATGGAGTCAACAAAAATAATAATAATAGAGTGGAATCCTGTTAATTGAATAACCACTTTGGCAATACAAATTTTTCAATTAACAGGAGTATTCAATCAACAGGAATGTGTCTATTCTAGAGATAAACTTGCCATTTATTTTATTATACCTTGTTTGACAGATGATCCATAATAGATTAAATGCATGTATTGGATACACCGATTCCAAATAGGTCTATAAACAAAGGAAAACTGGGGAATCAGGGTAATTTCTCAGCAATATACAAGATTTTTTATTAAATTAACAGGAGTTCACTCTATTCAATTAACATATATATTAACAGGTCAAATTTGTACTGGAGGTATGGTAAATGATTTGGTGATGGGAAATTATATTCAATTAACAGGGTTATTGAGTAAAGAGATATCCAATTGAGTGGGCTCCACTGTAATATTAACTTAATAATATTAGCCTTAAATATTAAATGGGCGTGATTTTCTATCACACTTTTGAAAATCATTTCAAAAGTAGAATTTTAGCAGTTATGCACTTAAACACATACTCAAATATTCAAATATCTATTTATTGGATGCAATATTCTAATCCTACAGCCCCCACCCAACCACTCCTGCCCCACCCCCACACACATAAACACATTTCCCATTGAACAACAAACCTTACTGATTACCATGCATCCTTGAGGAAGCAAGAGTACAGTGGAACCCTGTTAAATATAACTGAATAGTCATTTTGCTGGTGAAAATTATTCAATTAAGGGCTAAAAGTAAAAAATCTGTTTCTCAGGCCCTCCCACATGGTCTTGTTGGCAGCTGCAAACTCTCTTTTTATAACCAATGCAAACTTACAACAATAAAAATTAAATAGTTTATGTCTGATATTTTACCCAAGTTAATAAAATTGATAAATTTGTCCCTTGAGTGCAACAAGGCTTTGCAATGCTTTAGCATTGCAAAGCCTTCTTACACTCAAGGGATGAAACACACCACCACCCATGTTATTCTGCAGATTATGAGGCCTAAAACAAAAAACAAACTAACAACATGAACTTTTGATGGCAAAGAAATGATTACAAAAATAAACTAAAAAAACGCTCACCCGCCCTTTTGCAATTTTACCAAAAAATGGCCTGAGAAACAGCTCTACTTTGTGAGGACTGACAGGGGAATTAAATTAACAGGGTCTTGCTCTATTTCTTGTATTCTAGAGACAAACTAAGCATGTATTGTATTATAAATTAAAAGCCTATATTGGATGTAACAAGGCTAAATTAGGTCTATAAACAAGTGGAATTCAGTAATTCTCAGGGCCAATTCTCGACAAATTACAATTATTTTTTTTCAGGTAACAGTAGTTTACTTTATAACCCAGGTGTAAGTAACAAGGCAAATTTTTACTGAAGGCAATTTTTTTTTATCAGCTCGATCTAGAGGTCACCCTAAATAATCATACCAGGTTTCAAAGCAATCCAATCATAAAAGTGCCCTTTAGGGTGTGCCAAAGGGAAATATTGTGGTTTGACTAAACTAAGTTCTAAGAACATTGGCCGCGGCAACATTTTTTGACAGAAATTGAAGAAAATCGATAGCTCCCATCTAGAGGACACCCCAAACAAGCATGCCAGGTTTCAAAGCAATCTGATCATAAATGTGCCCTGAAGGGTGTGCCAAAGAGAAATATTGAGGTCTTCTGACTAAACTAAGTTCTAAGAACATTGATGAAAATTGAAGAAAGTTAAAAAATTTATAGTAATTTATATATTTTTTATACTTACCAATGACCCAGACATAGCTGGTGCTAACTCTTAAAATATAGGGCCAAACACAAATTTTGCCCCCCAATCCCCAAAATTTGCATCTAAAACTAAAGAAAACATGTCCTGAGAGGCCCTCCACACTTCGCCCCTACTGCGCATGCGCAGTGTCAAGGACGTTCCGAAATTGGCGCCATTTATCATTCTAATAACCAGTGCCTGGTAAGCGCTATGTACTCAGCGGGGAGGCAAGAGTTCCCAACTCCTGGGAGGGCCATCCCCGTCTGGGTCATTGGTAAGTATAAAAAATATATAAATTACTATAAATTTTTTAACATTTTTATACTGTACCAATGACCCAGACATAGCTGAATAGTAAAAAGGCTGGAGGGCCAAGGACATAGAGCAAAATGGAATACGCTCAATAAAATAAAATAGAGTCATCCCCTGTAGGGAAAAGAAGTAATAGGCCTTACATGTATCTTTCTTATTTATGATAAATTAGAAAGATACAACACCTTCCAAAAATTGAGCTTCATACATCCATGTACTCTATTAATATCCAATAATCCTTATACTAATAATTTTTAAAGTAAGCCAATAATAAAGTAAGTCTAGAGAATAGAGACTCTTATACTCCTAAAAGTGTGTGAGAATTGCATAATCATGTCCGTTGACATATGCAATATTCAAAAGCTATACTTTAAAAACTAAGACTTGAATGAATTTTATAAACTTAAACTTCTCACTAAACAACCATCCCAATAACAGCTCAGAATTACTAACTCCGGAGGAGGTATCCCCTTGTTTTCATAGTAAAAACAGGTGACCCAAGGGAACACCCTCCCCCCCCCCTTTTTCTTGCCCTGGGTCAAATAGCCCAGAGCAAAGAGGGCAGCCGAACGGAGACACTGCCGAAACAGACAGCCTACCTAGCTATAGTAGCAACTGTTAAGTGAATGACATTCTGAGCAGTAGATAATAGACCTAACAATAGAGGCCTCCAGAAATGGACTCGATATTTCTGAGATAAAATTCATGAATGGATGGCTGAGCGCAATGAGCAGCCTTCAAAAATCTATAATAGCAACACTATTAATGTAAGCCCAAGAAGTAGAAGAACTCTTACTTCATGAGCCGAAATCTTAAGCACAACTGCTAAGCCAATGATATACCATAAGCAGTACGCTAGTTAATAGAATCCATTAACAATAAAATGGAGCGTAACGTCCTTCTACTAGACATCAAAGACAGAAGAAGCTTACGCCGTTGTAATAAACAGATATCTGTTTATAAATACATAAACTGTACCCGGAAAGAGTAAAGGCCTATGCCCATACGAAGACGGAAGGACCTTAAAATAATAGGTTCCGGATAATAGGAGCCTAACTCTTATGCAACAATCCAACCTAAATAGTAACGGAAGTATTGATTCCGAAACTATGAAAGTAAGATCATCCATCGATAGTGCATGAAACTCACTGACTCTACAGTAAAAGAGAAACCAACAGAATTACTGTCTAAAAGGTCAGAATTTGAAAACTACTGTTTCCAGAGGCTCAAATAATTACTTAGCTAAATAAGAACCTGAAGTTAAAATCCGTATAGGAATTTAATCTAAAGATTCTAAGTCTATTTATCAAAAAGTTACTAACTGACTTAGATAAAGAGACAAAAGACTCAATTGTAAACTATCGTAGAGTGCATAGGTATGAGGTAACATAAACCTATAACCTAAATAACAACAGGCTGCAGTAGATCTTGTGAAACAAGTATACTAAAAAATAGCAATGAGTAGTATGGAGGGATCAACCATATGAACATAATGATCCCTACACCACGACGGAAGAGCCTCCACTTTAGTCGCATAGAATAGCGAAGAAGAGGATCTCCTATAGTAAGAAATCGCGTCCAAAGCTCGTCCAGTACAGTGCTTACAATGCAATACGGACCACACAACGGAATACATGAAGGTTGCGACCTTGCTGGTTGTGATAAAGATGACACGATTTACCCAGTGAAAAAAGATCCGCACATAGAGGAAGATTTCACGTTAAGATCCACAGTAGACAAGAGAGTAAATTACTCATGATCTCTGTGAAGATAGAGATGCTATCAACAGAAATGTATTGTGGTTGTTTATCTTAGCAATACCTGCTAAAAACAACAGCGCCGGAGGATACGCGTATCCTATCATTCCGTCCTATAGATCAATAGAGCGTTAACAGTATTAGCTCAGAGATCTGGACAAGCCAACACATACGTCTGCAATTGATTAGCCAGCTGTGTCATAAATAAAACATCATTGGGCGCTCCCATAGATAGCAAATCTGATTGAATACTTGTTTGTTGAGAGTCCATTCTGACAGCAACAAGCGACCCGTAAGAGAACGGGAGTGCGATAAAACAATCAGACGACCCAGAATATGACGGACCAAAACTGAACTTGGTGTACTATAACCAACAGACGGATTCTTTCCATTAAATTGAATAACGGAAACGAAAGAGTGCCTCCCTGGTTCCGGAGATACGCAACTACTGTCGAATTAAAGGACAGGAATTTGGGCATGCGTTTCTGAATAATGTTCATGCAATGACATAAAGCAAGCCTAAAAAACATTATTCCGCGGAAGTTAACTGATAGCTAAAAGACTGCGGAACCCAAAGACCCTGGCACTTCGAATCCGTAGGGATCAGTATATATCCCAATCTGTTTGACTGGCAACCGTCATAACAGCCACACTCGGGTCCGGCAACTGCGGCGGCACTCTCTGAGTCAACCACCGAATGTTTGCCCCAGTCTGAATCTCTTGTAACACTAGATAGACAAGAGAATGTATAAATCAAGCAATTCATGGATTGCCGGAAGTTGCCGTCGAAGAGAAGCTCCTCCGAGAACGAAGCGACTCTGAGAGAGTTCTTAACCTACTATCCACGCGTGGATGTAGCTAGGGCTGCATCACGTCTAACCAACTCCAATCAGCCACTGAAGGGCGGAGTTATACGTGAACAAACTACTGCCCTCAAAAGAAATTACATTGAGAATAATATCCCGTAAATCTTTTCTTGAAGACGTAATGATAACGCCTCAGTAAGGCGGATTACGTATAATAAAGCGTCTAAGTTAAGTCTACTATACATAATGTCGTTCCCAACATTGAAATTGGAAAAGACATAAACGGTGAAAAAGAATATATGCAGTCTTTAATCACACCGTCTAGACGCATATGAACTCTCGGTATGCCCTGCTCTGCCAAAATAAACTATATGTAAAAAAGATAAAATGGCAGAAATGAGCCACGTGGACAAGAAACTAAACTATCATGCTTAGTAGCAGGCTTGTATATATATATAAATATATAGCGTCGAAAAATAAAACACATGTTGTAATTACAATATTGGACTGCGTCGGTAAGTCAGGGACAAAGTCCCTGTACCGATCGAAAAATCCGAGTCCAATGACGCTATAAGTCTCTTATCCAAGATCGCAGCAATGAAGTCCGAAAAATAATCACTGGAAGAAATGCCAGAAGATATGAAAGGCATCTTCCGATACTACTAAAGGGAAAACTCGAAATCTTTCGAATCCCTTTCGCCATCCTGTCGGACCCTATAAAGCGTTCGGTCGTCCGTAGCTTGATGCAACCGCGGACCGCACCGACCCAGCGCCGTCGGATAATTCCTGATTCGACCGAGAAACCGTCAATTGCTGGGATGCTGCGAAACAACTGTGCTAACTCGGATAGCACGTCCGTCACTGAGGCCTGAGGAGCAGCGGTCTTACGATGCATTGCCGCAGGAAGCTCCGAGATCGTTACCCCGTGCATACTTCCAATATGCGAGCGAACGGAGTGTATAGGCCTCGTGTCCCTTGGCTACCGGATGGCGCGACCTATTCGCTGTGGAATCACTGAATGCCGAAACTGATCGGATACTCGAGGTCACGTAGCCAATGTGCGGTCGTGTGCCCTGCTGTGAGGATGAGGAAGCATTAAAGACAGTCTCTCGGACTGTCAATATAACGGAGCGTCCCGAGCAACGGACATATGCTCCGAATGTAAAATATCTGAACCACAACATGCGGTCCCCTATGTTGTTGGCTTCCTCCGATCTGTCCTCAATCTGCCGTCACTGGGTGAGTACTAAAGTAATTAAAGTGCTCGCATCACCCAAATCTCCTTCCTAGACCGCAACGGACGAACCCGGCAGCCGAACCATTCGATGAATGTACGCTACACCGGGTGAGCTAGCGAATGTCACTCCGTAAGCGATAGATATATTCCATGAGCACTTATTGCCGCTAACTCTTCATTAACTATGACGACAGAGGCACACTTTTGAAAGACATCTCCATAACTCTTCGAACAAGAAACCAGAAATGCTTGGATAGCAAGCATAAAATAATAATATATATAGCGTCGTTCAATAATTCGAAAGTTTGTGTGACATTATTGGACTATGTCGGAACTGAGGGACGATGTCCCTGAACCGAACCAAAAATTTCTAAGTCCACCGACGCTATCAGTTTCTTATCCGGCATCGCAGCATATGTTGTTCCGAAAGGGAAAGCTTGAAATCCACCGAATCCCTTTCGGTATCCCGTCGGACTGGATGAAACTTTCGGACGTCCGTACCCGCTTCCGCGGAGCGTCCCGACCCAGCATCGTCGGATAAAATATATGCGACAGATTCAGTTGATGCTGGGATGCTGGGATAAACTGTGCTATTAAGGAAAGCACGTCCGTTCCCGAGGCCTGTGCAGTAGCGGACTTACGATGCATTGCCGCTGGAAGCTCCGTGTACGTTGACTCCCGCATACTTCCTATGCGAACGTCCGGAGTCTGCAGGCCTCGAGTCCCCGGCTACCGACCCAGCGCTGTCGGATAATTCTCGATCCGACACCGTTTCTGTCGGCTGCTGGGATGCTGCGATAAGCTGTGCTATGTGCACAAGAATGTCCGGCGTCGAGACCTGCGGAGGCGCAGTCTATCGCTGCTTCGCCGAGGGCAGCTCCGTATCAGATGGCTCCCGCATACTTTTCCTATGCGAACGTCCGGAGTCCATCGGTCTCGAATCCCTGGCTGCCGGATGGTGTGACCTGGTCGCCGAAGAATCCTTGATCGGCGAAGCTGGTAATATATCGGCGGTCACGCAGCCAAGGTGCGGTCGTGTGCGCTGACGAGAAGAGGAAACCTTAGCAGTCTCAGCGGACTGCCTATACAACGGAGCGTCCCGAGCGACGGACGTATGCTCCGCTAACGACACATTTGTACCACAACATCTGGGGCCAGATGTTGTTGAACGAGAGAGGGGCCTCTCTCGCTTGCCGTCCGGATGGACCGGAACGAGCTATGAACCGGACTAAAAGGCTTCCTCCGTTCTCCCTCCGATCCGCCGTCACTGGGTGTGCATTAAGTTAATTTTATAGTGCTCGCATCACCCCAAAATTCCTTCTAGACCGCAACGGACGAACCCGGCTGCCGAACCATTCGGTGAATGGACGCTACACCGGGCGAGCTAGCGGACGTCAAAGGCCGTCGAACCTACTAGGGTCCTCTTAGGCAATTGGCGTATTACATGAGCACTTTTCCGCTAGCCCTTCATTAATTGTGACGACGGAGGCACACTGTTGGAAGACATCACAGATACATCACCCTAATCTTGATCGTCTGAAATAGAAATTGATAAAGTAGAGTGACCCTGCGGGGAAAGGACCGGAGTGTCCAAATCCCCAACAACATACTGTGACATACGCTTCCCATATTGTCATCGAAATCATACGATACAGAACCGGAGTTAATGCGAGTACACTGACCACATATAGAATGATAATAAGGTCAGAGGAAGACTTCCTCTTAAAACAATTGATCAATATCCTTTCAATGTGAAAAGAAAACAAGTCCTGGTACTCGCACTAACCCCTGGCAATCAAAATACATAATAATAATATGATCCATTAATATAGAAAAAATAATTGAAATCAAAATATTTTGAAAAAATATTTTTTCAGAACAGCCCAAGTTTCTGAAAAGTAACGTTGAGCCCCAATGGATCCCAAGCCTAAGTGTGGACAAAAATTTTAAAAATATTTTAAACAATTTATTCAACACTTACGAACAATAATAATGTATCTAGTTATGATTGAAATAACATAAAGATATTATTATTTAGAAATCCCCCCCTCACACAGAGGGCTGTTGTAAATGTAAACAATGAGTGTAAAAACACTAAAATAAGACTCCAGGCACCCAGGCCCGAAATCAGTTACCAAAAATACACCATCTGATGCAAAACAGAGACTTCCAGGGAAGAAACTGCAGAACATCAGATGGTAGATGCAGAACACAACGCCTAACCACCCGTAGGTGAAGACGTAAACATGGGGAAAGAACAGAATTCATTCTGTTATTCAGCTAAAGTCCCAAGAAATTTTAGTAATAATAATTACAGAAATTATGCCAAAAGCATGGGAGAATAGCAAGGGGGAACTTAAAGGACAGGGAGAGAGGAAAAACACTTGAAAAAACAGTGTAACTAAATAATCAGAATGACAACAAAATGGCTGCTGCCTTGAAAATAGGTAACTTAACATAATTTCATTAAAAAATTTTAAGTTACAGCCCTGATAATATTCTGTCACACATTCTTTTCCTCTCCTCCTTTTCTATCCTCCTTAGAATCACCATTTCACTAATATTTATGTGTCTGGCATCATTTAAACTGAGATTTAAAAGCACAAAGATCAGTCAGATGTTAACTGATGAAGGGCCAAACTTAGAATGATAAATGGCGCCAATTTTGGAACGTCCTTGACACTGCGCATGCGCAGTAGGGGCGAAGTGTGGAGGGCCTCTCAGGACATGTTTTCTTTAGTTTTAGATGCAAATTTTGGGGATTGGGGGGCAAAATTTGTGTTTGGCCCTATATTTTAAGAGTTAGCACCAGCTATGTCTGGGTCATTGGTACAGTATAAAAATATCGATAGCTCCCATCTAGAGGTCTTCCCAAACAAGCATACCAGGTTTCCATGCAGTCTGATCATAAATGTGCTCTGTAGGGTGTGCCAAAGGGAAATATTGAGGTCTGACTAAACTATGTTCTAAGAACGTTGGCCGTGGCAACATTTTTTGACGGAAATTGAAGAAAATCGATAGCTCCCATCTAGAGATCACCGTAAACAAGCATACCAGGTTTCAAAGCAATCCAATCATAAATGTGCCCTGTAGGGTGTGCCAAAGGGAAATATTGTGGTTTGACTAAACTAAGTTCTAAGAACGTTGGCCGCGGCAACATTTTTTGACGGAAATGGAAGAAAATCGATAGCTCCCATCTAGAGGTCACCCCAAACAAGCATACCAAGTTTCAAAGTGATCTGATCATAAATGCGACCTGTGAGGTGTGCCAAAGGAAATTGTGGATGTACGTACTAACGTACGTACGTACGCACGTATGCCGATGGACGAGAAGTGATGGCAATAGCTCAGCTTGACTTTGTCAAGTTGAGCTAAAAATGGGTCGCTCCATGTTGTCGCCATTTTTTTTTTTGCCCAGTTGAATGATTACAAACAAATGGTGGAATGATGTTGAGCATCAACCAATCATCAGCTACACAGGTGTTTGCATCTGCCTGAGGTATAGCTGCTCTGTTGGCCAATTATTGGCCAACAGAGCAGCTATACTTCAGGCAGGAGCACACACCTATGCCGATGACTGGTTGATGTTCAACATCATTTTAAACAGTTCACCATCTTAAGATGTAATACAGTAGAACCTGTCTTGAGAGACCACCCTTTTTGCCATGAAAAGTAGTCTCAAAACAGGTGGTCTCTCATGACAGGTCCATTATAGAGTAAAACAACCAAATGGTACAAGGTCACAGCGGTCTCTCAAGACAGGTGGTCTCTCACGACAGTGGCCTCTCAAGACAGGTTTCACTGTACAGGTATAAAATCAGGAAATGGCAATAATTCATGCCTCTGCCACAAATAGTGATTATGGATGCCATACTCTTCTCCAGCATGCTAGCCCTTGCCAAGATTAGGCTATAATTACAACTAATTTGTATCTGAATTGTTCCTAAGGAAAAATCTGTATTCATTAGGATATTGCCCATAGGCACGAAAACTTGGCTATGATACAACAGTTCATATATCAGAATGGTTGCAATACATGTACATATATATTTAGGTTACCTAATGGGTTACCTGAATCAAGTACAGGGGAATGAATGGTAAGTTACCAAAGCTCAGACCAGGTGAATGATAAATGGGTTATGCAATATTTTGAAAACAGCAGGCCTGACATGGGTTATAGAGTAAACTTAACTAAATAAAATATCTTGTAATTTATCGAGAAATGATCCTGATAATCACTGAATTTTCCTTGTTCCTTGTTTTCTTTTAAGTGAATGAAAGGCCAATAAAATGATCGTTAGCCCAATCTGTGAATTTTAACCAGCTGAACTGCCTGCCCTGTGGGCTTAGAGACATAGGCGATTATTTTTCGTACACAGAGAGATTAATATTTACTTTTGCCCCAAGATTCGAGTTTGTCCAGTCGAACACACCTTCATCGTGGCAAAGCTTCGCTGCTTTACTGCCTGAAAATTAGAATGCAATAAGCATCCCAACATTCCTTCTTTTAATGAAAAAATATAGTGTGCATGAAATTCTTTGAGATATCTTAGGCAACTCCTCTTAGGTAGCAATAATATACATACATACAATGCACCATGAATTATATAGAGATATATCACTTGATAAATCATACATTTCTAGACCTCTGTATGTATAGTATACCCAACTAACAAAAGCAGGGGCACAGTGGTGCTGTGTACTAAGGTATACCAATGCTAACACTGCTTGTGTGGAGACAGTATGTTGGGGAGTCTGACAGTTGCTCACCATTGCTCAGTGGTTCTGTCTGGGTACTTCGTCTTCCTCCATCCGTAATACTGTCCAACACGAGGTGATCATGGCTGTCGAAAGTATAGTTAAACCCCAATAAATAAATAAATAAATAAATAAATAAATAAATAAATAAATAAATAACGAACACAACAATGGACTTTGGTATTATAAGCTCTATGAGTTGATAGTTGTAGTTTTAAAGGTAACATCATGCCAATACATTGAGGATATCTATGGTGTTTTAATGAATATTGAGAATTAACTCAGGAGTGTGGACCTGAAAGTTTTATTTTTCATGAGAGCTTGCGCGAATGAAAAATGATACTTTTAGGTCCACATGAATGAGATAATTCCCGATATTCACTAAAATAGTGTAGTTTTTCTTTTTATATGCTACATGACATTTTACTGCACAATATTCAGCCCAATTTCACTGTAAACATGTATGTTTCAAAACAATAACAAAGATCAGCTGATCATTCATTCAAGACGACGTTCAAGGAGACATCATGCACAGAAGCATAACGTCATTTAGGTAGCTTCTGAAAACATTGCACAAGCATTTGTGAAAAATAAACTTTCAGGTCCCCGTTCATGAGATAATTTCAGATACTGACTAAAATGAAGTAGATTTTCTTTTTTATTATATGCTACGACACATTTCATTGCTCAATATTCAGCCATATTCGACCACAAATGCATATGTTTCAAAACAATAACAAAGATCAGCTGATCATTTTTTTCAAGGCGATGTGATGCGGCATAGCCTGACGTCATTTAAGAAGCCTTTGAGGGATATTCCTCGATATCCATCGAGTTGATAGATATCGAGAAATATTTGTTAGATAATTTGCGATAATTCACAGGCTAGTGTATAATAAATACCTATTGTAGTAGTAGCTAAAGTGGTTGTAAGAGAAGTAGTTGCTGGAGTTGTGGTTGTGGTGGCTGATTCAGAGGTTGTGGTTGGTGATTCAGTTGTTGAGATTGCCAAAGTTGTGGTTGCTGAAGTTTTTGTTGTAGTTGGTGCAGATGTGGTGGTTTGTGATTCTGTGGTTGTAGCTGCTGCAGTGGTCAGAGATTCTGTTGTAGTTGGAGATTCTGTTGTTGTTGCTGTGGAAGTACTGGTTTGTGATTCAGTGGTCGTTATGACTGTGGCTGTAAGCAGGTCAACAATGAAACCAGAGATTATTTTCAGCTTTGTGAAAAAATGTTCTTTTATGAAAACAATAATGGAAAATAGAGCTAAATGATTAAGCATGAGAAACTCAAGATCAAAGTATGTGACAAAAAGACTCGGAAAGTTATCAATCCTTCAGCTCATAAAATGAACCCTTTACCTAATGAATTGGGAACATCCACCCATGGAATTTACAAACTGAGCAGTTGAAAAAAAACTGTTTTAAAATAAAATTCAACAAAACCATTTGACCTCTCACTAAAACGAACTCATAGAGCTTGTTCCAATGCACAGCCCCATATTGTTTGGTTGAATTTTTTTTTTAAATTAAAAAAAAAAAAAAATTAAAATAACAAATTCTGATATCATCTGCATTTGGTAAAAAGTTAACAAGAGTATCTAGTTTCTATTTGTACATCTTAAAAAATCATATTTAACCCTTTACCTAACATGAAAAGCAGACAACACTTGCAAAAAAATTACACAAAAATTCTTGAATAACTAATTTTTTTTCTAAAGAAGTATTGAACAGTACAAAAATATTTAACCCTTTAACCAACCTGAAATAGCAGATGGCACATGCACAAAAGGGACTCAAATTGGGTAGCGTCACACAGTTAGCTTTAGTGTCCAAAAAGAGGGCTTTCCTATTAAGGCATACTGCAAGTCAATGTTGCACTTGCCTTCTATTGCTGCTAACTCTGCCTGTGCCATGTAGCAAGTTGGAAAGTCTGACAGTTGCTGGCTACTACTCACTGGTTCTCTGGCTTCCTCCACCCATAAAACTACCCAAAAGGATGTGACCCTGGTTGCAGGAATAAACAAACAAACAATCCTTCTCATCACAAGATTCTTCCTTTAATGTCCCTCCCCAAAGAGGCAATACAGTCTAACAGCATAGCCCACTCATGTGATGCAGCAATAGAATGTTCAGTCACAACAGAACCATCTCTCACACACCTGAGATAGAAAAACAAGACTCCTGGAAGGAAAGCTGAATGCTCAATGCAATTACCCACTCAGTCAATATTTCAGAGATGCTACTAAGGAGTCACTAAATGCATTAACTATTGCCTGAAGGAAAGGTCCCCTAAAACATTACCTTCAAGAATACATGTGCAGCTGTTCATTTTGACACAATATACTGTGCCTTCTTCCATGTCCACAGGCTGAGCACAGTTAGAAACTAAGTAAACATGCAAAACAGAACAGCATTACATAGTGAAATGCAGAACCCCACTACTGTCATGAAAAATAATTGTACCAACTATGAATAAGAGCTGTCAATCATAAAAATTATGTGAACCAGACAAGGGCTGTATAACAATATAAGTGTTGCTGCCTGTCACCTTGACCTTGATGATATGACCTTGGATCAAAGTTATGACACACCTTTGTGTCATGAGTAATAATTGTACCATCTATGAATAAGATCTGTCTATCACACCAAGTTGTATGGCCCAGACAAGGGCTGTATAAAAATATTGAGGTTTTGATGTCAGTGACCTTGACCTTGATGATATGACCTTGGATCAATGTCGGGACACACTTTTGAGTCATGAGCAATAATTGTAACAAGTATGAACAAGATCTTCGAATTATATCAAATTATACGGACTGGACAAACAAAATGTTGTCGACGGATAGACAGGCAATAGACTGATGGACAAACGGATGGATGACAGACAACTTTGCATTAGAAGAGCTCCACTGACATTCTGTCAGGTGGACCTAACATTCTGTGATTAAGAAATTATGGCCTGGACAAACAAATGACAACGTTTTTCTAAGTATCACATTATCATAGGGCCTGTGACCTTTACCTTGGGGGTCACATATCATATAATAATTCGCGATACACTGTCTTATGATATTACATATTAGTTTGAAGTTTCATTAAAAAATATTCAGTGGTTAAGAAATTATTGTCCGGACAAACAAATGTCAAAGTTTTTCTAAGTGTCACCTTATTACAGGGCCTGTGAACTTGACCTTGAGGGGCACATACCATATTATGATTTGCTACACACTGTCTTTTGGTATTACATTTTGATATAAAGTTTCATTAAAAAATATTCAGCAGTTGAGAAATTATGGCTGGGACAAACAAAATGTTGACAGACTGATGGATGACGGACAACTTAACATGAAAAAGCTCCGCAGACTTTGTCAGGCAGAGCTAACAAGCTGCCCATTATTAGTTCAGCTTCTGTATAAAATGCACAGGGGCCAAATATCACATCCTGCAGTCCGATTCCATTTCTTGCCACTTTAACCCATTCAAATCTGAAAGTTTTTCCAACTTCTATATGTAGATATGCATTTCTGTATTTATTAATAATTTAATGCTAATGTACTGAATTCAGGTGAACAACAGAAAACTAGCATCCTTGAATATTTCAAGTTAAGTGTGCTGCACTATGGACTTCACTTTTTATTAGTTCTATTATAAAACGGATAGGTTTAAAATATATTTATCTTTATATTATTCCGATGTGAAATCTAAATGTCTAAGCAATATACATACCACAAAGTCTTTCATTTATGCACTCGTTGGTTGCTGAAAAAAAAGAAAACATTCACACATTATATCTTACCTCCTACAAGTATCTGGGAATTTCATTGGTTCAAAGACGTCACATGCAGACTGCATATCAAACCATATACTGCCTGTCAACATTAATATATGCTGACAGCTATGGGTAATCTCCCCTTTGTTCATTGATTATTCAAAATGGCGGCAGACGATAAATGCTTCAAGTTGAAAGATTGAGTGTTGGAAGCCCATATTTGGTCTGAAGTGCAGGTTGGGCAACTTAAAAGGCTTCATATTCTGTGGATGTATGTCATGTTACCTTCAAAATGAAACTGTTTGGTATGTATGAATTTGCCTTGTTACAATTTATGGGAGAGTGCATGTAGGCACTCTCCCATAAATTGTAACAAGGCAAAGACATGTGAACACATTGTGAGAATTCTCTCATTTAATTTTGATCACTGTTGTTATTAGTTCTGTGCATCGATGCAGCAGTCAGTGAGATATATTCATTCCACAGTTTGTTGGTGGCCTAATATGGTATATATGGTGTCAGTTAATTCCATATTGGACTCGAGCTTCGCTCTCATCCAATATGAAATTAACTGACACCATATATACCACATTAGGCCACCAACAAACTGTGTAACTAATAATGGAAGGTTACCAATTTATGTTTTGCTTTACATACAGTACAACTGCCATGGACTGGTTTCCATGAGTGGGCAATATTTCCACAGGCATAATAATATTAGATTCCAAACACTAATTATAGGAATAATCACCTAAAATTTAATTAATGAAGGACCGGGTACAACCCGATGCTTCATTAATTAAAATTTTGCTGATGATGATTTTTATTACCTGGTAAATGCATACGTGAACATCATTGTCCATGCATGAATTATGACCAGTTCATGGCAACTGTACTGTAATCAGTATTGTAAACTTTTGTCTCATGAAAAAATGGTTTTTAGATTAGTCTACATTCACATCCCTAAAATACATCCAAATTTGCCAATAGCTTGAAGCTTTCCCCTGTTGGTTCAGTGGAGTATCTGGCCCAGCACTGCTTGAGGTTTTGATTATCACCCAGCATTAATTGTAGTTATTACAAAGGTTTCTGAACAAACAGCCTTTGATCTCCCCCAAAATTGAATCTTAGACAATCACTCACTGAAATTGAACCCCTTCATTGAACATTTTTGTTGGCTTGTATTGTCTTCCAAAATTACTACAAAATCGGGAGACTTAAAACCTTTTGTTTTTTGTCAGATATACGTCACTGAAATGTGAAGAGTATAACGAAAGACAGTCTACATTCTGTGGCTTTGCTGCTGTTGTTTCTAGGCAAGTCTTGGCCAAGATTTGCCTAGAAATAACTGCTAAGGCATTTATAATGTAACTTGTAAGTTTTCCCAGAGACAGCATGTTGGGGCACCTGTTCTGTAGCAGTGAAGAGATTAAAGTCCTATATTAGTCCTTTATGACAAGTCATCCTGGGGGTACACTCCAAGTTGGATGCCCTACACAAAATCAATGAGAATGAAAGTCAGAGAAGGAAGACCTCATGCATACTCTGGAGAGGAGCATTACTGTGGCACTGTGTGTCTTTAGCCCACAACACATTCACTTTAAAAGGACCAGGCCAGTCCTCACCATGCCCAATGCCATGCACACTGAGAGGCTTAACAAGGCTGGCGAGGCTCCTCCTGGAATGGCAGTCGTGGTTAATTGAGGTGCATCTTTTTTGTGCTCTGAAATACCGGGGTGTGGCAGGCCAAACCATTTACAAAAGATGTGGAGTGTGATAAGGATGATGTGCTCTGTCCCCTCCTAGCCAATCACACCAAAATGCTACCTTTTGAGAGGTATGGTTTCTTCAAACAAAGTTTGGATGAGCAAGAATTATCCTTCCTATATGAAACACCACCCTCCCCCTCTGGAATTTTAACCCCACCCAAATTTAACATTTCTGAACTGATGGGCCACTTTTAACCAACTTTAGCATGTGCATTATAAGTGTGTGGCATGTTCTAGATTCATGTATGCTAGAAATAGAACAAAATTTAAAATGCCATTTTTTCTGAACTGCCCATGAGAAGTTACTGCTATCTTGTATTGATTAATCCCTCATTCACACTCTTCATTTAGTGATTAACTCTTTCTGCATTGTAATAAATAGCACCACTTGAAACTTAGACAAGACAAAACAGACAAGACAACTGCTTTTGATGTGTTCAGATAACCTTTTATCCAATGTACTGTCAGCGCAATTCATAATATTGTCATTCAAATTTTTATTTTTCTCCATTTTATACATGCACCTATGCTGTCTACTTTAGAGGATTCTTATCCCAAGCATTGGCTCCAGGTGGTATTTTACTAGTAAAGCAGAATTTGTTTACTGCAGTAAAAAAACACTGCTTCACTTCCCGGCATACCAACGCTGGCAAGTGTCATATACAATTTGTGTTGGGAAAGGGTTAAAATATAATATTTAACAAATTTAATGTCTTACTGATAAGGCCTAAAAAAATTAAAAATCTGTTTCTCAGACCCTCCCACATGGTCCTTTTGGCTGCCGCATGCTCTCTTTTTATAACCGATGTAAACTTTAAAAAAATAAAAATTAAATGGTTTATGTCTGATATTTTACCCAAGTTAAAAAAATTAATAAATTTGTCCCTGGAGTGCAAGAAGGCTTTGCTATGCTTTAGCACTGCAGAGCCTTCTTGCTTTCAAGGGACGAAATACACCACTCAAGCTATTCCGTAGATTATGAGGCCTAAACAAGAACATGAACTTTAATGACAAAGAAATAATTACAGAAATAAAAAATCAAATAAAAAACTGCTCGCCCGCATGCAATTTTACAAATAATGGCCCAAGAAACAGAAAATCTACTTTGTGTGGCCTAAAGAACAGAATATATATATGTGACTAGCAATGTGTTTTTTATGTCTTTTCAAAAGTGATTCTAGACTGAAGCAATAAATCCAGCAGCTAATGTCTAAATGATGAAGGTCAGACAGTCAGACTTTGAGAATTGTGAAAATATATAGAATTAACGTATAGTGTTTTCAAGTAAAAATTTATTTTATGAGTAGAATTAAGAATTCAAGTGAGTCGGATTCAACTTAATCCAACGAGTAGAATAAATGTTTTACTTGAAAACATTATATGTTTGTTTTGTTTTTCCATAAATCATTTACAGGGCAGTTGCAGCAAAATCATGCTGTTACTCACCACAAAACACTGCGAGAAGTGAGGAGCACATTGGTCCAATTCGATCGACAAGCAAAACGGCCAAAAATAAATAAGGCGCTGTGAGACATTTCTGTATAAAAATAATTCCCCTACAAACTTGAGCTAAAGTTGCAAAAATACTTTATTAAATGAACAATGTTTATCTTTCTTATTTTCGTTGTTTATTGTTGTTTTTTTTCGTCATCAATTTAACATGAGTTTTATAAACAAAGCAGACGACACATGCATTTGTTTATTTACACTTTCCTAATTTGGAAAATGAAACATCATTCATCATGCCCCACCTTTCACAATCAAACTTGTATTCTTTTCAACGCTTGGTTTCGATTGATGTACTTTGTGTTTTCTTTGTTAATTGTTGTTCGTTTTATTGTTAGACAGAGTTGAAATGTGCCATATATTCTGAAACTAAACATTTCAGTGACGGTCAATGTTTGATAAGCGTTGGTTCATTATGTCTCCCACAAACGTAAAACAGGTCAGGACAACATGATTGCGGTAGAGGTCAGAGGTCAACAAGTCTGTCTCTACTATAGGAATAAATTCTTTCACTGTTAAACCTACGGGGAAAATTTATCATCCTACTAGCAGCTGCTACTAGGTGAATAAAGCAAAAATTTATCCAAGACTTTTATTGTTCGAAAAAACGTCCATTTATGGGATAAAAATTATAAACAAACATCAAAACTTACTGTTTTTCTATTTTCAAAAGTTTGAATTTTAAAGTTTGCTTTCTGAAAGCAATGTTCACAATCTTTACTTGGCTTCATACTTCATTCTGAATTTTTTTTAAAGATCATGTCAGCCACTTAATGGGGTCTTTCTATCAAAGACTTATTATTAATGAGGTTATAACCTTGCTATTTCAGGAAGCTAGGGGTGATTCTTTAGTCTATTACTTAGGGAACTGAAAAGGTGCTTCTTGGGGAAATCCAATCATGCTACCATGTGGGTACTGACATAGCAATGTCATCTGAACTGCATGTAGGGGTACTGAAATGACACTTCCAAGGTACTGAAACGGCACCATCAGGGGGACTGAACTGGAGCTGCCAGGGAGACTGTATTTGCACTTCTGGCATGGACTTGGACTGAAAATAGTGCTGCCAGGGGAACTAAACTGACACTGTCTGGTAGACAGCATTGGTACTGCTACGGTGTCCCCTTTTTAGCTTCATAAGCAAATTTTGGACAGGATTTCTTCATTGCAAACTAGCGTCAATTAGGGGCTGAAATAGCACTTCTTCATCAGAAGTACAATTGCAGTGTGGGACTGATTTGGAACAGCAGTAGTACCTTTGTAGGGGCATGATTTGGAGCTATAACAGATATTGAAAAGAGGCTGTATTTTCAGCTGGAATTTTTCGAAAAAATTTCAACAAAACCATATCATGTGACCCCACATAGGTACAAGCTTGTTGAGCTCATTCCAGTGAGGGGGTCACATGATATGGTTTTGTTGACATTTTTAAAAAATTTGAAAGAACAACAATTAAAATAATAAATTTTGATATTGTGTCTGTTGGGCAAAGGGTTCACTGAATTATTAGCCTCTTTGCCAGTGAAAATTATTCAATTAACAAGAGTATTCAATTAACAGGGAATTGGTTATTTTCTGTTTCTAGAGATAAGGCCTAAAAAAAATAAAAAATCTGCTTCTCCCGCATGGTCCTTTTGGCTGCTGCATGCTCTATTTTTTTACCAATGCAAAGTTAAAAACATAAATATTAAATGGTTTATGTATAATATTTTACCCAAGTCAATAAAATTGAAAAAAATTGTCCCTTGAGTGCAACAAGGCTTTGCAATGCTTTAGCATTGAAAAGCCATATTGCACTCAAGGACCAAAATACACTACCACTCATGCTATTCTGTAGATTACGAGGCCTAAAATAATAAAACAAACCAATAACATAAACTTTTGATGGCAAACAATTAATTATAAAAGTAAATAATAAAGATAAAATATGCCCGCACGCATGCAATTTTACAAAAATGGCCTGAGAAACAGAAGATCTACTTTATGGGGCCTAAAGTGAGCATTTATTCTATTGCATCTTGTTTGACAGAGCTCAGAGCTCTAGCAAAAAAGAGATAACAGATAAACGATAGGTCTATACAAAAGTGGAATTAGGAGATTATTTATTCAACTAACAGGAGTTCTCTCAGCTATGATCTATAGTAGGCAATTGACATTTAAAATTTGTACTGAAGGTGTAATAAATGTTTTTGAGTTCACAAGTTATATTCAGTTAACTGGTTGAGTGCAAGAAGCCAGTGTCAGGGCTTTCAAAAAATTATGGTACCAGAGCAAAAGACAACATTTTCTTTGCTCATGTTTCATATTCAGTCAAGCATAAATAATATTTTGTTTATTGAAATTTATTTTATTACAAACTATTGGAGAGTGCTTGTCAGCACTCTCCAATAATTTGTAATGAAACAAATTTTGAATAACAAACTCAAACCACCCAAAATAATCTAGCCCTCAACCAATTAAGAGGGTTATTCAATAAAGTGACATCCAATACAGTGGTCCCATGTATAGTATAAAGTCAAGGGTAACCATTTGTTTCATACTTTTGCTGCCTATTTTAGGGGACTTACACTGGAAGAGTAAAAGTTGATTGTGCCAATGTCGAAGTGGATTTTTCGGTCCATCAATCATAAAAGTTATGTCTTCTAACTTTTAAAAATGTGTACCACAACAAATTAGGACCAACACAATTAAAATGAATGATGTAACTGGAGATCACACCCTTCCGGTGGCACTGCTGTGTACAGATGGCCCAGTACTCATCAACTGACGTGACCCACCATAAGCCTGCTTTGTATATTTGGCCATAGCATAATAACAAATCTTAAACATATCTGATCAATCAACCATTGCAACAGAGTCCAGAACAAACAAAAAATAAGCAATGTTTGGAATTACTATACAGAAGACCCAAAAGACAAGGGACAAGCAAATTGTGCCAAATGTATTGCTTCCATTCTCCATGTTCTGGACATCACCAGTGGGAGGAAGAAGCATATTCTGAAAACACTGTAAGATCTCACCCAACATGTCTCTTGCTAATCTCTTGAAGGTCACTGCAGTGAGTTCATCTGCAAAGCAATGACATCTAAGCCTCAAGAAACAGTTTAAGTGTAAGCCAAACAACTTTCGAGGATGAAGAAATCCATGATTTAAAAGTTAAAAAATTTATAGTAATTTATATATTTTTTATACTTACCAATGACCCAGACTTAGCTGGTGCTAACTCCACAAAAACCAGGGCCAAACACAAATTTTGCCCCCCAATCCCCAAAATTTGCATCCAAAACAAAAAGAAATCATGTCCTAAAGGACCTCCATAGTACGACTCTACTGCGCATGCGCAGTGACGCAGTCGTCCCGAAATTGGCGCCAAATATCATTCTTACTGGCAGTGCCTGGTCAGCGCTATGTACTCAGCGGGGAGGCAAGAGTTCCCAACTCAGGGAGGGCCATCCCCGTCTGGGTCATTGGTAAGTATAAAAAATATATAAATTACTATAAATTTTTTAACATTTTTATACTGTACCAATGACCCAGACTTAGCTGAATAGTAAACAGGCTGGAGGGCCTAGGACATAGAGGAAAATCCAATAAGCTCAATTATAAAATAAAGAGATAACCCCTTAAGGAGAAAAGGAGTATTAGGCTTTACATGTATCTTTCTTATTTAATATTTAAATTAGAAAGATACACTACCCTTAATAATTGAGCACAATAACATTCATGTTCTCTATTAATATCCAGTATAACCTTTATACTAATTATTATTAAAACAAGCCAATAAATAAAGTAGTCCAGAGAATTGAGACTCTTTATAATCATTTAAAAGTGTCCGAGTATTGTATATTAAAGCCCGTTTGACACTTGACATATACAAATGCTTCACACCGAGCTACACTTTAAAAATAAGACATGAATGAAATTAAACATTAATATTACACTTTAAAACCATCCCGGAAGCGACTCAGAAATACTGTCTTGGAGGAGGCATTCCCTTGCTTTTCACTATAAAGCAGGTGACCTAAGGGAACACCCGCCCCCCCCCTTCCCCTTGCCCTGGGTCAAATAGCCCAGAGCGAAGAGGGCAGCCGGACGGAGTCACAGCCGGAACAGAAAGCCTGCATAACTATAGTTGCAACTGTTTAGTGGACGACATTCTGAGCAACAGATAACGGACCTAAACAATGCAGGTCTCCAGAAATGGACTCAATATTTCTGAGATAAAAATTAGTAAATGTGGATGGCTGAGACCAATAAGCAGCCTTCATTAAATCTGTAATAGCAACACTATTAGCATAAGCCCAGGAAGTAGAAAGAGCTCTTACTTCATGAGCAGAAATCTTAAGCACAGACTGCTGAGAAGAAGATAAATCTTCATACGCAGTACGGATAGTTAACTGAATCCATCTAGCAATAGAATGGACTGAAATGTCCTTTCTATTAGGCATCAAAGACAGAAAGAAACGTTTCCGTCCCTTTCTGATGAACTGAGATCTCTGTTTATAGATACGTAGTGCTCTAACAGGACAGAGTAAAGGCCTACGCCCGTCTGAAGACGGAAGAGCCTTAATAACAATAGGTTCCGGATATTTATTAGGAGCCTGATTCTTAGCTAAAAAACCGACGTTAGTAGTGAAGGTGATAGTGTTCCCAACACTACGATAATGAGAATCATCCACCGATAGTGCATGAAGATCACTGACTCTTCTGGCAGAAGAGAAAGCTAAGAGAAAAGCTGTCTTATAAGATAAGAATTTGAAATCTACTGTCCCAAGAGGTTCAAATGGCTTTTCCTTCAATTTAAGGAGAACCCAAGCTAAATTCCACTTAGGAATTAATCTAAGAGTTCTGGGTCTATTTATCGAAAAGTTTCTAACCAATTTCGATAAAGAGACATTAGATCCAATTTGTAAACTATCATGATGTGCATAGGTATCAGATAACATAGATCTATAACCCTTTATAGTAACCGGTTGCAGTTTGATTTCGTCAAACAAGTATACTAGAAAGTTAGCAATGTCTGGTATAGAGGGATCAAATATATCAACAGAATGATCCCTACACCAACGACGGAAAACCTTCCACTTAGCCGCATAGTTTAGCGAAGAGGAGGTCCTCCTACAGTTAGAAATCGCGTCCACTGCTCGTCCTGTAAGTGCTTGCCATGCAAGAAGGACCGCACAACGGAAAAACGTGAAGGTTGAGACCTTGCGGGTTGTGATGCAGTTGGCGCGATTTCCCCTGCCAAAGAAGATCCTCTCGTGGAGGGAGCTTCCGCGGTAGGTCCCACAACAGACACCTGAGTAGATTTATCCACGGTCTCTGTGGCGACAGAGATGCTACCAACAGAATCTTGCATTGAGATTGTTTTATCTTTAGCAATACTTGTTGAATTAACGGCGCTGGAGGATACGCATATCCTATCATTCCGTCCCAAGGGATCGATAGAGCGTCTACAGCAAATGCTCTTGGATCCGGACACGGGGACACATACGTCTGCAACTGATTGTTGAGATGTGTCGCAAATAAGTCTATCATTGGCCGTTCCCATTGGTAGCAAATCTGATTGAATACTTGTTTGTTGAGAGTCCACTCCGACGGCAACAAGCGACCCTTTCGAGAAAGGGAGTCTGCTAGCACATTCAGACGACCCGGTATGTGACGGACCGAAAGAAGAACGTGATGTTCCAACGCAAACAGAAGGATTCTTTCCGTTAGATTGAACAACGGAACTGAATGAGTGCCTCCCTGATTCCGTATATACGCCACTACTGTCGTATTGTCGGATAGGATTTGGACATGAGCATCGTGAATAATGTCCATCCAGTGACGTAACGCAAGCCAAATTGACATCATTTCCTTGATGTTTATGTGCTTGCACAGGAATTGCGGATCCCAAAGACCCTGGCATCTCGAATCCGTTGGGATTAATGATGCACCCCAACCTGTTTGACTGGCATCCGTCATAATGGTAAAACTCGGATCCGGCAACTGCAGCGGAACTCCTTGAGTTAACCACTGAATGTTTGCCCAAGTCTGAATCTCTTGTTTCACTTGATCTGACAAGAGAACGTCTACATCGAGCGAATGAATTTTCACACTCCAATTCTGAGTCAAGAAAATTTGAAGAGGCCGTGTGCGTAGCCGTCCCATCGGAATGAGATCCGCAGCGGCTCCGCACAGACCTATCAGTCTCATAAATTCTCTCGCTGTGACTTTGTCTGTATTTAGACAATAGCGAGCGTAACAACTGACTAATTTCGCTCTGGTTAACGGTAGACGAACGAGATTGTTGTGCGTCTCGAAGCTCATTCCCAGATGAGTGAATGACTTGGACGGCACCAGATCCGACTTCTCCTCGTTTACTATGAAACCGAGACGTCGGAGCAATAGAAGAAGATTCTGAACATCGTTCTGAAGCGTTAACTCGTTGCCGTACCTCTGAAGAATGTCGTCCAGGTAGGCCGACGTTACCGCAGACGAATGAGCTCGGAAGTAAATCATTACCGAGTTCATTACTCGAGTGAAAGCCCAGGGTGCTAGATTCAATCCGAAGCACATGGCCCGGAACTGATACACCACTCCTAGGACTGCGAAGCGTAGATACTTTCGGAATGTCGGATGTACCATGACGTGAAAGTACGCATCTTTGAGATCTATGCTCGTTGCATAATCGTTCACCCGAATACTCGCTCTGACCGATCGAATCGTCTCCATATAAAACTTCGGAGCGATGATCAGCTTGTTTATCCAGCTCAAATCTATGACTGGACGGAACGAGCCGTCTGGTTTCGGAACCAGAAACAGATGGCTGTAGAATCCCAGCGATTCCTGGTTTTCTACGACCTCTACCGCGTTCTTCATTAAAAGAGACTGCACCTCTGATAGCAGAGCGTCTCTTTTCTGAGGGTTTGACGGAAGATGAGTCCACTTTGGACTTCGAGTTAATGGAGGCTTTCGTTTGAAGGATATCTTTAGACCTTCCGAAGTCACTCCTCTCACCCAAGGGTCGTCCGTAATCGACGCCCACTCTTGAGAAAAACTCGACAACCTTCCGCCAACCGGAACGCGATAGAGGTTTGAGCCATCACCTCCTGGATCTGCGAGGCCTGCGGTAGGAGAAACCACGTCTTCCACGACCCGCACCTCGCCTCGTCGACCTCGGGGCGTCCGACCGATTGTCCCGGCCTGAAGGACGTCCCGAACGAGAGTCGCTATCCTGACGGTCTCTCGAATAAGAGCTAGAGGACGCACCGGAACCTCTATAGGAACCTCTCTTGGACGGATAAGACCCAGAAGTGCCCGCCTTATTCGTGTCTGCTGAATCCGACCTTTTAGGAGCGGATCTAAACAACAGAGAATCACTAGCTTTCTTTTTAATATTATCATAAATAGCGGAAAGCTTGCCGTCAAAGAGAAGATCTCCTGAGACCGAAGCGACTCTAAGAGAGTTCTTCACCTTAGAATCCACTAGTGTGGATGTAGACAGGGCTGCGTCACGTCTAACCAACTCCAGATTAGCCACTGAAAGGGCGGAGTTACACGTGGAATAAGCTACTGCCCTTGAAAGAAGTCTTAAGGAGGATTGTATATCCTGAAACTCTTCCCCTTGAAGACGCAGTGATAACGCCTTCGTAAGGTGATCTGCGTAAGATAAGGCATCTAAATTGGCTCTGTTAGACGCAATAGCTGTTTCCAACACTGCGGTTGGAATAGAAGCTGACGACGGTAATGATAGCTCTAAGTCTTCCGCCTCGTCGTCCATACGCAGAGGAACTCTCGGTATACCCTGACCTGCCGTGTCGAATTTATTCCTTGCATTAATGAAAGGCAGGTTGAGAGTATTTGCGGACAAGAAGCCTGCTTTCCCTGTCCTGGAAGCAAGTTTAAAAATAGCGTCGTTCAATAATTCAAATGTTCTTGCAACATTATTGGACTGCGACGGAAACTCGGGAGCGATGTCCCTGAACCGCTCGAAAAAATCAGAGTCCAATGACGCTATAATTCTCCTGTCCGGAAGCGCAGCAGTCTGGCCCGACGGAACAACTTGAGGAAGAAAGTGCCGGATGAAGTCTACGGCAGCTTTGTGTTGTTCCGAAAGGGATAGCTCCAATTCATCCGTATCCCTTTCACCATCCGGTCGGACCTCCCGATGTTCCCGGTCGTCCGCCCCCGATGCTTCGGCGGAGCGTACCGACCCAGCGCCGTCGGATAATTCTCGATCCGACACCGTCTCTGTCGGCTGCTGGGATGCTGCGATAAGCTGTGCTATCTGCACTAGAATGTCCGACGTCGAGACCTGCGGAGGAGCGGTCTTTCGCTGCTTTGCCGAGGGCAGCTCCGCATCGGATGGCTCCCGCATACTTTTCCTATGCGAACGTCCGGAGTCCATCGGTCTCGAGTCCCTGGCTGCCGGATGGTGTGACCTGGTCGCCGAATAATCCTTCCTCGGCGAAGCTGGCAAGATATCGGAGGTCACGCAGCCAAGGTGCGGTCGTGTGCGCCGGCGAGAAGAGGAAGCCTTAACAGTCTCTGCGGACTGCTTATACAACGGAGCGTCCCGAGCGACGGACGTATGCTCCGCTAAAGACACATTTTGTACCACAACATCTGGTCCCAGATGTTGTTGTACGAGAGAGGGGCCTCTCTCGCTCGCGGCCCGGCTGGACCTGGACGAGCTAGGAACCGGACTAAAAGGCTTCCTCCGTTCTCGTTCACTATCCGCCGTCACTGGGTGTGCATCTATTATTTTTATAGTGCTCGCATCACCCAAAATTTCCTCTTGGACCGCATCGGACGAACCCGGCTGCCGAACCATTCGGTGAATGGACGCTACACCGGGCGAGCTAGCGGACGACATTTGTCTAATCTCCATGAGCACTTTTGCCGCTAGCTCTGTATTTAATTGTGACGACGGACGCACACTTGAAGAAGATAACATGGAAACATCACCCTGTTCTGGTTCCTCTGAAATAGAAACTGAGAGAGTAGAGTGACCTTGTGGAGAAAGAGCCGGCATCGCTCTTTCTCCAGAAACAACATATCGTGACACACGTTTCCAATGTTTCTCATCCCAATGTTCACATACAGGACAGGGATTAATGCGAGAACACTGACTACAATTTATGCAATAATCATGAAAGTCAGAGGAAGATTTCTTCCTATTACAATTTGAACAAGTTCCCTTCATTGTGAGGGAACAACAATAAGTCCTAGTTACTCGCAAAAACCCCTGACACAAAGATACATAATAACATGATCCATTAATAAATGAAAAAACAATTGCAAAACAAAATAATTTTGAAAAAATATTTTTTCAGAGAAGCCCAAGTTGCTGAAAAGTAACGTTGAGCCCCGATGGATCCGATGGCAAAGTGTGGTCAAAAATTTTAAAATTATATAAAATAATTAATGAGACACTTTCGGATAATATAAATGTATCTTATAATGAGATAAACTACCTCAAAGGCAAACAGCCCCCCTCAAAAAAGGCTGTTGCCAATGAAAACAAACAGTGTAAACACAGAAGAAAACATGACTCCAGGCACTGAAAAAACTGGCCCGGAATCAGTCCTCAATTACACTCTATCTGATGCAAAACAGAGACTCCCAGGGGAGAATCTGCAGAACATCAGATGGAAGATGCAGAACACAAACGTTATACACCCATGGGTGAAAACGTAACTATGGGGAAAATAACAGAAAACATTCTGTAACCAAGCAACTCTCCCAGGGAAATTTTAGAAATGAAACTTCTCAAAAATATGCCAAAAGCATGGGAGAATTGCAAGGGGGGACTTTAGAAGGTTAGGGGAGAGGAAACACTGAATAAGCAGTGCAACAATTAGCAAGAATGACAACAAGAGGCGTTTGCCTCGAAAATAGGCAACTTAACATAATTTTAACAAAAAATTTTAAGTACAGCCCTGATTATTTTTTGCCACTTCTTTTTTCCTCTCCTCCTTCTATCCTCCTTAGAATCACATTTTCTCCAAGAATTACGTGTCTGGCATCCTTTAAACTGAGATTTACAAGCACAAAGATCAGTGAGATGTTGACTGATGAAGGGCCAAACAGAGAATGATATTTGGCGCCAATTTCGGGACGACTGCGTCACTGCGCATGCGCAGTAGAGTCGTACTATGGAGGTCCTTTAGGACATGATTTCTTTTTGTTTTGGATGCAAATTTTGGGGATTGGGGGGCAAAATTTGTGTTTGGCCCTGGTTTTTGTGGAGTTAGCACCAGCTAAGTCTGGGTCATTGGTACAGTATAAAAATACATAGTTTCTTTCAAAATATACCTCACTTGCATTTCATTTATTGCAAATCCTATGCTTGGGTTTGGAATACTTGGGTAACTTATTTTTGTACATTAGCTTCAGCCAACAAATCACAGCTTTTCTCAATAATTTCAACAGCTTTTCAAGTAAATACTCTCTTCAAATATCTATGTGAATACCTTGGTACTAGCACTGTGGTTTTGGTTCTTAGCTAAGTATGGAACTGGTATCGCACTTCCTGACACTGATGCAAATTTAAGAAACCTGGTTACTACAGGCACCCTCCCATAAATTGTAATAAGGCAAAGACACATTCTGATGACCTAAAGTAATTTAACACTCAACCAGTTAAGCATATTAAGAGATGGAACGGGTTTCTAGTCAAGAGCAAACTGCCCTAATAAGCAGTCAATAATTAGGAATGACTTTATGGTAGTTCGAGATTCTTGTACCATGCATATAACATTAACCATCGGAAAATTCATATCAAGGAATATGAGTTTATTATAGGCCATCAATGAAATGATATTTGCAGGAATTGTATCATCCATTTCTGCTGCAAGTTCAGTATTAGTCTATATTCATTACTTGGGGGAAGACCAATCAATATTTTCAATGTGCATCCTCTGGGCTGCACGTTTTATCAAAGGGTTAATGTACTTGAAGTAAATTTATCATATACTGATTAACCTACCTGAACACATGAATGAGCCTTCTGTATTCTTACAGTATCTTGCATCAGTACAGTTATGTAATGCTGAATCAAAGCACTCATCCACATCTGAATATGAAAGAGAAAATAAAATATAACAACAGTTATTTATTAGATATGATTTTCTTTCTCAGAATTAGCCATTATCAAACATGACAGATATGGATTGAAACTCTTTTGATATGACATTGATCTCACCCAATATGAACCAAGCTAGAGTTGTCCCCCCCCCCCCCCACCCCCAACGCTTTACTAGGGGCAACAGTTTGTTTACATCAAAATCATTCAGGTATTCATCGAAAGTGATCAGAAAAATTGGCGTCACCAGACGAGATGGAGTGGTTTAAGCCTTAAAGGACTATTTCCAAGTTTTACGACCTCAGAACAGGTGTTCTCAAGGAAATCCTGAAAACAATAGACAAAATACCCAGGCAGTGATTTCAAGCCAAAACATGACTAGAAATCACTGCTAAGCCACTGGATGTGTACAGGCTGTGATCAAATGTGAATTCAAGACAACTGTCCAGGCCCTTAACCCTATGCGACTATAGTATGTAATATTACGTACGAAAATTCCCATTCACTGCGACTATGGTGCATAATATTACGTACTCCGACTTGTAATGATTGCATTTGACATCGCAAAAGCCTGAATCTGCGTGACGTTAAAACATCACGATAACTGAAGTCACAAAGGTTTAAGGTTTAACCCCTTACCCAATGCAGAAGATATTAAAATTTATTATTTTAAATATCATTTAAAAACAATTTTCAAAATATTACAACAAAACCATATATTGTGACCCCTCATTGGAATGAGCTTGATGTCATTTTGAGGTGGGCAATCACCCCGGGCCACAGTCGCCCACCTGAGTTCAAAATTCTACAGGTGGTAAAGTCTGCCTAACCTCGACTTCTACGGCACATTAATTCAGTAGAAGGCACCTCAAAATCAGCCATCTCAAACAGCAATTTTCGCGCATTGAAAGAGGTAACAAAGCACAATTTGTGAAGTTTGTGGTGTGTCGTCAATGTAGTCACCCAGAGACAGTAAGTAACTTTTCAAATCTGAGTGAGAGGTCTGCCAATTCCAAAGTTGTAATTGTTTATTACATTGTACATCAGACTGTGACAACTCTCGTGTCACGCGCGATTACAGGACGTATCATCCCCAAGCCATTTCGATCCCTAACGATTCACCTGGGATGCTTCGACCCAAAATCAAATCCGGGATGATTCGTCCCCCAAATCTGAATGATTCACCCTAAGTTATCGGCATCTGGTGGTGAGCACAGTGCACTGGCTTGTACAGTCATCATGTAACATATAGATATGGGTTCGGTTATTTGGATGCAAGATAACTATAACACTCACTGTTAGTGTCATGGGTAACCTGGTATCTTGCATTCAAATATTCAAGCCTGCATCTATACATTACTTAATGACATACATCATAATTACACAAACCATGTACCTTAAAATGATATTAGTTGTCTACCCAGCAGGCAGAAACAAAATGGCCCCTGCAAACCATAAACAGTCCTCCTGGGGTCATTTTAGGCAAGCCCAAAATGGCAATCCTGGGGTGATTTCAGGCAAACCGTAATGGCCCTCCTGCAATTTTCAAAATGACAAGCCTGAAATAGTATTTTTTTGGCTGCTGAATTTGCATATTACGTGGGCAGATGTGGCCAATTCACTGGGTAAAGGGTTAATACTGAGTTTTTGTTTAATGAGGAATTAATGATGGCAATAAGTAATGATTAGATGAATAAAGAGAAGAAAGAGGAGAGTTGTGCAGAAAATTCATCATTCATAAGCAGAGATTCACTGAAGTGGGAGAAGGGATCATAGATTAGCCATCGGAACATTGCGATGTTCGCATAGCTGAACTAGGTGTCAGAGAAGAGGAAACTCAGGACTTTGTGAAAAGAATGAGAAACAATAACACTGTCAGAAAACTGTAATAGATCTGAAAATTTTTGTAATTACTTGTTTTGGTTTAATAATTAAAGAGGTCATTACTTGGTTAGTTTCATATCAGCCAAGATATCAGCTCTTGGTAACTTCACATCAGCCTTCGACCTTCGGTCTCAGGCTGATATGATGTTACCTTTAGCTGCTATCTTGGTCGATAGGAAACCAAATGATAACCTCTAATTTTTCTACACTTTGAGGACTCAAATGATAAGCATTTAACACATTACGATGTTTGAGAGGGTTCTGGTACCCCGGCAAAAATCAAATCCAACATACACATTTTTTAACAAAGGGGGAATAACTCTTGAATAAATTCCTCTGAATCAAAACGTTGCATTATGAGTATTTGACATACAGTACGTGGAGAGTGGATTGTAACTAAATCACTCAGAGAGTGGAGTTATCACCCAGAGTATCACATTCAAATTCTTTGCATGTGGACAAAAAACACAAGTAATGTTTCAGCCAATGGACCCATTGGCTGGAACTTTGCTTGTGCTTATTATACTCAGCAAACAAATATGCAATTATTGCTTGGGTGGAATCTAAACTCTGTGGGTGATTTGGTGATTATACAGACATGTTAACTCTCCCGGAATGCCCGGGAAAATCCCGGAATTTCAGTGTAGTTCCCGGCCTCCCGGACGGGAATCAGTTTTGGACCAAAAATCCCGGAAAACAACAGTCAATATTTCGTTCCCGTTGTAACTTATGAAAAACGTTCGGAGTCAAATCACATGCATTTCAAACTCTGGTAAAAACTCACGAAGCAGTAAAATATGGATTTAAGTTAAGTTTATTTAAGAAAAGGGTATTTTATGATATTTATTTCAACTCTGTTCATGTTTATTTCTGTGTTTTTTCCGCTGAGATTCGTGATCAACGTGCGAGTGTTGAAGTGAAAATAGGTGACTTACTTTCAAAAAATTTAAAACTCCACCTTCATTTAAATGCAGTGTTTGGAAATTAAAATACATGAAAAGGAATTTAATAATATATATTTATTTATTCCTCCATAGAATAGCTTTAATTCTCATCCCTTTTCCAAAATCAAAACGTAAACAACAACTATTTAGCACAGTTTAAAAGTAGGTTAAAGTCGCTTAGGATGCCGAAAATCATGACTGCATATTTAAACACAATGGACTTATTTTCTAACACAACATTTATTCTGTTGTGCTGACTACAGAACCGTTAACTGCTGGCCATGTGTACCCAGAAAATTTCGAATGGAATTAAAAAAAAATGCTTCAATGATGAAAAGAAAAGTTTTGTGTAGGGCACAAACGTCCCACATGCATGAAGTTTGATAAAAACACTTTCCAAGTATTAATGTTCTTGAAGTAACTGAACATTAGGACATCTTTTCCTGTTAACATTTCCAGACTTGGGAAATTATTAGCTAGTCTAGACTTTGATAAGAGCAAACCACAGGTGGGGGCGCTCTGTGGTGGGTGGTGGTGGTGGAGGGGGGGCTCATGAAGAAGAGGATCCTGGGGGGGGGGGGGGGGGGGAGGGGAATCAACAGTTATTTAATGATTTTTTAACATACCAAATGCATCAGCAAAGTTGACAACTAGTTCTGGAAAAAACCTGGTGTTAATAGTGGTCCATGAGCTGAAAATTCACAAGTTTTTTCTTTTATTTTGTCCCCGCGCGAACTTGTCCCTGAAATCCATCCCATTTCCCTGAAAATCACCCTCAGGTTCCCTGAAAAATTATTCTGGAGGTTAACATGTCTGTGATTATACACTCTCCACGTACTGTATGACAGGGAAAATGCATTACAAAAAGTTAACAATTTGTGAAATTATTGCCAATTCATGATTTTGGTTGAAAGGATGGGTAGAGAGACTGATTGACACATCCAATCCAAAATACCCTCAATCTCTTTTTGACTTTGTGATTAACAAACTTTTTGCAAGTGAGGTTCTTCTGCCCTTTCATCATCCCTAATATTTAAAGACAGGGACCCATGCTGGGACTCTACAGAAACAAAATGCTGGCTAGTGATGAGTGGTTCCCAATACTGTGTGGCCTGTTATTAATTAATATTGTCTGGATTCTGGTATAAAAAAATTGAAATATTGCCATCAGCAAAATAAATGTTTTTTCATTTTTAACCCGAAAAACTAGCTTTAAAACCTTTAACAATAGGGAAATACGCTAATTTTTGTAATCAAAATTGAAAAAATAATAAAATTTGAATGTCAGCTTTTGTGACTAGCGCTGGTTAAAAAAAACGTTAAAAAATTTATAGTAATTTCTATATTTTTTATACTTACCAATGACCCAGACATAGCTGGTGCTAACTCTTAAAATATAGGGCCAAACACAAATTTTGCCCCCCAATCCCCAAAATTTGCATCTAAAACCAAAGAAAACATGTCCTGAATGGCCCTCCACACTTCACCTCTACTGCGCATGCGCAGTGTCACGGACGTTCCGAAACTGGCGCCATTAATCATTCTAATAACCAGTGCCTGGTAAGCGCTATGTACTCAGCGGGAAGGCAAGAGTTCCCAACTCCTGGGAGGGCCATCCCCGTCTGGGTCATTGGTAAGTATAAAAAATATAGAAATTACTATAAATTTTTTAACATTTTTATACTGTACCAATGACCCAGACATAGCTGAATAGTAAAAAGGCTGGAGGGCCAAGGACATAGAGCAAGATGGAATACGCTCAATAATATAAAATAGAGTCATCCCCTCTAGGGAAAAAGAAGTAATAGGCCTTACATGTATCTTTCTTATTTATGATAAATTAGAAAGATACAACACCTTCCAAAATTGAGCATCATACATCCATGTACTCAATTAAAATCCAATATAATCCTTATACTAATAATTTTTAAAGTAAGCCAATAAATAAAGTAAGTCTAGAGAATAGAGACTCTTATACTCCTTAAAAGTGTCTGAGGATTGCATAATCATGCCCGTTGACACGTGCTATATTCAAAACTATACTTTAAAAACTAAGACTTGAATGAATTTTTAAAACATAAACTTCTCACTAAACAACCATCCCAATAACAGCTCAGAATTACTAACTCCGGAGGAGGTATCCCCTTGTTTTCATAGTAAAACAGGTGACCCAAGGGAACACCTTCCCCCCCCCCCCCCCTTTTTCTTGCCCTGGGTCAAATAGCCCAGAGCGAAGAGGGCAGCAGAACGGAGTCACTGCCGAAACAGACAGCCTACCTAGCTATAGTAGCAACTGTTAAGTAAATGACATTCTGAGCAGTAGATAATAGACCTAACAATAGAGTTCTCCAGAAATGGACTCGATATTTCTGAGATAAAAATTCATGAATGTGGATGGCTGAGCGCAATGAGCAGCCTTCAAAAATCTATAATAGCGACACTATTAATGTAAGCCCAAGATGTAGAAGAACTCTTACTTCATGAGCCGAAATCTTAAGCACAACTGCTGAGTCAATGATATACCATAAGCAGTACCGATAGTTAATTGAATCCATTAGCAATAGAATGGAGCGTAACGTCCTTCTATTAGGCATGAAAGACAGAAGAAGCTTACGCCCAGATATCTGTTTATAAATACATAAACTCTAACCGGACAGAGTAAAGGCCTATGCCCGTACGAAGACGGAAGGACCTTAATAACAATAGGTTCCGGATATTAGGAGCCTAACTCTTATGCAAAAATCCAACCTAAATAGTAAAGGAAGTAGTGATTCCGAAACTAAGAAAGTGAAAATCATCCATCGATAGTGCATGAAACTCACTGACTCTTCAGTAAAAGAGAAGCCAACAGAATTACTGTCTAAAAGGTCAGAATTTGAAAACTACTGTTTCCAGAGGCTCAAATGATTATTTAGCTAAATAAGAACCGAAGTTAAATTCCATATAGGAATTTAATCTAAAGATTCTAAGTTTATTTATCAAAAAGTTACTAACTGACTTAGATAAAGAGACATAAGACTCAATTGTAAACTATCATAGAGTGCATAGGTATGAGGTAACATAAACCTATAACCTTAATAATAACAGGCTGCAGTAGATCTTGTCAAACAAGTATACTAAAAAGTTGCAATGAGTAGTATGGAGGGATCAACAATATGAACATAGTGATCCCTACACCAACGACGGAAGAGCCTCCACTTTAGTCGCATAGAATAGTGAAGAAGAGGATCTCCTATAGTAAGAAATCGCATCCAAAGCTCGTCCAGTATAATGCTTACAATGCAATACGGACCACACAACGGAATACGTGAAGGTTGCGACCTTGCGGGTTGTGATAAAGATGACACGATTTACCCAGCGAAAAAAGATCCTCTCATGGAGGAAGATTTCGCGTTAAGTCCCACAGTAGACATCAGAGTAAATTACCCACGGTCTCTGTGAAGACAGAGATGCTATCAACAGAAATGTATTGTGGTTGTTTATCTTAGCAATACCTGCTGAAACAACAGCGCCGGAGGATACGCGCATCCTATCATTCCGTCCTATTAGATCAATAGAGCGTTAACAACATTAGCTCAGAGATCCGGACAAGCCAACACATACGTCTGCAATTGATTAGCAAGCGGTGTCGTAAATAAATTATAATTGGGCGCTCCCATAGATAGCAAATCTGATTGAATACTTGTTTGCTGAGAGTCCATACTGACGGCAACAAGCGACCCCTAAGTGAACGGGAGTCCGGTAAAACAATCAGACGACCCGGAATATGACGGACCGAAACAGTACTTGGTGTACTATAACCAACAGACGGATTCTTTCCATTAAATTGAATAACGGAAACGAATGAGTGCCTCCCTGGTTCCGGAGATACGCCACTACTGTCGAATTAACGGACAGGATTTGGACATGCGTTTCTGAATAATGTTCATGCAATGACATAAAGCAAGCCTAAAAAACATTATTCCGTGGAAGATAATTGCTTGCTTAGAGACTGCGGAACCCAAAGACCCTGGCACTTCGAATCTGTTGGGATCAATATTATATCCCAATCTGTTTGACTGGCAACCGTCATAACTATAACACTCGGATCCGGCAACTGCAGTGGCACTCTCTGAGTCAACCACCGAATGTTTGCCCCAGTCTGAATCTCTTGTAACACTAGATAGACAAGAGAACGTGTAAATCGAGCAATTCATGGATTGCTGAAAAGTTGCCGTCGAAGAGAGGCTTCTCCGAGAACGAAGCAACTTTGAGAGAGTTCTTCTCCTTACTATCCACGCGCGTGAATGTAGCTAGGGCTGCGTCACGTCTAACCAACTCCAATCAGCCACTGAAGGGCGGAGTTATACGTGAACAAACTACTGCCCTCAAAAGAAATCACATTGAGAATAATATCCCGTAAATCTTTTCTAGAAGACGTAATGATAATGCCTCAGTAAGGTGGATTACGTATGATAAAGCATCTAAGTTAAGTCTACTAGACATGATTGTCGTTTCCAACATTGTGGTTGGAAAAGACATAGACGGCGAAAAAGAATATTTCCAGTCTTTAACCACGCCGTCTAGACGCATATGAACTCTCGGTATGCCCTGCTCTGCCAAAATAAATTATTCAAATAAATGATAAAACGGCAGAAATGAGCATTGCGGACAAGAAACTAAACTATCATGCTTGGTAGCAGGCTTATATGCATATATAGCGTCGAAAAATAAAACACATGTTGTAATGACATTATTGGACTGTGTCGGTAAGTCAGGGACAATGTCCCTGAACCGATCCAAAATTCCGTGTCCAATGACGCTATAAGTCTCTTATCCAACATCGCAGCAATGTAGTCCGAAATAACAATCACTGGAAGATAATGCCAGAAGATATGAATGGCAGCTTCCGATGCCACGAAAGGGAAAACACGAAATCTTTCGAATCCCTTTCGCCATCCTGTCGGACCCTATAAAGCGTTCGGGCGTCCGTACCTGATGCAACCGCGGACCGCACCGACCCAGCGCCGTCAGATAATTCCTGATTCGAGTAAGAAACTGTCGATTGCTGGGATGCTGCGAAACAACTGTGCTAACTCGGATAGCACGTCCGTCACTGAGGCCTGAGGAGAAGCGGTCCTACAATGCATTGCCGCTGGAAGCTCTGTGATCGTTACCCCGTGCATACTACCAATATGCGAGCGAACGGAGTGTATAGGCCTCGTGTCCCTTGGCTACCGGATGGCGTGACCTATTCGTCGTGGAATCACTGAATGACGAAACTGCTCGAATATCGAGGTCACGTAGCCAATGTGCGGTCGTGTGCCCTGCTGTGAGGATGAGGAAGCATTATCGACAGTCTCTCGGACTGTCAATATAACGGAGCGTCCCGACCGACAGACATATGCTCCGAATGTAAAATATCTGAACCACAACATGCGGTCCCCTATGTTGTTGGACAAGAGAGGTACCTCTCTCGCTCACAGCACGGACGGACCTGGACAAGCCAGGAACCGGACTAACAGGCTTCCTCCGATCTGTCCTCAATCTGCCGTCACTGGGTGAGTACTAAAGTAATTATAGTGCTCGCATCACCCAAATCTCCTTCCTAGACCGCAACGGACGAACCCGGCAGCCGAACCATTCGATGAATGTACGCTACACCGGGTGAGCTAGCGAATGTCACTCCGTCGATCCTATAAAGGATCTCTTAGGCGATAGACATATTCCATGAGCACTTATAGCCGCTAGCTCTTCATTAACTATGACGACAGAGGCACACTTTTGAAAGACATCTCCGTAATTTTGCGAACAAGAAACCAGAAATGCTTGGTTATAGCAAGCATATAATAATAATATATATAGCGTCGTTCAATAATTCGAAAGTTTGTGTGACATTATTGGACTATGTCGGAACTGAGGGACGATGTCCCTGAACCGAACCAAAAATTTCTAAGTCCACCGATGCTATCAGTTTCTTATCCGGCATCGCAGCATTCTGGTCCGACGAGAGAAGCTGTAGAAGATCAAGTCAGATGACATACACAACAGCATATGTTGTTCCGAAAGGGAAAGCTCGAAATCCTCCAAATCCCTTTCGGTATCCCGTCGGACCGGATGAAATTTTCGGACGTCCGTACCCGCTTCCGCGGAGCGTCCCGACCCAGCATCGTCGGATAAAAATTATGCGACAGATTCAGTTGATGCTGGGATGCTGCGATAAGCTGTGCTATTTAGGAAAGCACGTCCATTCCCGAGGCCTGTGCAGTAGCGGTCTTACGATGCATTGCCGCCGGAAGCTCCGTGTACGTTGACTCCCGCACACTTTCCTATGCGAACATCCGGTGTCTGCAGGCCTCGTGTCCCTGGCTACCGGATGGTGTGACCTGGTCGCCGATGATTCTCTGACTGGCGAAGCTGACTGGATATCCGAGGTCAGGTAGCCAAGAGCGGTCGTGTGCGCTACCATGAGAATGAGGAAGCCTTATTGACAGTCTACTCCGGACTGACTATATGTCGGAGCGTCCCGAGCGACGGACGTATGCTCCGAATGCGAAACATTTTGTACCACAACATCTGAGGCCAGATGTTGTTGTACGAGAGAGGGGCCTCTCTCGCTCGCCGTCCGGATGGACCAGAACGAGCTATGAACCGGACTAAAAGGCTTCCTCCGTTCTCCCTCTAATCCGCCGTCACTGGGTGTGCATTTGGTTGATTTATAGTGCTCGCATCACCCCAAAACTCCTTCTAGACCGCAACGGACGAACCCGGCTGCCGAACCATTCGATGAATGGACGCTACACCGGGCGAGCTAGCGGACGTCAAAGGCCGTCGAACCTACTAGGGTCCTCTTAGGCAATTGGCGTATTACATGAGCACTTTTCCGCTAGCCCTTCATTAATTGTGACGACGGAGGCACACTGTTGGAAGACATCACAGATACATCACCCTAATCTTGATCATCTGAAATAGAAATTGATAAAGTAGAGTGACCCTGTGGGGAAAGGACCGGAGTGTCCAATTCCCCACTAACATACCGTGACATACGCTTCCCACGTTGTCATCGAAATCATACGATACAGAACAGGAGTTAATGCGAGTACACTGACCACATATAGAATGATTATAAAAGTCAGAGGAAGACTTCCTCTTGTTACAATTGATCAAAATCCTTTCAATGTGAAAAGAAAACAAGTCTTGGTACTCGCACCAACCCCTGGCAATCAAAATACATAATAATATGATCCATTAATATAGAAAAAATAATTGAAATCAAAATATTTTGAAAAAATATTTTTTCAGAACAGCCCAAGTTTCTGAAAAGTAACGTTGAGCCCCAATGGCTCCCAAGCCTAAGTGTGGACAAAAATTTTAAAAATATTTTAAACAATTTATTCAACACTTACGAACAATAATAATGTATCTAGTTATGATTAAAATAACATCAAGATATTATTTTCAAGAAATCCCCCCCTCACACAGAGGGCTGTTGTAAATGTAAACAATGAATGTAAAAACACAAAACCGTAAACCGTAAAAATTATCTGACCGACCCAGCGCCGTCAGATAATTCCTGATTCGAGTAAGAAACTGTCGATTGCTGGGATGCTGCGAAACAACTGTGCTAACTCGGATAGCACGTCCGTCACTGAGGCCTGAGGAGAAGCGGTCCTACAATGCATTGCCGCTGGAAGCTCTGTGATCGTTACCCCGTGCATACTACCAATATGCGAGCGAACGGATCGTATAGGCCTCGTGTCCCTTGGCTACCGGATGGCGTGACCTATTCGCCGTGGAATCACTGAATGACGAAACTGCTCGGATATTCGAGGTCACGTAGCCAATGTGCGGTCGTGTGCCCTGCTGTGAGGATGAGGAAGCATTATCGACAGTCTCTCGGACTGTCAATATAACGGAGTGTCCCGACCGACAGACATATGCTCCGAATGTAAAATATCTGAACCACAACATGCGGTCCCCTATGTTGTTGGACAAGAGAGGTACCTCTCTCGCTCACAGCACGGACGGACCTGGACAAGCCAGGAACCGGACTAACAGGCTTCCTCCGATCTGTCCTCAATCCGCCGTCACTGGGTGAGTACTAAAGTAATTATAGTGCTCGCATCACCCAAATCTCCTTCCTAGACCACAACGGACGAACCCGGCAGCCGAACCATTCGATGAATGTACGCTACACCGGGTGAGCTAGCGAATGTCACTCCGTCGATCCTACAAAGGACCTCTTAGGCGATAGACATATTCCATGAGCACTTATAGCCGCTAGCTCTTCATTAACTATGACGACAGAGGCACACTTTTGAAAGACATCTCCGTAATTTTGCGAACAAGAAACCAGAAATGCTTGGCTATAGCAAGCATATAATAATAATATATATAGCGTCGTTCAATAATTCGAAAGTTTGTGTGACATTATTGGACTATGTCGGAACTGAGGGACGATGTCCCTGAACCGAACCAAAAATTTCTAAGTCCACCGATGCTATCAGTTTCTTATCCGGCATCGCAGCATTCTGGTCCGACGAGAGAAGCTGTAGAAGATCAAGTCAGATGACATACACAACAGCATATGTTGTTGCGAAAGGGAAAGCTCGAAATCCTCCAAATCCCTTTCGGTATCCCGTCAGACCGGATGAAATTTTCGGACGTCCGTACCCGCTTCCGCGGAGCGTCCCGACCCAGCATCGTCGGATAAAAATTATGCGACAGATTCAGTTGATGCTGGGATGCTGCGATAAGCCGCCGGAAGCTCCGTGTACGTTGACTCCCGCACACTTTCCTATGCGAACATCCGGAGTCTGCAGGCCTCGTGTCCCTGGCTACCGGATGGTGTGACCTGGTCGCCGATGATTCTCTGACTGGCGAAGCTGACTGGATATCCGAGGTCACGTAGCCAAGAGCGGTCGTGTGCGCTACCATGAGAATGAGGAAGCCTTATTGACAGTCTACTCCGGACTGACTATATGTCAGAGCGTCCCGAGCGACGGACGTATGCTCCGAATGCGAAACATTTTGTACCACAACATCTGAGGCCAGATGTTGTTGTACGAGAGAGGGGCCTCTCTCGCTCGCCGTCCGGATGGACCAGAACGAGCTATGAACCGGACTAAAAGGCTTCCTCCGTTCTCCCTCTAATCCGCCGTCACTGGGTGTGCATTTGGTTGATTTATAGTGCTCGCATCACCCCAAAACTCCTTCTAGACCGCAACGGACGAACCCGGCTGCCGAACCATTCGATGAATGGACGCTACACCGGGCGAGCTAGCGGACGTCAAAGGCCGTCGAACCTACTAGGGTCTTCTTAGGCAATTGGCGTATTACATGAGCACTTTTCCGCTAGCCCTTCATTAATTGTGACGACGGAGGCACACTGTTGGAAGACATCACAGATACATCACCCTAATCTTGATCATCTGAAATAGAAATTGATAAAGTAGAGTGACCCTGTGGGGAAAGGACCGGAGTGTCCAATTCCCCACTAACATACCGTGACATACGCTTCCCACGTTGTCATCGATATCATACGATACAGAACAGGAGTTAATGCGAGTACACTGACCACATATAGAATGATTATAAAAGTCAGAGGAAGACTTCCTCTTGTTACAATTGATCAAAATCCTTTCAATGTGAAAAGAAAACAAGTCTTGGTACTCGCACCAACCCCTGGCAATCAAAATACATAATAATATGATCCATTAATATAGAAAAAATAATTGAAATCAAAATATTTTGAAAAAATATTTTTTCAGAACAGCCCAAGTTTCTGAAAAGTAACGTTGAGCCCCAATGGCTCCCAAGCCTAAGTGTGGACAAAAATTTTAAAAATATTTTAAACAATTTATTCAACACTTACGAACAATAATAATGTATCTAGTTATGATTAAAATAACATCAAGATATTATTTTCAAGAAATCCCCCCCCTCACACAGAGGGCTGTTGTAAATGTAAACAATGAATGTAAAAACACAAAAATAAGACTCCAGGCACCCAGGCCTGGAATCAGTTACCAAAAATACACTATCTGATGCAAAACAGAGACTTCCAGGGAAGAAACTGCAGAACATCAGATGGTAGATGCAGAACACAACGCCTAACCACCCATAGGTGAAGACGTAAACATGGGGAAAAGAACAGAATTCATTCTGTTATTCAGCTTAAACTCCCAAGAAAATTTAGTAATAATAATTACAGAAACTATGCCAAAAGCATGGGAGAATAGCAAGGGGGGACTTAAAGGAAAGGGAGAGAGGAAAACACTGAAAAATCAGTGTAACTAAATAATCAGAATGACAACAAAATAGCTGCTGCCTCGAAAATAGGTAACTTAACATAATTTCATTAAAAAATTTTAAGTTACAGCCCTGATAATATTCTGTCACACATTTTTCCTCTCCTCCTTCTCTATCCTCCTTAGAATCACCATTTCACTAATATTTATGTGTCTGGCATCATTTAAACTGAGATTTACAAGCACAAAGATCAGTCAGATGTTAACTGATGAAGGGCCAAACTTAGAATGATTAATGGTGCCAATTTCGGAACGTCCTTGACACTGCGCATGCGCAGTAGAGGTGAAGTGTGGAGGGCCATTCAGGACATGTTTTCTTTGGTTTTAGATGCAAATTTTGGGGATTGGGGGGCAAAATTTGTGTTTGGCCCTATATTTTAAGAGTTAGCACCAGCTATGTCTGGGTCATTGGTACAGTATAAAAATATTTGAATTTTCAAAACGTTTTTCTCACTTTCAATCCAAAAGCTGAAAAAATTCAAAACACATTCAGCAACATACATCTAAACTAACCCTGATGATACATGTATATACCAAAAAAATTTAATATTTGGTTACTAATGTTTAAGTTATTCCATAAACAAGCGTTAATAATAATAATATACACATTTATATAGTGCCAAAATTATAGTTCACAAGATATAGAATCATATTCTAAGGCACTGTACATGTTACTGAGCTCATGTAAATATACAAACAGAATATATACAGTATCTTACAGTCCACAACATCACTTATAGGCTTTTTGAAACAGGTATGTTTTGAGATCCTTCTTGAAAAGGTTGACATTTGACAGTCTTTTTAGGTGTTCTGGTAAATTATTCCACAAGTGAGGGCCAGCAAATGAGAATGGCCTATATCCTAATGTCTTACACATATGTTTTGGAACATGTAGTAGCATTTTACCATCGGACATTCTTGGTATTAAGGAGTTCTTCTAAGCAGGCTGGTGACATGTTGTTTTGTGCCTTAAAAACTAATAGTAATGTTTTGAAAATTATTCTGTACTTGACTGGCAGCCAGTGCATATCCCTCAGAACAGGAGTGATGTGATGAGATCGTGATAACCCACATACCACTCGGGCTGATGCATTTAGTACCATCTGCAGGCGAGAGTACCGATATTGTAGAAGGTTGAACAGTAGGGCATTACAATAATCCAAATGTGAAGTTACAAAGGCATGAACTAGGGTTTTTGTGGAGTCTTTGTTGAGGAACTGTCTTATCTGTTTAACTTTGTACAGGCCTCTGAAAGTTTTATTGCACACATTTGTAACATGTCTGTCCATAGACACGGTAGAGTTGAAGAAAGAACCAAGATTATGTACACTGTTACTAGTGCTGATGGCGGAATCTCCTACCTTCACTGAATTGATGTCAACTTTAGTGAGTTGCTGTCGTGAACCAATTATTAGGAATTCAGTCTTATCATTATTTATCATTAGTTTATTTGAAACCATCCATGTGTGAATGTTTGAAATACATGATTCAATAGCTTCTAGAGCTTTAGTTTGATCCTTGATTGATGATCGAAAATAGAAATAGACCTGTGTGTCATCAGCATAACCATGGACGTCAGGCAGGTGAGATTCAATGATGGTGAACATTTTTGAAATATAGAATAGAAACAGAACAGGACCAAGGCAACTACCCCGTGGGACTCCCCATTCAAGATGGAAGTCTTTTGACAGATTATCGTTTATTGATACACACTGCTGTCTGTTCTTGAGGTATGATGATAGCCAGCTAGCAGCTACACCATTAAGTCCAAAATCATAATTCATTGTCTCTAGCACAGTTTTATGACAAACAGTGTCAAAAGCAGCACTAAGGTCTAAAAGAACAAGCAATGTTACCCTTCCAGACTCCATATTAAGGAAGATGTCATTCTGAATCTTGAGTAATGCCGTTTCAGTCGAGAGAAATTTTCTGAATCCAGATGTGTTGGCCGGTAATGGAGCATGCATATCACTATGTAACATTAGCTGGACAATGGCGGCTTTTTCACACAGCTTAGAGACTGTTTTATTAACAAAGGGCAATAATTTTCATCGGATATGGCTGGTCATTGAACATGACTTAGACATTGTTGCTAGACAGACATATACCTAAAAGAATTGAAGTCTGTTAACTATTGTTAAAATTATGCCATAAACAAGTTCTGAAAAAATGTTAATGGAAATATGCAATTTCCAAGTCAAAAAGGCCCATAACTCTTGTAAAAATCATTAGACCATAGCCCAATTCGAACTTAACCTTCATTTTGATATAACTGAGGCAGAAAGCAACTTTGGTCCTGATCTTTGAATCCAACCTCAGTTTATCATCCGGAAATCAAAATGTTGATGGTAATGAGAAATTTCTAAGTCGAAAAGGCCCATAACTCATGTAAAAATAATTGGATGGAACCATAATTGAACTTGGCCTGTATTACTACCTGGGTAATACACGAACCAAATTTGGTTGAGATCAAATAATCCAAACTGGAGTTATCGGTTGGAAACCAAAAATGTTAATAGAAGGTCAAATTCTTAGTCGAAAAAGGGCGTAACTCAAGGACAAATTATTGGATGGAACCCATATTTGAAATTGGCATGTATTACTAGCTGGAAAAGACACATACCAACTTTGGTTGAAATCAAATAATCCAAACTGGAGTTATGGGTCGGAAACCAATTGTTTACGGATGGATGGATGGATGGATGGACGGATGGACAGACACAGAGACGGACTGATGGATGTATGGATGGGTGGATGGATGGATGGACGGATGGACAGACAGATGGATGGATGGATGGATGGACGGATGGACAGACCCTCAAGCAGACAGGCCGACAGACCATTTACATAATACAACCGTTTTAACAAACAGGCATATAAAAAGGGGAATAAGGCCCATAACTCTAGAAAAGAAAAATGGACAAAACCTGTTACTTGTGAATATTCTTGGACAAACCCTGTTACTTGTGAATATTCTTTCCCCCATGGTGGTCTATCTGCACACCAAAGATCATTTAAATCCAACATCCACTGACCAAGATTTGAAGGTCCAAAGTTGCTATGGACAGGCAGACGGACGGGCAGATGGAACCCATTTCTATATCCCCCACAAACTTCATTTTGGCGGGGGATAAAAATGATTCGAGTCAGCATTCATTAGTTATTGGATGGAAACCAAATTCAATGTGGCCACCATGGTGGCCATATTAAATTGGCTACCTGGACCAAAATCGAAAGGAAGCATTGTTTAGTCATCCACAAGTAACCCCTAAAATTATGATTTGATAAAATAATCAGTTCTTTAGTTATTGGACGGAAACCAAAAGTTAATGGAGGGACAATGGATCAGACAGACAGACAGACAGACAGACAGACAGACAGACAGACAGACAGACAGACAGACAGACAGACAGACAGACAGACAGACTGACAGACAGAAAGACAGACAGACAGACAGACAGACAGACAGACAGACAGACAGACAGACAGACAGACAGACAGATGGATGGACATGGTAAAAATGTAATGCCCCCTGAGAGGGTTGGGGGCATAAAAACAAAGTCATATTCTAAATGTAATATAGATGAAAGTTGATCCTATATTGTTAAGGCATCCATAAGATTTACTTGTTCTGCACCCCACATGGACTAAAAAAACAAAACAACACTTACCAACACAGACATTGCTTCCATTGTTAATGTATCCTGATTGACAATCACATCGATAGTCATTCGGTAAATCCTGGCAAACGGTATTTGGAGTCCCACTACATGGGTTTCCTGCACAGTCATCTATGTCTGTTGTGCATTTAACACCAGTAAATCCTGTTTTACATGAGCATGTCCCATTAAATGCAGAACAGTGTGCAGTGTTCTTGGAACAAGTACAGGTGTTTGAACAGTCATTTCCCCAAAATCCTTCATCACATGCTGAAAAAAAGTAATTTACAAATTAACATAGCAGCCATTATTAATGCATGAAGAATATTTTCATGATGTAATCATGATACAGATTAGCCCTTTCCCAACAAACAAGATATCAAAATTTATTATTTTAAATATTATTTTTTCAAATCTAAAAAAAAAAATCATCAGCAACACAATATCATGTGCCCCCTCCCCCCCCCCCCCCCCCCAATCATTGGAACAAGCTCAATGAGCTCATTCCAATGAGGAGTCACATTTGGTTTAGTTAAAGACAAATTTAAACTATTCACATTGGCATGGCAGGGTTTGAACCCACGCCGAGAGAGTTTCTTTCGGCACCAACCGCCTAGCGAAACTATACTATACATATACATAAAGCAAATTACCTTTACATTCAACAGTGTCTCCATTTGTTTTCTCTATGAAACCAACATTGCATTTACACAGGTAGCTTCCATTTGTATTTTTGCATTCAGCATCGTTTTGACATGGAGATGTTAAACACTCATCAATATCAGTCTGACAATTGGTTCCATTCCATCCACTCAGACAGGAACAATAACCACTTGTTTTATTACAAAATCCTGTATTCTCTGTGACACAAGTACAATTCTGGCTGCAACTGTTTCCCCATTGTCCTTCATTACATTCTGTGAAATATATTTGTAATTTTCTGTATAGAATTTTTGTTTGGGCTCTGTAAACAAGTTCTGGAAACCCTTATTTAGACTTCACCTAACCCGAATAGTAGATCACACTTGCAAATAAATTCTTGAATACCTAAAAATATTCTTTTTTTTGCCTCCAAAATGTAGCTCATGACCCCTCATTGGAATGAGGTCACAAGCTCATTCCGATGAGGGTTTGTAAGTTATGTTTTGGAGAGAAAAAATGAAAAGAATAATCAAGTTTGCATCACCCAATTCTGCATATTACTCCACTTCAGTGGAAATCAGTGAGAACATCTTTCTCAAATTTCCTTAGTGTGTGGGGGGGGGGGGGGGGGGAGCAGGGGGGTGCAGTTGGTCAGTAGGTAGAGGTGCAGGCTGCAAGCCAAGAGGTCCTTGGTTCGAATCCCAACTGCAGCAACCTCGTTGTGTCCTTGGGCAAGACACTTCACCCCCATTGACCACGCGAGGGCAGTGTGGCATTATGTAGTAAGGCGTAATGCATGTCGATGGTGCACTTGTCTTCAACCAATGCTAACCCTGCTTTTGTGGAGTTAGTATGTTGGGAAGCTGACAGTTGCTCGCCATTGCTCGGTGTTTCTCTCTGGGTACTCCGTCTTCTTCTACCTGTAAAACTGTCATGGTCATTATTAGCCATTGTTCAGAAATGTGTGACCTTAAACACCAATAAATAAATAAATAAATAATTTCCTGAGTGAAACAAACTAGAGGTAGCCGCCAAGTGTGGCAAATCCCCATGAAAAATCACTGATACAATAACCTTGGTAATATATTACATTAAATTAACACAGCCACTGTTGGTATTATGCACTCAAATAATACAGATAAGATTACCTGTATTTGATGACATGACAAGTTTGTTTTCAATCGGGACCAATAAAATTTCAAGTTCAAGGTCACTGTGACCTTGACCTTTGGCACAATAACTTAAAAATATGTAGAGTTCTTCCTCTTATCATGCTCAACCCACATGCCAAGTTGGGTTTCGATCAGGAATGCATAATTTTAATAATTAAGAGAGCTGAAACCAGCTCCGATCGATAAAATTTCAATTTCAAGGTCACTGTGATCTTGATCTTTGGCATAAAAAATAAACAGGGTTCTTCCTTTCATCATGCTCAACCCACAGGCCAAGTTTAGTATCGATCGGGCAAGAAAAATTTCAATTAGAGAAGTCAACTCTGATAAATGTTTAAGGTCAAGGTCACTGTGACCTTGACCTTTGGCACAATGACCTCAAAATAAATATGGGTCTTTCTATCACCATGCCTAACCCACATGCCAAGTTGGGTTTTAGTTGTCCAAGTGAAACTTTAATTACAGAGAGAAAACCAACACTGATAAAAATTGAAGTTCAAGGTCACTGCGACCTTGGACCTTTGGTACAATGATCCTAAAATAAATTGGGTTCTTCCTCTCATCATGCCTAACCCGCATGCCAAGTTTGGTGTCAGTCAGCCAAGCAGAATTTTAGTTCGAGAGCGGAAACCAACTCAGTCTACAGACAGACAGATGGATGGATGGACAGATGGACAGACAGCACCACAGCTATATCACCCCGAAATTTAAATTTCGCTGGGATAAAAATTAATCAACTTTGCATCACCCAATTCTACATACTGGTACACTTATATGTGAAAATCAGTGAGAACATCTCTTTTTCAAATTTCCGGAGTGATGGAGAATCAAGAAAGGATGCTAGTTATATTACAAATGACATGTTTGTTTGTTTGCTTATTGGGGTTTAATGACACTTTCAACAGCCAGGGTCACCTTATATCATGCAGTTTTACAGGTGGAGGAATTAAGCTGGAGTACCTGGTGAGAACCGTGCAGCCGCAAGCAAGTGTCACCAGGTTTATACACTTTTCTGAAGATACAATTCCATGACTCTTCCAGGATTTCAAACAAATTTTCCAAAACTTTAATGAGATTTCAGGGGCAAATCTGGAAACAAAAGTGGAATTTTTCAAGCATCTGGGTCATGGAAAAGTCCTGGACTTTTCCATGACCAGATGCTTGAAAAATTCCATTTTTGTTCTCACTACCACATAACACAGAATTGTAAGAATTGACATAATAGTACACAACATTTAATTAATGAATCATAAAAGACTTATGCAATTCTCATTCCTCATGCTGAATCAAACTTCACGATGTTTTGTCGTCACGTTTTTAGCAAGTTTGATATTGGTGTTACACTTTGGAGGAAATATCCATGTCTTTTCCAGACAAGAAATGAAAATACCCCTATTTTTTCAGGACTTCCAGGCTGGGAATAATATTTTTCAATTTCCATTACTTTTCCAGGACTCATATGAACCCTGTCAGACTCCACAATGTACTAACTCTACATAAGTAGGGTTAGAATTAGCTAAATGTAAGTGAAACATAAATGTCCAGTATGCCTTAGTACACAGCACCACTGTTCTCCGATGTGGGCAGTCTACAAATGGCACAGCAGGGCTTTGAACCCATGCTTCAGAGTTTCCTTCGACACCACCCAGATAGTAGAAATATATTAAATCACACACACCACTCAGCCAACAACAGACCCTCAATAAAGGCTGATGTGGAATGGTTAGCCAATAATCAGCTGATTTGTCTTTAGGGTCTGTTGGTGGATGAGTGGTGTGCATAATTTAGTATAGTTTTGCAAGGCAATTGGTGATGAAGGAAAACTCTCTCAAGATGTGTGGGAACCCCAGCTATGCCATTTGTAATCAACTTTGAATGGCAATATTTATTAATAGCGATGACCAGTTTGTGCCATTATGTAGGGTACAGGGGTAAGCATTTGGAGCCTAAATAAGACTTTTTGAAACTTCAAGGCTTCAGAACAGGCGACTGAACATGTAATAATATGATAGTCTAGTGATGAACTGATAATCAGAACCAGAGAGCTGTGGGGCTTTGGCCGATTATGACAACCAGCAGTTAAAAACGAGCAGCTTCTGATTATTCTATATTTAACACTGACAGTTAAAAATCTCTTTGATATCTAACCCTTTTATTGAAGTTTGCTCTATTTTGATAACCAATGAAAACTTGAAAAAAATAAAAATTAAATGATTTATATCTGATTTTTTACCCAAGTTAATAAAATTGATAAATTTGTCCTTTGAGTGCTAAAGCATTGCAAAGTCTTCTTGCACTCAAGAGATGAAAATACACCACCACCCATGCTATTCTGTAGATTAGAAGGCCTAAAACACAAAACAAACCAAGAACATGAATTTTTGATTGCAAAGAAATAATTACAAAATACAATAATAAAAAAAAATGCCTGCCCTCTTGCCTACATGCAATTTTACAAAAAAAAATGGCCGAAGAAACAAAAGATCTACTTTGTGGTACCTATTTTATTTTATCAATACAGTGGAGCCCACTTAATTGGATATCTCTTAACTGAATAAACCTGTTAATTGAATATAATTTCCCAGCACAAAACCATTTACCATATCTCCAGTACAAATTTGATCTGTTAATTGAATATAGTTTATAGAGTAAACTCCTGTTAATTGAATAAAAAATCTTGTAACCTGTTGAGAAATTACCCTGACTCTCCTCAATTTATCTTTGTTTATAGACCTATTTGGCCTCAATTCATCCAATACAGGCATTTAATCTATTATATCTTGTTTGACAGAGCTCATAGAGCTCTATCAAACAAGATATAATAGAATAAATGCTAGATTTATCTCTAGAATACAGGAAAGTGACACAATCCCCATTAACTCAATACTCCTGTTAACTGAATAATTTTTATTGGCAAAGTGGCTATTCAATTAACAGGGTTCCACTGTATTCTGCAGTAAACCTTATCCTGATGATTACAACTATCATCAAGTATTCCTTTATGATATTCTGTACATTCTGGCATGCCCCGATTTACATTATTATCAGATTAATTGTTGGAATGTGCTCAGATGAATATATAAAAAAGCATATTTCTTCTTGCTTGAACTCCATTACCACAGGTGAAGAAATAGATCTGTCCCAATTATGAAACAGATTATGGCTCTAAAACAGTGAAATGATGTTCTACAGAGCCCTCTAATAATTCTGATATCAAATAATTAAAAAAACTAAGGTTCCCACATTTGAGTGATCAGAGCATTCCAGCAATTTCCAGGGCACACCATGGTATATTTCGAAGGATTTCAAATACACTAAAAATGGGAAACCAAAGAGTTTCAAGGATGCAGTGAGAGAAAAATAAATAATCATAATCTTCCTACAAGAGCAACACACATTTACATGTACATGAATTTTGTGCTAGAGATTGCCAATTTTAACAGTGTATCAAAATCATATCCACAGTCCAATGTGTAAATGATATTGTTGGTTGTATGGTGAGCTGAATATTATGGCAATAAATCCCCTCCGATCATCTGAGACCTCATTGTAAAAGGGTTTCTAAAGAATATTACAGTTTTCAAGGTCCTTGCTAGCTTAAATTCCAGGACTCTCAATAAATTTAACCCTTAAGGGCCTAGATATGTTTACATATTATCGCAACACTTTGCCAGTCTACATCCTGTGCCTTTGCAGCTGTTTTGGGAAAATCTTGCCTGCCCATATTGGCAGCCAAGACTTGCCTAAAAACAACTACCAAGGCCCTTGAAATGTAACATGTGCGTTAAACCAAGGACAGCATGAAAGGGCTGCTGTTCAGTTGCAAAAACGTGGCTGAAGTTGGAATTAGGCCCTTAAGGGTTTTAAAGATCCATGGTTACCTTGTTACCTTTCTCAATTTGAATAGATTAACCCTTTCATCTTATATGGCACAAGTTTCAAAACTATTTTTGAATTTAACAGTCAATGTTTTCTTTTCAGTCTTCTGAACAGTTCATTTTCTGAACATTTTACAATTTCATACCACCAGTGTTTAACTATTAACCCACAGAGTATTTTTAAAATATATTTCATCAAATCTAGTCATGGCTGCTTCATATATATTTCATCAAATCTTGCCACGCCTTAAAAAATCATTGGTCAATGAGTCTATAGGCTTTATTGATGAATAGGTTATCTCCACCTGATTCCATGAACTCTTCTATGCTGTGGAGACTAATATGAATTACTTGGTTGGTGTGCAAAAGTCTTTATTTCTGAGTGTTCATTTGTGAACACTGTGATTCAGTTAAATAATGTTGTCAAAACTGTGATCATATTAATGGAAAAAGTCTATTGCAAAACTGTGTGTCATAAATACAGTGCAGTTACCGGGGACTGGTTGTAAGCCATGCGTGGGCAGTGATGTATATGCATACGTATACCAGGTAATAAAAATCATCACCAGCAAAACTTTAATTAATGAAGCATTGGTCTGTATCCGGTTTTTCATTAATTAAATTTTTGATGATTATTCCTATAATTAGTGTTTGGAATCTAATATTATGCCATCCATATGCATGTAAATACTGTCCAATCCGTGGAAAGTGACCAACCATACTGTACAACGACAAAGTTTTCAATGGTCATGTCGTTCATTTGTGTGATGTGCAGTGAATGAGCCATTGCTGATTGTGATGTCATATTGATATCACCAAGCACATTTTTCCTAGGGGAGAACACCTCGGGACCCCACTCCACCAACCCACTCCCGACTGGGTGAGTTGATGGTGGGAGTCCCAAGGTATTCTGTGGTATTTGCTTCTAGGCAAAAGTTGACTATGCACTATCAATCCGAGTTGTCATGTTTAAAATACCGCAAATACCAACTGATAGAAGCTATACAATTAATAGGGGAAAATTTCATTAAATATTCTCAAATTAGACAAGAAAATGGCAAGATTTCCTTCCAATGCAGGAATACCTGCCAGCAGTGTGCAAGGAGTTAAATCAATTTATCTTGAGATAATCACATGACTGCAAATGCATTTTCTTTAACAAGGCCATAGATGCCAAAGGTGATCTTAAATCCCATTAAATATAAACATATACTTCAATTTAGTAATGGTAAACATTGTGCCCGAATTGCACTGTTTGTGGCCAAATTATACTGTGTTGAAAAACATTTTTCCAAGTTTTAAAATATTTTTCTTGTTGTTTGATGTGATATTTCTTACCTGAGCAGTTAATGGCATTAGTTTGGAGTTTGTACCCATTCATACAACTACACTGAAATGAGCCGGCATTATCCTGACACACCTGTTGGCATGGAGAAGGATCCAGTGCACATTCATCTATATCTACAAATATATAAGAATGAATAGACAAAATGACTAATGAAATCAGTATATGGTAAGAATGAATAGACAAAATGAGTAATGAAGTCAGTATATGGTAAGAATGAATAGACAAAATGAGTAATGAGGTCAGTATATGGTAAGAACGAATACACAAAATGAGTAATGAGGTCAGTCAATTTGAGAATGAATAGACAAAAATGAGCAATGAGGTCAGTATATGTCAAGAATGAATAGATAAAATGAGTAATGAAGTCAGTATATGGTAAGAATGAATAGAAAAAAATGGGTAATGAGGTCAGTATATGGTAAGAATGAATCGACAAAATGAGTAATCTGTACAGTGGAACCATGTTAATTGAATAGCCACTTTGCCAATGAAAATCATTCAATTCACAAGAGTATTCAATTAACAGGGATTATGTCACTTTCCTGTATTCTACAGATAAACTTAGCATTTATTCTATTATATCTTGTTTGACAGAGCCCGATGAGCTCTGTCAAACAAGATATAATAGATTAAATGCCTGTATTGGATGAACTGATGCCAGATAGGTCTATACACAAAGGAAAACTGGGGAGAGTCAGGGTAATTTCTCGACAGGCTACAAGACTTTTTATTCATTTAAAAGGAGTTTACTCTATAACCTATATTCAATTAACAGGTCACAAAAAATATTCCATTAACAGGGTTATTCATTTCAGAGAAATCCAATTAAGTAGGCTCCACGATATCAGTGATTGGTCATCATGCCCGGTGCCCACAGCTTTGTTCAGGTTAGTGCCTGGGTACATAAAAGCATGTTTACACGTTCTGTATTATCAAGAAGGAAATAGTCTGCTTGAAAATTGTACCATGATAGGACAATAATGTTTGGAAAGAAAAAACTTGAAGTATTTTCTATATTAAATTTATTATACACACCAAACATGCTACTTCCTTGACATGTTTGAAACCAGACCAAATACTTATTTTTTTACCCCCAAAAAGAAAACAAGACTTGAATATATAGAGTCCTGTTCGGGACAGCGCATACACCCTTTGCACATATACAGAAGTCCAAGAAGTACCATCATTATTCAACTTTTCCGTGTAAAATGGTGGCTGATGGTTAAGCCTGTTTTGATCTCTCTTGGTCTCTATATGGTTAACTTGGTTATGGTTTGTGTTTTGATGTATGGTGCAACTTCTTTTTCTTCTCTAATGTACAGAGAATGTAGTGGTGACACAGATTTTTTTTGATCCTGTGTTGCTAATTCTCGGGAAGGACATATACTGTATGTATGCTTTCACCTTAATTTTGATGGCCACGCTAAATTTTCCTTTGCGCTGTATTGTGCTGTACTGTCTCACCTAAAGTTGAACTAAAAGACAGAACCTAAAAGTAATATCGACAAGTGGTTTTGGTGGAGGTACTAATATAATTAGATTATGATGATGAAATTTTGATATTTGGCCTGAACAGCTATCGAGTCAGAGATCACATCTTTAGGTCACGCACTGCCTTGAAAAATATAAAGCCTGCATGCATTGTCTCTCAAACCACTAAAGTCTATCTAAATGAGGACCTGAACCAAAATAAGAACCAATATAACCAAGCCAGTGTGACTGTTAAAAGGAGAGAGAAAAATTCTGGACACCATTGAAAGAGTTACTCAGTTTTCTAAAGTCGAAAACCGGGTGAACAAGGGTTAGATGATAGATCGTAACTCTAGCATTCTAGACAGATCTACCACAAGTCATTTCACCCGGCCAAGCAATAACTAACTTCACCCCTAATGCATCTATAAATCACCAACAATATGCAAACTCATGTAAAGCCCTAGGTGCCTACAGCCTTCCTTTTGCATGATAGCTGTCAGTCTTGTTTATGTATAAAGAATATATCTATTTGGAAACAGCCTAGTATAAGCTTACAGCTTGTTGCTGAATCGAAAGTTTTATGGGTGGAGGAAGCTGGAGTACCCAGAGAGAAGCACAAAGCAATGGCGAGCAACTGTCAGACTCCCCAATGTACTAACTCCACACAAGCAGGGTTAGCACAGGTTGATGACAAGTGCACCATTGGAGTGCAGTACGCCTTAGTACACAGCACCACCATGCCCCCACATGGGCAATTGGGATTCAGTGCCTTGCCCAAGGACACAACACAGTGACCCCCTGGCAGGGATTGAACCAAGAACCTTTCGATTTGAAGTCCAATGCCGTAACAACTGAGCCACCACACTTCCTAATGTTCCATCAATGCTTTATGTTCGGTGCTATCTGAACAATTATTGTACTTGATATCTGTAATTTTCTCCAAGCTTTGGAAATAAATATTGCTTAAACTAAGTACTGACCTCTTTCAATGAAACAAATTTCTATTTTAGGCATGATGGTAGGGTTTTTTTTGTTTACTTGCTCTCTTCAAATGTATAACATTATACACACATTGTCTATAAGGTGCCAGGATTGGGAGTGCATTTGGGGGTGAAAAGCAAAGGTCATGGTCACAGTTATCGTGAATAGACACTTGGTTTCAATTTCATAACTTTAATTTCCTTTTGCACACAAAACTATTACTTCATACATATACTGTATGTAAGTGTCGATGGTTGGAAATGTATTTGGGGGTCAATGGGACAAAGGTTAAGGTGACTTACTATAAATAGATTTTTGATTTCACTGCTATAACTTTGTTTCCTTTCACATAGAAAATAAACTTAATACACAGACTCCCTGTAATGAGTCAATGATTGGGAATGAGTACTGGGGTGGGGTCAACAAATGTAAGTTTAAGGTCACTATCACTATAAATAGATATTTGGTTTCTGTAACATAACTTTAGTTTCCTTGGGTGGACAAAACTATATTGTGTCCATAGCATATTATAATAATTGGTCAACAGAGGAGCTATACTTAGGCAGATGCAAACACCTGTGCAGCTGATGATTGGTTGATGCTCAACATCATTCCACCATTTATCGATCATTCAACTTGGCGAAAATTTCGAATTTGGTGCAACCCGTTTTTCATTCGCATGTTTTTCATATTAGGTATAGTTTAACCTTCACATGACCCAAAAGGATGTTCGCCTCAAACTCAACAGGCCTGAAACTGAAGCTTGAATCAAATCTTATGGCTCTTCAGCTTGTAATTATTACACCTTCTTACAACCATAAATATTGTCAATTTTCACTTAAGTATTGTATTCAATGGCAAATCATCTGTTTGGACAGGTCAATGAAAAAATATGGAATATTCCAGAACAGAAGTAACAACAAGCTATTAACTGAAAACCATTTTTTTTTAACCAGGAAGTGTGCTAACCCTGTGCATGTATAGTCTTAGTATAAATATCATCTAAATCAAATTGACCAAACCAGCTAGTTTTATTCTCAAAAAGTATTCTAACTCAGTTTAGACCTCTCATTGTTTTTTTAGTGAATTCCAAAAATGAAAACATATTCTATTTTCAATTAATCCTTTACCTAACATGAAAAGCAGACGACACTTGCAAAAAAAATTCTTGAATAACTATTATTTTCATTTTTTGTCTCAAAAACATAGGTTATGATCCCTCATTGGAACGAGCTCAATGAGCTCGTTCCAATGAGGGGTCATAACCTATGTTTTAGAGACAAAAAATGAAAAAAATAATGAAAATTAATTGGCGATGTTTTAGAATAGCGCTGACCGGTTTTGGCCATTACGTTAGGTAAAGGGTTAATAGCTTGTTTAACATAGTTCTTGAAAGCAGAACCTCTTGAACACTCCCTCTATCATCAAGTCTCCTGTACAAGAAGAGGCACTTGGTAGAATTTTTAGAACATTTAAGCGACTCAAATATTTCTGAATCACTGCGAGTTTAATCGAATCAAATCATCAGATGATTTGGAATTGAATTGAATTTCGAAGTTTCACAGGGCCCTACCTTTCTCTTCATTAAAACTTTATGATACTCACTGTTACATGTTGTGTTGTCTATTGCCAGGGTGAATCCATTATTACAGTAGCATTTGTCGATACCATTTTCTACACGACACTTCTGGGAGCAACTGTGTGTGTCAGAGCAATTTACTTTGGCTGAAAAAAGAGATGAAATTGTTTATTGAATATCACTAACAATGAATCACACACTTCATTATCACAGATGTGTAAACATGTGTTCAAAACCTACAATATTGCACCTTTATCGGCACTGAACACATCTTCTGATTGGCTAAAGTTGGTTGAAACAAATAGCAATGATGCCAGCCATTCTAAAACATGCAGGTAATAAGCGCTTGTGCTGTTGCTACTCGTTTGTTGCACAAGAAACATCCAGGAGCTAAGAATAACCTTTGACCCATGACTACCTCGCTTCAACTAGGGAAACTCGAACTGGAATTATTAAGCTATCTCCAACTACATGTATTGATTTCTGTAGACATTGTATTGATCTTAATTGATTTTAAAACTCTGAAATTGCAAAAATTGATTTTTCGGTCTCTCAAAACAGTTGAAAAACTGAGTTTTTGCCACAGTCTTGCAGTCTCTCAAGACAGGTGGTCTCTCATGAGAGGAGGTCTCTCACGACAGATCCTTTATAGAGAGCAACCAATCGGTGCCTGACCACAGTGGTCTCTCAACACAGGTGGTCTCTTAAGACAGTGGTCTCTCAAACCACGTTTTACTGTAATATCTGGATTACAGTTAACCCTTTATCTAACGAATTGGGTGCATCTGTCTGCATAATTTACAAATTAAGTTGTTAAAAAGTTAAAAAATTTATAGAAATTTATATATTTTTTATACTTACCAATGACCCAGACTGAGCTGGTGCTAACTCTAATATTCTAGGGCCAAACACAAATTTTGCCCCCCCCCCCCCCCATCCCCAAAATTTGCATCAAAATCCAAAAATTAGATGTCCTATGTGGTCCTCCATACTTTTATCCACTGCGCATGCGCAGTAGTCAAGGAAGTCCGAAATTGGAGCCAAATCCTCATTCTTACAACCAGTGCCTGGTAAGTGTTATGTAATCAGCAGGGAGGTATGAGTTCCCAACTCATGGGAGGGCCATCCCCGTCTGGGTCATTGGTAAGTATAAAAAATATATAAATTATTGTAAAATTTTTAACATTTTTATACTGTACCAATGACCCAGACTTAGCTGAATTGAAAAAAAGGCTGGAGGGCCTGTAGGACATAAAGGAAAATCCAATAGGCTCAATTACATGTAAACAGAATTATCCCCTCAAGGAGAAGAGGAGAACAGGTTTTACATGTATCTTTCTTGTTTGTACCAAAAAAGAAAGACACAATACCATTCCGTAATTGAGCACAATAACATCAATGATCTCTATTTACATCCAATATAACCCATTATACTAATCTTTTTAAAGGAAAGCCAATAAATAAAGATAGTCCAGAGAATGAGACTCTTTATACTCATTTAAAAGTGTCCGAGGATTGTATATTAGCGCTCGTATGACACATGACATATACAAATGCTTCACACCGAGCTACACTTTAAAAATATTACATAAATGAGATAGACATTAGCTTTACACTTTAAAACCATCCCGGCACCGACTCGGAATTACTGACTCCAGAGGAGGTATTCCCTTGCGTTTCACTATAAAGCAGGTGACCTAAGGAAACACCCTCCCCCCCCCCCCCCCCCTTCCCCTTGCTCTGGGTCAAATACCCCAGAATGAAGAGGGCAGTAGGACAGAGTCACTACTGGAACAGAAAGCCTGCATAACTATAGCTGCAACTGTTTAGTGGACGACATTCTGAGCAACAGATAACGGACCTACACATCGAAGGTCACCAGAAATAGACTCAATATTTCTAAGATAAAAATTTGTGATTGTGGAAGGCTGAGACCAATATGCAGCCTTCATCAAATCGGTAATAGCAACACTATTAGCATAAGCCCAAGATGTAGACAGCGCTCTTACATAATGCGCTGAAATCTTAAGCACAGACTGCTGAGTTGAAGATAATTTTTCATAAGCAGTACGGATAGTTAATTGAATCCATCTTGCAATCGAATGGACTGTTATGTCCTTTCTATTAGGCAGCAGAGACAGAAAGAAACGCTTACGTCCCTTTCTGATAAACTCAGATCTACATTGTAAATACGCATGGCTCTAACTGGACAGAGCAAAGGCCTATGACTGTCTGAAGATGGAAGAGCCTTAATAACAATAGGTTCAGGATATATATTAGGAGCCTGATTCTTAGCCAAAAATCCAACATTAGTAGTTAAAGTAATAGTATTACCAACACTACGACACTGAGAATCATCAACTGATAGTGCATGAAGCTTCTGGCAGAAGAGAAGGCTAAGAGAAAAGCTGTCTTATAAGATAAGAATTTGAAGTCCACTGTATCAAGAAGCTCAAATGGCGCTTCTTCTAGCTTCAGAAGAACCCAAGCTAAATTCCACTTAGGAATTAACCTAAGGGTTCTAGGTCTATTTATCGAAAAGTTTTTCACTAACTTAGATAAAGAGACATTAGATCCAATCTGTAACCTATCATGATGAGCATAGGTATCCGATAGCATAGACCTATAACTCTTAATGGTTATTGGCTGCTGTTTGATCTCGTCAAACAAGTAGACCAGAAAATTAGCAATGTCTGGAATGGAGGGATCATAAATATCAATAGAATGATCCCTACACCACCTATAGAAAACCTTCCACTTAGCAGCATAATTTTGAGAAGAGGAGGTCCTCCTGCAGTTAGAAATTGCATCCACTGCTCGTCCTTTAAAATGCTTGCCGTGCAAGAAGAACCGCACAACGGAAATCTAAATTTTATAGTAAATTTCCTTTCTTATTATACCTACCACAATTGTTTACTACAGGCTTGCACTACAGTGGAAGTCCCTAACTCGGATAAAATACTCTCTATTTTTGTCTTTCCCAAGCAAGTTGGGAAAGAAAAGTGGTGCAAAAGCACCAATAAAAATAAGCCAAAACTGGGTCGAGTCCAACCGGCGCAGACCCAGTACGGGACGCTCTCTCCCAAGTACAACTCCACGACTTCCGTTGCCAGTGCGCATATACCGTCTCTAAAGACTCATTCTTTTTGAATCCGTAAACGTTAGAGTTATGTGATCAGCGGGGAGGAAAGATTCTTTACCCGTAAAGAAGACGGGAGGGCCTCCATGTAAACAATTGTGGTAGGTATAATAAGAAAGGAAATTTACTATAAAATTTAGATTTCTTATCAACCTACTCACAATTGTTTACTACAGGCTGAATAGACAAAAGGCTGGAGGGAATCGCATAACCAACCCCCACATAACCCTAGTGCACTGGAACCGTGAAGCAGAAGGAAGAGGTCCCGAGGCTTATCAACCATAATGTCGCAATCATTGGTAAAGGACAATGAAAAGAGACATATGAGCCTGTGTGACACACAGACAGAAAAAAGGGCAGTAACAGCACAAGAATGAAACTGACCTTCAAGAAGCCTAATGGCTATGGCAGACAACAGCCTGAGCAGAAGAAAGAGGACCCAAGGCAAAAAGGTCCTCCGACTGCTCCTGCAACTGGCGTAAATAAAAGGTGGAGAAAGTAGAAGCATTTCTCCAGTAGGCTGCCTGCATAACATCCGACAACTTGACGGAGTTAGAATAAGCCCAAAAGGTAGACAGTGCCCGCACCTCGTGGGCAGAAATACGTTTGGTAATACAATCGCCAGCTGCTAAACGACTATAAGCCGTACGAATAGCAAGACAAATCCATCGAGAAATGGATTGAGGAGAGATCTTCTGTCGACCCGGAATGAGAGACAGAAAAAAACGTTTTCTGCCCTTCCGTATGAAGCGTGTCCGATCAAGATAAATGCGAATAGCACGGACCGGACAGAGCAAAGGGCGAGTACCCTCAACAGAGGGAAGAGCCCTGATACAGATAGGAGGAGGAGTAGTATCTGGTAACTGATTCTTAGCCAAAAAGGAGCAATCAGTGGTAAAAGTAACACTGTTGGGAGAACTCCTAAAAAAGGCCGGGTCAACCGAGAGGGCGTGAAGCTCACTAAACCGTCTGGCCGAAGCAAATGCCATCAGAAAAGCCGTCTTGTATGTGAGAAATTGCATATCCACCTGGGATAAAGGTTCGAACGGCGCCCCCCCCAAGCAAAGCAGCACCCACGAAAGATTCCATCGTGGAGTAAGCTGCAAAGTCCGAGGCCTTTTCAAAGAAAAGTGCCGAACAAGCTTGGAGAGGTAAGGATTAGTGCCGATACGACGCTTCCCCACATAAGAAAAAGTCTCTGAAAGCATAGACCTGTAACCCTTGATGGTAACAGGCTGGAGACCCCGAGAATCAAACAGATATACCAGAAACTCCGCAATCTGTGAAATCGAAGGATTGGCATAATCAACCACAGAGTGATCAGCACACCATCGACAGAAGACCTTCCATTTAGCTGCATAAGCTAAACCAGTGGAGTGCCTCCTTGAAGAAGAAATGCACTCCACTGCTCGTCTCGAAAAACCTCTACGGAGGAGACAGGACCTGACAAAAGATATGCGTGAAGGCACAATGAAGTCGGGTCGACGTGAAACCTCCTCGGGCGACCTTGACAAAGAAGGTCGCGACGTAGCGGGAGACGTGCCGGAACCGCCGCCATCAGCGAGCGGAGCTGATTGATCCACACCCACTGAGGCGACAGGGGAGCGATCAGAATGATTCGACAACTGCAGGTTCGAATTTTGGCGAGAACCTGAGGAAGAATCGGAACCGGCGGGAAGGCGTAGCCGACTAGACCGTTCCAATCGAGTGACAGAGCATCCACGGCAAAAGCCAGAGGATCTGGACACGGGGACACGAAAGTGTCCACCTGATGGATCCAACGAGTCGCAAAGAGATCGATGTGGGGACGTCCCCAGAGATCGCAAAGCGACTGGAACACTGCCCTGTGAAGCATCCACTCGGTGGAAATAACCCTGCCCTGTCGGGACAGGGAGTCGGCTAGGACGTTCAGACGACCGGGAATGTGACGAACAACCACCCCGGCATGAACCTCCTGAGCGAGCAGTAAAAGATCCCGAGCTAACTCGTACATCGGAAGCGAGTGCGTGCCGCCCTGGTTCCGAATGTAAGCAACCACTGTCGAATTGTCGGATAGTAGAAGGACCTGGCGATTCGACAAGTGAGGGATCCACTGCCTGAAACTCAGAAGAAGAGCAAGAAGCTCCTTCTGGTTGATGTGTAGAGCTGCTTGATCCTGGTCCCACATCCCGTGTAGGGAAAGACCGAGAGGATCCAACGTCGCACCCCATCCGAGATCGCTGGCATCTGCCGTCAGAACGCGATCGGACGTGGGTAAGTCCAGCGGAACACCCTGCGTAATCCACTGAACATCTGTCCAGGGAAGAAGGTGAGGATACAGAGAGTCCGGAAACGGAAGCACCTGATCCAGAGAATCTACATTCGGTCTCCAACGACTGAGCAGAAAGTGTTGGAGAGGTCTGACACGCAGCCGACCTAGAGGAATGAGATCCGTCACCGAACCGCAGAGACCGATCAGCCGGAGAAAACTCCGAGCGGTCGCGGACCTGGACTGGGACAGAGTCAGAGCAAAAGCTGAGAGAATCACAGCCTTGGCCTGGGGAACAGCCACCAAATTGAATTTGGTTTGGAAAGACATCCCCAGATGACAAAACGACTGAGAAGGGACCAGGTCCGACTTCTCCTCGTTGACTCTGAATCCTAGCGACGTGAGCAAGCTCAACAGACTGGCGACATCCGATTCCAGTAAGGCAGCATTGGAATGCCTCTGGAGGATATCGTCCAGATATGCCGAAGTAGTCACCCTGGACTGTGTGCGATGGAACGCTATCACATGCGACATCAGTCTGGTGAACGCCCAAGGAGCCAGGTTGAGGCCGAAAGGCATGGCCTTGAACTGGTAAACTCGCCCCAGAAAAGCGAACCTGAGATACTTCCGTGACGCCCGAAGCATCGGAACGTGGAAGTAAGCATCTCGCAGGTCGATGCTGGCTGCGAAATCTCCCTGGTGAATTGATTGGCGGACCGACCTGAAAGTCTCCATGCTGAACTTGGGAGCAATGATAGACTGGTTCAGGATGCTCAGATCGATAACCGGTCGGAGTCGGCCGTCCTTCTTCGGCACCAAGAACAGGCGGGAATAGAAACCCACTGACTGAACGTTCTTGACGACCTCGATCGCCCCCTTTGCCAGGAGATTGGCAATCTCCGTGGACAAAAGTTCCCGACGTAAAACGTCTGAAGGAACTGTGGTTGGAAGAGGCACCCTTGACAGAGTGGGGTGCCGTCGGAAGGATATGCGCAGCCCGGACCGAACAACATCTAACACCCATGGATCGGATGTGATGGTGGTCCAATGGTCTGCAAACTCTGCTATCCTTCCTCCAACCTGGGACGAGTCGAGGTGAGGACCTTCATTTCGAGCCCCGACGAGGCCCGCGAGAGGAGAAACCACCTCCTCTGCTAAATGAAGAATCCTGAGACTTCCCTCGATTCTGCCGACCCCTACCTTTACCCCGTGAGTAAGAAGCAGAGGCGGCGGCAGAAGGACCAGCCTTTTGCTTCACAGAGGAAGCAGAAGGGTACTTGTTAGGCTTGGAACGGCCCTTGCCTCCCCGAGAAGGCTGATCAAGCTGACGAAACAGCAGCTGATCTTTGGAATGACATAGGACGTCATCCCGGACCATCGACACGGAACCATGGAAAAGTTGCGGACCTGCCAAAGAAGCAGATCGAAGAGTAGCACGCTGCTCCTCGGGAAGGGATCGTCCTGTGTCCAGCACAGCGTCCCTTCGAACTAATTCCAAATTGGCCGTGTTACAGGCATGCGTGTGAGTAAGGTGCATAAGCGCCTTGGACAGCACACGCAAAGGAGCCTGTACCTCGTCAAACTTATCTGGAGGCAGATAAGCAGCCAAAGCTGAGACGACGTGATCTGAGAGAGAAAGCATGCCAAGCATCTCTCTAGATAAGCCCAACGTGGACTCCAGAGTCGTCATTGGAATGACGGCAGACTTGGGCTTGGAAAGCCCGAGGGAAGTGGAGTCCTGATCCAGAACCGTCAAAGTCTGGCAGACTGACGGATTGGCGGAATCGTAGGAACGATAACGCACAGGAGGCAAAAAGGTGTCAACCCTGGTGAAGAACGAAGTCTTCAAAGCCTTGGAATTCAGCTTGGCATCCAATGCTGAAAAAGCTTCAACCACCTGTACCGACTGGCACGGTCGAAGGCGCCCAGAAGCAGGTTGCTCCATAGGCTGTTGGCGCGCGACCGATGATCGCGGCCAGGCTGACACTGTCGGCTGGTTAGCAGGTTTGAGCTCAGGCAGAAACCCAAACACAAAGTCAAGGGCCGCCCCCAAGTCCGAAGACTGCTGGCCCTCGACCTCAAGCATGTCGGACTCCTCCCCAGAGTCGGAAGACACACAGCCCATCGTGGGCAAACCAGCCGACGCCTCCCATGGTGTCGGGACACCAGAGGAATCGGAAACCGGCCTGTTTCCAATTCCGGCAGGCGGCGCCATAGGAGGCGCCTGGAAACCACCCATAGCCTCGCTGGAAGCAACAGGAAGGCTCTTTGAGAGAACCTGAGTGAGTAAGGAGAGGGCCTCCCTAAGCTCACTGCCTGTACCGACCGGTTCGACAGGGGAGCGAACCGGCAAAGTGGCTTCACCTCTGACCCTCTTAACCAGCGAAGGGTCACGATCCTCCAAAACACCCGACGCGGGACGACGGGCGGCAGCCGAAACATCTGAAGGCAGACGTGTATAGGGGTACGATGCACCCCGAGGATCAATATTGCGAGAACTCATGAGAGTCACCGCGGACCTCTGCGGGGCAGAAGGTCCAGGCTGCACAAAAGGCGTTGGTCCCCCAAAACTGGTCGTGTGACCAGAGTGAGTGGACGGAAACGCCACGGAGTTCATAGTGTTTCCACTACGAACATCCGAATCCAAAGACACAACTGTGGTACTCGACGGCGACGAGACCACAGCGATGGGCTCGGCCGGCAGCCCCTTCCGACTTCGCCGAGTTGAAGTCAGGGAAGGCTGGGGCCGATATCCCACGTCTACAGTATCGGATAGTTCTGCAGTCCCCTGCAGCGAAAAGCCGAGGCCGGCTGAAACAGACAACGAAGCAGACGGACCAGCAGCAGTAGTAGATACGTCGAGAGTCGTTGAGGCTGGTGAAATAATGGAGAGAGCACACCGGCTCGGCTCCGAAGGAGGAGTCACAACCCTAGTGACAGCCTCAGATGTCGACTGGAGGGGGACCGTAGTCCCGGAACCAGGCATCTCTACACCAGAACACTCAACGGCTCCCGCAGTATCCACCACAGGAAAAGACTGCACATCCCCCACGGAGGAGGAATAACTCTCACCAGACAAAGTCGGCTCGGGAGGCCCCGAACGACCACGTTCTCCTTTCCCGTGGGAGCGGGAGGCACGGCCACGAGAACGAACGACACGATTTACAGACGCCCAGAAGGTGGAAGACCATGTTCCACAGACACCACACGGCCGCTCGGCCGAACACCCATTACAGGAGGAACACGACGAATGTACATCGTCCACATGCTTAGGCAGCAGACACTGCCCACAAGGAATTGTCCTAGGCATGAGAGAGGTGAGAGGAGCAGAGAAGGTGAGATCAGAAAACAGAACACCCCCAAAGAGAGAAAGGTGACAGAAACAAAGACCCCAGACGGTCGACCGGGAACCACCCAACAGGAAGACTACTCTCAACAGAAAGAAGAAACACTGCAGGAGTGGTACCCCGCTGACACCTAACTCTAACACAATTATAAAAATTTGCAAAAAAAGCATGAACAATAATTGTGAAAATCTAAGTCCGAACCGCGTGGCCCGCGAAAATCGCGCGCGACCCGAGAGAGAGCAAATAAATATACATTATGGACATATAATAGAAAAAAGAGAATATAAAACACTGTTCCTGAGAATACAAAGGATACACTGTGGTATAATGAATCAGGAATCATCAAACATCGAGCTGGTGGAACACTGATAAGCGTGCAAAAACATCTCAACACGAAGCGGATTTCAAAAAGAATGAGTCTTTAGAGACGGTATATGCGCACTGGCAACGGAAGTCGTGGAGTTGTACTTGGGAGAGAGCGTCCCGTACTGGGTCTGCACCGGTTGGACTCGACCCAGTTTTGGCTTATTTTTATTGGTGCTTTTGCACCACTTTTCTTTCCCAACTTGCTTGGGAAAGACAAAAATAGAGAGTATTTTATCCGAGTTAGGGACTTCCACTGTAGTGCAAGCCTGTAGTAAACAATTGTGAGTAGGTTGATAAGAAATACGTGAAGGTTGAGACCTTGCGGGTTGTGATGCAGTGTGCACGATTTCCCCTGCGAAAGAAGGTCCTCCTGTGGAGGAAGCTTCCACGGAATGTCCCACAACAGACACCTGAGTAGATTTATCCATGGTCTCTGGGGTGACAGAGATGCTACCAACAGAATCTTGCAGTGAGATTGCTTGATTTTTAGCAATATCTGCTGAATCAACGGAGTTGGAGGATACACATATCCTATCATTCCGTCCCAAGAGATCGAGAGGGCGTCTACTGCAAACGCTCGAGGATCTGGGCATGGCGACACATACGTCTGCAACTGATTATTGAGATGAGTCGCAAACAAGTCTATCATAGGACGATCCCATTGGTAGCAAATCTGTTTGAACACTCGTTTGCTGAGAGTCCATTGCTAGAACGTTCAGACGACCCGGTATATGATGGACCGATAATAGGAGAACTTGATGCTCTAGGACAAAACAGAAGGATTCTATCCGTTAAATTGAATAACGGAATGGAATGAGTGCCTTCCTGGTTCCGAATATACGCTGCTACTACTGTCGAATTGTCGGACAGAATTTGAACATGCAAATTCTGAAGAATGTTCATCCACCGACGTAGCACAAGCCATATTGACATCATCTCTTTGATGTTTATGTGCTTGTTTAGGAACTGCGGATCCCAAAGACCCTGGCACCTCAAATCTGTTGGGCTCAGAGTTGCGCCCCAACCTGTTTGACTCGCATCCGTCATTATCGTAAAACTCGGATCCGGCAGTTGCAGTGGTATTCCTTGAGTTAACCACTGAATATCTGCCCAAGTCTGAATCTCTTGTTTCACTTGATTCAACAAGACGATGTTCGTTTCTAGGGAATGAGTCCTCACACTCCAATTGTGTTTAAAAAATATCTGGAGTGGACGAGTGCGTAACCGCCCCATCGGAATAAGATCTGCAGCGGCTCTGCACAAACCTGTCAGTCTCATGAATTCTCTCGCTGTTACAACATCTGAGTGAAGACAAAAGCGAGCGTAACAACTGACTAATTTTGCTCTGGTTAACAGCAGACAAACAAGATTGTTGTGCATCTCGAAGCTCATTCCCAGGTGGGTGAATGACTTGGACGGCACTAGATCCAACTTCTGTTCGTTTACTATGAAACCCAGACGTTGGAGCAGTTGAAGCAGACTCTGAACATCATTCTGAAGCGTTAACTTGTTGCCGTACCTCTGAAGAATGTCGTTCAGGTAAGCCGACGTTACTACAGACGAATGAGCTCGGAAATGAGTCATTTCCGAGTTCATTATTCGAGTGAATGCCCAGGGCACTAGATTCAGACCGAAGCACATCGCTCGGAACTGATAAACGACTTCTAGGACAGCGAAGCGAAGATACTTTCTGAATGCTAGATGTACCATGACGTGAAAGTACGCATCTTTGAGATCTATGCTCGCAGCATAATCGTTCATTCGAATGCTTGCTCTGACCGATCGGATGGTCTCCATATAGAATTTCGGAGCCATGATCAGCTTGTTTATCCAGCTCAGATCTATGACTGGACGAAACGAGCTGTCTGGTTTTGGAACCAGAAACAGGAGACTGTAGAAACCTGGAGATTCCTGGTTTTCTATGACCTCTATAGCGTTCTTGTCCAGAAGAGATTGAACTTCTGATAGAAGCGAATCTCTCTTCTGAACATTTGACGGAAGCCGAGTCCAACGTGGACTTCGAATTAATGGAGGTGTTTCCTTGAAGGACAGTTTTAGACCTTCGGAAATCACCCCTTGCACCCATGGGTTGTCCGTAATTGACAACCAATTGGTTAAGAATCTCGACGCCTTTCCGCCGACTGGAACGCAATAGAGGTTTAAACCATCACCTCCTGGACCTGCAAGGCCTGTGGGAGGAGAAACCACATCCTCCACGACCCACAGCTCATCTCGTCGACCTAGGGGCGTCTTACCTGTTATCCTGGCCAGTATAACAGCCCCTACCTGAGTCGCTACTCTGAGGGTCTCTAGAGTAAGACGTAGAGGCTTTCTTAGATCCTCTATAGGAACTTCCCTTGGACGTATTCACCCCCGAAGTACCTGCATTACTCTTCTCTGCAGAGTCCAACTTTTTTGAAGCGGATTTAAAAAGCAGAGAGTCGGAAGCTTTCTTAGTAAACTGATCATAGATAATAGAAAGCTTTCCATCGAAGAGAAGCTCTCCAGAGACCAGAGCAACTCGAAGAGAGTTTTTCGCCTTACTATCCACTCTAGTGGATGCAGCCAGGGCAGCATCACATTCGACCAACTCCAGATTTGCCACTGAGAGGGCGGAGTTATACATAGAATATGCTATAGCCCTCGAAAGAACTCTTAAGGAAGTTTTAACATCCTGGAATTCTTTCCCTTCGAGATGTAATGATAACGCTCTGGTAAGGTGATCTGCGTAAGATAATACATCTAAATTAATTCTTTTAGACGAGATTGTCGTCTCCAGTATACTGGTGTTAATAGACATGGACACCGGCAATGACAACTCCAGGTCTTCAGCCTGGTCGTCCAAACGCAGAAGAACTCTCGGCATGCCTTGTCCTGCCATTTCAAATCTATGTCTAGCATTGATGAAAGGCAGCTGTATAGCGCTAGGCAATAAGAAACCGGATTTGCCAGTCTTAGTGGCTAGCTTGAATATAGCGTCATTCAAAAGTTCACATTTCTGGACTGGGTCGGAAACTCAGGGACAGTGTCCCTAATCCAGCCGAAAAAGTCTGTGTCCAGTGACGCCATCAGTCTCTTATCCAGTAATGCAGCATTTTGGAACAACTTTTGGAAGGTGTTGCCGGATGAAATCTACGGCCACCTTATGTTGTTCAGAAAGGGAAAATTCCAGCTCTGCTGATTCCCTTTCACCATCCGACTGGACCATATGAGATTCTCGGTCGTCCCTTTCTAACTCTGCAGGGAAGCGAACCGACCCAGCTTCCTCAGACAATTCCTGATCCGAAAAAGTTTCTGATGGCTGCTGGGATGCTGCAATGAGTTGAGCTATCTGTGATAGCAAGTCCGTCACGGAGGCCTGTGGAACCGCGGTCTTAAGTGATTCAGCCGCTGGGAGCTCCTGGGACGTTACTTCCTGCATACTTCTTTTATGCGAACGTCCCGACTGGTAAGGCCTTGTGTCCTTGGCTACCGGATGGCATGACCTGATCGACGTGGAATCCCTGGTCGGTGAAGTAGGCCGGATATCAGAAGTCACGTAGCCAAGTTGCGGTCATGTGTGCTGCCATGAGGATGAGGAAGCCAATAGACTAGTCGCGTCAGACTGTCTATACGACAGAGAGTCCGGAGGAGTGGACGTATGCTCCGAGTGACAAACATTACGTACAACAACATCTGGTCCCATATGTTGTTGTAAGAGAGAGGGGACTCTCCCGGTCGCGGTCCGGGCAGACCTGGACAAGCTAGGTACCGGACTGAGTGGCTTCCTCCGTACAATCCTCGGATCCGTCATCGCCAGGTGTGCACGATCCATGTTTATAGTGCTTGCAACACCCGATCTCCTTTCCTGGACCGCAATGGACGAACCCGGCGTCACAACCATTTCGTGAATGATTGCTTCACCAGGCTAGCTAGTGGGCGACAATGCCGTCGGTCCTACGTGGGACCTCTTAGGCATTTGCCAAATTTCATTGAGCACTTTTCCGCTAGCTCTTCATTTATCTGTGATGACGGAGGCACACTTCGTGAAGACATAACCCTGTTCTTGTTCCTCTGAAAAAGAGACTGAAAAACTAGAGTGACCCTGTGGCGAGAGGGTTGGCATGGACCTCTCACCACTAACAATATACCGTGATACACATCTCCAACGTTTGTCATTCCATTTGGCACACACAGAGCAAGAATTAGTGCGAGTACACTGACTACAATTAATACACTGAACATGAGAATCAGAGGAAGACTTCCTCAAATTACAATTTGAACAAACTTCTTTCATTTTGAAAAAAGTTAAGCAGTCAACGTACTCGCACTAACCCTTGAAAACAAGATACATGATAATAATATAATCCATTACAAACATTTCGAAAAATAATTTGGAAGAAAAAATTTTCGAAAAAATTTTCAAGTTGAGCCCAAGTTCCCAGTGGGAATGATGAGCCCAAATGGATCCCAAAAAAGCCTAAGTGTGGACAAAAATTTTAAAACATGTCTAAAAATTAATGTTACACTTACAGACAATATTATGTATCTGGCTATGATCAGAATTAAATAAATGACAAGGAATCACTGTCTGAAGTAACCACTGTCAATGTAAACAAGAGGCCCCAAGGGGCCTGAGGGCGCTCACCTGACATGGTAGCCTAAATATCAACCCAGAGAATTGATTTCAACAAGTTGCATCTGCCCCTCCTAAGAAAAGCTTATATCAAATATTCAAAGATTCTAACCAGTGGATCTAAAAAAAAAAGATTTTTAAAGAATATTCCTCATATTGAACTAAGTTATAATTCAGGCTCCCACAGGGAGCCCATATATGAACTCAGGGACATGGCTTTAACAAACTTGAATCTCACCCCCCTAAGGATGCTGCACACCAAATATCAAAACATTCCGACTGCTGGATCTGAAGAAGAAGATTTTTTAAAGAAAATTCATCATTTTGAACTAAGTTACAATTCGAGCTCCCACAGTGAGTCCAAATATGGACCTAGGGACATGGCTTGAACAAACTTGAATCTCACCCCCTAAGGATGCTGCATACCAAAAATCAAAACATTCTGAAGAAGATTTTTAAAGAAAATTCCTCATTTTGAACTAAGTTATAATTCGGGCTACCACAGTGAGCCCAAATATGAACCCAGGGACTTGGCTTGAACAACCTTGAATCTTGAAAAGAAGATTTTTTAAGAAATTTGCCTGAAATGCACTAAGTTCAAATTTGGGCTCCTATACTGAGCCCAAATATAAACCCAGGGGGCCGATTTGAACAAACTTGAATCAGATCCACCCAACAATGTTGCTTACCAAATATGAAAAGATTCTGCCTGCTGGATCTGGAGAAGAAGATTTTTTAAGAAATTAGCCTGAAATGCACTAAGTTCGAATTCAAGCTTCTATAGTGAGCCCAAATCTGAATCTAGGGAGCCGATTTGAACAAACTTGAATCAGATCCACCCCACAATGTTGCATACCAAATATGAAAAGATTCTGCCTGCTGGATCTGGAGAAGAAGATTTTTTTTTAAGAAATTTGCCTGAAATGCACTAAGTTCGAATTCGGGCTTCTATAGTGAGCCCAAATATGAATCCAGGGGGCCGCTTTGAACAAACTTGAATCAGATCCACCCCACAATGTTGCATACCAAATATCAAAAGATTCTGCCTGCTCGATCTGGAGAAGAAGATTCTTTAATAAATTTGTCTGAAATGCACTAAGTTCGAAATCGGGCTCCTACATTGAGCCCAAATATGAACCCAGGGAGCCAATTTGAACAAACTTGAATCAGATCCACCCTACAATGTTGCATACCAAATATCAAAAGATTCTGCCTGCTGGATCTGGAGAAGAAGATTTTTTAATATTTTTCCCATTGCTGCTGACTAAGCACTTTTTCAAAGACCTGAAAAAAGTACCTTGTGATCAAACCGATAGGGATTTTTTTTAACCATTCTATTCTACTGGATAAAAGTAAGCTTTATACAAAATAAGAATTCTCTGTGCAGTGTAGTTTTGGAGATATGGCAGTTTTAAGGTTTTTCCTATTTTTAGCTCCCGAGGTTCCCACGGGGCAACAAAAAAATTTTTTTTTGCATCAATCAACTACTTATGACCCATTATCATCTCATATCAAATTTGGTTCAAATCGACCTCACGGTTCAGAAAATAGAAATTTTAGGCAAGGCCAAAATTTTTGCCCCTCCCATAACGAAGGCAAATAATGCCCGACAAACTTCTCTTGAACAAATTTGATTCTACACCTCAAAAGGAAGCTGCATACCAAATATCAAGTCTCTGCTACTGCTGGTTCATGAGAAGAAGATTTTCAAAGATTTTGGTGCCCCTTGGGGGCGTGGCCCCACCCAGGAGAAGGGGCAACTTCATTTGAACAAATCTGAATTGACATTAGGTAATAAACATTTACCCAACATTTGAAAAATATTGGGCCAGTGGTATCTTCGGAGAAGTTGGTTTTGTAAAGTTTACGCCGGACGCCGATGGACGGACAATGGACGGAAAGCGATTAGTAAAGCTCCCCTTGAGCTTTGCTCAGGTGAGCTAACAAAAGTGAATACAAGAGGCCCCAAGGAGCTTTAATCGCTCACCGGCCAAAGTGATTCAAAGAAGTATTTGGGGGTGACATTCAGTTAGACATGGTTCATCAACACTACAAAGGAATGAAGTCATGCGAGACAAATTTTGATGGAACTAGGGCCATGTTGAACAAATCTGAACCTTACACCCTCCCTCCCCCCCCCCCCTCCCCCCCCCCCCCTGCATGCCAAATATCAAAAGCATTCATTTGCTGGATCTGAAGAAGACGATTTTTAAAGAAAATTCCTCATTTTGAACTAAGTTATCATTTGGGCTCCCACAGTAAGCCCAAATATGAACCCAGGGACGTGGCTTGAACAAACTTGAATCTGACCCCCTAAGGATGCTGCATACCAAAAATCAAAACATTCCTACTGCTGGATCTGAAGAAGAAGACTTTTAAAAAAAATTCCTCATTTTGAACTAAGTTATAATTCGGGCTACCACAGTGAGCCCAAATATGAACCCAGGGACTTGGCTTGAACAAACTTGAATCTCACCCCCAATATCAAAAGATTCTGCCTGCTGGATCTTGAGAAGAAGATTTTTAAAGAAATTTGCCTGAAATGCACTAAATTCAAATTGGGCTCCTACACTGAGACCAAATATGAACCCAGGGGGCCGATTTGAACAAATTTGAATCAGATCCACCCCACAATGTTGCATACCAAATATCAAAAGATTCTGCCTGCTGGATCTTGAGAAGAAGATTTTTAAAGAAATTTGCCTGAAATGCACTAAGTTCAAATTGGGCTCCTACACTGAGCCCAAATATGAACTCACAGGGCCGATTTGAACAAACTTGAATCAGATTCACCCCACAATGTTGCATACCAAATATCAAAAGATTCTGCCTGCTGGATCTGGAGAAGAAGATTTTTCGAGAAGAAGATTTTTTATGAAATTTGCCTGAAATGCACTAAGTTCGAATTCGGGCTTCTATACTGAGCCCAAATGTGAATCCAGGGGACCGATTTGAACAAACTTGAATCAGATCCACCCCACAATGTTGCATACCAAATATCAAAAGATTTTGCCGGCTGGATCTGGAGAAGAAGATTTTTTAAGAAATTTGCCTGAAATGCACTAAGTTCAAATTTGGGCTTCTATGGTGAGCCCAAATATGAATCCAGGGGGCCGATTTGAACAAACTTGAATCAGACCCATACCAAGATGCTGTATACCAAGTACCAAAAGATTCTGCCCACTGGTTCTAGAGAAGAAGATTTTTTAATAATTTTTTTATAATTCATACGGTGCTATCAGAGTTATGCCCCATACAGAGCCCCCAAGGCAGGTGGCCATTTCAACAAACATGAATTGCCATATAGTAATGAACATCCACATGAAGTTTTGTGAAAATCGGACCAGTGGTTTCAGAGGAGAAGTCGTTTGAAAACTGTTCACGATGACGGACGCCGGACGACGACGGATGGCAAATGATAAGTTGAGCTCCCTTCGGTGAGCTAAAAACTGGAAACAAGACTCCAGGCACTGAAAATATAGCCCAAAATCAGTAACCAATTTGAACACTATCCGATGTAAAACAGAGGCTTCCTGAGTAGAAACTGCAGTACATCGGATGGTAGATGCATGACTGAAACGCCTAACCACCCTAGGGTCAGGACGTAACCATGGGGAAAAACAGAATAATCATTCTATTACCAAGCCAAAACTCCCAAGAAATTTCATTGTAAAATAATTACAAAAATTATGCCAAAAGCATGGGAGAATAGCAAGGGGGTATTAAGGAAAGGGAGAGAGGAAACACTGAACAAACAATGGAAATTTCATAGCAAAAATGAAAATATCAGACCCATGCCCTGAAATTAGGGAACATGAAATAATTTTTCCTAAAAATTATAAGTTACAGCCCTGAACACATCCTTCCACTGTTTCTTCCTCTCATCCTTTTATTTCATCATTAGATCCACCATTTCTCTCATGATTATGTGTCTGGCATCATTTAAACTGATATTTTAAGCACAGATATCAGTGTGATGTTACTGATTGAAGGGCCAAACAAAGAATGAGGATTTGGCTCCAATTTCAGACTTCCTTGACTACTGCGCATGCGCAGTGGATAAAAGTATGGAGGACCACATAGGACATCTAATTTTTGGATTTTGATGCAAATTTTGGGGATTGGGGGGCAAAATTTGTGTTTGGCCCTAGAATATTAGAGTTAGCACCTTAGCACCAGCTAAGTCTGGGTCGTTGGTACAGTATAAAAATGCATACTTTTCAAAAAATTTCAACAAAACCATATCATGTGACCTCTCATTGGAACAAGCTCATCGAGCTTGTTCCAATGAAGGGTCACCTGATTGTTTTGAAAAATTTGAAAAAACAAATATTAAAATAATAAATTGTGATACTGTCTGCGTTGGGTAAAGGGTTAATAATACCAATAAAAAACATGTAAGTGCTTGCAAATAGCTAGTGCAGAAAGTATGTGAAAATGCTATTCCAATAATAATCTCATAATTTCCAGTTCTGCACACACTACCAGTGCTACAGAATGGAGACACTGTCTGCTTCTAGTCAACGTAAGTCATAACAGGGCTTTTTTAAAGACTTACAAAGTTGTCATCAGTGACTGATAAATTTTCTGAGCTTTCTGATGGTTTACATTAAATATGTTCACTGTTATTAGGTGTACATACCTACCTCTTCTAAAATCTACAAGCACAAATCAATCCAGCGGCTTCAAATCTGAGCCGAGACTGCAAAATCAGGCAACATAAATTGTAAGTGTCACAATGTTACCTTCGGCACAATGTTACCACCAGCACAGGGTTTGAGTTTGACAGCATCTTTTTAAAGAACAATAATTTTCCTGTAGACATGAAGATGAGACACAATGTACTGACGGTACAGTCCAACACGTCTAACATGCTGCCAAGTTTATTCCGTGGGAATAAGAATTATATGATAGACATTGGAAGACTGAATATACACTGATTCAAATCCGCATAAGTAACAAACTCCTCGAGGCATGTGGTCTAGTTTTATAAACGGACTCAATCTATTTTTGGTGAAGTGATAGCATTTGTTTTTGATTGTCTTTTTATGGAATATGTGTTGAATTAAACTGGTTTCATGAAGGGTGAATATGAAATCCGGACAAAAAAGTTAATTCCCCAATTTTTGTAAACTGAAGGATGAGAACATCAAATGTAGTTTATCGCATTATTTGTTTTCTCATACCCTATGATACATGAATGGCGTGTTGTGTTCACATCTATTGGTGGATTAAAATTTACTTCAGAATTTGATGCTTGGTGTAGGACTCCAGCTTTATCCTTTGAGGCTACATTCAGTACAGTTTATCATACTTATTTCTTTATTTATTGGTGTTTAACCCACTGCCCAATGCAGACAATATAAAAATTTATTATTTTAAATATCATTTCTTTAAATTTTCCAACAAATTTCAACAAAACTATATCATGTGACTCCTCATTGAAATGAGTTCAATGAGATCGTTCCAAAGAAGGGTCACATGATATGGTTTTGATGAAAATTTATGAAAAATAATATTTTTTCAGTTGCTGAATTTGCATATTACGCGGGCAGATGTGGCTGATTCACTGGGAAAGGGTTAAGGTCACATATTTCTGCACAATGGCTAATCATGACCACAACAGTTTTATGGGTGGAAGAAGCGAGAGTGCCCTGTGAGAACCAGAGCAACGGCAAGCGCAACTGTCAGCTCCCCATCATACTAACTCCACACAAACAGGGTTAGCATTGGTTGAAGACAGGCACACCATTGATGTGTAGTATGCCTTGGTACATAATGCCACCATGCCCCAGTTTATCATACTTATTGAAACTGAAAGACACATTATTTCTATGGTAGGAAGTGGGACAAAACCATTGTCTTGGGCAACATCCAGGGTACATGGAGATTTAATACCAAGATGTCTCTTTTTCAACCCTTTAGCCTTCACCTGATAACCATTACTTATAATTAGCATTTTACATTTTTACTTAACTGATAATAACATTCTTAGTCAGTTCCAATCACACCTGGTCACTCAACTGTCCTTCAGTTGACTGATATCCAGGACGAGTTCAATTGAGCTCTCGACGAAGGAAAAGAGATCAGGGTAGTTTTCTGTGATGTCAGCAAGGCATTCGATAAAGTGTGGCATGATGGTCTTATTCACAATCTGAAGCAAATTGGTATCTCAGGTGAATTACTCTTATTTTTGAAATACTACCTTTCGAATAGGTCACAACGGGTTGTGATAGGGTCTGATGCCACATCATGGAGACCCATCAATGTTGGCATTCTGCAAGGTTCGATACTCGATCCCCTACTCTTCTTAATATACATCAACGACATAACTGAAAGTTTACTTAACAACATACGCCTCTTTGCAGATAACACTTCCCTGTACTTAATTGTTGAGGACCCAGAGCAAGCTTAAACATGTTGTATACAAAACATCAAAAGATTCTGACTGGTGGATCTGAAGAGTTTTAAAGATTACCTAAAAATTGGGCTCCTGTGAAACCAGGAATTTTATTTGAATAAATAACAATCTTACCCAACTAAGAATGTCACATAAGAAACATCTAAAGATTCTGACTGGTTGTTCTGCAGAAGAATATCACTGAAGAATGTTCCTGATATTGCACTAAGTTAAAACTTGGGCTCGTTACATTTTAACCTAGTCACTTGGTTTGAAGAAACTTATATTTGACCACCCTACAGATGTTGTGTACTAAATGTCAAAAGATTCTGACAGGTGGAATTAAAGGATTCTGTCCCATAGGGAGTCGAAATATAAACTCTGGGACTTGCTTTGGACAAACTAGAATCTGATCTCCCCGAGTATGCTGCATATCAAATATTAAAAGCTCTTGCCAAATAGGCCTTCTTCTGGAGAAGATGATTTTTTCCTGATTATTCTTCATCTATTACACTAAGTTAAAATTCAGGCTCCCCCAAGGCTGTTGTATATCAAATATCAAAGGATTCTGACTGGTGCTTTGGGAGATATTGCTCATTTTGCACTACGTTAAAATTTGGGCAGTTGGAGGAAGTCCTAATATTAACCCAGGAAATTGATTTGAACAAACTGGAGTCTGACCTCACTAAGGATTCTGTACAACAAATATCGAAACAGCCTGTCTGGTATTTCTGGAGAGGAAGATTTCTAAAGTCTTTTCCAAACTTCAAGCTCCTATATGAAGCCCAAATATGAACCAAGGACTTGATTTCAATAGACTTGAATCTGATACCCATAAGGATGTTGTCTACCGAAATATCAAAAGATTCTGACTAGCAGTTCTGGAGAAAATTTTTAAAATTTTTAGAAACATTCTGACTTAGTGTTTTTCCCATAAGCAACAATAATAAAAGGGATGTCTCTTGTATAAAGCAAGAAATGAACTCAGGGACTTGATTTGAAGAAAACTTTAATCTGACCCCCTAACAATATGGTATATCAAATATCCAAAGATTCTGACCAGTGGTGCCAAAGGAGATTTTTTTTAACTTTGGAAAGCATTCTGACTCAGCATTTTCCACCAACAGCATGACTGGTGGTGAGCTAAAAAGAAGGAAGAAAATATGGAAGCTTAAAAATAGACCCAAATGCAGTAAACGATGGAATGGTTACATCCCTGATTAACAGAATCCTACTACAATACAGAGTAGCATTTATTATATGTTGTCAATGAGCATAATGTATTCAGTTATTACAAAAAATGAATCCATTTTATTCACATATTTATAATTACCATGGCATGTCTTTGAATCTATAGCATCCAACAAGAATCCTACATCACAGCTACAAACAAAACTGCCTTGGGTGTTACGACAGTTCTGGCTGCAATCATGTGTTCGACTGGTGCATTCATTGTCATCTGTGAAAAAAATGTAAAAAGTTTCAATGTTCATCTTAAAAAAAGTGTTACATAATAATGTATAATGATGGGCAGCCTGCCATGATGCACTGTTTGCATGTTATAGACAGTGTTCATGCTGGATTGAAACAGCCTGGTACCACATTTTTAGCCATTCTGAATAATTTAAGGCCAAACAAAATGTTTTGGTGTCCAAACGCTTATGGGAAAGGGGGGGGGGGAGGGGGGGGGTGGGGGTGTACTTTGCGTCTAATCCAAATAAATTGATAGAGTTTGAAAAATGAACTGATGATTATTTCCAAAGCAAGCGGGCATTGGTTACGGAAAAAAATCTGACAGAACATGGAAATTCGGCCAAAATTCTTGGCAGGCAAAAAGGGAGGTCACCTAAGTTTTTTCTAGGCCACCAATTCAATTAAGGGTCCAAATGATGTAGGTACATATACTAGTGACGAACCATTAATTAAAACTTCCTATGAACCGATTACCAATTATTTCACCAAATATTCTGCCAATTCTGATTCCGATGGGTGGAATAAGACATGGCAAACAAATCTGTTGGTGCCTATAATACCACTAAATTTTGTTGATAAATTCCCAGTTACTAATGTTCAACAGCACATTAAGTTCTAAGACTATGCAAGTTTTAGTGTTGGGCAATTCTAGCAAAAATAATATAAATGTTTTTTTGGAAAGAAGATTGTAATTAACGAAACAATCACAATATTGTTCTCTTGTGAGGTTGTGTTTATTCCAGTAGAAAATGTTAATACAGATTAGTGCATAAATACAATACACTGAGCTGTATTAACCAGAAATATACTGAGCACATATACTTTGTGTCTCACTTTAATAATAACTTTGATGTAAAATGTGTTTTGTAAACTTGTGTCCATGCATGGTCTACAGACAGACATGAACAGGATGTATCAGAATATAATGTTTGCCACAGTATACAACCACTCCTTCAGCTACCAGAGTTCCAATGGCAAGCCAGTTTTCATGGCCATATTGATAAACAGTAGGACCCTGTTAATTGATTATCAACTTTGCCCGTGCAGTTACTCAAACTAAATTAATGGGAGTATTCAATTAACAGAGATCTGATCCCTTTCCTATATTCTATATTCTAATGCTTTAGCATTGCAAAGCCTTCTTGAACTCAAGGGATGAAATACACCACCACCCATGCTATTCTGTAGATTATGAGGCCTAAAACTTGAACCAAGAACATGAACTTTTGATGGGAAAGAAGTAATTACTGAAATAAAAAATAAAATAAAAAACTGCTCGCCCGCATGCAATTTCAAAAATAATGGTCCGAGAAACAGAAGATCTACTTTGTGTGGCCTAATATGAGCATTTATTCTATGAGATCTTGTTTGACAGAGCTCCACTTCTTGAGGCAATTTGTGTGTAGACGACCATTGATGTCAACTGATGCACCTTTACTTACAAAGATATATAGTATTCTTTCCTGTCACAGTTATAGATATTCCAATCAACAAAGTATTGAATTCCCCTTGAAAACATAAAGATATCAACATAATATTTTAATCTACCAGACGTAATCATAAAACTATGGCTGTGGTGGGTTTTCATATCTGATTGTAATTCAAGTCTCAATTGAGCAACATTTCTCGATTTCTAGCTTTGATTCACAGAAAATGAATCTTTAAAAAAAATTTCATATTCAATCGTCCAGAATATATCAGTTGGCCAGAAAAGCAAACCATAGGTTTGCTTTCTAAACTAGTGAAATATTCCAGATGTGTGAATCTAAATATAGGCATTGGCCTATTTGAGGAGTAGGCTGGTTCCAGGCCATAACAGTGACAAATAGGGCTGCACGGTATATCGATAAACCGATATATACCGGTATTCAAACCAATATCGATTGAATACCGGTGTAATTACAAAAATATCGGTTTATCGTCATTATTCATTTACCCACAATTTAATTTTCAAGATGTCTTGAGTTTTTTAACTGTAGCCACGAATGAATAATATTATGCCTTTACGCAATTAATCATCTGCATGTGCTCGAGTAATATACAATTTCAGCAGTTGGAAAAATAATGTAAAAAAACTTCAACAAAACTATATCATGTGACCCCTGATTGGAACGAGCTCGTTGAGCTCGTTCCAATGAGGGGGTCACATGATATTGTTCTGTAGATTTTTTTTTTGGAAAATCTGATTAACTTTTTTTTTTAAATAATAAATTTTGATATCGTCTGCCTTAGGTAAAGGTTTTTCGAACCGCGTCATCAAGGCATGCTAATTCGTTACGACTGTGATGCCTCAAGCCTCGATTGTGGTACTTATGTTCATTTTTCTGAACAGTTTTCGATATACCGGTATACCGCGGTATTTTTTTGAATACCGATACCGGTTTTCAGTTTTGAATATCATGCAGCCGTAGTGACAAATTTCTTACAGAATTAGACATTTAGAGGATTTCAAATCAAATTGAATTTCCCAGCTCCTCAAGTGTGGATATTGTACTTTCTTAAAACCATAAATATTGTCACTCCCCACCTTCTTAAAACTATAAATATTGTCACTCTCCATAAATATTGTCGCTCTCCATAAATATTGATCAAACACAAGCCACAAGGAAGGAGCAGCCAGTGACAGCAGAGAATGAGGGCCCACAAGTTACTTGAAAACTGTATGGGTGGGGTGTGATTGATGTTTGTGTTTGTGTTCTATTTATTGGATTTTATGTATGTTAGAAATTACCATATTTTTCTATATGTATTAAAAGTTAAAAAATTTATAGTAATTTATATATTTTTTATACTTACCAATGACCCAGACATAGCTGGTGCTAACTCTTAAAATATAGGGCCAAACACAAATTTTGCCCCCCAATCCCCAAAATTTGCATCTAAAACTAAAGAAAACATGTCCTGAAAGGCCCTCCACACTTTGCCCCTACTGCGCATGCGCAGTGTCAAGGACGTTCCGAAATTGGCGCCATTAATCATTCTAATAACCAGTGCCTGGTAAGCGCTATGTACTCAGCGGGGAGGCAAGAGTTCCCAACTCCTGGGAGGGCCATCCCCGTCTGGGTCATTGGTAAGTATAAAAAATATATAAATTACTATAAATTTTTTAACATTTTTATACTGTACCAATGACCCAGACATAGCTGAATAGTAAAAAGGCTGGAGGGCCAAGGACATAGAGCAAAATGGAATACGTACAATAAAATAAAATAGAATCATCCCCTGTAGGGAAAAAGAAGTAATAGGCCTTACAAGTATCTTTCTTATTTATGATAAATTAGAAAGATACAACACCTTCCAAAATTGAGCTTCATACATCCATGTACTCTATTAATATCCAATATAATCCTTATACTAATAATTTTTAAAGTAAGCCAATAAATAAAGTAAGTCTAGAGAATAGAGACTCTTATACTCCTAAAAGTGTCTGAGGATTGCATAATCATGTCCGTTGACATATGCAATATTCAAAAGCTATACTTTAAAAACTAAGACTTGAATGAATTTTAAAAACCTAAACTTCTCACTAAACAACCATCCCAATAACAGCTCAGAATTACTAACTCCGGAGGAGGTATCCCCTTGTTTTCATAGTAAAACAGGTGACCCAAGGGAACACCCTCCCCCCCCCCCCCCCCCCCCCTTTTTCTTGCCCTGGGTAAAATAGCCCAGAGCGAAGAGGGCAGCCGAACGGAGACACTGCCGAAACAGACAGCCTACCTAGCTATAGTAGCAACTGTTAAGTGAATGACATTCTGAGCAGTAGATAATAGACCTAACAATAGAGGCCTCCAGAAATGGACTCGATATTTCTGAGATAAAATTCATGAATGTGGATGGCTGAGCGCAATGAGCGGCCTTCAAAAATCTATAATAGCGACACTATTAATGTAAGCCCAAGAAGTAGAAGAACTCTTACTTCATGAGCCAAAATCTTAAGCACAACTGCTAAGTCAATGATATACCATAAGCAGTACCGATAGTTAATAGAATCCATTAACAATAAAATGGAGCGTAACGTCCTTCTACTAGACATCAAAGACAGAAGAAGCTTACGCCCATAGTAATAAACAGATATCTGTTTATAAATACATAAACTGTACCCGGAAAGAGTAAAGGCCTATGCCCATACGAAGACGGAAGGACCTTAAAATAATAGGTTCCGGATAATAGGAGCCTAACTCTTATGCAACAATCCAACCTAAATAGTAACGGAAGTATTGATTCCGAAACTACGAAAGTGAAAATCATCCTTCGATAGTGCATGAAACTCACTGACTCTACAGTAAAAGAGAAACCAACAGAATTACTGTCTAAAAGGTCAGAATTTGAAAACTACTGTTTCCAGAGGCTCAAATGATTACTTACCTAAATAAGAACCGAAGTTAAAATCCGTATAGGAATTTAATCTAAAGATTCTAAGTCTATTTATCAAAAAGTTACTAACTGACTTAGATAAAGAGACAAAAGACTCAATTGTAAACTATCGTAGAGTGCATAGGTATGAGGTAACATAAACCTATAACCTAAATAATAACAGGCTGCAGTAGATCTTGTGAAACAAGTATACTAAAAAATAGCAATGAGTAGTATGGAGGGATCAACAATATGAACATAATGATCCCTACACCATGACGGAAGAGCCTCCACTTTAGCCGCATAGAATAGCGAAGAAGAGGATCTCCTATAGTAAGAAATCGAGTCCAAAGCTCGTCCAGTGCAGTGCTTACAATGCAATACGGACCACACAACGGAATACATGAAGGTTGCGACCTTGCTGGTTGTGATAAAGATGACACGATTTACCCAGTGAAAAAGATCCTCACATAGAGGAAGATTTCACGTTAAGACCCACAGTAGACAAGAGAGTAAATTACTCATGATCTCTGTGAAGATAGAGATGCTATCAACAGAAATGTATTGTGGTTGTTTATCTTAGCAATACCTGCTAAAACAACAGCGCCGGAGGATACGCGTATCCTATCATTCCGTCCTATAGATCAATAGAGCGTTAACAATATTAGCTCAGAGATCTGGACAAGCCAACACATACGTCTGCAATTGATTAGCAAGCTGTGTCATAAATAAATCATCATTGGGCGCTCCCATAGATAGCAAATCTGGTTGAATACTTGTTTGTTGAGAGTCCATTCTGACAGCAACAAGCGACCCGTAAGAGAACGGGAGTCCGATAAAACAATCAGACGACCCGGAATATGACGGACCAAAACTGAACTTGGTGTACTATAACCAACAGACGGATTCTTTCCATTAAATTGAATAACGGAAACGAAAGAGTGCCTCCCTGGTTCCGGAGATACGCCACTACTGTCGAATTAAAGGACAGGAATTTGGGCATGCGTTTCTGAATAATGTTCATGCAATGACATAAAGCAAGCCTAAAAAACATTATTCCGCGGAAGAAAACTGATTGCTAAAAGACTGCGGAACCCAAAGACCCTGGCACTTCGAATCCGTAGGATCAGTATTATATCCCAATCTGTTTGACTGGCAACCGTCATAACAGCCACACTCGGGTCCGGCAACTGCGGCGGCACTCTCTGAGTCAACCACCAAATGTTTGCCCCAGTCTGAATCTCTTGTAACACTAGATAAACAAGAGAACGTGTAAATCGAGCAATTCATGGATTGCCGAAAAGTTGCCGTCGAAGAGAAGCTCCTCCGAGAACGAAGCGACTCTGAGAGAGTTCTTAACCTTACTATCCACGCGTGTGGATGTAGCTAGGGCTGCGTCACGTCTAACTAACTCCAAACAGCCACTGAAGGGCGGAGTTATACGTGAACAAACTACTGCCCTCAAAAGAAATTACATTGAGAATAATATCCCGTAAATCTTTTCTTGAAGACGTAATGATAACGCCTCAGTAAGGCGGATTACGTATAATAAAGCGTCTAAGTTAAGTCTACTATACATAATGTCGTTCCCAACATTGAAATTGGAAAAGACATAAACGGCGAAAAAGAATATATGCAGTCTTTAATCACACCGTCTAGACGCATATGAACTCTCGGTATGCCCTGCTCTGCCAAAATAAACTATATGTATAAATGATAAAATGGCAGAAATGAGCAACGCGGACAAGAAACTAAACTATCATGCTTAGTAGCAGGCTTGTATATATATATATATAGCGTCGAAAAATAAAACACATGTTGTAATGACAATATTGGACTGCGTCGGTAAGTCAGGGACAATGTCCCTGAACCGATCGAAAAATCCGAGTCCAATGACGCTATAAGTCTCTTATCCAAGATCGCAGCAATGAAGTCCGAAATAATAATCACTGGAAGATAATGCCAGAAGATATGAAAGGCATCTTCCGATACTACTAAAGGGAAAACTCGAAATCTTTCGAATCCCTTTCGCCATCCTGTCGGACCCTATAAAGCGTTCGGTCGTCCGTACCTGATGCAACCGCGGACCGCACCGACCCAGCGCCGTCGGATAATTCCTGATTCGACCGAGAAACTGTCAATTGCTGGGATGCTGCGAAACAACTGTGCTAACTCGGATAGCACGTCCGTCACTGAGGCCTGAGGAGAAGCGGTCTTACGATGCATTGCCGCTGGAAGCTCCGTGATCGTTACCCCGTGCATACTACCAATATGCGAGCGAACGGAGTGTATAGGCCTCGTGTCCCTTGGCTACCGGATGGCGCGACCTATTCGCCGTGGAATCATTGAATGCCGAAACTGATCGGATACTCGAGGTCACGTAGCCAATGTGCGGTCGTGTGCCCTGCTGTGAGGATGAGGAAGCATTAAAGACAGTCTCTCGGACTGTCAATATAACGGAGCGTCCCGACCAACGGACATATGCTCCGAATGTAAAATATCTGAACCACAACATGCGGTCCTCTATGTTGTTGGGCGAGAGAGGGATCTCTCTCGCTCACAGCCCGGACGGACCTGGACAAGCCAGGAACCGGACTAACAGGCTTCCTCCGATCTGTCCTCAATCTGCCGTCACTGGGTGAGTACTAAAGTAATTAAAGTGCTCGCATCACCCAAATCTCCTTCCTAGACCGCAACGGACGAACCCGGCAGCCGAACCATTCGATGAATGTACGCTACACCGGGTGAGCTAGCGAATGTCACTCCGTAGGCGATAGACATATTCCATGAGCACTTATTGCCGCTAACTCTTCATTAACTATGACGACAGAGGCACACTTTTGAAAGACATCTCCATAACTCTTCGAACAAGAAACCAGAAATGCTTGGTTAGCAAGCATAAAATAATAATATATATAGCGTCGTTCAATAATTCGAAAGTCTGTGTGACATTATTGGACTATGTCGGAACTGAGGGACGATGTCCCTGAACCGAACCAAAAATTTCTAAGTCCACCGATGCTATCAGTTTCTTATCCGGCATCGCAGCATTCTGGTCCGACGAAAGAAGCTGTAGAAGACCAAGTCAGATGACATACACAACAGCATATGTTGTTCCGAAAGGGAAAGCTCGAAATCCTCCGAATCCCTTTCGGTATCCCGTCGGACCGGATGAAACTTTCGGACGTCCGTACCCGCTTCCGCGGAGCGTCCCGACCCAGCATCGTCGGATAAAATATATGCAACAGATTCAGTTGATGCTGGGATGCTGCGATACACTGTGCTATTAAGGAAAGGACGTCCGTTCCCGAGGTCTGTGCAGTAGCGGTCTTACGATGCATTGCCGCCGGAAGCTCCGTGTACGTTGACTCCCGCACACTTCCTATGCGAACGTCCGGAGTCTGCAGGCCTCGTGTCCCTGGCTACCGGATGGTGTGACCTGGTCGCCGAAGAATCCTTGATCGGCGAAGCTGGTATATATCGGCGGTCACGCAGCCAAGGTGCGGTCGTGTGCGCTGACGAGAAGAGGAAGCCTTAGCAGTCTCAGCGGACTGCCTATACAACGGAGCGTCCCGAGCGACGGACGTATGCTCCGCTTGCGACACATTTTGTACCTCAACATCTGGGGTCAGATGTTGTTGAACGAGAGAGGGGCCTCTCTCGCTTGCCGTCCGGAACGAGCTATGAACCGGACTAAAAGGCTTCCTACGTTCTCCCTCCGATCCGCCGTCACTGGGTGTGCATTAGGTTAATTTATAGTGCTCGCATCACCCCAAAATTCCTTCTAGACCGCAACGGACGAACCCGGCTGCCGAACCATTCGGTGAATGGATGCTACACCGGGCGAGCTAGCGGACGTCAAAGGCCGTCGAACCTACTAGGGTCCTCTTAGGCAATTGGCGTATTTACATGAGCACTTTTCCGCTAGCCCTTCATTAATTGTGACGACGGAGGCACACTGTTGGAAGACATCACAGATACATCACCCTAATCTTGATCGTCTGAAATAGAAATTGATAAAGTAGAGTGACCCTGCAGGGAAAGGACCGGAGTGTCCAAATCCCCAATAACATACCGTGACATACGCTTCCCATATTGTCATCGAAATCATACGATACAGAACAGGAGTTAATGCGAGTACACTGACCACATATAGAATGATAATAAGTCAGAGGAAGACTTCCTCTTAAAACAATTGATCAATATCATTTCAATGTGAAAAGAAAACAAGTCCTGGTACTCGCACTAACCCCTGGCAATCAAAATACATAATAATAATATGATCCATTAATATAGAAAAAATAATTGAAATCAAAATATTTTGAAAAAATATTTTTTCAGAAAAGCCCAAGTTTCTGAAAAGTAACGTTGAGCCCCAATGGATCCCAAGCCTAAGTGTGGACAAAAATTTTAAAAATATTTTAAACAATTTATTCAACACTTACGAACAATAATAGTGTATCTAGTTATGATTAAAATAACATCAAGATATTATTTTTTAGAAATCCCCCCTCACACAGAGAGCTGTTGTAAATGTAAACAATGAGTGTAAAAAACACTAAAATAAGACTCCAGGCACCCAGGCCCGAAATCAGTTACCAAAAATACACCATCTGATGCAAAACAGAGACTTCCAGGGAAGAAACTGCAGAACATCAGATGGTAGATGCAGAACACAACGCCTAACCACCCGTAGGTGAAGACGTAAACATGGGGAAAGAACAGAATTCATTCTGTTATTCAGCTAAAACTCCCAAGAAAATTTAGTAATAATAATTTCAAAAACTATGCCAAAAGCATGGGAGAATAGCAAGGGGGAACATAAAGGACAGGGAGAGAGGAAAACACTTAAAAAACAGTGTAACTAAATAATCAGAATGACAACAAAATGGCTGCTGCCTTGAAAATAGGTAACTTAACATAATTTCATTAAAAAATTTTAAGTTACAGCCCTGATAATATTCTGTCACACATTCTTTTCCTCTCCTCCTTCTCTATCCTCCTTAGAATCACCATTTCCCTTATATTTATGTGTCTAGCATCATTTAAACTGAGATTTATAAGCACAAAGATCAGTCAGATGTTAACTGATGAAGGGCCAAACTTAGAATGATTAATGGCGCCAATTTCGGAACGTCCTTGACACTGCGCATGCGCAGTAGGGGCAAAGTGTGGAGGGCCTTTCAGGACATGTTTTCTTTAGTTTTAGATGCAAATTTTGGGGATTGGGGGGCAAAATTTGTGTTTGGCCCTATATTTTAAGAGTTAGCACCAGCTATGTCTGGGTCATTGGTACAGTATAAAAATTTAGTAATTTCAATGAACCCGTTGATTTATGCTTTTTCAGGAAAAGTCCATTGATTCCTTCAGGATAAGAACTACCCCAACAAAATGAAATGGGTGGGAAGGGGGTTCAACACACACACAGATTCTGGCGACACTTCTTGAGTTTTTTGGCTGAATACGCAGCGTGAATCATCAATTTCTCCCAGCAACAACCATGCCCCGGTTTCCGACAATTGGCACTACTCGAATCGAATTGAACAGAATCAAATCATTGATGCTATTTCAAATGGAATATATTTTGATGCTTTGCAGGTTCCCAACTCAATAGGCCCACAGTCCTGGCTGAGTCATAAGCCTTCAGCAATAAAAGTAAGCCAGAATATTAGACAGAACAGGATGAGGGTGGTGTTTGGGGGGACTGGAATCAATGATCCGGGGCGAAGTGTTTCCAATATTTCATGTGTGCCAAAACAGGAAAAACTTCACTTGCACCTCTGAGTTGTGTTCTGTATTTATACCATGATTAAACTGCAGTTATGTGTATGAAGCAGATATTTTTAAAGAAAAATATCACCTTTGGGGGTCTGATAACATCCTTGCTTGACCATGTTTTACATCGAAGCATTTCAATCATGTCACAACATCACTCAGGTGCGTAATGTCCAATCAAATGCATTCTTATATAATGTTCTTATGCATAAACCAGATTCCATGCATGGTGTACCAAGCACATTCCCCAATGCCTTTATTACATGCCTGTTCTATGTAATCCCCATCTACTGCAACACTAAACTATGTGGAAAATGTAAATCCGTTCCGCACATACATGCAGAACGGAATACGTTGATGGATTATATTTTTAAATAGAAATGACAAATTAATAGTAATTTCTATATTTTTATACTTACCAATGGTCCAGACATAGCTGGTGTTAACTCTAAAATATCTAGGGCCAAACACAAATTTTGCCCCCCCCCCAATCCCCAAAACTGAAAATTAGAAGTCCTATCTGGTCCTCCATAGATTTATCCTCTGTGCATGCACAGACGTCAGGAAGTGACCAGAATTGGCGCAAACACCATTCTTTATAAAAGAGAGTATTACATAATAATTCAGCGGGGAGGTATGAGTGCCCACTCATGGGAGGGCCCTTCCCGTCTGGGCCATTGGTAAGTATAAAATATAGAAATTACTATGAATTTGTCATATTTTTATACTGTACCAATGACCCAGACATAGCTGGTGCTAACTCTTAAAATATAGGGCCAAACACAAATTTTGCCCCCCAATCCCCAAAATTTGCATCTAAAACCAAAGAAAACATGTCCTGAATGGCCCTCCACACTTCAACTCTACTGCGCATGCGCAGTGTCAAGGACATTGCAAAATTGGCGCCATTAATCATTCTTAGTTTGGCCCTTCATCAGTTAACATCTGACTGATCTTTGTGCTTGTAAATCTCAGTTTAAATGATGCCAGACACATAAATATTAGTGAAATGGTGATTCTAAGGAGGATATAGAAGGAGGAGAGGAAAAATGTGTGACAGAATATTATCAGGGCTGTAACTTAAAATTTTTTAATGAAATTATGTTAAGTTACCTATTTTTGAGGCAGCAGCCATTTTGTTGTCATTCTGATTATTTAGTTACACTGATTTTTCAGTGTTTTCCTCTCTCTCTTTCCTTTAAGTCCCCTCTTGCTATTCTCCCATGCTTTTGGCATAGTTTTTGTAATTATTATTACTAAAATTTCTTGGGAGTTTTAGCTGAATAACAGAATGAATTCTGTTCTTTTCCCCATGTTTACGTCTTCACCTATGGGTGGTTAGGCGTTGTGTTCTGCATCTACCATCTGATGTTCTGCAGTTTCTTCCTTGGAAGTCTCTGTTTTGCATCAGATAGTGTATTTTTGGTAACTGATTTCGGGCCTGGGTGCCTGGAGTCTTATTTTAGTGTTTTTACACTCATTGTTTACATTTACAACAGCCCTCTGTGTGAGGGGGGGATTTCTTGAAAATAATATCTTGATGTTAATTTAATCATAACTAGATACATTATTATTGTTCGTAAGTGTTGCATAAATTGTTCAAAATATTTTTAAATTTTTTGTCCACACTTAGGCTTGGGATCCATTGGGGCTCAACGTTACTTTTCAGAAACTTGGGCTGTTCTGAAAAAATATTTTTTCAAAATATTTTGATTTCAATTATTTTTTCTATGTTAATGGATCATATTATTATTATGTATTTTGATTGTCAGGGGTTGGTGCGAGTACCAGGACTTTGTTTTCTTTTCACATTGAAAGGATTTTGATCAATTGTAATAAGAGGAAGTCTTCCTCTGACTTTTATAATAATTCTATATGTAGTCAGTGTACTCGCATTAACTCCTGTTCTGTATCTGATGATTTCGATGTCAACATGGGAAGCGTATGTCACGGTATGTTAGTGGGGAATTGGACATTCCGGTCACTCTACTTTATCAATTTCTATTTCAGACGATCAAGATTAGGGTGATGTATCTGTGATGTCTTCCAACAGTGTGCCTCCGTCGTCACAATTAATGAAGGGCTAGCGGAAAAGTGCTCATGTAGATACGCCAATTGTCTAAGAGGACCCTAGTAGGTTCGACGGCCTTTGACGTCCGCTAGTTCGCCCGGTGTAGCGTCCATTCATCGAATGGTTCGGCAGCCGGGTTCGTCCGTTGCGGTCTAGAAGGAGTTTTGGGGTGATGCGAGCACTATAAATCAACCAAATGCACACCCAGTGACGGCGGATCAGAGGGAGAACGGAGGAAGCCTTTCAGTCCGGTTCATAGCTCGTTCTGGTCCATCCGGACGGCGAGCGAGAGAGGCCCCTCTCTCGTACAACATCTGGCCCCAGATGTTGTGGTACAAAATGTTTCGCATTCGGAGCATACGTCCGCCGCTCGGGACGCTCCGACATATAGTCAGTCCGGAGAGACTGTCAATAAGGCTTCCTCATTCTCATGGTAGCGCACACGACCGCTCTTGGCTACGTGACCTCGGATATCCAGTCAGCTTCGCCAGTCAGAGAATCATCGGCGACCAGGTCACACCATCCGGTAGCCAGGGACACGAGGCCTGCAGACTCCGGACGTTCGCATAGGAAAGTGTGCGGGAGTCAACGTACACGGAGCTTCCGGCGGCAATGCATCGTAAGACCGCTACTGCACAGGCCTCGGGGACGGACGTGCTATCCTAAATAGCACAGCTTATCGCAGCATCCCAGCAACAACTGAATCTGTCGCAAAATGTTTTATCCGACGATGCTGGGTCGGGACGCTCCGCGGAAGTGGGTACGGACGTCCGAAAATTCCATCCGGTCCGACGGGATACCGAAAGGGATTCGGAGGATTTCGAGCTTTCCCTTTCGGAACAACATATGCTGTTGTGTATGTCATCTGACTTGATCTTCTACAGGTTCTTTCGTCGGACCAGAATGCTGCGATGCCGGATAAGAAACTGATAGCGTCGGTGGACTTAGAAATTTTTGGTTCGGTTCAGGGACATCGTCCCTCAGTTCCGACATAGTCCAAAAATGTCACACAAACTTTCGAATTATTGAACGACGCTATATATTTATTATTATATGCTTGCTATTACCAAGCATTTCTGGTTTCTTGTTCGCAAAGTTACGGAGATGTCTTTCAAAAGTGTGCCTCTGTCGTCATAGTTAATGAAGAGCTAGCGGCAATAAGTGCTCATGGAATACATCTATCGCCTAAGAGGTCCCTTGTAGGATCGGCGGAGTGACATTCGCTAGCTCACCCGGTGTAGCGTACATTCATTGAATGGTTCGGCTGCCGGGTTCGTCCGTTGCGGTCTAGGAAGGAGATTTGGGTGATGCGAGCACTATAATTACTTTAGTACTCACCCAGTGACGGCAGATTGAGGACAGATCGGAGGAAGCCTGTTAGTCCGGTTCCTGGCTTGTCCAGGTCCGTCCGGGCTGTGAGCGAGAGAGGTCCCTCTCTCGTCCAACAACATAGGGGACCGCATGTTGTGGTTCAGATATTTTACATTCGGAGCATATGTCCGTCGCTCGGGACGCTCCGTTATATTGACAGTCCGAGAGACTGTCGATAATACTTCCTCATCCTCACAGCAGTGCACACGACTGCACATTGGCTACGTGACCTCGAGTATCCGATCAGTTTCGTCATTCAGTGATTCCACGGCGAACAGGTCACGCCATCCGGTAGCCAAGGGACACGAGGCATATACACTCCGTTCGCTCGCATATTAGTAGTATACAAGGGGTAACGATCACGGAGTTTCCAGCGGCAATGCATCGTAGGACCGCTTCTCCACAGGCCTCAGTGACGGACGTGCTATCCGAGTTAGCACAGTTTTTTCGCAGCATCCCAGCAATCGACAGTTTCTCGGTCGAATCAGGAATTATCCGACGGCGCTGGGTCGGTGCGGTCCGCGGTTGCATCAGGTACGGACGACCGAACGCTTTATAGGGTCCGACAGGATGGCGAAAGGGATTCGAAAGATTTCGAGTTTTCCCTTCAGTAGCATCGGAAGCTGTCATACATATCTTCCGGCATTATCTTCCAGTGATTGTTATTTCGGACTACATTGCTGCGATGTTGGATAAGAGACTTATAGCATCATTGGACACGGAATTTTGGATCGGTTCAGGGACATTGTCCCTGACTTACCGACACAGTCCAATAATGTCATTAGAACATGTGTATTATTTATCGACGCTATATATATATAAGCCTGGTACCAAGCATGATAGTTTAGTTTCTTGTCCTAAATGCTCATTTCTGCCTTTTATCATTTATACGAATAATTTATTTTGGCAGAACAAGGCATACCGAGAGTTCATATGCGTCTAGACGGCGTGGTTAAAGACTGGAAATAATCTTTTTCGCCGTCTATGTCTTTTCCAACCACAATGTTGGAAACGACAATGATGTCTAATAGACTTAACTTAGACGCTTTATCATACGTAATCCACCTTACTGAGGCGTTATCATTACGTCTTCAAGAGAAAGAATTCCGGGATATGATCCTCAATGTGATTTCTTTTGAGGGCAGTAGTTTGTTCACGTATAACTCCGCCCTTCAGTGGCTGCTTGGAGTTGGTTAGACGTGACACAGCCCTAGCTACATCCATGCGCGTGGATAGTAAGGTGAAGAACTCTCTCAGAGTCGCTTCGTTCTCGGAGAAGCTTCTCTTCGACAGCAACTTTTCAGCAATCCATGAATTGCTCGATTTACACGTTCTCTTGTCTATCTAGTGTAGCAAGAGATTCAGACTGGGGCAAACATTCGGTGGTTGACTCAGAGAGTGCAACTGAAGTTGCCGGATCCGAGTTTTATATTTATGACGGTTGCCAGTCAAACAGGTTGGGATATAATATTGATCCCAACGGATTCGAAGTGCCAGGGTCTTTGGGTTCCGCAGTCTCTAAGCAAGCACTTATCTTCCACGGAATAATGTTTTTTTAGGCTTGCTTTATGTCATTGGATGAACATTATTCAGAAATGCATGTCCAAATCCTGTCCGTTAATTCGACAGTAGTGGCGTATCTCCGGAACCAGGGAGGCACTCATTCGTTTTCGTTATTCAATTTAATGGAAAGAATCCTTCTGTTTGTTATAGTACACCAAGTTCTGCTTCGGTCCGTCATATTCCGGGTCGTCTGATTGTATTACCGGACTCCCGTTCACTTATGGGTCGCTTGTTGCCGTCAGAATGGACTCTCAACAAACAAGTATTCAATCAGATTTGCTATCAATGGGAGCGCCCAATGATAATTTATGTACGACACAACTTGCTAATCAATTGCAGAAATTATGTGTTTGCTTGTCCGGATCTCTGAGCTTATGTTGTTAACGCTCTATTGATCTAATAGGACGGAATGATAGGATATGCGTATCCTCCTGCGCTGTTGTTTCAGCAAGTATTGCTAAGATAAACAACCACAATACATGTCTGTTGATAGCATCTCTGTCTTCACAGAGACCGTGGGTAAATTTACACTGATGTCTACTGTGGGACTTAACGCGATATCTTCCTCCATGAGAGGATCTTTTTTCGCTGGGTAAAATCGTGTCATCTTTATCATAACCCGCAAGGTCTCAACCTTCACGTATTCCGTTGTGTGGTCCTTATTGCATTGTAAGCATTGTACTGGACGAGCTTTGGACGCGATTTCTTACTATAGGAGAACCTCTTCTTCGCTATACTATGCGGCTAAAGTGGAGGCTCTTCCGTCGTGGGTGTAGGGATCACTATGTTGATATTGTTGATCCCTCCATACTAGTCATTGCAACTTTTTAGTATACTTGTTTGACAAGATCTACTGCAGCCTGTTATTATTAAGGTTATAGGTTTATGTTACCTCATACCTATGCACTCTATGATAGTTTACAATTGAGTCTTATGTCTCTTTATCTAAGTCAGTTAGTAACTTTTTGATAAATAGACTTAGAATCATTAGATTAAATTTCTATACGGAATTTAACTTCGGTTCTTATTTAGCTAAGTAATCATTTGAGCCTCTGGAAACAGTAGTTTTCAAATTCTGACCTTTTAGACAGTAATTCTGTTGGCTTCTCTTTTACTGAAGAGTCAGTGAGTTTCATGCACTATCGGTGGATGATTTTCACTTTCGTAGTTTCGGAATCACTACTTCCTTTACTATTTAGGTTGGATTTTTGCATAAGAGTCAGGCTCCTAATTAATATCCGGAACCTATTGTTATTAAGGTCCTTCCGTCTTCATACGGGCATAGGCCTTTACTCTGTCCGGGTAGAGTTTATGTATTTATAAACAGATATCTGTTTATTGCTACGGGCGTAAGCTTCTTCTGTCTTTGATGCCTAATAGAAGGACGTTACGCTCCATTCTATTGCTAATGGATTCAATTAACTATCGATACTGCTTATGGTATATCATTGACTCAGCAGTTGTGTTTTTGTGAGATTTCGGCTCATGAAGTAAGAGTTCTTCTACATCTTGGGCTTACATTAATAGTGTCGCTATTATAGATTTTTGAAGGCTGCTCATTGCGCTCAGCCATCCACATTCATGAATTTTTATCTCAGAAATATCGAGTCCATTTCTGGAGGCCTCTATTGTTAGGTCTATTATCTACTGCTCAGAATGTCATTCACTTAACAGTTGCTACTATAGCTAGGTAGGCTGTCTGTTTTGGCAGTGACTCCATTCTGCTGCCCTCTTCGCTCTGGGCTATTTGACCCAGGGCAAGAAAAAAGGGGGGGGGGGGGGGAGGGTGTTCCCTTGGGTCACCTGTTTTACTATGAAAACAAGGGGATACCTCCTCCGGAGTTAGTAATTCTGAGCTGTTATTGGGATGGTTGTTTAGTGAGAAGTTTATGTTTTAAAAATTCATTCAGGTCTTAGTTTTTAAAGTATAGCTTTTGAATATAGCATGTGTCAATGGACATTATTATACAATCCTCAGACACTTTTAAGGAGTATAAAGAGTCTCTATTCTCTAGACTTACTTTATTTATTGGCTTACTTTAAAAATTATTAGTATAAGGATTATACTAGATATTTATAGAGTACATGGATGTATGATGCTCAATTTTGGAAGGTGTTGTATCTTTCTAATTTATCATAAATAAGAAAGATACATGTAAGGCCTAATACTTCTTTTTCCCTAGAGGGGATGACTCTATTTTATATAATTGAGCATATTCCATCTTGCTCTATGTCCTTGGCCCTCCAGCCTTTTTACTATTCAGCTATGTCTGGGTCATTGGTACAGTATAAAAATGTTAAAAAATTTATAGTAATTTATATATTTTTTATACTTACCAATGACCCAGACGGGGATGGCCCTCCCAGGAGTTGGGAACTCTTACCTCCCCGCTGAGTACATAGCGCTTACCAGGCACTGGTTATAAGAATGATTAATGGCGCCAATTTCGGAACGTCCTTGACACTGCGCATGCGCAGTAGAGGTGAAGTGTGGAGGGCCATTCAGGACATGTTTTCTTTGGTTTTAGATGCAAATTTTGGGGATTGGGGGCAAAATTTGTGTTTGGCCCTTTATTTTAAGAGTTAGCACCAGCTATGTCTGGGTCATTGGTAAGTATAAAAAATATATAAATTACTATAAATTTTTTAACATTTTACACAGTTATACCAATGGCCCAGACATAGCTGAATCGTAAATAGATGGAGGGCCTAAGACTTCTGAAATAATTCCAATCCTGCAATCCATGATGAAGGAACTTAGAATAGTTAGGAATTACATGTATGTTGCTCTATATAGTAATATAGGAGACATATTCAAAATAAGGAGCCCAATTTAAAGTAATTCCTTATTGTAAGCATGAAGACAAGCTCTTAATTTTTAAGGCTAGTCCGGACTAAGCCCCAAAAATTAGGATGGCGTATCTGAGAATAAGAGAAAATCTCCCACAAACATACGCCTTACAATAACATTTCAGCTGTATGCAGGACGTAAATACAGATAAAACAGCATCCTTCAAAGATACATACATTTTAAGCCAGATTATGGGTAAAAACACCCCCCCCCCCCCCTCCTTTTTGAAGAAATCTTCAAAAGAAAAAGGGGAGAGCTCTGGAAACAATAAGAGCGGTACCCAAAAAATAATATAAATAATCATCGAACAGACACTCAGGTATTAATTCAAGATTAATAAATGGTGCTTAATGTTACTTCAGAAGTTATGGCTATAGCGACGATCCTGGTAATTAATATTGCACACTAATAACATATACCGCAGATGATGTGCACAGATATGTCAAAAACCGGTGATACATACAAATAAAACATACACATATTCAATCAAGCTACACTGAACAATTCCTGAAGAGAAAACACACTTCCTGTGTAATCCATAGGCGGCCACTGTACAATAAATTCCAGTAACAACACTCTCCAATGTGTATAATCTGATATCTATGATCGTAAAAGCACGTGTAAGATGAGTACAAAATAAAATAGAAACTTGGATCTAGGGATGAAGGTATGATTAACAGGCTCGTACACGGTCCACCGAAAATAGATTTTTATTTCAAGGTCCACCAAATACAATAAAGCGTTAACCTAATAATAATAATGTGCGAGAGCATTTATATTTAGCATGTAATCATCTGAATACCAGTTAACTGGTTATGCAGCCTGCGAGGTACTCAAGAGTAGTAATTTAATTGTGATAATTTATAAATAAACGCTTGTATATAACAAATCAACAAAAATAACAGGGCGGAGAAGGACGTGAAGAATAAAACATCCCCTGAAAGAAGACCCTCTCATGGAGAAAGCTTCTGGGGAGCGTCCCATAACAGACACTTGAGAATACTGATCCAAGATTTCTGTGACAACAGAGGTGCTACTAGTAGGATTCACAACAAGACTGTTTAAACTTAAATGTAACCTTCTGAATTGAAGGAATTGGAGGATACGCATATCCTATCATTCCTTCCCATGAATTGCAGAGTGTCTACTGCCTGCGCTCAATAATCTGGGCATGGCAACACAAATGATGGTAACTAAATGTTTCGGTGCGTCGCAAACTGAACAATCATGGGGTGATCCCACTGATAGCAAAACTGTACAAATAAACACATGTTGAGCGTCCATACATATGAAACAGGCAACCTTTCCGAGGAGCGAGTCTGCTAGTACGTTCAGACAACCCGGTATATGACGGATAGAGAGATGAACATGAAAATACTTTTCCGTTAGGTATCATAACAAAATTGAATGGGTGCCGCCCTGGTTCCTGATTACGCTACCACTACTGAGTTGTTCAACAAACTCTGAAGAAGCGTGAACGCATTGATGTAGCGCTAACAATATTCACATCATTTTTGATGATTATGTGTTTCTGCAGGAACCAAGGGTCCCAAGACCCCTGCATGTAGAGTCTGTCGGACTCAGGGTCATGCCCCAAACTATTGACTCATACCCGTCATAATCGTGAAAGCCAAATCTGGCAGTTGCAGCGGAACTCATGAGTGAACCACTGAATATCTGCCTCAATATGGACCCTTTGTTTACTAGATCCGTTAAAACAATACTGCTCCTGAGTGAATGCATTATCACAATCCAGTTCTGGGTAAGAATAACTGGATGGGACGTGTGCGTAAGCGACACATCTAAACAAGATGCATAGCCGCTCAGCACAACCTCATCAGTCGCATAAAACTAATTTCGTTCTGGATAATAGCAGACGAACCAGATTGTTATGAGACATTACCAAGTTAAAATTAGAGTGACAGTGCAGGGCGCTATCTTCAGACCGAAGCTATCCTTAGATTTATGCGTATAGCATAGTCAATCACTCAAACACTCATTTTAACCGACTAAATGATAACCAAAAATAAACTTTTAGAGCTTTGATAAACTTATTATCGAGCTCTAGTCTATTATCTGTCAGAACGAGCTCTATGGCTTCGGTACGAGTAACAGGTAACTACAGAATCCTAGAGAATTTTGGTTCTCAACGACCGCTATTACTTTCATTGTCAAGAGAACCTTTACCTCTGATTGGAAAGACTCTTATGCAAGGATTTGATGGAAGCATTGTCCATCGGACATTAAGTTCGTTGTGGTTCTCTCGGAAAGATAGCCGTAGGCCTTCCGAAACCACACTTCTCGCCTACTGGTCTTCCGTAATAGTCATCCAGAATGATGCTAATCTTGATAACCATCCGTTGACTACTAAGCAATAAAGGTCCTAACCCACACCTGTAGTAACTACGAGGCCTACAGAAGGAGGAACTGCATCTCATTTGCGAAGAGCCTCGAGCCAGCAGTTTAGGGGCGACTGACCGGTAGTCTCGATCAGACCTAAGCCCCATATCTGAGCAGCTGTATGACGATCCATAGAGTAATTATAGGAGGGTTAACTATACCCTTACAAGGAGTCCTTATGGGCAACCTTCTGTCCAGGTCTTCCTCCCTTACTCTTTTCTGCTATTGCGGGTGAATTAGATGTCGACTTAAGGAGCAGAGTATTGATGCTTTCTTTGCAGGTTGGTCATAAACCAATGAAAGCTTATCGTCAAAAACTTAGTGTCCAGAAACCGGAGCGACTTGAAAAGAGTTTTTCACCTTGTCATCTATTAAGGATGACGACGCAAGGGCTCCGTCACGTCTGTTTAATTCCGAATTAGCAACTGTTAAGATAGAGTTATACGTAATAAATATAACAGCCCTGGAAAGGACTCTAATTCAGGTACGAACATCCTCCAATTCCTTTCTGTAGAGACGTTGCGTCACAGTTCTTAAAGGTGATCTGCGTAATACAGTGAGTCTAAATTCACTCTGAATGAAGAAATGCCATCTCAATTGTGACCGAGCGAATAATGAATGACAAAGGTAAGGCCATAGCTAGGTCCTTAGCCTACTCATTCAAATGCAGAGGAACTCTCAATACATCTTCCCTGTTTTCCGATCGGAGAAATTACGGAAGATGATGACAAGAAACCGCCTTACTTCTTTCCACTGGAAAGTTGAATATGGAGTCATCTAAAAGGCCAAAGGCCTGCGACACCTGTCTATACTTAACCGGAAAAGACATTTCCTCCTCTTTTTCTGGATAAATTCAGCGTGCAACAATGCTAGCGGTTTCTTGTAAGTAGTTGCAGCATTCTAATTCGTTGGAACAAATTCAGGGTAGTATTGATGGGATAAATCCATCTCAACCATGTGTTGTTCCGAAAGTGAAGGGTAATTCCCCTCCATATCCCTTTCATCAATCGTCTGAATCAGTTGAAAATCACGGTCAGCGGCATCTGAACGCGCAGATGACTGGACCAACCCAGCACCATCCGACAGCTCAGGTTCTGAGACTGACGTCGACTGCTTCTGCACTTGCTGGGATGCTGCAATGAGCTGCGCAATCTGCATCAGTAAAATCACAACGGAGACCTGAGGAGCAGCAGTCTTCTGGCTGCCGGCTACTCCCGGGACAGTGTTTCCGAGACGGCTCTCTCTCCGGATGTCCCGATATATGAGGCCTCGTCTTACCTACTGAACAGTGCTACTTTCGAGCTGTCACAGCATTCTGATTATCAGGAACAAACTCAGGGAAGTATCGATGCATAAGCGCTATCGTCACCCTGTTGTTCCAAAAGGGAAGGGTAATTCTCCCTTTCAACATCCAACTGAATCAGATTATACTCACGGCCATCGGCATCTGAACCCGTAGATATTGGACCGACCAAGCACACTACAACAGCTCAAGTTCTGAGACTGCCGTCATCTGCTTCTGCACTTGCTGGGATGCTGTGATGAGCTGCGCAATCTGCGACAGCAAGTCCGTTACGGAGGTCTAAGGAGCAGCGGTCTTCTGTTGCATGGTCCTTGGACAGTGTGTCCGAGATGGCTCTTTTCTGCAGACATCCTGATAAATGAGACCTCGTCTCCTTTGCTACTATATGGTGTGACTTATCTGACGAAGAGTGACTTTTTCGGAGATGCAGGCTGGATATCAGAAGTCACATAGCCAAGTTGCGGTCATGTGTGCTTGGTAAACGCTGAAGAAGAAGCCGTAACTATTGCTGACCCTGGCTATAAACTGAAAGAAGCATCCCGGATGGGAGGCGTGGATGTATGCTCCGACTGATGCAAGTTCCGAACGATAACATCTGGCCCCAGATGTTGTAATAAAAGAGAGAAGGGGGCTCTCTCTCGCTCGCAGTCCTTCAGACCTCGCCGAGCTTCCTGCTGAACTTCCTCTCCATCGTCACAGGCCTTATATTGATATTATATTATGGTGCTCGCTCTACCCTTTCTATTCTCCTTGACAGCAACTGACACACCCGGCATCACGGTACCCTCAGGCAGTGTACCGCTTCACCGGTCGAGCTAGCTGGCGACAGGGATTTGAAACCACACTGTGGTTTATTGCCCTGTCTAATATTCTTGAGCACTTTTGCCGCTAGCTCTGATTGACTATTTAAATGCGACAATGGAAGCACACTCTCTGATGGCGTCATGTAAACATCACCATGTTCTTCTGCAAATAGAAACTAAAAAACTAAAGCAACCTTAGGGTGAGAGGACCCGCGGCAGCCTCTCATCATGAGAGGACTGGCAATGGCCCCTAACAACGTACCATGACACCCGTCAGCAACGTTTGTCATCCCATGCGACACATGTTGAGCAAGAATTAGTGGAAGTACATTGACTACAAGCAAGGCAGCCTACATGACAATAAGAGGAAAGACTTCCTCGCCTTGCTTATTGAGCAATATGCTTACATAATGAAGCAAACTAAGTCAATCGAACTCCCACCAATTCCACATTAAATAAAATAAAAAGATACATAACAAAACATTCAAAATATAAATCGAAAAATAGTTTACACAAAAAAAAATTTCGAAAAATTTTGACAAGAGCCCAAGTTCCCAAAGGGAACAAAGTGCCCAAATGTATTCCAAAAGAGCCCAAGTGTGGAAAAAATTAATTTTTTCATCCAAAAAATTAACTGCCACACTATGGGACTGTATAATGTATCTTACAACAGACCTACCATATAATAAATAGGAACCTACATATAAAAAACGAACGTTGCTAATGTAAACAACGTCAGACTGAAAACCGGAAACGAGACCCCAGGAAACACGGCCCGAAGTCAGTAACAGAATTTTGAACTATCCAATGTAAGGCAAGATCTTCATCAGAAGTAAAAAACGATACATTAGATGTATGATGCATGACTAAAAACGCCTAAACACCCAAAGGGTGAAGACATAACCCTGTGGTATACAGAATAAACTTTCTGTGTAACACTTTAAACTCCCAAGAAATTTTATAAAAAAATTCCCAAAAAACAAGCCAAAAAGCTTGGGAGTTTAACTGAGGGGGGGGGGGGGGATCAAGGGGGGGTCAAGGGTAGGGAAGGAACACTTAACCAACAGTGGAAAAATTATTATCAACAATGATGACGTCAGGCCCATGTCCTGAAATTGGGGAACATGAACTAATTTTTATAAATATTATAAAATTACAGCCCTGGACGTTTCAAACCACTGTTTCTTCCTTCCTTCATCCAGTTGTGTCCTTGGATCCACCAAATTAACCATTCATTTGTGTCTGGCATCATGATTAATTGAGATTTAAAAAGCACAAAAGTCAGTTTGTTGTTATCTGACAATGACCAAACAAAGAATGGTGTTTGCGCCAATTCCGGTCACTTCCTGATGTCTGTGCATGCGCAGAGGGTAAATGTATGGAGGACCAGATAGGACTTCTAATTTTTTGTTTTGCATGCAAATTTGGGGGATTAGGGGCAAAATTTGTGTTTGGCCCTAGATATTTTAGAGTTAGCACCAGCTGTGTCTGGGCCATTGGTATAACTGTGTAAAAATATGAAATTTCACTGGAATTTTCTACAACTCGTGCAATGCAATTACAATTTGAATCACTAGCGATAGCTGAAAATTGTCCCCTGAGTTCCAATGTGTTCTATGTGCCAGTTGTATGTGGTAGGGGTTCATGTTCTTTTCATGTTCCTTTTTGGTAATGGTGGCTGTAATGGATTCTAAAATTAGACTCACTCTTTTTAAGTCACTGTCACAAAATGGTTTGCTGCAGTTTCTCCTATGGATGAATACAACATTTATCTGTGAATGTTAAAATTTACAAGAAAGCTTCAATATTCAGTTTGTGTTTATTCTAAAAATAAAATAACCTGAAATATACGTACCAACACAAGTTACCTTGTCACTATCAAGGTGAAATCCAGTATTGCAGTCACATAAAAAGCTTCCTTGTGTGTTAGTGCATATCTGAGTGCAGTATTTGACAGTTGAATCCCTCAGTGCACTGTTTGTACATTCATTGATGTCTGCAAATAAGGAAAATATAGTTCAATTGAAACATGCTTGTTTGTTTATTGGGCTTTATACCATGCTCACCTATGTTACTACCTGCGAAAAGTCTGTATGTTAAATTTTAGCAATCAATCCCACTACCTGTGTAAAGCTTCTACTGTGGTTAAAAAGTTTTAGAATAGCATGGGTGGTGGTGTATTTTGTCCCTTGAGTTTATCAATTTTATTAACTTGTGAAAAATATTTTAATTTTTTAAAGTTTGTATTGATTATAAAAAGAGTGCCTGTGGCAACCAAAACAAATAATGATTTCATTTTTTTTAATTTTAATTTTTTCCTTGCATATAATGAGCATGGATTCAGAGGGTTTCTGATGACTTTTCACACACAGAATATACAGAAAGTGAATAATTACACAAATAACTCCTTTAACTTTACCCTCAAGGACCTAATTCCAACATTGGTCACTTTTTATAGCAACAGAACAGATGCCCCAACATGCTGTCTCTGGGGAAACTTGCATGTTACATTCTTTACATTCTAAGTGCTTTGGCAGTCATTTCTAGGCAAGCCTTGGTTGCCTTTTTGGGCAGCCAAGACTTGCCTAGAAATAACTGCAAAGCCACAGGATGTAGATTGTATTTAATTAACCTCCTCAGATTTCAGTTACATACAACAATCGAAAAATGTAAAAAAAATTCAAGTCTCCTGATTTTGTAGTCATATTGAAGACCCTGCAAGGCAATAAAAATGTGCAATGAAGGGATTCAGTTTCAATGAGGGATTGCCTGAGATTCAAAACATATTTTTTTGGACCTGAAAAGAAAGTAAATAGCAAACAGTGACATACCATCACATGAAGATGTTGCATTGTTCCAAATATATCCAGTGTTGCAAACACATGAAGCTGATCCAGGATTATTCTGACACTTAGAATTTGCTGGACATGTAAGAATTCCACTGGTACATTCATTCACATCAGTGTCACAAAATGTTTCCGTCCAACCAGATCTGCACACACATCCTGTAGTTGAGTTACATATATCCATACCTATTCCACACTTGCATTCATTTTCACAGTTTGGACCCCAGTGGACAGAATCACATTCTAAAAAAGTATTGAGGTAACACAAAATTAAACATTTGTTCATGAAGTTATTTTAAGTGAAAGCATTTACTGCTGGCCTGTCACCTTGATGCAAGCGATCGCCATTGTCCTCTAGAGCCCACCTGATTTCTATCAAATTCCCAGCTAGAAAATCTTGATAACCTAGAGGATTCTAAAATTCTTATCGCACAATAAATCTAATGAATGGAAATATACTGAGTCTCTTTTAACACTTAAGGGTCTGGGTTATTTTCTAAACTTTCTACTATATGGCATTTTCTGAGTATAGCAGCTTTGCAGTGATTTTTAGCAAAGTCTTAGAGGTAGTCAAGGCTTGGCTAAAAACCACTGCCAAGGTAAACTGACTATTTTCCATACAACCACTTCTTGAGTGTATGTTATAGTACCTGTCTCAGACTGCACAGTTTGTCAGAATTGGATGAAGATTTTTGATAGTTAACAGCTTCCACATGATGAGCTTAACTCTTAGAAGTCGGGGAATCAGAAGGAATTTATTGAACATGACATACCGCGAAAAACTTACAATAGGCAGATGCTTCTAGTTAAGTGTTATTTGCCTATTCAGGCAGACAACACTTGACTAGAAGCACCTGCTCAGCGTTTAATGCTCTCCAGCCCAAAGATAGCCGAACCACCACAGCCAGATTACCTGCCGTATTACATCACAGGCAAGAAAACACGACTCCTGGCTTCTAAGAGTTAAGGAAAGCCTATTGGTAAAGGGTTTCCCATCCTAGTGAAATATGTTTATAATGTAGGGACAGTTGCTCTTGTAGACTTTTTCCAGGAGGGCATTAGTTGCATTTTTGTTGAAAATCAATGCCTTTTAAACTTTTATCAAACCTGAAGATGATACTTGTAAAAATATTCTTGAATACCTATAAATTATTATTTTTTGTAGCAAAAATACTGTTTATGAACCCTCATAAAAACAAGCTCATTGAGCTCATTCTAATGAGAGGTGATAAGCTACATTTTTGAGACAAAAATGAGAAATAAAATTTGCATGGTGATTTTGGTTGATAATATTGGCCAGTTTTATCTGTTATGTTGGTAAAGAGTGAACTCTTCACATGCTGCTGGCAGATAATCCACACTGGACAGCAACTCTTGTCACCGGAATGGGTATACTCCTGTTTCTGTTTACAAAATTTATCGATGTAAATCAAATGAATCATTTCATGGTTTCAATCATTCCCCAAATGATTTTGTTGCTTCATTTGTATGAATTTTTTATCAAATCCAAGCAGTTATGGTTGATTTACTACAGCCTGGACTGGATTTTATAATAAAAATCAAGAAAATATCATTTGAAACAAACATCTTTTTATTTTATCACATGTGCAGTCACTACAATGTTTTCCCTATTTGTAAATTGAATTTGGACCTTAAAGAATACTGTCACACAGTTTGTTGCAGATTGCAATGGGGAATTTTCCAATAATGGTGAGAAATACTTTGGAGAACAAACACCAAAATAAATAGAAACTTCTGCTTACGACAAATAAACACAACACAAATGAATGATACTGTAGCCAAATATAGACCAGAAATGGGCTTCAACCAGTCGATATGAAGTATGAAAACTTCATTAGAAGAAAGATTCAGGAAATATTTTGGATAACTTTAACCCTCAACATCTGATCTCAAAATATGAAAAAAAATTCATACCACAAATTTTTCACATTATCCAACTTTGAAAAACAACCCTTAACCCTTTACCCAACACAGGCGATATCAAATTTATTATTTTAAATGTCATTTTTTAAAATTTTTCCAAAAATTTCAACAAAACCATATTATGTGATCCCTCGTTGAAACAAGCTCGATGAGCTCATTCCAACGAGGGGTCACATGATATGGTTTTGTTGAATTTTTTCGAAAAATAATATTTTTTCAACTGCTGAATTTGCATATTACGTGGGCGAATGCGGGTGATTCGTTGGGTTAAGGGTTAAGTGCCTCGAGATTTTTTACATATTTTTGCTACACTTCAACAGTCTACATCCTGTGTCATTGATGCTGTTTTTTGGCAAGTCATGGCTACCTATATACACAGCCAAGACTTGCCTAAAAACAACTACCAAGATGCTAAGAATGTAACTTGTGTGTTAACCCAAAGACTTCTGTTGCAAAAAATGTGATCAAATTTGGAATTAGCCCCTTAAGGGTTAATCTTGACTGGCAATGAGCCCGAACAAGACAAATAGGTTAAAGTTGCATTAGGCCATTAAAAAAAGTCTATGTTCTCAAGCACACCCATGTCATTAAATGTCTGCCGCGTAAAAACATTTTTATATCCGGTCCAAAAAAAAAAAAAAAAATTCCACCCGGTCAAAAAAAAATTTCCCTGGTCAGTATTTTGGGATTGGAATTTTGAGCACCGGCACTGGTACACATTTCCCCGTAGTATTTTAACTTCCTGTTTGCATTTTCCTCCGTATTTTGCTTTGGATTTATCCATTCTCTGATTTATGGTTTCTATGTTGGTACGTGTAAGAACTTTGGAGGAAAATGCCACTTTGATAGTTTCAAATAAGCAATGGACTGCACATAGTCCTGCAATGGAGAATCTTTGGCACGTCGTCAACAGTCAAGTTGATTGAAGCATTTCACAATATATGTGATAAGATAACACCAGTCCAGAGTTTGTAAAAGATTTCTTCCTGAAACCTAAATATATTTATTTTAGGGTATCTTTTTCAGATTTCAGAATAAAAAATTCACTCAAATAGCCCAGCAATTCACTCCAACTGGAAAATACCAGGTATCAAACACACTAACTTCACGACACCCCCAAGGATGATAAACAGATATCCAAAACCAAAATAAAAATTGGGTAAAACAAATCAAAACACTGATTACCTGTACATGTCCTTCCATCATTGTCTAGATAGAACCCATCACGACAGCTACAGTTGTATCCACCAATGGTATTTACACATACTTGAGAACATGTGTGGCCCTCCCGGCATTCATCACGATCTACAGTAAAATGAAAGCCCAAATGTTAGATGACATTGCTTACGATTATTGGTACTTAAAGTTACTTTCAGCATATGTTCATATGGCTATATCACAAACTAAAGTTTTGCTCACTTTAGAAGACTCATACCCAGGGATATGCACATACTGGGCAGCAACATCCAGTACTAAAAATGATTACCCAGGATTCAGTCTGATTTTCAAGATCCTATATATGTTTAGTGTTTTCAGTACTCACATCGTAAAAAAATCAGTAACATTCACCTGTTCCTTATAAAATTTACAACCTGTCTAAAAATGCAAACCCAGTTCCCTCAACAACAGTTACAATCTGTGATGTTCAGAAAGATTTTGTTCTAATACCTTAATTTTTTGCCAACGAATCTAATACACAAACAGAGGTGGACTGGCCATATGGTTCACTGAGAAAATTGCCGGTGAACCCCCATTGGGTTCCCCAAGTGCCACCCCAAAATTGATGCGTTCCAACACGTGTTGGTGCATGAAATTTTGTGAAAATGACCAAAAGGCAAAATGGATCTGATTGCATAAACTGCCAGTATATCGAAATGTTCTTTATGTGGACATAAAGGACATTTTGATATACCTGCAGTCTAGTCTTCCACTGATTGCTCAGTTGAAAGAAAGCTGCTTTCCTTCAATTCCAAAAATCAAAATTTTCTCCGACTGGGCAGAACGATGGTCTTCCTAATGGGTCCACTCCCCCATAGAACCATTTTTGCCAAATGATCGATGAAGATGATTCAAAAATGCCATCAGAATGTCCTCTATGTTGACTGCCATTGATTGCTCAAATGCAATCAAGCCACATTTGTTCAGTTTGAAAAATAGAATTTCTCTGCATCTGGGGCCTCCCTTAGTGCATTTCCTGGTAACTTTTCTTGGCCCGGTTTGCCCCTGTACACAATCTGAGCAGTTGAAAAAAATTATTATTAAAAGATTACAAGAAAACTATATCATCTGACTCATTGGAATTAGGTTATCATGCTTGTTCCAATGTGGGGTTACATGGTATAGCTTTCTAAAAATTTTCTGAAAAATTTGAAAAATTTTTTATGTACAGATGAGTGCCCTCATTTACAGACCCCGGGTTACTGGATAAGCAGAAGCAAAGGTCTTGTTTGCATAGAAATAAAAATAACAGAGATTTTGTTGAATGAGCTATATTCTAATTATCACTATCTTTAAAATCAAATAATATTTATTTACAAAATGAAATTACTATTAATGTGATAAAAATTTCAAGTATAAATATAGCCAAGCTACAACATGCAAAGGTGGCGGATAAGTGCATTGACATATAAAATAACCAAGTACAAAATTGTAAAGGCCCCTGAAAAGGCCAGGGTGGGTGGGTGGTAAATTTCTTATTTTTTTTCTGGCAATCGTGCCACTGCTAAAAGGTCCAACCTTCGATAATGATTTTGAAAGAAAAGAGTGAGTTTCTTTGTCTTCTCCATAATACAGTTGCGAAACCACACACGCTTATCTTTACCCTTCTCGACTGGCTAGGAGTCTACAAGTTATGCGACCTCACCCGGCCACAACCTACAGGGATTGTCCGAACAAACATTTCATATGTGTCAAATTTGTTGGCTATATTTAGAAGCTTTCTTTGTCTAATTTGATTCTCCTCGTTTACAGATGATCCTGACAATGCACAATGTCATGAAACAACTATGCAGCAGGTTCTTCCATTCCATTCATTGCCAGTAATGGTACAGTCCTTACCAAAACACTTCAACATAAATTATAATATATAAGTACAGCACACCTCTGCACACACGTATCTTGATATCCGTATGTATCTCGTTCATTTAAATAATAAATTTATATATCATGTGCATTGGGTAAAGGTTTAATGTAATCAACTACTCTGGTACATACATGAATGTCTTGTGCATTAGAGCCCCGTGGAATGCAAATTTTGAGTCGAATTGAATCTTGAATTGAATCAAGCAAAAGCTTTTGAGAATCTTATGGCTGCAAATTTTGCCACTCATCACTCAAGTACTGTATTTAACCCTTTACCTACCACGAAAAGCAGATGACACTTACAAATAAATTTCTTGACGCACTAATTTTTTGTCTAAAAAACATAGCTTATGACCCCTCTTTGGAATGAGCTCATTGAGCTTGTTCCAACAAGGGGTCATAAGCTGTTTTTGAGACAAAAAATGAAAAAATAGCAAAAATTGAATGGTGAATTTTGTGAATAGCGCTGGCCGGTTTTGGTCGTTACGTTGGGTAAAGGGTTAATGGTGACTCATGGGTTTGAACAAGTCAAACAAAAAAGCAGAACAATTGAGACCGGAATCAAAGTAGTTCCAGAAGTGGAACCTTCTTGACTACTCTTGGACTCCCTATCGTCAAGAGGAGTCACTTCGTTGACTTTTGAGATGCATCTGGATGATTAAAAAATTTCCACATCAGCACAACACAAATCAAATAGAATTGAATCATCATGGTAATTTCAAATCAAATTGAATTTCAAATTTTCGCAGGGCCCTACTGCAGGGCTTCCATTAGGTAAAATACGATGAGGCTGTTATGGAGTTGAAAACACAAGAACATCTCAATTACAATGGCTCACAAAAGAGATTACTATTATGGAATGTGCCCAAAATAACTGCTCTCTCACATGAGGGGCATTTTTAAACTGTATCAACAGATGGCCATACAATTCTAGAGAGCTTGTATCAGTTAGCTGCTCTCATGGAATAAAATCATCTCTCAGTGTACTTCCTTGGCTACCAAATCAGCAAATCTTGAGCTTTCTCTTGCAGAACCATGAGGTATTAATACGTCCTCCCATATCAATGTTTTGTAGCAGCAAAACATTGCTCCCGGGACGGCGTATTAATACTTTTGCAATTTCTCTGTGTGCCACCAGAAGACAATGGCCACTACTAAATTAAACAAGCCAAGACCAATACCGGGTCTGGACCTGCGTCGCTGCATGGAATTGAATCGGCAAACAGGAAGTGGCTGCATGGCAGATCTGAAAACTGCATACACGATACAACTGATCATTATCAGGCTCCAGATGAAATATAAAATCAATCCCTTGCATAGAAGCCGAGAAAAGTTTGACGAAAAATTTCAATGTTCAATGGGTACAGAAAAATTTCAAAGTACCGGCAAATAGGAAGTGGCTGCACGGCAGATCTGAAAATTGCTTACACAATACAACTCATCATTATGAAGCAGCAGACCAAATATAAAATCAATCCCTTGCATAGAAGCCGAGAAAACCTTGACGGAAAATTTCAATGTTCAGTGGGTAGAGTAAAATTTCAAAGTATCGGCAAACAGGAAGTGGCTGCACGGCAGATCTGAAAATTGCTTACACGATACAACTCATTATTATGAAGCAGCAGGCCAAATATAAAATCATTCCCTTTCATAGAAGCCAAGAAAACTTTGACGGAAAAAGTGTTTCGGACGGACGGACGGACTGCATGTCAGGTTTAACACTTGATATAACTCTCTGTTCTGGTAATATTATATGTACATTTTCACTGAGGCCACCACCAGTATTACTGGAGCTACTTAAAATCCAATTTTCTTGGATTATTTTGACATCCATTCAGGTTTGAAGAACAAAAATTTTGGGAGCTTTTTCTTTGTATTCTTCAAAGTCAAAAACATAAACAAATTTGGTTGGTCAGTACATGCTGATCATAAAAACAATTTTAATTAGATATGAATAAAATTGAAAAATGGGTGATATTTTATCATATGAAATGCCTGGAAAGTTAAAAAATTTATAGTAATTTATATATTTTTTATACTTACCAATGATCCAGACATAGCTGGTGCTAACTCTTAAAAATGAAGGGCCAAACACAAATTTTGCCCCCCAATCCCCAAAATTTGCATCTAAAACCAAAGAAAACATGTCCTGAATGGCCCTCCATACTTCGCCTCTACTGCGCATGCGCAGTGTCAAGGACGTCCCGAAATTGGCGCCATTAATCATTCTTACAACCAGTGCCTGGTAAGCGCTATGTCCTCAGCGGGGTGGTATGAGTTCCCAACTCCTGGGAGGGCCATCCCAGTCTGGGTCATTGGTAAGTATAAAAAATATATAAATTACTATAAATTTTTTAACATTTTTATACTGTACCAATGACCCAGACATAGCTGAATAGTAAAAAGGCTGGAGGGCCCAGGACATAGAGGAAAATCCAATAAGCTCAACTATATAAAATAGAGTCATCCCCTCGAGGAGAAAAGGAGTATTAGGCTTTACATGTATCTTTCTTATTTATGATAAATTAGAAAGACACAATACCTTCTATAATTGAGCATCATAACATCCATATTCTCTATTAACATACAGTATAATTCTTATACTAATTACTTTTAAAGTAAGCCAATAAATAAAGTTAGTCCAGAGAATTGAGACTCTTTATACTCTTTTAAAAGTGTCTGAGGATAGTATAATAACACCCGTTTGACACGTGACATATTCAAATGCTATACTTTAAAACAATGACATGAATGAATTTTTAAAACATAACTTTTCACTTTAAAACCATCCCAGTAACAGCTCAGAATTACTGGCTCCGGAGGAGGTATCCCCTTGTTTTCATAATAAAACAGGTGATCCAAGGGAACACCCTCCCCCCCCCCCCCCCTTTTTCTTGCCCTGGGTCAAATAGCCCAGAGCGAAGAGGGCAGCAGGACGGAGTCACTGCCGGAACATAAAGCCTACATAGCTATAGTTGCAATTGTTAAGTGATCGACATTCTGAGCAGTCGATAATGGACCTAAACAATGCAGGCCTCCAGAAATGGACTCGATATTTCTGAGATAAAAATTCGTGAATGTGGATGGCTGAGACCAATATGCAGCCTTCTTTAAATCTATAATAGCAACTCTATTTACGTAAGCCCAAGATGTAGAAGAGCTCTTACTTCATGAGCCGAAATCTTAAGCACAGAGTGCTGAGTTAAGGATAGATTATCCTAAGCAGTACCGATAGTTAATTGAATGCATTTAGCAATAGAATGGACCGTAATGACGACCTTTCTATTAGGCATCAGAGCCAGAAGAAGCTTTACGTCCTTACTGATAAACTGAGATCTGTTAATAATACATAAAGGTCTAGCCGGACAGAGTAAAGGCTTATGCCCGTTCGAAGACGGAAGGACCTTAAAAACAATAGGGTCCGGATATTTATTAGGAGCCTGATTCTTAACCAAAAAAGTAAAGGAATAGAGTTTCCGATACTACGAAAGTAAGAATCGTCCACCGATAGTGCATGAAGCTCACTGACTCTTCAGCAGAAGAGAAGACTAAGAGAACTGCTGTCCTAAAAGGCCAGAATTTGAAACTATTGTCTCAAGAGGTTCAAATGGTTGCTTTAGTTTAATAAGAACCCAAGCTAAATTCCGTATAGGAATTAATCTAAGGATTCTAGGTCTATTTATCGAAAAGTTTCAAACTAACTCAGATAAAGAGACATTAGGCTCAATTGTAAACTATCATGGTGTGCATTGGTATCAGATAACATAGACCTATAACCTTTAATAGTAACTGGCTGCAGTTGATCTCGTCAAACAAGTATACTAGAAAGTTTGCAATGTCTGGTATGGAGGGATAAAAAATATCAACATAAAGATCCCTACACCAACGATGGAAGACCCTCCACTTTAGCCACATAGTATAGGAAGAGGAGGTCCTCCTACAGTTAGAAATCGCGTCCACTGCTCGTCCTGTACAATGCTTGCCATGCAAGAGGACCGCACAATGGAATACGTGAAGGTTGAGACCTTGTGGGTTGTGATGAAGTTGACACGATTTCCCCAGGGAAAAAAAGATCCTCTCGTGGAGGAAGTTTTCGCGGTAAGTCCCACAGCAGACACCTAAGTAAATTTATCAACGGTCTCTGTGGAGACAGAGATGCTACCAACAGAATTGTATTGTGAATGTATTATCCTAGCAATACTTGCTCAATCAACAGCGCTGGAGGATACGCATATCCTATCATCCCGTCGTACTAGATCGATAGAGCATTAACTACATATGCTCGGGGATCCAGACACGGTGACACAAACGTCTGCAATTGATTGGTGAGTTGTGTCGCAAAAAATTTATCACTGGGCACTACCATTGGTAGCAAATCTGATTGAATACCTGTTTGTTGAGAGTCCATTCTGACGGCAACAAATGACCCTTACGTGAAAGGGAGTCTGCTAATACAATCCGACGACCCAGAATATGACGGACCGAAACAGAACTTGGTGTTCTATAACAAACAGAAGGATTCTTTCCATTAAATTCAATAACGGAACCGAATGAGTGCCTCCCTGGTTCCAAAATAATATCATTTCTTGGAAGTTAAGTGCTTGCCTAAAAACTGCGGAACCCAAAGACCCTGGCACTTCGAATCCGTTGGGATCAATATTGTGCCCCAACCTGTTTGACTGGCATCCGTCATAATCGAGAAACTCGGATCCGGCAACTACAGTGGAACTCTCTAGTCAACCACCGAATGTTTGCCCAAATCTGAATCTCTTGTTACACTTGATTGACAAGAGAACGTGTATATCGAGCAATTCATAGATTGCTGAAAGGTTGCCGTCGAAGAGAAGCTTCTCCGAGACCGAAGCGACTCTGAGAGAGTTCTTCACCTTACTATCCACGCGTGTGGATGTAGCTAGGGCTGCGTCACGTCTAATCAACTCCAGGTTGCCACTGAAGGGCGGAGTTATACGTGGAAAACTACTGCCCTTGAAAGAAATCTCATTAAGAATCATATCCTGGAATTCTTTCTCTTGAAGACGTAATGATAACGCCTCAGTAAGGTGGTCTCCATATGATAAAGCGTCTAAGTTAAGTCTATTAGACATCATTGTCGTTTCCAACGTCGTGGTTGGAATTGACATAGACAGCGAAAAAGACAATACCCAGTCTTCAGCCTCGTCGTCTAGACGCAGAGGAACTCTCAGTATGCCCTGTCTTGCCATTTCAAATTATTCCTAGACTTGATGAAAGGCAGATTAGAGCATTTGCGGACAAGAAACTAGACTAGTGTGTTTTGGTAGCAAGCTTATATATATATATAGCGTCGTTCAATAATTCGAAAGTTCTAGTGACATTATTGGACTGTGTCGGCAACTCAGGGACGATGTCCCTGAACCGATCAAAAATAAATTCTGTGTCCAATGACGCTATTAGTTTCTTATCCAGCATCGCAGCATTCTAGTCCGACGGAACAACCTCTGGAAGATAATGCCGGAAGAAATGTATGGCATCTTCTGTTGTTCCGAAAGGGAAAGCTCGAAATCATCCGAATCCCTTTCGCCATCCTGTCAGACCCTATGAAGTGTTCGGTCGTCCGTACCTGATGCATCAGCGGAGCGAACCAACCCAGCGTCGTCTGATTATTCCTCATCCGATAGAGATTCTGTCGTTTGCTGGGATGCTGCAATAAGCTGTGCTATTTTGGATAGCACGTCCGTCACTGAGGCCTGTGGAGAAGCGGTCTTATGATGCTTTGCCGCTGGAAGCTCCGTGTTCGTTACCCCGTGTATACTTCTATTATGCGAGCGACCGGAGTGTACAGGCCTTGTGTCCCTTGGCTACCAGATGGCGTGACCTGTTCGCCGTGGAATCACTGAATGACGAACCTGGCAGGATACTCGAGGTCACGTAGTCAAGTTGCGGTCGTGTGCGCTGCTGTGAGGACGAGGAAGCCTTATCGGCAGTCTCTTGGACTGTCTATACAACGGAGCGTCTCGAGCGGCGGACATATGCTCCGAATGCAAAACGTTTGTACCACGACATCCGGTCCCAGATGTTGTTGTACGAGAGAGGGACCTCTCTCGCTCGCAGCCCGGACAGACCTGGACGAGCTAGGAACCGGACTAACAGGCTTCCTCCGATCTCTCCTCTACTCCGTCGTCACTGGGTGTGTACTATTGTCTATTATAGTGCTCGCATCACCCAAATCTCCTTCCTGGACCGCAACGGACGAACCCGGCTGCCGAACCATTCAATGAATGGACGCTACACCGGGTGAGCTAGCGAATGTCAACGCCGTCGATCCTACTAGGAACCTCTTAGGCGATTGACGTATTCCATGAGCACTTATTGCCGCTAGCTCATCATTTAACTATGACGACAGAGGCACACTTTTGAAAGACATCTCAGTAACTTTGCGAACAAGAAACCAGACTTGCTTGTTAATAGCAAGCATATATATATATAAATAGCGTCGTTCAATAATTCGAAAGTTCCTGTGACATTATTGGACTGTGTCGGAACTGAGGGACGATGTCCCTGAACCGATCCAAAAATGTTTGTGTCCACCGACGCTATCAGTCTCTTATCCGGCATCGCAGCATTGTGGTCCGACGAAACAACCTCTAGAAGATAAGCTGGATGACATATACAGCAGCTTATGTTGTTCCAAAAGGGAAAGCTAGAAATCCTCCGAATCCCTTTCGCCATCCTGTCGGACCCTATGAAGTTTTTCGGACGTCCGTACCTGATGCTTCAGCGGAGCGTCCCGACCCAGCGTCGTCGGATATTACATAATGCGACAGAGATACTGTCGTTGCTGGGATGCTGTGATAAGTTGTGCTATTCGGGATAGCACGTCCGTAACTGAGGCCTGTGCAGTAGCGGTCTTACGATGCTTTGCCGCTGGAAGCTCCGTGTACGTTGACTCCTGCATACTTTTCTCGTGTCCCTAGCTACCAGATGGCGTGACCTGGTTGCCGCGTATTCTCTGATTGGCGAAGTTGACTGGATATCGGAGGTCACGTAGCCAAGGTGCGGTCGTGTGCGCTGCCATGAGAATGAGGAAGCCTTATTGACAGTCTCTCCGGACTGTCTATATAACGGAGCGTCCCGAGCGGCGGACGTATGCTCCGAATGCAAAACATTTTGTACCACAACATCTGGGGCCAGATGTTGTTGTACGAGAGAGGGGCCTCTCTCGCTCGCAGCCCGGATGGGCCCAGACGAGCTATGAACCAGACTAATAGGCTTCCTCCGTTCTCTCCTCTAATCTGCCGTCACTGGGTGTGCACTTGGTTGTTTTATAGTGCTCGCATCACCCAAAACTCCTTTCTAGACTGCAACGGACGAACCCGGCTGCCGAACCATTCGATGAATGGATGCTACACCGGGCGAGCTAGCGGACGTCAAAGGCCGTCGATCCTACTAGGGACCTCTTAGGCAATTGACGTATTTCCATGAGCACTTTTCCGCTAGCTCTTCATTAATTGTGACGACGGAGACACACTTTTGGAAGACATCACGGATACATCACCCTGTTCTTGATCGTCTGAAATAGAGATTGAAAACTAGAGTGACCCTGCGGAGAAAGGACCGGCATGGCCATTTCCCCGCTAACATACCGTGACACACGCTTCCCATGTTGTCATCGAAAATAACACATACTGAACAGGAGTTAGTGCAAGTACACTGACTACATTTATGCAATGATTATGAAAGTCAGAAGAAGATTTCCTCTTAATCCAATTGAACAATATCCTTTCATTGTGAAAAGAAAACAAAGTCCTAGTACTCACACCAACCCCTGCAAATCAAAATACATAATAACAATATCCATTAACATAGAAAAAATAATTGAAATCAAAATAATTTTTGAAAAAATATTTTTTCAGAAGAGCCCAAGTTTCTGAAAAGTAACGCTGAGCCCCAATGGATCCCAAGCCTAAGTGTGGACAAAAATTTTAAAAATATTCTAAAAATTTAATGCAACACTTACGAATAATAATAATGTATCTAGATATGATTAAACTAACCTCAAGATATTATTTTCAAGAAATCCCCCTCACACAGAGGCTGTTGTCAATGTAAACAAGAAGTGTAAAAACACCAAAAACATGACTCCATGCACTGATAACCCTGGCCCGAAATCAGTTACCTATAATACACTATCTGATGCAAAACAGAGACTTCCAGGGAAGAAACTACAGAACATGAGATGGTAGATGCAGAACACTACGCCTAAACACCCAAGGGTGAAGACGTAAACATGGGGAAAAGAACAGAATTCATTCTGTTATCCAGCTAAAACTCCCAAGAAATTTTAGTAATAATATTACAGAAAATATGCCAAAAGCATGGGAGAATAGCAAGGGGGGACTTAAAGGAAAGGGAGAGAGGAAAACACTGAACAAGCAGTGTAACTTTATAGCAAGAATGACCACAACAGGCGTTGCCTCGAAAATAGGTAACTTAACACAATTTCATTAAAAAATTTTAAGTTACAGCCCTGATTATTTTCTGTCACACATTTTTCCTCTCCAACCTTCTATATCCTCCTTAGAACCACCATTTCTCTAATATTTATGTGTCTGGCATCATTTAAACTGAGATTTACAAGCACAAAGATCAGTCAGATGTTAACTGATGAAGGGCCAAACAAAGAATGATTAATGGCGCCAATTTCAGGACGTCCTTGACACTGCGCATGCGCAGTAGAGGCGAAGTATGGAGGGCCATTCAGGACATGTTTTCTTTGGTTTTAGATGCAAATTTTGGAGATTGGGGGGCAAAATTTGTGTTTGGCCCTACATTTTTAAGAGTTAACACCAGCTATGTCTGGGTCATTGGTACAGTATAAAAATTTGTATTTTCTGGAGGGTAAAACTCTAAATTTCTTCAGCAGGGCCAAGACAAGATCACTTCCATATTAGAACCTGAGATCACAACTGGTATTCAATTTGAAATAGCTGCCTCCTTGCATCCCCCAAGCTGTTGGTTACTGGTTACTGTACTAGTGATAGAGAATGAATATATGACATACCAAAACATATTTTTTACGCCTCAAATAAAATTAATTACCTAACCCACCAGGGTTGGTGAGTGAATTATAAAAATACTACAAGTTGGACAAACTAGAGGGGGTGGCTAATCTCCCTGAAAAAATGTCCTGATAATAAGACCAGTGGAACGTCAAAGAGAGCAAACCAGGAAAACTTATAAATGAAAGGCCACTAGGACTTTGACCTTTGGCACAATGAGACCAATATAAATTGGGTTCTTCCTCTCCTCATACCCAATCCACATGTAAAATTTGGTTTTGACTGGCCCAGAGGAACTTTAGAGAGCAGAAACCAGGAAAATTTTAAAGTTAAAAGTCACTGTGACGTTACCTTAGGCACAATGACCCTAAAATCAATAGAGTTATTCATCTCATCATACCCAACCCACATGTCAAATTTGGTTTTGATTGCCAAAGCAGAACCTTTAACCAGGGAGTGAAACCATGAAAATTTGAAAGTTAAAGGTCACTGTGACCTTGATCTTTGGTACAATGATCCCAAAATAATTATTATTCTTCCTCTAATCATACCTAACCCATATGTCAAGTTTGGATTTGACTGACCCGGCAGAACTTTAGAGAGCAGAAACCAGAAAAAATTCTGAGTTGAAGATCAGTGAGACCTTGACTTTTGGCACAATGATCCCAAAACAAATACGGTCCTTCCCCTCACAATACCCAACACACTTGTCGAGTTTGGTTTTGATCGGCACAGCATAATTCTAATTACAGAGCAGAAACCAACTATTGGAAAAATTTTCAAGTTCACGGTCATTTCATGACCCAATTACCTCAAAATAAATATAGGGTTCTTCCTCTCATCATACCCAACCCACATGTCAAGTTTGTTTTTGATTGCCCAAGCAGAACTTTTGTTTAAAGAGTGCAAACCAACTCCATCTGGACAGTTGGATTGAGAGACAGCACTACAGCTATATCCCCTCCTAAATTTTTTTTTGAGGATAAAAATGCATTTCGACACAGTATACGTTAATTTCTTTTTGTCTACATCTTTCATTTACCACAAAAACTGAATAGACCAGTACATTCAGCTTTTATCATTTATTATTTAATTTGCTAGACAATGAAAGCATTGCATCATAAACGTCAAACTGAACAAGCAATGATGTTAGCAGCATTACAGCAAATTTATTTCTGTATTTATTTATTGGGATTTAATGACACTTTCAATGGCCATGTCTGACAATATCAAGTCTGACAATTTGGGAGGAAGATGAACAGGGTGGAGGAACTTGGAGTAGCCAAAGAGAATCACTGAGCAATTGTTGGACTCTATGACATACTAACCCCCACAAAAGCAGGGTTAGCATCAGTGGAAGGCATATGTACTGTTAACCCTTTACCCAACATGAAAATCAGACAACACTTGCAAAAAAACATTCTTGAACAACTAACCTTTTTTTCATTTTTTGTCTCCAAAACATAGTTTATGATCCCTTGTTGGAATGAGCTCAAGGAGCCCGTTCTGAGGGGCCATAACCTTTGTTTCTGAGACAAAAAAAGAAAAAATAATGAAAAATAATTGGTGATTTTTGAGAATAGCACTGGCCAGTTTTGGTCATTATGTTGGGTAAAGGGTTAACATACAGTATGCTGAGCACATTTCAAGCATCTGAAAGACCTGTGACTACCCCATAAAATTAGTTCTGGAAGTAGTGTGTATCCTTCGCTAGTGAAGATATTACCTCCACTGTTCACCTACCATGATTAGAAGACAGCACTAGAAAAAACAAATTCTTGCATTAGGCCATTAATAAACAAGGAGCCCTAGTGGGCCTTAATGGCTCTCCCCAATAAAATTGTTTAAAGAAAGGATTTATGGTTACATTCAGCATCCACACAACCCCCCCCCCCCCTCCCCTCCATCTAATCTAATTGTCTAATCCACCCTCCTCCCCTTTCCCCGGGCCTCAAGTGGACTCGTGGAACCCCATTTGAACAAACATTAATATTATATACTCAATCAAATTTATATCTAACTCAAGTTTACCAGCTCAAGTCATTTGTTGGAACAGTTCATTTAAATACCAAATTCTCCATCGGGTTCTGTGTTCAATTTCAAACCCCTCTGATGCCCACCAAAATCAGACAAGAGTAACACTTTGGACAAACTTTAATCTAGGCATCACAGTAATGTTATATACCAAATATCAAAAGATTCTGCCTGGTGGGTTGGAAGAATATCTTTGAAGAATATTCTTCATACTGCGCTAATTTAAATTTCAGTCTTCCATAGGGAGTTCAAATATGATCCCAGCGATTTGATTTGAACAAACTTGACGCTCACCATACTAAGGCTGTTGATACTATGTAACAAAAGAATCATGAATGTGAAGCAGAAGATTTTTTAAAGAACAGTCCTAATATTGCCCTAAGTTAAAAGTTGGGAAACCACAGGGAACCCAAGAGTCACATATTTCTGCACAATGGCTAGTCATGACCACAACATGGATATAAAGTCAAGTCCATGAGTACATGGATGTACACCTCACACTAACCCACTTCAAACACTATATGCCACCTGACCTAAGTGGGGCAAAAAAAAGGTTTCATCACTCATCATAAAAATAAGAAAAAATTTCATGAGAAACAAGAATTTTGTTTAACTATTAACCCGCTGAGTATTTTCAAGATATTTTTCATCATATCTAGTCATGGCTGCTGTAAAGCAGCCATGACTAGATTTGATGAAAAATTAATCCAGATGTAAGATAAGAAATCATTGGTGAAAAAATCCTTTCACTTCACAGGGTAAATTTTTTATTATAAATGCCCAAATTATAATAATTTCAGTGACAAGAGAAACCATGTGCTGGGAAGGAATATCTGCCAGCAGCATGCAAAGAGTTAATAGGCCTAACTTGAAATTGTCATTTACTGCCTCTAAAACATAACTTATGGCCCCTCATAGGACTAACCAGACAGGATTATTCCAATAAGGGATAAAAGGCTATGTTTTGCAAGCAAAACTGAAAAGGTAATAAAGTATGAAAGATAATTTTTTTTAAAATAGTGAGAGTATGACTGTTATGTTAGGTAAAGGATTAAACATTCAAGAATAAAGATACAGCTCTTCTCTTGCTGATATTTTATCTAATTTTATGGTATTGTATGAAATATGCATGTAATATATCATCATATTACCTATACAAGTACTTCCATCAGTGGCAAGCTTATATCCATTTTGACAGAAGCATTCTACTTCAGCTGTTGTAGAATTGATCTTCCTGCAACCATAGCTACATGTGATCTGCGCACACAACCCACTTTCAGATGTATCTGGAAGACAGGAGACACAACATAGCATATATTCATATATTTGCAAGAGATGAATGTCAAAGAAAATATTTATACATAGTCTAACTGGAAACTGTTCTAGCACACTAAAACATATGTCTCCCCTTCCTTTCAATTTTATGCACTGCAAATTATATATACATGAATAATATTGACAATCATACCAAATATCTAAGGTCTAGCTCAAAAGACAAAAAAAGTTCTGGTCCAAAAAAAGTTCTGGTCTGGACAAAGTTTCCCTTAAAAAAGCACCTAAATCTGACCTTCAGGTCAAATGTCAAGGTCACATGAAGGTCACTATGGTACGCGACATACCGGCTCATGGTGATACATCCACATGCCAAATATCTAACGTGTAGATCAAAAGACAAAAAAGTTCTGGTCCGGACGAAGTTTCCCTTAAAAAAAAGCACATAAATCTGACCTTCAGGTCAAAGGTCAAGGTCACATGAAGGTCACTATGGTATGCGACACACCGGCTCATGGTGATACATCCACATGCTAAATATCTAAGGTCTATGTCCAAAGACAAAAAAGTTATGCCCCGGACAAAGTTTGTATGAGAAGAAGAAGAAGAAGAAGAAGAAGAAGAAGAATATGCACTAAAACAATATGTCTCCCTTCTGGGAAGAGGAGACATAATATCAAAACTGTAGAAGCATTTGAATCCCAACCAGTGATTTATACTGACGTATCTGGGTATTGGCAGCTGTACGTCCTAACCTAGTTTTTAAAATGTAGGTCACCATGGCAAACAGTGTCACATCCACTCCCGAAGGTGTATGTGCACTTCAAGTTTGGTAAGACTAAATATACTAGTACAGAAAATATGAGCCTGATTTGTTTTGGGAATCGACAGACAGGTCCCACAAACACCACGTATTTTCTAAAATGAGGTCAGCACGATCTACTTAAACTCTGTGATTTATCCACCTCACAAAATGTATATGCATCTCAAAATTGGTATTAAATGAATAGCATAGGAATTATGAACCCAAATTCATTTCAGAATGGGCATGGATGGACAATTGGTCAACATGATCTATTTTCTAAAATGTAGGTCAGAATGATCTACTTCTAGTCTGTGACAGTCCCCCTTTCCACAGTGTATATGCCTAACAAAAGTGGTAACCCTAAGCTATATAATATTCGAATAATGATGAGCTTGAATTGTTTCAGAATGGTTGGATGTGATGAATGCATGGACAGATGAACACACAAAGCTGGATACAATATCATCTACTTTCATTTTAGTGGCAGTAGAGCTGTAGGTTAACCAAAACCGAACCGAAGTTTGTTTTTTTTTTTTAAAAACCGAAACCGTCGACATCCCGTAATCTAAGGTTTTTCGTTTTTTATTAGAATACTCTCTTGCTGCAGAAATTCACAGAATGTAGCCATCCCAGAGTAGTGAAAGTACCCAGACACTGCCAATGGCAGTATCTGGGTACTCTCACTACTCTGGGAAGGCTACATTCTGTGGATTTCTGACATTTCAGTTTAGTTGTGTTTGCAGCTGTAGGTGTCAGACACAATAAAAGTTCTGTATATTTAGGTAATTCTTATATTGGCCTTCCTGATTCTTCATGTATTGTAGCTTATTTCGGGCATTCATTGAGTTTCATTCAATTTCACTGCCATTCAGTTATGATTCCGGACATAAGAATGAGTTTTATTGAATTTTATTTAGCCTCATGAACAAACCAAAAACCGAACCGAACCGAGGTTTTACTCCACCTGAAAAACCAAAACCGAAAACGAACAAGAAATTTAAAAACCTACAGCTCTAGGTGGCAGGAAACAAAAAAACTTGTTACATCAGATTTATAAGTACTGAATCAGAAACATTAACTTCATTTCCCTTCATGAATACATAAATTTTAAGCTTTTTCTACATTTCTATAGTGTCAGATCAGATGTGACCAAACCAGAATATCACAGCCCATTCAAAGAGTCTTCATAATGAAGCTGACAGTATATGGTTCTGTCAAACAATATTTTAGAATTAAGCTGACACCATACTATCAATCAACCAACAGTAAATTGAAAACATATTGTCAATCTAATTTTCATGTAAAGGCCACACAAAATAAATTAAACTAGAATTACTGTGAGCACTGCTCACTAAAGATACCACCCACTCCAACCAAGAAACATTTCACAACAGTAAAAAAGTATTTAATATACACAGCACATCTGTATGTTCTCCGAAAACATGAGAGCAATTTTCAATAAAAATACCTGAAAGCAGAATAGAAGGTGCACATCTATAATGTATATAAAAGAATGTCTGAGAGTTTCAATGAAATTCGCCCACTGGTATAAGAGGAGTAGCGGATAGCAGGAGTGTACCCCCCTAAAGCATCACAACAATTTGGCTAAGTTCATTTCGCCCTTTGGGAAAGAGTAAAAAATAAAAATACCGGAAAGCAAAATAGGAGGTGCACATCTATAATGTATAGAAAAGAATGCCTGTAAGTTTCAATGAAATCCACCCACTGGTTTAAGAGGAGTAGCGGATAGCAGATGTGTACCCCCAAAGCGTCACGGACGTACGGAAGTACAGACGTATGGAAGTACGTAAGTACGGAAGTACGGACACCATGAATGCTATATACCGCCCACTTTTCAAGTGGGTGGTATAATGAGTCTCGAGTAATTTGCTTTTCAAATCAGTGAGGTAGGGAGAGTTTTATTTTTAATTTATATTTTTTTCTTACATATAATGAGTATGGATTAAGAGGCTTTTTGCTGTCTTTTCACACATAGAATATATAGAAAGTGCATAATTATACAAATTAACTCATTTAGTTCTAACCATCAATTCAAATTTGATCATGTTTAACTGGTAGAGTGTTGGAAGCCCATATTTGGGTTTCATTCTCAAGTGCAGGTACTGCCACTTAAAGGCTTCAAATTCAATGGATAAGCTTCATATTATCTTTGAAGTGATATTATTTAGTCAGTTAGGATTTGCCCTGTTACAATTTATGGGAGAATGCCCACTGGCACTCTTCCATAAATTGTAGCAAGGCAAAAACATGTGAACAAATTTTGATTGCCAAGTTAACCCTTTACCTAACGAATTGCCTGCATCTGACCGCATAATATGCAAATTCAGCAGTTGAAAAAATTAGATTTTTAAAAATATTTCAACAAAACCATATCATGTGACCCCTCATTGGAACGAGCTCATTGAGCTCGTTCCAATGAGGGGTCACATGATATTGTTTTGTTGAAATGTTTTGAAAAATTTAAAAAAATGGTATTTAAAATAATAAATTTTGTATCGTCTGCATTGGGTAAAGGGTTAACTGCAACAGAAGAGGTGGCTCTTGGGAAGTAACAAGTTACATTCTATGTGCCTTGGCAGTAATTTCTTTGCAAGGCTTGGTTGCCTACATAGGCAGCCCAGACTTGACTAGAAACAACTGCAAAGACACAGGACATAGAATGTCTTTAGTTATGCTCTTCAGATTTTAGTTTCAGACTTCAATCAAAAAATGTAAAAGGTTTAAAGTTTCTGGATTTTGCAATATTGGAATACACTGCCAGACAATAAGAACATTCAATGGGGTGAGGGGTGGGGGGTGGGGGAGGTTCAATTTGAGTGAGCAATTGCTTGAGAATCAAAACATTTTTGGGGGGCCAAATTATCGAAAATAAAATCTCCAGCTTTTTTTGACCATCAAATGGCTCATCGCTCTCGTCCCTGAAGTAGCTGCAGTTGAAAACTTGTTTTATGATAAAACAGTCAGTTAGGAAACACAAAGTACATTGAAAAAGATGCAGGGAGCATGTGGATGAGTAGGCATAATTATTTTACTTTGTTTTTTTTTTTAATTATTATTTCTTTTCTCTTCAAGGTTTATATTCTTGGTTTGTTTTTAGGCCTCAAAATCTAGAAAATAACAAGATGTGTGGTGTATTTTATCCATTTTATTAACTTGGGACATTACTCTGACATAATAAATCAATTAATTTATTTTAAAAATTTTCAGAGGAAATAAAAGGAGAGCATCCAGCAGCCAAAATGACTATAAGTTTGACAAACTCATTCCAACAAGAGGTAAAAAACTATCTTTTAAAAGCAAAAATTGCAATAGAACAAATCTGAATGGTGATTTCTCGGCATGGCATGGAGTGAATTTAGGTAAAGAGAAAAGAACACTTTTTGCATACAAGAAGTATACTCAATCAAAAATACCATTTGAAAAAGTATGGAAAGTCCCAATCCTTTAGCAAAGTTGCAAAAAAATTTTTCTTCAAGTTTGGGAATAGATATTGGTAGTCATATATAATGGTTTCCAGTGATAAATTCCACATCTTTCAAAAACAACTTGAATATTTCATGTTTTTCTACCAAAACATAACTTAAAATTTTAATTTTGAGGGTTTGTTAACTCTTCACACATGGAGTAATTATAAAATATTTTTCACTAAATCTAGTTATGGCTGCTTGCTTCACAGCAGCCATCACTGGATTTGATAAAAAATTAATGAAATTTGACGAAAGACATCATTGGTCAGGAAGTCTATGCTATAAATAGGTGGACATTTGGTTAAATAACATCAATTTTTACTTACTTGAATGGTAAGAGATTCCCTGTCCTGGGCAGGAATATCCGCAAGCAGAATGCAAGGAGTTAAGCTTGTTTCCCTGGGATTAATTTTGAGGTAAAGCATTTAAAAAGGTGGATACTTTTCATTACATTCTATGTTAAAATCAGAAAATGTGTTAGGTGAAGTAATTCAAGAATAACAGGCTCTGTAAGGAGAAATGAAATGCTAACTTTTGCTTAGTTGCAGATTGGATTCCTGGAAACAAAATCATCTCAACTTATTATAAAAAGAATACCTTTTCTGCATGTCTTTCTGTCATCATTGAGAAGAAATCCATTTTTGCATAAGCAGTTATTTGATCCAACTGTATTGATACAATCTTGTTCACAGCCATGTGAAGATGTCTCACATTCATTTATATCTGTAATAAGTAAAAGCTCATCAAACAAGTTATTACTTGAGAACAGAATGCTTAAGGACTAAAAAAAATTAAAAATCTTTTTCTCAGACCCTCCTGCTTTATCCTTTTGGCTGCCATATGATTTTTTATAACCAGTGTTATATATAACTTAAAAAAATAAAAATTAAATGGTTTATGTCGGATATTTTATTCAAGTTAAAAAAAGTTGTATATTAGTCCCTTGAGTGCAGGAGGGCTTTGCAATATTTTATCATTGCAAAGCCTTCTTGCTCTCAAGAAACGAGATACACCACTGCCCATGGTATTCCACAGATTATGAGGCCTAAAACATAAACCAAGAACATGAACGTTTGATCGCAAGGAAATAATTACCGGAATAAACAATAAAATAAACAAAATGCTCGTCCACATGCAATTTTACAAATAATGGCCTGAGAAACAGAAGATCTACTTTTTGTTGCCTTAATGTATTTTTTTAAAAAACTTTCCCGCAATTCGAATGAGGGTTCATAGTCTGAGTGAAATGCTTTTTGAGAATATTTTAGGCTGGTTTTGGCCATTAGGTTGGGTAGATAGTTGCTGTAGATGAGATTTACACTAAAGTTGTGCATGGCACAGGGTTAGTTATTCTGATAATAATGAAATTTGTTTATAATCAAAAAGTGTGACTAACCCTGTGCAATGCTCAGTTAGTCACACTTTCTAGTTATAAGAAACTGGTAACTATCGCACACTACATGGCACTATCACACACTAGATGGCAATGTACACTCACTAAGGCTGTGCAATACACAGGGTGAGTCACATAATAGAGATGATCTTATTTATAACCAGAAAGAAAATAGAGGATATTCACGAAAATTTCTTGAATACCGAAAATATCTCGTGAGTGGCTACAAAGAAATATGAGGATCTTCACGAGCGACTCAGTCGCGAGTGAAGATCCTCATATTTCTTGTAGCCACGAACGAGATATTTTCGGTATTTATCAAATTTTCGTGAATTTTCTTTTTATTTAATTCTCTACGACTACAAACTCTCCAATTTGTAGCCTTTATTTGCCATTAAGGCGCAAAATTTATGTGCCGAACCGGCATCCATACAAAAATTACAACAACCAAACTCCAACCATTGGAATGTGTGAATATCCGCACAAAAAGTAGTCCCATCTTATTTCTCCCCTAACTTTACGATTTATCAAGGCTGGCAAATTGAAATAATCGCAATGTGTTTCGAAGAAATAGAACAATAACAAAAAACACCACTTTCTTATTTTCAATAACAAGACACGTCATTTTATTTTTTTTGAACTCAATGCACTGAAGACGTGTGAAGTTGAACTGAAGAAATTTGAAAGTGATTTCGGCTTTTCGCTGGAAGGTGAATGAGAAAGTCAAACTTTGAAACCGCTGATTTAATGAATTGATTCAGTCACTGTCACTATCAATTATTCGAATTCGTTTGTATTTGGGACTCTGGAATTCATTACTGATGTGCTGACTCATTTAAAGTACATGTGATTCGTCATCCGAACTTACGATGAAATATCGATTTCTAAATATCATTTTGATATTTCGTTTTGCCGACCGACAGGGGAATATGACTTAATTTTTCAGCGTGAATTGATGCCTGAGCATTAAATAAAGAGTGATATACACTGAGTTAGATTGTAAGTTAACATACACTTGCTAACCATAGGCATTGCCCAGGATTAATTGATAGGCTATATTTATCATATGACTCGGCCGTTTTGTTCACTTTAAAACATTTGATATTTTGTTTTCATATTAATCAGTGATAAATAAAGCCTTCCGTCGATTTCATTGGTCAATTTCAAAACTAGACAGTTTGATTGGCTGAACAAAATACAACTGGATTACATTTGCATAATATGAGTAGGGAGAATTTACATTATCTGTCCTGTTTAGGTTGGGTTATATTGCATTAACCCTTTACCGAGCATAACGACCAAAACCGGCCAGTGCTATATACGAAAAATTTTCATTTTTTGCTTCCAAAACATAGGTTATGATCCCTCATTGGAACGAGTGCATCGTGCTCGTTCCAATGAGGGGTTATAACCTATGTTTTGGAAGCAAAAAATGAAAATTTTTAGTTATATGATGATGTTTTTTCCAAGTGTCATCTGCAACGCACGTTAGGTAAAGGGTTAAAAAGTCATACTAAGTCGTTAATTTGTACATATGTGTGTCATATGACAAAGAGAATATGAAATAAGTGTTTTTCTCATATGATATTTATGAAACTCGTCCGAATTTTCCATCTGGGGCTCGACCAAACGGAAAATTGTTAGACTCGTTTCATAAATATGAGAAAAACACTCATTTCATATCCTCTATTTGTTATACTACCTGAAAGTATACACTGACTGAGGCAGTGAAAATGCACAGGTTTAGTGTTGGTTACATGTCACACACGGTGCAGGATTTAAGCAACTAATGGAAATACTTATACCGAATACTGTAAAAGCTTAACAACCTTATTCAATTTAGCCATAGAAAAACAAGGGGTTCCAAAAAGTGGAGAGAAAGCAAGTTTACATTTACACTCAAAAAGGGGGAAAAGGATGCACAGGACGATTATCAGAGAATTTCTGTCAGTAGCAACATTGGAAAGTTTTCTGTAAAGTCCTGTACGGAAGACTAGAGGATGTGATCAAAGAGAAAGAGTTTCTGGTTGGGATCCAGAATAGCTACAGGAAGGGAAGGAGTGTCACTGACCATTTTTTCATGCTGTCCCAAATGACAGAATCTGCAAAAGCCCAAAAGAAAAAATGTTTATGGTCTTTCGGGATGTGAAAAAGCATACAATAGAGTATGGAGTGAGGGTATCTGGCGGAAGTTTGAGGGCTTGGGCCTGGGAGGTGAGTTTGTGGGAATTCTGAAAGCATATAAAGATGTAAAAAGTGAACTCAGTCTGGGTAACATAATAACAAAACGTATGCCTAAGAAGATAGACCTAAACAGGGGTGCATCCTTTCACCAATTCTTTTCGCATTGTACATCATCAATGATTTAGGAGATGAACTCCTACATAGCAATGAGTGAGTAGCAGTTGGGGACCTAATATCCCAGGGCTATTTTTCGCAGATGATATGGAATTAATGTCAGAAAGCGAAGTGGGGAGGGGCTAGTGAAAATGTCAGAAATTGTTGGGAGATATGGGAACAAATGGGGACTTGAACAAAATGAAAGCAAAAGCAAAATTATACCCATGGGCCAAAAAGTAGAACCTACTCGGAAGTGGAGAGTGGGGGAGTTCTGTATTCCAGAAGGTAGCAGCAATCTTTTTAGAGTGGGAAAGTCAGGTGACTGTGAGTATTTGGTTGTAAATATAAACAATTCGAAACAACTAGGGTCCTGAGAATATTCAAGATTCGATTTGATATTGATACCATACATCTTCTTCGAGGTCGATCCCAAATCAGTCTCAAGATTTGATTTTTTCGAATCTTTCATACTAACTTCAATTTGTTACATTTTCAACAAAAATTGGATACAATTGTCATTAGTAAATTCATTCATGTAGGCTCAATTCCTATTTAATGGAGTAATTGACAATGTTTAATTGTTAGGAAAGTATTGAATTTTGCCCAGAACATTATCCATAGTTTTAGTTTTTGAAGCCTTAACTTGTTACTATTCACGTTCTGAAGAACGTGAATAGTAACAAATTAAGCCTTCAAAAACTAAAACTATGGATAATAGACCTAGCTGTTTCAGCAACAGTGCTACAAAGAATATTTATTTATTGGTGTTTAAGGTGTTTACTCAGTCATGTAACAGTCATAACAGTGTTCCATAACTTCAGGATTCAATTTGATAATGATATCAGACAGGATTCGATTCAAGATTCGATTAAAAAAAAATTGTGATTCGCAGATCCCTAGAAAGCACACAAATAAACTAACTATGAAGGGAATCCTTAATCACATGAAATTTATAGGGAGAAACAGCTTCAATAAGGTTTTTGTGGGGAAAAGAATTTGGGAAATGGTGGGTGTACCAAATATAACATATGGTACGGAAGTGATATCTCTAAACCAAAGAGCTTGGAAACCCTGCAGAATGATGCAGGCCAATGGATAACAGGGTCGAGTAATGTCTCAGCACTGGATACAATAAGAGGTGAGCTTGGGTGGATGAGGGTTAATGACAGGATAGACTTAATGAAACTCTGCTATCTTAACTATTTGGTAAATCTCCCTGACAGCCAATGGTGTAAGTTAATGTTCCAGAAAATTTGAAATTCAAACACACACAGATTGGACAGACCAAGTGAGGGAGTTAATAGAGAACTATTCAGTGGGGATTTCGGACTTGTGGGCACAACTCAGGGTAAAAAAATCGTCAGAGAAAGAGTCATGGAGCATTGTAACCTGAATTGGCAAGAGGGGGTCAAAGCAAAGAGGTCTTTGGGTGACCTGCGGGATAAAGATGAGCCAGGTTTTGAAGAGTACCTTGAGGGCACTTTTGGGGGGGGGGGGGGGGGGGGTTGTACATTACTCGACGTGATTGCAGGAGGTTAGGTGAAAAACTGGGAAAGTCAACAAAAGGAGTGCCAAAAATGTAATTTAGGTGTAGTGGAGATCCTGGAACACTTTCTATCAGAATGTCTAAAATACCACTCTAATAAAATACGATTCCTAGAGTATGATGGAGAAGTGGGATGGGCGAATAAAGGACATGTGGTTGAATTTTTTATTAAATCTAGTCATGACTGCTTCATAGCAGCCATGACTAGATTTTATGAAAAGTATCTTGAAAATGCTCAGCGGGTTAAGAGTTAAAGCATTGCAAGGCCTTCTTGCACTCAAGGAACAAATTTATCAATTTTATAAAATATCAGACATAAACCATTTAATTATTATTTTTTTAAGTTTGCATTGGTTATAAAAAGAGAGCATGTGGCAGCCAAAAGGACCATGCGGGAGGGCCTGAGAAACAGATTTTTAACTTTTTAGGCCTAATATAATAACCATATACAGCCTGCACTAAACACAAAAATTGTCATGCTAATTTTATTATTTTTCAATTTCTGCCTGCCAAGCATAACATTTGAACCTAAAATGGGATGTGCTCAATGAACGTGTTCTAGTGAAGCATCATAAGCTATGTTTTGAGATAAAAAAAGAAAATTTGGAGTTCTTCCCAAACACTTTGTGAAAATGTGTGGTCTCTAGTCATATTAAGTAAACGTTTAACTGAGTGTTTACCGCAGCATCAGTTTTTTTTAACCTGCCTTGATTTTACATCATTATTTTAATTGTAATCAATCAATGAGATTTTCACTTTCCTATAATGGTGTATGTGGCTTCCTTCACCAAGCTATATTATCACAACTTGATGTAATTTTACCGTAACTCATACACCATCAAACACACCCCCCAGGAGCAAGCTCCAAAACATAGTTATGACCCCCTCATTTATTAATAACACTCATTCCAAATCGAGATGAAATGGTTAACCAATCAATTGATTAACCAATGATCAATGTCTTGATCAATAAAAGAGTAATTGATTGATTAACCATTACTTTTGAACTACCGTATTATCTGGGTTAACAAAGGAACAAACTTACTCCAAAACAGGCAAACATTGTTACACCGAGACAGAGTAAAGCATGCAAGTTGTGTGCTGACACACACCTACATGTTCAAGTTTGGACCTGATCTATAAATTCACACTCAAGTTATCATCCGGAAATCAAAACGTTGATAGAAATGTGCAATTTCTAAGTCAAAAAGGCCCATAACTCTTGTCAAAATCATCACACCAAACCCCACATCGAACTCAACCTATATTTTGACATAACTAAGGCAGAAACCCAGTTAGGACCTGATCTATAAATCCAAACTAAAGTTATCATCTGGATATGGAAAAGTTTACAGATGGACAGACGGATGGATGAACAGATCAATCACATAATACATCCCACTTTTTTCAAAACAGGCATAAAAAACCCATAAACTTGTTGGGAATTTTTGCCTATCCCTATTATGGCTTAATAAACTGTTTTCTATTTTCACAAATACTCCAGCAGTATTTACATCCATGTGAAATTTTATATGCCTTGGAGAACCATTTTTGCATGTGATACAAAAATACTTTTCAGCCATTTATGTTGGTAAAAGATTTAATTGGTTAAGGGATAGATTATTTTTGGTGGTCTGAAATCTTATTCAAAATTCATTTTTTTACAAATTATTGGAGAGTGCTGACAGGCACTCTCCAATAATTTGTAATAAAACAAATTTATATAAATAAAATATAATTTGGTTTTGAGTGAATATGAAACATGAGCAAGAAAATGTTGGCTTTTTCTCTGGTACCCTCACTCTTGAAAGCTCTGAGGGTAGCTTTTAGAACTCAAACAGTTAAGAAACCATCTGAACTCTCTATAAATGCAATACTTTACCTGTGCAGTTATTTCCTTCTTTGGCATAACCTGTTTTGCATAGACAAGAATATGATCCGCCGGTGTTTACACATCTCTCAGTTAAAAGATTGCACTCATTGTTAACAATATCAGCACATTCATCAATATCTGAAACAAAATCACCCACACACATTCTGTAGTCAGATGATGTTAAAAACATATGTAAAGGTTTGAATATCAACAAAAATATCCTTTCTTTCATTTCCAACAAACCATGCTTTCGTCACATTAAGTCCACATTGTTCAAGTCTTGAATGCCTAGACATTTTTTTTACACATATTTTCTAAATTTTGATCTCCATCCTGTTGCGGTTGTATCTAGGATCAAAAGCACAAGCCTTTTGCTGGGCAATCTGCAAGGTGGCCAACACAGAAAAAAAACAACATCCAACAAACAAAATATTTGTTTATTGGTGACTCTGTATCATGAAGTTTGTGGTTTGGCTCCCTTTCACAAAGTTTGAATCATCACAGTATGCCACAGCACTACAGTGAAAATAGCTTTCATCTGCAATGCACAGGATCACTCCCATCCCACCCCAAGTATTTGGATGGTACTGTCAAATATCACTACCCACCCCTGTATGTGTAGGATTTACACTGTTTGTTTTGCAAGACTGCAATTTTGCATTAATGCCATAAAGAAAGAGAAGAAACATAAGTTTAACCCTTTACCCAACGTAACGGCCAAAACCGGCCAGCACTATTATCAAAAATCGCCAATTAATTTTCATTATTTTTTCATTTTTTGTCTCAAAAACATAGGTTATGACCCCTCATTGGAACGAGCTCAATGAGCTCGTTCCAATGAGGGGTCATAACCTATGTTTTTGAGACAAAAAAAGAAAAAATTAGTTATTCAAGAATTATTTTTGCAAGTGTCGTCTGCTTTTCATGTTAGGTAAAGGGTTAAGATAGGAAATTCAACATACAGAAAAATTCAGTCTCTTTTAATTGGTTTCGTACAATATATCAGTATCAAAACAATACCGATACCACACCAAATTTTTATTATATCACCCATCTTTAATCTTTAATGTTGTTAAGACTCTGCACTGAGTGAATCAAACATAAAATGATAGATTTATAACCCCCTACACCGACTAAATATATTACAGTTCTTATAATCCCATACAAGACATACTGCCATAAACATGTAATGGGCTGACTTGGAGCATGGTGGCTCAGTGGTTAGACCAATGAACGTGAAACTGAAAGGTGGATGGTTCTACCAGCAGTAACTGTGTTGTGCCCTTGGTATAGGGGCACTATGTATTATGGCACATTGTACGTTGATGGCACACTTGCCTTCAACCGCAGCTAACTCTGCTTGTACAGCATTAGTAAGGAAAAGCCTGACACCTCCACCCATAAAACTGCCTGACACAATGCGGCCCTGGCTGTTGAAAGTGCTGTTATACCCAAAAAAGAAATGGATGGAGTTTTGAATATCACCATGTACAGTACTGTGATTGCAAAAGCAAACAGAGAATTTTGATGAGATCATGACTAGTTCAAAGTCTGGTTGAAATTATCTGTCTACTTTCTCTGTCAAGTATTCTCACCTGTTGAAAATACTGCTGAACCCTTTTAATTGAATAGCCACTTCACCAATGAAAATTATTCAATTAACAGAAGTATTCAATTAACAAAGATTTGGCTATCTTCCTGTGTTTTGGGGATAAACTGAGCATTTACTCTGTTATATCTTGTTTGACAGAGCTCATCAAACTAATCATCATCTAATTTCTAAAATAATCCAGAGTTGCAAATGAACATATATTTTCAGTTTTCAAAAGCCAAAATGCAAAATTTGTCTACAAATCTTCTACCACATTAGGGAAAATTTAGACCCTAAGGCTATCACACCAAACAATTATTTGACGGTCCACATTATAATTAATATTTTGTATGTAGTCAGATCAGAGCATCTATACACCTAGCTGTGTCAAGTCAGGTGTGAAGACTTAACAGTTCGATGCTGTTGTGGCATGCTGCTGGAGTTTTATTTCCGCTAACCTTGAATAACCTGTATAATGTAACATGAGGTTGTGAAGCAGCTGTCTCAACAGTTTATCATATAAAACAAGCTATTAACTGGTAGAGTGCTGGAGGCCCATATTTGGGCTTTATTCTGAAGTCCCGGTATTGCAATTTAAAGGCTTCATATTCTGTGGATGTATTTCATATTATCTTTGAAGAGATATTATTTCATCTGTTAGGATTTGCCTTGTCACAATTTATGGGAGAGTGCCTTAATAGGCACTCTCCCATAAATTGTAACAAGGCAAAGATGTACAAAGAAATTTCCAGGATCAAAAATGACTTAGCACCTTCCCAGTTAATGGAAAATAGAATATGTTTTCACTTTTGGAATTCACTAAAAAAATTTGAATATTCGCAGGACCCTATTTAAATGCTTCTTGAAAATGTTATTTGCTGGTTTTGGACATTATGTTGGTAAAGAGTTGCAATAGATGAGATTTACGCTAAGGCTGCAGCATTACTCAGTTAATAATGAAACTTTTTTATAATCAGGAAGTGTGACTAACCCTGTGCAGTGAACAGGGTAAGTCACATGTTCTGGTTATACAAAAAATGGTAACTGCCATATCGCACACTACATGAAAATGTACACTCATTAAGGCGGTGCATGAACAGGGTTTGTCACATAATAGAGATGACATTATTTATAACCAGAAAGAAAAGAGTGACATACCCTGTGCATTGCTCAGAATTAGTTGGTAAGCTAACATACACTCTCTGGCCATAGGTATTGCTTTGGATTAGTCAATAGCCTGCCAAATCATACACTATTTGAGAATATGTACTGACTAAAACTGTAAAAATGAAAAAAATTATAGTAATTTATATATTTTTTATACTTACCAATGACCCAGACTTAGCTGGTGCAAACTCTTAAAAATTCAGGGCCAAACACAAATTTTGACCCCCCAATCCCCAAAATTTGCATCAAAATCCAAAAAATCAATGTCCTATACGGTCCTCCATACTTTTGTCCACTACGCATGCGCAGTGTCAAGGAAATAATGAAATTGGCACCAAATCTTCATTCTTACAACCAGTGCCTGGTAAATGATATATAATCAGCGGGGAGGTATGAGTTCCCAACTCATGGGAGGGCCATCCCCGTCTGGGTCATTGGTAAGTATAAAAAATATATAAATTACTATAAATTTGTTCATATTTTCACACTGTACCAATGACCCAAACTTAGCTGAATAGAAAAAAGGCTGGAGCGTCTAGGACATAAAGGAAAATCCAATAGGCTCAATTGCATATAAACAGAATTATCCCCTCAAGGAGAAAAGGAGAAACAGGATTTACATATATCTTTCTTGTTTATACAAAAAAGAAAGACATATTACCAATCCGTAATTGAGCACAATAACATCAATGATCTCTATTTACATCCAGTATAACCCATTATACTAATTTTTTTAAAGGAAAGCCAATAAATAAAGGTAGTCCAGAGAATGAGACTCTTTATACTCATTTAAAAGTGTCTGAGGATTGTATATTAATGCTCGTATGACACGTTACATATATAAATGCTTCACACCGAGCCACACTTGAAAAATATTACATAAATGAGATAGACATTAGCTTTACACTTTAAAACCATCCCAGCACTGACTCAGAATTACTAACTCCAGAGGAGGTATTCCCTTGCTTTTCACTATAAAGCAGGTGATATAAGGGAACACCATCTCTCCCCCCCCCCCCCCCCACTTCCCCTTGCTCTGGGTCAATCACCCCAGAACGAAGAGGGCAGCAGGACAGAATCACTGCTGGAACAGAAAGCCTGCATAACTATAGTTGCAACTGTTTAGTGGACGACATTCTGAGCAACAGATAACGGACCTAAACAATGAAGGTCGCCAGAAATAGACTCAATATTTGTAAGGTAAAAATTTGTGAAGGTAGAAGGCTGATACCAGTATGCAGCCTTCATCAAATCGGTAATAGCAATACTATTAGCATAAGCCCAAGATGTAGACAGCGCTTCTAACTTCATGCGATGAAATCTTAAGCACAGACTGCTGAGAAGATCATTTTTCTGATCTTCTTAGCAAAAATCCAATATTAGTAGTCAAAGTAATAGTATTACCAACACTACGATAGTGTGAATCATCAACAGACAGAGCATGAAGCTCACTAACTCTTCTAGCAGAAGAGAAGGCTAAGAAGAACCGCACAACGGAAATACGTGAAGGTTGAGACCTTGCGGGTTGTGATGCAGTGTGCATGATTTCCCCTGCGAAAGAAGGTCCTCCCATGGAGGAAGCTTCCGAGGAATGTCCCATAACAGACATCTGAGTAGATTTATCCATGGTCTCTGGGGTGCCAGAGATGCTACCAACAGAATCTTGCAGTGAGATTGCTTGATTTTTAGCAATATCTGTTGAATCAATGGAGCAGGAGGATATGCGCATCCTATCATTCCATCCCAAGAGATCGAGAGAGCATTTACTGCGAACGCTAGAGGATCTGGGCATGGCGACACATACGTCTGCAAATGATTGTTGAGAAGCATCGCAAACAAGTCTATCATCAGACGATCCCATTGGTAGCAGATGTGATTGAATACTCGTTTGTTGAGAGTCCATTCTGACGGCAACATACGACCTTTCCGAGAAAGGGAGTCCACTAGAACGTTCAGACGACCCGGAATATGACGGACCGACAGAAGAACCTGATGCTCTAGGACAAACAGAAGGATTCTTTCCGTTAAGTTGAACAACGGAATGGAATGAGTGCCTCCCTGGTTCCGAATATACGCTACTGCTGATGTTTATGTGCTTGTTCAGGGATTGCAGATCCCAAAGACCCTGGCACCTCGAATCTGTTGGGCTCAAAGTCGCGCCCCAACCTGTTTGACTCGCATCCATCATAATCGTAAAAATCGGATCCGGCAGTTGCAGTGGAACTCCCTGAGTTAACCACTGAATATCTGCCCAAGTCTGAATCTCTTGTTTTACTTGGTTCAACAAGACGATGTATATAATATCTGGAGTGGACGAATGCATAGGCATCCCATCGGAATAAGGTCCGCGGCAGCTCTGCACAAACCTATCAGTTGCATGAATTCTCTCGCTGTTACTACATCTGAGTGTAGACAAAACCGATCGTAACAACTGACTAATTTCACTCTGGGTAACGGCGTTGTGCGTCTCGAAGCTCATTCCCAAGTGAATGAATGACTTGGACAGAACTAGATCCAACTTCTTTTCGTTTACTATGAAACCGCGATGTCTGAGCAGTTGAAGCAGACTCTGAACATCGTTCTGAAGCATTAATCTGTCGCCGTACCTCTGAAGAATGTCGTCCCAAGTAGGCCGACGTTACCGCAGATGAATGAGCTTGGAAATAGTCATTACCAAGTTCATTATTCGAGTGAAGGCCCAAGGCACTAGATTCAGATCGAAGCACATTGCTCGGAACTGATAAACGACCCCTAAGACAGCGAAGTGAAGGTACTTTCTGAACGCCGGATGTACCATGACGTGAAAGTACGCATCCTTGAGATCTATGCTCGCAGCATAATCGTTCACTCGAATGCTGGCTCTCACCAATCGAATGGTCTCCATATAAAATTTCGGAGCCACAATCAGCTTGTTTATCCAGCTTAGATCTATAACTGGACGGAACGAGCCATCTGGTTTTGGTACCAGGAAAAGGTGACTGTAAAAACTGGGAGATTCCTGGTTTTCTACGACCTCTATTGCATTCTTCTCCAGAAGAGATTGCACCTCTGATAGAAGCGAATCTCTCTTCTGAAGGTTTGGGGGAAGATGAGTCAACCGTGGACTTCGTGTTAACGGAGGTTGTTCTCTGAAGGACAGTTTTAGACATTCCGAAATAACCTCCTGAACCCATCGGTCATCCGTAATTGACAACCAATTGGTTAAGAACCTCAACAGCCTTCCGCCCACTGGAGTGCAATAGAGGTTCTGACCTTCACCTCCTGGACCTGCGAGGCTTGCGGGAGGAGAAACTCGTCCTCCCTGACCCGCACCTCGACCAGTCGACCTAGGGGTATCTGACCGGTCGTCTCGGCAAGCATTACGTTCCCTACTCGAGTCACTACTCTGACGGTCTCTGGAGTAAGACGTAAAGGCTTTCTTAGATCCTCTATAGGAACTTCACTTGGACGTACTCGCCCCAGAAGTTTCTAACTTACTCCTCTCTGCTGAGTCCAGATTTTTCGAAACGGACTTAAAGAGCAGAGAGTCCGAAGCTTTCTTGGTAATCTGATCGTAGATTAGTGAAAGCTTACCATCGAAGAGAAGCTCTCCTGAAACCGGAGTGACTCGAAGAGAGTTTTTCACCTTAGAAACCACGCTCGTGGATGAAGCCAGGGCAGCATCATGTCTGACTAACTCCAAATTTGCCACTGAAAGCGCGGAGTTAAACATGGAATATGCGACTGCCCTCGAAAGAACTCTCAAGGAAGTTCGAACATTCTGGAATTCTTTACCATCGAGACGTTGTGATAACGCTCTGGTAAGGTGAGCTGCGTAAGATAAGGCGTTTAAACTTGCTCTGTTAGATGAGATTGTCGTCTCCAACATACTGGAGAGAATCGACATAGACGCCAGCAATGACAACTCCAAATCTCTGCCTGATCGTCTAAACACAGAGGAACTCTCGGAACGCCCTGTCCTGCCGTTTCAAATTTATTTCTACTGTTGATGAATGGCAGATGTAGAGCATGAGATGATAAGAAACTGGATCTGCCAGTCTTAGAGGCTAGCCTAAAAATAGCGTCATTCAGCAATTCAAACGACCATGAGACATTGCTGGACTGGGCCAGAAATTAAGGCGCGACGTCCTTAGCCCGGCCGAAAAAAGTCTGCGTAGATCTGAACGAGCTAGCTACCGGACTGACTGGCTTCCTCGGTTCCATCCTCCGATCTGTCGGCACCGGGTGTGCGTGATCCGAGATTATAGTGCTCGCAACACCCCTTCTCCTCTCCTGGACTGCAACGGACGAACCCGGCATCACATCACCCGATCTACGAGTGATAGCTTCACCGGGCGAGCTAGCTGGCGACAAGGTCATCAATCCTACTAAGTATCTAGGCACTTGTCAAATTTCCTTGAGCACTTTTGCCACTAGCTCTTCATTTGATTGCGACGACGGCAGCACACTTCCTGAAGATATCACGGAAACATCACCCTGTTCTTGTTCCTCTGAAAAAGAGACTGAAAAACTAGAGTGACCCTGTGGCGAGAGGACCGGCATGGACCTCTCACCACTAACAATATACCTTGACACACATCTCCAACGTTTGTCATCCCAATTGGCACACACTGAGCAAGAATTAGTGCGAGTACATTGACTACAGCAAATACAATGAGCATGAAAAACAGAGGAAGACTTCCTCGATTTACAATTTGAACAATATTCTTTCATGTTTAAAAAATATTAAACAGCCAAAGTACTCGCACTAACCCTTGAAAATACAAAGATACATAATAATAATATAATCCATTACAAAAATTTCGAAAAATAATTCAAAAGAAAAAATTTTTGAAAAAAGTTTGACATGAGCCCAAGTTCCCAAAGGGAATGATGAGCCCAACTGGATCCAAAAAAAAGCCTAAGTGTGGACAAAAATTTTAAAACATATCTAAAAATTAATGTTACACTTACGGACAATATTAATGTATCTGGCAATACGTAGAACCTTAGAGAAGACAAGGAATCACTGACAGGAGTAACCATTGTCAACGTAAACAAAAGTCAATAAAAACCGGAAACAAGACTCCAGACACTGAAAATATGGACAAAAATCAGTAATCAATTTTAAAACACTATCCGATGTAAAACAGAATCTTCCACAGAAGAAGCTGCAGTACATCGGATGGTAGATGCATGACCAAAACGACTAAACACCTCCAGGGTGAGGACGTAACCATGGGGATAACAGAATAAACATTCTGTAACTATGCTAAAACTCCCCCAAGAAATTTCAATAAAAAAATTTTAAAAATTATACCAAAAGTATGGGAGATTAGCAAGGAAAGGGAGAGAGGAAACACTGAACAAACAGTGGAGATTTCATAGCAAGAATGAAAACATCAGGCCCATGCCCCAAAATTAGGGAACATGAAATAATTTAACATAAAAATTATAAGTTACAGCCCTGAACACATCCTTCCACTGTTTGTTCCTCTCATCCTCTTATTTCATCCTTGGATCGACCATTTCCTTCATGATTTTGTGTCTGGCATCATTTTAACTGAGATTATAAGCACAGATATCAGTGAGATGTTTCTGATTGAAGGGCCAAACAAAGAATGAAGATTTGGCGCCAATTTCGGTACTTCCTTGACATTGCATATGCGCAGTGGACAAAAGTGTGGAGGACCATATAGGACATTGATTTTTTGGATTTTCATGCAAATTTTGGGGACTGGGGGGGGCAAAATTTGTGTTTGGCCCTGAATTTTTAAGAGTTAGCACCAGCTAAGTCTGGGTCATTGGTAAGTATAAAAAATATGCACAGGGTTAGTGGGTTACATGATACATATAGTGCAGGATTCAAGATATTTATTAACAAAGCGCAATAACTCCCATAATTTTCATAGGATATGGTTGGTCATCGAACTTGATATACACATTGTTGCTATAGAGGCATACACCGACAAAAATTGAACTCTGTTAACTACTGTTCAAGTTATGCCATAAACAAAGTTCTGAAAAAATGTTGATTGAAATATGCAAATTTCCAAGTCGAAAAGCTCCATAACTCTTGTAAAAATCATTGGACCATGCCCCAATTCAAACATAACCTAAATTTTGATATAACTGAGGAAGAAAACAAGTTTGGTCCTGATCTATGAATCCAAACTCAAGTTATCATTGGAAACCAAAGTGTTGATGGTAATGAGAAATTTCTAAGTCAAAAAGGCCCATAACTCATGTAAAAATAATTGGACGGAACCCATAATCAAACTTGGTCTGTATTACTATCTGGGTAATACAGGTACCAACTTTCGTTGAGATCAAATACTCCAAACTGGAGTTATTATTCAGAAACCAAAAATCTTAATAGAATGTCACATTCTAAGTCGAAAAAGGGGATTAAATCATGTAAAAATAATAGGACAGAACCCATATTCGAACTTGAACTATACTACTAGCTGGGAAATACACGTACAAACTTTGGTTGAGATAAAAAAATCTAAACTGGAGTTATCGGTCAGAAACCAAAAATCTTAATAGAAGGTCACATTCTAAGTCAAAAAGGGAAATAACTCATGTAAAAATAATTGGACAGAATCCATATTCGATCTTGGCCTGTATTACTAGCTGGGGAATACAGGTACCAACTTTGTTTGAGATCAAATAATCCAAACTGGAGTTATCGGTCGGAAACCAAAAATCTTAATAGAAGATCGAATTCTAAGTTGAAAAAGGTGCATAACTCATGTAAAAATAATTGGACGGAACCAATATTCACCCACAGACAGACAGACAGACAGATGGCCAGACCATTTACATAATACAACCATTTTTACAAATGTGTGCATAAAAATCGTGACATCGACGCCGCAGCTGCGACGGGTGGTGCAATTTCAGAAAATTCTAAGTTCATCAAGGGCCATAACTCCAAGAAAAATATTTGGAACAACACATGCGTTGAACAGTGGCTAGACATCAATAAGATACACTTACATGCCAAATATAAAGTCATTCCATCAAGTATTTCAAAAGTTATTGAGTTTTGAAACTCGTTGGTCACAGACAGACCGACCGACCGACCGACCGACTGACCGACAGACAGACCGACAGACAGACCGACATTGCCGCTTATAGAGCTGCTAGTCGCAGCTAAAAATGTATGAACTGCACACACAAAAAATTAATCTGCATGCTGATTCCTGCTTTTGATCTTTATCTGTAACCTACCCCTTGAGAGCTTGGTTTTGAAGTCTATATGTGATACACTATCAAGAGGTGGAACACATAAAAGTTTTAACTGGTTGAGTGCTATAAGCCACTATCAGGGCTTTCAGAAAAATGAGGGTACCAGAGCAAAACCCAATATTTTCCCTGTTCATGTTTCATATTCCGTCAAATGCAAATAATATTTTGTTTATATAAATGTGTTCTGTCACAAATTATTGGAGAGTGCCTGTGGTCACTCTCCAATAATTTGTAATAAAACAAATTTTGAATACAAAATTGAGACTACCAAAAATAATCTCTCCCTCAACCAGTTAACCCTTTACCCAACGCAGACGATATCAAAATTTATTATTTTAAATATCATTTTTTAAAATTTTTCAAAAAATTTCAACAAAACCATATCATGTGACCCCTCGTTGGAACGAGCTCGTTCCAACGAGGGGTCACATGATATGGTTTTGTTGAAATTTTTTGAAAAATCATATTTTTTCATCTGCTGAATTTGCATATTACGCGGGCGGATGCGGGCGATTCGTTGGGTAAAGGGTTAAAAGGTCTACAACAACTGATGTATACAAAATGCACAAAAATGTCTCCATTCTGGAAAAGTAATTACAAGTACTCAAACTCACCAGTACATGTTCCGTCTGCCTCTTGTGTATAGCCATCAAGACAATTACACTCATAAGATCCAAGGGTATCAACACAAACTCTACTTGCATTGCAAATAGCTGCATTTTCAATACATTCATTGATATTCAGCTCACAACTTTCACTTTGCCACCCAGCTATACAGATGCAACCACTAACATGGTTACAACTGGAAGCATGATCACCACACTCACATTCTTGTGTGCAATTTTCACCATAATAAGGGAACTCACATGCTGAAATGAATAAACAACCAATCACCTTGGGAATTTATACACTGAAATAAATCAAAAATCTATGAGTCAGAATTATTTACAGGCCTTGCAATAAAGAGCTTATATCATAACGCGGAGGCAATACTATAAAACTTTTACAATTGTATTTTCTAGAACTGTATGCGCTCGTTCCAATGAGGTGTCATAACCTATGTTTTTGAGACAAAAAATGAGAAAAAATAGTTATTCAATAATTTTTTTTGAAAGTGTCATCTGCTTTTCATGTTAGGTAAACGGTTAATATAACTGACTAAAATGAATCATTTATATTTTAAAAAATATGGCAATTTGCCAACTAGGAAATTGCCACATCTTTGAAGATACTAATGGTTCATTTCAACCAATTTGAAGTTACAACTAGAAAATACAATTCTAGAAAATACAATTGTAAAAGCTTTATAGTAATGGTCCCTGTTAGCAGATTACACTGTGTAACATGATGGTTAAAAATGTGTTTTGATGCTTTTCCTTCTTCTCAATTTTACTTTGCCAAGCTTACTGTTTACGTCTCAGAGTAATGTACGCCAAAATAAATAACAACTAACATGCAATCTCGTTTGGCAACATTGCACATCAGTAGTTGTTGTTTATTTCTGCAAAACTTCTGATATAAAGTAAATGGTTTGTGAATGAATCCACACGTGGATGCAAAGCACAACCTTCAAGTTGAATTAGTCCTGAAAACTGTCAGGTCTGACAACTAAAACATGGGGGATCAGGAATTTAAGTTATGTTATATTATTCTGTCCTAACCTGTACTTCGTTCACATAATTAACAACTGAGGTAACCCCCCGGTGTAACCTTAATAATCACCAGGCCTGTATTTATGTCTTCTTAAACCAGTTCTTCATTTCTTTCAAAACAAAGCGAGTAAAAAAGAGTGCACCTGAAGCTTTTTATTGCTGTGTTAGGGAGCCAAACTTGTCACCGAAGATGTTCAAGTCAAGTGATTTTTGAAAGTGTGCATTATGCAACAAAAAAATTATACAGTAGAGAGCATGGTGATTCAGTAGTTAAACCATTGAAATTCAAACCAAAAGGTCCACAGCTTGATCCAGACCAGTAGTAACTGCACTGCGTCTTTGGGCAAAGCACATAATCCAGCTTGCCCACTTAGCCCTTATATTTTTGCAGTGTGGTTGAGGTGTGGATAGGGTACTCCTGGGGTGTGGGCTACAAAATTGGTTGAGGTATGACACCCCACCTGAAGTGTGGATCTAGTTTTTTTTTAAAATAGACAGTTGGGGTATGCTTAAGGTATGGTTGAGGTATGGTTAGGGGGTGGGGCCAAAAAGTTAAATGAGCTCAGAAGTGTGGTACTGTCATAAGGTGAACTATGATTGGGGATGTCTGAGGTATGCTTAAGGTACTGTCATATGTTGCGCCTGGGATATGGTTGGGGTACCACCATTAGGTTATCCCAGGGGAGTGGTTAGGGTATGCCTGGGTATGCTTAGGGTATCCCCATGAGGTGTGTTTGGGGTATGTCTGAGGTGTGCTTAGGGTACCATCTGAAGGTGTATCAAGGGTGTGGTTGGGTTGGATTCAGGTACCACCATCTGGGGTATGGTTAGGGTATGCCTGGGTTATGCTTTGGGCACCTAGACATGTAGTGTCTGGTGTGTGCTTGGGGTACCTCCACAAGGTTTGCCACAGGTGTGCATGTGGTGAATCTAGGATTTGCCAGCTCTTTGTGTACATGCAGGTGCTCTGTCAGAGGTATGTTGACAGCATGAATTTATATATTTAAAGATAGTATACCTTACACTTACTGGTTTGGAATCTGCAGTATGGAAAACAATAAACATATCATGATTTATCAACCAGATTATCCATATAGTGTCTACATTTGAAACTACATTTGGCCACCGGGGGAGGTTGGTCCCCCTGAAATAATCCCTAGTACAGTAACTACACCTACCTTTATCTCTGGTGCATTGGCCCCAAACTAAATAGGGCTTTTTCTTCCTGTTATAATACCCAACCTACACAAAAAGATTGCATGTCCAAAAGCAGCAAATCATTTGTACAAAACCCTCGATCGTTTTGTCAAATTCTATCAGCTGTTTCATCCAATCTGGTTGGACATTTCCTCAAATTACTGTTTTAGTCCAAAAAATGGTGTCCACTGTTTGGTACATGATGTCCAGTGACAAATGGGTACAAGTCATTCCATTTTGGTTTCTATAGTTGTCTACAAATTGCAATCTTCATGAACTTACGATGCACCATAATGAAGTTAGGGAACATGAATCTTGCTCACGTTTTAAATGTAAATGTAAATTGTGAGCTTAAATGCAACACCGTAACTGCAAAAGTTGCACATTTATATAAATACATCATATCTTGTTTTCTTTCACAAAAGTTGATACAACTGTGCATGTAGTATTTAACCGAGTTGTGCTTACTTAAGCACATGTAGAGCAGCAAAATAGACCATCTTCAACTTACAGAGATCATGTAATGTTTCAAATGACGTAACTTACAGCATTCCCTAAAGTACTGGAGTATACTTAAGGTGTATTACCTATGAAGAGAATTTACTCTAAGTCATGGGGGTATGTTTGAGGTGTGGCAGTTCAAACCTGGTTGTTTTTAAAGACTATGGGGTATGTTTTTGGTACTTTTGACATACGTTTGGTGTATGCCTTGCCTAAAAATGAATCTGGAGTGGTTTCTGCTAAGTGTGGATATGGTGTGTGGTGGAATTATGAGGAGTGGTTATGGTGTGTACCACAGAAATTTGCATAGCAGGTACCATACCCTAACCATACCTTTGGGCAAAGTGTGACACTGCAAAAATATAAGGGAGGGGTACGGTAGCATTGTGTCCTAAGTCATACTGCAGGCCGATGGTGCACTTGCTTTCAACCAAAGCTAATCCTGCTTGTGTGGAGTTAGTATGTTGATGAGTCTGACAGTTGTTTGCCACTGATAGATGGTTCTCTTTGGGTACCCCAGCTTCATCCACCCATAAAACTGTCAAACTCAAGGTGACTCTTGCTTTTGAAAGCGTCATTAAACCCAATAAATAAATAAATAAATAAATAAATAAATAAATAAATAAATAAATAAATATTATGCAGTAAAATGAAAAAGTTTGCTAATATACTACTGTGTCAGTATATCTGTTATTAAGCACAATGATGAAAATAAAGTGTATGATAATAACAGGGAAAATTTACGATGAATCCCAGAATCTGTTTCAGGCCTGAACACTTTGTTCACCTTCCATTTGCCTTAAAAGAAATAGGGTTACTAATATATTGTTTGCCTACATTACTAGATCTTTGACAAATATATTTACTAAAATTGCTATTGTATTCATTTGTTATCTCTCCCAAATGCAATGTTCTTTGAAGATGACAATGAGCTCCTGTGATGTAACACTGTTGGGAAGGACCCTCTGCAACAGAGTATTACATCACAGCCTATTATTGGACTGTTCACCAGAACTCACAAAATAATCAGCAGTTTTCCTGAACGTTCACATCAGCCTTGTGTTAGCACTAACAGTAGTACACATATCGGTATCATTTTATTTGTTTATTGTTGGTTAATGCCACATAAGCAAATAAGGTTAAATCATGGTGAGTAAATGGTAGAAAGTACACATGTCAATTATGAAGTAAAAAAGATTAAACAAAAATATTAAATAATTACAATATAAATGTCAGACAGGAATGGTCCGAACAATAATGAATGATAATACAAGAAAAGTGAATACCTTATAAATCAACCTGCAGATCTTGAGATTTGAAGGCAGACTATACTACCAACTCCACTAACCATCGACAGCCTGAGGCAGACTATACTTGCCAATGACAACATGACAACCCTTTAAATGGCAGACTTTACTTGCCTGAAAAGGCCATCACAGCACCCTCGGGGAGAGGTAGCACCTTCGCTCTGGTCCTCACCCGAGGGTTCAGACCAACGACCATCAAAAAGACAAGCCATAACTCCCAAGATCATCTAATCCTGGAATTTACCAAGTACCCAACCCTTTTCCTCCTTCGACGTGCCCGGGCATGTCGCTACAAAAAATCTTATACAGTTAAAGAGCGTTGAAAGGGGCTTGCCCCACAGCGTCCCTGCATGCATTTGGCACACAAAACCATTTCATCTGCGAGATTTGAAGAGTCCAGTTTAAAAGAATAAAAACAATTTTTAAATTTATTAAAAAGGTTGATTTCTTTAAGAAACGAGAGAATTTTGTGTGAGCTCATATGGTAAAAAAGATCTCTTAGAGATCCTATAGTGAAATACTACCCTCTGGCATGACCATAATCAGTGCAATGTAAAAGAATATGTTCCAGTGTCAACCCATGCTGGCAAGGAATACACTCCAGCCATATATTACTTTCTAACAAAAAGGAATGTGTAAGATTTGTGTGACCAATATGATGTCATGTCAGAATTATAGTACCCTTTCTACAAAGTACAAAGGGTACTATACAAGTACATGTAGTGATAAAAAATATTTGGTTGGATGCGATGGAGCTTGTTATTGGTCACTCAATTCCAATCCGTCTGCCACACAGATTTGACGTACTTATTGATATGTGGTTTAAAATCACTGAAAGGAACTTTAAAATTAGTGAGAGGCTTGTTTGAAGGCTGTTTTGCTGCACTATCTGCTCTGGTGTTACTGGACATACCAATATGTCCAGGTAACCAGCAAAACACGATATCATATTGGTCAGATATGAGATTATTCAACTTATCACAAAGTTTCAAAATGAAAAGGTTCTTCAACTTGGGTTCGAGTGAAACCAGTACAGAGTAAAGAGACCCGAAAAGGTAATCAACTTCCTTTCCTGCACATTTTCAATGTGTTCAAGTTCTAGTTGTAAAAAGAGCTGAAACCGATTTTCTTAATTGATTAATCACGTGGCTTAACCTTGGTTAACCGATTAATCACTTGTCCAAATAGATATCTGCATAATTGCCATACCATTGATGATTTACAGCATGAACCCTTTACCCAACATAAGAAACAAAACCGATTAGGCCTATATACAAAAATGTCCATTCAAATTTATTAGGTTTTCAATTTTTGTCTCAAAAACATAGCTTATGACCCCTCATTGGAACGAGCTGGTTGAGCTCGTTCCAACAAGGGGGTCTTAAGCTATGCTTTTGAGACAAAATTGAAAATTTTTAGTAATTCATAAATTTATTTTGCAAGTATCATCTGCTACCCCGCAAAGGGTAAAGGGTTAAGAATGACCATTTCCAGCTTCTGATACTGTATGACGATCATGCAAGTAAACAAGTATGTCAGCAAGTAACTTAAAGTTTACTCTGTCTCATATAATTGATGTGTCAGTCAGTGTGACAATGTTTGCCTGTTTTGGAGCAGGTTTGATCCTTTGTTAACCCATATAATACAGTAGTTCAAAATAATGGTTAATCGATCAATTATTTTTTAGATCGATCAAGATGTTGATCATTGATTAATCGATTAAATGGTTAACCGTTTCAGCTCTGCTTGTAAAGTTTTAACTTCAGCTGTGGAAATAGAATTTTTATTTGTTATTCTGACTGAGGTGATTTGTGCATAAGTAACAATGGCTGATGATACTTTGTCCCCATCTTTAGACCTATCAGTATAGATCATTTTATATGCACTATAGTTAGCCTTTATTTTAGCAAATTTCTGCTTAAACTGCAAAAGATTTGTTTCAGACTTTTTGGTAGAGGCAAGGTCCAAAATAGCAGTAGGTTTTTTAAGATGCCAAGGAGGAATAAGTGTTTTTTTACACTTCTTTTACAACTGTAATGGTACTCCCATCCATTTTCAACTCAGAATCAAAGTGGTGCTTCCGGAGCTTACAGAAATGAACACAATTAGTTTTGATCCTTCAAAACTTGAAAGCATTTTCTGTAACCCATTTCTGGATTCTGTTTAAACACAGCTGAAGTTTGAGATTAATGGCAAATTTTTACAGCTATTGCAGATTAAAAAGTCATCAACATATAATGAAGAATCTACTATATTCTCAATTACTTCAATGATGCAATTAATTTTCACAGGAAAAAGGTTAACAGATAAAATACTACCCTGAGGAATCCCCAATTCTTGCTCGTGAGGTTCAGATAATGAAGATCCAACACAAACTTGAAATTGATGATTCTTTAAAAAATTGTTTATAAAAACCCCCTCTGAACCTCATGTTAAAAAGTTCTTTTAAAATCCCATACTTCCACATTGTATCATATGATTTTTCCAGGTCAAAGAACATCACAGCCATATGTTCTTTCCAGGCAAAGGCATTCCCTATGAAAATTTCAGGTCTAACAAAGTAAGCCACAGTACCTCTCTGGCCTCTGAAACCACAATGAACATTCGCAAGTAGATTGTTCAATTCCCGATATCAGACAAATCGATCATTGTTCATCCTTTCCATGGTTTTACATAGACAACTTGTTAGTGCAATAGGTTTAGAATTGATTGGATTGCAATGGTCTTTATCCAGTTTTGGAATAGGAATTATTGTTGCTTGACGTGAAGCAGGTGGAAACTGGCTAGTCACCCATATGTCATTGAAAACTGATAATAAAAGTTCAAGTGATGATTGTGGCAGATGTTTTAAAATTCTGTAGTGTATTTCATCATGTTCGGTGGCAGTATCTTTTGCTCTATGCAAAGAGTTACTTAACTCTTCCATAAAAAAGAGACATTGCAATCCTCTAAATTATTGGAAGTAACATTAATGTTTTGTTTTTCATAAGCACTGTTTTTAAATTTTAATGAATTCTGAATTAAAATTTTCAGATGACGTTTAGAAACTGTGGCGGCCAATTGGTTTGAAATTTCTTTTTTTTTTATGTAATTTGTGTGTTGTTATCTTTCAGGTGTTGAACAGTTGATTTTGTTTCTTTACCTTTAATTTAATCATTTTCCCAATTTTGTTGGTGGAAGTACGTTGGTTAATTTTGGAAACATAAGTTTCCCAAGATCTTTTCTTTTTTTTTGTTTTATGAACCATCTGGTCTTTGTCTGATTAATTTAATTTAATGGCTGAGTTATTTGTTGTTGGTGATTTATTAAATTCCCGTTCTGTTTTCTTTCATTCCATAACAGCCAGCTTCTAATTTTCATCATACCAAGGTTTTGTGAAACATTTTTGATTTGCCGAGGTTTTAGGAATGATAGTGTTTGCGATATCAAGCAATTCTGTAGTAAAATGTTCCAGTTGGTCAGCACTTTCTTGAAAATTTACCCATGTGAGTCATTCAGAACAAAGTGATGAGAAAGTGTCCTAGTTTGCCTTTTTAAAGTTCCATTAGGCCACGCTCTCATCCTCTGTGAAAATCACACTTTCCAACACAATTGGAAGGTGGTCACTCCCACACAAGTCATCTTCAACCTTCCAAGAAAAATCTATTAAGATAGAATGACAGGCAATAGTAAGCTCAGTGGAGGTATACAGTTAAAACTAAAAGTCCTGTCACAAACTGTGCGTTTATCTGGACTTAATTGCGCATAGGAATTGCACGCAATTGCCAAATCGAATGGCATCCAAAGCACGGCAGGTTCTCCTGGTTACTCATAGCAAACACAAGCAATGTTTCTGCCAATAGACCTCATGCTCTCATCCTCTGTCGGAATCACACTTTCCAACACAATTGGAAGGTGGTCACTGCCACACAAGTCATCTTCAACTTTCCAAGAAAAATTGATTAAGATAGAACAACAGGCAATAGTAAGCTCAGCGAAGCTATACAGTTAAAACCAGAAGTCCTGTCATGAACTGTGCACTTGTCTGGACTTAATTGCGCATAGAAATTGCGTGCAATTGCCATATCAAATGACATCCAAAGCAAGGCAGGTTCTCCTGGTTATTCATAGCAAACACAAGCAATGTTTCTGCCAATGGACCTCCAGGTTACCCAGAGGTCCACTGGCTGAAACATTTCTTGTCATATGTACAGAATTTGATAGCCTTACTATGGTCATTACGCGTTGATTAATGCACAGATCAACGTGCTATTTGTGCGCATTTCATTACAGGACTTCTAGTTTTAACTGTATGATCCAGATATGGGATGTAGGTAAGTGGCTGAACCAACATTGAACATACACATCATATTTTGAAATAAGCTATTCTATTTTGCCTTTTATGTTTTTTGTTAAAGGAATCAACCCAAAGAGAGCTATGAGCATTAAAATCCCCAAACAAAATGTACAGAGTTGGGAGATGGTGTATCAATTGCTAAAGATCAATCTGTCAATTTGGTGACAGGTAAATTGAACATAACATAATCGTGTTGTCTAAAGTTAGGTGTACCACTACAGCCTGCAAACCTGCTTGTAAAGAAACATGACTATAAATAATGTCCTTTCTGGTTAAGACAGACATTCCATGAACATGAAGATCATTTTCGTCAGCCCACCCATTATACAAAGTTTAATAATGAATGATCTTGCATGTTAGGTTTCTAAAGGAGCATTTTGTGCAAGCAAAAAGCTGCTAGTTTATATTTTAGCTGAGAAGGCCTAATTGATTAAAGTTAGCTTTAAAACCCAGGCAATTCCAGTAGATTATGTTATAATGAGGGTTGTTAGCCTTATTTTGGTAGTGATTTGGGTGATGCATTTCTTGGGAGAAACTGTCCAGGTATTTCTGCTTGAAGATTTCTTAACCGACGACCTATACTGAGATAAATTCAAAGTTTGTTGATTAGATGATGCATCATCGACGTCATCCTCAAAAATCCATATACTCAAAGACATCAAACATGTATTTCGTAACAACGTTCTGCTACATTTTCAGTGTTCTGTCTGAATGTAATTTCTGTTGTCTTTTATCTTATCCTGAATCAGATTTTGTTTTCTTTTTTTGCTCTGGTTTTGGGATGTCTTGTTGAATTTTCTGTACTGGTTTGTTGTTTGCTAATTTTTCTTTCCACTTTTATGCTTAATTTTGTATTGTTCTTCCTGATGTGGTTTAGATGGTTCATGGAGTGTGTTCTGGATAATTGCCTGGGTTTGTGTTGACTTCAGTTCACCGTCATCAGTTTTGTTTATTGTAAAAGGTTCTGTTAAAGTTGGTAGAATGCCTTTAAGCCAAGTGTATGATGTCTGGCATGCAATTGATTTAGTTGATCAACAATTTTTGAGTGGAAATAAGCAATATGTATTTTAATGAGTCGCTTTGAAGGGGTTGAAAATACATAATTTCACGAATGAGATAATCATCATTATCCGTGAAAATAAAATTCCCTATCACATTATGCATGCATCATAAAGAAAAAAATATTACATTTTAGGGAGAATCACCAGTGAATCATCGACAATACAAATCAGCTGATCATTACCTAACCATTTCCCTCTGCAATTACTAAACTGCCACAGTAAGATGCGGTGCCCTTGTATTTTTGGAACAATGATCACAAATTGGTCAAAATTGTTTTAAAATAATACATATACTTTAACAAGAAGGAAAACACCATAGAACACTATTTCTTAATAAAGCTTGACAGGTTTTTTTTTTAATTATCAAAGGTGATAAGCTGTATAAATTCATCACATGTTTGAAAGTTGAACATTCAGTATCTGGAAATCAGGTATCTATATGGCATCTGATTATCACTGCACTAAAGAGAAGTATAAAAATCTTAAAATTTTCTTGATAATCAGGCCTTAAAATTTGTCCTGATTTTCAAGATTCTTGATCACTCCTATAGCGAGAATCAATTTTCAGTTCTTAATTCTTTCAACACGAGAGGCTGCTTTTCTGGTCCAGCAAGATGATACGTCATAATTTAGTAGGATGGCTACTAAGTGAGCATGTGTGGTAGAATAATTAATATTTTCAACGAGCAGCCTTCAGGCTGCTTGTTGAAAATATTAATTGCTCTACCCACAAATAATGGATATGGACTCTTCCAATTTCTGTCATTTAATTGACATGAAAGATACCACCAGTGTTCAAAGGGTTAAATTAGAATTGGAGAGTACTGTAATACCCTTGTAAGCTCAACCAGTTCCTATTCCATAGCAAAAAAAGGAAACCTCATATTTATATATTTACTAGAGTGTAATGCTCAAGGGCTTAGTTCCAATTTTGATGAGTTTCTTGTCTTACATGTATATGGAGAACATATGTTACAACATACAGTTATTTATTTATTGAAGTTTAAGGTCACATATTTATGCACAATGGCTAATCATGACCGTGACAGTTTTACGGGTGGAGGAAGCCGGAGTACCCAGAGAGAACCAGCGAGCAACAACGAGCAGCTGCCAGCTCCCCAACATCGTAACTCCGCACTGCAGCACAGGCAGGGTTAGATTGGTTGAAGGCATGCGTACCATCGACGTGCAGTACGCCGTAGTACACGGCGTCATCGTGCCCCCACATGGGCAATGGGGGTGAAGGGTCTTGCCCAAGGACACAACGCGGTTGCCGCAGGTGGAATTCGAACCGAGGACCTCTCGGCTTGCAGCCTGCACCTCTACCTACTGAGCCACCGCGCCCCCTTACAACATACAGGCTTTTGATGGTCATGACTTAATTACAAGTGGTTTCAAGTGTGTTTTGGTTGCCTATATAAGCAGCCAAGATGTTACATGACTAGAGGTGGCACCAGGGAGGGTGGATGTTCCACTTGGGATACAGCCCCCCCCCCCCCCCCCCCCCCCCCACCCACCATTAGGGAGGATTAGTCCCATCCCCCAATACAGAAACTGCCTCCTTTTATTGTCAGTTTGTTGTTGGGTAGCCTAGCCCCCAAACCCCAATCCAGCCCCCTGCACACCCCTGCTCCTGCTCCTCCCCCTCTACCACCATCAGGAAGCACAAGTCCACTTGTCAAAGAACTCCTGGCACTATCATAGCAATCAACACCACTGTCAAGTCAAAGTGTTATCTTATTATGAGGCAGTAAAGTATAAGAAGAATTCTCTAAACTTTAAAGAACACTTTCAGTATCTCTGACAAGTTTCAAATGAACTTTTTATGAGAATGAGAGTTGATTCTCATTGTTTTTTTTTTGAGAGACTCAATTCTGTTTCTTGCATGAATTTTAAGCCCTTATAATTCACAGTCCAATTAATAGTACAATGCTTAATAAAATAATCAAACCTTCACATGACGTTTTATCACTTTTTAAAAGATATCCTCGTAAACATGAGCACTGGAAGCTCCCAACTGAATTTATACATTTCTGAGCACATGTCCTTTGGCCAGCTGCACACTCATCAAAATCTGAAAAATATATTACTTGTTACAAAATTCTGTGATGTTCACTGCATCTTTAAAATAAATCTCAATTCAAAACCCAGCATTTGTATGACACACTTGTACTTTTCCAATTCTAAGATAAGAAAAATATACAGATAACACTATTAAAACACGAACACCACTGGGCAGCGACATCATTATGCCACTGCTTAACTGGTTGAGTGCTCGAAGCAACTATTACGGGTTTAAAAAAAAATGAGGATACCAGAGCAAAAGCCAATATTTTCCATGCTCATGCTTAATATTCCGTGAAACACAAATAATATTTTGTTCATATAAAATTGCTTTATTACAACCTACTGGAGAGTGCCAGTGGGCAGACCACCAAAAATAATCAAGCCCTCAACGAGTTAGGTAATGTAAACTCAGTCACTCAGTCACAGAATATAGCTCATACATATCAGGTACATTTTAACTGGTAGAGTGATAGAAACCACTATCAGGGCTCTACTGAAAAGTACTGAAAGCCCCTTTAGTGGCTTTACGCTGTGTGCATTAACTCGTTGTTTGTGTAGCAGTAGATAAAGAAATGTTTGTATTAAAATGTTAAAAAATTTATAGTAATTTATATATTTTTTATACTTTCCAATGACCCAGACATAGCTGGTGCTAATTCTCAACAAGAGAACCGCTGGGCATTGCATCATACGCCCGTGAACTGTTCAAATTGTACCATTTTAACACATTTGCAATTTTTTTAGAGTGCGAGAAATTTATACTGGCATATATATATATGTTACGGTCAGACTTTTGAAATCAGTGATTTTGTGAAATGACTAAATTTTTCAGTCATTTGAGAAAAAGACTAAAAATTAAGGACAATAGCTTCACAAAAGGACTCAATAATTTAATAATTTAAAAAAAAAATTCTTGATTTCACAGTTTGACTGTAACATATTTATACAGATATATATATATTAGAAACACTGAAGCTTCCTATCTTTAGTTATTTATTTATTGGTGTTTAAGGTTAGAGGATTTCCAACTCAAGCATTGGTGAATGAATCCTATTTGGACTGTAAAATCTTATTTGTTTTCCAAAGAAAACAAGTACTGTTTCACTTCCTGTGGTTTACATACTACATAGAGGCATGTGTATAGAAAAAGATATAAAGTTTAAATAAAACACATCAAAACCATGAGATTTATTTGACTCGTCAGTTTGTTAATTGGGTAATTATTTGACCAATTAATTATTTGACGCAGAAAGTCACACAATATTGGTGTGTTTTCTTTGAACTTCATACATTTTTATTTGCATTTTCCAACGTTTCATGGTAGTTTTGCAATATATCTGAAGTGAGTATTAGATTTATATGGTTGAGACCCCATGATCACACTGTGAACCTGTTCGACCTCTCTAGCTTCACTTGACAGTGATTTGTCATGCTGCAAAATTATAAAGGAAGCCAAAGTGGTTTCACTATTATGTATCAGTGCGAGAGGTTTCAAGAATTACTTTACCTTATACATCATATAATGTCCAACAGGGGCCATAATTCAGGCAAAAATTGTTCAGACCGACCCCATATTCGAACTTGACCTGTATTTTGTTGTGATTAAACCACATACCAAGTTTGGAGCCGATCGGAAAACAAATACTAAAGTTATCATCCGGAAACCAAATATTTGACGAATTCTAAGTCCAACAGGGGCCATAATTCAGGCAAAAATTGTTCAGACCGACCCCATATTCGAACTTGACCTGTATTTTGTTGTGATTAAACCACATACCAAATTTGGAGCCGATCGGAAAACAAATACTAAAGTTATCATCCGGAAACCAAATATTTGACGAATTCTAAGTCCAACAGGGCCATAATTCAGGCGAAAAATGTTCGGACCGACCCCATATTCGAACTTGACCTGTATTCTGTTGTGATTAAACCACATACCAAATTTGGAGCCGATCGGAAAACAAATACTAAAGTTATTGTTCGGAAACCAAACGGACAGCCGGATGGCCGGACGGACGGACAGATGGACGGACAACGCCATACTATAATACGTCCCGTTTTTCAAACGGGCGTATAAAAATCTAGGGCCAAACACAAATTTTGCCCCCCAATCCCCAAAATTTGCATCTAAAACCGAAAAAATCATGTCCTCCATACTTTTCCTCCACTGCGCATGCGCAGTGTCAAGGAGGTCTCGAAATTGGCGCCAATTATCATTCTTACAAGCAGTGCCTGGTCAGCGCTATGTACTCAGTGGGGAGGTATGAGTTCCCAACTCCTGGGAGGGCCATCCCCGTCTGGGTCATTGGTAAGTATAAAAAATATATAAATTACTATAAATTTTTTAACATTTTTATACTGTACCAATGAACCAGACATAGCTGAATAGTAAAAAGGCTGGAGGGCCTAGGACATAGAGGAAAATCCAATAAGCTCAACTATATATAATAGAGTTATCCCCTCGAGGAGAAAAGGAGTATTAGGATTTACATGTATCTTTCTTATTTATGATAAATTAGAAAGACAAAACACCCTCCATAATTGAGCATAATAACATTCATGTTCTCTATTAACATCCAGTATAACCCTTTATACTAATTATTTTTAAAGTAAGCCAATAAATAAAGACAGTACAGAGAATTGAGACTCTTTATACTCTTTAAAAGTGTCCGAGGATTGTATATTAACGCCCGTTTGACACGTGACATATACAAATGCATCAAACCGAGCTACACTTTAAAAATATGACATGAATGAATTTTAAACATTAACTTTACACTTTAAAACCATCCCGGTACCGATTCAGAATTACTGACTCGTATCCCCTTGCTTTTCACTATAAAGCAGGTGACCAAAGAGAACACCCCCCCCCCCCCTTCCCCTGTGTCAAATAGCCCAGAGCAAAGAGGGCAGCAGGACAGAGTCACCGCCGGAACAGAAAGCCTGGATAAATATAGTTGCAACTGTTTAGAGGACGACATTCTGAGCAACAGATAACGGACCTAAACAATGCAGGTCTCCAGAAATGGACTCAATATTTCTGAGATAAAAAATTGTGAATGTGGATGGCTGAGACCAATATGCAGCCTTCATTAAATCTGTAATAGCAACACTATTTGCGTAAGCCCAAGATGTAGAAAGAGCTCTTACTTCATGAGCCGAAATCTTAAGCACAGACTGCTGAGTTGAAGATAGATTACCATAAGCAGTACGGATAGTTAATTGAATCCATCTAGCAATAGAATGGACCGTAATGTCCTTTCTATTAGGCGTCAGAGACAGAAAGAAGCGTTTTCGTCCCTTTCTGATAAACTGCAATCTTCGTTTATAAATACGTAAAGCTCTAACCAGACAGAGTAAAGGCCTATGCCCGTCTGAAGACGGAAGGGCCTTAATAACAATAGGTTCCGGATATTTATTAGGAGCCCGATTCTTAGCCAAAAATCCAACATTAGTAGTAAAGGTAATAGTGTTCCCGACACTACGATAGTGAGAATCGTCCACAGATAGTGCATGAAGCTCACTGACTCTTCTAGCAGAAGAGAAAGCTAAGAGAAATGCTGTCTTATAAGACAAGAATTTGAAATCTACTGTCTCAAGAGGCTCAAATGGCTTTTCTTTTAGTTTAAGAGGAACCCAAGCTAAATTCCATTTAGGAATTAATCTAAGGGTTCTAGGTCTATTTATCAAGAAGTTTCTAACTAATTTAGATAAAGAGACATTAGATCCAATTTGTAAACTATCATGGTGTGCATAGGTATCAGATAACACAGACCTATAACCTTTAATAGTAACAGGCTGCAGTTTGATCTCATCAAACAAGTATACTAGAAAGTTTGCAATGTCTGGAATGGAGGGATCAAAAATATCAACAGAATGATCCCTACACCAATGACAAAAGACCTTCCACTTAGCCGCATAGTTTAGCGAAGAGGAGGCCCTCCTACAGTTAGAAATTGCGTCCACTGCTCGTCCTGTAAAATTCTTGCCGTGCAAGAAGGACCGCACAACGGAAATACGTGAAGGTTGAAACCTTGTGGGTTGTGATGTAGTTGACGCGATTTCCCCTGCGAAAGAAGATCCTCTCATGGAGGAAGCTTCCGTGGTAAGTCCCACAGCAGACACCTGAGTAGATTTATCCATGGTCTCTGTGGAGACAGAGATGCTACCAATAGAATTTTGCATTGAGATTGTTTTATCTTTAGCAATATCTGCTGAATCAACGGCGCTGGAGGATAAGCATATCCTAGCATTCCGTCCCACGAGATCGATAGAGCATCTACTGCATATGCTCGGGGATCCGGACATGGAGACACATACGTCTGCAACTGATTGTTGAGCTGTGTCACAAATAAGTCTATCATTGGCCGCACCCATTGGTAGCAAATCTGATTGAATACCTGTTTGTTGAGAGTCCATTCTGACGGCAACAAGCGACCCTTCCGTGAAAGGGAGTCTGCTAATACATTCAGATGACCCGGAATATGAGGGACCGAAAGTAGAACTTGGTGTTCTAGAACAAACAGAAGAATTCTTTCCGTTAAATTGAATAATGCAACGGAATGAGTGCCTCCCTGGTTCCGAATATACGCTACTACTGTCGTATTGTCGGACAGGATTTGGACATGTGCTTTCTGAATAATGTTTATCCAATGACGTAGTGCAAGCCAAACTGACATAATTTCCTTGATGTTTATGTGCTTGCCTAGAAACTGCAGATCCCAAAGACCCTGGCACTTCGAATCCGTTGGGATCAATGTTGCACCCCAACCTGTTTGACTGGCATCCGTCATAATCGTAAAACTCGGATCCGGCAACTGCAGTGGGACTCCCTGAGTCAACCACTGAATGTTTGTCCAAGTCTGAATCTCTTGTTTCACTTGATTTGACAAGAGAACGTCTATATCGAGCGAATGAATCTTTACACTCCAATTCTGAGTCAAGAAAATTTGGAGAGGACGAGTGTGTAACCGCCCCATTGGAATGAGATCTGCAGCGGCTCCGCACAGACCTATCAGTCTCATGAACTCTCTCGCTGTGACTTTGTCTGAGTGAAGACAATAGCGAGTGTAACAACTGATTAATTTTGCTCAGTTCACGGCAGACGAACGAGATTGTTGTGCGTCTCGAAGCTCATTCCCAGATGAGTGAATGACTTGGACGGCACCAGATCCAACTTCTCCTCGTTTATTATAAAACCGAGACGTCAGAGTAATAGAAGCAGATTCTGCACATCGTTCTGAAGCATAACTCGTTGCCGTCCCTCTGAAGAATGTCATCCAGGTAGGCCGACGTTACCGCAGACGAATGAGCTCGGAAATATATCATTACCGAGTTCATTATTCGAGTGATATCCCAGGGCGCTAGGCTCAAACCGAAGCACATCGCTCGGAACTGATATACAACTCCTAGGACTGCGAAGCGTAGATACTTTCTGAATGTCGGATGTACCATGACGTAAAAATACACATCCTTGAGATCTATGCTTGTAGCATAGTCGATCATCCGAATACTCGCTCTGACTGATCGAATTGTCTCCTTATAGAACTTTGGAGCGACGATCAGCTTGTTTATCCAGCTCAGATCTATGACTGGACGGAACGAGCCATCTGGTTTCGGAACCAGAAACAGATGGCTGTAGAAACCCGGTGATTCCTGGTCTTCTACGACCTCTACCGCGTTCTTCTTCAGAAGAGACTGTACTTCTGATAAAAGAGTGTCTCTTTTCTGCGGATTTAACGGAAGCTGAGTCCATTTTGGACTTCGAGTTAATGGAGGCTTTCGTTTGAAGGATATTCTTAGTCCTTCCGAAATTACCCCTCGAACCCAGGGGTCGTCCGTAATTGACGCCCAATCGTTTATAAAACTCGATAATCTTCCGCCTACTGGAACACGATAGAGGTTCAAACCATCACCTCCTGGACCTGCGAGGCTTGCGAAAGGAGAAACTTTGTCCTCCGCGACCCACACCTCGCCCCGTCGACCTAGGGACGTCTGACCGGAAATCTCGGCCAGAATAACGTCCCCCACAAGAGTCGCTGCCTTGACGGTCTTTAGAATAAGACCTAGAGGATGCATAGGAACCTCTATAGGAACTTCTCTTGGGCGTACTTGTCCCAGAAGTGCCTGTCTTACTCTTTTCTGCTGTATCCAGCTTTTTGGAAGCGGATTTGAATAGCAGAGAATCCGAAGCTTTCTTAGTTATCCTATCATAGATTGCTGAAAGCTTGCCGTCGAAGAGAAGCTCTCCGAAGACCAAAGTGACTCTGAGAGAGTTCTTCACCTTACCATCCACGCGCGTGGATGTAGCTAGGGCTGTGTCACGTCTAACCAACTCCAGGTTTGCCACTGAAAGGGCGGAGTTATACGTGGAATAAGCTATTGCCCTCTTAATGAGGATTGTATATCCTGGAATTCTTTCCCTTGAAGACGTAATGATAACGCCTTAGTAAGGTGATCTGCGTATGATAAAGCGTCTAAGTTAACTCTGTTAGACATTATTGTTGTTTCCAATGTCGTGGTTGGAATGACATAGACGACGGTATAGACAATTCCAAGTCTTCAGCCTCGTCGTCTAGACGCAGAGGAACTCTCGGTATGCCCTGTCCTGCCGTTTCGAATTTATTCCTTGAATTGATGAAAGGCAGATTTAGGGCATTTGCGGATAAGAAACCAGACTTGCCCGTTTTGGTAGCAAGCTTATAAATAGCGTCGTTCAATAATTCGAATGTTCTTGTGACCTTATTGGACTGTGTCGGAAACTCAGGGACGATGTCCCTGAACCGATCAAAAAATTCTGTGTCTAATGACGCTATCAGTCTCTTATCTGGCATCGCAGCATTCTGGTCCGACGGAACAACCTCTGGAAGATAATGCCGGATAAAATCTACGGCAGATTTATGTTGTTCCGAAAGGGAAAGCTCGAAATCCTCCGAATCCCTTTCGCCATCCTGTCGGACCCTATGAAGTTCTCGGTCGTCCGTACCCGATGCTTCGGCGGAGCGTACCGACCCAGCATCGTCGGATAATTCCTGATCCGACAGAGAGTCTGTCGTTTGCTGGGATGCTGTGATAAGTTGTGCTATTTGGGATAGCACGTCCGGCACTGAGGCCTGTGGAGTAGCGGTCTTACGTTGCTTTGCCGTTGGAAGCTCCGTGTACGTTGACTCCTGCATACTTCTTTTATGCGAACGTCCGGAGTCTACAGGCCTCGTGTCCCTGGCTACCGGATGGCGTGACCTGGTCGCCGCGGAATCCCTGAACAGCGAAGCTGGCTGGATATCTGTGGTCACATAGCCAAGGTGCGGTCGTGTGCGCTGCCGTGAGGATGAGGAAGCCTTATCGACAGTCTCTCCGGACTGTCTATATAACGGAGCGTCCCGAGTGGCGGACGTATGCTCCGAATGCGAAACGTTTTGTACCACAACATCTGGTCCCAGATGTTGTTGTACGAGAGAGGAACCTCTCTCGCTCGCAGCCCGGATGGACCTGGACGAGCTAGGAACCGGACTAATAGGCTTCCTCCGTTCTCTCCTCTGATCCGTCGTCACTGGGTGTGCACTTTGTCTTATTATAGTGCTCGCATCACCCAAATCTCCTTCCTGGACCGCAACGGACGAACCCGGCTGCCGAGCCATTCGATGAATGGTCACTACACTGGGCGAGCTAGCGGACGCCAATGCCATCGATCCTACTAGGGACCTCTTAGGCAATTGACGTATTTCCATGAGCACTTTTGCCGCTAGCTCTTCATTTAACTGTGACGACGGAGGCACACTTTTGGAAGACATCAAGGAAACATCACCCTGTTCTTGTTCCTCTGAAACAGAGATTGATAAACTAGAGTGACCCTGCGGAGAAAGGACCGGCATGGCCTTTTCCCCGCTAACAACATACCGTGACACACGTTTCCAATGTTTGTCATCCCAATTGACACATACTGAACAGGAGTTAGCCCGAGTACACTGACTACAATTAATACAATGATTATGAAAGTCAGAGGAAGATTTCCTCTTATTACAATTTGAACAATATCCTTTCATTGTGAAAAGAACACAAAAAGTCCTAGTACTCGCACCAACCCCTGAAAACAAAGATACATAATAACATGATCCATTAACATAGAAAAAATAATTGAAATCAAAAAAATTTTTTGAAAAAATATTTTTTTCAGAAAAGCCCAAGTTTCTGAAAGTAACATTGAGCCCAAATGGCTCCTACAAAAGCCTAAGTGTGGACAAAATTTTTTAAAATATTACAAAAAAATTAATGCAACACTTACGTATAATAATAATGTATCTTGTTATGATTATGTAATACAAAGTCAAAAAATCCCTCACAACAGAAACCGTTGTCAATGTAAACAAGAAGTGTATAAACACCAGAAACATGACTCCAGGCACTGATAAACATGGCCCGAAATCAGTTACCAATAACAACCCTATCTGATGCAAAACAGAGACTTCCAGGGAAGAAACTGCAGAACATCAGATGGTAGATGCAGAACACTACGCCTAAACACCCATGGGTGAGGACGTAAACTTGGGGAAAAGAACAGAATTCATTCTGTTACCCAGCTAAAACTCCCAAAAAATTTTGGTAATAATATTACAAAAAATATGCCAAAAGCATGGGAGAATAGCAAGGGGGGACTTAAAGGAAAGGGAGAGAGGAAACACTGAACAAGCACTGTAACTTTATAGCAAGAATGACAACAACAGGCCCATGCCTCGAAATTAGGCAACATAACATAATTTCATAAAAAAAATTTTAAGTTACAGCCCTGATTATTTCCTGCCACTCATTTTTCTTCTCCTCCTTCTATTTCCTCTTTAGATCCACCATTTCTCTAATATTTATGTGTCTGGCATCATTTAAACTGAGATTTACAAGCACAAATATCAGTCAGATGTGAACTGATGAAGGGCCAAACAAAGAATGATAATTGGCGCCAATTTCGAAACCTCCTTGACACTGCGCATGCGCAGTGGAGGAAAAGTATGGAGGACCATTTAGGACATGATTTTTTCGGTTTTAGATGCAAATTTTGGGGATTGGGGGGCAAAATTTGTGTTTGGCCCTAGATTTTGGCCCTAGATTTTTGAGAATTAGCACCAGCTATGTCTGGGTCATTGGTACAGTATAAAAATATATTGTTACAATTTTTGGAGAGTGCCAAAAGGCACTCTCCAATGAATTGTAACAAAACAATCATTAATGGACAAAATCTTGCTAAACTAAGGCTCTCTTGCTGGCAGAATTGTATTTTTGAAAAAATACCCATGTTACAAATCACCTTTCAAAAATAATTTAGAACTCTACCAGTTAATTCACAAAAAGAACAAGAAAAATGGGATGCATTAGCCATGTGTTTTTTGAAGTTATTGTTTGCACATAGCAGCCTTATTGAATTTTCCAGAATGTGGGCTATCAAAAGGAACATTTCTACAGTCACAAGCAATGCACTGGAAAAAAAACTTGAATTCATGGGTCATTCTCTCTTAAAGTTACTGCATGGAAAAGCCGAAAACACAAAAAAAAATCCCAAGAGGGCTACTGCAGTGGCCATACTGGTTAAGACAGATTGCTGATTAACCGTGTCATAAGGAACCTTCATAAAGTCAAAAGCAATGCACCAGTCAGCCCTTTTTTAATTTATTGCTCAGAAAAAATTAGATCCATTGGTCATTCCTTTTTAAATTTATTGCTGGGGCAATCAAAAATAAAAAAAAATCCAAGATGGCTGCCATGGTGGCTATATGGGATACATCAGAATGCTGATTATCGAAAGGAACCTTACTCTAGTCATCGCAATTAATCATTCATTTATTGGTGTTTAAGGTCACATACTTATGTATGGTGACTAATCTCGGCCGTGAGAGTTTTATGGGTGGATGCAGCCGCAGTACCCAGAGAGAACCACTGAGCATCGACGAGCAACTGTCGTCTCCTCAACATTCTAATTCAAGCTCTGCTCAAGCAGGGTTACAATGGTTGAAAACATGTGCACCATCGACGCGCAGTATGCCTTAGTACATAGCATCATCATGTTCCTATGTAGGCAACTGGAATAAAGTGCCTTGCCCAAAGGTCACAATGTGGGTCATCCCGGACAAGGATCGAACTTGGGACCTCTAGCGTAAAAGTCCAACAGTCTACCACTGAGACACCACACTCCTAGTCATCCCAATCCACCATAAATAATGGCATCTGCAGGACAAGGTATTTTCAAGTTATTGCACAGACATGCAAAAGTTAATGGATGGACAGACAGATGCAAAGACGGACATAGCCAAACCCCTGCAATATGCAATCGATAACTGCAGGGTGACTTGAAAGACCTCAACACATATTTTGAATCTCCAATGAGTTTCAACTTCATTTTCAAAAATTCCTTGTTGATAATCACACCATGCATGAGAAATCAGCATGACCATCATTAAAAGTTTATGACATGCCTGTTCTATGAAATGCCCATCTATAGCAACACTAAACCATGCAGAAAATAAAAATCTGTTCTGCACATAGGTGCAGAACGGAAATCATTGACGGACCATTTTTATAAAGAAGCGAAATTTCACAGGACTTTTCTACAAATCGTGCTCCGTAATTACAACTTGAATCAATAACAATAGCTGAAAATCGTCCCCTCAGTACCAATGTGTTCTATGTGCCAGCTGGCACATAGAACACATTAGAATTCAGGAAACAAAATTTGGTTGGCGATAAAATGTGTTCTTTTTGTTGATAGTAACTGCATATGAATTGCTGAGTGTTCTTCTAATAATTGTTTTTTATAGACATGAAGGCATGTAATGAACAAAAAACAACGTGTGTGCGAATGGGTTAATTGATACGGCACTTGTGTCATCATGCAAGGATAAATCACGAGGCTTGCAGCCTCCTGTTCTATCCTTCTGACACTCATGCCATATCAATTAACCCATTTACACACGCGTGTCATTCTGTGTATTTATGGCTCTATTTTTTTTGCCTTACATAATATTATGCTCCAACAAGTGGATAGAGAATACAAATTTTGAAAGTGGGTTCCTTTCAAATAATTTGGCTCCACCCACTTTTCCTAGTCATGAAATGCATGTATGAATTTCACGAATGCATTAGTGGGGTATAAATTCAATTTTCAGGAATTATAAAAAAAACATTCAGTGATCCCTGAGTGACCCCGGGCCCAGTAAACTGGACCCATATTTTGAACCCCCAGCACATTTCAACTTATTTGATGTTGGTCATAGGTCCATACCATGCTTGAGATATGAGCATGACCCACTTTCAAAATTATAGGCTCTGCCAATGTTTTTTGAGTGTAAAAGTACATGTATGAACTTTGGGAATGCATTACAGGGTCATAAAATGCAATTTCCATCAATTCTTAAAAATGCACTCAATGATCCTTGGTGACCTTGACACATATTTTAACCCTTTACCCAACGAATCGCCTGCATCCGCCCGCATAATATGCAAATTCAGCAGTTGAAAAAAATATTATTTTTTGAAAAATTTCAACAAAACCATATCATGTGACCTCTCTTTGGAAAGAGCAAGAGGGGTCACATGATATGGTTTTGTTGAAATTTTTAGAAAAAATGAAAAAAATTATATTTAAAATAATAAATTTTGAAATCGTCTGCGTTGGGTAAAGGGTTGAACATCCATTGAGTTTCAACTCATTTTATGTTGGTCCCACATCTGTAGGTCATACAATGATTGAGATACGAGCATGGCACACTTTCAAAATGTATGGTTTGCCCACTTTTTGGGGTGTAAAACAGCATGTATGAACTTCTCATGCACCAGGTCACAGTGACCTTGACCCATATTCTCCACCACCACTGATGTTTGACTCATTTGATGTTGGTTCGTGGTCAATAGGTCACACCATGCTTGCAATATGAGTGTGACATGCTTTTAAAAAGTTTAAACACGCTGCTGAGTTTCAAGAAAACTGATGCATAAATTTGGCCTGCAGCATGTGCTGAAGCAATCCAAGATGGCTGCTGTGAGCACCATTGTGTAATCTATAATTATGTGCGGTCTACCATGTCCAACATAGGACTTTCTGATCTACTTGTCATACTACATCATTCTATTAAGTGTTAAGAAAATTGTATTCAGTGCTACCTACAGGCTGTTCTGATGAAATCCAAGATGGAGGCCATGGTGGCCATTATGGGCAACCTTGACCAAAATAGGACGTTCTCATCTCATCATACTAAATCACCCTATCAAGTTTCAAGAAAATTGATGTATAAATGCAACCTGAAGCCTTGCAGAAAAAATCCAAGATGGCTGCTGTGGCAGCATTTTGTGAAGCTGACTAACCATAATGGGGTGTTTTCATCTGGGCATGAACATGATCATGCATATGAAATTTGGTGATGATCAGAAAAGAACAATACATTGTATAGCCTGTGCTGAACAAATTGTGGACAGATGTACACACTATCAGACTCATTGACATCCGTGTGGGCAATAACAATAGCTTAGCTGCATGACTTCATCAATTCAGCTAATAAAAGCAATACCAAAATGATCACCTGATTTGAAGTAAACATTGCAGATTGTCTCTGAAGGAACACATTATCTCCCAAGGCAGTAGCCGAGGGAGACAATAGTTCCAAAGGGAGACTATCAGCAATGTCCACCTTGAGCCAGGTCATCATTATTTTTATTATAAACAATGAGAAGGGTTTATAATGGTAACACAAATTATAACAACAAATTCAATATTCACTTTGCTTTTAGAAACAAGGTTAATCAACACCCCATCACCTCATTACTATGTCTATGACATTGACCGACTTGCACAGTTTACATCTGTAGTGTCTGGACAGTTGAAGAAATTTATTTGGATTGAAGTTCACCATTCTCTGTAATTCACCTCATCTTGGTTGTTTCCGTAATGCATCTTCAGGACATCTCAATCTCAGAGGTGAACATTGTAAAAAAACTTTGGATGTGAAACTTTTCAGGAGAATTAATTTATTTATTTATTCATTGGGGTTTGACAACACTTACAACAGTCAGGTCATCTCAGGTCAGACAGTTTTATGGGTGGAGGAAGCCAGAGTACCCAGAGAGAACCACTGAGCAGTGGCAAGAAAGTCAGACTACCCAAAATACTAACTCCACACAAGCAAGGGTAGCATTGGTTGAAGACAAGTGCACCATCGACGTGCAATTATTTATTTATAGAATAAACAGGTACTAGGGGCGGTAAATACAGATTACTACAACAGTCAATTGATCTGTGTTGTTGTATTCCGTCTAGTTGACACCAGCCAGATCAAAATAGATGCCTCAAACGGCAAGCTTGATCGTTGCGATCTCATCTCATCAACGAGACAGAATACAACACAGATCAATTGATTGTTGTCGTAATTTGTTTATTATATGACAATTAGTATTTTAAACTGATCACAACACTTGAAAAATGAAATACAACAAGAATTATATTAGCCAAATAACCATTAACAGTTTATGGAATTGGGGAATCCCAAATGCGTAGTAATATCAAACATTCGTGTCAAACATGAAACTTGAGTGTCAAAGTAATGGATACAAGACTTGAATTTCAATCGGAATCACTTTCGATAACAGATTCTCCTGCGTTTTGTTGGATTCGCATCTTGAAAATAGTTCCTAATTGTTATTTTGCAATTGTTCAACATGGCATTTTCAAATAGACCTTGATTGGAATATTTATCAATGGAGTTTAATGAGGTGACACTCGTGTTTATGTTCTGTGCTGGCAAAGGCATCGCCTCAAAATTTTGTACACATGGAACTTTATATAGGTCACTGGTAGCAATAATCCATTCACGTGAGCCTCGTTTGAGACAGGCATGATAACGATCTGGAAAACTTGACACTCTTGTTTTCTGGAGAGCTGGATTTGATGGGCAAACTACAGTGGTATTGAGGGGCTATTTGTGATAGTCATATAATAATCAGATTTGAACCACGAGTAGGATAAGGGTTTTAACCACTTTCCAAGTGGTTAAAACCCTTATTCTACTAGTGGTTTAAATCTGATTACCGGCCCTAGTACCTATTTGTCTTATTTATACCATGCTCTTAATAAATAATCAAGTTCATCACTTAAAATGGAGAAAAAAATTACACTTTCTATCGCAAACACACAGGTTTGTTTTGTTTACAACTGGGCAGTACTACCGGCTGCACGTAAATGCTTGATTGACAGCTGACACATCGCCAATGTTGATTGAATTTACCTTACTTTTTCAGTCAAATTATTATTAATAATTCTTAAATTATATTTTAAATATTTAATTGTAGGTATTTTAAACTTAATAAGTCATTGCACGTAGTAGATAGTACAGCAAAATGCCGTATGTTTGAATGAAACATCGCAAAGTGTGAAAGTATCGAAGTTGACAAATTACGTCATGTCAAAGGTCAAGATGGATGAACTTCCTACTATAGGTGTACATTTTTTTAACCACAGTAGAAACTTTACACTGGTAGTGGGGTTAAAAGCTAAAATTTAACATACAGGCTTTTCACAGGTAGTAACATAGGCGAGCATGGTATAAAGGCAAACACCGATGCTTGCCATTTAATTTTTAAACTAAACTGAGTTGCAAATGCACCAATACTTTTAGTTTAAGGTGCTTTCACAAGCTGAAATGTGAAATTTGTACAAAAGTCTAATTTGTACATTATTCCAACTTGGGCCCTAAGACGGTAAAATACTTTTGTAGTGGCATGTCCTTTGGATGTACAACACCAAAAGATTATTTTATGGCCTTAGGATCCAAATTTGGACAACTACCACAGGTGATAACTGCCTTTTATTACAGTGGTTGTAAAATATGTTTGATGTAATGTTTCATGTTTTAACCCTTTACCCAACATAATGGCCAAAACCGGCCAATGCTATTAACAAAAATCGCAAATTAATTTTCATTATTTTTTTCATCTCAAAAACATAGGTTATGACCCCTCTTTGGAATGAGCCCATCAAGCTCATTCAAATGAGGGGTCATAACCTATTTCTTTGAGTCAAAAAATGAAAAAATTAATTATTCAAGAAGTTTGTTTGCAAGTGTCGTCTGCTTTTTATGTTAGGTAAAGGGTTGATTAATATTATTATGTAGTCAGATGAGTCCTTATAAAAAGACGTGTCTTTCACATGCACATGTATGCCTGTGATTTGCAAGTTTACTCAGTGACATTTTGAACATTATCGATTCAGTGGTTATGAAACACTAACAGTTGGTTGCAGTCTGATGATCACTTTTATGCCCAAATTGTGCACCACTATTTGAAGTCTACAATAAATGTGTGTGTATTTTTGAAAGCCTAAGTTTCATAGTAGGGTTTTATGGGGGTACTTTGGAGCACCACTTGGCAGTAAAGTAACTATGTTAGCAGGATGTCATTCCCCTGACTATTACAATAATGCTACACACAATGCTATTTGAATGGTCACTCTACCTCAAAGATATTCTGTAAAAAAAAATTCATTGCAGATTTCAAGAATCTGTTCTCAACAATAGGTTATTATTGACCCTTGAGGACCAATTTAAAAGTCTGACAAATTTTATAGCCCGAGAAAAGGTGTCCTAACATGCAGTTATCACAAAGTCTTCTGGACTAGAATATACTTACCCTGGCAGTAGCTTGTTGTCAATTTAAGTAATGGCTACCTATATATATGCAGTCAAGTCTTGACTGCCACTGCCATGACGACGCAGACGACGCAAGACAACAAAAGTAATCCCTATATGTTGCTCCCCACCTCGTGGGGCGGCGACACATAAACCATGTCATGTGACCCCCTCACTGGAATGAGCTCATTCCAAGGGTGTCACATGATATGGTTTTGTTGAATTTGTTCAAAAAATATAAACTTGTTCAACTCCTTAACACTTTACCCAACGTAACTGCCAAAACCAGCCAGTGCTATTCTAAAAAATCACCAATTAATTTTCATTATTTTTTCCATTTTTTGTCTCAAAAACATAGGTTATGTCGAGTTCGTTCCAATGAGGGGTCATAACCTATGTTTTTGAGACAAAAAATTAGTGTTGTCTGCTTTTCGTGTTAGGTAAAGAGTTAATCAGTAAACTATGTGGACAGATATGGCTGATTTGTTAGGTAAAGAAGCTTGTTAATCTGCACATGAGACTAAATAGTGACATTTTGTCACACTTCAAAACCCTTTTAGGTCTTGAAGTAACTGTACATACCATAATATTTGTGAATTGTATTTACCTTCACAAGTTTCTAGATCTGATCTCAGAGCATATCCCTGCGGACAAAAGCACTCTGGTGTGCCAGTTTCATTAGAACAAAAGTGCTCACAAGTTCGATTAAGAGCTTCACATGGGCCTTTATCTGAAATATAAAAAGGAACTAACATTAGGACTGTGATGATGCAATCTACGAAATATGGGGTGATTGTAATGAGTATGTCTGATATTGTCATCCAGAAACACAAAATAGTGGAAATTCTGAGTCAAAAAAGGACAATAACTTCATAAACTAGATGCAAAGTGATGGGGTCCATCACTGTGGGCCCTGAATATTTGTTTGCAAATCGAACGGTATACAGTACAGAAAAACCTTACTTAAGAGACCATGGCCACCTGTCTTAAGAGGCCAGTAAAACGATGTTCCAAATAGCTGTTTTGGGTTCCAGGGTCCAGGGCATGTAAATCATTATTATATTATCATATAAAAGACATATTTACAATGAGAAGTCTTGTTTTCCAGTCAAATTTCCAACAACAGCAATCTATATGATGGATGAGGAGCTATAACCGCAGCTGATATGTGAAATTTACAAGTTCTTGGGCAATCACTCTTCAATAACTGAAAGCATCGGAATGAAATTAAAATTTGATGTGGAGGTAGCCATCAGAAAGCTACACACAAAAACTTATTTCAATATTTCCATCCATAACAGATAAAGGTGTGGACAACCTGTTATGAATATCAATTTCCAAGTTCAAGGGCAACAACTCTGTAACTGCGTGAAAAACTGAGTGAAGGGGCAATTTATTGACAGCACTCCATCTGTAAGTTGCCACAAAAACCATGCATGTATCGCTAACATTACTGGAGAAAAGTGCAGAAAGTCTGTTATAACTGTCAACTTTCTACTAATGTTTTTAAAAAAAAAAATGTCAGGATATTCCATGATTTTTCATAACCTGTTTAACTCAAAATTCCATTAGCTGACAAATGAAAATGCACAAAATTTCAATAACTTTCCATAACATACTGAGAGAATGTCAACATAGAACCAATCAATTGAACATTGAAGTCAATATATAACAAGAGGCCCCAGGGGGCCTGAGGGCGCTCACCTGACATGGTAGTCTAAATATCAAAATGGACCAAAATGCATAAAAACAAAAAAACTCATTTCCGGATTTTGGTCCCACTCAGACTCCAAATTTTCAGAGCAAAAAATACAAAAAATTTTTGTCTTAAAATTGACCAAAATGCATAAAAACAAAAAAACTCATTTCTGGATTTTGGTCCAAAATTTCTGAGTCCGGACCGAGGCCTCAAATTTTCAGCCTAAATATGAACCCAGGGACTTGGCTTGAACAAACTTGAATCTCACCCTCCCCCCCTAAGCAGGCTGCATATCAAATATCAAAAGATTCTTATTGGCAGACCTGAAGAAGAAGATTTTTAAAGAATATTCCTCAGACTGCACCAATTTAAACTCTTGGGCTCCCATAGAGAGCCCAAATATGGACCCAGGGAATAGATTTCAATAAACATGTGAAACAATCTTCCAAAGATGTTATATGTGAAATTTTGAAGTTTTTGGAGCAGTGGTTTGGGAGAAGAGTAGTCTTAAATGTTTTTCCCATTACCTACAGTGTTAAAAAAGGCTGACTCAGCACTTTTTCAAAGTCCCAAAAATGTACCCCATGATAAAACCGATAGCAATTTTTTTACCAATCCATTCTGTTGGTTCTAAGGAAGCTTCACCCCAAATAAGAATTCTCAGTGGCGTGTAGTTTTGGAGATATGGGCGTTTTAATTTTTCCCATTGTTAGCTCCTGCGGTTCCCATGGGGCGACAGAAAAAATGTTTTTTGCATAAATCAAGTACTTATGACCCAATAAGCCCTCATATCAAATTTGGTTCAAATCTGCCTCTCGGTTTGGAAAGTTAAAAAATTTATAGTAATTTCTATATTTTTTATACTTACCAATGACCCAGACATAGCTGGTGCTAACTCTTAAAATATAGGGCCAAACAGAAATTTTGCCCCCCAATCCCCAAAATTTGCATCTAAAACCAAAGAAAACATATCCTGAAAGGCCCTCCACACTTCGTCTCTACTGCGCATGCGCAGTGTCAAGGATGTTCCGAAATTGGCGCCATTAATCATTCTAAAAACCAGTGCCTGGTAAGCGCTATGTACTCAGCGGGGAGGCAAGAGTTCCCAACTCCTGGGAGGGCCATCCCCGTCTGGGTCATTGGTAAGTATAAAAAATATAGAAATTACTATAAATTTTTTAACATTTTTATACTGTACCAATGACCCAGACATAGCTGAATAGTAAAAAGGCTGGAGGGCCAAGGACATAGAGCAAAATGGAATACGCTCAATAATATAAAATAGAGTCATCCCCTCTAGGGAAAAAGAAGTAATAGGCCTTACATGTATCTTTCTTATTTATGATAAATTAGAAAGATACAACACCTTCCAAAATTGAGCTTCATACATCCATGTACTCTATTAATATCCAATATAATCCTTTTACTAATAATTTTTAAAGTAAGCCAATAAATAAAGTAAGTCTAGAGAATAGAGACTCTTATACTCCTAAAAGTGTCTGAGGATTGCATAATCATGTCCGTTGACATATGCAATAATCAAAAGCTATACTTTAAAAACTAAGACTTGAATGAATTTTAAAAACCTAAACTTCTCACTAAACAACCATCCCAATAACAGCTCAGAATTACTAACTCCGGAGGAGGTATCCCCTTGTTTTCATAGTAAAACAGGTGACCCAAGGGAACACTCTCCCCCCCCACCCCCCCTTTTTCTTGCCCTGGGTCAAATAGCCCAGAGCGAAGAGGGCAGCAGAACGGAGACACTGCCGAAACAGACAGCCTACCTAGCTATAGTAGCAACTGTTAAGTGAATGACATTCTGAGCAGTAGATAATAGACCTAACAATAGAGGCCTCCAGAAATGGACTCGATATTTCTGAGATAAAAATTCATGAATGTGGATGGCTGAGCGCAATGAGCGGCCTTCAAAAATCTATAATAGCGACACTATTAATGTAAGCCCAAGATGTAGAAGAACTCTTACTTCATGAGCCGAAATCTTAAGCACAACTGCTAAGTCAATGATATACCATAAGCAGTACCGATAGTTAATAGAATCCATTAACAATAGAATGGAGCGTAACGTCCTTCTACTAGGCATCAAAGACAGAAGAAGCTTACGCCCATAGTAATAAACAGATATCTGTTTATAAATACATAAACTCTACCCGGAAAGAGTAAAGGCCTATGCCCGTACGAAGACGGAAGGACCTAAAAAACAATAGGTTCCGGATATTAGGAGCCTAACTCTTATGCAAAAATCCAACCTAAATAGTAACAGAAGTAGTGATTCCGAAACTACGAAAGTGAAAATCATCCATCGATAGTGCATGAAACTCACTGACTCTACAGTAAAAGAGAAACTAACAGAATTACTGTCTAAAAGGTCAGAATTTGAAAACTACTGTTTCCAGAGGCTCAAATGATTACTTAGCTAAATAAGAACCGAAGTTAAAATCCATATAGGAATTTAATCTAAAGATTCTAAGTCTATTTATCAAAAAGTTACTAACTGACTTAGATAAAGAGACATAAGACTCAATTGTAAACTATCGTAGAGTGCATAGGTATGAGGTAACATAAACCTATAACCTTAATAATAACAGGCTGCAGTAGATCTTGTCAAACAAGTATACTAAAAAATTGCAATGAGTAGTATGGAGGGATCAACAATATGAACATAATGATCCCTACACCAACGACGGAAGAGCCTCCACTTTAGCCGCATAGAATAGCGAAGAAGAGGATCTCCTATAGTAAGAAATCGCGTCCAAAGCTCGTCCAGTACAATGCTTACAATGCAATACGGACCACACAACGGAATACATGAAGGTTGCGACCTTGCGGGTTGTGATAAAGATGACACGATTTACCCAGTGAAAAAAGATCCTCACATTGAGGAAGATTTCACGTTAAGACCCACAGTAGACAAGAGAGTAAATTACCCATGATCTCTGTGAAGATAGAGATGCTATCAACAGAAATGTATTGTGGTTGTTTATCTTAGCAATACCTGCTGAAACAACAGCGCCGGAGGATACGTGTATCCTATCATTCCGTCCTATAGATCAATAGAGCGTTAACAACATTAGCTCAGAGATCTGGACAAGCCAACACATACGTCTGCAATTGATTAGCAAGCTGTGTCGTAAATAAATCATCATTGGGCGCTCCCATAGATAGCAAATCTGATTGAATACTTGTTTGTTGAGAGTCCATTCTGACAGCAACAAGCGACCTGTAAGTGAACGGGAGTCCGGTAAAACAATCAGACGACCCGGAATATGACGGACCAAAACAGAACTTGGTGTACTATAACCAACAGACGGATTCTTTCCATTAAATTGAATAACGGAAACGAAAGAGTGCCTCTCTGGTTCCGGAGATACGCCACTACTGTCGAATTAAAGGACAGGATTTGGGCATGCGTTTCTGAATAATGTTCATGCAATGACATAAAGCAAGCCTAAAAAACATTATTCCGCGGAAGAAAACTGGTTGCTAAGAGACTGCGGAACCCAAAGACCCTGGCACTTCGAATCCGTAGGGATCAGTATTATATCCCAATCTGTTTGACTGGCAACCGTCATAACAGCCACACTCGGGTCCGGCAACTGCAGTGGCACTCTCTGAGTCAACCACCGAATGTTTGCCCCAGTCTGAATCTCTTGTAACACTAGATAGACAAGAGAACGTGTAAATCGAGCAATTCATGGATTGCCGAAAAGTTGCCGTCGAAGAGAAGCTCCTCCGAGAACGAAGCGACTCTGAGAGAGTTCTTAACCTTACTATCCACGCGTGTGGATGCAGCTAGGGCTGCGTCACGTCTAACCAACTCCAATCAGCCACTGAAGGGCGGAGTTATACGTGAACAAACTACTGCCCTCAAAAGAAATTACATTGAGAATAATATCCCGTAAATCTTTTCTTGAAGACGTAATGATAACGCCTCAGTAAGGCGGATTACGTATGATAAAGCGTCTAAGTTAAGTCTACTATACATCATGTCGTTTCCAACATTGAAGTTGGAAAAGACATAAACGGCGAAAAAGAATATTTCCAGTCTTTAACCACACCGTCTAGACGCATATGAACTCTCGGTATGCCCTGCTCTGCCAAAATAAACTATTCGTATAAATGATAAAACGGCAGAAATGAGCAACGCGGACAAGAAACTAAACTATCATGCTTGGTAGCAGGCTTGTATGTATTTATAGCGTCGAAAAATAAAACACATGTTGTAATGACATTATTGGACTGCGTCGGTAAGTCAGGGACAATGTCCCTGAACCGATCGAAAAATCCAAGTCCAATGACGCTATAAGTCTCTTATCCAAGATCGCAGCAATGAAGTCCGAAATAACAATCACTGGAAGATAATGCCAGAAGATATGAAAGGCAGCTTCCGATACTACTAAAGGGAAAACTCGAAATCTTTCGAATCCGTTTCGCCATCCTGTCGGACCCTATAAAGCGTTCGGTCGTCCGTACCTGATGCAACCGCGGACCGCACCGACCCAGCGCCGTCGGATAATTCCTGATTCGACCAAGAAACTGTCAATTGCTGGGATGCTGCGAAACAACTGTGCTAACTCGGATAGCACGTCCGTCACTGAGGCCTGAGGAGAAGCGGTCCTACAATGCAATGCCGCTGGAAGCTCCGTGATCGTTACCCCGTGCATACTACCAATATGCGAGCGAACGGAGTGTATAGGCCTCGTGTCCCTTGGCTACCGGATGGCGCGACCTATTCGCCGTGAAATCACTGAATGACGAAACTGATCGGATACTCGAGGTCACGTAGCCAATGTGCGGTCGTGTGCCCTGCTGTGAGGATGAGGAAGCATTAAGGACAGTCTCTCGGACTGTCAATATAACGGAGCGTCCCGACCGACAGACATATGCTCCGAATGTAAAATATCTGAACCACAACATGCGGTCCCCTATGTTGTTGGACGAGAGAGGGACCTCTCTCGCTCACAGCCCGGACAGACCTGGACAAGCCAGGAACCGGACTAACAGGCTTCCTCCGATCTGTCCTCAATCTGCCGTCACTGGGTGAGTACTAAAGTAATTAAAGTGCTCGCATCACCCAAAGCTCCTTCCTAGACCGCAACGGACGAACCCGGCAGCCGAACCATTTCGATGAATGTACGCTACACCAGGTGAGCTAGCGAATGTCACTCCGTAGGCGATAGACATATTCCATGAGCACTTATTGCCGCTAGCTCTTCATTAACTATGACGACAGAGGCACACTTTTGAAAGACATCTTCGTAACTTTGCGAACAAGAAACCAGAAATGCTTGGTTATAGCAAGCATAAAATAATAATATATGTAGCGTCGTTCAATAATTCGAAAGTTTGTGTGACATTATTGGACTATGTCGGAACTGAGGGACGATGTCCCTGAACCGAACCAAAAATTTCTAAGTCCACCGACGCTATCAGTTTCTTATCCGGCATCGCAGCATTCTGGTCCGACGAAAGAAGCTGTAGAAGACCAAGTCAGATGACATACACAACAGCATATGTTGTTCCGAAAGGGAAAGCTCGAAATCCTCCAAATCCCTTTCGGTATCCCGTCGGACCGGATGAAATTTTCGGACGTCCGTACCCGCTTCCGCGGAGCGTCCCGACCCAGCATCGTCGGATAAAAAATATGCGACAGATTCAGTTGATGCTGGGATGCTGCGATAAACTGTGCTATTTAGGAAAGCACGTCCGTTCCCGAGGCCTGTGCAGTAGCGGTCTTACGATGCATTGCCGCCGGAAGCTCCGTGTACGTTGACTCCCGCACACTTCCTATGCGAACGTCTGGAGTCTGCAGGCCTCGTGTCCCTGGCTACCGGATGGTGTGACCTGGTCGCCGATGAATCTCTGACTGGCGAAGCTGACTGGATATCCGTGGTCACGTAGCCAAGAGCGGTCGTGTGCGCAACTATGAGAATGAGGAAGCCTTATTGACAGTCTACTCCGGACTGACTATATGTCGGAGCGTCCCGAGCGACGGACGTATGCTCCAAAAGCGAAACATTTTGTACCACAACATCTGGGGCCAGATGTTGTTGAACGAGAGAGGGGCCTCTCTCGCTTGCCGTCCGGATGGACCGGAACGAGCTATGAACCGGACTAAAAGGCTTCCTCCGTTCTCCCTCCGATCCGCCGTCACTGGGTGTGCATTAGGTTGATTTATAGTGCTCGCATCACCCCAAAATTCCTTCTAGACCGCAACGGACGAACCCAGCTGCCGAACCATTCGGTGAATGGACGCTACACCGGGCGAGCTAGCGGACGTCAAAGGCCGTCGAACCTACTAGGGTCCTCTTAGGCAATTGGCGTATATACATGAGCACTTTTCCGCTAGCCCTTCATTAATTGTGACGACGGAGGCACACTGTTGGAAGACATCACAGATACATCACCCTAATCTTGATTGTCTGAAATAGAAATTGATAAAGTAGAGTGACCCTGCGGGGAAAGGACCGGAGTGTCCAATTCCCCAATAACATACCGTGACATACGCTTCCCATATTGTCATCGAAATCATACGATACAGAACAGGAGTTAATGCGAGTACACTGACCACATATAGAATGATTATAAAGTCAGAGGAAGCCTTCCTCTTATTACAATTGATCAATATCCTTTCAATGTGAAAAGAAAACAAGTCCTGGTACTCGCACTAACCCCTGGCAATCAAAATACATAATAATAATATGATCCATTAATATAGAAAAAATAATTGAAATCAAAATATTTTGAAAAAATATTTTTTCAGAACAGCCCAAGTTTCTGAAAAGTAACGTTGAGCCCCAATGGATCCCAAGCCTAAGTGTGGACAAAAATTTTAAAAATATTTTAAACAATTTTTTCAACACTTACGAACAATAATAATGTATCTAGTTATGATTAAAATAACATCAAGATATTATTTTCCAGAAATCCCCCCCTCACACAGAGGGCTGTTGTAAATGTAAACAATAAGTGTAAAAACACTAAAATAAGACTCCAGGCACCCAGGCCCGAAATCAGTTACCAAAAACACACTATCTGATGCAAAACAGAGACTTCCAGGGAAGAAACTGCAGAACATCAGATGGTAGATGCAGAACACAACGCCTAACCACCCGTAGGTGAAGACGTAAACATGGGGAAAAGAACAGAATTCATTCTGTTATTCAGCTAAAACTCCCAAGAAAATTTAGTAATAATAATTACAAAAACTATGCCAAAAGCATGGGAGAATAGCAAGGGGGGACTTAAAGGACAGGGAGAGAGGAAAACACTTAAAAATCAGTGTAACTAAATAATCAGAATGACAACAAAATGGCTGCTGCCTCGAAAATAGGTAACTTAACATAATTTCATTAAAAAATTTTAGGTTACAGCCCTGATAATATTCTGTCACACATTTTTTCCTTTCCTCCTTCTCTATCCTCCTTAGAATCACCATTTCACTAATATTTATGTGTCTGGCATCATTTAAACTGAGATTTACAAGCACAAAGATCAGTCAGATGTTAACTGATGAAGGGCCAAACTTAGAATGATTAATGGCGCCAATTTCGGAACATCCTTGACACTGCGCATGCGCAGTAGAGGCGAAGTGTGGAGGGCCTTTCAGGACATGTTTTCTTTGGTTTTAGATGCAAATTTTGGGGATTGGGGGGCAAAATTTGTGTTTGGCCCTATATTTTAAGAGTTAGCACCAGCTATGTCTGGGTCATTGGTACAGTATAAAAATATAGAAATTCTTGTCCCTCCCATAACGATGGCAAATATAGCCCCTAGAACTTCTCTTGAACAAATCTAAGTCTACAACCCAACGGAAGCCGCACACCTAATATCAAGTCTCTGCTACTGCTGGTTCATGAGAAGAGGATTTTTTAAGATTTAGGCTTACTTTTTGGGCGTGACCCTACCAAGGGGTGGATCAAGTTTATTTGAACAAATTTGAATTGGCATGTGATAGGGAACATACACACCAGATTTGGTTCAATTTGGTTGATTAGTTTGTGATAAGAAGTTGATAATGTAAAGTTAACGCCAGACGATGGACACAAAGTGATAAGTAAAGCTTCCCTTGAGCTTCGCTCATGTGAGCTAAAAAAAATTCTTTTGTATATTATGTCACTTTGATTATAACTCCATTTTTATCATACTGCTCTACTTTGTGATGTCTCAGGGTTTTTGGGTGATTTTTAAGGTAGTTTTTTTTTTAAATTTCTTCTGCAGAAAAAGCTGGTAAAAATTCCTACAAGGATAACCCACAGGAGAGATGACTTCTGAATCTCATTACATCACTTGTGATCCCACTTGTTTTTACAGAGTTTGGGAAATTGAAATATATTTGACAGATAGTATTTTGTTATAGGTATTCAAAATGGATAAATAGGTCTGTTCAAATTAGTAGAAATTAAGACAAATAAACTTTTCCAACTTATTCCTTTTCAGGTAACTCACCCTTGAATTTCTCCAGTACAAGAAAGACTAAGTAATACAGATTTGTTTACCAGTGTAAGTGAAACCATTGAGATCCATGAACACTCTGCAGATTATTTCTTGAGTTTCTTGTGTTAGGGCCATTTTCCAGCCAGTCCAGTTGGTCTACATCTCTTACCCTCATTGTAAATCGACCCTTTGTGTGCAAGAGGTCAATGGTGCGATCCTTGGTGCCAGCACTTCTCTCTTGATTTGTTACATTGGTGCCATGGCCTGCCCTCAGCAGTTGGTGGCATTGTGAGTGCTGTGGTGAAGCACAGAGGATGGGTTGATCACTTTTGAGGTGGTATTTGTGGATCCATTCAATGGGGTTGTGTCAAAAAACGTGAGAGGAGTGTAGCAGTTGAGGTGTAAGGGTAATTTAGTAACCAGCCTGCTTTGTGTGCTAGAGTTGGTAGTTCGAGACTTGGCTCTCACACTTCTCTCCCAATCTGCTACACTTCTAAGGAGCAAATGGTATGCTACAATCTATTACACTTTTGAAATGGGCTCTGAGAGCCCTTTCCAACACTGTATTACATCATGGCATTTCATCTCTAAAAGTCAAAGGCCACCATGGTTTGTTGTCATTATAAAACAGCCGGTGGTTCTGAAAAGGAGCATCCTGGCTCACAGAGAGAGATTGTGGTTCTGAACAAGGACACACTGGCTCACACTCCAACCTGGAAAAACTTTGGACTGACTGGCCCAACCTTAACATTGACAATGTTGGGCTTGCCTCACATCTCACTACATGCACTCTCGCAAAATCAGCCTGATTTCAAATTGCAATCAGCCTATTTTTAGGAGGAAGGTGGCTGCATTCCATGGTTAACCAGCCACCAAAATGAGTTTTCGCATTCTGTTCAACCAAACAATTAGGCCCCTAGCTTGCTATCATACGACATAGTATCAGTTCGTCATGTTGTCCCAAAGCACCAAACTGATCACATTTATGAATAATGACATTAATGTAGTTATACGTTTTGGGTCCAAATACTCAATTCTCATTGGTCAGCTGGGTGAAAATGTCATGACCAAATGTAATTCATTTTCCATTGAATACATTTGGTCGAACTTTGACCGCATTTACGGTAGAGCACAGTTGACAGAATGTTATTCGGATGGCATTTGGGCAGGTTTTTCACTTTTAGCGCCTCTCGCAGTGATCAACTCCGCTGCCGTTTCTTTGGTGACATTTCCCAACTGTGGTATAAAGCCTGTTACTAAAATACTCGTTTCCATTTCTAAAGTTATGAAAATTAAAAATAAGAGTTGTGCGCTTTGGATTTTGAGTGAGGCTGGTTTTTCGCCTCGTTTGTTCATACATGTTTTATTTCATCTTTCTGCTTTGTTGTTTGGTAAAAAGTAGTTTAAACAGTTACAGAATGCAATTATAAGAATTGAATGCAATTTTTATAAACTTTATTGGAGTATGATCATGTAGGAATGGGTACAAATTGTATGAATCCCACACGTTCATACTCCAATAAAGATTATAAAAATTGCATTAAATTCTTAAATGAAACATAAGCTTTGAGTCTTTCTCCTGATCAGCCACTCCATCATTTGGACCTGCAAATGTTAATTGAATACTGAGGAAAAGAAGTCAACTTTCTTGCTCTTTGTCTAAGATCTTGTACAATGTATTGTATAGATAAACAAAAATTGTTAGTCACTTCGCTTTGGGACAAGCTGTGGGTGATCAAAGTGCTCATTCACCCAGTTTATGTGGCCTTGATACACCCAAACAGAGGTGCACGGATAAAATTGTGGATCATGATATGTCAGATTGATGATTAATGAATTCATTCAGTTGTCGAGGCCAATGCATCACAATTCCACCAAAAGAACCACATCACTATATATTCTGGAATCACAGATTAACCCTTTACCCAACATAAAGGCCAAAACCGGCCAGCGCTATTCTAAACAAGAGGCCCCAAGGGGCCTTAATCAATCACCAAGCAAAGTGATTCAAACAAAGTGGTTCAAAGAAGTATTTGGGGTCACATTCAATTAGACATGGTTCATCAACACTACAAAGGAATGAAGTCATGAGAGACAAATTTTATGGAACTAGGGACATGGCTTGAACAAACTTGAATCTAATCCCCCAAGGATGCTGCATACCAAATATCAAAAGCATTCATCCGCTGGATCTGAAGAAGATTTTTAAAGAAAATTCCTCATTTTGAACTAAGTTATCATTCGGGCTCCCACAGTGAGCCCAAATATGAACCCAGGGACTTGGCTTTAACAAACTTGAATCTCATCCCCCTTAAGGATGCTACACACCACATATTAAAACATTCCGACTGCTGGATCTGAAGAAGAATATTTTTAAAGAAAATTCCTCATTTCGAAATAAGTAACAATTCAAGCTCCCACAGTGGGCCCCAGATATGGACCTAGGGATATGGCTTGAACAAACTTGAATCTCCCCCCACCCCCCTCCACACCTTAAGGACGCTGCATACCAAATATCAAAACATTCTGACTGCTGGATCTGAAGAAGAAGATTTTTAAAGAAAACTCCTCATTTTGAACTAAGTTATCATTTGGGCTCCAACAATGAGCCCAAATATGAACCTAGGGACATGGTTTGAACAAACTTGAATCTTCCCCCCCCCCCCCCCTAAAGATGCTGCATACCAAATATCAAAACATTCTGACTGCTGGATCTGAAGAAGAAGATTTTTAAAGAAAATTCCTCATTTTGAACTAAGTTATAATTCGGGCTACCACAGTGAGCCCAAATATGAACCCAGGGACTTGGCTTGAACAAACTTGAATCTCCCCCCCCCCCCCCCCCCCCCCAAGCATGCTGCATGCCCAATATCAAAAGATTCTGCCTGCTGGATCTTGAGAAGAAGAATTTTAAAGAAATTTGCCTGAAATGCACTAAGTTCAAATTTGGGCTCCTATACTGAGCCCAAATATGAACACAGGGGGCAGATTTGAACAAACTTGAATCAGATCCACCCCAAAATGTTGCATACCAAATATCAAAAGATTCTGCCTGCTGGATTTGGAGAAGAAGATTTTTAAAAAAAATTTGGCTGAAATGCACTAAGTTCGAATTCGGGCGTCTATACTGAGCCCAAATATGAATCCAGGGGGGCCGATTTGAACAACATTGAATCAGATCCACCCCACAATGTTGCATACCAAATATCAAAAGATTCTGCCTGCTGAATCTGGAGAAGAAGATTTTTTAAAAATTTAGCTGAAATGCACTAAGTTCAAATTCGGGCTTCTATACTGAGCCCAAATATGAATCCAGGGGGGCCGATTCGAACAAACTTGAATCAGATCCACCCCACAACATTGCATACCAAATATCAAAAGATTCTGCCTGCTGGATCTGGAGAAGAAGATTTTTTAAGAAATTTGGCTGAAATGCACTAAGTTCAAATTCGGGCTCCTATACTGAGCCCAAATATGAACCCAGGGGGCCAATTTGAACAAACTTGAATCAGATCCACCCCCCAATGTTGCATACCAAATATCAAAAGATTCTGCCTGCTGGATCTGGAGAAGAAGATTTTTTAAGAAATTTGCCTGAAATGCACTAAGTTTGAATTCAAGCTTTTATAGTGAGCCCAAATATGAATCCAGGGGGCTGATTTGAACAAACTTGAATCATATCCATCCCACAATGTTGCATACCCAATATCAAAAGATTCTGCCTGCTGGATCTTGAGAAGAAGATTTTTAAAGAAATTTGCCTGAAATGCACTAAGTTCAAATTTGGGCTCCTATACTGAGCCAAAATATGAACCCAGGGGGCAGATTTGAACAAACTTGAATCAGATCCACCCCATAATGTTGCATATCAAATATCCAAAGATTCTGCCTGCTGGATCTGGAGAAGAAGATTTTTAAAGAAATTTGCCTGAAATGCACTAAGTTCAAATTTGGGCTCCTATACTGAGCCAAAATATGAACCCAGGGGACCGATTTGAACAAACTTGAATCAGATCCACCCCACAATGTTGCATACCAAATATCAAAAGATTCTGCCTGCTGAATCTGGAGAAGAAGATTTTTTAAAAATTTAGCTGAAATGCACTAAGTTCAAATTCGGGCTTCTATACTGAGCCCAAATATGAATCCAGGGGGCCGATTCGAAGAAACTTGAATCAGATCCATCCCACAATGTTGCATACCAAATATCAAAAGATTCTGCCTGCTGGATCTGGAGAAGAAGATTTTTTAAAGAAATTTGCCTGAAATGCACTAAGTTCGAATTTGGGCTTCTATACTGAGCCCAAATGTGAATCCAGGGGGCCGATTTGAACAAACTTGAATCAGATCTACCCCACAATGTTGCATACCAAATATCAAAAGATTCTGCCTGCTGGATCTGGAGAAGATTTTTTAAGAAGTTTGGCTGAAATGCACTAAGTTCAAATTCGGGCTTCTATACTGAGCCCAAATATGAATCCAGGGGGCTGATTTGAACAAACTTGAATCAGATCCACTCCACAATGTTGCATACCAAATATCAAAAGATTCTGCCTGATTCTGCCTGCTGGATCTGGAGAAGAGGATTTTTTAAGAAATTTGCCTGAAATGCACTAAGTTCGAATTTGGGCTTCTATACTGAGCCCAAATGTGAATCCAGGGGGCCGATTTGAACAAACTTGAATCAGATCCACTCCAAAATGTTGCATACCAAATATCAAAAGATTCTGCCTGCTGGATCTGGAGAAAAAGATTTTTTAAGAAATTTGCCTGAAATGCACTAAGTTCGAATTTGGGCTTCTATAGTGAGCCCAAATATGAATCCAGGGGGCCGATTTGAACAAACTTGAATCACACCCATACCAAGATGCTGCATACCAAGTATCAAAAGATTTTGCCAACTGGTTTTGGAGAAGAAGATTTTTTAATAATTTTTCTATAATTCATATGGTGCTATCAGAGTTATGCCCCATACAGAGCACCCATGGGACGTGGCCATTTTATTTGAACAAACATGAATTGTAATATAGTAATGAACATCCACGTAAAGTTTTGTGAAAATTGGACCAGTGGTTTCAGAGGAGAAGTCTTTAAAAAATGTTCACGACGACGGACGACGGCCGGTGATAAGTTAAGCTCCCTTCGGTGAGCTAAAAATCGCCAATTAATTTTCATTCCAATGAGGGGTCATAACCTATGTTTTTGAGACAAAAATTTAAAAAAATTAGTTATTCAAGAATTTCTTTTGCAAGTGTCGTCTGCTTTTCATGTTAGGTAAAGGGTTAACCCTTTGCATTACAGTTCTAGGATATATAAGCTACAGGTCTTACCAGCAACACAAGTTTTATTGTCTGACTGTAAGGTTGAACCTTCTCTGCAGGAACACTTAAATGACCCTCCTATGTTTTCACATACTTGACTGCAATCATTTATTCTCTCTATGCATTCATTAATATCTGCAAATAAAAATAAAGACATGAAATAAGGACCCTATAAATCTCAAATTTCAGGTCGAATTGAATGGGGCAGATAATTCCAAATCAAATCAAATCTAATGGCTGCTGAAGCTGTAAATTATTTATTTATTGATGTTTAACCCTCTGCACACTAGTGTTCAACCGATTACCAAAAATGGCCACTGACTGATTACCAGTTATTTGAGCTCACACTCAACCGATTTCAATGCCCATTCCGATTGTAATACTGTACACTACTGAACGAGTCGTGGCTTGAAAGAACTACATTAAATTGTACATATTTCACAGTGGTAAATGTCGTTGACTCAGGTCGCAGTAAAATGACCAGATGCACACACTTGGGCAGTATTCGTGGCTCTCAGAGGCTTCTTCCGTCATCTGGTCTCCTCTATAGAAGAACTTATGATAGAACATGACATGAATCAAATCAAATCATTAGGACAATTTTGAATCAAATCAAATTTAGAAGCTTCGCAGGGACCCTAATGAAATTTATTAAATGCATATTACTTTTCCTCCAGCTAACATATTTGTACATCCATGATGGACATGTGTTCCTTACAGATTTCTGCTGATGAACTATTTTTTTTATTTGATGTCATGGATTCATCAAAAAAACTAAACTCTGTGGCTCTGCCAATTTTTATAACAGGCCAATCAAAACATCATATGCTGACCTAGATCAATTCAGAAGCTGCAGTGACAGTCGATAAAGTGAATGTCTATTGAAAAATATTTTTGTTCAAAATTAACAAAATTAGGCTTATTCTATAAATGGGGAGTGACGTTATGACACTCAAGTTGACTTTGAAGCAAATATCTCTCCGATAACGACAGCTAATTTCTTTAAAATACAAATAAATAACCTGTTTGGACACAATTTTCATTTATATTTTTCTGTTTGTGTGTCGATCAGTCACACGTGTTTGCCTTAATCAGACCTGAGTTTTGTTGTTGTTTTCATTTCAAGCAGACATCAGAACTGTCAAATTCAACAAATAAGACCAAATTTTTGAATTACAGTGTAGCCCACTTAACAGAATATCTCTTAACTGAATAACCCTGTTAACTGAATATAATTTGCTAACACAAAACCATTTACCATACATCCAGTACAAATTTGACCTGTTAATTGAATATAGGTTATAGAGTAAACTCCTATTAGGCCACACAAAGTAGATCTTCTGTTTCTCAGGCCAATATTTGTAAAACTGCATGCGGGCGAGTGGTTTTTTATTTTATTTTTTATGTCTGTAATTATTTCTTTGCCATCAAAAGTTCAGGTTCTTGATTTATGTTTTAGGCCTCATAATCTATGGAATAGCATGGATGGTCGTGTATTTCATCCCTTGAGAGCAAGAAGGCTTTGCAATGCTTTATCAATTTTTAACTTGGGTAAAATATCACACATAAACCATTTAATTTTTATTTTTTTAAGTTTACATTGGTTATAAAAAGAGAGCATGCTGCAGCCAAAATGACCATGCTGGAGGGCCTGAGAAACAGATTTTTATTTTTTTTTAGGCCTTAATTGAATAAAAAATCTTGTAACCTGTCAAAAAAATACCCTGACCCTCCACAGGTTTCCTTGTTTATAGACCTATTTGGTCTCAGTACATCTAATACAGGTATTTAATCTATTATATCTTATTTGACAGAGCTCATAGAGCTCTGTCAAACAAGAAATAATAGAATAAATGTTAAGTTTCACTTTCACGAAACTGTATCCTATGATAAAACCGATGGCAATTTTTTTTACCAATCCTTTCTGTTGGTCCTAAGGAAGCTTCACACCAAATAAAAATCCTCGGTGCCGTGCAGTTTTGGAGATATGGGCGTCTTAATTTTTTCTATTTTTAGCTCCTGCGGTTCCCACGGGGCTGCAAGAAAATTTTTTTTGCATAAATCAAGTACTTATAACCCAATAATACCTCGTATTAAATTTGGTTCAAATCGGCCTCTGGGTTCAGAAAGTTAAAAAATTTATAGTAATTTATATATTTTTTATTCTTACCAATGACCCAGACATAGCTGGTGCTAACTCTTAAAATATAGGGCCAAACACAAATTTTGCCCCCCAATCCCCAAAATTTGCATCTAAAACCAAAGAAAACATGTCCTGAATGGCCCTCCACACTTCACCTCTACTGCGCATGCGCAGTGTCAAGGACGTTCCGAAATTGGCACCATTAATCATTCTCATAACCAGTGCTATGTACTCAGCGGGGAGGTAAGAGTTCCCAACTCCTGGGAGGGCCATCCCCATCTGGGTCATTGGTAAGTATAAAAAATATATAAATTACTATAAATTTTTTAACATTTTTATACTGTACCAATGACCCAGACATAGCTGAATAGTAAAAAGGCTGGAGGGCCAAGGACATAGAGCAAGATGGAATACGCTCAAAATATAAAATAGAGTCATCCCCTCTAGAGAAAAAGAAGTATTAGGCCTTCTTTCTTATTTATGATAAATTAGAAAGATACAACACCTTCCAAACTTGAGCATCATACATCCATGTACTCTATTAATATCTAGTATAATCCTTATACTAATAATTTTTAAAGTAAGCCAATAAATAAAGTGAGTCTAGAGAATAGAGACTCTTTATACTCCTTAAAAGTGTCTGAGGAATGTATAATAATGTCCGTTGACACGTGCTATATTCAAAAGCTATACTATAAAAACTAAGATCTGAATGAATTTTTAAAACATAAACTTCTCACTAAACAACCATCCCAATAACAGCTCAGAATTACTAACTCCGGAGGAGGTATCCCCTTGTTTTCATAGTAAAACAGGTGACCCAAGGGAACACCCTCCCCCCCCCCCCCTTTTCCTTGCCCTGGGTCAAATAGCCCAGAGCGAAGAGGGAAGCAGAACGGAGTCACTGCCGAAACAGACAGCCTACCTAGCTATAGTAGCAACTGTTAAATGAATGACATTCTGAGCAGTAGATAACAGACCTAACAATAGAGGCCTCCAGAAATGGACTCGATATTTCTGAGATAAAAATTCATGAATGTGGATGGCTGAGTGCAATGAGCAGCCTTCAAAAATCTATAATAGCGACACTATTAATGTAAGCCCAAGATGTAGAAGAACTCTTACTTCATGAGCCGAAATCTCAAACACAACTGCTGAGTCAATGATATACCATAAGCAGTATCGATAGTTAATTGAATCCATTAGCAATAGAATGGAGCGTAACGTCCTTCTATTAGGCATCAAAGACAGAAGAAGCTTACGCCCGTAGTAATAAACAGATATCTGTTTATAAATACATAAACTCTAACCGGACAGAGTAAAGGCCTATGCCCGTACGAAGACGGAAGGACCTTAATAACAATAGGTTCCGGATATTAATTAGGAGCCTGACTCTTATGCCAAAATCCAACATTAATAGTAAAGGAAATAGTGTTTCCGATACTACGAAAGTGAGAATCGTCCACCGATAGTGCAAGAGACTCACTGACTATTCAGAAAAAGAGAAGCCAACAGAATTACTGTCTAAAAGGTCAGAATTTGAAAACTACTGTTTCCAGAGGCTCAAATGATTACTTAACTAAATAAGAACCGAAGTTAAATTCCGTATAGGAATTTAATCTAATGATTCTAAGTCTATTTATCGAAACGTTACTAACTGACTTAGATAAAGAGACATAAGACTCAACTGTAAACTATCATAGAGAGCATAGGTATGAGGTAACATAAACCTATAACCTTAATAATAACAGGCTGTAGTAGATCTTGTCAAACAAGTATACAAAAAAGTTGCAATGGAATACGTGAAGGTTGAGACCTTGCGGGTTGTGATAAAGATGACACGATTTTACCCAGCGAAAAAAGATCCCCTCATGGAGGAAGATTTCGCGTTAAGGACCACAGTAGACATCAGAGTAAATTTACCCACAGTCTCTGTGAAGACAGAGATGCTATCAACAGAAATGTATTGTGGTTGTTTATCTTAGCAATACTAGCTGAAACAACAGCGCAGGAGGATACGCATATCCTACCATTCCGTCCTATTAGATCAATAGAGCGTTAACAACATAAGCTCAGAGATCCGGAAAGCAAACACATACGTCTGCAATTGATTAGCAAGTTGTGTCGTAAAAAAATTATCATTGGGCGCTCCCATTGATAGCAAATCTGATTGAATACTTGTTTGTTGAGAGTCCATTCTGACGGCAACAAGCGACCCATAAGTGAACGGGAGTCCGGTAATACAATCAGACGACCCGGAATATGACGGACCGAAGCAGAACTTGGTGTACTATAACAAACAGAAGGATTCTTTCCATTAAATTGAATAACGGAAACGAATGAGTGCCTCCCTGGTTCCGGAGATACGCCACTACTGTCGAATTAACGGACAGGATTTGGACATGCGTTTCTGAATAATGTTCATCCAATGACATAAAGCAAGCCTAAAAAAACATTATTCCGTGCAAGATAAGTGCTTGCTTAGAGACTGCGGAACCCAAAGACACTGGCACTTCGAATCCGTTGGGATCAATATTATATCCCAACCTGTTTGACTGGCAACCGTCATAACTATAAAACTCGGATCCGGCAACTGCAGTGGCACTCTCTGAGTCAACCACCGAATGTTTGCCCCAGTCTGAATCTCTTGCTACACTAGATAGACAAGAGAACGTGTAAATCGAGCAATTCATGGATTGCTGAAAAGTTGCCGTCGAAGAGAAGCTTCTCCGAGAACGAAGCGACTCTGAGAGAGTTCTTCACCTTACTATCCACGCGCGTGGATGTAGCTAGGGCTGCGTCACGTCTAACCAACTCCAAGCAGCCACTGAAGGGCGGAGTTATACGTGAACAAACTACTGCCCTCAAAAGAAATCACATTGGGGATCATATCCCGGAATTCTTTCTCTTGAAGACGTAATGATAACGCCTCAGTAAGGTGGATTACGTATGATAAAGCGTCTAAGTTAAGTCTATTAGACATCATTGTCGTTTCCAACATTGTGGTTGGAAAAGACATAGACGGCGAAAAAGATTATATCCAGTCTTTAACCACGCCGTCTAGACGCATATGAACTCTCGGTATGCCCTGTTCTGCCAAAATAAATTATTCGCATAAATGATAAAAGGCAGAAATGAGCATTGCGGACAAGAAACTAAACTATCATGCTTGGTAGCAGGCTTATATATATATAGCGTCGATGAATAATACACATGTTCTAATGACATTATTGGACTGTGTCGGTAAGTCAGTGACAATGTCCCTGAACCGATCCAAAAATCCGTGTCCAATGACGCTACAAGTCTCTTATCCAACATCGCAGCAATGTAGTCCGAAATAACAATCACTGGAAGAAAATGCCGGAAGATAGATATGGCAGCTTCCGATGCTACTAAAGGGAAAACTCGAAGTCTTTCGAATCCCTTTCGCCATCCTGTCGGACCCTATAAAGCGTTTGGTCGTCCGTACCTGATGCAACCGCGGACCGCACCGACCCAGCGCCATCGGATAATTCCTGATTCGACCGAGAAACTGTCGATTGCTGGGATGCTGCGAAAAAACTGTGCTAACTCGGATAGCACGTCCATCACTGAGGCCTGTGGAGAAGCGGTCCTACGATGCATTGCCGCTGGAAGCTCCGTGATTGTTACCCCGTGCATACTACTAATATGCGAGCGAACGGAGTGTATAGGCCTCGTGTCCCTTGGCTACCGGATGGCGTGACCTGTTTGCCGTGGAATCACTGAATGACGAAACTGATCGGATACTCGAGGTCATGTAGCCAATGTGCGGTCGTGTGCACTGCTGTGAGGATGAGGAAGCATTATCGACAGTCTCTCGGACTGTCAATATAACGGAGCGTCCCGAGCGACAGACGTATGCTCCGAATGTAAAATATCTGAACCACAACATGCGGTCCCCTATGTTGTTGGACGAGAGAGGGACCTCTCTCGCTCACAGCCCGGACGGACCTGGACAAGCCAGGAACCGGACTAACAGGCTTCCTCCGATCTGTCCTCAATCCACCATCACTGGGTGAGTACTAAAGTAATTATAGTGCTCGCATCACCCAAATCTCCTTCCTAGACCGCAACGGACGAACCCGGCAGCCGAACCATTCGATGAATGTACGCTACACCGGGTGAGCTAGCGAATGTCACTCCGTCGATCCTACAAGGGACCTCTTAGGCGATAGACATATTCCCTGAGCACTTATTGCCGCTAGCTCTTCATTAACTATGACGACAGAGGCACATTTTTGAAAGACATCTCCGTAACTTTTGCGAACAAGAAACCAGAAATGCTTGGTAATAGCAAGCATATAATAATAAATATATAGCATCGTTCAATAATTCGAAAGTTTGTGTGACATTATTGGACTATGTCGGAACTGAGGGACGATGTCCCTGAACCGAACCAAAAATTTCTAAGTCCACCGACGCTATCAGTTTTCTTATCCGGCATCGCAGCATTCTCGTCCGACGAAAGAACCTGTAGAAGATCAAGTCAGATGACATACACAACAGCATATGATGTTCCGAAAGGGAAAGCTCGAAATCCTCCAAATCCCTTTCCGTCGGACCGGATGAAATTTTCGGACGTCCGTACCCGCTTCCGCGGAGCGTCCCGACCCAGCATCGTCGGATAAAACATTATGCGACAGATTCAGTTGTTGCTGGGATGCTGCGATAAGCTGTGCTCTTTAGGATAGCACATCCGTCCCCGAGGCCTGTGCAGGAGCGGTCTTACGATGCAATGCCGCCGGAAGCTCCGTGTACGTTGACTCCTGCACACTTTCCTATGCGAACGTCCGGAGTCTGCAGGCCTCGTGTCCCTGGCTACCGGATGGTGTGACCTGGTCGCCGAGGATTCTCTGACTGGCGAAGCTGACTGGATATCCGAGGTCACGTAGCCAAGAGCGGTCGTGTGCGCTACCATGAGAATGAGGAAGCCTTATTGACAGTCTCTCCGGACTGACTATATGTCGGAGCGTCCCAAGCGGCGGACGTCTGCTCCGAATGTGAAACATTTTGTACCACAACATCTGGGGCCAGATGTTGTTGTACGAGAGAGGGGCCTCTCTCGCTCGCTGTCCGGATGGACCAGAACGAGCTATGAACCGGACTAAAAGGCTTCCTCTGTTCTCCTTCTAATCCGCCGTCACTGGGTGTGCATTTGGTTGATTTATAGTGCTCGCATCACCCCAAAACTCCTTCTAGACCGCAACGGACGAACCCGGCTGCCGAACCATTCGATGAATGGACGCTACACCGGGCGAGCTAGCGGACGTCAAAGGCCGTCGAACCTACTAGGGTCCTCTTAGGCAATTGGCGTATTAACATGAGCACTTTTCCGCTAGCCCTTCATTAATTGTGACGACGGAGGCACACTGTTGGAAGACATCACAGATACATCACCCTAATCTTGATCATCTGAAATAGAAATTGATAAAGTAGAGTGACCCTGCGGGGAAAGGACCGGAATGTCCAATTCCCCACTAACATACCGTGACATACGCTTCCCATGTTGTCATCGAAATCATCAGATACAGAACAGGAGTTAATGCGAGTACACTGACTACATATAGAATGATTATAAAAGTCAGAGGAAGACTTCCTCTTATTACAATTGATCAAAATCCTTTCAATGTGAAAAGAAAACAAAGTCCTGGTACTCGCACCAACTCCTGACAATCAAAATACATAATAATAATATGATCCATTAACATAGAAAAAATAATTAAAATCAAAATATTTTGAAAAAATATTTTTTTCAGAACAGCCCAAGTTTCTGAAAAGTAACGTTGAGCCCCAATGGATCCCAAGCCTAAGTGTGGACAAAAAATTTAAAAATATTTTAAACAATTTATGCAACACTTACGAACAATAATAATGTATCTAGTTATGATTAAATTAACATCAAGATATTATTTTCCAGAAATCCCCCCCTCACACAGAGGGCTGTTGTAAATGTAAACAATGAGTGTAAAAACACTAAAATAAGACTCCAGGCACCCAGGCCCAAAATCAGTTACCAAAAATACACTATCTGACGCAAAACAGAGACTTCCAGGGAAGAAACTGCAGAACATCAGATGGTAGATGCAGAACACAACGCCTAACCACCCATAGGTGAAGACGTAAACATGGGGAAAAGAACAGAATTCATTCTGTTATTCAGCTAAAACTCCCAATAAATTTTAGTAATAATAATTACAGAAACTATGCCAAAAGCATGGGAGAATAGCAAGAGGGGACTTAAAGGAAAGGGAGAGAGGAAAACACTGAAAAATCAGTGTAACTAAATAACAAGAATGACAACAAAATGGCTGCTGCCTCGAAAATAGGTAACTTAACATAATTTCATTAAAAAATTTTAAGTTACAGCCCTGATAATATTCTGTCACACATTATTCCTCTCCTCCTTCTATATCCTTCTTAGAATCACCATTTCACTAATATTTATGTGTCTGGCATCATTTAAACTGAGATTTACAAGCACAAAGATCAGTCAGATGTTAACTGATGAAGGGCCAAACTGAGAATGATTAATGGCGCCAATTTCGGAACGTCCTTGACACTGCGCATGCGCAGTAGAGGTGAAGTGTGGAGGGCCATTCAGGACATGTTTTCTTTGGTTTTAGATGCAAATTTTGGGGATTGGGGGGCAAAATTTGTGTTTGGCCCTATATTTTAAGAGTTAGCACCAGCTATGTCTGGGTCATTGGTACAGTATAAAAATATAGAGATTTTGGGCGGGGCAAAAATTCTTGCCCCTCTCAGAACAAAGGTAAATATTGTCAAACTTCTCTTGAACAAACTTGAGTCTACACCTCAAATGGAAGCTGCATACCAAATATAAAGTCTCTGGTATGGCTGGTTCATGAGCAGAAGATTTTAAAAAATTTTGTGCATTTTGGCCCCACCCCACTCAACAATATGAAGAAGTCCAATTTGAAGAAAAACCCAAATGCACCTATATAACCACTACTTACATGAAATTTAATTAAAATGTGGCCAGTGGTTTAGGAGAAAGAGGCTCAAACACCAGGACGACGGACGACGGATGGACGGACGGCGGACGAAGAGTGATAAGAAAAGCTCACCCTGACTTTCAGTCAGGTGAGCTAAAAAAGCAACAGATAAAAGAAAAATCATAGAGGGATCAGTCAACTCAACATGGTTATGTTTACAGTGAAAGTTAAAAAATTTATAGTAATTTATATATTTTTTATACTTACCAATGACCCAGACATAGCTGGTGCTAACTCTTAAAAATATAGGGCCAAACACAAATTTTGCCCCCCAATCCCCAAAATTTGCATCTAAAACCCAAGAAAACATGTCCTGAATGGCCCTCCATACTTCACCTCTACTGCGCATGCGCAGTGTCAAGGACGTCCCGAAATTGGCACCATTAATCATTCTTATAACCAGTGCCTGGTAAGCGCTATGTACTCAGCGGGGAGGTATGAGTTCCCAACTCCTGGGAGGGCCATCCCCGTCTGGGTCATAGGTAAGTATAAAAAATATATAAATTACTATAAATTTTTTAACATTTTTATACTGTACCAATGACCCAGACATAGCTGAATAGTAAAAAGGCTGGAGGGCCTAGGACATAGAGCAAGTTCAAATAAGCTCAATTATATAAAATAGAGTCATCCCCTCGAGGGTAAAAGGAGTATTAGGCCTTACATGTATCTTTCTTAATTATGATAAATTAGAAAGACACAACACCTTCCAAAATTGAGCATCATAACATCCTTGAACTCCATTAATAACCAGTATAATCATTATACTAATAATTTTTTAAAGTAAGCCAATAAATAAAGTTAGTCTAGAGAATAGAGACTCTTTATACTCCTTAAAAGTGTCTGAGGACTGTATCATAACGCCCGTTTGACACATGATATATTCAAAAGCTATACTTTAAAAACCATGACCTGAATGAATTTTTAAAACATAAACTTATCACTTAAAAGCTATCCCAGTAACAGCTCAAAATTACTAACTCCAGAGAAGGTATCCCCTTGTTTTCATAATAAAACAGGAGACCCAAGGGAACACCCTCCCCCCCCCCCCCCCCCTTTTTCTTGCCCTGGGTCAAATAGCCCAGAGCGAAGAGGGCAGCAGGACGGAGTCACTGCCGGAACAGAAAGCCTACCTAGCTATAGTAGCAACTGTTAAGTGAATGACATTCTGAGCAGTAGATAATAGACCTAACAATGGAGGCCTCCAGAAAAGGACTCAATATTTCTGAGATAAAAATTCATGAATGTGGATGGCTGAGCCCAATGAGCAGCCTTCATAAAATCTATAATAGCGACACTAATAATGTAAGCCCAAGATGTAGAAAGAGCTCTTACTTCATGAGCCGAAATCTCAAGCACAAACTGCTGAGTCAATGATATACCATAAGCGGTACCAATAGTTAATTGAATCCATTAGTAATAGAATGGAGCGTAATGTCCTTCTATTAGTCATCAAAGACAGAAGAAGCTTACGTTCATCCTAATAAACTGATATCTGTTTATAAATACATAAACTCTAACCGGACAGAGTAAAGGCCTATGCCCGTACGAAAACGGAAGGACCTTAATAACAATAGGTTCCGGATATTATTAGGAGCCTGACTCTTAACCAAAAATCCAACCTAAGTAGTAAAGGAAGTAGTGTTTCCGATACTACAAAAGTGAGAATCGTCCACCGATAGTGCATGAAGCTCACTGACTCAGTAAAAAAGACGGCTAACAGAATTACTGTCTTAAAAGGTCAGAATTTGAAAACTACTGTTTCCAGAGGCTCAAATGATTACTTAGCTAAATAAGAACCGAAGCTAAATTCCGTATAGCAATTTAATCTAAGGATTCTAGGTCTATTTATCGAAAAGTTTCTAACTGACTTAGATAAAGAGACATAAGACTCAATTGTAAACTATCATAGAGTGCATAGGTATGAGATAACATAGACCTATAACCTTAATAGTAACAGGCTGCAGTAGATCTTGTCAAACAAGTATACTAGAAAGTTGCAATGTCTAGTATGGAGGGATCAAAAATATCAACATAATGATCCCTACACCAACGACGGAAGAGCCTCCACTTTAGCCGCATAGTATAGCGAAGAAGAGGTTCTCCTACAGTAAGAAACTGCATCCATAGCTCGTCCTGTACCATGCTTGCCGAGCAAGAAGGACCACACAACGGAATACGTGAAGGTTGAGACCTTGCGGGTTGTGATGAAGAAGACACGATTTCCCCAGCGAAAGAAGATCCTCTCATGGAGGAAGTTTTCGCGGTAAGTCCCACAGTAGACCCCTGAGTAAAATTACCCACGGTCTCTGTGAAGACAGAGATGCTATCAACAGAATTGTATTGTGGATGTTTATCTTAGCAATACTTGCTGAATCAACAGCGCTGGAGGATACGCATATCCTATCATTGCGTCCTATTAGATCAATAGAGCGTTAACAACATAAGCTCAGGGATCCGGACATGCAAACACATACGTCTGCAATTGAATAGTGAGTTGTGTCGCAAATAAATTATCATTGGGCGCTCCCATTGATAGCAAATCTGATTGAATACTTGTTTGTTGAGAGTCCATTCTGACGGCAACAAGCGGCCCTTACGTGAAAGGGAGTCTGCTAATAAAATCAGACGACCCAGAATATGACGGACCGAAGCAGAACTTGGTGTACTATAACGAACAGAAGGATTCTTTCCGTTAAATTGAATAACGGAATCGAATAAGTGCCTCCCTGGTTCCGGAGATACGCAACTACTGTCGCATTATCGGACAGGATTTGGACATGCGTTTCAGAATAATGTTCATCCAATGACATAGTGCAAGCCTAAATAACATCATTCCCTGGAAGTTAAGTGCTTGCCTAGAAACTGCGGAACCCAAAGACCCTGGCACTTCGAATCCGTTGGGAACAATATTATACCCCAACCTGTTTGACTGGCATCCGTCATATGATAAAACTCGGATCCGGCAACTGCAGTGGCACTCTCTGAGTCAACCACCGAATGTTTGCCCCAGTCTGAATCTCTTGCTACACTTGATAGACAAGAGAACGTGTATCGAGCAATTCATAGATTGCTGAAAAGTTGCCGTCGAAGAGAAGCTTCTCCGAGACCGAAGCGTCTCTGAGAGAGTTCTTCACCTTACTATCCACGCGCGTGGATGTAGCTAGGGCTGCGTCACGTCTAACCAACTCCAGGTTGCCACTGAAGGGCGGAGTTATACGTGGAAACTACTGCCCTTGAAAGATATCACATTGAGGATCATATCCTGGAATTCTTTCTCTTGAAGACGTAATGATAACGCCTCAGTAAGGTAGTCTACGTATGATAAAGCGTCTAAGCTAAGTCTATTAGACATCATTGTCATTTCCAACATCGTGGTTGGAATTGACATAGACGGTGAAAAAGATAATTCCTAGTCTTCAGCCCCGCCGTCTAGACGTATATGAACTCTCGGTATGCCCTGTTCTGCCAATATAAATTATTTCCTAGAATTGATAAAGGCAGAATAGAGCATTGCGGACAAGAAACTAAACTATCATGCTTGGTAGCAAGCTTATATATATATAGCGTCGTTAAATAATTCAAATGTTCTAAGACATTATTGGACTGCGTCAGCAACTCAGGGACAATGTCCCTGAACCGATCCAAAACTCCGTGTCCAATGACGCTATTAGTCTCTTATCCAGCATCGCAGCAATGTAGTCCGACGGAACAACCTCTGGAAGATAATGCCGGAAGAAATGTATGGCAGCTTCTGTTGTTCCGAAAGGGAAAGCTCGAAATCATCCGAATCCCTTTCGCCATCCTGTCGGACCCTATGAAATATTCGGTCGTCCGTACCTGATGCAACAGCGGAGCGCACCGACCCAGCACTGTCGGATTATGCCTGATCCGACCGAGAATCTGTCGTTTGCTGGGATGCTACGATAAGCTGTGCTATTTTGGATAGCACGTCCGTCACTGAGGCCTGTGGAGAAGCGGTCTTACGATGCATTGCCGCTGGAAGCTCCATGTTCGTTACCCCATGCATACTTCTATTATGCGAGCGACCGGAGTGTGCAGGCCTCGTGTCCCCTGGCTACCAGATGGTGTGACCTGTTCGCCATGGAATCACTGAATGCCGAAGCTGGCCGGATATTCAAGGTCATGTAGCCAATGTGCGGTCGTGTGCGCTGCTGTGAGGATGAGGAAGCAATATCGACAGTCACTCAGACTGTCTATATAACCGAGCGTCCCGAGTGGCGGACATACGCTCCGAAGGTGAAATGTCTGTACCACAACATCCGGTACCATATGTTGTTGCACGAGAGAGGGACCTCTCTCGCTCGCCGCCCGGACGGACCGGACGAGCTAGGAACCGGACTAACAGGCTTCCTCCGATCTCTCCTCTAATCCATCGTCACTGGGTGTGTACTAAAGTCTAACATAGTGCTCGCATCACCCAAATCTCCTTCCTAGACTGCAACGGAGGAACCCGACTGCCGAACCATTCGATGAATGGATGCTACACCGGGTGAGCTAGCGAATGTCAACTCCGTCGATCCTACTAGGGACCTCTTAGGCGATTAACGTAAACCATGAGCACTAATTGCCGCTAGCTCTTCATTAACTATGACGACAGAGGCACACTTTTGAAAGACATCTCAGTAATTTGCGAACAAGAAACCCAATATGCTTGGACATAGCAAGCATATAAAAAATATATATAGCGTCGTTCAATAAATCGAATGTATCTGAGACATTATTGGACTGTGTCGGAACTGAGGGACGATGTCCCTGAACCGAACCAAAAATATCTAAGTCCACCGACGCTATCAGTTTCTCATCCGGTATCGCAGCATCCTGGTCTGACGAAGAACCTCTAGAAGATGAAGTCGGATGACATATACAGCAGCTTATGTTGTTCCGAAAGGGAAAGCTCGAAAGCTTCCGAATCCCTTTCGGAATCCCGTCGGACCGTATGAAATTTTTGGACATCCGCACCTGCTGCTTCTGCAGAGCGTCCCGACCCAGCGTCGTCGGATATTATATTAAGCGACAGAACTTCTGTCGTTGCTGGGATGCTGCGATAAGTTGTGCTATTTGGGATAGCACGTCCGTCACCGAGGCCTGTGCAGAAGCGGTCTTACGATGCTTTGCCGCTGGAAGCTCCGTGTACGTTGACTCCCGCATACTTTCTTATGCGAACGTCCGGAGTCTCCAGGCCTCGTGTCCCTGGCTATCGGATGGCGTGACCTGGTCGCCGAGGATTCTCTGATTGGTGAAGTTGACTGGATATCGGAGGTCACGTAGCCAAGGTGCGGTCGTGTGCGCTGCCATGAGAATGAGGAAGCCTTATTGACAGTCTCTCCGGACTGTGTATATAACGGAGCGTCCCGAGCGGCGGACGTATGCTCCCAATGCGAGACATTTTGTACCACAACATCTGGGGCCAGATGTTGATGTACTTGAGAGGGGCCTCTCTCGCTCGCAGCCCGGATGGGCCTGGACGAGCTATGAACCGGACTAAAAGGCTTCCTCCGTTCTCCCCTCTAATCCGCCGTCACTGGGTGTGCACATTGTTATTTTATAGTGCTCGCATCACCCAAAACTCCTTTCTAGACCACAACGGACGAACCTGGCTGCCGAACCATTCGATGAATGGACGCTACACCGGGCGAGCTAGCGGACGTCAAAGGCCGTTGAACCTACTAGGGTGGTCCTCTTAGGCAATTGACGTATTACATGAGCACTTTTCCGCTAGCTCTTCATTAATTGTGACGACGGAGGCATACTTTTTGGAAGACATCACGGTTACATCACCCTGATCATGATCGTCTGAAAAAGGGAATGATAAAGTAGAGTGACCCTGCGGGGAAAGGGCCGGAATGGCCAATTCCCCACTAACATACCGTGACACATGCTTCCCATGTTGTCATCGTAATCAACACATACAGAACAGGAGTTAGTGCGAGTACACTGACTACATTATACAATGATTATGAAAGTCAGAGGAAGATTTCCTCTTATTACAATTGAACAAAATCCTATCATTGTGAAAAGAAAACAAAGTCCTAGTACTCACACCAACCCCTGACAATCAAAATACATAATAACAAGATCCATTAACCTAGAAAAAATAATTGAATCAAAAACTTTTGAAAAAATATTTTTTCAGAACAGCCCAAGTTTCTGAAAAGTAACGTTGAGGCCCAAAGGATCCCAAGCCTAAGTGTGGACAAAAATTCTAAAAATATTTTAAACAATTTATGCAACACTTACGAACAATAATAATGTATCTAGTTATGATTAAATTAACATCAAGATATTATTTTCAAGAAATCCCCCCTCCCACAGAGGGCTGTTGGAAATGTAAACAATAAGTGTAAAAACACTAGATCAAGACTCCAGGCACCCTGGCCCGAAATCAGTTACCAATAATACACTATCTGATGCAAAACAGAGACTTCCAGGGAAGAAACTGCAGAACATCAGATGGTAGATGCAGAACACTACGCCTAACCACCCATAGGTGAAGATGTAAACATGGGGGAAAGAACAGAATTCATTCTGTTATCCAGCTAAAACTCCCAAGAAATTTTAGTAATAATATTACAGAAAATATGCCAAAAGCATGGGAGAATAGCAAGAGGGGACTTAAAGGAAAGGGAGAGAGGAAAACACTGAATAAGCAGTGTAATCTTGATAACAAGAATGACCACAACAGGCTGTTGCCTCGAAAATAGGTAACTTAACATAATTTCATCAAAAAATTTTAAGTTACAGCCCTGATTATTTTCTGTCACTCATTTTTCCTCTCCTCCTTCTATATCCTCCTTAGAATCACCATTTCACTAATATTTAAGTGTCTGGCATCATTTAAACTGAGATTTACAAGCACAAAGATCAGTCAGATGTTAACTGATGAAGGGCCAAACAAAGAATGATTAATGGCGCCAATTTCGGGACGTCCTTGACACTGCGCATGCGCAGTAGAGGTGAAGTACGGAGGGCCATACAGGACATGTTTTCTTTGGTTTTAGATGCAAATTTTGGGGATTGGGGGGCAAAATTTGTGTTTGGCCCTATATTTTTAAGAGTTAGCACCAGCTATGTCTGGGTCATTGGTACAGTATAAAAATATAAGTGACAATTGGCAAATTACACATGATTTTGTTTTTGCACATTCTTTCCAAACAGCTTTTCAGATTAACTCTTAACCTGCAGAATATTTTTTAACATAGTTTCCATCAAATCTAGTCATTTTACTTTACAGCAGCCATAACTAGATTTGATGGAATTTTTTTGAAAATTTAACTAAAGAAATCATTGGTCGAAAAGTTGCTTCAGTTTATAGTGGCCAATTTGATTTCAAATGCCCAAATTTTCCTTATTTTTGTGGCAAGAGATTTCCTGTTCTGGGCAGAAATATCTGCCAGCAGCATGCAAGGAGTTAACTAGAGGGGGTATCAGTACCCTGTGGCTCACCAACAGGTGGCCAATGTAAACGGGTGGCTGGAGTAAAAAAAAAAGTAAAAAAAAAAAAGTTCAAAACCTGCACACAAAAGTCCAAAATTAAAGAAAATAAGCAGCTAAAGGGTTAAATAATATAATAATAACCCCTAAGAAGCATGGAGATATGCTGCAAGGTAAATCTCCACTTGGGAGAAAGGAAAAAAAAAACATCAAAACCTGCACGCAAACATCAAAATAAGTCTAAAATTTGATTCAAAGGGTTAAAATTAAGACAAAATACCCTGGAAAAGAGTTAAATGTTATAGTGAACCACCATAGCAATATGCAGAAACTCTACACTTGGAAGAAAGGGAGAAAAAAAAAACCCATGAAAACCTGCACGCAAACGTCAAAATAAGTCTAAAAATCTATTCAAAGGGTTAACATTTTTTTAAAAATGCACTGGAAAGATAGCAATGTTATAATAACCACCACTGCAATATGCAGTGAGGTCAACCTCACTTGAAATTGTTTTTTTTTATCACAACCTGTACATAAAAGTAAGAAACTGTAAGCCTAAGTCCAAAAGCTGTACATAAAAGTCCAAAATTGAAGTAATTCAGCAGGAAAAGGGTTAAATAATACAAACATAGCCCTAAGATGCATGTTTACATACAATAGAAAGCATGGACATATGCTGCAAGGTAAATCTCCACTTGGAAGAAAGGAAAAAAAAACATCAAAACCTGCACGCAAACATCAAAATAAGTCTAAAATTTGATTCAAAGGGTTAAAATGAAGACAAAATACCCTGGAAAAGAGTTAAATGTTATAGTGAACCACCATAGCAATATGCAGAAACTCTACACTTGGAAGAAAGGAAAAAAAAAACCCCATGAAAACCTGCACACAAACGTCAAAATAAGTCTAAAAATCTATTCATAGGGTTAAAAAAATTTTAAAAATGCACTGGAAAGATATCAATGTTATAATAACCACCACTGCAATATGCAGTGAGGTCAACATCACTTGAAATTGTTTTTTTTTATCACAACCTGTACATAAAAGTAAGAAGCTGTAAGCCTAAGTCCAAAAGCTGTACATAAAAGTCCAAAATTGAAGTAATTCAGCAGGAAAAGGGTTAAATAATACAAACATAGCCCTAAGATACATGTATACATACAATAGAAAGCATGGACATATGCTGCAAGGTAAATCTCCACTTGGAAGAAAGGAAAAAAAAACATCAAAACCTGCACGCAAACATCAAAATAAGTCTAAAATTTGATTCAAAGGGTTAAAATTAAGACAAAATACCCTGGAAAAGAGTTAAATGTTATAGTGAACCACCATAGCAATATGCAGAAACTCCACACTTGGAAGAAAGGAAAAAAAAAAAAAACCCATGAAAACCTGCACGCAAACGTCAAAATAAGTCTAAAAATCTTTTCAAGGGGTTAAAAATTTTTTAAAAATGCACTGGAAAGATATCAATGTTATAATAACCACCACTGCAATATGCAGTGAGGTCAACCTCACTTGAAATTGTTTTTTTTTATCACAACCTGTACATAAAAGTAAGAAGCTGTAAGCCTAAGTCCGAAAGCTGTACATAAAAGTCCAAAATTGAAGTAATTCAGCAGGAAAAGGGTTAAATAATACAAACATAGCCCTAAGATGCATGTTTACATACAATAGAAAGCATGGACATATGCTGCAAGGTAAATCTCCACTTGAAAGAAAGGAAAAAAACCCCATCAAAACCTGCACGCAAACATCAAAATAAGTCTAAAATTTGATTCAAAGGGTTAAAATTACGACAAAATACCCTGGAAAAGAGTTAAATGTTATAGTGAACCACTATAGCAATATGCTGAAACTAAAAAAAAATTTGAAAAGCCAAAAAATCAAAACCTGTACACAAAAGTTAAAAATATTTGAGAGCGGACGCCGACGCTGACGCCGACGCCGACACCGACATGAGGGCTATGCCATAGGCTCACACAACTAACGTTGGTGAGCCAAAAACCCTTACAGAGAACGTATTTCTAGAAACCAACACTTGTGGGGGGTGAAAATTCACTTTTAATTCTCATCTGAAGTGTAAAGAGGGTAAAGAAAACCATTTATCTTGTTGACATTATCAGGGTGCACTCTGTTAGTTTCCAAGAAAAGGGTCCTCTGAAACACTTGAGTTACCCAGAATTACATACGGTGAACTGTACTTTGCAAAAATTATATACCTCCAGAAATTTTTTGCAGATGTTTTTTTTTTATCTATATAAATTATATAAATATGTTTTTTTTCTTTCTTTATTTCTCTCAGCTTTAGTAAGTTATTTATATGTAAGAAAACTACGTAATGGCACAATTATGCAGAAGCTCATTTCTCATGTTTCACTTTCTGGCTTCCTTCTCTCTGTTTTCAGTTGACTTCTTACAAAAGTTTGTAGAGGAAGAAGTGACTGTTCCCTCAATTTAGCCCCATGACTGATCACTGACTAGTGCCAAAAAATTCAGAAAAAAAATAGGTTTTGAAATTTTATTATTTTTTATCCAGAGTGGGTTTTCTATTCTACATTTCAAAAAGAAGTTCAATGCCAAACTAGACTTCATGATTCTGGAGAATCATGGCTTTTCCCGATCAGATTCCATGATTTTTCATGACCCCACAGTGTCTGATGAATTGTTTTTAACTGTCTCACTGAAATTCCTTCATTGATGTTATGAGAAAGGTGAGTATAGTAGTCTCAAATGACTCAGTTTGATAAAAAAAATTGTTTAGGTAAAAACCATCATTAACGGTGGAGTGGGTTAATATCAATATCGTCGTCCAACAAGTTAATGACCGACAAAAGGAGTTATGTTTGTTTGACACATACCCACTGAGTGCTATGTCTATCTGAAAATGGTACATTTTATCTCAAATGTATCCAAAATATTGATGCCAGGCAGCTTGTAGAGGGTTAACAAGTGCTAACAGGAATATTTATTCATGCAACTTGTAATTTCACACCAAAAACTGCGAATGGCCATTTTTACTTAAAATTTACGAAATGTTTTCAGAGAAATCCAGGGAGAACATGAATTTTAAGCTTTTGATGGGTATCATTGTTTAACCAGCCCAAAACAGGTTAAGGTTTGTCTTTTTTTAATATTCTTATTACTTACTAAAATTTTTCCCTATCAGTTTTGCGTCCGGTAAAAGAAGTTATGTTTCTCTGTGGCATTCCCATTTGTTGTTGTTGGTGTCCAAAAACAGACTATGTTTTCAAATTGTTACCATTTAGCAGCCCATGGAGGGTTAACAAATGCTCACAGGAATATTTTATCCATGCAACCAGTAATGTGACACCAAGTCCTATCAATGGCCATTTTCTGCTGAAAACTTACAAGATGTTTGTAAAGAAATCCAGGGAAAACTTGATTTTTTTAAGCTTTTGATGGGTATCACTATTAACCATCCCAACAGGGGTTAACGCTTGGGTTTTTGAATTACAAAAATGGTCCTCAGTGAATTTCACTTCCAATAAAGGAGATTATGTGTATTTCTCGGGTATACATTGTGTGCTGTGCGTGTCCGAAAACAGCCCATTTCCACAAAATTATGACGCTTGGCAGCCTGTAGAGGGTTAATAAATGCTCATCGGAATATTTTATCCATGCAACTTGTAATGTCACACAAAGACCTGCAAATAGTCAATTTTTCTTGAAAACCTACAAGATGTTTTTTACAGAAATCTACAGAAAATGGGAATTTTAAGCTTTTAAGGGGTATCTCTTTTTATCCTGTCAAAAATGGGTTAAGACTTCGACTTTTGAATACCCTTACTACTTACAAAAATGTTTCTGTATAAATTTTGCGCGATAAAAGGAGGTACTTTTCTTTGAGGCGTACCCACTGGGTGCTGCTGCTGTCGAAAAACATCCCATTTTATCACAATTTTGATTTTTAGTGGCCCGTGGAGGGTTAAGAAATGCTCACCGGAGTATTTTGTCCATGCAACTTGTATTGTCACACCAGGACCTGCGAGTGGCCAATTTTTCTTGAAAATCTACAAGACTCATTTAGAGAAATCCACAGAAAACATGAATTTTTTAGCTTTTGAGAGGTATTGCTGTTTAACCAGCCCAAAACGGGTTAACTCTTGGTTTTTTTAATACCCTTATTACTTACAGAAATGATCCACAGTGAATCCCACTTCCAATAAATGGAGTTATGTTTATCTCCCGTGTATCATCTGGGTGCTTTAGGAGTCCGAAAACAGCCCAATTTTGAAGTTTTGCCAGCCTGTGGAGGGTTACCATATGCATCGCCTAATATCTCTTGTATATGCGTGTCACAGACAGGCTTAATAATGATGAATGTTTTAAAAAAATCTACAAGGTACGTTTCGAGAAAGTGCCTATAAACCCCAATTTTGGCAGTATTTTGCCAATTCTGACAAAATAAGGATTAAATCGAAAATTTTGTACATTTTTAGATTTTGTGACCGTCTATGAGTGTGCAAAATTTCGTGAAAATCGGTTCGAAAATGGCTTCTGAATCGTACAGACAAAATGGGTGGAAAAAAAAAAAAAAAAAAAAAGAGGGAAAAGCCTAAAAGTTAAAAAATTTATAGTAATTTATATATTTTTTATACTTACCAATGACCCAGACTTAGCTGGTGCTAACTCTAACAAAACCAGGGCCAAACACAAATTTTGCCCCCCAATCCCCAAAATTTGCATCCAAAACAAAAAGAAATCATGTCCTAAAGGGCCTCCATACTACGCCTCTACTGCGCATGCGCAGTGACGTAGACGTCCCGAAATTGGCGCCAATTATCATTCTTACTGGCAGTGCCTGGTCAGCGCTATGTACTCAGCAGGGAGGTAAGAGTTCCCAACTCCAGGGAGGGCCATCCCCGTCTGGGTCATTGGTAAGTATAAAAAATATATAAATTACTATAAATTTTTTAACATTTTTATACTGTACCAATGACCCAGACTTAGCTGAATAGTAAACAGGCTGGAGGGCCTAGGACATAGAGGAAAATCCAATAAGCTCAACTATATAGTAAAGAGGTAACCCCTTAAGGAGAAAAGGAGTATTAGGCTTTACATGTATCTTTCTTATTTAATATTAAATTAGAAAGATACACTACCCTTAATAATTGAGCACAATAACATTCATGTTCTCTATTAACATCCAGTATATCCCTTATACTAATTATTTTTAAAGTAAACCAATAAATAAAGTAGTCCAGAGAATTGAGACTCTTTATAGTCATTTAAAAGTGTCCGAGTATTGTATATTAAAGCCCGTTTGACACTTGACATACATATACAAATGCTTCACACCGAGCTACACTTTAAAAATAAGACATGAATGAATTTTAACATTAATATTACACTTTAAAACCATCCCGGAAGCGACTCAGAAATACTGACTTGGAGGAGGCATTCCCTTGCTTTTCACTATAAAGCAGGTGACCTAAGGGAACACCCGCCCACCCCCCCCCCCCCCCCCCCCCCCCCCCCCCCCCCCCTTGCCCTGGGTCAAATAGCCCAGAGCGAAGAGGGCAGCCGGACGGAGTCACTGCCGGAACAGAAAGCCTGCATAACTATAGTTGCAACTGTTTAGTGGATGACATTCTGAGCAACAGATAACGGACCTAAACAATGCAGGTCTCCAGAAATGGACTCAATATTTCTGAGATAAAAATTCGTAAATGTGGATGGCTGAGACCAATAAGCAGCCTTCATTAAATCTGTAATAGGAACACTATTAGCATAAGCCCAGGAAGTAGAAAGAGCTCTTACTTCATGAGCGGAAATCTTAAGCACAGACTGCTGAGAAGAAGATAAACTCTCATAAGCAGTACGGATAGTTAATTGAATCCATCTAGCAATACAATGGACCGAAATGTCCTTTCTATTAGGCATCAAAGACAGAAAGAAACGTTTCCGTCCCTTTCTGATAAACTGAGATCTCTGTTTATAGATACGTAACGCTCTAACAGGACAGAGTAAAGGCCTACGCCCGTCTGAAGACAGAAGAGCCTTAATAACAATAGGTTCCGGATATTTATTAGGAGCCTGATTCTTAGCTAAAAAACCCACATTAGTAGTGAAGGTGATAGTGTTCCCGACACTACGATAGTGAGAATCATCCACCGACAGTGCATGAAGCTCACTGACTCTTCTAGCAGAAGAGAAAGCAAAGAGAAAAGCTGTCTTATAAGATAAGAATTTGAAATCTACTGTCCCAAGAGGTTCAAATGGCTTTTCCTTCAATTTAAGAAGAACCCAAGCTAAATTCCACTTAGGAATTAATCTAAGAGTTCTGGGTCTATTTATCGAAAAGTTTCTAACCAACTTAGATAAAGAGACATTACATCCAATTTGTAAACTATCATGATGTGCATAGGTATCAGATAACATAGACCTATAACCCTTTATAGTAACAGGCTGCAGTTTGATTTCGTCAAACAAGTATACTAGAAAGTTTGCAATGTCTGGTATAGAGGGATCGAATATATCTACAGAATGATCCCTACACCAACGACGAAAAACCTTCCACTTAGCCGCATAGTTTAGCGAAGAGGAGGTCCTCCTACAGTTAGAAATCGCGTCCACTGCTCGTCCTGTAAAGTGTTTGCCATGCAAGAAGGACCGCACAACAGAAAAACGTGAAGGTTGAGACCTTGCGGGTTGTGATGGAGTTGGCGCGATTCCCCTGCGAAAGAAGATCCTCCCGTGGAGGAAGCTTTCGCGGTAGGTCCCACAACAGACACCTGAGTAGATTTATCTACGGTCTCTGTGGCGACAGAGATGCTACCAACAGAATCTTGCATTGAGATTGTTTTATCTTTAGCAATACTTGTTGAATTAACGGCGCTGGAGGATACGCATATCCTATCATTCCGTCCCAAGGGATCGACAGAGCGTCTACTGCAAATGCTCTTGGATCCAGACACGGAGACACATACGTCTGCAACTGATTGTTGAGATGTGTCGCAAATAAGTCTATCATTGGCCGTTCCCATTGGTAGCAAATCTGATTGAATACTTGTTTGTTGAGAGTCCACTCCGACGGCAACAAGCGACCCTTTCGTGAAAGGGAGTCTGCTAGCACATTCAGACGACCCGGTATGTGACGGACCGAAAGAAGAACGTGATGTTCTAGCGCAAACAGAAGGATTCTTTCCGTTAGATTGAACAACGGAACTGAATGAGTGCCTCCCTGATTCCGTATATACGCCACTACTGTCGTATTGTCGGATAGGATTTGGACATGAGCATTGTGAATAATGTCCATCCAGTGACGTAACGCAAGCCAAATTGACATCATTTCCTTGATGTTTATGTGCTTGCACAGGAATTGCGGATCCCAAAGACCCTGGCATCTCGAATCCGTTGGGATTAATGATGCACCCCAACCTGTTTGACTGGCATCCGTCATAATGGTAAAACTCGGATCCGGCAACTGCAGCGGAACTCCCTGAGTTAACCACTGAATGTTTGCCCAAGTCTGAATCTCTTGTTTCACTTGATCTGACAAGAGAACGTCTACATCGAGCGAATGAATTTTCACACTCCAATTCTGAGTCAAGAAAATTTGAAGAGGACGTGTGCGTAACCGCCCCATCGGAATGAGATCCGCGGACGCTCCGCACAGACCTATCAGTCTCATAAATTCTCTCGCTGTGACTTTGTCTGCGTGAAGACAATAGCGAGCGTAACAACTGACTAATTTCGCTCTGGTTAACGGCAGATGAACGAGATTGTTGTGCGTCTCGAAGCTCATTCCCAGATGAGTGAATGACTTGGAAGGCACCAGATCCGACTTCTCCTCGTTTACTATAAAACCGAGACATCGGAGCAATAGAAGAAGATTCTGAACATCGTTCTGAAGCGTTAACTCGTTGCCGTACCTCTGAAGAATGTCGTCCAGGTAGGCCGACGTTACCGCAGACGAATGAGCTCGGAAATAGATCATTACCGAGTTCATTACCCGAGTGAAAGCCCAGGGTGCTAGATTCAATCCGAAGCACATCGCCCGGAATTGATACACCACTCCTAGGACTGCGAAGCGTAGGTACTTTCGGAATGTCGGATGTACCATGACGTGAAAGTACGCATCTTTGAGATCTATGTTGTTGCATAATCGTTCACCCGAATACTCGCTCTGACTGACCGAATCGTCTCCATATAAAACTTCGGAGCGACGATCAGCTTGTTTATCCAGCTCAAATCTATGACTGGACGGAACGAGCCGTCTGGTTTCGGAACCAGAAACAGATGGCTGCAGAATCCCGGAGATTCCTGGTTTTCTACGACCTCTACCGCGTTCTTCATTAAAAGAGACTGCACCTCTGATAACAGAGCGTCTCTTTTCTGCGGATTTGACAGAAGATGAGTCCACTTTGGACTTCGAGTTAATGGAGGCTTTCGTTTGAAGGATATCTTTAGACCTTCCGAAGTCACTCCTCTCACCCAAGGGTCGTCCGTAATCGACGCCCATTCTTGTGAAAAGCTCGACAACCTTCCGCCAACCGGTACACGATAGAGGTTTAAGCCATCACCTCCTGGACCTGCGAGGCCTGCGGTAGGAGAAACCACGTCCTCCACCACCCGCACCTCGCCCCGTCGACCTCGGGGCGTCCGACCGATTGTCCCGGCCTGAAGGACGTCCCGAACGAGAGTCGCTACCCTGACGGTCTCTCGAATAAGACCAAGAGGACGCACCGGAACCTCTATAGGAACCTCTCTTGGGCGCATTAGACCCAGAAGTGCCTGTCTTATTCTTGTCTGCTGTATCCGACTTCTTAGAAGCAGATTTGAACAACAGAGAATCCGAAGCTTTCTTTGTAATTTTATCATAAATAGCAGAAAGCTTGCCGTCAAAGAGAAGTTCTCCTGAGACCGAAGCGACTCTAAGAGAGTTCTTCACCTTAGTATCCACTAGTGTGGATGTAGCTAGGGCTGCGTCACGTCTAACCAACTCCAGATTTGCCACTGAAAGGGCGGAGTTACACGTGGAATAAGCTACTGCCCTTGAAAGAAGTCTTAAAGAGGATTGTATATCCTGAAACTCTTTCCCTTGAAGGCGCAGTGATAACACCTTAGTAAGGTGATCTGCGTAAGATAAGGCATCTAAATTGGCTCTGTTAGACGCAATAGCTGTTTCCAACACCGCGGTTGGAATAGAAGCCGACGACGGTAATGATAGCTCTAAGTCTTCCGCCTCGTCGTCCATACGCAGAGGAACTCTCGGGATACCCTGTCCTGCCGTATCGAATTTATTCCTTGCATTAATGAAAGGCAGGTTGAGAGTATTAGCAGACAAGAAACCTGCTTTCCCCGTCTTGGAAGCAAGTTTAAACATAGCATCGTTCAATAATTCAAATGTTCTTGCAACATTATTGGACTGCGACGGAAACTCGGGAGCGATGTCCCTGAACCGCTCAAAAAATTCAGAGTCCAATGACGCTATAATCCTCTTGTCCGGAACCACAGCAGTCTGGCCCGACGGAACAACTTGAGGGAGAAAGTGCCGGATGAAGTCCACGGCAGCTTTATGTTGTTCCGAAAGGGATAGCTCCAAGTCATCCGTATCCCTTTCACCATCCGGTCGGACCTCATGATGTTCCCGGTCGTCCGCCCCCGATGCTTCGGCAGAGCGTACCGACCCAGCGCCGTCGGATAATTCTCGATCCGACACCGTTTCTGTCGGCTGCTGGGATGCTGCGATAAGCTGTGCTATCTGCACAAGAATGTCCGGCGTCGAGACCTGCGGAGGCGCAGTCTTTCGCTGCTTCGCCGAGGGCAGCTCCGCATCAGATGGCTCCCGCATACTTTTCCTATGCGAACGTCCGGAGTCCATCGGTCTCGAATCCCTGGCTGCCGGATGGTGTGACCTGGTCGCCGAAGAATCCTTGATCGGCGAAGCTGGTAATATATCGGCGGTCACGCAGCCAAAGTGCGGTCGTGTGCGCTGACGAGAAGAGGAAGCCTTAGCAGTCTCCGCGGACTGCCTATACAACGGAGCGTCCCGAGCGACGGACGTATACTCCGCTTGCGACACATTTTGTACCACAACATCTGGTCCCAGATGTTGTTGTACGAGAGAGGGGCCTCTCTCGCTCGCGGCCCGGCTGGACCTGGACGAGCTAGGAACCGGACTCAAAGGCTTCCTCCGTTCTCGCTTACTATCCGCCGTCACTGGGTGTGCATCTATTATGTTTATAGTGCTCGCATCACCCAAAATTTCCTCCTGGACCGCATCGGACGAACCCGGCTGCCGAACCATTCGGTGAATGGACGCTACACCGGGCGAGCTAGCGGACGACATTTGTCTAATCTCCATGAGCACTTTTGCCGCTAGCTCTGAATTCATTTGTGACGACGGACGCACACTTGTAGAAGATAACATGGAAACATCACCCTGTTCTTGTTCCTCTGAAATAGAAACTGAGAGAGTAGAGTGAGCTTGCGGAGAAAGAGCCGGCATAGCCCTTTCTCCAGAAACAACATATCGTGACACACGTTTCCAATGTTTCTCATCCCAATATTCACATACAGGACAGAGATTAATGCGAGAACACTGACTACAATTAATACAATGATCATGAAAGTCAGAGGAAGATTTCTTCCTATTACAATTTGAACAATGTCCATTCATTGTGAAAGGACAACAACAAGTCCTAGTTACTCGCAAAAACCCCTGACACAAAGATACATAATAACATGATCCATTAATAAATGAAAAAACAATTGCAAATCAAAATAATTTTGAAAAAATATTTTTTCAGCGAAGCCCAAGTTGCTGAAAAGTAACGTTGAGCCCCGATGGATCCGATGGCAAAGTGTGGTCAAAAATTTTAAATTTATATTAAATAATTAATGAGACACTTACGGATAATATAAATGTATCTTATAGAGAGATAAACTACAGCAAAGGCAAACAGCCCCCCTCAAAAAAGGCTGTTGCCAATGTAAACAAACAGTGTAAAACACCAGAAAACATGACTCCAGGCACTGAAAAAACTGGCCCGGAATCAGTCATCAAAATTACACTCTATCTGATGCAAAACAGAGACTCCCAGGGGAGAATCTGCAGAACATCAGATGGAAGATGCAGAACACAAACGTTATACACCCATGGGTGAAAACGTAACTATGGGGAAAATAACAGAAAACATTCTGTATCCAAGCAACTCTCCCAGGAAATTTTAGAAATGAACTTTCTCAAAAATATGCCAAAAGCATGGGAGAATTGCATGGGGGGACTTTAGAAGGCTAGGGGAGAGGAAACACTGAATAAGCAGTGCAACATTTAGCAAGAATGACAACAAGAGGCCCATGCCTCGAAAATAGGCAACTTAACATAATTTCATCAAAAAATTTTAAGTACAGCCCTGATTATTTTTTGTCACTTCTTTTTCCTCTCCTCCTTCTATCCTCCTTAGAATCACATTTTCTCCAAAAATTACGTGTCTGGCATCCTTTAAACTGAGATTTACAAGCACAAAGATCAGTGAGATGTTGACTGATGAAGGGCCAAACAGAGAATGATAATTGGCGCCAATTTCGGGACGTCTGCGTCACTGCGCATGCGCAGTAGAGGCGTAGTATGGAGGTCCTTTAGGACATGATTTCTTTTTGTTTTGGATGCAAATTTTGGGGATTGGGGGGCAAAATTTGTGTTTGGCCCTGGTTTTGTTAGAGTTAGCACCAGCTAAGTCTGGGTCATTGGTACAGTATAAAAATATAATAATCCGTAAAATAACAAGTCTTTTCCAGAGGGAAAAGCTAATTAAAAAAAAATAAAAATAAAAAACTGGTCCCAGAGAAGATTTTGTAATAACTGTGATGCTTTTTTTCCCACACCTTCCCCAAGAGTAGGGGGTTCAGCACATTGGTCTTAACAAAATCGAAATGCCCAACCCCAATCATCCACATGAAATTTTATATAAGCATAGAAATGTAAACATTTGGCGTATCTGCAACAAATATAACCTTGGGGATGTTGCAGACAAGAAATTGTAGAAGATCTCCCATGTGATGTTAAGCATGAAGTGAAAAACTTGGTACACAACATATTGCAATCCCAAGCTGCATGAGTAGAACATGTTTGATGGCACTTGGTCACACTACAGGAAAGGGTTCTGTGTTTTATGTAACAGGAAAATGTATCTCATCGGCTCAACTCTTCATCCCAAATTTGCAACACTTGATCAGGTAACTGTGAACTGAATCATGAAAAAGACATGTAGACAGTTGTGAAATTACCCTGGCAATGGTTTCTAGTCAAGTCTTAACTGCTTCGATAGGCAGACAAGACTTGGCTAGAATTCACAACTAAGCCACTGGGGTTACAGACTCTGATGTGTTGGAAGCTCAGGAAAATTCCTAAAAGGTCAATTGTACAAGAATGAGATGCATCAAACTATGATTGCTGTATGTATTCAATATTACAGGATACACTACACTTGGAAATGTGCTAGACTCGCAATGTGTTGAATTGGGATTACACATAAGAACATCATGTAAGGGCGCAGCTAAATGGAGCTCTGTCAAACAAGATATAATAGACTAAATGCTAAGTTTATCTCCAGAATACAGGAAAGTGATACAATCCCTGTTAATTGAATACTCCTGTTAATTGAATAATTTTCACTAGAAAAATGGCTATTCAATTAACAGGATTCCACTGTATAAACAAAGAATACAACACAGATAGAGTACATGTGATAGGAATCAATGGCCCTTGGTGGACTTTTTTTATGTATTTTACACATGCCCTCTGTACTCATGAAATACAGGATAAATTCCAATTTGTCTTACTGCTGAGTCTGCCATTGTCTTGACTCAAAAATACGTTTGGATGGTACAAGACATGAATAGAATGCTAAATTATCAATTCTGTGAAAACTTAAGGTATCATTGCCATCTTTCTTAAAAAGGTGTAGCATAATAATAACATAAATACATACCTTCACAGACAGATCCAGATAATCTATATCCTGTGAAGCATGAACATGTGTAGCTTCCCTCAGTATTCTCACAAACCTGTTCACAGGAATTTGTTGTATTGCATTCATCAATATCTGAAATATACAGAGCAATCAAACATTATCAGAGAGAATCTGAAATCCAAGTTTTCATTTATACAAATTTTGAAGCAATTCTTTAAAATAATAATAATAAACAAATGTTCTGGGCCTGTTTTATTTCTTATTGCTTTAACTCCTTGCATGCTGCTGGCCGACTTTTCTGCCCTGGGCAGGATTTTTCTCACCAATGAAATAAGTATAATTTGGGAACATTTAATCCAATTTCACCCCTGAAAATGAAATGGATTTTTTCACCAATAATTTCTTGAGTTAAATTTGCATACATTTTTCAGATATCTTCGAAAAGCCTGCAATTTTGGTAAATTCAAATTCGACAAGGCCTATAGCTCTGGAAAAATTATTTGAATCGAAGCTTCCTTTCCACATGCATATGTACACATCATACTCCTACTGCACACCAAGCTTTGTAAAAATGCAATGAAAATGCAGGAGGAGTTAGGCAGACAAGCATTTGTGATGGAAATTTTGCTATTACCAAGGGCCATAACCATGTAAAATTGGTCGAATCAAAAATTCCTGACCACATGCACATCTACACTTAACACTGATATTTCAGAACAAGTTTCGTAAAAATCCAATAAAAAATGTAGGAGGAATTAAGCGGACAAGCCTTTGTGATGGACATTTTTCTATTTCGAAGGGCGGCAACCACGCAAAATTTGTCACATAAAAAATTCCAGACCCCATGCTCATCTACACTTGATACTGATACTTCAGACCACGTTTTGTAAAAATCCACTGAAAACTGTAGGAGGAGTTAAGCGGACAAAGTTTGTGATGGAAGGACGGACAGACGGATGGACCAACTTGCAAATTGCCACATCTTTAAAAATGCTAATGGTTCATTTCAACCCATTTAAAGTCGTAACTACAAAATATAATTCTAGAAAATACAACTGTGAGGTAACTATGGCAGTAATCTACTTGGGCTGTTATTTCTGAGGTACATCCAAGATCAGTTTCCAATCCATTGTTGTGTCTGTCAGTGAGCAATTATTGGTCAATTAATCAGAGCATTAGTTAATCAGCTTTTTTTCAGAAAACAAAAAAAAAATAATAACTGGAGTGACGTCACGCATGCAGCCCGACTGTCCCAGGAATGGCAATGCTTAGACGCAAAATAGTCTGAGCCATTTTTTGCAAACAGTTTTCCTAACGAATATGCCATATCTGCACGCGTGATATACAAAATTTGCTATTCAAAGTTTATTTTTTCATTTCTCTACTTCAAAACATATCTCATGACCTATTAATGGAACAAACTTGATGAGCTTGTTCCAATAAGGAGTAATAAGCCATGGTTAGAAGTAAATAAAAAATGAAAAAATCTGAGGTTTCAGAAAAATAATTTGTACTGTTGGCTTCAACTTGTGTTAGGTAAAGGATTAAAGATGCAGAACATAAAGCAATGTTGGTCTATATGAGTCAATTTTCTTTTTTGCATGTAATAACTCCCAATCCTTCAAAATGCAAATGCATTTTGGGAATAATTGCCTGAGTGACACGTGTGTGTATGTGTGTGTGTGTGTGTGTGGGTTTGTCTTACCAACTTTACGAGGTAACTAGACAAAAGAGTTTGCGTGTTTCGCCTTACCGAGGTACAAAAGACAAAAGAAACCCTTTACCTCGGTTGTTTTCCCAGAACTGTACCGGCAAAACGAGGTAGAAACCGTTAGTCCACACAAAGGACAAACAATGGGGTACCTCGGTATGTAGGGTAGACAAGACTGTGTGTGTGTGGGGGGGGGGGGGGGGGGGGGGGAGTTGTGGAACCTATATTGAAACCTGGCCTTTATTACTAGCTGGAAAATACACATATCAACTTTGGTTGAAATCAAATAATCCAAACTGGAGTGATCAGTCAGAAACCAATTGTTTACAGACATGTTATAGGGTGCAGTTTACTAGGAAATTAAAGATAGAATAATAAAAGTTACCCTGTGAGAAATAAATCAGAATTTCCAGTCACAAAGAGTAATTAGTCTCTATAGGTAGGAACAAGCTGATAATGTTAATTCTGTATTGTGTTCTGCCTGTTCAACTGGTAGTGCACAGGGGATTAACCAGCTTGTTCTTTGTTAAAAGAGTTCTAAGCAAGCTAGAAGTCAGTGTGACAGCCTTGCTCTAATCTCATCCATGAGTGATCTCAAAGGACAATGGGCATCACTGCCATTGATTGATTACTGCCTGTGAACTGTTAAAAACACACTTGTCAACTCAGGCTTCCCCCACAGTGAGTTGTTTACCTAGCAACTGTTGCTTGCCTTGGGAAAGGGATATATATTGGAGCACTTGATGACCAGTAGACCACAATTTGACCAGTAGACCACATTTGCTAATTGACAGTCATACTGATCGGACGTGTCTGTGAAAGCTCCTGACTGAACACATCTCACAGCTTGGATATTAACAAAGCCTATTGTTCTCTGTACCACTTCTGTGCACTCTAGTGTAATTTTGTAAGTGTTTATCTTTAACTCTATCTATTTTCTGTCTGCTTTTCTCTGTTAAAACTAAATATACTTCAACGAAATATTTTACCAATAATTTGCTGATAACTTAGACAATAACTGATAACTGAACAGAGTGACATGGCAACTAACTCCACCACTGAACCCACTTCGGGAATGGATTTAATATCGATGATATCTGGATTTCAAAAAGAGATAGCTAGATTGAACGACACTATAGAGGGTTTGCGCTCGGATATTAGGGCTCAAAAAGAACAGTTCGAGAAAGAAAAAATGGAATTAATAAAAGCTTCGACGGAATCAAAAAAGGAAAATAAGTCGGCATCTGGAAAAAAGGGAAAAGGAAGAAATAATTCAGGTTTGGGTTCGTGCCCCAGCAACGGAAACTCTAAACAAAAGGGCAAGGGTGTGGAGTCCAACTCGTTGGGCCCTAAAACGAACACAGTTACGGATATCGCTAATGTTTCTAAACCAGTTGATACAACTCAGCAGTTTTCGAAAACTAATCCTAGCAAGGGGATGGTGGGCAAAACTAATCCGACACCTGTTTCGCCCTTTACAGATAATACCACTGAGATGGGGAGACCTGTGCACGCCATCTCTTTGGAGATACCACCAAATCAGGGCTCGGAACTCGTTACCACCAGTCAAGACAACTGGTTGCGTTCGCTCATAGAGCAAGAGGCAACTACTGTTCCCACCTGTGATGTGGTCAATCGGATTACGCCGCGCCCGAAAAGGAAATTGGATACAGACTTCCAGGAAAATGGCGAGTCCCTGGAAATAGAAATGGTGGCTAAGAAAACCCAGAAAGCGTCGACACACACCGATAACCCGGGTGTTGTTGTCGTTGAGACCTCGGACACCATGGATGTTACAGTAGTAACAACCAGTGCGGAGATCCACAATGGTGGGAAATCGGCAGACAGTAACGCAACGGAAACGATACCGGCGACGCCAACATTCACCACTGGCGGTGGTGTATCTTTTGCCGACAAGGTAAGAGCCCTTTCTAAACAACCTCAAAAGGATAATACGGCCAAACACCGGACGAATAAACAACCACATCAACCGCTGCAAAACCCCTGCGTAGTCGTCACAAGGGTTCCCACAAAGATCAATGATGGGGATATTGATGAAGCCCTGTCGGGATACTCGTGGGGGAGACTAATATCTAAGACTACAGGCAACCCTACGTGGAAAATTAAAGTAAAATGCCCAAATAGAGCCATAAAACTTAACTTCATTAACAAAGGTGTTTGTATAAACGGACAAAAATATGAGACTGAGGAGTATCGTGTTTTGCCTCAGCCCACACAATGTCATAAATGCCAGAAATTTGGCCATATGTCGAACAGATGCAAAGGAGAGTTGCGTTGCATGAAATGCGGCGAAAAACATATAACAAAGTCGTGCAAGGTTTCAACACTGAAATGCCCAAATTGTAACGGGCAACACCCAAGCAATTATCGGGGGTGTCCCCACTACAAAAAAGTTAAAACCGACATAGAACTCAAAGCTATTAATGTCAACAGCGCAGAAAACTCAACCTCTCCACATTCGGTGTGCAGCCTAATGGCTGGTTCAATTTTTAATATAATGAACAAACACTTCGACGTCAGTCTTTCCGACATATGTAAAGAAGATGGGAAAACAGCATCCAAATTATATCGAACTCAAATTTCTTCCTCGCTAATAGAAGCCGCCATAAATAAAATATAAATCACACCCACAACACGTTAACTAGTAAAATTACGTCAGGTACTGAACACTTATGGATAAGTTGAAAATAATTCAGTGGAACGCTCGAAGCGTTAACTGCAAAAGCTCACAGATGTCCAATTACTTCACCAACGTAGATGTAATTGGTATCAGCGAAACATGGTTAAAGCCAAGTAAGACATTTTTGCTAAGTGGATTCAACATCATTAGACGAGACCGTCCCACACAACATGGAGGCGGAGTCGCTCTCCTCATAAGGCAGGACTTAAAATATAAAACGATATCAAGCGATCATCTCAACGCAGAGGTGATTGCCGCTGAGATTGAACTAGATCATAAAAAAGTTGCCGTAATCTCATATTATAATGAACCGAAAAAAACAGTTGACAGCAAAGTCTTTGAATTCTTTGTGAAAAATCACAAACACTGTATTTTCTTAGGTGATTTCAATGCCAAACATCAGGTTTTCGGATGCAATAAAACGGAGCCCAATGGCGACGCTCTCTTCAATATCATCGAACAATTTGATCTTTTTGTATTAAATAACGACCACGACATTACTCACGTCAGTAACAACACCCTCCACCAATCCGACATCCTTGACCTAATTATAACCAGTAAATCACTAACTAATCAAATGCAAGACATATATGTGGGGGACGATGATTTAGGTAGCGACCACCTGCCTGTTCATGCTACATTACACGGTTGCAGCGGACCCGCAAGATACCCCACAATGAGGAGGAGGAATCTATCCAAGATTGACTGGGACCTCTTCAGAAAAATAATTCAGGTTAAAATAAACAAAAACGACCCAATGAATACCTGCGAGCTCGAGCAAGCATGTACCAATCTCAGTGAAGTCATTAACAACACTCTTGATGAGATTTGTCCCAAACAGACAGTTAAACCGCGGGCCAACAGAATAACTGAAACCACACTCCAAATAATAAAACAAAAAAGAAAGGCCTTCCGTGCATACAAATCAGAAAAACTTCCAACTAAAAAGGTCGAACTTAAAGCCGTGTATAATCGCCTCCACGGCGAAGTTAAAAAAGCAATAGCAAACGACAATCGCGTGAGATGGAAAAAAGCAACGGAAAATCTAAATGGACTCAGGGAGACTAAAAAGTTTTGGGATACTTTTAAAACCCTTACTGGACAAAAACATAAAGACGCCAACAGTAAGGCGCTAAAGATCAACGATGGAACTATGGCCCTGGATGACAGGGCGAAGGCTAGCGCCTTTGCTGAGCTCCTTAAGAAATATCATCGTCCACATGAGGGCGATAGGTTTGATGACGAGTTCAAAGAAAAAGTAAACAAATTTGTTCAAGACAACAAGACAACGTTTAACGATGCCAACTTCAGCCAAACGCCCGAGGACGGTGATGGCCATGAACTCACGGAACCGATAAGCAAAGAAGAAGTGGCTAACACAATTAAGAAATGTAAGTCTTCTTCTTCCCCAGGAGGGGACGAGGTCTCATACAAAATCCTGAAACAATGTCCCAACACTTTTTTCGGTAGACTCACTAACCTCCTAAACTGCTGTCTCTCTAGTGGATACTTCCCAAAATGTTGGAAAGTAGCTACAGGAGTCATGATACCCAAACCCGACAAGGATTTGAGCAACCCAGCTAATTACCGCCCAATCAGCCTACTCAGCTGTATTGGAAAAATTTTCGAACGGATTCTCACGACTAGACTCCGCAGCCATCTCGAATCAATCAGCTTTTTCAATAAGTGGCAAAGGGCATACAGGAGCCAAAGAGAGGGAATCGAGCATGTTTATAGACTGGTAGATTATATGAAAACGGCGTTCAGTCAAAATGAAATAGGAACCGTCCTATTACTCGACGTAGAAAAAGCGTTTGACTCTGTCTGGCACAATGGCATGAGATACAAACTAGCTAAAATGGGGCTACCTACCAAAATTCTAAGGATCATATCATCATTTTTATCTGATCGAAAAATCAAAGTGAGAGTCAACCGCGAAGTGTCAGCCGAGGTAAAACGCTTCTATTTATAATATATGTGAATGACATTGACAAACTAGGGAAGAACCATGTTGAACTATCTCAATTCTCAGACGACAAAGGAATGTGGACGGCCAGTAAGTCTGGAAACATAATACAAAACCGCCTGCAGGATACCATCCGCGACCTGCAAGACTGGTGCGCTCTGTGGCGCATCAAGCTAAATGCCACGAAAACACAAAGAATCACATTCTATAAAAAACAAAGGAAAAAGCCTGTCCCTAATATTGAACTTAAGCTTTACGATCATAAACTTGAAGCTAGTAATGAGGCAAAGTTTCTGGGATTCAACCTGGATAGCAGTCTCAATCTAAACAATCACATAAACTCAGTCACCGTCAAAGCCATTAAACGCATCAATTTCCTGAAAATGATCAGAGGTAAAAATTGGGGAGCCAATAAAGAAATTCTCCTCAATCTTTACAAATCATATATACGCCCAGTGCTAGAGTATGGGGCCATAATAACAAGTGACCTGAATAAAACCAACACTGAAAAACTACAACGGGTCCAAAATCATGCCATGCGCGTGGCTCTGCGCAAGCCCACGTGGACATCGATAAAACAACTTCACGAGATAGCAAAAATAGACACTATAGCAATGCGCTTAAAAGATCTTCAAAGCAAAACTCTAAATAGACTTCAAGACAGCGAATTAATAATAGAACTCAATGCGCATCGCGTCCTCAATAGGAAAACTAAATAATCTGGGGCTTGTCTATCGAAAGGGTTAAAGATTACATCATTGTGATGGGGTGAGCCAGGCATTCTGTGACCTAAATTAGAACTGGCTGCGGGTGACACGATACGCACGAAAGCTTGCCTCTGTTACCAGTGGGAGTTGCAAACAGCGAGGAAAATCTCCACCTGCTGCCGGGTCTCCCCTCCTTGAGATATAAATCTCGGGGAAAAAATGCTGGCTTCCCCATCCAAAAGGACGGAAAAGGTGTAAATTAAAAACCGAATTGCTCTAATTTCCAGCTCTCTATCTTTTTCTACCTCCTCTATCTCATCAGACACACGACCAAACTGAATGACAAACTATGAGGGATTGAAACAATCCTCAAGCAAAGATGTGCAGAAAACCTAACAAGACCAAGGCAAGGATTGAAACAATCTTGCCAGCAAACAGCCCTTTTAAGGGCTTTTTTTTTTTTTTTTTTTTGTGGGGGGGGGGGGGGGGGGGGGGTGGAGGTCATTTGGAATTCCCGAAGGATAACCAGATACCTCAAATCACATACGGCATCCTATCTCCCAGAAGGCTTGATGGATGACTCCCGGTTTTTTTTCAAACTAAACTGTTGGAGCTTTCTCCATTCCTTTTTTGTAACCGCTATGGTCATATACCGGGGCCGCTACCAAACCGGCGTTGCTGTTTGGTTTTCTTTTTTCTTTTTCCCTTAAAATTGCCATCGCACAACATTATATTCTGGCTCGCCACCATGGTGGGACTCAAACCTCTACCATCGCCAAGCTGGAACTGAATAGAGCCCACTCCAATAGTCTTAATGGCGTTGAGGGTTTGGTCTTTGACAATCTATCACTCCAATGCAAACTGCCAGGAATTCTAACCGCGTGCATACCCCTTCAAACCCCATTTGAGGCAATAGGAAAGCTAGGCCTGTGTGATCCAAGATCCAAGTGAAATAAAATAAGGCTAACCGGGTCGCAAGGGATTTGTAAATCCCACATCGTCCCTGCGCGCCTTCGGCGCGCTAAAACCTTTCATTCATTCATTCATTCAGTAGACCACAAGCTGACCATCAAGTGTGAAAATAAATATTTACAGTTTGTGTTCTTTTCCTTCAAGGTAAGTCCAGTTATATTTTTCCTATAACTAATTATGGTGGAATAATAGTCTTGATATTTCCTCGCTCAACTCACCCAAACATTTATACAATATAAATGTTTGGCTGGGTTTAGCAAGGAAATACACCAGAAAACAATAGCAGTTCACGCGGGGTAATAATGGAATTTGTAAATACTTTCAGTTGGGAAATTTAATTATATTTTATTGTTTGTAAAAACAATACAGCCTAAAAGTTGAATAGGGTACTGAACCTGTTAGGTTATTTTAACTTAAATATTATGTGCACAGAATTGAGAATTTATTATCTGTGATAACTTGCCTTAGAAAGCGTGTATTGCCTACTGTAAGGTAGATTATTATGTGTGAAAATTTAGTAAGGGATATTGCTGAACCGGTCCTGTAGAGAAAATGTGTATTGCCTATTTTAAGGTAAATTATTATTATGGTGGATATTTAGGAAGGGATGTTACCAAACCTGTCACGCAGACATTTCATTAAGTTTTATTTAAATTAGTGTATTGACACAGGATCTAGAATCACAGGCAGAATATTGGTACTTGGTAATCTAAAAGTTTGTAAAAGCTTGCAGTGAGTTATTTGGGTTTTGCTTCACAAGCCAATGAAGCGAAAGGAGCCTGGAGCTTTATTTCCTTCATTTGCTTGGAAGCAAGCTACCACGTTCATCATTATTTTCAGTTGTAAAGTTTGCTTCACAGAAGGTGACCTGGAGCCTTACTTCCTTTACTTTGAAGTAAACAAGATCCAAGTTTTATTCAGACCATGGTAGTTTTCTAGTCTGCTCTTCAAGCCAATGAAGTGAAAGGAGTTTACTCTACTTCCTTCATTTGCTTGAGAGCAAACTATTTTTGTAAGTAGATAATTTTTTTGTTACAATTTATTAGTCTAGTCTAAAATCTTGCATTGGAGGCAATTCTGGAACAGAGCTGATGAAGGCTCTGTCTCCAGACTTAACTTGAAGGTAATAAGTGTTTGTGAGTGTGTGTGAAAAAAGGGAAATATCTATTTTTACATTTTGCGTGGTACATAATGATTGGCAACTACCAACTCAAAAAGAAGTGTTATAGAATCGCCACAATTTATCACGTTACCTTGACCAGTCGGGTGGTTAATTGTAAGAGTTCCGTCCGGAGGAACTTGGGGTATTCTTTAATGTTTGATTACGGAAAGCATATCTTATGTGAGTCATGTAAACACATAATTGTTATAATGTATATATAGACCACAAGCTGACCATCAAGTGTGAAAATAAATATTTACAGTTTATATTCTTTTCCTTCAAGGATTACCCAAATTAAAGAGTACCCCCCCAAGAAAAAAAGAATCCCACAGAGAGTGACCCTACGACAGTCAGATGGATGGACCGACAGATGGATGGATGAAAGTCATGACTATAGCTCTGATTATAAACATTCAGGCTAAAAATGCATTTTGTACCAGAGAAAAAATATTGCATGAATGGACCTGGGTGAGGAGGAGGTGGGGGGGGGGGGGGGTGAGGGGTGGGGGGAAGGGGTGGGGGGGTGTTAGGGGAGTCCATTTTTTTTTCCACATGTGGTCAGTCTAAATCCTTCAGAATGCATTTTGAGCAGAAAAAAAAACTAACTGACACCAGGGGGGTGGGGTGGTGGTGTTTGTCTGGGTTTTTAACCACAAACTTTAACCAAAACTGTAAGAAAGCAAAAATGCACTTTTGACGAAAGAAAAAAAAAGTGCCTAATTGGGGAAGGGGGGGGGGGGGGGGGGGGGGGGGGGGGGGAGAGAGGCGGTGGTGTTTGTCTGGGTTTTTAACCAAAACTGTAAAAAAGCATTTTTGACAAAAGGAAAAAAATGGTTCTGCATGTAGGGACTGTAAATAGTTCAAAATGCATATTGGAGGAAATAAAAAAAAAAATGCCTAATGGGGGAGGAGAGGGGCAGTGGTGTTTGTCTGGGTTTTTAACCAAAACTGTAAAGAAGCATTTTTGACGAAAGAAAAAAAAGTGCCTAATTGGCTCCTGGCGGGGTGGGGTGGGGGGGGGGGGGGGGGGTACATAAGTTTAAAAAAAGGTTCTGCATGTAGTGACTATAAATAGTTCAAAATGCATATTGGAGAAAAGAAGAAAACAAAAAGCCTAATTGGGGTGGGAGGGGTAGGGGGGTGGTGGTGTTTGTCTGGATTTTTAACCACAAACTTGGAGTGATCCTACCAAGCTACAATGAAATCCCTTCATAATTATGGCCTGTGGAATATTCTAAAGGTTTTCGGGCTTCAGGCCTCTGTTGCCGTCACAGTTGCCCAAAAGGGGACGTTCTCATCTAGACATTATATGAAGTCAACCTATCAAGTTACAATGAAATCCCTCCATAAATATGACCTGTAGATTGTACTAAAGGTTTTCGGGCTCCGGGCACCTGTTGCCATCACAGTTGTCCAAACGGGGACATTCTCATGTAGACATTATATGAAGTCAACCTATCAAGTTACAATGAAATCCCTCCATAAATATGATGTGTAGACTGTACTAAAGGTTTTTGGGCTTCGGGTTCGGGCAGCCATCATGGCTGAATGATCGCAACCAAAAGAGGACATTCTCATCTGGGCATCATGTGGATTGATCCTACAAAGTTACAATGAAATCCCTTCATAAATATGACCTGTAGACTGTGCTGAAGGTTTTGGGGCTTCTGTTGCCGTCACAGTTGCCCAAAAGGGGACGTTCTCATGTAGACATTATATGAAGTCAACCTATCAAGTTACAATGAAATCCCTTCATAAATATGACCTGTAAACTGTGCTGAAGGTTTTCGGGCTTCTTGCACCTGTAGCCGTCACAGTTGCCCAATCACGTCCAAAAGGGGACTTTCTCATGTAGACATTATATGAAGTCAACCTATCAAATTACAATGAAGTCCCTCCATAAATATGACCTGTAGACTGTGCTAAAGGTTTTCGGGTTTTGGGCTCGGGCAGTCGTGACGATTGATAAAAGGTTCCACATGTAGTGACTGTAAATAGTACAAAATGCATATTGGAGAAAAGAAGGAAAAAAAAGCCTAATTGGGGGGTGGGGGAGGGTGAGGGGGGTGGAGGTAGGGGGTGGTGTTGTTTGTCTGGGTTTTTAACCAAAAACTTGAAGTCATCCTACCAAGCTACAATGAAATCTCTTCATAATCATGGCCTGTGGAATATTCTAAAGGTTTTCGGACTTCGGGCCTCTGTTGCCATCACAGTTGCCCAAAAGAAGACGTTCTCATCTAGACATTATATGAAGTCAACCTATCAAGTTACAATGAAATCCCTCCATAAATATGACCTGTAGACTGTGCTAAAGGTTTTCGGACTTCGGGCACCTTTTGCCGTCACAGTTGCCCAAAAGGGGACGTTCTCATGTAGACATTATATGAAGTCAACCTATCAAGTAGCCATCACAACCTATATGCAGCCGTCACAGTTGCCCAATCACGTCCAAAAGGGGACTTTCTCAAGTTACAATGAAGTCCCTCCATAAATATGACCTGTAGACTGTGCTAAAGGTTTTCGGACTTCGGGCACCTGTTGCCGTCACAGTTGCCCGAAAGGGGACATTCTCATGTAGACATTATATGAAGTCAACCTATCAAGTTACAATGAAATCCCTCCATAAATATGAAGTGTAGACTGTACTAAAGGTTTTCAGGCTTCGGGCAGCCATCATGGTTGAATGATCACAACCAAAAGGGGACATTCTCATCTGGGCATCATGTGGACTGATCCTACGAAGTTACAATGAAATCCCTTCATAAATATGACCTGTAGACTGTGCTGAAGGTTTTTGGGCTTCTTGCACCTGTAGCCGTTACAGTTGCCCAATCACGTCCAAAAGGGGACTTTCTCGTGTAGACATTATATGAAGTCAACCTATTAAGTTACAATGAAATCCCTCCATAAATATGACGTGTAGACTGTACTAAAGGTTTTCGGGCTTCGGGCTCGGGCAGCCATCATGGCTGAATGATCGCAACCAAAAGGGGACATTCTCACCTGGGCATCATGTGGATTGACCTGTAGACTGTGCTAAAGGTTTTCAGGTTTTGGGCTCGGGCAGTCGTGACGGTTGATAGATCACGCCCAAATGGGGAAATTCTCATGTAGACATCATACAGAGTCATAGTATCAAGTTACAATGAAATCCGTCCATATTAAACATGACCTGCAGACTGTGCTAAAAGTTTTTGGGTTTTGGGCTTGGGCAGCCATCTCGGTTGACGGTTGACAGATCATGCCCAAACGGGGACGTTCTCATCTAGGCATTATACAGAGGCATTCTATGAAGTTGCAATGAAATCCTTTCATAAATACGACCTGTAGATTGTGTTAATGGTTTTCGGGTTTTGGGCTCGGGCAGCCATACCGGTTGACCGATCACGACCAAAAGGGGACATTCCCATGTAGACATGACCTAAATTTCGTGACGATCAGACAAGAACTACCGTGTATAGCCTGTACTTGAAGGTTGAATAAAAAACTTTAATCACAAACTTTAACCAAAACTCCAAATGTCAACTAAACAGGAAAAGAAAAAAAAAAAACACTTGAACCTTCAGTAAAATACTTTAACCACAAACTTTAACCAAAACTCTAAATGTTAACAGACGGACAGACAAAAGTCATTACTATAGCCCTCACTGTAAACAGTCAGGCTAATAATAAAAATGCCGCTCAGGATCACAGATCCAATGTCGAGTTGTGACCTTGACCTTTGACCTGGCGAGTCCAAGGTCAATAGGGTTCTTCCTCGCACCAAGGCCAACACACCAATGAAGTTTCATGACTCTAGGTTGAACCACTATCAAGTTCTCATCCGGAAACCAATTGTTGCGATATGGTATGTTCAAGGTCACTGTGACCTTGACCTTTGACCTGGTGAGTCCAACATCAATAGGGTTCTTCCTCGCACCAAGGCCAACACGCCTGTAAAGTTTCATGGCTCTAGGTTGAACCACTATCAAGTTATCATCCGGAAACCAATTGTTGCGATATACTATGTTCAAGGTCACTGTGACCTTGACCTTTGACCTGGTGAGTCCAAGATCAATAGGGTTCTTCCTCGCACCAAGGCCAACATACCTATGAAGTTTCATGACTCTAGGTTGAACCACTATCAAGTTATCATCCGGAAACCAATTGTTGCGATATACTATGTTCAAGGTCACTGTGACCTTGACCTTTGACCTGGTGAGTCCAAGATCAATAGGGTTCTTCCTCACACCAAGGCCAACACACCTATAAAGTTTCATGACTCTAGGTTGAACCACTATCAAGTTATCATCCGGAAACCAATTGTTGCGATATACTATGTTCAAGGTCACTGTGACCTTGACCTTTGACCTGGTGAGTCCAAGATCAATAGGGTTCTTCCTCGTACCAAGGCCAACACACCTATGAAGTTTCATGACTCTAGGTTGAACCACTATCAAGTTATCATCCGGAAACCAATTGTTGCGATATACTATGTTAAAGGTCACTGTGACCTTGACCTTTGACGTAGCGAGTCCAAAATCAATAGGGTTCTTCCCCTCACCAAGGCCAATCTACCTATGAAGTTTCATGAATGTGAGTTGAACCATTATCAAGTTATCATCCGGAAACCAATTGTTTAAGATTTACTATGTTCAAGGTCACTGTGACCTTGACCTTCGACGTAGCATGCCCAAAATCAATAGGGTTCTTCCTCCCACCAAGACCAACCTATGTATGAAGTTTAATGAATGTGAGTTGAACCACTATCAAGTTATCATCCGGAAACCAATTGTTTACGCCCGCCCGCCCGCCCGCCCGCCCGCCCGCCCGCCCGCCATTCACCAAACTATAAGTCGAGTTTGACTTCGTCACAACTCGACTAAAAATGCCGCTCAGGATCACAGATCCAATGTCGAGTTGTGACCTTGACCTTTGACCTGGCGAGTCCAAGGTCAATAGGGTTCTTCCTCGCACCAAGGCCAACACACCTATGAAGTTTCATGACTCTAGGTTGAACCACTATCAAGTTCTCATCCGGAAACCAATTGTTGCAATATGCTATGTTCAAGGTCACTGTGACCTTGACCTTTGACCTGGTGAGTCCAACATCAATAGGGTTCTTCCTCGCACCAAGGCCAACACGCCTGTAAAGTTTCATGGCTCTAGGTTGAACCACTATCAAGTTATCATCCGGAAACCAATTGTTGCGATATACTATGTTCAAGGTCACTGTGACCTTGACCTTTGACCTGGTGAGTCCAAGATCAATAGGGTTCTTCCTCGCACCAAGGCCAACATACCTATGAAGTTTCATGACTCTAGGTTGAACCACTATCAAGTTATCATCCGGAAACCAATTGTTGCGATATACTATGTTCAAGGTCACTGTGACCTTGACCTTTGACCTGGTGAGTCCAAGATCAATAGGGTTCTTCCTCACACCAAGGCCAACACACCTATAAAGTTTCATGACTCTAGGTTGAACCACTATCAAGTTATCATCCGGAAACCAATTGTTGCGATATACTATGTTCAAGGTCACTGTGACCTTGACCTTTGACCTGGTGAGTCCAAGATCAATAGGGTTCTTCCTCGCACCAAGGCCAACACACCTATGAAGTTTCATGACTCTAGGTTGAACCACTATCAAGTTATCATCCGGAAACCAATTGTTGCGATATACTATGTTAAAGGTCACTGTGACCTTGACCTTTGACGTAGCGAGTCCAAAATCAATAGGGTTCTTCCCCTCACCAAGGCCAATCTACCTATGAAGTTTCATGAATGTGAGTTGAACCATTATCAAGTTATCATCCGGAAACCAATTGTTTAAGATTTACTATGTTCAAGGTCACTGTGACCTTGACCTTCGACGTAGCATGCCCAAAATCAATAGGGTTCTTCCTCCCACCAAGACCAACCTATGTATGAAGTTTAATGAATGTGAGTTGAACCACTATCAAGTTATCATCCGGAAACCAATTGTTTACGCCCGCCCGCCCGCCCGCCATTCACCAAACTATAAGTCGAGTTTGACTTCGTCACAACTCGACTAAAAATGAAAGAATGAAAACAAACCACACATTCCCTGCATCTGGGGCAGTTTGTGCCAGAGTAACTCCAATACATGGTGGGGTGGGGTGATTCACTGGATGCCTATTAAATTTCCACTGATAATTCTAAGAACAAGAAGTACTGGCAAACTCATCTCGTGGACAACAGGGCACAACCCGGTGGCTTAAGAGATGAAAGTTCTGGGTGTACTTTTAATAACCTTTTATGAAAAGTTATAGATATTTTGGTGATGAAGAAAAGTCCATGCACATGTTCCGCAGGTGATAAACAGACATCGCAAGTTCACAAGTCTTTGATGTTTTACCAACTATTGTCCAGGTATATGGCTGTAGAAGAGAAATATGAGCATATTTGGAGCTCTTACATTACTGAAAATTAAATTGTCTACCACCACAAATGCGACTTCGTCTGTATCATTGCAAAAATATGACAATGTTAATTGCTTCAAACAAAGCTTTATGTTCAGAATCCTGTTACACCTATACTAACATGATCCTTGTGAGGAGCTACAGAAAATGTTTCCAGTACATGTAATTTAGTTCAGAAAACCCCTCACATGAACGAGTGTGAAAAACAGTTTATTACTTTCCAAAGTGTGATTTACTGGGATTTCCAGGTTTGATTATAAACGATAACTTCACAAGTGAATTATGCAATCAACAATTGGGTCATGTATCCATGCATGCAAACGAAGACACTTTGCCATGAGTGTAGTGGGTCATTGTTTTTTGTTTTTTAACCCTTTACCTACCATAAAAAGCAGACGACACTTGCAAAAATAATTCTTGAATAACTATTATTTTCATTTTTTGTCTCAGAAACATAGGTTATGACCCATCATTGGAACGAGCTCAACAAATATAGGTTATAAACATGCTCATTCCAATGAGGGGTGATAACCTATGTTTTATGAGACAAAAAATAATGAAAATTAATTGGCGATTTTTTAATATAGCGCTGGCCGTTACGTTAGGTAAAGGGTTAAATAATATAATTATCGTTAATAATGAAAAGTAATAAACAGAGTAATCGCTTGACTGGACTGGTTACGTGAAATAATTCATTCGAGGCGAGGGACTATATTGTAAAACACTTGTGTGCATTCGCACACTCGTGTTTGTACAACGTCCCTCACCTCTCAGGAATTATTTCATGTAACCATTCCAGTCAAGCGATTACTGTCTATATCATTAGTCATCAATTTTATTTCATTGGTCTCACCTGAACATTTTTCATCAATCAGTTCAAAACCTGATGGACATGAGGAACAATTATATGCTCTGTCAAACAATGCCTGTTGATCAGGAGGAAGATCTGTGCAGTTTGTATGCTCAGGACACGGATTCTCTTCACAAACTGTTATAACTGAATCACATCTGTCGCCTGTAAAATATTTACATTTGATATAAGTAATATTTTTGCAGAGAGGAATCCAATTAATTAACTCTTTGCATGCTGCTGGCAGAGATTCCCGCCCAGGACAGAATTTCTTTTGCCACTGAAATAAGGATAATTGGGCAAATTTATTCAAACTTTCCTCTGGTAAATTGATTGGATTTTTTCACAAATGATTTCTTGAGATAAATTTTGATGACTTTTTCATCAAAACTAGTCACAGCTGCTTTACAGGAGCAATGACTAGATTTGATGAAAAATATGTTGAAAATACTCTGTGGGGTAAGAGTTATTAAACCTTTTAGTCAGTTATATAGCTGTAAGTATATTTTTCATAAAAAATTTTGTAAAAGAAAAGACTGAATGAACATGATGGGGTCTTTTGGGGTAGTTAATATCCATGAGACGGGAAAAAGAACACATGCATCCAAAAGTGAAGAAGGACCCAAACAAAAAAGCTATTAATTGAAAGTAGAATATGCTTTCATGTTTGAAATTCACCAAAAAAACCCATTTCCACAAACAATTCCAATGAGGGGTCATAAGCTGAGTTTGAATTCTTTTTGAGAATAGTACTGGCTGATTTTGGCCATCACATTCAATAAAGAGTTGATACAGATTAGGTTTACACCAAGGCTATACAGTGCACAAGGTATGTTACTCCATCAATAATGAAACTATTGTATAAAGAGAAAGTGTGACAGACCCTGTATAGTGTCCAATGCATTATAAAAAATTGGTAACTGCCATAACACACACTACATGAAAATTTACACTCACTAAGGCTGCACAATGCACTGAGTTAGTCGCATAATAGAGAATCTTTTAATTCTAATCAAAAAGAAAAAAGTGACTAACCTATGGATTGCACAGAGTAGTCTGTAAGCTAACATACATGGACTAACCATAGGCATTGCACAGGATAGGTCGATAGACTGCCATATTACACATTAAATAAAAATATACAATGAACTACAGTTAGTCTACAGTTAACACTCACTTCATGGTTAGCCGCACCTATGATGAAAGTTGTAAAAGTTAAAAAATTTATAGTAATTTATATATTTTTTATACTTACCAATGACCCAGACTTAGCTGGTGCTAACTCTAACAAAACCAGGGCCAAACACAAATTTTGCCCCCCAATCCCCAAAATTTGCATCCAAAACAAAAAGAAATCATGTCCTAAAGGACCTCCATACTACGCCTCTACTGCGCATGCGCAGTGACGCAGTCGTCCCGAAATTGGCGCCAATTATCATTCTTACTGGCAGTGCCTGGTCAGCGCTATGTACTCAGCGGGGAGGCAAGAGTTCCCAACTCCAGGGAGGGCCATCCCCGTCTGGGTCATTGGTAAGTATAAAAAATATATAAATTACTATAAATTTTTTAACATTTTTAAACTGTACCAATGACCCAGACTTAGCTGAATAGTAAACAGGCTGGAGGGCCTAGGACATAGAGGAAAATCCAATAAGCTCAACTATATAGTAAAGAGGTAACCCCTTAAGGAGAAAAGGAGTATTAGGCTTTACATGTATCTTTCTTATTTAATATTAAATTAGAAAGATACACTACCCTTAATAATTGAGCACAATAACATTCATGTTCTCTATTAACATCCAGTATAACCCTTATACTAATTATTTTTAAAGCAAGCCAATAAATAAAGTAGTCCAGAGAATTGAGACTCTTTATAGTCATTTAAAAGTGTCCGAATATTGTATATTAAAGCCCGTTTGACACTTGACATATACAAATGCTTCACACCGAGCTACACTTTAAAAATAAGACACGAATGAATTTAAACATTAATATTACACTTTAAAACCATCCCGGAAGCGACTCAGAAATACTGACTTGGAGGAGGCATTCCCTTGCTTTTCACTATAAAGCAGGTGACCTAAGGGAACACCCGCCCCCCCCCCCCCCCCCCCTTCCCCTTGCCCTGGGTCAAATAGCCCAGAGCGAAGAGGGCAGCCGGACGGAGTCACTGCCGGAACAGAAAGCCTGCATAACTATAGTTGCAACTGTTTAGTGGATGACATTCTGAGCAACAGAGAACGGACCTAAACAATGCAGGTCTCCAGAAATGGACTCAATATTTCTGAGATAAAAATTCGTAAATGTGGATGGCTGAGACCAATAAGCAGCCTTCATTAAATCTGTAATAGCAACACTATTAGCATAAGCCCAGGAAGTAGAAAGAGCTCTTACTTCATGAGCAGAAATCTTAAGCACAGACTGCTGAGAAGAAGATAAATCTTCATAAGCAGTACGGATAGTTAACTGAATCCATCTAGCAATAGAATGGACTGAAATGTCCTTTCTATTAGGCATCAAAGACAGAAAGAAACGTTTCCGTCCCTTTCTGATAAACTGAGATCTCTGTTTATAGATACGTAATGCTCTAACAGGACAGAGTAAAGGCCTACGCCCGTCTGAAGACGGAAGAGCCTTAATAACAATAGGTTCCGGATATTTATTAGGAGCCTGATTCTTAGCTAAAAAACCCACATTAGTAGTGAAGGTGATAGTGTTCCCAACACTACGATAATGAGAATCATCCACCGATAGTGCATGAAGCTCACTGACTCTTCTGGCAGAAGAGAAAGCTAAGAGAAAAGCTGTCTTATAAGATAAGAATTTGAAATCTACTGTCCCAAGAGGTTCAAATGGCTTTTCCTTCAATTTAAGGAGAACCCAAGCTAAATTCCACTTAGGAATTAATCTAAGAGTTCTGGGTCTATTTATCGAAAAGTTTCTAACCAACTTCGATAAAGAGACATTAGATCCAATTTGTAAACTATCATGATGTGCATAGGTATCAGATAACATAGATCTATAACCCTTTATAGTAACAGGCTGCAGTTTGATTTCGTCAAACAAGTATACTAGAAAGTTTGCAATGTCTGGTATAGAGGGATCAAATATATCTACAGAATGATCCCTACACCAACGACGAAAAACCTTCCACTTAGCCGCATAGTTTAGCGAAGAGGAGGTCCTCCTACAGTTAGAAATCGCGTCCACTGCTCGTCCTGTAAAGTGCTTGCCATGCAAGAAGGACCGCACAACGGAAAAACGTGAAGGTTGAGACCTTGCGGGTTGTGATGGAGTTGGCGCGATTTCCCCTGCGAAAGAAGATCCTCCCGTGGAGGAAGCTTCCGCGGTAGGTCCCACAACAGACACCTGAGTAGATTTATCCACGGTCTCTGTGGCGACAGAGATGCTACCAACAGAATCTTGCATTGAGATTGTTTTATCTTTAGCAATACTTGTTAAATTAACGGCACTGGAGGATACGCATATCCTATCATTCCGTCCCAAGGGATCGACAGAGCGTCTACTGCAAATGCTCTTGGATCCGGACACGGAGACACATACGTCTGCAACTGATTGTTGAGATGTGTCGCAAATAAGTCTATCATTGGCCGTTCCCATTGGTAGCAAATCTGATTGAATACTTGTTTGTTGAGAGTCCACTCCGACGGCAACAAACGACCCTTTCGTGAAAGGGAGTCTGCTAGCACATTCAGACGACCCGGTATGTGACGGACCGAAAGAAGAACGTGATGTTCTAACGCAAACAGAAGGATTCTTTCCGTTAGATTGAACAACGGAACTGAATGAGTGCCTCCCTGATTCCGTATATACGCCACTACTGTCGTATTGTCGGATAGGATTTGGACATGAGCATCGTGAATAATGTCCATCCAGTGATGTAACGCAAGCCAAACTGACATCATTTCCTTGATGTTTATGTGCTTGCACAGGAATTGCGGATCCCAAAGACCCTGGCATCTCGAATCCGTTGGGATTAATGATGCACCCCAACCTGTTTGACTGGCATCCGTCATAACGGTAAAACTCGGATCCGGCAACTGCAGCGGAACTCCTTGAGTTAACCACTGAATGTTTGCCCAAGTCTGAATCTCTTGTTTCACTTGATCTGACAAGAGAATGTCTACATCGAGCGAATGAATTTTCACACTCCAATTCTGAGTCAGGAATATTTGAAGAGGACGTGTGCGTAACCGCCCCATCGGAATGAGATCCGCGGCGGATCCGCACAGACCTATCAGTCTCATAAATTCTCTCGCCGTGACTTTGTCTGCGTGCAGACAATAGCGAGCGTAACAACTGACTAATTTCGCTCTGGTTAACGGCAGACGAACGAGATTGTTGTGCGTCTCGAAGCTCATTCCCAGATGAGTGAATGACTTGGACGGCACCAGATCCGACTTCTCCTCGTTTACTATAAAACCGAGACGTCGGAGCAATAGAAGAAGATTCTGAACATCGTTCTGAAGCGTTAACTCGTTGCCGTACCTCTGAAGAATGTCGTCCAGGTAGGCCGACGTTACCGCAGACGAATGAGCTCGGAAGTAGATCATTACCGAGTTCATTACCCGAGTGAAAGCCCAGGGTGCTAGATTCAATCCGAAGCACATCGCCCGGAATTGATACACCACTCCAAGGACTGCGAAGCGTAGATACTTTCGGAATGTCGGATGTACCATGACGTGAAAGTACGCATCTTTGAGATCTATGCTCGTTGCATAATCGTTCACCCGAATACTCGCTCTGACCGATCGAATCGTCTCCATATAAAACTTCGGAGCGACGATCAGCTTGTTATCCAGCTCAAATCTATGACTGAACGGAACGAGCCGTCTGGTTTCGGAACCAGAAACAGATGGCTGTAGAATCCCAGAGATTCCTGGTTTTCTACGACCTCTACCGCGTTCTTCATTAAAAGAGACTGCACCTCTGATAACAGAGCGTCTCTTTTCTGTGGATTTGACGGAAGATGAGTCCACTTTGGACTTCGAGTTAATGGAGGCTTTCGTTTGAAGGATATCTTCAGACCTTCCGAAGTCACTCCTCTCACCCAAGGGTCGTCCGTAATCGACGCCCACTCTTGTGAAAAGCTTGACAACCTTCCGCCAACCGGAACGCGATAGAGGTTTAAGCCATCACCTCCTGGACCTGCGAGGCCTGCGGTAGGAGAAACCACGTCTTCCACGACCCGCACCTCGCCTCGTCGACCTCGGGGCGTCCGACCGATTGTCCCGGCCTGAAGGACGTCCCGAACGAGAGTCGCTATCCTGACGGTCTCTCGAATAAGACCAAGAGGACGCACCGGAACCTCTATAGGAACCTCTCTTGGGCGCATTAGACCCAGAAGTGCCTGTCTTATTCGTGTCTGCTGTATCCGACTTCTTAGGAGCAGATCTGAACAACAGAGAATCATTAGCTTTCTTTTTAATTTTATCATAAATAGCGGAAAGCTTGCCGTCAAAGAGAAGTTCTCCTGAGACCGAAGCGACTCTAAGAGAGTTCTTCACCTTAGAATCCACTAGTGTGGATGTAGCTAGGGCTGCGTCACGTCTAACCAACTCCAGATTTGCCACTGAAAGGGCGGAGTTACACGTGGAATAAGCTACTGCCCTTGAAAAAAGTCTTAAAGAGGACTGTATATCCTGAAACTCTTCCCCTTGAAGGCGCAGTGATAACGCCTTAGTAAGGTGATCTGCGTAAGATAAGGCATCTAAATTGGCTCTGTTAGACGCAATAGCTGTTTCCAACACCGCGGTTGGAATAGAAGCTGACGACGGTAATGATAGCTCTAAGTCTTCCGCCTCGTCGTCCATACGCAGAGGAACTCTCGGTATACCCTGTCCTGCCGTATCGAATTTATTCCTTGCATTAATGAAAGGCAGGTTGAGAGTATTAGCGGACAAGAAACCTGCTTTCCCCGTCCTGGAAGCAAGTTTAAATATAGCGTCGTTCAATAATTCAAATGTTCTAGCAACATTATTGGACTGCGACGGAAACTCGGGAGCGATGTCCCTGAACCGCTCAAAAAATTCTGAGTCCAATGATGCTATAATTCTCTTGTCCGGAAGCGCAGCAGTCTGGCCCGACGGAACAACTTGAGGGAGAAAGTGCCGGATGAAGTCCACGGCAGCTTTATGTTGTTCCGAAAGGGATAGCTCCAAGTCATCCGTATCCCTTTCACCATCCGGTCGGACCTCATGATGTTCCCGGTCGTCCGCCCCCGATGCTTCGGCGGAGCGTACCGACCCAGCGCCGTCGGATAATTCTCGATCTGACACCGTTTCTGTCGGCTGCTGGGATGCTGCGATAAGCTGTGCTATCTGCACAAGAATGTCCGGCGTCGAGACCTGCGGAGGCGCAGTCTTTCGCTGCTTCGCCGAGGGCAGCTCCGCATCAGATGGCTCCCGCATACTTTTCCTATGCGAACGACCAGAGTCCATCGGTCTCGAATCCCTGGCTGCCGGATGGTGTGACCTGGTCGCCGAAGAATCCTTCATCGGCGAAGTTGGTAATATATCGGCGGTCACGCAGCCAAGGTGCGGTCGTGTGCGCTGACGAGAAGAGGAAGCCTTAACAGTCTCTGCGGACTGCTTATACAACGGAGCGTCCCGAGCGACGGACGTATGCTCCGCTAAAGACACATTTTGTACCACAACATCTGGTCCCAGATGTTGTTGTACGAGAGAGGGACCTCTCTCGCTCGTGGCCCGGCTGGACCTGGACGAGCTAGGAACCGGACTAAAAGGCTTCCTCCGTTCTCGCTTACTATCCGCCGTCACTGGGTGTGCATCTATTATGTTTATAGTGCTCGCATCACCCAAAATTTCCTCTTGGACCGCATCGGACGAACCCGGCTGCCGAACCATTCGGTGAATGGACGCTACACCGGGCGAGCTAGCGGACGACATTTGTCTAATCTCCATGAGCACTTTTGCCGCTAGCTCTGAATTCATTTGTGACGACGGACGCACACTTGAAGAAGATAACATGGAAACATCACCCTGTTCTGGTTCCTCTGAAATAGAAACTGAGAGAGTAGAGTGACCTTGCGGAGAAAGAGCCGGCATCGCTCTTTCTCCAGAAACAACATATCGTGACACACGTTTCCAATGTTTCTCATCCCAATGTTCACAAATAGGACAGGGATTAATGCGAGAACACTGACTACAATTAATACAATGATCATGAAAGTCAGAGGAAGATTTCTTCCTATTACAATTTGAACAACGTCCCTTCATTGTGAAAGAACAACAATAAGTCCTAGTTACTCGCAAAAACCCCTGACACAAAGATACATAATAACATGATCCATTAATAAATGAAAAAACAATTGCAAAACAAAATAATTTTGAAAAAATATTTTTTCAGCGAAGCCCAAGTTGCTGAAAAGTAACATTGAGCCCCGATGGATCCGATGGCAAAGTGTGGTCAAAAATTTTAAATTTATATTAAATAATTAATGAGACACTTTCGGATAATATAAATGTATCTTATAGTGAGATAAACTACAGCAAAGGCAAACAGCCCCCCTCAAAAAAGGCTGTTGCCAATGAAAACAAACAGTGTAAAAACACCAGAAAACATGACTCCAGGCACTGAAAAAACTGGCCCGGAATCAGTCATCAATTACACTCTATCTGATGCAAAACAGAGACTCCCAGGGGAGAATCTGTAGAACATCAGATGGAAGATGCAGAACACAAACGTTATACACCCATGGGTGAAAACGTAACTATGGGGAAAATAACAGAAAACATTCTGTAACCAAGCAACTCTCCCAGGAAATTTTAGAAATGAAATTTCTCAAAAATATGCCAAAAGCATGGGAGAATTGCAAGGGGGGACTTTAGAAGGCTAGGGGAGAGGAAACACTGAATAAGCAGTGCAACAATTAGCAAGAATGACAACAAGAGGCCCATGCCTCGAAAATAGGCAACTTAACATAATTTCATCAAAAAATTTGAAGTACAGCCATGATTATTTTTTGTCACTTCTTTTTCCTCTCCTCCTTCTATCCTCCTTAGAATCACATTTTCTCCAAAAATTACGTGTCTGGCATCCTTTAAACTGAGATTTACAAGCACAAAGATCAGTGAGATGTTGACTGATGAAGGGCCAAACAGAGAATGATAATTGGCGCCAATTTCGGGACGACTGCGTCACTGCGCATGCGCAGTAGAGGCGTAGTATGGAGGTCCTTTAGGACATGATTTCTTTTTGTTTTGGATGCAAATTTTGGGGATTGGGGGGCAAAATTTGTGTTTGGCCCTGGTTTTGTTAGAGTTAGCACCAGCTAAGTCTGGGTCATTGGTACAGTATAAAAATATTACTTTTCCAGAGCATATTCTTATCTTTCCTTTGCAGAGTTCTCAAACCCTTTTGAAAATATACAGCTGGGAATGATGGTGTGTCACAACTTATATCACTGTGACATAAGTGCTTTAGAGTTGGTTGTGCATGTGAGAATATATGTAACAGAAAGATAACTTCAACAGAGAATATATGTTGAAGACATGGCTGAGTGTATCCCAACAGCATGTTCAGTAACCCAAGACAAAAACAAACTATGTTATGTTCCAGAGTCCATACTGGAAAAAAATACCTTAATCTCATATGCAAGATTTCCCAGACTCGAATTTTGAATCAAATTAATATTTTGAAAGAAACTAAACTACATACTTAGCTGAATTCAACCACTGTTTGTGATTTTTTTTTTATAAAAATTGATAGTTCCTTGATTTTAGTTTACTTTTAATGCTCTCAAACTGTACATATAAATTTTGGCATTAAGTAATTCATCGGGCGGTTGCAGAGTTCCATAATAAACAACGAATAGTTCAAGAAGGTCAGTAAAAATGTAATGCTACTATGATAAGGGATGCAGGATTAAATTTTTATTGATCCTCCTCACAAATGCAAAGAAGATTCACATAAAATGTGCTATTAATTGAAAATAAAATATGTTTTCATTTTTAGAATTCACTTCCAAAAAAAATTTCCACAGTACAGTATAAGTATTTCTGTTACTGCCTTGAATCCTGCACTCTATGTACTGCATTCTATGTAACATGTAACCAACAAACCCTGTGCATTTTTACAACCTTAGTCAGTGTATGTTTTAATGTAGTTTTGATATGACAGTTACCAATTTTTTTATAATCAGAAAGTGTGTCTAACCCTGTGCATTACACAGGGTTAGTCACACTTTCTGGTTATAAAAAAGAATCATTATTAACTCTGTGCATTGTACAGCCTTAGTGTAAATCTCATCTATATCAACTCTTTACCCTTTAACCCTTTACCTAACATGAAAAGCAGACAACACTAGCAAAAAAAAATCTTGAATAACTAATTTTTTTCATTTTTTGTCTCAAAAACATAGGTTATGACCCCTCGTTGGAACGAGCTCAATGAGCTCGTTCCAACGAGGGGTCATAACCTATGTTTTTGAGACAAAAAATGAAAATATTTTGAAAATTAATTGGCAATTTTTGAGAATAGCACTGGCTGGTTTTGGCCATTACGTTGGATAAAGGGTTAACATAATGGCCAAAGCCAGCCAGCACTATTCTCAAAAAAAGGGGCGCGGTGGTTCATTAGGTAGAGGTGAAGGCTGTAAGCCAAGAGGTATTCAGTTTGAATCCCACCTGGGGCAATCGTGTTGTGTCCTTGGGCAAGACACTTCACCCCCATTGCCCATGGTGGTATTGTGTACTGAGGCGTACTGCACGTTGATGGTGCACCTGTCTTCAACCAATGCTAACCATGCTTGTGTGGAGTTAGTATGTTGGGGAGCTGACAGTTGCTTGCCATTGCTTGGTGGTTCCCTCTGGGTACTCCATCTACCTCCCTCCATAAAACTGTTGTGGTCATGATTAGCCATTGTGCAGAAATATGTGACCTTAAACACCAATGAATAAATAAATAAATACTATTCTCAAAAAGCAATGAAACTCGGCTTATGACCCCTCATTAGAATGGATTGTGGAAATGTTTTTTTCAGTGAAATCCAAAAATGAAAACATATTCTATTTTCAATTAATAGCTTGTTATAATTCATATAGCTAGTATTGTGTTTGATGACTTGAGATCTTTTTTCAAAATATCCAAAACCAACCTGTGCAAAACTTAGACTTGAGTCCCTTTAAGTCTGACCCAACTTTTTAGAAATATGGGACAGTGGACAATGTTCTAACATGTGGCAGCAACAATTATTATTATTTATTATGGTCTAACGACACTTTAACAGCCAAGGTCATATCGTGTCAGTGCAAGTTTAACCGGTGGAGGAAGCCGGCATACACGGAGAGAACCGCCGAGCAATGACGAGCAGCTGTCAGCTCCCCAACATCGTAACTCCACACTGCAGCACAGGCAGGGTTAGACTGGTTGAAGACATGCACATCGACGTGCAGTATGCCTTAGTACACGGCGTCATCGAGCTACTAAGTGGATAATCGGGGTTAAGTGCCTTGCCCAAGGACACAACGTGGAAGACCGAATCGATCACTCAAACGGTCACCCATACAAGGACTAACCAGGCTTGACATTGCATAACTTTGGTGATCTGACAAGAACAGGTTACTTCAATGCTACCGCGCCCTCAGGCAGCAACAATTAAACTATTAAACTAAAAAAACTGCGAGCACTGCTCACTAAATAATACCACCCACTCCCACCAAGAAACATTTTACAACAGTAAAAGTGTGTTTAATGTTGAGAGCACAAACACTGACACCAATGTTCGAAGCTTTCATTGAAATCCATTCACTAGTTTAAAAGAGGTCGTGGATAGCAAATGTCATCAACCCCCCACGCAAGCTTGAATTGACAAAGCCCATTTTTAAATATGAGAAACCCTAAAAGTTAAAAAATTTATAGTAATTTATATATTTTTTATACTTACCAATGACCCAGACATAGCTGGTGCTAACTCTTAAAAATCTAGGGCCAAACACAAATTTTGCCCCCCAATCCCCAAAATTTGCATCTAAAACCAAAGAAATCATGTCCTGAATGGCCCTCCATACTTCGCCTCTACTGCGCATGCGCAGTGTCAAGGAGGTCCCAAAATTGGCGCCATTTATCATTCTTACAATCAGTGCCTGGTCAGCGCTATGTACTCAGCGGGGAGGTATGAGTTCCCAACTCCTGGGAGGGCCATCCCCGTCTGGGTCATTGGTAAGTATAAAAAATATATAAATTACTATAAATTTTTTAACATTTTTATACTGTACCAATGACCCAGACATAGCTGAATAGTAAAAAGGCTGGAGGGCCTAGGACATAGAGGAAAATCCAATAAGCTCAACTATATAAAATAGAGTCATCCCCTCGAGGAGAAAAGGAGTATTAGGCTTTACATGTATCTTTCTTATTTATGATAAATTAGAAAGACACAACACCCTCCATAATTGAGCATCATAACATTCATGTTCTCTATTAACATCCAGTATAATCCTTATACTAATTATTTTTAAAGTAAGCCAATAAATAAAGTTAGTCCAGAGAATTGAGACTCTTTATACTCTTTTAAAAGTGTCAGAGGATAGTATATTAACGCCCGTTTGACACGTGACACATTCAAATGCTACACTTTAAAAATATGACATGAATGAATTTTTTAAAACATTAACTTTCACTTTAAAACCATCCCAGTAACAGCTCAGAATTACTGACTCCGGAGGAGGTATCCCCTTGTTTTCACTATAAAACAGGTGACCCAAGGGAACACCCCCCCCCCCCCCCCCCCCCCTTTCCCTTGCCCTGGGTCAAATAGCCCAGAGCGAAGAGGGCAACAGAACAGAGTCACTGCCTGAACAGAAAGCCTACATAACTATAGTTGCAACTGTTTAGTGAACGACATTCTGAGCAGCAGATAATGGACCTAAACAATGCAGGTCTCCAGAAATGGACTCAATATTTCTGAGATAAAAATTCGTGAATGTGGATGGCTGAGACTTGCAGAAGCCCAAGATGTAGAAAGAGCTGTTACTTCATGAGCTGAAATCTTAAGCACAGACTGCTGAGTTAAAGATAGATTATCATAAGCAGTACAGATAGTTAATTGAATCCATCTAGCAATAGAATGGACCGTAATGTCCTTTCTATTAGGCATCAGAGACAGAAGAAGCTTTTACGTCCTTTCTGCTAAACTGAGATCTTGTTAATAAATACATAAAGCTCTAACCGGACAGAGTAAAGGCCTATGCCCGTCTGAAGACGGAAGGGCCTTAATAACAATAGGTTCCGGATATTTATTAGGAGCCTGATTCTTAGCCAAAAATCCAACATTAGTAGTAAAGGTAATAGTGTTCCCGACACTACGAAAGTGAGAATAGTCCACCGATAGTGCATGAAGCTCACTGACTCTTCAAGCAGAAGAGAAAGCTAAGAGAAATGCTGTCTTATAAGACAAGAATTTGAAATCTACTGTCTCAAGAGGCTGAAATGGTTTTCTTTTAGTTAAGAAGAACCCAAGCTAAATTCCATTTAGGAATTAATCTAAGGGTTCTAGGTCTATTTATCGAAAAGTTTCTAACTAATTTAGATAAAGAGACATTAGATCCAATTGTAAACTATCATGGTGTGCATAGGTATCAGATAACATAGCCCTATAACCTTTAATAGTAACAGGCTGCAGTTGATCTTGTCAAACAAGTATACTAGAAAGTTTGCAATGTCTGGTATGAAGGGATCAAAAATATCAACATAATGATCCCTACACCAACGACGAAAGACCTTCCAATTTAGCCGCATAGTATAGCGAAGAGGAGGTCCTCCTACAGTTAGAAATTGCGTCCACTGCTCGTCCTGTACAATGCTTGCCGTGCAAGAAGGACCGCACAAAGGAATACGTGAAGGTTGAGACCTTGCGGGTTGTGATGAAGTTGACACGATTTCCCCTGCAAAAGAAGATCCTCTCGTGGAGGAAGTTTTCGCGGTAAGTCCCACAGCAGACACCTGAGTAGATTTATCCACGGTCTCTGTGGAGACAGAGATGCTACCAACAGAATTGTATTGTGATTGTTTTATCTTTAGCAATATTGCTGAATCAACGGTGCTGGAGGATACGCATATCCTATCATTCCGTCCCATGAGATCGATAGAGCGTCTACTGCATATGCTCGGGGATCCGGACATGGTGACACATACGTCTGCAATTGATTGTTGAGTTGTGTCGCAAATAAGTCTATCATTGGCCGCTCCCATTGGTAGCAAATCTGATTGAATACCTGTTTGTTGAGAGTCCATTCTGACGGCAACAAGCGACTCTTCCGTGAAAGGGAGTCTGCTAATACATTCAGATGACACGGAATATGACGGACCGAAAGCAGAACTTGGTATTCTAGAACAAACAGAAGGATTCTTTCCGTTAAATTGAATAACGGAACGGAATGAGTGCCTCCCTGGTTCCGGATATACGCTACTACTGTCGTATTGTCGGACAGGATTTGGACATGCGCTTTCTGAATAATGTTCATCCAATGACGTAGTGCAAGCCAAATTGACATCATTTCTTGGATGTTTATGTGCTTGCCTAGAAACTGCGGAACCCAAAGACCCTGGCACTTCGAATCCGTTGGGATCAATGTTGTACCCCAACCTGTTTGACTGGCATCCGTCATAATCGTAAAACTCGGATCCGGCAACTGCAGTGGAACTCCTTGACTCAACCACTGAATGTTTGCCCAAGTCTGAATCTCTTGTTACACTTGATTGACAAGAGAATGTCTATGTCGAGCAATTCATAGATTGCTGAAAGGTTGCCGTCGAAGAGAAGCTTCTCCGAGACCGAAGCGACTCTGAGAGAGTTCTTCACCTTACTATCCACGAGCGTGGATGTAGCTAAGGCTGCGTCACGTCTAACCAACTCCAGGTTTGCCACTGAAAGGCGGAGTTATACGTGGAAAAGCTACTGCCCTTGAAAGAAATCTCATTGAGGATCATATCCTGGAATTCTTTCCCTTGAAGACGTAATGACAACGCCTTAGTAAGGTGGTCTGCGTATGATAAAGCGTCTAAGTTAAGTCTGTTAGACATTATTGTCGTTTCCAACGTCGTGGTTGGAATTGACATAGACGGCGATATAGACAATTCCAAGTCTTCAGCCTCGTCTAGACGCAGAGGAACTCTCGGTATGCCCTGTCCTGCCGTTTCAAATTATTCCTTGAATTGATGAAAGGCAGATTAGAGCATTTGTGGACAAGAAACCAGACTTGCCTGTTTTGGTAGCAAGCTTATATATATAGCGTCGTTCAATAATTCGAATGTTCTTGTGACATTATTGGATTGTGTCGGCAACTCATGGACGATGTCCCTGAACCGATCAAAAAAAAATTCTGTGTCCAATGACGCTATTAGTCTCTTATCCAGCATCGCAGCATTCTAGTCCAACGGAACAACCTCTGGAAGATAATGCCGGAAAAAATCTATGGCAGCTTCTGTTGTTCCAAAAGGGAAAGCTCGAAATCCTCCGAATCCCTTTCGCCATCCTGTCGGACCCTATAAAGTGCTCGGTCGTCCGTACCTGATGCTTCAGCGGAGCGTACCGACCCAGCATCGTCGGATTATTCCCGATCCGACAGAGATTCTGTCATTTGCTGGGATGCTGCGATAAGTTGTGCTATTTTGGATAGCACGTCCGTCACTGAGGCCTGTGGATAAGGGGTTTTACGTTGCTTTGCCGCTGGAAGCTCCGTGTACGTTGACCCGTGCATACTTCTATTATGCGAGCATCCGGAGTCTATAGGCCTCGTGTCCCTTGGCTACCGGATGGCGTGACCTGTTCGCCGTGGAATCCCTGAATGGCAAAGCTGGCTGGATATTCGTGGTCACATAGCCAAGATGCAGTCGTGTGCGTTGCCGTGAGGATGAGGAAGCCTTATCGACAGTCTCTCGGACTGTCTATATAACGGAGCGTCCCGAGCGGCGGACATATGCTCCGAATGCGAAACGTTTGTACCACGACATCTGGTCCCAGATGTTGTTGTACGAGAGAGGGACCTCTCTCGCTCGCAGCCCGGATGGACCTGGACGAGCTAGGAACCGGACTAATAGGCTTCCTCCGATCTCTCCTCTGATCCGTCGTCACTGGGTGTGCACTTTTGTCTAATTATAGTGCTCACATCACCCAAATCTCCTTCCTGGACCGCAACGGATGAACCCGGCTGCCGAACCATTCAATGAATGGACGCTACACTGGGCGAGCTAGCGGATGTCATCGCCGTCGATCCTACTAGGGACCTCTTAGGCGATTGACGTATTTCCATGAGCACTTATTGCCGCTAGCTCTTCATTTAACTATGACGACATAGGCACACTTTTGGAAGACATCACGGTAACTTTTGCGAACAAGAAACCAGACTTGCTTGTTTAATAGCAAGCATATATATATAGCGTCGTTCAATAATTCGAAAGTTCCTGTGACATTATTGGACTGTGTCGGAAACTCAGGGACGATGTCCCTGAACCGATCAAAAAATTCTTGTGTCCACAGACGCTATCAGTCTCTTATCCGGCATCGCAGCATTCTGGTCTGACGAAACAACCTCTAGAAGATAAAGCCGGATGAAATGTACGGCAGCTTATGTTGTTCCGAAAGGGAAAGCTCGAAATCCTCTGAATCCCTTTCATCATCCTGTCGGACCCTATGAAGTTTTCGGACGTCCGTACCTGATGCTTCAGTGGAGCGTACCGATTCGTCGGATATTACCTGATCCTTCAGAGATTCTGTCGTTGCTGGGATGCTGCGATAAGCTGTGCTATTTTGGATAGCACGTCCGTCACTGAGGCCTGTGGAGTAGCGGTCTTACGATGCTTTGCCGCTGGAAGCTCCATGTACGTTGACTCCTGCATACTCTTCTGATGCGAACGTCCGAAGTCTACAGGCCTCGTGTCCCTGGCTACCGGATGGCGTGACCTGGTTGCCGTGGATTCTCTGATTGGCGAAGCTGGCTGGATATCCGAGGTCACGTAGCCAAGGTGCGGTCGTGTGCGCTGCCGTGAGGATGAGGAAGCCTTATTGACAGTCTCTCCGGACTGTCTATATAAAGGAGCGTCCCGAGCGGCGGACGTATGCTCCGAATGCGAAACATTTTGTACCACAACATCTGGTCCCAGATATTGTTGTACGAGAGAGGGGCCTCTCTCGCTCGCAGCCCGGATGGACCTGGACGAGCTAGGAACCAGAGTAAAAGGCTTCCTCCGTTCTCTCCTCTGATCCGCCGTCACTGGGTGTGCACTTAGTTGATTTATAGTGCTTGCATCACCCAAAACTCCTTTCTGGACCGCAACGGACGAACCCGGCTGCCGAACCATTCGATGAATGGATGCTACACCGGGCGAGCTAGCAGACGTCAAAGGCCGTCGATCCTACTAGGGACCTCTTAGGCAATTGACGTATTTCCATGAGCACTTTGCCGCTAGCTCTTCATTTAATTGTGACGATGGAGGCACACTTTTGGAAGACATCACGGATACATCACCCTGTTCTTGTTCGTCTGAAATAGAGATTGATAAACTAGAGTGACCCTGCGGAGAAAGGACCGGCATGGCCATTTCCCCGCTAACATACCGTGACACACGCTTCCCATGTTTGTCGTCCCAATTGACACATACTGAACAGGAGTTAGTGCAAGTACACTGACTACAATTAATACAATGATTATGAAAGTCAGAGGAAGATTTCCTCTTATTACAATTGAACAATATCCTTTCATTGTGAAAAGAATACAAAAAGTCCTAGTACTCGCACCAACCCCTGAAAACAAAGATACATAATAACATGATCCATTAACATAGAAAAAAATAATTGAAATCAAAAAAATTTTTGGAAAAAATATTTTTTCAGAAAAGCCCAAGTTTCTGAAAAGTAACGTTGAGCCCCAATGGATCCCAAGCCTAAGTGTGGACAAAAATTTTAAAAATATTTTAAAAAATTAATGCAACACTTACGAATAATAATAATGTATCTTGTTATGATTAAACTAACACAAAGACAAGAAATCCCCCTCCACAGAGACTGCTGTCAATGTAAACAAGAAGTGTAAAAACACCAGAAACATGACTCCAGGCACTGATAACCATGGCCCGAAATCAGTTACCAAAAATACACTATCTGATGCAAAACAGAGACTTCCAGGGAAGAAACTGCAGAACATCAGATGGTAGATGCAGAACACTACGCCTAAACACCCATGGGTGAGGACGTAAACATGGGGAAAAGAACAGAATTCATTCTGTTACCCAGCTATAACTCCCAAGAAATTTTAGTAATAATATTACAGAAAATATGCCAAAAGCATGGGAGAATAGCAAGGGTGGACTTAAAGGAAAGGGAGAGAGGAAAACACTGAACAAGCAGTGTAACTTTATAGCAAGAATGACCACAACAGGCCCATACCTCGAAAATAGGTAACTTAACATAATTTCATTAAAAAATTTTAAGTTACAGCACCGATTATTTTCTGTCACTCATTTTTCCTCTCCTCCTTCTGTTTCCTCTTTAGATCCACCATTTCTCTAATATTTATGTGTCTGGCATCATTTAAACTGAGATTTACAAGCACAAAGATCAGTCAGATGTGAACTGATGAAGGGCCAAACAAAGAATGATAAATGGCGCCAATTTCGGGACCTCCTTGACACTGCGCATGCGCAGTAGAGGCGAAGTATGGAGGGCCATTCAGGACATGATTTCTTTGGTTTTAGATGCAAATTTTGGGGATTGGGGGGCAAAATTTGTGTTTGGCCCTAGATTTTTAAGAGTTAGCACCAGCTATGTCTGGGTCATTGGTACAGTATAAAAATATAAAAATATCTGAAAACAAAACAGGAGGTGCACATCTTCAATATATGTAAAAGAAGGACTGAAAGTTTCAATGAAATCTGTTCAATGGTTTAAGAAGAGTTGCAGATAGCAGATCTGTACAGAATGTCAACTGAATTTGACAAAGTTCATTTTTCAATATGGGATACTGTGAAAAAGAAAATATCTGAAAACAAAATAGGAGGTGCACATCTTCAATGTATGTAAAAGAATGTCTGAGAGTTTCATTGAAATCCGTTCACTGGTTTAAGAGGAGATGTGGATAGCAGAAGTGTACCCCCCCCCCCCCACCCCCCGAAAAAAAAAAATGTAACACCCCTATAGCATAATGGACGGGCGTATGTTGGAATATGAAAATATCTGAAAGAAAAATAGGAGGTGCACATCTTCAGTGTATGTAAAAGAATGTCTGAGAGTTCCAATGGAGTTTGTTCAATGGTTTAAGAGGAGTAGTGGATAGCAGATCTATACCCCTCCCTACTAACACCTGAATTGACAAAGACCATTTTTGAATATGGGGAACTGTAAATATGAAAATATTTGAAAAGAAAATAGGAGGTGCACATCTGCAATGTATGTGAAAGAATGTCTGAAAGTTTCAACGAAATCTGTTCAATGGTTTAAGAGGAGTTGCGGATAGCAGATCTGTACAGAATGTCAATTGAAGTTGACAAAGTTCATTTTTCAATATGGGAAACTGTAAAAATGAAAATATCTGAAAAGAAAATAGGAGGTGCACATCTTCAATGTATGTAAAAGAATGTCTGAAAGTTTCAATGAAATCTGTTCAATGGTTTAAGAGGAGTTGCGGATAGCAGATCTGTACAGAATGTCAAATGAATTTGACAAAGTTCATTTTTCAATATGGGAAACTGTAAAAATGAAAATATCTGAAAAGAAAATAGGAGGTGCACATCTTCAATGCATGTAAAAGGTCTGAGAGTTTCAATGAAATCCGTTCACTGGTTTAGGAGGAGTTGCGGATAGCAGATGTGTACCCCCTAAAGCATAACGGACAGATGGACGTACCGATGGACGGACAGATGGACATACGGATGGACCAAGTGAACACTATATACCTCCCACTTTTCAAGTGGGTGGTATAATAAGGGTAAAAGTGTACTGATGTTCGATGGGACACATCATTATCTCATGATGTTTATGTTATTTATTGGGTTTAAAGGCATTTCAAGCATCTATGGTTGTATCATGACTGAGAGATAGGTATGATGTCAACTTTTGCTGATCATTTATAATTATGATGCTCACTTTACAGGATTTCCATCCCAGGCAATGGTTATTGGTTATTATTTTACCAGGAAAGCGGAACTGTCACCATGCACAGTAAGCGAGCACTTCTCTACTTCCCAGGGTTCCAATGGGAGAGATGTTTATGTTTAACAAATTATTAATTGAAAATTGAATATGTTTTCATTTTTGGAATTCACTTTAACCCTTTACCCTTAACCATATCATGTGACCCCACGTTGGAACGAGCTCATCGAGCTCATTCCAACGAGGTGTCACATGATATGGTTTTGTTGAGATGTTTTGAAAAATTTAAAAAAATGATATTTAAAATAATAAATTTTGTAATCGTCTGCATTGGGTAAAGGGTTAAAACAATTTCTACAATCGAGTATATAACATCAGTACATCCTACAACCTTATGTAACATGTAACCAACTAACCATATGCATTTTTACAGCCTTAGTCAGTGTATATTTTCATGTCGTGTGCGATATGGCAGTTACCTATTTTTTATAACCAGAAAGTAAGACTAAGTATGTGCATTCCACAGGGTTAGTCACACTTGCTGGTATAAAACATATTCATTATTAACCAAGTAACTAACCTTGTGTACTGTACAGTCTAAGTTTAAATCTCATCTATAACAACTCTTTACCCAACGTAATACTTATTTATATTTATTTATTGATGTTTTAAGGTCACATCTTTATGCACAATGGCTAATCATGACCAATGGTTTATGATTAGCCATAAAATTGTCACGGTCATGATTAGCCATTATGCACAAGGGCTAATCATGACCATGACAATTTTATGGGTGGAGAAAGCCGGTGTACCCGGAGAGAACCAATGAGCAACGACGAGCAGCTGCCAGCTCCCCAACATCGTAACTCTGCACTGCAGCACAGGCAGGGTTAGATTGGTTGAAGACACACGCACCATCGACGTGCAGTACGCCTTAGTGCATGGCATCATCGTGCCCCCATGTGGACAATCGGGGTTAAGTGCCTTGCCAAAGGACACAATGCGGGAGTCCGAATCGATCGCTCAGATGGTCACCCATCCGAGGACTAACCAGGCTCGACGTTGCTTAACTTCGGTGATCGGACGAGAACCGGTTACCGCAACGCCACCGCCCTCAATGTAATACTTAAAACCAGTCAGTAATATTCTCAAAACGTATTTAAACTGATCTTATGATCTGTCAATGATATGAATTGTGGAAAGCTTTTTCCTTAGTGAATTCCAAAAATGAAAACATATTCTAATTTCAATTATTTGCAAAATCAAGACTGAAATCATGAAAGACAAACCTAGTTGCAATCTGGTCAAAATTTTCTGCCTGCTTTTATAATGACAGTACTCCAAGGCTTGAAATTCATGCAAGAATCAGAATTAATTATTGCAAGGAAAACAATGCAAATCAACTTTGATTCTCACAAAATGTTCATTTTGTTCTCGTCGTGGATTCTAAAAGTATCCTCAAAGGAATGGAGATTTCTTATTTTTTGCTCCCTTAACCCTTTACCCAGCATAATGGCCAAAGCCAACCAGTGCTATTCTCAAAAATTGCCAATTAATTTTCATTATTTTTTCATTTTTTGTCTCAAAAATATAGGTTAGGACCCCTGGTTGGAATGAGCTCATCGAGCTCATTCCAATGAGGGGTTATAACCTATGTTTTTGAGACAAAAAATGAAAAAAATTAGCTATTCAAGATTTTTTTTGCAAGTGTCGTCTGCTTTTCATGTCAAGTAAAGGGTTAAAACTAAGGCAACACATTCAGAATTAGCAGTGAACAGTGATGTCTATCTAGTAAAGTCATAGCTGACTATACAGGTTTCAGGATAAAACTCAAGTGAATATAAATATGAGATGTGAACACAAAAGGGTATAAAAGTACCCTCAATTACTACCCCTTTACCTAACAAACATAATCCGCATACGCAATTTACAAATTAAGCAGTTGAAAAAATATATATTTTGCAAAAAGATTCAACAAAACCATATCATTTGACTCTTGGAACATGCTCATTGAGCTTGCTCCACTGATGGGTCACATGATAAGGTTTTGTTGAAATTTTTTGTAAACAATAAATAAGGAGAAACGCCACTGGTATCTCCTGGCAAGAAGTGGTTTAATTAATAAAAAGAAGACAAAGTTGAAAAAGCAGAAAAAGGCCCATAATTCTAGGGAAAAAAATGGACAACACCTGTTACTTGTGAATATCCTTTCCCCCATGGTGGTCTATCAGTATATCAAAGATAATTTAAATCCAACATCCACTGATAGAGATATGAAGGTCCAAAGTTGTTATTGATGGACGGATGAATGGATGGACGAAGAGATGGACGAACAGATGAATGGAAAGACAAACAGACCCCATTTCTATATTACATGCAAACTTTGTTTTGGTGGGGAATAAAAAATTTTTATTTCCTGTGCACTGGACAAAGGTTAATGAAATGAAATAAAATTATTCTACAATGAATAAAAGATATATATACTACACCTTCATATCCTGCATGGCAGTCGCAGGAAGCTATACTGAAATTAGATGCTGTTTCATTGTCCACATCACTAACATCATCAAAATCACAGTCTCCATGATCACCACAATCACAAAGTACAATGCCAATCTCTACAGGTGCTGTGGTCGCACCTGTTGAATCAACAGCTCCAATGCTACATGTAGAAAGAGTAGGATATTCTATTTTCAAACTGATAAAATTCTGAGGTAGATTCACGAAATAAGAAACTGGGCCCAGAACATGGAGAAATCCAATTAATAATTAAATAATTCAATTAACAGGATTTCATTGTACTGTATTTTAATATTACTGTCTGGAATTCCATATCTTGTCTGACAGAACAAGATATAATAGATTAAAGGCCTTTATCATATGACCCGTCCATTTTGTTCACTTTAAAACATTTGATATTTTGTTTTCATATTAATCAGTGATAAATAAAGCCTTCCATCAATTTCATTGGTCAATTTCAAAACTAGACAATTTGATTGGCTGAACAAAATACAACTGGGCCACATTTTCATAATTTGCATAATTAGAGTTGGGAGCTTTCATTGGTCTATTTCAAAACAGGACAATTTGATTGGCTAAACAAATACAACTGGGTCTTATTTGCATAATTTCAGTCGGGAGAATTTACGTTATCTGTCCTATTTAGGGTGGGTTATATTGTATTAATCTTTTACCAACAAGAAAAATGCCATTCATTTTTTTTTATATTTTCACTTTTTGCTTCCAAAACATAGGTTATGACCGCTCGTTCCAATGAGGGGTCATAACCTATGTTTTGGAAATGAAAATTTTTAGTTATACGAGGATGTTTTTTCCAAGTGCCGTCTGCAACTCAAGTTAGGTGATGGGTTAAAAAGTCATACTAAGTGGCTAATTTGTACGTGTGTGTGTCATATGATAAACAGAATATGAAATGAGTGTTTTTCTCATATAATATTTATGAAACTCATCCAAATTTTCTGTTTGGGCTTGCCAGAGGCTCGTCAAAACGGAAAATCCTTAAGACTCGTTTCATAAATATTACATGAGAAAAACTCTCATTCCATATCCTCTATATATTGAACGTGTTGAGGTCGAAAAATGTCTATGAATGTGGGGAATTCAGTGGATGTTGGAGTAATTCTAAGAAAGATTATGAAAATTTTTATTCGATTAACAGGAGTTTACTCTATAACCTTTATCCAATTAACAGATAAAATTTGTATTGAAGTGGGGGTAAATGTAATGGTGTTTGTAAATTATATACAGTTAACAGGATTATTTAATTAAAAGATATACCATTAAATTAATCAATTTACAACAATACTAGAGAGTTCTTTATCCTACTTTAACCCCTTTGAACCTGCATTTCCTGGAATGATATCGCCTTTGAGTACAGTTACAGGGAGAAAGGTCAGTCCAATACCAATATACAGGGAGGATAAAATAGTTACTGCGGTCTGCAAACCGGCCAGTGCTATTCACGAAAAACACCTTTTATTTTCCATTTTTCGTCTCAAAAACATAGCTTATGACCCCTCTTTGGAACGAGCTTGTTGAGCTCATTCCAATATGGGCCATAACCTATGTTTTTGTTGACAAAAAAGTTAAAAAATTTATAGTAATTTATATATTTTTTATACTTACCAATGACCCAGACATAGCTAGTGCTAACTCTTAAAAATCTAGGGCCAAACACAAATTTTGCCCCCCAATCCCCAAAATTTGCATCTAAAACCAAAGAAATCGTGTCCTAAAAGGTCCTCCATACTTTGCCTCCACTGCGCATGCGCAGTGTCAAGGAGGTCTCGAAATTGGCGCCAATTATCATTCTTACAAGCAGTGCCTGATCAGCGCTATGTACTCAGCGGGGAGGTATATATAAATTACTATAAATTTTTTAACATTTTTATACTGTACCAATGACCCAGACATAGCTGAATAGTAAAAAGGCTGGAGGGCCTAGGACATAGAGGAAAATCCAATAAGCTCAATTATATAAAATAGAGTCATCCCCTCGAGGAGAAAAGGAGTATTAGGCTTTACATGTATCTTTCTTATTTTATGATAAATTAGAAAGACACAACACCCTCCATAATTGAGCATAATAACATTCATGTTCTCTATTAACATCCAGTATAACCCTTTATACTAATTATTTTTAAAGTAAGCCAATAAATAAAGTTAGTCCAGAGAATTGAGACTCTTTATACTCTCTTAAAAGTGTCCGAGGATTGTATATTAATGCCCGTTTGACACGTGACATATACAAATGCTCCACACCGAGCTACACTTTAAAAATATGACATGAATGAATTTTTAAACATTAACTTTACACTTTAAAACCATCCTGGTAATGACTCAGAATTACGGATTCCGGAGGAGGTATCCCCTTGCTTTTCACTATAAAGCAGGTGACCTAAGGTAACACCCTCCCCCCCCCCCTTCCCCTTGCCCTGGGCCTGGGTCAAATAGACCAGAGCGAAGAGGGCAGCAGGCCGGAGTCAATGCCGGAACAGAAAGCCTGCATAACTATAGTTGCAACTGTTTAGTGGACGACATTCTGAGCAACAGATAATGGACCTAAACAATGCAGGTCTCCAGAAATGAACTCAATATTTCTGAGATAAAAATTCATGAATGTGGATGGCTGAGACCAATATGCAGCCTTCATTAAATCTGTAATAGCAACACTATTTGCGTAAGCCCAAGATGTAGAAAGAGCTCTTACTTCATGAGCCGAAATCTTAAGCACAGACTGCTGAGTTGAAGATAGATTATCATAAGCAGTACGGATAGTTAATTGAATCCATCTAGCAATAGAATGGACTGTAATGTCCTTTATATTAGGCATCAGAGACAGAAAGAAGCGTTTTCATCCCTTTCTGATAAACTGAGATCTTTGTTTATAAATATGTAAAGCTCTAACCGGACAGAGTAAAGGCCTATGCCCATCTGAAGATGGAAGGGCCTTAATAACAATAGGTTCCGGATATTTATTAGGAGCCTGATTCTTAGCCAAAAATCCAACATTAGTAGTAAAGGTATTAGTGTTCCCGACACTACGATAGTGAGAATCGTCCACCGATAGTGCATGAAGCTCACTGACTCTTCTAGTAGAAGAGAAAGCTAAGAGAAATGCTGTCTTATAAGACAAGAATTTGAAATGTACTGTCTCAAGAGGCTCAAATGGCTTTTCTTTCAGTTTAAGAAGAACCCAAGCTAAATTCCATTTAGGAATTAATCTAAGAGTTCTAGGTCTATTTATCGAAAAGTTTCTAACTAATTTAGATAAAGAGACATTAGATCCAATTTGTAAACTATCATGGTGTGCATAGGTATCAGATAACATAGACCTATAACCTTTAATAGTAACAGGCTGCAGTTTGATCTCGTCAAACAAGTATACTAGAAAGTTTGCAATGTCTGGTATGGAGGGATCAAAAATATCAACAGAATGATCCCTACACCAACGACGAAAGACCTTCCACTTAGACGCATAGTTTAGCGAAGAGGAGGTCCTCCTACAGTTAGAAATCACGTCCACTGCTCATCCTGTAAAATGCTTGCCGTGCAAGAAGGACCGCACAACGGAAATACGTGAAGGTTGAGACCTTGCGGGTTGTGATGAAGTTGACGCGATTTCCCCTGCGAAAGAAGATCCTCTCGTGGAGGAAGCTTTCGCGGTAAGTCCCACAGCAGACACCTGAGTAGATTTATCCACGGTCTCTGTGGAGACAGAGATGCTACCAACAGAATTTTGCATTGTGATTGTTTTATCTTTAGCAATATTTGCTGAATCAACGGCGCTGGAGGATACGCATATCCTATCATTCCGTCCCACGAGATCGATAGAGTGTCTACTGCATATGCTCGGGGATCCGGACATGGTGACACATACGTCTGCAACTGATTGTTGAGTTGTGTCGCAAATAAGTCTATCATTGGCCGTTCCCATTGGTAGCGAATCTGATTGAATACCTGTTTGTTGAGAGTCCATTCTGACGGCAACAAGCGACCCTTCCGTGAAAGGGAGTCTGCTAATACATTCAGACGACCCAGAATATGACGGACCGAAAGTAGAACTTGGTGTTCTAGAACAAACAGAAGGATTCTTTCCGTTAAATTGAATAACGGAATGGAATGAGTGCCTCCCTGGTTCCGAATATACGCTATTACTGTCGTATTGTCGGACAGGATTTGGACATGTGCTTTCTGAATAATGTTCATCCAATGACGTAGTGCAAGCCAAACTGACATCATTTCCTTGATGTTTATGTGCTTGCCTAGAAACTGCGGATCCCAAAGACCCTGGCACTTCGAATCCGTTGAGATCAATGTTGCACCCCAACCTGTTTGACTGGCATCTGTCATAATCATAAAACTCGGATCCGGCAACTGCAGAGGAACTCCCTGAGTCAACCACTGAATGTTTGCCCAAGTGTGAATCTCTTGTTTCACTTGATTTGACAAGAGAACGTCTATATTGAGCGAATGAATCTTTACACTCCAATTCTGAGTCAAGAAAATTTGGAGAGGACGAGTGCGTAACCGCCCCATCAGAATGAGATCTGCAGCGGCTCCGCACAGACCTATCAGTCTCATGAACTCCCTCGCTGTGACTTTGTCTGAGTGAAGACAATAGCGAGCGTAACAACTGATTAATTTCGCTCTGGTTAACGGCAGATGAACGAGATTGTTGTGCGTCTCGAAGCTCATTCCCAGATGAGTGAATGACTTGGACGGCACCAGATCCGACTTCTCCTTGTTTATTATAAAACCGAGACGTTGGAGTAATAGAAGCAGATTCTGCACATCGTTCTGAAGCATTAACTTGTTGCCGTACCTCTGAAGAATGTCGTCCAGGTAGGCCGACGTTACTGCAGACGAATGAGCTCGGAAATGTATCATTACCGAGTTCATTATTCGAGTGAAAGCCCAGGGTGCTAGATTCAAACCGAAGCACATCGCCCGGAACTGATATACAACTCCTAGGACTGCGAAGCGTAGATACTTTCTGAATGTTGGATGTACCGTGACGTGAAAGTACGCATCTTTGAGATCTATGCTTGTAGCATAGTCGTTCACCCGAATACTCGCTCTGACTGATCGAATTGTCTCTATATAAAACTTCGGAGCGACGATCAGCTTGTTTATCCAGCTCAGATCTATGACTGGACGGAACGAGCCGTCTGGTTTCGGAACCAGAAACAGATGGCTGTAGAAACCCGGTGATTCCTGGCCTTCTACGACCTCTACCACGTTCTTCGTCAGAAGAGACTGTACTTCTGATAAAAGAGCATCTCTTTTCTGCGGATTTGACAGAAGCTGAGTCCATTTTGGACTTCGAGTTAATGGAGGCTTTCGTTTGAAGGATATTCTTAGTCCTTCCGAAATTACCCCTCGGACCCAGGGGTCGTCCGTAATCGACGCCCACTCATTCATAAAACTCGATAATCTTCCGCCTACCGGAACACGATAGAGGTTCAAACCATCACCTCCTGGACCTGCGAGGCCTGCGGAAGGAGAAACTACGTCCTCCACGACCCGCATGTCGTCCCGTCGACCTCGGGACGTCTGACCGGTTGTCTCGGCCAGAATAACGTCCCGTACGTGAGTCGCTGCCTTGACGGTCTCCAGAATAAGACCTAGAGGACGTATAAGAACCTCTATAGGAACTTCTCTTGGGCGTACTTGTCCCAGAAGTGCCTGTCTTACTCTTTTCTGCTGTATCCGACTTTTTGGAAGCGGATTTGAAAAGCAGAGAATCCGAAGCTTTCTTAGTTATCTTATCATAGATTGCTGAAAGCTTGCCGTCGAAGAGAAGCTCTCCGGAGACCGAAGCGACTCTGAGAGAGTTCTTCACCTTACTATCTGCGCACGTGGATGTAGCTAGGGCTGCGTCACATCTAACCAACTCCAGGTTTGCCACTGAAAGGGCGGAGTTATACGTGGAATAAGCTACTGCCCTTGAAAGAAGTCTTAACGAGGATTGTATATCCTGGAATTCTTTCCCTTGAAGACACAATGATAATGCCTTAGTAAGGTGGTCTGCATATGATAAAGCGTCTAAGCTAACTCTGTTAGACATTATTGTCGTTTCCAACGTCGTGGTTGGAATTGACATAGACGACGGTACAGACAATTCCAAGTCTTCAGCCTCGTCGTCTAGACGCAGAGGAACTCTCGGTATGCCCTGTCCTGCCGTTTCGAATTTATTCCTTGAATTGATGAAAGGCAGATTTAGAGCATTTGCGGACAAGAAACCAGACTTGCCTGTTTTGGTAACAAGCTTATATATATAGCGTCATTCAATAATTCAAATGTTCTTGTGACATTATTGGACTGTGTCGGAAACTCAGGGACGATGTCCCTGAACCGATCAAAAAATTCTGTGTCCAATGACACTATCAGTCTCTTATCCGGCATCGCAGCATTCTGGTCCGACGGAACAACTTGTGGAAGGTAATGCCGGATGAAATCTACGGCAGCTTTATGTTGTTCCGAAAGGGATAGCTCCAAATCCTCCGAATCTCTTTCGCCATCCTGTCGGACCCTATGATGTTCTCGGTCGTCCGTACCTGATGCATCAGCGGAGCGTACTGACCCAGCGTCATCAGATAATTCTTGATCCGACAGAGGTTCTGTCATTTGCTGGGATGCTGGGAAGTTGTGCTATTTGGGATAGCACGTCCGTCACTGAGGCCTGTGGAGTAGCGGTCTTACGTTGCTTTGCCGCTGGAAGCTCCATGTACATTGACTCCAGCATACTTCTCTTATGCGAACGTCCGGAGTCTACAGGCCTCGTGTCCCTGGCTACCGGATGGCGTGACCTGGTCGCCGTGGAATCCCTGCTTGGCGAAGCTGGCTAGATATCCGTGGTCACGTAGCCAAGGTGTGGTCGTGTGCGCTGCCGTGAGGATGAGGAAGCCTTCTGGAAGTCTCTCCGGACTGTCTATATAACGGAGCGTCCCGAGCAGCGGACGTATGCTCCGAATGCGAAACGTTTTGTACCACAACATCTAGTCCAAGATGTTGCTGTACGAGAGAGGGGCCTCTCTCGCTCGCAGCCCGGATGGACCTGGACGAGCTAGGAACCGGACTAATAGGCTTCCTCCGTTCTCTCCTCTGATCCGCCGTCACTGGGTGTGCACTTTGTTGATTTATAGTGCTCGCATCACCCAAATCTCCTTCCTGGACCGAAACGGATGAACCCAGCTGCCGACCCATTCGATGAATGGACGCTACACCAGGCGAGCTAGCGGACGTCAACGCCGTCGATCCTACTAGGGACCTCTTAGGCAATTGACGTATTTCCATGAGCACTTTTGCCGCTAGCTCTTCATTTAATTGTGACGACGGAGGCACACTTTTGGAAGACATCACAGAAACAACACCCTGTTCTTGTTCCTCTGAAATAGAGATTGATAAACTAGAGTGACCCTGCAGAGAAAGGACCGGCATGGCCTCTTCCCGGCTAACAAAATACCGTGACACACGTTTCCAATGTTTGTCATCCCAATTGACACATACTGAACAGGAGTTAGTGCGAGTACACTGACTACAATTAATACAATGATTATGAAAGTCAGAGGAAGATTTCCTCTTATTACAATTTGAACAATATCCTTTCATTGTGAAAAGAATACAAAAAGTCCTAGTACTCACACCAACCCCTGAAAACAAAGATACATAATAACATTAACATAGAAAAAATAATTGAAATCAAAAAAATTTTTTGAAAAAATATTTTTTCAGAAAAGCCCAAGTTTCTGAAAAGTAACGTTGAGCCCCAATGGACAAGCAGTGTAACTTTATAGCAAGAATGACAACAACAGGCCCATGCCTCGAAAATAGGCAACTTAACATAATTTCATACAAAAATTTTAAGTTACAGCCCTGATTATTTTCTGTCACTCATTTTTCCTCTCCTCCTTCTATTTCCTCTTTAGATCCACCATTTCTCTAATATTTATGTGTCTGGCATCATTTAAACTGAGATTTACAAGTGCAAATATCAGTCAGATGTGAACTGATGAAGGGCCAAACAAAGAATGATAATTGGCGCCAATTTCGAGACCTCCTTGACACTGCACATGCGCAGTGGAGGCAAAGTATGGAGGACCTTTTAGGACATGATTTCTTTGGTTTTAGATGCAAATTTTGGGGATTGGGGGGCAAAATTTGTGTTTGGCCCTAGATTTTTAAGAGTTAGCACCAGCTATGTCTGGGTCATTGGTACAGTATAAAAATTTAATTATTTGAAAATTTTGTTTGTATGTGTCGACTTGATTTTTCTGTTAAGTAAAGGTTAAAGTAACTGATTCTTATATAACTTATGAACAGCAGAATTCCTGCTCGTTCTCAGCCATTTCTCATATTTCTTTTGATAGGATCCACAAAATTACTGGTGAGATATACATACCTGATACATGTACAGTGTATTTCCCAAATTTAGCTATATTTGGCTCTCAGTACCCAGGTACATTCTATTTCCAATGGGAAGGTTCTGATTTTGAACTATCACATTAACAATTATTATGGGGTAAATATTTGTGTTTAAAAAATAATTTGTTGTACCGGTATTTCTTCAACCACCATGAATGGAATATATTTCCTGTGGCAAAAAAATAAATAACTACTATTTCATTATTTGTAATCTTGAGACATCACCATTCTTCATCAAATTTGCCATGGATGAATGTGACAAATTTTAGACATTGAACACATAAATGTTACTATGTTAAATATGAAGTATCCTGGCAGTGGTCTATTCAAGTTTTAGCTGTACAGTTGAAGCATGTTAAGTGGATATCCTCATTGTCAGTGAAAATTATTCAATTAACTGACCTATTTAATTAACAAGTATTTGGTGATTTTCCTGTATTCTGGAGAGAAACTCAGCATTTATTCTATTAAATCTTGCTTGCCAGAGCTCATGGAGCACTGTCAAACAAGATATAATAGATTAAATGCCTGTATTGGATGTACTGAGGCCAAATCGGTTTATACCAAGGCCATTTTGGTGATTATCTGGGTAATTTCGAAATATATTACAAAATTTTTTATTCAATTAACAGAAGTTCACTCTACAGCCTATATGCAATTAACAGGTCAAATTTGTACAGAAGGTATGGTAAATAGTTTTGTGTTTGGAAGTTATATTCAGGGTTGTTCAATAAAAAGATACTCGATTCAATGGGCTCCACTGCATATACAGTCAGTGAGGACATAAGAAAGCACTACAAAGACACAGGTTAAGATTGACATATGAGTGGCAAAAATTGTGCATAAATGTCTTTAATGGTTAACCCTCAAAACATTGATATCAAAATTAGCAAATTTCTGGTTGCAATTTTCTCCCAAAAGGCCCCACAAAGTAGATGTTCTATTTCTCAGGCAATTTTTTGTAAAATTGCATGTGGGCTGGCGTTTTATTTAATTTTTTATTTTTGTAATTATTTCTTTGCCATCAAAAGTTCTTGTTCTTAGTTTGTTTTATGTTTTAGGCCTCATAATCTACAGAGCAGCATGGGGGGTGGTGCACTTGGGGACAAATTCATCAGTTTTATTAACTTCGGTAAAATATCAGACATAAACCATTTAATTTTTATTTTTTTTAAGTTTGCATTGGTTATAGAAAGAGAGCATCCGGCTGCACAAAGGACCATGCAGGAGAGCCTTAGAATCAAGTTGTTAACTTTTTTAGGCCTAATGTAACTAGGAATTTGACAAATAAAATCTTGTGCAACAGGGTTCAAGAGTGAATTGGTCCAATTCCTTGTTGCATTATGGAAAAAAAATTGCAGTTTGAAATTCGGATATTATCCCAATCATTTAACCCTTTACCCAACATTACGGCCGAAACCGGCCAGCGCTAATCTAAAAAATCGCCAATTAATTTTCATTATTTTTTTCATTTTGTGTCTCAAAAACAAAGGTTATGACCCCTCACTGGAATGAGCTCGTTCCAATGAGGGGTCATAACCTATGTTTTTGATACAAAAAATGAAAAAAATTAGTTATTCAAGAATTTCTTTTGCAAGTGTCGTCTGCTTTTCATGTTATGTAAAGGGTTAAAAGGTGGTTAAAATGGAAGAAGGCATCTTGGACATCAACCCTTTGAACCCAAGAGGCCGCTTTTCCAGCCCATGAACATGATACAGCATACTTGCATTGAGTAGGATGGTTGCTAAGTTAAAAGTGCGGGGTAGAATAATCAATATTTTCAACTTGCACTCTTAGGGCTGCACCTTGAAAATATTGAGTGCTCTACCACAGGTAATAAATATGGACTCTTCCAATTGCTTCCACTGAACGTACATGGAAGATACCACCAGGGTTCACAGGGTTAAATTTGGTTATACTTTTAGTTATAAATCAATTCACATTTAGGGTAGGCAGAATTTTGTGTAAAACAAACTACATACCTTATGTCTTCAGGATTCAAACTACTTGGGGTCCAGGAAGCTTCTCCTGTTACATTGTTAAAGGTGAAACCAGATGAAGGTGTATCAAATAACACATATGAAACTGTATCAGTGGTATCTGAATCATTTCCAACAAATTGCAGGCCAACTGTTTCTCCAACTGATATGTGTAACTGTGTTGTATTGACAAAAATATTGGGTGCAGAATTACCTGAAAAAAGAATTATTTACTGTAAGGTTAGACTGCAAGCTTCCTATTTTTTATTATACACTGGTTACAAAAATACAGAAAATTCATTTGTCTTGGAACATGATCAATTAACCCCCTGCACAATGATGTCAAAATATCTAAATTTCAGGCAGAAAAAATTTTCCATAATGCAACTAGAAGTTTAACCAATTCAATCTCGAGATGGAATTGGTTAAATTTCTAGATGCATTATGGGAAAAAACAGCTTCCTGAAATTTTGGTATTTTGACATCAGAGTGAAGGGGGTTAATTAATTACTACAATACCTTTCACTAGAGTAATTAATATCTAATTTCAAGACTTGTTCTGCCAGGTTTTGAATAATGTTTTTTTTAAATGCTGGTCAGAGCAAAACAATGACCATTTTCAACAACACAATTACATTGCTTGTCAGCATGACTTTGCATCAAAGCATAATTTCGCATCACAAGCTCACTGGTGAGCTTTAGTTTGATTTTCTCAATAATTTTCTATGAATTTAATTGTATTCAGGTACTTTATGAAATATTGCTATGTATATATTTGCGAGATGAATCCTAACCCATTATGAAACATGACAAGCAGATGATTCATAACCCCTCAACCCTGACACGAGGAACACATTCTAATCAGTGATGGCAAATTCTTTACAAATGAATGAATATTTAATAAAACCCTTCACTTAATACAGGCAATATCAAATTTAATTATTTCAAATATAATTTATTCAAATTTAACATAAAAAAAGTAGTTGAAAAGAATTATTAATTCATAGTAATTTGTATATTTTTATACTTACCAATGGCCCAGACTTAGCTGGTGCTAACTCAAAAATATCCAGGGCCAAACACAAATTTTGCCCCCCAGTCCCCAAAATTTGCATGTAAAACCGAAAATTTGATGTCCTTTGTGGTCCTCCACATATATATATTTGACATCTGCACATGTGCAGTGTCCAGGAAGAACCAAAATTGGTGCCAAGTATCATTCTTTCTACAGTTCCTACTAAATATTATAATCCGCGGGGAGGTATGAGTGCCCACTCATGGGAGGGTCATCCCCATCTGGGCCATTGGTAAGTATAAAAATATACAATTACTATGAATTACTATGAATTTATAATATTTTTACACAACAACCAATGGCCTAGACTTAGCTGAATAGTAAATAGGCTGAAGGGCTTAGGACATAAAGGAAAATCCACTTACTCAATCACTTCTTAAAGGATATCTCCTACAGGAGAATAGGAGAGAACGGAATTACATATGTCTTTCATATTTACCCAAAATAAGAAAGACATAACATCAACAATGTAATTGAGCATTACATAATATATAATTCTCCATTTTTAATGCCAGCATAACCCATTATTCTAATTCCGTGAAGGGAAGCCAATATATAAAGATAATCCAGAGAATGAGACTCTTTATACTCATTTAAAAGTGTCCGAGGATTGTATATTACCACTCGTTTGACACGTGGCATATACAAATGCTTCAAACCGAGCTACACGTTAAAAATATTACATAAATGAGACATAATAATTGCTTCCACTGAGCTACATATTAAAACCATCCCAGTACCGACTTGGCACTATTGACACCGGAGGAGGTCTTCCCTTGCTTTTCACTATAAAGCCAGATAATATTAATGGAACACTGTCCCCCCCCCCCCTCTCCCCTTGTTCTGGGTCACATAACCGCAGAACGAAGAGGGCAGTGGAACAGCGTCACTGCTGGAACTGAAAGCCTAAATAACTATAGCTGTAATCCTTTAGTGGACGATATTCTGAGCAACAGATAAAGGGCCTAAATACCTAAGGTCACCAGAGATGGACTTTATATTTCTAAGTTAAAACTTTGTAAATGTAGAAGGCTGTGTCCAGTACGCAGCTTTCATGAGATCAGTAATGGCTATATTGTTAGAATAGGCCCAAGAAGGGGACAATGCTCTAACTTCATGCGCTGATATCTTATTAACAGAATGCTGATCCAAAGATAGATTTTCATAGGCAATACGTATTGCCATCTGAATCCATCTAGCAATAGACTGAACAGATATATCTTTTCTGCTAGGAATTAAAGATAAAAAGAAGCGTTTTCTTCCTTCTCTAATAAACTCTGATCGGCGTTTATACATGCGCATAGCCCTGACTGGACACAGTAAAGGTCTATGGTTGTCTGTAGACGGCAGAGCCTTTATGATAACAGGCTCAGGCCATACATTAGGAACTTGATTCTTAGCCAAAAATCCCACTTGTGCAGTTAAAGTGATGGTATTTCCAACACAACGGTAGTGAGATTTGTCAACAGACAAAGCATGGAGTTCACTAACTCTTCTAGCGGAAGCAAAGGCTAAGAGAAATGCTGTTTTATAGGTGAAGAATTTGAACTCTACAACATCTAACGACTCAAACAGAGCTTCTTTGAGCTTCAACAGAACCCAAGATAAATTCCACTTTGGAATTAATCTGAGAGTTCTAGGTCAATTTATAGAGAAATTTCTAACTAGTTTGGATAATGAAGTATTAGATCCAATTGCCAAGCTATCATGATGGGTGTAAGTGTCTGATAGCATAGACCTATAGTCCTTAATAGTGACAGGCTGTGGTTTGAGAACGTCAAACAGGCAGACCAGAAAGTTGGCAATATCCAGTATGGAGGGATCATAAACGTCTATCAACTGATCCTTACACCAATGGAAGAAAACCTTCCATTTTGCTGCATAATTCAGCAAAGAGGAGGCCCTCCTACAGTTAGAAATTGCATCCACTGCTCGTCCTGTAAAACGCTTGCAGTGCAAGAAGGACCGCACAACGGAAATCATGAAGGTTGAGGCCTTGCAGGTTGTGATGCAGTTTTCTCTCCACTAGTTCGTATAACGGAATCGAATAAGTGCCTCCCTGGTTCCTTATATACACTACTACTGTTGAGTTGTCCGACAATATTTGAACATGAGTGTTCTCTATAATGTGAATCCATTGTTGTAGCGCTAGCCATATTGCCATCATTTCTTTGATGATAATGTGCTTTCCTAGGAACTTTGGGTCCCAAAGACCCTGGCACTGCCGGGTTCAGGGTTGTGCCCCAACCTGTTTGACTCGCATCCGTCATAATCGTGAAAGCAGGATCCGGCAGCTGCAGCGGAACTTCCTGAGTTAACCACTGAATGTCTGCCCAAATCTAAACTTTTTGTTTTACTTGGTCCGTTAAAACAATATTGGTCTCGAGTGAATGCGTTTTTACACTCCAGTTCTGAGTAAAGAATATCTGGACAGGACGTGTGCATAAGCGACCCATCAGTATGAGATCCATGGCCGCTCCGCACAACCCCATCAGTCGCATAAATTCCTCCGCTGTTAAAGTGTCTGAGTGTAGACAAAAGCGAGCATAACAACTGACTAATTTCACTCTGGGTAATGGCAGATGAACCAGATTGTTGTGAGTCTTAAAACTCAACCCCAAGTGAATGAATGACTTGGACGGAGCTAGATCCGTCTTCTTCTCGTTTACGATGCAACCGAGACATCGGAGTAATAATAGCAGACTCTAAACACCGTTCTGAAGAGTAATTTTGGTTATTATCAAGTTCATTATTCGAATGAATGCCCAGGGTGCTAGATTCAGACCGAAGCCATTGCTTGGAACTGATATACTTACCCTTGAACGGCGAACCGTAGGTACTTTCTGAATGCCAGATGAACTAGGACATGAAAGTACGCATCTTTTAGATCTATGCTTGCCACATAGTCGTTCACTCGAATATTTGCCCTTACTGACCGAATGGTCTCCATATAGAACTTTGGAGCTACGATAAGTTTGTTTATCCAGCTCAAGTCTATTAAGGGTCAGAACGAGCCGTCTGGCTTCGGTACGAGGAACAGGTGATTGTAGAAACCCAGAGACTCTTGGTTTTCTACGACCTCTATTGCATCCTTTTCCAAGAGAGACTTTACCTCTGAAAGGAGAGACTCTTTTTACAGCATTTGGCGGAAGTTGAGTCCAATGCGGACTTCGTGTTAGTGGTGGTTTTGCTTGGAACGATAGCCTTAGTCCGTCCAAGATGACACTTCTCACCCACCAATCTTCCGTAATAGTTATCCAGTTTCTCACAAATCTTAATAACCTACTGCCAACTGGGATGCAATAGACGTCCTGACCATCACCTGTAGGACCTGCGAGACCTGCAGGAGGAGAAACCACATCCTCCCCATGATGAACCTCGACCTGTCGGCTTGGGGGGTCTGACTGGTTGCCTCGACCACACCCACACCCCCAACCTGAGTCGCTAAATTGATGATTTTGAGAGTAATTATATAAGGAACTTTTATATCTTCATGAGAAGTTCGCTCTGGATGATTTTTGTCCTGAACCTCCTCCTTTACTCTTCTCTGCTGTTGCGGGTTTATATGACACCGACCTCAGTAGCAGAGTATTAGACGCTTTCTTTGTGGCTTGGTCGTAGACCAAAGAAAACTTGTCATCAAAGATATTGTGTCCTGATACCGGAGCGACTCGAAGAGAGTTTTTCACCCTGTCATCTATCAAAGATGACAACGCAAGGGCTCGATCACGTCTAACTAACTCCAAATTAGCCACTGTTAGGGCAGAGTTATACATGGTAAGCATTATAAGCCTGGAAAGAACTTGAAAAGAGGTACGAACATCTTCAAATTCCTTCCCATTGAGACGTTGCACCATAGCTCTCGTAAGGTGATCTGCGTAAGACATAGCGTCTAAATTCGCTCTGTTAGAAGAAATTGCCATCTCAAATGCATCCAAGCGAACTGTGAATGATGATGGAGGTGAGGACATATCAGGAACAAATTCTGGAAAGTATTGATGGATAAAATCCATCGCTACCATATGCTGTTCCGAAAGGGAAGGGTCGTTTTCCCCCATATCCCTTTCACCATCAGATGGAATCAGATTAGATTCACGGTCATCGGCATCTGAGCGCGCATATGACTGGACGGACCCAGCATCATCCGACAGCTCATGTTACGAGGCTGCCGTTGGATGCTCCTGCACCTGCTGGGATGCTGTGATAAGCTGCGCAATCTGTGAAAGCAAGTCCATTACAGAGACCGGAGGGGCAGCAGTCTTTTGTTGCTTGGCCATCGGCTGCTCTTGGGACTGTGTGTCCGAGATGGCTCTTTTCTTGCGGACGTCCCATTGAACGAGGTGCTTCTTTGGCTACCGGATGGTGTGACTTTCTAGACGAAGAGGGGTCCTTTCTCGGCGATGCAGGCTGGATATCCGAAGTCAAGTAGCCAAGATGCAGAGTTGTGTGTGCTTAGTAGATGAAGAAGAAGCCGTAATTATAGCCGACACCAGCTGTATATTTGACTGAGCATCCCAGACGCAAGCTCCGACTGATGCAAGTTCCGAACTACAACGTCTGGCCCCAGATGTTGTTGTGAAAGAGAGGGGACCCTCTCGCTCCTGTCAGACCACGCTGAGCTTATTGTCGAACTTGTCGTCTTGTTCCTTTTCGTCATCGCAGAGTGAGCCTGTTTATATATTTTAGTGCTTGCTCTATCCTTTTTCCTCTCCTCGACCGCAACGGACACACCCGGTGTCACGGTGCCCACTACTTCACAGGTCGAGCTAGCTGGCAACAGGGATCTGAAACCACCAGCGTGTGGTTTAATGCCCTGTCTAATATTTAAGATCACTTTAGCCGCTAGCTCTGACTATCTAAATGCGACGATGGATGCACACTTTCTGACGGCATCATGAAAACATCACCATGTTCTTGTTCCTCTGAAATAAAAACTGAAAAACTAGAGTGACTCTGTGGCAAGAGGACCGGCATTGTCCTTTCGCCGCTAACAATTGACACAATTGACACAAGTTGCACAGGAATTAGTGCAAGTGCACTAACTACAAGTGATACAAAAATCATGTGAATCTGAGAAAGACTTCCTCGAGTTACAATTTGAGCAAAAAGCTTTCATTTTGAATAAAAATAAAAGTCAACAGTACTCGCACCAACTCCCAATAAATGTCGGAAAAAGATACATAATAATAATAATAAAAACAATAATTCGAAAAATAATTTAAAATAAAAAAATTTAAAAAAAAATTTTGACATGAACCCAAGTTCCCAAAGGGAACGATGAGCCCAAATGGATTCTGATAGAGCCCAAGTGTGGACAAACAAATTTGTTCTTCTCCAAAAATTAAAGTAACACTACCGGAATATAAAATGTATCTTATAATAGTCCTAACATGATTAATTCACAGGAAACTACATGTATAAAGAAAGTGTTCTCAATGAAAACAATGTCAAATGAAAACCGGAAACAAGACTCCAGGCACTGAACAGCACGGCCCGAAGTCAGTAACAGATTTTAAACTATCCGATGCAAAGCAAGATCTTCATTAGAAGAAAATACGATATATCGGATGGATGATGCATGACCAAAAACGCCTAAACACCCCTAGGGTGAGGACATAACCATGGGGATAAACAGAATAAACATTCTGTGAAACACTTTAAACTCCGAGGAAATTTACAAAAAAATTTCAATAAAAAAAGCCAAAAAGCATGGGAGTTTAACTGGGGGGGGGGGGGGGGGGGGGGGGGGGGGGGGGGGGGGTTCAAGGAAGGATAGGGAAGGAACACTTAACAAACAGTGGCATAATCATTAGCAAGAATGATAACATCAGGCCCATGTCCCAAAACTGGGAAACATGAAATAATTTTGTCCAAAAATTATAAAGTTACAGCCCTGAACATAAAAAACAACTGTCTCTTCCTTCCATCATCCTATTCTGTCCTTTGATCCACCATAATCACCATTGATCTGTGTCTGGCATCATTAAAACTGAGATTTAAAAGTGCAGAAGTCAGTTTGCTGTTAACTGACAGAGGGCCAAACAAGGAATGATACTTGGCACCAATTTCGGTGCTTCCTGGAGCATGTGCAGATGTCAAATGTATGAAGGACCATAGAACATCAAATTTTCGGTTTTCCATGAAAATTTGAGGGATTTGGGGGCAAAATTTGAGTTTGGCCCTGGATATTTTTGAGTTAGCACCAGCTGAGTCTGGGCCATTGGTTGTGTAGAAATATTATTTTTCTGAAAATTTTAACAAAACCATATCATGTGAGTTCTGCAAGCATTCCAGTGTGGGGATCACACGATATGCCTTTGTTAAAATTTTCAGAAAAATTTCTTTTTCAGCTACTCAGTTTGTAAATCATGAGGGTGGATACATCCAATTCTTTAGGTAAAGGGTTATAATACAGTGGAGTCCACTTAACTGGATATCTCTTAATTGAATATCCCTGTTAATTGAATATAATGTCCCAACACAAAACCATTTACCATACCTCCAGTACAAATTTGACCTGTTTATTGAATATAGGTTATAGAGTACACTCCTGTTTATTGAATAAAAAATCTTGTAACATGTCGAGAAATTACCCTGACTCTCCCCAGTTTTCCTTTGGTTGTAGACCTATTTGGCCTCAGTACATCCAATACAGGCATTTAATCTGTTATATCCTGTTTGACAGAGCTCATGGAGCTCTGTCAAACAAAATATAATAGAATATATGCTAAGTTTATCTTTAGAATACAGGAAAGTGATACAATCCCTGTTAATTGAATACTCCTGTTAACTGAATAATTTTTATTGGCAAAGTGGCTATTCAATTAACAGGGTTCCACTGTATCATGATAGACAGAGCTCACTACTCCCAGCAAACAAGATATGGTTAAATTTTGCAACTGCATTGTTGGAAGCATCTGCAAAAGAAAACACGAACATTATTTGATATTAGAGTCGAGAGAGTTATTGATATTTTTCTATAAATAATCAAAATGTTCATTTTTATCTTCCCAAACATCTATTTTGTCCTCTCAGTGAAAAGAGTGTGTCCTCAGGAGATCGAATAATCTAAGTTTTATAAGAAAAACATTTTCGGTTAATATCACTGGTCTGATTCAGTACCTTATTTCTCAAGCATTCTGTTGTGCTTGCACACCTTATATGAAACTGAGGTACACTTTTTCTCATACTTCTAAAATATTAGTAGGGTACATATCTAATAATTTCTTTGCCACACCTCTGCACTGTATCCTTGGGCAAGGCACTTACTGCCAGCACTGTATCCTTGGGCAGGGCACTTACTGCCAGCATTGTATCCTTGGGCAAGGCACTTATTGCCAGCACTGTATCCTTGGGAAAGGCACTTATGCCATGTGGGGGGCCAGGGGCACTATGTACTAAGGTGTACTGAATATGAGTGTTCTTGTCTTCAACCAATGCTAACCCTGCTTGTGTGAAGTCGGTATGTTGGATAGTCTAACAGTTTCACACGATGTTCAGTGGTTTTCTCCGGGTACTCCAACTTCCTCCACCTGTAAAACTGTCAAACATGAGGTGACACTGCCTGTTAAAAGTGTCATTTAACCACAATAAATAAATAAATAAATAAATAAATAAATAAATAAATAAATAAATAAATAAATAAATAAATGCCACATCTCAATCCTACATGAGTTCTTAGCCCAGGTAGGCCTGAGGCGTGATGTAGAAATTATCAGATTTATCCAACTGTTGATATTTATCAATGCAAGAACACGGAGACTTGACGGGAGATTTAGCATTAACCCTTTACCCAATGCACAGGATATCAAAAATTGTTTATTTTAATTTTGTTTTTTGTTTTTAAATTTTGGCAGGCAAAAATAATTTTGTTAAACTTTTGTTAACAGCCAGTGAAGGAGAAGAGTATTTTTGACAAACCTGCAAAAAAAAGTGTTTGAAAGTTAAAAAATTTATAGTAATTTATATATTTTTTATACTTACCAATGACCCAGACATAGCTGGTGCTAACTCTTAAAATATAGGGCCAAACACAAATTTTGCCCCCCAATCCCCAAAATTTGCATCTAAAACTAAAGAAAACATGTCCTGAAAGGCCCTCCACACTTCGCCCCTACTGCGCATGCGCAGTGTCAAGGACGTTCTGAAATTGGCACCATTAATCATTCTAATAACCAGTGCCTGGTAAGCGCTATGTACTCAGCGGGGAGGCAAGAGTTCCCAACTCCTGGGAGGGCCATCCCCGTCTGGGTCATTGGTAAGTATAAAAAATATATAAATTACTATAAATTTTTTAACATTTTTATACTGTACCAATGACCCAGACATAGCTGAATAGTAAAAAGGCTGGAGGGCCAAGGACATAGAGCAAAATGGAATACGCTCAATAAAATAAAATAGAGTCATCCCCTGTAGGGAAAAAGAAGTAATAGGCCTTACATGTATCTTTCTTATTTATGATAAATTAGAAAGATACAACACCTTCCAAAATTGAGCTTCATACATCCATGTACTCTATTAATATCCAATATAATCCTTATACTAATAATTTTTAAAGTAAGCCAATAAATAAAGTAAGTCTAGAGAATAGAGACTCTTATACTCCTAAAAGTGTCTGAGGATTGCATAATCATGTCCGTTGACATATGCAATATTCAAAAGCTATACTTTAAAAACTAAGACTTGAATGAATTTTAAAAACCTAAACTTCTCACTAAACAACCATCCCAATAACAGCTCAGAATTACTAACTCCGGAGGAGGTATCCCCTTGTTTTCATAGTAAAACAGGTGACCCAAGGGAACACCCTCCCCCCCCCCCTTTTTCTTGCCCTGGGTCAAATAGCCCAGAGCGAAGAGGGCAGCCGAACGGAGACACTGCCGAAACAGACAGCCTACCTAGCTATAGTAGCAACTGTTAAGTGAATGACATTCTGAGCAGTAGATAATAGACCTAACAATAGAGGCCTCCAGAAATGGACTCGATATTTCTGAGATAAAATTCATGAATGTGGATGGCTGAGCGCAATGAGCGGCCTTCAAAAATCTATAATAGCGACACTATTAATGTAAGCCCAAGAAGCAGAAGAACTCTTACTTCATGAGCCGAAATCTTAAGCACAACTGCTAAGTCAATGATATACCATAAGCAGTACCGATAGTTAATAGAATCCATTAACAATAAAATGGAGCGTAACGTCCTTCTACTAGACATCAAAGACAGAAGAAGCTTACGCCCTTTGTAATAAACAGATATCTGTTTATAAATACATAAACTGTACCCGGAAAGAGTAAAGGCCTATGCCCATACGAAGACGGAAGGACCTTAAAATAATAGGTTCCGGATAATAGGAGCCTAACTCTTATGCAACAATCCAACCTAAATAGTAACAGAAGTATTGATTCCGAAACTATGAAAGTGAAAATCATCCATCGATAGTGCATGAAACTCACTGACTCTACAGTAAAAGAAACCAACAGAATTACTGTCTAAAAGGTCAGAATTTGAAAACTACTGTTTCCAGAGGCTCAAATGATTACTTAGCTAAATAAGAACCGAAGTTAAAATCCGTATAGGAATTTAATCTAAAGATTCTAAGTCTATTTATCAAAAAGTTACTAACTGACTTAGATAAAGAGAGAAAAGACTCAATTGTAATCTATCGTAGAGTGCATAGGTATGAGGTAACATAAACCTATAACCTAAATAATAACAGGCTGCAGTAGATCTTGTGAAACAAGTAGACAAAAAAATAGCAATGAGTAGTATGGAGGGATCAACAATATGAACATAATGATCCCTACACCACGACGGAAGAGCCTCCACTTTAGCCGCATAGAATAGCGAAGAAGAGGATCTCCTATAGTAAGAAATCGCATCCAAAGCTCGTCCAGTACAGTGCTTACAATGCAATACGGACCACACAACGGAATACATGAAGGTTGCGACCTTGCTGGTTGTGATAAAGATGACACGATTTACCCAGTGAAAAAGATCCTCACATAGAGGAAGATTTCACGTTAAGACCCACAGTAGACAAGAGAGTAAAATTACTCATGATCTCTGTGAAGATAGAGATGCTATCAACAGAAATGTATTGTGGTTGTTTATCTTAGCAATACCTGCTAAAACAACAGCGCCGGAGGATACGCGTATCCTATCATTCCGTCCTATAGATCAATAGAGCGTTAACAATATTAGCTCAGAGATCTGGACAAGCCAACCCATACGTCTGCAATTGATTAGCAAGCTGTGTCATAAATAAATCATCACTGGGCGCTCCCATAGATAGCAAATCTGATTGAATACTTGTTTGTTGAGAGTCCATTCTGACAGCAACAAGCGACCCGTAAGAGAACGGGAGTCCGATAAAACAATCAGACGACCCGGAATATGACGGACCAAAACTGAACTTGGTGTACTATAACCAACAGACGGATTCTTTCCATTAAATTGAATAACGGAAACGAAAGAGTGCCTCCCTGGTTCCGGAGATACGCCACTACTGTCGAATTAAAGGACAGGAATTTGGGCATGCGTTTCTGAATAATGTTCATGCAATGACATAAAGCAAGCCTAAAAAACATTATTCCGCGGAAGAAAACTGATTGCTAAAAGACTGCGGAACCCAAAGACCCTGGCACTTCGAATCCGTAGGGATCAGTATTATATCCCAATCTGTTTGACTGGCAACCGTCATAACAGCCACACTCGGGTCCGGCAACTGCGGCGGCACTCTCTGAGTCAACCACCGAATGTTTGCCCCAGTCTGAATCTCTTGTAACACAAGATAGACAAGAGAACGTGTAAATCGAGCAATTCATGGATTGCCGAAAAGTTGCCGTCGAAGAGAAGCTCCTCCGAGAACGAAGCGACTCTGAGAGAGTTCTTAACCTTACTATCCACGCGTGTGGATGTAGCTAGGGCTGCGTCACGTCTAACTAACTCCAATCAGCCACTGAAGGGCGGAGTTATACGTGAACAATCTACTGCCCTCAAAAGAATTTACATTGAGAATAATATCCCGTAAATCTTTTCTTGAAGACGTAATGATAACGCCTCAGTAAGGCGGATTACGTAAAATAAAGCGTCTAAGTTAAGTCTACTATACATAATGTCATTCCCAACATTGAAATTGGAAAAGACATAAACGGCGAAAAAGAATATATGCAATCTTTAATCACACCGTCTAGACGCATATGAACTCTCGGTATGCCCTGCTCTGCCAAAATAAACTATTTGTATAAATGATAAAATGGCAGAAATGAGCAACGCGGACAAGAAACTAAACTATCATGCTTAGTAGCAGGCTTGTATATATATATATATAGCGTCGAAAAATAAAACACATGTTGTAATGACAATATTGGACTGCGTCGGTAAGTCAGGGACAATGTCCCTGAACCGATCGAAAAATCCGAGTCCAATGACGCTATAAGTCTTTTATCCAAGATCGCAGCAATGAAGTCCGAAATAATAATCACTGGAAGATAATGCCAGAAGATATGAAAGGCATCTTCCGATACAACTAAAGGGAAAACTCGAAATCTTTCGAATCCCTTTCGTCATCCTGTCGGACCCTATAAAGCGTTCGGTCGTCCGTACCTGATGCAACCGCGGACCGCACCGACCCAGCGCCGTCGGATAATTCCTGATTCGACCGAGAAACTGTCAATTGCTGGGATGCTGCGAAACAACTGTGCTAACTCGGATAGCACGTCCGTCACTGAGGCCTGAGGAGAAGCGGTCTTACGATGCATTGCCGCTGGAAGCTCCGTGATCGTTACCCCGTGCATACTACCAATATGCGAGCGGAGTGTATAGGCCTCGTGTCCCTTGGCTACCGGATGGCGCGACCTATTCGCCGTGGAATCACTGAATGCCGAAACTGATCGGATACTCGAGGTCACGTAGCCAATGTGCGGTCGTGTGCCCTGCTGTGAGGATGAGGAAGCATTAAAGACAGTCTCTCGGACTGTCAATATAACGGAGCGTCCCGACCAGCGGACATATGCTCTGAATGTAAAATATCTGAACCACAACATGCGGTCCCCTATGTTGTTGGGCGAGAGAGGGACCTCTCTCGCTCACAGCCCGGACGGACCTGGACAAGCCAGGAACCGGACTAACAGGCTTCCTCCGATCTGTCCTCAATCTGCCGTCACTGGGTGAGTACTAAAGTAATTAAAGTGCTCGCATCACCCAAATCTTCTTCCTAGACCGCAACGGACAAACCCGGCAGCCGAACCATTCGATGAATGTACGCTACACCGGGTGAGCTAGCGAATGTCACTCCGTAGGCGATAGACATATTCCATGAGCACTTATTGCCGCTAACTCTTCATTAACTATGATGACAGAGGCACACTTTTGAAAGACATCTCCATAACTCTTCGAACAAGAAACCAGAAATGCTTGGTTAGCAAGCATAAAATAATAATATATATAGCGTCGTTCAATAATTCGAAAGTTTGTGTGACATTATTGGACTATGTCGGAACTGAGGGACGATGTCCCTGAACCGAACCAAAAATTTCTAAGTCCACCGACGCTATCAGTTTCTTATCCGGCATCGCAGCATTCTGGTCCGACGAAAGAAGCTGTAGAAGACCAAGTCAGATGACATACACAACAGCATATGTAGTTCCGAAAGGGAAAGCTCGAAATCCTCCGAATCCCTTTCGGTATCCCGTCGGACCGGATGAAACTTTCGGACGTCAGTACCCGCTTCCGCGGAGCGTCCCGACCCAGCATCGTCGGATAAAATATATGCGACAGATTCAGTTGATGCTGGGATGCTGCGATAAACTGTGCTATTAAGGAAAGCACGTCCGTTCCTGAGGCCTGTGCAGTAGCGGTCTTACGTTGCATTGCCGCCGGAAGCTCCGTGTACGTTGACTCCCGCACACTTCCTATGCGAACGTCCGGAGTCTGCAGGCCTCGTGTCCCTGGCTACCGGATGGTGTGACCTGGTCGCCGAAGAATCCTTGATCGGCGAAGCTGGTAATATATCGGCGGTCACGCAGCCAAGGTGCGGTCGTGTGCGCTGACGAGAAGAGGAAGCCTTAGCAGTCTCAGCGGACTGCCTATACAACGGAGCGTCCCGAGCGACGGACGTATGCTCCGCTTACGACACATTTTGTACCACAACTTCTGGGGCCAGATGTTGTTGAACGAGAGAGGGGCCTCTCTCGCTTGCCGTCCGGATGGACCGGAGCGAGCTATGAACCGGACTAAAAGGCTTCCTGCATTCTCCCTCCGATCCGCCGTCACTGGGTGTGCATTAGGTTAATTTATAGTGCTCGCATCACCCCAAAATTCCTTCTAGACTGCAACGGACGAACCCGGCTGCCGAACCATTCGGTGAATGGACGCTACACCGGGCGAGCTAGCGGACGTCAAAGGCCGTCGAACCTACTAGGGTCCTCTTAGGCAATTGGCGTATATACATGAGCACTTTTCCGCTAGCCCTTCATTAATAGTGACGACGGAGGCACACTGTTGGAAGACATCACAGATACATCACCCTAATCTTGATCGTCTGAAATAGAAATTGATAAAGTAGAGTGACCCTGCGGGGAAAGGACCGGAGTGTCCAAATCCCCAACAACATACCGTGACATATGCTTCCCATATTGTCATCGAAATCATACGATACAGAACAGGAGTTAATGCGAGTACACTGACCACATATAGAATGATAATAAAGTCAGAGGAAGACTTCCTCTTAAAACAATTGATCAATATCCTTTCAATGTGAAAAGAAAACAAGTCCTGGTACTCGCACTAACCCCTGGCAATCAAAATACATAATAATAATATGATCCATTAATATAGAAAAAATAATTGAAATCAAAATATTTTGAAAAAATATTTTTTCAGAACAGCCCAAGTTTCTGAAAAGTAACGTTGAGCCCCATGGATCCCAAGCCCAAGTGTGGACAAAAATTTTAAAAATATTTTAAACAATTTATTCAACACTTACGAACAATAATAATGTATCTAGTTATGATTAAAATAACATCAAGATATTATTTTTTAGAAATCCCCCCCTCACACAGAGGGCTGTTGTAAATGTAAACAATGAGTGTAAAAACACTAAAATAAGACTCCAGGCACCCAGGCCCGAAATCAGTTACCAAAAATACACTATCTGATGCAAAACAGAGACTTCCAGGGAAGAAACTGCAGAACATCAGATGGTAGATGCAGAACACAACGCCTAACCACCCGTAGGTGAAGACGTAAACATGGGGAAAGAACAGAATTCATTCTGTTATTCAGCTAAAACTCCCAAGAAAATTTAGTAATAATAATTACAAAAACTATGCCAAAAGCATGGGAGAATAGCAAGGGGGAACTTAAAGGACAGGGAGAGAGGAAAACACTTAAAAAACAGTGTAACTAAATAATCAGAATGACAACAAAATGGCTGCTGCCTTGAAAATAGGTAACTTAACATAATTTCATTAAAAAATTTTAAGTTACAGCCCTGATAATATTCTGTCACACATTCTTTTCCTCTCCTCCTTCTCTATCCTCCTTAGAATCACCATTTCACTAATATTTATGTGTCTGGCATCATTTAAACTGAGATTTATAAGCACAAAGATCAGTCAGATGTTAACTGATGAAGGGCCAAACTTAGAATGATTAATGGCGCCAATTTCGGAACGTCCTTGACACTGCGCATGCGCAGTAGGGGCGAAGTGTGGAGGGCCTTTCAGGACATGTTTTCTTTAGTTTTAGATGCAAATTTTGGGGATTGGGGGGCAAAATTTGTGTTTGGCCCTATATTTTAAGAGTTAGCACCAGCTATGTCTGGGTCATTGGTACAGTATAAAAATATAGAGATATTGGAAAATAAATATTTGTGCGCTTTTGTGCAAAATAATATCACTGCGACAGTCGACAGAACAACCAAAATATGTCACTGCAAACTCAACTGGGCAAAAATCAAACTCAAACAAACCAAACACATATTAATTGGAACATTCTACAAGGCATACAGAAATCTAGAGGACATGGGAGAATTAGAAAATTCACTGAATATCATCACCAAAGAAAATAACAACAACATAATATTAGCTGGGGACTTCAACTGTCCTGATATCAAATGGGAAACACTCTCACTTAAAAACGAGGCATCAGGCAAAGAGATACAAAAGAAACTGATAGACATCACATCTCAGACAGGATTTACACAGCTCCATGAAGAACCAACAAGAAAGAACAATCTTCTCGACCTCATGTTCACCACAAATCCATCGATAGCTAAAACATCCATAAACATACCTGGTATCTTGGACCACACAATCGTAATTACAGCTTTTGGCACCAAGCCTTACTATACTCACAGACCAACCCAAGGAAACCTTGCGTCGGGGCTAAAGTTTACTGGGGCCAAGTGAACCACGACCTAGACTTGCTCACCCCACTAACTAGTTAAGGGCTACATTATTTTGATGATCTGAATTTGTTCATCAAAATTTGTTCTATTACAAATTATTGAAGAGTGCCTACAGGCACTTTTCAATAACTTGCTATAAAACAAATTTATATAAACAAAAATGAAAAAATTTATAGTAATTTATATATTTTTTATACTTACCAATCCAATGACCCAGACTTAGCTGGTGCTAACTCTTAAAAACTCAGGGCCAAACACAAATTTCCCCCCCCCCCCCACCCCAATCCCCAAAATTTGCATCAAAATCCAAAAAATCAATGTCCTATATGGTCCTCCATACTTTTGTCCACTGTGCATGTGCAGTGTCAAGGAAGTACCGAAATTGGCGCCAAATCTTCATTCTTACACCCAGTGCCTGGTAAATGTTATATAATCAGCAGGGCGGTATGACTTCCTAATTCATGGGAGGGCCATTCCCGTCTGGGTCATTGGTAAGTATAAAAAATATAAGTTACTATAAATTTTTTCATATTTTTATACTGTACCAATGACCCAGACTTAGCTGAATAGAAAAAAAGGTTGGAGGGCCTAGGACATAAAGGAAAATCCAATAGGCTCAATTACATGTAAACAGAATTATCCCCTCAAGGAGAAAAGGAGAAACACGATTTACATATATCTTTCTTGTTTATACAAAAAAAGAAAGACATATTATCAATCCGTAATTGAGCACAATAACATCAATGATCTCTATTAACATCCAGTATAACTAATTATACTAATTTTTTTAAAGGAAAGCCAATAAATAAAGATAGTCCAGAGAATGAGACTCTTTATACTCATTTAAAAGTGTCCGAGGATTGTATATTAACGCTCATATGACACGTGACATATACAAATGCTTCACACCGAGCTACACTTTAAAAATATTACATAAATGAGATAGAAATTAGCTTTACACTTTAAAACCATCCCAGCATCGACTCGGAATTACTGACTCCAGAGGAGGTATTCCCTTGCTTTTCACTATAAAGCAGGTGATATAAGGGAACACCATCCCCCACCCCCCCCTCCCCTTGCTCTGGGTCATTCACCCCCAGAACGAAGAGGGCAGCAGGACAGAGTCACTGCTGGAACAGAAAGCCTGTAAAACTATAGTTGCAACTGTTTAGTGGACGACATTCTGAGCAACAGATAATGGACCTAAACAATGAAGGTCACCAGAAATAAACTCAATATTTCTAAGGTAAAAATTTGTGAACGTAGAAGACTGAGACCAGTATGCAGCCTTCATCAAATCGGTAATAGCAATACTATTAGCATAAGCCCAAGATGTAGACAGCACTCTAACTTCATGCGCTGAAATCTTAAGCACAGACTGCTGAGAAGAAGATAATTTTTCATAAGCAGTACGAATAGTCAATTGAATCCATCTGGAAATAGAATGGACTGAGATGTCCCTTCTATTAGGCAGCAGAGACAGAAAGAAACGTTTTCGTCACTTTCTGATAAACTCAGTTCTACGTTTGTAAATACGCATACCTCTAACTGGACATAGCAAAGGCCTATGGCCGTCTGAGGATGGAAGAGCCTTAATAACAATAGGCTCAGGGTGCTTATTAGGAGCCTGATTCTTAGCCAAAAATCCAACATTAGTAGTCCAAGTAATGGTATTACCAACACTACGATAGTGAGAATCATCAACAGATAGAGCATGAAGCTCACTAACTCTTCTAGCAGAAGAGAAGGCTAAGAGAAAAGCTGTCTTATAAGATAAGTATTTGAAGTCTACCATATCCAGGGGTTCAAATGGCGCTTCTTTTAGCTTCAGAAAAACCCAGGCCAAATTCCACTTAGGAATTAACCTAAGTGTTGTAGGTCTATTTATCGAAAAGTTTTTAACTAACTTAGATAAAGAGACATTAGATCCAATTTGTAAGCTATCATGATGAGCATAAGTATCCTATAGCATGGACCTATAACCCTTAATAGTAATTGGCTGCAGTTTGATCTCGTCAAACAAGTAGACCAAAAAATTAGCAATGTCTGGAATGGAGGGATCATAGATATCAACAGAATGATCCTTACACCAACAAGAAAAAACCTTCCACTTAGCAGCGTAATTTAGCGAGGAGGAGGTCCTCCTACAGTTAGAAATTGTGTCTACTGCTCGTCCTGTAAATTGCTTGCTGTGCAAGAAGGACCGCACAACGGAAATACGTGAAGGTTGAGACATTGTGGGTTGTGATGCTGTGTGCGCGATTTCCTCTGCGAAAGAAGGTCCTCCCATGGAGTAAGCTTCTGAGGAATGTCCCATAACAGACACCTGAGTAGATTTATCCATGGTCTCTGGGGTGAAAGAGCTGCTACCAGCAGAATCTTGCAGTGAGATTGCTTGATTTTTAGCAATATCTGTTGAATCAACGGAGCTGCAGGATACGAGAGAGCAAACTTTCCGAGAAAGGGAGTCCGTTGGAACATTCAGATGACCTGGAATATGACGGACCGACAGAAGAACCTGTTGCTCTAGGACAAACAGAAGGATGCTTTCCATTAAGGTGAACAACGGAATGGAATTAGTGCCTTCCTGGTTCCGAATATACGCTACTATGGTCGAATTGTCGGACAGAATTTGAACATGTGAATTCTGAATAATGTTCATCCAATGCCGTAGTGCAAGCCAAATTGACATCATCTCTTTGATGTTTATGAGCTTGTTCAGGAATTGCGGATCCCAAAGACCCTGGCACCTCGAATCTGTTGGGCTCAAAGTCGCGCCCCATCCAGTTTGACTCGGATCCATCATAATCGTAAAAATCGGATCCGGCAGTTGCAGTGGAACTCCCTGAGTTAACCACTGAATATCTGCCCAAGTCTAAATCTCTTGTTTTACTAGGTTCGACAAGATGATGTTCATTTCGAGCGAATGAATCTTCACACTCCATTTCTGAGTAAAAAATATCTGGAGTGGACGAGTGCGTAGGTGCCCCATTGGAATAAGGTTTGCGGCGGCTCCGCACAAACCTATCAGTCGCATGAATTCTCTCGCTGTTACTACATCTGAGTGTAGACAAAAGCGAGCGTAATAACTGACTTATTTCGCTTTGGGTAACGGCAGACAAACCAGACTGTTGTGCGTCTCGAAGCTCATTCCCAAGTGAATGAACGACTTGGACGGAACTAGATCCGACTTCTATTCATTTACTATGAAACCAAGACATCGGAGCAGTTGAAGCAGACTCTGAACATCGTTTTGAAGCGTTAATCTGTCGCCGTACCTCTGAAGAATGTCGTCCAAGTAGGCCGACGTTACCGCAGACGAATGAGCTCGGAAATGAGTCATTACCGAATTCATTATTCGAGTGAAGGCCCAGGGCACTAGATTCAGTTCGAAGCATATTGCTCGGAACTGATAAACGACTCCTAGGACAGCGAAGCGAAGGTACTTTCTGAACGCCGAATGTACCATGACGTGAAAGTATGCATCCTTGAGATCTATGCTCGCAGCATAATCGTTCATTCGAATACTCGCTCTCACTGATCGAATGGTCTCCATATAAAATTTCGGAGCCACGATCAGCTTGTTTATCCAGCTTAGATCTATAACTGGATGGAATGAGCCATCTGGTTTTGGTACCAGGAACAGGTGACTGTAAAAACCAGAAGATTGCTGGTTTTCTACGACCTCTATTGTGTTCTTCTCCAGAAGAGATTGCACCTCTGATAGAAGCGAATCTCTCTTCTGAAGGTTTGACAGAAGCTGAGTCCATCGTGGACTTCGTGTTAACAGAGGTTTTTCTCTGAAGGACAGTTTTAGACCTTCCGAAATAACCTCCTGAACCCATCGGTCATCCGTAATTGACAACCAATTGGTTAAGAATCATGACAACCTTCTGTACACTGGAGCGCAATAGAGGTTCTGACCTTCACCTCCTGGACCTGCAAGGCTTGCGGGAGGAAAAACTACATGCTCCCTGACCTGCACCTTGACCAGTCAACCTAGGGGCATCTGACCGGTCATCTCGGCCAGAATTATGTCCCTTACCTGAGTCGTTACTCTGACGGTCTCTGGAGTAAGACGTAGAGGCTTTCTTAGATCCTCTGTAGGAACTTCCCTTGGACGTACTCGCCCCAGAAGTCCCTGACTTACTCCTCTCTGCTGAGTCCATTTTTTTCTAAATGGACTTAAAGAGCAGAAAGTCCGAAGCTTTCTTGGAAATCTGATCGTAGATTAGTGAAAGCTTACCATCGAAGAGAAGCTCTCCTGAAACTGGAGCAACTCAAAGAGAGTTTTTCACCTTAGAATCCACCCTCGTGGATGAAGCCAGGGCAGCATCACGTCTCACTAACTCCAAATTTGCCACTGAATGGGTGGAGTTATACGTGGAATATGCGATTGCCCTTGAAAGAACTCTCAAGGAAGTTTGAACATCCTGGAATTCTTTACCATTGAGACGTTGTGATAACGCTCTGGTAAGGTGATCTGCATAAGATAAGGCGTCTAAACTGGCTCTGTTAGACGAGATTGTCGTCTCCAACGTACTGGAGAGAATCGACATAGACGCCGGCAATGACAATTCCAAATCTTCTGCCTGGTCATCTAAATGCAGAGGAACTCTCGGAATGTCCTGTCCTGCCATTTCAAATTTATTTCTACTGTTGATGAACGGCAGAGATGATAAGAAACTGGATCTGCCAGTCTTAGAGGCTAGCCTAAAAATAGCGTCATTCAGCAATTCAAATGTCCGTGAGACATTTCTGGACTGGGCCGGAAATTCAGGTGCGACGTCCTTAGCCCGGCCGAAAAAGTCGGTGTCCAGTGACGCTATCAGTCTCTAATCTGGTATCGCAGCTCTCTGGTCCGGAGGAACAACTTCTGGAAGGTGTTGCCGGATAAAATCTACAGCCATCTTATGTTGTTTTGAAAGGGAAAAATCCAGCTCTGCAGATTCCCTTTCACCATCCGACTGAACCAAATGTAAATCTTGGTCGTCCCTATCTGATACTGCAGGGGAGCGTACTCACCTAGCTTCCTCAGACAGTTCCTGATCTGAAAGAGTTTCCGAAGGTTGCTGGGATGCTGCGATGAGTTGTGCTATCTGCGATAGCAAGTGCGTCACGGAGGCCTGTGGAGCTGCGGTCTTACGTTGTTTAGCCACTGGAAGCTCCTGGGACTGTGCCTCTTGCATAATTCTTTTATGTGAAAGTCCCGACTGGTAAGGCCTCGTGTCCTTGGCTACCGGATGGAGTGACCTGGACGATGTGGAATCCTTGGTCGGCGAAGCAGGCTGGATATCTGAGGTCACATAGCCAAAGGTGCAGTCATGTGTGCTGGTGTGTGGAAGAGGAAGCCAATAGACTAGCCTCTCCGATCCGTCGTCGCCGGGTGTGCGTGATCCGACATTATAGTGCTTGCAACACCCCTTCTCCTCTCCTGAATGGCAACGGACGAACCCGGCATCACATCACCCGATCTACAAGTGATAGCTTCACCGGGCGAGCTAGCTGGCGACAAGGTCATCAATCCTACTAAGGATCTAGGCACTTGTCGAATTTCCTTGAGCACTTTTTGCCGCTAGCTCTACATTTGATTGCGATGATGGCAGCACACTTCCTGAAGACATCACGGAAACATCACCCTGTTCTTGTTCCTCTGAAAAAGAGACTGAAAAAACTAGAGTGACCTTGTGGCGAGAGGACTGGCATGGACCTCTCACCACCACTAACAATATACCCTGACACACGTCTCCAATGTTTGTCATCCCAATTGGCACACACTGAGCAAGAATTAGTGCTAGTACATTGACTACAGCAAATACAATGAGCATGAGAATCAGAGGAAGACTTCCTCGATTTACAATTTGAACAATATTCTTTCATATTTAAAAAAATATTAAACAACCGTAGTACTCGCACTAACCCTTGCAAATACAAAGATACATAATAATAATATAATCCATTACAAAAATTTCCCAACTGGATCCCAAAAAAGCCTAAGTGTGGACAAAAATTTTAAAACATATTTAAAAATTAATGTTACACTTACGGACAATATTAATGTATCTGGCAATAAGCTGAACCCTACAGAAGACATGGAATCACCGTCAGAAGTAATCCTTGTCAACGTAAACAAAAGTCAATAAAAAACGGAAACAAGACTCCAGGCACTGAAAATATGGCCCGAAATCAGTAAGCAATTTTAAAACACTATCCAATGTAAAACAGAATCTTCCACAGAAGAAGCCTCAGTACATCGGATGGTAGATGAAGGACCAAAATGCCTAAACACCCCTAGGGTGAGGACGTAACCTTGGGGATAACAGAATAAACATTAAAAAAATTTTCAAAAATTATACCAAAATTATGGGAGATTAGTAAGGGGGTATCAAGAAAGGGAGAGAGGAAACACTGAACAAACAGTGGAGATTTCATAGCAAGAATGAAAACATCAGGCCCATGCACCGAAATTAGGGAACATGGAAAATTTTACATAAAAATTATAAGTTACAGCCCTGAACACATCCTTCCACTGTTTCTTCCTCTCATCCTCTTATTTCATCCTTGGACCCACCATTGCCTTCATGATTTTGTGTCTGGCATCATTTTAACTGAGATTATAAGCACAGATATCAGTGAGATGTTACTGATTGAAGGGCCAAACAAAGAATGCAGATTTGGCGCCAATTTCGATACTTCCTTGACACTGTGCATGCACAGTGAACAAAAGTATGGAGGACCATATAGGACATTAATTTTTTGGATTTTGATGCAAATTTTGGGGATGGGGGGGGGGGGGGGGCAAAATTTGTGTTTGGCCCTGAAATTTTTTTCAAAGTCCTAAAAGTGGCTTCTAGCTCTCAACCAGTTAATACAAGAAATGAATAAGAACAAGTTACAATCATTTGACCAAGGCAAACAAGTTGATATTGCTATACTGGTCTTCTCCAAAGCAATCAACACAGTCCCGCACGATAGACTCCTCCATAAAATAGTGCAATACGGAATCAGAGGACTGCTACATGCATGTCTCACGATGTTCCTCACGGAAAGGAAAATGTGAGTAGCTCTAGAAGGGATATTCTCAGATGAAGAAACTGGTGTACCTCTCTTATACCACAACAACAATCTCCCAGACTCCCAAGATCAATAAAATCATCAGTGAGGCTATTTGCAGATGACAGCCTATTGTACTGGGAAATAAACAGCAAGAGGGATCACTCCACCCTACAAAACAACCTAACAACTTGTCCAGTAAAATGGGCATCAGACTGGGGAATGTGCTACATTCTGAGCCTCACAGGAAAAAGTCATCGATTTTACACCCTAAACGGCCATATACTAGAACATGTTCTATCTAAACCATACCTGGACCTACAAATACAGGATGAGCTTAAATGGAAACAAGAGCACCACCTAGCGGGGCAACATACACCCATGGTGATCAACATGTGTGCAAAGTTTGAACAATATAGCATGTAAAATGTTGAGGGAGTTGGTGACACAATACAGTAATGTTTTAAGTATTAAAAGGGGACATAACTCTGGAAATACAAAATGGAGTTACCTGCTCTTGTCACATGCACAATGGCAACCGGTGATCGCCATGTGTGCAAAGTTTGAACAATGTTGCATGTAAAATGTTGAAGGAGTAGGCGACGCAATACAGCAATGTTTTAAGAACTAAAAAGGGACATAACTCTGGAAATACAAAATGGAGATACCTGCTCTTGTCACATGCACAACAGCAATTGGTCATCAACATGTGTGCAAAGTTTGAACAATATAGCATGTAAAATGTTGATGGAGTAGGCGACACAATACTGTAATGTTTTAAGTACTAAAAGGGGGCATAACTCTGGAAATACAAAATGGAGTTACCTGCACTTGTCACATGCACAACGGCAATTACTGATCAACATGTGTGCAAAGTTTGAACAATGTAGCATGTAAACTTTTGGAGGAGTAGGCGACACAAAAATTGTTTGTTTACAGACAGACAGACAGACGGTGAGACAGATGGACAATGCCATAACATAATACTCCCGTTTTTTCAAAACGGGCATATAAAAACTATAAATCAAAAGAGGAGTTTATGACAAAAATGGTGGGGGAACTAACAAACTACCTTCACTAAAGAAAGGCAGAAACAGCATCTTACTTTCTTCCATAAATTGATTTAGGAATAAATACCAGCAATGCCCCCGGAAAAATTAATCAAGTTCCAGGTGCAAAAGCAACAGATCCGGGCCAAAAATATTGACAATTGAATACTCACCAACATCATATCATCTTCAGGAAGAAACAACAACCAGTAAAACAGACTAATACAAACAATAACAAACATCATTCTTTGTGCACACAGCAATCTATTGGAATCACCTGGAGGAAAAAGCCCTATCAACCATCAAGCTAGACCTGCTCTCACTTCCAAATAGCAAGGACTCTCCTAATAGTGCATCTTAATACATTTAGGTGTTTTGGTTTTTTTTAATAAATCTTGTGTTGGCATTAATGAAGTACAGTGGAATCACATCCATTGATTAGCCACATCACCGGAGAAAATATTTAATTAACAGGAGTATAACATTAACAGGCTTATTCAATCAAAAGATATACAATTAAGGGGGATCTACTGTACTGCTGATTTTACAGATACGTCAGGTAAAGGATTAAATGATGTGAACACTTACTTATAACTTTATGATCTATTTCGGCTCCAATGTTCACATTCTTGGTATCTTCTGCTACACTCTGGTCTCCTGTTACAACATAATCAATGATACACTCTTTGTCCTCAGTTCCACAAATAGCTTCGGCTTCTCTCCTCTTAGCAGGGTCAATTTCATCTTCGAACAATGGAATGAAGTCAGGAAAACTATAGTCATCAGAAGATTTTCCATCACTGTAGTTGAAGATGCTCCTCCCAGGCTGTACTTGCCCTTAAAAGGAATGTATGAAAGTATGTGAATCTAATGCACCCAACAGCTGTTAACCCTTTACCTAACACGGTATTTTTAAAAAATAAATTAAATTTCACATTTATCGAAAACAAATTTCACAATTTTTCAATAAAACCATACAAATATGGATATCATTAGAGCCAGCTCAAGGACCTGGTTCTAATGATATCCATATTTGTCCGATTTTATTGAGAAACTTCCGGGATATTTTAGGCTGTGCTAGGTTTAATCTGGTTAATTTTCTGGCTGTTTTTGGCTGCTATGTTAGGTAAAGGGTTAATAATTTCCTAAATAACTTGGTTTCAAAAGCAAAAAATTGAATAAATATTACAATTAATATGCTCATTGGATAGTAACGCAACAACTACCCTAGTGCAGAAAGACAACAATATTGGAAGTTTAGCAATATCAAAGGTCATAACTATGAGATTACTAACATAACAAGCCAAGACCAATACCGGGTCTGGACCTGCGTCGCTGCATGCAATTGATTACAGAGATGAACAGACTTCAAAGTATCGGCAAACAGGAAGTGGCTTCACGGTAGATCTGAAAATTAGATACATGATACAACTCATCATTATGAAGCAGCAGACCAAATATAAAATCATTCCCTTTCATAGAAGCCAAGAAAACTTTGACGGAAGAAGTGTTTTGGACGGACGGACTGACTGACAGACGGACTGACAGACAAAGTCGAGCGGTTACTAGACCTGCTCTGCCGCTGGCGACGCAGGTAAAAAGCTGATAATGGAATGTAGTATTTATTTATTTATTTGTTGGGGTTTAATGACACTTTTTTGACAGCCGGAGTCACCTTGTGTCAGACAGTTTCACAGGTAAAGGAAGCTAGAGCACCCAGAGAGAACCACTGAGGAGCAATGACTGTCAGCACCACGTGCCCCCATGTGGGCAATCAAGTTACCCTGGTGGAGGATCAAACAATAGATCTTTCAGTTTGAAGTTGAATGCCGTAATCACTGAGTCACTGGGCTCCCACAATATCCAATGGATTTAAAAGTAAACAAATTATGATACTCACATGACTGTCCAAAGTAAAATATTTCTCTGTCAGTTGAATTTGTACTAATAACCGTCTCATTCGGAAAGGTGAAGTCATCATTAGGATTTTCATCATAGTTTCCCATCAGCCCTTTAGTTTTCGTTCGATATTTATCATTGATTACAGTGTTCACCGTCAACATTTTCACACCCATCTTAAGTGTAAATGCTATTTCTGAAATGTTAAGAAATTAAAACTAAAAAATCTGGAATGAAATTATTCATTAATAACAGCAAGTATTCCTATATGTTCTGAAACATACATCTCTTATTCACTAAAGCTCTTCCTTCAAGTGAATTTGTTTAAAAAGAGTGAACTGGTAAATAAAAACAGCTTGATTACTTTAACCCTCTTAATGTTTGTATACTACTCAAAGTTTGCTAAGCACCAAATATTTGACAAATCATTGTGAAATTTGCTTGTGACATATTTGCAATATTTTTGGTGGATATGATTGAGGAATGTATTGAGATGGTCCATAGAGTTTACATTAGCTCTCTTGACAGGCAGACTTTTCGTGACAGTCATGAAAAGCATGTACCCCTTGATTTTCATGATGTTTTCGTGTACTGTCTACATGACATGTGTAGGGTATTCAATCTTCATTTCAACACAAACCCTTGTGATTTAATGATTGAATATGGCAAATGCAAATGTAAGAAGACATTTGCCTGAAGCAGAAATATGGCAGGCTGTAGGGATGGTGGAGCAAGGGGCTACCCATCATCAGGTTGGTGAAGCCCTTGGTGTGCACCATACGGTATGGCGATCACCAGAGCCTGGGCAAGATTTCAGCAGTATGGCACACCAGTAAGACAGTGTGGTGTGACAGGGCAACATCTGCAGCTGAAGACTGGTTTTTGATCATTCAGGCCGCTTTTCCACAGCAACCCAGCTTTGCAGTGACCTTCAGAATGCATCTGGGGTAAATGTTTTGAGGCAGACTATCTAGGCAAGGTTGCACGAAGGTAGTCTCTGATGGAGAAGACCATGTATTCGCAATCAGCTGTCCCAGAAGCATCACCAGGCACGATATAAATGGGCCATGGACCACGTTGGATGGACCAGAGAACTTTGGCGACCTGTCCTTCTTACAGATGAGTCAAGGTACTGCCTAGACTACACAGATAGGCATTCTAGGGTATGTAGAAGACCAGGAGAGCAATTCCATGCAGCCAACATTGCTGAGCATGACCAGTATGATGGAGGGTCAATCATGGTCTGGGGCGGCATCAGCTGGAATGGATGTACAGAGCTCTGTGTCCTTGAATGTGACTACAGAGCAGTATATTGATTAGATCCTGGATGTCCACGTCAGATTGTATGCAGGTGCAGTGGGTGATAGATTCATTCTGATTGACGATAATGCCCGTCCTCATGTTGCCCATGCTGTCGGGGAGTACTGACAGAGGGAAAGGATTGAGCATATGGACTAGACAGCAAAATCCCCTGACCCCAATCCAATGGAACATGTCTGAAATGAGTTGCAGTTTGCAATTTCAGCCCATTCAGTCCAACCAAGAAGTGTCCAGGAGCTTGGTGCCATGCTGGTCCAAGAATGGAACGGCATCCCACAAAGGACCATCAGGAACCTGATTGGGAGCATGAGAAGGCTTTGTCAAGCTGTAATTAACAGTAATGGGTCTCATACTCGATATTAAACCCATACCAGTTTGCTCCGTCAACTTTTTGGCAAATTTGAAAAATTTCCTCTTTTAACAATAATATCCATTTTCCATAGTTATCATATCCAAAAGGTAAAAAATAATGTCAAACACAAACAAAATCTTAATTTCTGTACTTAAATCATTAAAGATGTAATTAAATAAAAAATATATACACTTTTCATTACAATATTTCAACTAAAACGTAAAACAGGTAGCTGGATATACTTGGTGCTTAGCAAACTTTGAGTAGTATATGATCACATGTATTAACACACTTCTGTTTAAACTGTAAAAATTACACAATTACATAGAAAAAGATATTAATTGAAAATAAAACATGTTTTTTTTCTTCGGAATACAGAAAAAACCCTTTCCACAATCCATTCCAATAAGGGGTCATAAGCTGAGTTTAAAAGCTTTCTGAGAATATTGGAGGCTGATTTTGGCAATTACGTTGGGTAAAAAGTTGCAGTAGATGAGATTTACACTAGGGCTGGACAGAAGAGAGTTAGTTACTCAGTTAAAATTTAAATTTTTTTATAACCAGAAAGTGTCACTAACCCTGTGCAATACACAGGGTTAGTCACACTTTCTGATTATAAAATATAGCAAGTGCCAGATCACACACTTTGTGAATATGCACACTCACTAAGGCTGTGCAATGCACAGGGGATAGGGCTAGTCACATAACACAAATGATTTTATTTATAACCAAAAAGAAAAGTGTGGCTAATCCTGTGCATTGCACAGAGTTACTTGGTAAACTAACATATACAGGCTGACCCTAGGCACTGCACACGATTAGTCCAATAGGCTGCCATATCACACACTACGTGAAAATATACACTTACTAAGGCTTAGCCCATTGAAACCCTCATTCGATATATTGGGATGATGCAAATAAACCCATGCCCCGGTATCCCGATATTTGGGGATGTGAGCACATTGCTAATTAATGTGAATCTTGACACACTTGTCTTCAGCCAACCAACAACAGTTTTAAACATACGCTTTGCTGCCAAACAAAACAACCTGGAAATGCCAGTCAAAAAAATATTGTCGTGATTTATCAGTCAAAAAGAATCAATGAAGCGATCAGCTGTGCCGAGAGAGAGGAGCGAATGTAAATAAACAAAAGTATCTCACTGCTCTGCAGGTGTTGAAAATGCTTGAATTAGATGATGAAGGGAAAGATATTTATCCATCTGATGAAATTACAAGTGACAATTGTGGCGATTACAGCAGTGATCAGAGTCAATGTATGGCAGAAAGCGATGCCGGTAGTGACAATTCGGTCCCAGGTGTAAATATTGAAAGTGGGTGTGGCAAATCTGTGAATAATCATGACAATCACCCTGTTACTGATGTGGGAGATGCAAAAGCTATAAATCGGAGTGAAGGGTGGTCCAAAAATTTTAGTCATGTTGACATACCATTCAAGGATGGGGAGGTAAGACCCAGAAACATTCCTGATACTATAATGTTCTGATACTAAAACCTGTTCCCCAGGAGCACAGGTATATATCCCCTAGGACATCAGGGTTCAAAGAGTTAAAAATTTCACAGGGTTAGTTGGGTACATGTGACATAGAATACAGAAAGGGTGCAAGGAACTAATGAAAATACTCAATTCCAGTATTACAAAAACTCACACAGAGTGGGGTTTCTAACCAAGCAGTAAATTGTGTTCATTGAATAAGTTTTGCAAACACAAAACTTTCAGCCAATGGACCGCCATGTTGAGCACTGAGATCCATTGGCCAATATCCTTTTTGCTAAGCTTCTTTAACCCTAAAAAAGCTGGACATTTCTATGCATTTTTGCTACATTTTGGCTGAGGGCAGTCTGTGGCTTTGCAGTTGTTTCTAGGCAAGTCTTGGTTGATTGCCTATACAGGCAGTCAAGACTTGGCAAGAAACAACCGACAAGGTACTCTTCTGAATGCAACTTACACAGATACAAAGAGATGGTATGTTGGAGCATTTGTTCTATTTCAGCATAGAGTGTTCAAAGTCAGAACTAGCCTTAGAGTTAATCTTCCATAAATAGTTGCAAGGAAAATTCAAACAATCTGAATAATTTTACTTCCAGGATAAGATGGAACAAATTACAGAATATGAACCTTTTTAGCTTCGCTTTGCAATGGCACTTAAATGTGGCCTGTTAGATTTCAGCCAAATACAGGTTAAAGAATTTGAGGGTTGGATAGTCTGTTATTCAGGAGTTTTAGAGATACTCAACCTTCTAAATTATATATGTGCATATCATCTGGAACTAACAGTGACTGCACACATAATGGGTAAGGTGACACTGGGATGTAGAACTTCTGGATCTTGCAAGCACTGTACACATAATGTGCAATGCAACATTTGGATGCTGGTGTGTACAACTTTTCTAGATCATACTGGATCTTACATAGACTATATCCATGTGATAAGTCTATGTAAGATGGGGCAATGTGACATCAGAGGATTGTGTGAAAATCTTTTGAAGCACATAATGGGCATTGGGGGAAGGGGGAGGTTCCCACAAAGCCTAGGTGTTGAAAAGAAGGTGAATGAATAATTTTAATTGGGTAAGCCCCCTCAAAGTAGCTAGATCTTCTGTGTCTTGGACCATTTTTTGTTTTTGCCATTGAAAGTTCATGTTCTTGGCTTGTTTCATGATTTAAGTCCCCTTAATCTACAGAATAGTATGGGCGGTGGTGTATTTTATCCCTTTGGTGCAAGAAGTCTTTGTAATGCTGAAGCACTGCAAAGCCTTGTTGCACTCAAGGGACAAATTTATCAATTTTATTAACTTGGGTAAAATATCTGACATAACCCATTTAATTTTTATTTCTTTTAAATTTGCATTGGTTATAAAAAGGGAGCCAAAGGGATCATGTGGGACAGCTTGAAAAACAGATTTTTAACTTTTTTAGGCCTTATCCAATGATACTGCATGATACTGCATGCCAGTTTTGGTTCAAATTGTCACTGTTTGTTTGTTTGTTTGATGGTGGTTAACGTCACATATTTATGCACCATGGCTAATCGTGACACAACATGGAGATGAAGTCAAGTTTAGTCAATCGTTGATCAACATGTTGCCCATTTTAGAGGACTTTCACCCCAAGCATTGGTGACTGGGTCCTATTTTACTAGTAAAGCGGAACTGGTTTACCACAGTAAACAAGTGCTGCTTACTTCCCGGGGTTCCCACGGGGAAATTGTCACTTGGTTTGTTCTAAAAACTGGGTCAGGACTATAAAATTTGCTCCTCCTTGAATACACCAGAGAAACCCTTTTTCAAGAAACTTCATCTTAACCATTAACCCTTTACCCAATGCAGACGATTTCAAAATTTATTATTTTAAATATCATTTTTTAAATTTTTTCAAAAAATTTCAACAAAACCATATCATGTGACCCCTCTTTGGAATGAGCTCGATGAGCTTGTTCCAAAGAGGGGGGTCACATGATATGGTTTTGTTAAAATTTTTCCAAAAATAATATTTTTTCATATGCTGAATTACGCACATGATGCGGGCGATTCATTGGGTAAAGGGTTAAACTTTTCCCCAATGCCCATAACATCAAAATTTATTATATTAATTTTTTTTTTTTTTGGAACTGAATTGACTGCATTCCTCTTGTAATTTACAAATTTCACAGTTGAAAAATAAAAAAAAATTGCAACAAAACCATATTATGCGGGACCCGTATTCGAATGAACTTGGTGTGTTTATTCCAATATGGGAGGATCACATGATATGGTTTTGTTGAAATTTTTTTTTATTTTTCAGCTGTGAAATTTGTAAATTATGAGAGGAACAAGCCAGAAAATAAGCAGACTTACATCTGCAAAATGAGGTCCCCAGAGGGTGAATTTAGTGATGCACAGCAGGGTAGCATCACTAAATTCACCCTCTGTGAACCTCAATCTGAATCAGAGTTTCAAAACTAAACAGAATGAGGAACCCAGATTATAAATTGGCCCACTGTATGGGATAGTATGATCAAATTAACCTTCTGGGGACCTCATTCTGCAAATGTCAGACAGCTTATTTTCAATTCAATTTGTTAGATAAAGGGTTTTGCCAAATGACAAATATCTGTCCAGCACAGTTCAGGATATTTGGATGTTTGATTTTTTTCTAATTTTAACCCGAGGTGCAAGGAATTTCAAAAGTCAGTAAATATGGACATTCGTTCTAGAATGATACAGGACAGTGTGATGTCATTTGAAAAGATCTGACCTGTCTTCTTAGAGAACAAACTTACATATATACATGCATGTATAAATACTTGTATTCAAGGGAATGATAAGAAAATGAATTTCCAGCATTCCCTTGAAATAATAGACTTCTCCTGAACAAGAAAATTCAATGATCGCAGCAACCAATGCCTGTCATTTATCATTATACACAAGCACAGTTTTGAGTTGAAGAGTTGTGTGTTTGTATGAAGGGGAGGGGGAGGGGTTGTTGATGAACATCTTTCAGTGTGCAAAATTTAACGAGAACACTTGTTTTGTTCTCGTGGTGGTTACGCAAATTTAAATCTACGTGAACGGATGACCGGTTAGCCAAAAGTTGCATCTTGAATGGTAAAGTGTGAGGAACTTAACCCTTTACCCCAATGCAGACGATTTAAAAATTTATTATTTTAAATATCATTTTTTAAATTTTTTCAAAAAATTTCAACAAAACCATATCATGTGCCCTCTCTTTGGAACGAGCTCATTACAAAGAGGGGTCACATGATATGGTTTTGTTGAAATTTAAAAAAAAAATTTTTTTTCAGCTGTTGAATTTGCATATTTCGCGGCCGGATGTGGGCAATTCATTGGGTAAAGGGTTAACTGGTAAGTGCTAAATTTTTTCTCAGTCTCAAGATTTGTTCACAAATTTTTGTCTTGTTACAATTTATGGGACAGTGCCTATAGGCACTCTCCCATAAATTGTAACATGCAAATCGATGGAGATGTAGTAATTTTACTTCCACGATAATAAGGACATCCAGAGAATATGAAGCCTTTAACTTTGGGTGCCTGCAGCTCAGAATAAAGCCCAAATATGGACTTCTAGCACCCTATCAGTTAATCAGCCTTTCTTGTGTCTTGAGAGATTTTCAGACTTTTGCCTTGAGAGGCTATATATATTTCAATTCCATCCAATATATGAATACTTGTCAATGATAAAAAAGCAGTTTTCCAAGAAATTTTACACAGCCGAGCATTTGGTTAGCCATCTCCAAACCATGTGAATGGTTAGTCGGTTAGAGTCATATTTGAAATTTTGCACAATGTCTTTCATTATGATATTTAGGAAGCACTTGAAATTTGTACCTGATTTCAAACTTATCACTAACGACCCATTGGTTGTTGATGCTGTAACTGTATCTTCCGTGACATCAAAATCTTCACCCTGTTCATAAAATTCAGCTGTTTTGTCAGCTCCATTGATGTAAACCTCAAATTCTGAAACATAAACATTAAATACAACTTGATTATCTAAGAATATATGGAAAACAGGATACCATGAAAACACACAGGAAGTGGGGGTTCCACCTGGACAATTATTAACATTCTGTGATAGAGCATGGGAGGTAGAAGACAAAGTTTAGGGCCCACTAGCTTCAGGCATGGAAATGAGTTTTTTGTTGAATATCACTCTTTCATATGGTTTTGATTCTAGTGAAAAAATGAGTTACCAAGTTACTTACAGAAGACAGAGATCTGCTAGCTGGAACTAATTACACGAACAGAAGTAATGAAAAGACATTCTTTATTAGCTAAAGAATGTGATAAAAATAGATACAAGTAGCTAACATGTATATGAAAATATAGAAAATACCCATAGTGGCTTGGTGTACAAAATGTTCTCCACGAGTGGTGAAGTGAAGTGGTGTTAACTGCAAGCCTTCGGAGCATGGTTAACACCACTTCACCATGAGTGGTGAACATTTAGTACACCAAGCTACTTTGGGTTTATATTTTATTTATACCATGATCGTCAGATTATTAAGAGTCGCTATTATTTTTTCTCAATTTTACTGAGCACCAGATGTACATATGAGCGAGTCTGTTTTTGTTTACACAAGCAGCGGTGGGCGGTACTTCCACTGTCAATTTTATCGCCGAAACAAAATGAAAAAAAGAAACTGAGCCTTTTTCGTTTTAATAACAAAATAACATACTATTTTGAGTTATGCATGCTTTATTAACACAAGACAATGCATGTAAACCCATTTAAAAATGTAATAAATAATTGCCACTTTCATTTCACACTTCGCGAGGCGATGCATGATAAATTCAGGTAAGTTTGCATTCAGGTCGACGTCACCGAAGGTCAACGGAGATGTAGTTCTACTGTAGGTGTAAATTTTTACTACTGAAATCCCATTGCAAGCGTGTTCATCACGGTTGGTGTGTTGACTTTTCATATATAGTAGAATAGGTAATCATGATATAAATATTATCAATCATCCAGTGACAGCAGAACCATACTGTTTTCATTCCACACCAGCGTAGTTGGAAGGGTGTGGATACTTACATCATTTAAATATAATAAATTCATCTGCATATATGTCTCATTATTTAAGTATAGTTACTATATCTACTGGACAAAGTCTGCTGTCGATGTTACAGCATGTATATATTAACCATAATGAAGAAAAACAAAGCCTAAGGAAACATACAAAACGGGAAAAGAAGAATACCCATATAAATATATATAATTAAGTCCTGAACAAACTTAAGCAAACCAAAACACAGTTAAACCGATTTCTGTTGCATAGAATATGGTTGACAAAAAATAAGGATGAAAATACTGTTAAGACATAATTTACAAAACTCACTTCCCAGAAGAGATAAGGTGATGAAAATTACTCCACAGCAACTTTATAACATATCCACCATTTTCATACTGTTTCTGGCTTTGGATTGCTCAAAACAGCCATTAAATCATTGTTTTTTAAAGAGACATGGAAAAATCCAACCTCCAATATGGCAGCAGATGGAAATAAGAAATTGAAGCCGAGTGAGCTTATCTGCAGGCAATGAGGTGTACTCCGATAGAGAGGAAGGATGGACATCAGGTTGTGCACAAAGCATTTTGGGCTCGGATCAGTACGGTTTGGTAAAATTTTTTAGTCTTTTGACTTTTTCTGATTTTTTAATGGTTTGTCCATGAAAAAACATTCAAAATTGCTAATTTCAAAAATGATAATTTTTTATACTTACCAATGGCCTAGACTACCGAAATTGGTGCCAACCATCATTCTTTCTAAAAATTGCCTGTTAAATGTTATAAACAGTGGGAAGGTATGAATGCCCACTCATGCGGGGGGCTATACCCACCTGGGCCATTGATAAGTATAAAAAATATACAAATTGCTTAAAATTTATTATATTTTTATACAACAACCAATGGCCCAGACTAGCTGAATAGTAAAAAGGTTGGAGGGCCTAGGACTTGAAGGAAAATCCAATCTCTCAATTACTTCAGTAAAGGATAGCTCCTGCAGGAGAACAAAAGAAGATAGGAATTATATATGTCTTTTACCTATACGGGAAGAGAAAGGCATAACACCAACAATATAATTGAGTATTACATGATATATAATTCTCCATTTGATGCCAGCATAATCCATTATGCTAATTCGGTGAAGAAAAACCAATATATAAAGATAGTCCAGAGAACGAGACTCTTTATACTCATTTAAAAGTGTCCGAGGATTGTATATTAACACCTGTTTGACAAGTGACATATACAAGTGCTTTAAAAAACATACATAAATGAGACATAGATATTGCTTCACACCGAGCTACATATTAAAACCATCCCAGAACCGACTCAGGACTACTCACACTGGAGGAGGTCTTCCCTTCTTTTCACTATAAAGCCAGATATTAATAAAGGAAAAGCCATCCCCCCCATGTCCCTTGTTCTGTGATAACTAGAGGTACTGTGAGCAAGCTCACAAAGTGATACCCCCCGAATGTATAAGTTAGATTATCTCCCCTTGGAAATGTCAGAACGGAATTATATTGCTTCATGCACATCTTCATATGGAGTTCTTCCATTGTGTAAAGTTTCATGAAAATTCTTCAAATGGTTTAGGAGGAGTTGTGCTTAGAAGGATGGACAGACGGACAGATGGACGGATGGACAGGGTGATTTCTATATACCCCCAAAACTTTGTTTGCGGGGGGTATAAATATGCTCAGAACGAAGAGGGCAGCGGAACAGTGTCAAAGCTGGATTGGGCAGCTTAAATACCTATAGATGTAACCATTAATGGACAACATTCTGAACAACAGAAAGAGGACACAAAGATCTATGGTCACCGGAGATAGACTCTAAATTTTCCAGGTAAAACTTGGTAAATGAAGAGGGCTGTGCCCAGTAAGCAGCCTTCATGAGATCAGTAATGGCTATACTGTTGGAATATGCCCAAGAAATGGACAGCGCTCTAACCTCGTGCACTGATATCTTATTAACAGAACGCTGATCCAAAGATAGGTTTTCATAGGCAATGTGTATTGCCAACTGAATCCATCTAGCAACAGAATGAACAGAAATATCTTTTCTGTTAGGAATCAGAGAAAGAAAGAAAAGTTTTCTTCCTTTTCTAATAAAATCTGGTCGACAGATACGCACAGCCCTGACTGGACACAGCAAAGGTCTATGGTTATCAGTGGATGATAGAGCCTTAATGATAATAGGCTTCGGCCACTTGTCTTGAATCTGATTCTTAGCCAAAAACCCCACTTCCGTAGTGAGAGTAATAGTATTACTCACACTACGATAGTGAGATTCATCAACAGATAAGGCATGTAGTTCACTGACTCTTCTAGCAGATGCAAAGGCTAAAAGAAATGCCATTTTATAGGTCAAGAATTTGAACTCTACGACATCCAACAGCTCAAAAGGAGCTTATTTGCGCTTTAACAGAGCCCAAGCCAAATTCCACTTAGGAATTAATCTGAGGGTTCTAGGTCTATTGATAGAGAAATTTCTAACTAGCTTGGATAAAGATGCATTTGATCCAATAGCCAAATTACCATGATGAGCATAAGTACCTGATAACATAGACCTATAGCCCTTAATAGTGATGGGTTGCAGTTTGACATCGTCAACAAGTAGACCTAGAAATCAGCAATATTTGGTATGGACAGATCATATACATCTATTGACCGATCCTTACACCAATGGAAGAAAACTTTCCACTTACCTGCATAGTTCAATGAAGAGGAGGCCCTCCTGCAGTTAGAAATTGTGTCCACTGCTCGTCCTATAAAATGTTTTCCATGCAAGAAGGACCGCACAACAGAAATACGTGAAGGTTTAGACCTTCAGGGTTGTGATGCAGTGCGCGTGACTTCCCCTGATAAAGAAGATCCTCCTGTGGAGGAAGCTTCTGGGGAACGTCCCATAACACAGACCTGAGAAGATTGATCCAAGGTTTCTGTGACGACAGAGGTGCTACTAGTAGAATTTTGCAGCGAGACTGTTTGATCTTTAACAGGATCTGCTGAATCAACAACGGAGTTGGAGGATATACATATCCTATGATTCCGTCCCATGAGATCAATAGAGCGTCTACTGCATATGCTTGATAATCTGGGCATGGCGACACAACCATCTGTAACTGACTGTTCAGGTGAGTCACAAAAAGATCTATCATGGGACGATCCCACTGGTAGCAAATCTGTCTGAATATTCGCATGTTGAGAGTCCATTCTGATGGTAACAGGCAACCTTTCCGAGAGAGCGAGTCTGCTAGTATGTTCAGATGACTCGGTATATGACAGACAGAAAGTTGAACACCATGATTCATGACGTATAAGAGAATCCTCTCCATTAATTCGCATAACGGAATCAAATCAGTGCCACCTTGGTTCCTGATGTTAGCAACTACTGTCAAATTGTCCAACAGGATTTGAACATGGACATTCGCTATTGGGTGAATCCAATTTTGAAGCGCTAACCATACTGACATCATCTCTTTGATGTTTATGTTCTTCTCTAGGAACAGAGAGTCCCAAAGACCCTGACACTTCATGTCTGCCGGACTTAGGGTCGTGCCCCAGCCCATTTGACCGCATCCGTCATAATCGTGAAAGCCGGATCTGGTAGCTGCAGCAGAACTTCCTGAGTTAACCACTGAAGATCTGTCCAAATAAGAACCTTTTGTTTTATTAGATCCGTTAACACAATACTGGCTTCCAGCGAATGCATCTTCACACTCCAGTCCTGAGTAAAGAATATATGGAGGAGACGCATGTGCAGGCAGCCCATCAGAATAAGATCTGAAGCCGTTCTGCACAACCCCATCAGTCACATGAATTCCCTCACTGTTAATGCATCCGAGTGTAGACAAAAGCTAGCATAACAACTGACTGATTCCACTCTGGGTAACGGTAGATGAACCAGATTGTTTTGAGTCTCAAAGCTCATTCCCAAGTGAGTGAACAACTTGGATGGAGCTAGATCCGACTTCTTCTCATTTACGATGAAACAAAGACATTGAAGTAATAGAAGCAGACTCTGAACATCTTTCTCATTCTGAAGTGTAATTCTGTTGCCGTATCTCTGCAGAATGTCATCCAAGTAAGCCAACGGTACTGCAGACGAATGAACTCAAAAGAATGACATTACCGAGTTCATTATGCAAGTGAATGCCCAGTGAGCCAGGTTCAGACCAAAGCACATTGCTCTGAACTGATAAACCTCCCCCTGTATGGCGAACTGCAGGTACTTTCTGAATGCCGGTGTCACACGTCATCTTCCCCCCCCCCCCTGGGGGAAGACATCCTAGTATATCTTTCCCCCCCCCCACCACACCCTGAATATCTTCCCCCCCCCCCCCCCCCCCCCCCACCACCACGAAATTTTTTTTGGGATTAATTTAACATTATTTGATGATGAAATGGCGAGAAAAATGTTTTTTTTCGGCAGAATGTTGTTTTTTTTCAGGTTCAACCTGGATATCTTGCTCTCATCCAGTTGAAAACCTGTGACAAAAAATCATTTCAATATTTTCTCAACTATTCTGGTTCATGTTGTCATGTGACATGAAGTGTAACTGTTTTGGGTAGAGAAATTGGTTTCGGATATAAACACTGAGTTAGGGTTGGTTGGAATGGGAGATGGGGGGGGAGGGGGGGTGGGGGGGGAAGATATCCAGGCCTAGATATCTTCCCTCCATCATGACAAAAAATGTTTTGTCAAACATTTGACATTAATTGATAATGAAAGATATCCAGGCCTGGATATAAACAATGAGAAAATTAACTACCCACAAAAGATTTGATATTACTATTCACTCCAGACTATATCAACAACAACAACCTAACAAAGCAATGTAATTTGTTATAGCACTTAAACAATAAAAGTTGTTATAGCACATGAAACATTGTATACAAACAACAGGAATGATGCAGCTTGAAGCTACTTCCCATAATTTTCCATCTTTGACACTGCCATGGTAAATTTTCAAGGTACATGGGTAACCCTTTGGTTAGAATGGGAGGTGGGGTGGGGGGGGAGATATCCAGGCCTGGATATCTCCCCCCCCCCCCACCCCCACCCACCATGACAAAAAAATAATTGATAATGATGTGGTGAGAGAAATAGATTTGGGACTTTAAAAATGGTTTCGGATAAACACAGAGTTAGGGTTGGTTGGAATGGGAGGTGGGGGGGGGGAGGGTTAGATATTCAGGCATGGATATCTCCCCCCCCCCTCCCCACCATGACAAAAAAATTTTTGTCAAACATTTGACACTAATTGATAATGAAATGGTGAAAGAAATAGATTTGGGACTTTAAAAATGGTTTCGAATAAACACTGAGTTAAGGTTGGTTGGAATGGGAGGTGAGGGGGAAGTTATCCAGGCCTGGATATCTTCCCCCACACCATGACAAAAATTTTTTGTCAAACATTTGACACTAATTGATAATGAAATGGTGAGAGAAATAGATTTGGGACTTTATAAATGGTTTCGGATAAACACTGAGTTAGGGTTGGTTGGAATGGGAGGTGTGGGGGGTGGGGGGGAAGATATCCAAGCCTGGATATCTTCCTCCCACCATGACAAAGAAATTTTTGTCAAACATTTGACACTAATTATATTGAAATGGTGAGATAAATAGATTTGGGACTTTAAAAATGGTTTCGGATAAACACAGAGTTAGGGTTGGTTGGAAAGGGAGGTGGGGGGGGGGGGGGAGATTTCTACCTTAAACACTTTTTATCCCCATTTCATTGTCATTTTTGTCATAGGTCGGTTACTGGGTGGGGGCAAGATATCCAGGATGGTCTTGAAAAAAAAAAAAAAATTCTGTAAAAACTCTTTTCTCACCATTTCATCATCAAATAATGTCAAATTAATCCCAAAAAAAAAAATTTTATGGGTGGGGGAAGATATCCTGGGTGGGGGAAGATATACTAGGATATCTTCCCCTGGGGGGGGGGGGAGATATCCAGGGGGGGAAGATATCCTGTTACACCGGATGTACCACAACATGAAAGTAAGCATCCTTAAGATCTATGTTTGCTGCATAGTCGTCCACTCGAATGCTCGCTCTTACCGACCGAATGGTCTCCATATAGAACTTTGGAGCCACAATAAGCTTGTTTATCCAGCTCAAGTCTATTATCGGTTGGAACAAACCGTCTGACTTCAGTTCGAGGAACAGGTGACTGTAAAATCAGGGAGAATCTTAATTCTCGGCGACCTCTATTGCTTCCTATGCCAAGAGAGTTTGTACCTCCGCTAGGGGAGACTCTTTTTTGGCAGAATCCACCTGAAGATTTGTACCTGAGATTCCAGCAATCCATTTTATGAGTACTGTTGTAGCAATGTAACTTGTAAGACAGACAAGCATGATGATAAACCAATTGAACTGACAGCACAACATGCAATTATTCTTTCATTTCTACAGCATGATTCAGCTAATAAAAGATTTTTATTTGTCATCATCCCTTTGTGAAAAAACATGAGTTACCTGATTTGAAAATACACAATTCAGGAACACGGTTCAATGCTGATCCCAAATCAGATCACTGATGTCAACATCAAATTGAATCTTCACAGGGCCCTATTGTAATCATATTAATTCAACGGTTTCTTCCTTCCTTAATTTCAACTTTGGGTCTAAACTGAGTGTTTGCCCTATTTATTCCAGATCTTAGATGCATCTGGAAATCCAAGACTTACACAGCAGTAAAACAAATCAATTGGCCTGTAATTTTGAGGTGGGTTATTGTCCTTGCCCTCCTTGACCCACCTGATTTGAAAATAAGGATATTTATAAATGCACATCTAGACAATTCTTGATGAATTTATGATTATTTTAAGATTCATATTCACAAAATAACATCAATTAGTAATGGAAACTGACCAACCCTCTTAATCCTGAACCTTTGTGGGCTTGCACTGACAATTCCACACTATCTCCATTGCACAGCAGCCTGAAAATCTGGTGGCTTAGCAGTGATTTCAAATCAAGTCTTGGCTGCCTCTGCAGGCAGCCAAGACTTGACTAGAAATCAATGTCATCGCAATTGTTTTATTGTCTGCAGGACTTACCTAGGATTGCACTTTGCGGTGCTTGCTCTGAGACCATGACGTTTATGAATGTAGGAAATAGTCCAATAAGGGTTAACAGTATGCGCAAGTCTCTAAACTTGTTAGAGAGCATTTGAGTCTAGTCTACTAGCTATAATTGCTAGCCAAGTATTGGCTGCCTCTGGTTTCTAGTCAAAATCTTGTCTGCCCAGAGGGTCAGCTAGGCAGACAAGACTTTATTAGAAACCACTGCCAAGCTACTTTGACTGTAATAACTGTCTGCAGAACTTCTTCACTGTATGTAAAAGTGTTCTGAGACCACAAGTGCTGATCTATGGAGGCAATCTCTCTGCACTCCCTGCCAAATTACCTTATTCCAGGAGGCAACAAGCACCTTCCAGTGATTTTCAAAGCCTGAGTCAAGAACGCAACTCTATCTGACAGTGTTAAAATTTGTTCACATGTATTTATTTTGCCTTATTATACATTCAATGGTAATTTGAAAAACAAGCACAGAATATCAAGCTTTCAAGTTGCGGAACACGCACATACTTCAGAGTAAAGCCCAAATATAGGCTTCCAGTACACTACCGGTTACTCTACTACAAGTCTGATATCCAAATAGAGAAACAACAGAGCGTGGTTTAATCCTCAAGTCTCCATACAGATACAAACTGCCACTTTTAATTATTTTGCTTTGAAAAAGTTACCTCAAGGGTATTCATCGGTGAAAACTCTACCGGTTGGCTGCATTTATCTTGGCAATGTTTTTACATCCTTGTTGGCTGCCTGTATTGGCAGCCAACAATGATGTAAAAACAGTGTTCAGTCATATGCAGCATGTATAATAATAATAATAATAATAATAATAATAATAATTTTCAGCCTAAAATCCACAAAATGTGCTCTTTGGCTTTACATACAAAAAAAGAGAAATGATTTCTTATCTACATATTGGTGCAGAAAGCTTGTTTGTAGAGATGCCTTTTCAAACCAGCTTTGAATGACTCAGTTTCCTGTGGTAGTCTCAGGTGACTATATACAGTAGGAGTTATTATAAAACTAATCCAAGACTTTGAGAGCTGATCAACCAAATACAAAATATATATTATTTTCTCAATGCATGATGGATTATATGTGGCAACATTATCATACATATATCTATTTTATTTCACTCTGAGGTTAGGATAAGCCATTCATAAAACTGAAAAATGGATAACAAGACCTCACTACCCTGATTGCTGAATGTGTCATTCAACTTCAGAAAAATATTTGCTATTATGGTAAAAACAGGTAAAAGACAAAGCAAGGTATACCCACTTGTTTTATTTTCATTAAGTGCCACTTGGAAGGTCCCACCATCTGAATCCTTAAATGCAACTGCTGTCCATACTGTAGCATTTGCACCCCCTGATGAAGAATTTGTTACAGCTATTCCTGTTCTTGCTTGAACATCTGCGGTGTAGTTGTCAGTCCTAACCTCCAAGAGTCTGTATTCACCAAGCCCATTAAAAGTGTATTTCTTGCCATCTAGAGACTCTATATGTGGATCTCCCCAGAAAAATACTGCAAGATAGGTAATTACCACAAAAGTGTCATGAAAAAGCTATTTATTTTTAGCAAATAATGGTATAATGATAAAATCATTGTATGTGGCTGAACCTTTTACATAAAATAAATAGCAGACAGCATTTGTAAAAGGAATTCTTGAATAACTGAAAATTTTAATTTTCTGCCTCATAAAACATAACCTTGACCTCCCATTGGAATGAACTCACGAAACTAATGTCAATGAAAGGGCACAAGCTATGTTTTGGAGAAAAAGTGGACAAAAATAAAATCTGAATGATGATTTTTGTGAACAGCAGTGGTCTGGTTACGTTCGATAAAGGGTTAATGAAAATAAAAATAGTATTTTACACTCATTCCACACAAAATCTCATTTTTTAAGGGATTTTCAGTGTCATGGCTGAATATCTTCTACTCCCTTTTCATGTGTGGTATATGCATAAACACTGAAGATGAAACCAAATGAATGGTTGTAATTTTAAAGCTTTGGATATTTAACGCCTAAAAAGGTTAAATATCTGTTTCTCAGGCCCTCTTGGATGGTCCTTTTGGCTGCCACATGCTCTCTTTTTATAACCAATGGAAACTTAAAAAAATAAAAATTAAATGGTTTGTGTCTGATATTGTACCCAAGTTGATAAAATTGATAAATTTGTCTCTTGAGTGCATTAAGGCTTTGCAATGCTTGCAAAGCCTTCTTGCACTCAAGGGATGAAATACACCACCACTCATGCTATTCTGTAGATTATGAGGCCTAAAACATAAAACAAACAAAAAACATGAAACTTTGATGGTAAAGAAATAATTACAAAGCATGCAATTTTACAAAAAGTGGCCCAAGAAACAGAAGAGGCACTTTGTGGGGCCTAATGTAGACACAACGAAACTGTCAACATTTGTTTTAATGTACTGGAAAACTCACAGATCTGGAAGAAATGGTAAAATAAGAAAGCACTCTAAGTAGTTTAGTGTTGTGGTACAGCAGCTGAAGAAAATTTTTTTTTTTCAAAAAATTTCAACAAAACCATATCGTATGACTCCTTAATGGAATAAGCTCTTTAAGCTCCATTCTAATGGAGTTGGGGGTGTCACAAGACATGACTTTGTTGAAATTGTTTGAAACGTTTGAAAAAATAGTATTTAAAATATTGATTTTCGATATCGACTGCTTTGAGTAAAGGGATAACTGTAAATTTTCAAAACATTAAATTCACCAGGTACATGCAAAAGTAGTTTTTCAACCAAATGAATTTTTCCAAAATGTCACAGAAACAAGTTATAATGCTCAGAAATTCATTCTATGATGGCAGCTGATTAGTGAGAGGTCAGTTGATATGGATAGTTTGGCTGTAAAACAAACGTAAAAAAATAAGTACACAAGTAAACTAAGATCAATGTGAAAACTGAAACATACAATGACAAATCATAATTTGAAGCAACAATAGCTGCATCAAAGTTATATTCAGTGATTGTGTGTTACAATTTTTGACATTTAATTAATGTATCACACCTCAGTTTAGAGCTGGATGGTTTTGATTTTCCAGATTCAGTTCAGTTTCAGGAAAAAAAACTTTAGTTTTGATTCAGTTTTTTTTATGAGTTAAGAACATATATTAACCCTTTACCCAATGAATTGCCCACATCCGCCAGAGTAATATGCATATTCAGCAGTTGAAAAAATTTCAACAAAACCATATCATGTGACTCCTCGTTGGAACAAGCTCAACGAGCTCGTTCCAACGAGGGGTCACAAGACATGGTTTTGTTGAAATTTTTTGAAAAATTTGAAAAAATGATACTTAAAATAATAAATTTTGATATTGTCTGCGTTGGGTAAAGGGTTAAACAATGCTTCAGGATCCTAAACATGGAAAAACAAGCCAAGACCAATACCAGGTCTGGACCTGCGTCGCTGCATGCAATTGATTTCAGAGATGAACAGACTTTAAAGTATCGGCAAACAGGAAGTGGCTGCACGGCAGATCTGAAAATTAGATACACGATACAACTCATCATTATGAAGCAGCAGACCAAATATAAAATCATTCCCTTTCATAGAAGCCAAGAAAACTTTGACGGAAGAAGTGTTTCAGATGGGCGGATGGAGTCGAGCAGTTACTAGACCTGCTTTGCCGCTGGCGACGCAGGTAAAAAACCTGCAGTAGTTTGTACAACACCACTTATCACAAAAAGACCAGTCTGTAAGTATCTCCACTGGGTTCAGCCTTTGATCAGTTCTAGGGGTTCTAGGGGATCACTTGCTAAGCCTATTGAGTAAAAAAAACATAAATTAGGGCAACAAATGAATAAAGTTAATCTGCATCAACGTTGTGTTCCCAGTGTCACATTTCCCCCCTTATTGAGTCAATAAGGGAGAAAAGTGACAATGAGAACACAACGCATTCGCCTAGGGCTGTCACGACTATCATTTTCTGTAATCGACTAATCGTGACCAGTAATCGACGGTTAGTCGATTAATAGTCGCTTCCCATGATTTTTTAGCAAATCATTCTTCTGTTCGTAAAACTCTGAAAATGACAATGGTACCAGTGTGTTCAGACGAAGTGGGGTTGTGGGAACAACAAATCGGTCCCGACTGAAGCTACATGTAGTCCAATCTTGGACCCACAGTCCGTAATATAATTTTGGGGGTTGGTACGTCCTGTAGGACGTACCAACCCCAAAAATAATATTACTGACTGTGGGTCCAAGTTTGAACTAGATTGAAGCTGATGAATTTACCAAAGAACGTTCCTGCATATGTTTCCTTTCTGCAATAAGTTTCTCGAAATTTTGAACACTGAGATCTATGCATTCCCTCGTCAGTTGTTAAAATTGGATCTTAGTCTGAAGTTCCGAACTTTGAGAAGTGATCTGACGTTCTGACTTTCGTCATAATTTTGTCACTTCCGCACTTTAGGTTTTCCAATGGGTGCATTCGTGTGAACAAGACTGGAGAAATTCAGAAGAATCTATTCTTCTCGAGTAACTGTGAGTGTTCTTTCTTACACAGTCAGTGACAGTCGTACAGTCTTCCGGATATGAATGTTAACTATGGTTAGATATTTAAAGTTATTCACCTTCATTGATCATTCACCTCCCAAAACAATGCAATTTAGCCCCGACGTGTAGTAGACGTGTACCACCTTGAAAATGAACGACGATCGACTAAAAATAAAAAACGTCGACTACTTCAATAGTCGACGGTTAGTCGACTAATCAAATAATCGCGACAGCCCTACATTCGCCCCTCTACCCAACAAATTAAATGATGAGAATGCACACAGGCCATTTGTCCAGTTCACCCCCAGTAAGATAGCTTCATCAGTTTATACGCAAACGGAGTAAAACTGTTTGGTCAGATTTTTGCTGGGTCCTACAGTTTGGTTTTCCAGTTTGCATACAAAAATCGAAACCGAACCAGAAAGTTGAAAACCGTCCCAGCTCTACCTCAATTATTTCATTTCTATCTTATAATCTATTATAGTTTCTATGGTCCATATTTTACAATATGACCTGTAATCATGTGACAATGCCCTGAACAATTATAATAATCAGACATGTTAACTCTCCCGGAATGCCCGGGAAAATCCCGGAATTGCAGTGTAGTTCCCGGCCTCCCGGTCGGGAATCAGTTTTGGACCAAAAATCCTGGAAAACAACAGTCAAATATTTCGTTCCCGTTGTAAATTATGAAAAACGTTCGGAGTCAAATCACATGCATTTCAAACTCTGGTAAAAACTCACGAAGCAGTAAAATATGGATTTAAGTTAAATTTATTTAAGAAAAGGCTATTTTATGATATATATTTCAACTGTTTTCATGTTTATTTCTGGGGTTTTTCTTCGGAGATTCATGATCAATGTGCGAGTGTCGAAGTGAAAATAGGTGACTTACTTTCAAAAAATTGAAAACTCCACCTTCATTTAAATGCAGTTTTTGGAAATTAAAATATATGAAAAGGAATTAAATAATATATATTTATTTATTCCTTCATAGAATAGCTTTAATTCTCATCCCTTTTCCAGAATCAAAACGTAAACAACAACTATTCAGCACAGCTTAAAAGTAGGTTAATGTCGCTTAGGATGCCGAAAAATTAAGGCAGCATATTTAAACACAATGGACTTTTTATCTAACACCACATTTATTCTGTTGTGCTGACTACAGAACTGTTAACTGTTGGCCATCTGTAACCAGAAAACTTTGAATGGAATTAAACAAAAGTGCTTCAATGATGAAAAGAAAAGTTTTGTGTAGGGCACAAGCGTCCCACATGCATGAAGTTTGATAAAGATACTTTCTGAGTACCAATGTTCTTGAAGTAACTGAACATCAGGACATCTTTTCCTGTTAACATTTCCAGACTTGGGAAATTATTAGCTAAATAGACTTTGATAAGAGCAAAGCACAGGTGGATGTGCATTGTGGGACAGGTGGGTGGGAGGGGGGGGGGGGGGGCTCATGAAGAAGAGGATCAGGGGGGGGGGGGGTCAGATCAACAGTTATTTTATGATTTTTAAAAATTTTTAACATAGCATAAATGCATCAGCATAGTTGACAACTAGTTCTGGATATAACCTGGTGTTAATAGTGGTCCGTGAGCTGAAAATTCACAAGTTTTTTCTTTTATTTTGCCCCCGCGCGAACTTTTCCCTGAAATCCATCCCATTTCCCTGAAAATCACCCTCAGGTTCCCTGAAAAAGTATTCTGGAGGTTAACATGTCTGAATAATATACACAAAAACGTCATTAGCATTCATGACCTCAGCCATTTTACCGTTTACCTAATGGATAGGTATCCACTGACAAAATTTTACAAATTGAGCAATTGAAACAACGTTTTTGTGAAAACATTTCAACAAAACTATATCAAGTGACCCCTCACCAGAACGAGCCCATTTCAATGAGGGGTCACATGATGTGGTTTTGTTGAAATTTTTTTTTAAATTTGAAAAAAAGTAATTAAAATAACAAAATTGTGATATCATGTGTATTGAGTAAAGGGTTAAGTCTGTTGTTTTCAGAAAGGTTGGTAAAACCCCAGCTGCAACACAAATTAGGGGTATTAATGTTTTTCATGCGGCATAATCAGCTAATTTATATTTTAAAGACACATTTAATATTCTCAAGGGTTTTCTCCAGTTATATTGCTTGATAATTCTTATACAGCACTTTATCCTCATGTTTGTATTAGTTTCAAAGTGCTTTACAAAACTGATATATGCCCCTTTCAGGTATTATTTATTTATTTATTTATTTATTTATTTATTTATTTATTTATTTATTTGGGTCTAACGACACTTTTGACAGCCAGGGTCACCTCATGTCAGAGTTTTACGGTACCTGGAGAGAACCAGTCAGCAATGGCAAGCAACTGCCAAACTCCCCAATGTATTAGCTCCTCACAAGCAGGGTTAGTATTGGTTGAAGACAAGTGCACCATCAGCATTCAGTATGCCTTAGTACACAGCGCCATGCCTCCCCCCCCTTCTTTCAGGTATTACAAACAAAAAGTGAGGGGACAATTGCCCAATCCATCTCTGCATGTAATGTCAGTATAATACATCAAATATTACACTAAATTACAAGATATATAGCAGTTAATGGTCTGGTCAATCCACCATTAATGTACAACATATTGACCTTAGATTCGTTTTAGTCAATGGACACATAACAGGTTGACTGGCCGATCCATAAACTGCAATATGGCTTGCAACCTCATGCAATATGTTAACCCTTTACCCAACATAACGGCCAAAACTGGCCAGCACTATTCACGAAAATCACCAATCAATTTTCATTATATTTTTCATTTTTTGTCTCAAAAACATAGCTTATGACCCCTCATTGGAACGAGCTCGTTATTCCGGAATTTTATTTACAAGTGTTATGCTTTTCATGTTGGGTAAAGGGTTAGTCATTTACTTTGTGTTCGATAGCATGGCTCCAGTTAGAGACGTCCATTACACTGTCAAAATTCAAAACTGTGAAGAAAAAATGCCAAGTACAATGGAATCCACTTAACCCTTAAAGGCCTATTTCCGACTTTTACAACCTCAGAGAAGATGCCCTTAACATGTCATCAACATGAGGTCCAGTTGACAACAGACAAATTACCTATGCAGTGGTTTCTAGTAAAGTCTTGGCAGCCTTAATAATCAACCAAGACTTGACTAGAAATCACTGCTAAGTCACTGGATGTGTACAGGCAGTGGTCAGATGACAATTCAGGACAATTGTTCAGGCTCTTAAGGATTAAATGAATATCTCTTAACTGGATAACCCTGTTAACTGAATATAAACTTTTAACACCAAACAATTTACTTTAACCTGAATACAAATTTGACCTGTTAATTGCTTGTATGCCATAAACTGCTGTTAATAGGATAACAATTATTGTAATGCATCCAAAAATTTCTCTGAGAGCCAATGAATTCCCCATGTTTATAGATCTATTTGATCTCCATATTTCCAATAAAGGTACCCAATCTGTTATATCTTGTTAGAAAGAGCTCTATGAGCTCTGTCAAACAAGATATAACAGAATAAAAGCTCAATTTATCATCTGAATACAGGAAAATGACCTAATTCCTGATAACCGAATACTCTTGTTAACTGCATATATTCACTGGCAAAGTGGTTGTTCAATTAACAGGGTTCCACTGTATTATTTTGCTGCATCAAGCATAACATTTGCATAATGTCCATCCTTCGTCCATTCATTTATTTGTTTACTAAGAAATAACAACACTTTTGACAGCCAGAGCCACCTCGTCTCGAAAGGTTTTTTGGGTGGAGGAAACAGGAGTACCTGGAGAGACACCACCAAGCAGCCACAACCAACTGCCAGTCTCCCGAATGTACTAACACCGCAGAAGAGAGTTAGCTTTGGTTGAAGGCAAATACTCCATCAACATGCAGTAGGCTTAGTACACAGTGCCGTGCCAACATGTGGGCAATCAGGATTAAGTGCCTTGCCAATGGACACAAGGCAGTTACTGCTGGTCATGATCGAACTGCAGACCTTTCAGTTTGAAGTTCAATTCTCTAACCACTGAGCTACTATTCACCTGCCCAGGCTTTAATGTTGTCTGTGACAATGCAAAATAAATACCATAAAGTTTCAAAAGTTCATTCTTGTTAGCCTGTAAGGACATGTAATCCTTGGAGAAGTAATTCTTTAATGGTGCCTGTCACTAAACGATGTAGGTGTGAGAATATTATTATCCTTGATGGGGAGATTTCCCATCTCACATCCACCCACATCAGGGATAATTTTTCTCTCCCAACCAAAACACTCTGACGTCATCGAAAATAATCCCGGAGCATGTACCGCTATATCAAACAATTTTTTGTTGTCCATTTGTGAACAAACTGATTTGCTTATCGGAAAGAGTACAATCTGATGAATTCTGCAATGTATTTGCAGAAATTTTCAATGGGAATTTCATGCAACTCTCTCCACTCATAATGGAATTTACCCAAAAATTTATATAAAAGAATCAAGTATCCTTTGGTTTTGTGGTCTGTGTTTTTATTTCCATTTTCTTCTGACAAACATTCGTCTGATAATATATCCGAAATGTGACGCATGTTGTTTGTTACAGAAGAACAAGCGATGATTATACACTCCGTGCTCTCATTAAACATGTGGGTCATGTGAGATAGATATTTATTACATATTCATTAAACATTAAAGCCTTGAATTCAACGGAATCGCTGCTATGATATAAATGATTCTGTATTCAACGGGTGATATACAAGCTGGAACTTTTTTACCGCACCATTTAGTTACGCTTCGAAAAAATTCCAAATTTCGTTATGTAATCATCGACCGCCTGTCGCACAGTGTGAAAATGAAAACATCCAAAGCAAAATAAAGTCGATTCACAAAAAATTAGCCCAAAATGAGATAATATTTTTAAAAAACCCAATCATTTCCAACCAGAACATTAACCCAGTCCTGTTGCTGTCTCGTTTTGTGGATCCCATTATATCTAAATTGGTGAACTTTATTTCGGTAAATCTCCGTACACCTTGACATGCTTCGAACTTCTTTTAAAAACGTTTCTCCCAGCTGTTTTGCAAATCTGCACATATTTGTACTTATATTTTTACTAACAGTAATAGTCACCAAATGGTTAGGCGCGAATGGGAACCAGCCCATTCAAGCCTAACCTTTTGGTGGCTATTACTGTTAGTAAACAGCGATAGGAATTTCAACAAACACTGGTTCCAAAAAGGTTGTTTTGATTTTTTATTGATCCATATGATCAGTACAGCTTCAGTCAAAACAAACTCTTCACCTTTGGGTTTAATTATCGGAATTAAAGTTTGTGTATTTAAATGCATTTTAATGCAGGGGTTGTGTAATAAACACAGAACGCGATGTGTGTTTGAATCAACTCGTTGGAATGCCTACGGCTCTCGTGAAATATGACTACGCCATTCCAACTCGTTATGTAAAACACCCACCGATTCAAACACAAATCGCGTTCTGTCTATCTCTCTCATATGGCCTTCGCACATGAGACATGCATATCTTGGACAGGAAATTGGGGAGAATCGGAAATCTCACCTGATGGGTAAGATATTTGAGTCAGATGCACACTATGCCAAGTGTCTGGAACAAATCTCTTGCTTTGAGGGTAAGATTCCAAAATGCCACATTCAACACCCACTGTGAATAACTTTCTTTCCACTCAAATGACAATGCAACATCATTTGGGTTCAAAGAATGCTCAAGAGCAACCCAGTCTAACTCAGATAGCAAGCTGATTGGTGACAAAACACCATCATATCTTTTGAAATTGAGTCAAAATGATTTTGAAAGCCAACAATACTCTGAAAGGTAAAAAAAAGACCCAGATATATTGCAATGACATTTACCATGATGTGAAATTGTGTTACATGTGGTGGGTAAGATCATCTTAATGTATGTCTTATGCAACTTGGAACACACTCTCAATTGGTAGGAGGAAGACAAAAAAAGAGAATGCAGTTTAGCAGGCTAATTCACGTACACACATGTATGCATACTTACTTGGGAGCATGGTGGCTCAGTGGTAGACTGTTGGACTTATATGCTAGATGTCACAAATTTGATCCACGTCCAGGATGATGCACATTGTGTCCTTGGGCAAGGCACCTTATCCTGGTTGCCTACATGGGGGCACGAGGACGCCTTGTACTAAGGCACACTGCACGTCCATGGTGCACATGTCTTCAGCTACTATAACCCTGCTTGAGCAGAGCTTGAACAGAGTTAGAATGTTGAGGAGCTGACAGTTGCTCGGCAATGCTCGGTGGTTCTCTCCGGGTACTCCGGCTTTCTCCACCCGTAAAACTGTCATGGTCACGATCAGCCACTGTGCATAAGTATTTGACCTTAAACACCAATAAATAATGTGTACTTACTGTCAATAAGATATTCTGTTATCATTAACTGGTAGAGTGCTAAATTATGTTTTAAATGGTAGATTGCTGAATTATATTTCAAAGGTAATTTGTAACATGACTATTTTTTTTAAAATTCTATTGCTATCAGCAAGAGGAGACTTGAATTAGAAAAAAAAATGTGCATAAATAATTGATTTGTTACAATTTATTGGAGAGAGCCTCTTGGCACTCTCCAATGAATTGTAACAAAACAATTTTCTGTAAACATTTTTTGTTTTACTGCTGAGCAAACATTAAGTTAATGCATACATTGTAAAGTGACTATAGTGGCTTTCAGCACTTTTCAACAGAGCGGTGATAATGGCCTCTTGCACTCTACCAGTTAAAGGTGTTTTGAAATAAGACTGTTGATCTTCAAGCTTCTATTGTTAGCAGTAAGGAGAGCCTTGGTTTAGCAACATTTTGTTCATAATTAATTGATTTGTTACAATTTTTGGAGAGTGGCTGTTGGCACTCTCCAATAAATTGTAACAAAACAATTTTATAAAAATATTTTTGTTCTACAGTAAAACCTGATTTGAGAGACCGCCCTTTGAGCCACACAAAAGTGGTCTCTCAAGACAGGTGGTCTCTCATAACAGGTTTCAGGTTTTCTCAAGTCAGTGAATAACCAACCACAAAATTCAAAAATGGAGAAGAACATTACGTGTACAGTACCCATATGAGACTGGTCAATAAATACCCCAGTTATTGATGCTAAATTTAGATTAGTGCTGTCTATTTATAGAGGAACTATTTATGAGTGGGCGTGTACAATTAATTACTTATCTTCATTGACAACAGAACAACAATAACAGGAACATTGGCTTTAATATATTTTATTTCATTCAAGTGTTCTAACTTTTAACGAGCAATAAACTATAGAAACATAATACACTGCACATAGATATTAACATAAATAAGTTTGTTTTTTGCACATTGATATTTACATAAATGAGTTGTCATTTTTTAATCTTTTAACTTCATTTGGTTTCTTACAACTAACATTGCAGCACGTTCAACGTGGATTGAAACAAAAACGCCGCCGCGGTGTGTTCTCCTCCGTGGAGTTCCAGTGGACCGCAGTGTTTGATCAGTGAAAGACAGTTTTCAAAACACTGGGACCCACCGTGGTCACGAGCGTTAACGATTAGTTTAATTGCTTTCACATGTCCGTTTCTCTGCTGATTAATAAATACTGTCTTGTGACGTCAACTGGCAAGACAACTGCGTTTGTTACTGGTAGTAGATAATTTATTTTAAATTAAAATTGGAATTTGGAGGAGGCAGACGGCGACTATTGCTGTGGTTTGAAATTGTAAATTGGGAATAGAACAGTCAGTTCCATTTGGTTAAGTACAAAGTCCTCGTCACTTTCGAAACTAAACTGTTGTGTTTGCGCGATCGATTTGATCGAGGAAATAAATAAACCAGACTTGAGAAAAACAACTAATATTCGCGAAGTTCCCAATTTCACATTTTGTTTACAGCTGTAGGCCAACATGTGATGAACCGTGTTTTTCTTGGGTGGGAAGTGGGGGCGAAAAAACCTCCTGCGTCACAAAAGCGCCCACGGTGCACGGCTAATGATCGAAGTGATACCAGTTCATGACATTGAGTCAACTCGACCAGCACATCCTCTTTCCTGTCTTACTCTTGTCGGGCAACGCAATTAAAGATTCTTATAAAAAGGATATAGTAAAAAGAAAATATAGTGTTTTTGAATGGATACCAAAAAGTATCTCACTCGAGACTGAAACTAATGATTATTTCACAGGGGGGAGGGGGGGGGGTGGACGGGAGATATTTGCATACAGAAATAAATATCCTTCATCCAATTCTGTAGGGGTTTGTACATACTTTTATACTCTTTGCATTTGCAGATTTTTCAACGTTCCTCTACATTGTTGTTATTTGTATTATCAATTGAAATAGCTAAGCCTGTTTGTATGTAAAAATACGTGGGTGAATATACGAGAGATGCCGAATTAAAATATCTGCGAATGTGCCATTCTAAGAGAGAGTATGCTTCAGTGGGAAAGAGATAGAGAGAGACAGATATACGTGATGGGAGGGGGGGGGAGAAAGTAAGAAAAAGTGAAAGAAAATTAGTACACGAAAGTATACGCAAGTGCATGTGGGCGTATGTCTGCATATTACTCTCTGTGTGTTTGTGTGTGTGTGTGTGGGGGGGGGGGGGGTCCGCAAGGGTGTGTATTTTGGTGTGCGTGCATGTGTTTTGGTTTTTTCGGGTTTGGGTTGTTTTTTTTTTTGTTTTTTATGAACTACTGTAAAAAAAGACCTACCTCTGATGAAAATGTGTCTCATAAGCCTTCATAGGCTGGATTTCATATAAATATTTTTAACATACTCTATGTATATTATGCATGTGTATTGAAATGTGACACTGAAATAAAATATTATTCTACTGCTACTACATTAAAGTAGTCGGGATTGAAGTGATTAATTAGGTACAGTAGATAAAACTACCACTTGCACAAGGTGTGAAATGACATTTGAGTGGTGCGGCAAAGCACAGAGCTGTCCTTCAAACCAACATCTGTTTTAACACCTCTGCACATGACATGCTTGAGAAAAAATAAGAGACAAATCAATATAATAATTACTTTTTATTAATTCAGTAAGCATAATTATAACCATATGTAAATAAAATCAATAGAAAATAATATTTTTTTTTTATTTCCAGTAATGACATGCCGATCGACAAGCCAGACCACCATACATCGTAACTCTAGCTCAAACATGCCCCGAAATTTCGTGTTATAATTTTTTTGTTTTGTCCCCCCACACGTGTCTTGAAACCCCAAAAATTAAAATAGGTCTTTCAGACAGGAGATTTTAGTTCCTCTATCGGAGATTTTCTGGCGCCACCCCTGATTTTTGCGTGCAGCCAGCACATCAAAAATTTCAGTGTCTTGGCAGTGTAAGATTCAGTCATCCATACCACTCCTAAATGGTGAAGTAAATAGCCCTCCCCTCCCTCTCTATCCCCGAAACGAGGCAATTGGACCCCAGACTCCCATAAACCCACACGCACAAATAGTCCTATATCATTGATTGCTTGCCCATCTGCCCCCCCCCCCCATCTTGGCCAGTTTTCCTTGCTAGTACATGCAGGCGCTTCAATATATGGATTCCGAAGCGTCTTGGGCTGAAACGTCCCAGGGCCACCACAAGCATTCCTCTTTCGTTAATGTAGTTTATTTAAGTTAATTCCACTCTCAACATTTACATTTTAACATTCCACTCTGAACTTAACTTTTAAAATCGTAAATCGGATTCCCTTCCTCCCCAACCCACAATTTATTCAAAATTCAGTACCGGTAAATGATTCTTCTCCATGAATAGCTACAGTTAGGTAAAAGACCGTCGGGGAAATGTCCAGATATTGTACTGGTCAAGTTATAATTTTTTCAACTGACATCCATGATTTCAGTACGGTATAATATTTATTTTTTCGTAATTCCTCGAGTTCTAAATCGATTTTGATGAACAACATTCCGAATTGCAATAGCTTTCAATAACTTTTTCAAATATTGAACTATCTTTTTAATATTTCAAGTAAAAATAAAAGTAATATTTCACTAACTGTGAAAAAATTTGATCTAATTAAGAGACGGTGACTGAGAGATCAAAAGATAAACCGACGTCAGCCGAACATCCCATCACACAGTTTGACATATTCATGCGAGATTAAAAACACAATTCAAACTCCATATTTTGATCGTTTTTTCTGCCATATTAATGCTTTTTATTATCAAAAAACATGTATGGAGCATACGTATTCAATTTATACTTAAGTGCAATACCTAACAATCACTAAACAACAATGAACTGAAACTATTTTTGGTGGAAGAATAAACCTGATTACCGCACTTGCAAAAACACATGTTAATTATAGATAAATTGAAGTCACGTGGTGGGGTTTTGAGACCCCACCTCGTAGTGTAATTAGTGGGGTCTCAATTTCTGTGTTCATATGGGCAGCGTACACGACATGAATGGATTTTTGTAATTACTTTGTAGTTGTTCTTTTTTATGAAGTTTTTGTAACAAATTGAAATGGACTGTTATAAAAATTATAAAAATAAATTAGTGCTGAAAATCTTCATTTTTATAATCTTATCTGTCACATTTCAGGTATGTATGAAATTGTTTATTCAGCAATAATCCTAATCTTTTCACAGGGGTCTTATAAAAATATCTCAATCTTTAATGAGTTATGTAACTGAATAGCAATTGAAACCAAATTAAGAGCTTTTAATACTTTTAATTGTGTTAGGATAACACAATGGATTTTCCATTTCCAGAACAGGTAAAAAGTTTTTGTCATGGTTTCAGTCTTCAAAGGGGCGGTCTCTCAAGACAGGTCCATTATGGCATAAAAATACAAGTTGGTACCAGGTCATCATCGATTCACAAAAACGTTTTCGATTCACTTGCCATCATCATCAGACATCAAGACAATTAAGAAAAGTGATTTTAATCATATTCTTAATATTAAAAGGGCCTAAACCTTAATAAACACACTTAACGCTTCTTGTACTGAATTCGAGTCATCATGGCAGCTTTTATGAAGAAATCCACCTTCAACATACAAGAGAGGAGACGGGAGGAAAACAAAAAAAGGAAACAAGAAAGGAGGGACAGAGAGAACGCTGCTAGAAGGGTTTCATGTCCAGGAAACAAGGTAAGTCAGAGTCTTACAACTAATTCTAGTGTGTGTGTGTGTGTGGGGGGGGGGAGGGGGGGGGGGGGGGGGGGTGATGATAGGACAAGCAGTACCAGTCCAGACTGTGGGGGGTATATTCCTGCTCTGTTCTTGGGGGAACTCAGAGGCCTTAAAGAACAGATTGCCCACCTGACAAAAAAACTAGAAGAGAAGGAGGCCAAAATTGAGGAAAGTTAAAAAATTTATAGTAATTTATATATTTTTTATACTTACCAATGACCCAGACATAGCTGGTGCTAACTCTTAAAATATAGGGCCAAACACAAATTTTGCCCCCCAATCCCCAAAATTTGCATCTAAAACTAAAGAAAACATGTCCTGAAAGGCCCTCCACACTTCGCCCCTACTGCGCATGCGCAGTGTCAAGGACGTTCCGAAATTGGCGCCATTAATCATTCTAATAACCAGTGCCTGGTAAGCGCTATGTACTCAGCGGGGAGGCAAGAGTTCCCAACTCCTGGGAGGGCCATCCCCGTCTGGGTCATTGGTAAGTATAAAAAATATATAAATTACTATAAATTTTTTAACATTTTTATACTGTACCAATGACCCAGACATAGCTGAATAGTAAAAAGGCTGGAGGGCCAAGGACATAGAGCAAAATGGAATACGCTCAATAAAATAAAATAGAGTCATCCCCTGTAGGGAAAAAGAAGTAATAGGCCTTACATGTATCTTTCTTATTTATGATAAATTAGAAAAATACAACACCTTCCAAAATTGAGCTTCATACATCCATGTACTCTATTAATATCCAATATAATCCTTATACTAATAATTTTTAAAGTAAGCCAATAAATAAAGTAAGTCTAGAGAATAGAGACTCTTATACTCCTAAAAGTGTCTGAGGATTGCATAATCATGTCCGTTGACATATGCAATATTCAAAAGCTATACTTTAAAAACTAAGACTTGAATGAATTTTAAAAACCTAAACTTCTCACTAAACAACCATCCCAATAACAGCTCAGAATTACTAACTCCGGAGGAGGTATCCCCTTGTTTTCATAGTAAAACAGGTGACCCAAGGGAACACCCTCCCCCCCCCCCCCTTTTTCTTGCCCTGGGTCAAATAGCCCAGAGCGAAGAGGGCAGCAGAACGGAGACACTGCCGAAACAGACAGCCTACCTAGCTATAGTAGCAACTGTTAAGTGAATGACATTCTGAGCAGTAGATAATAGACCTAACAATAGAGGCCTCCAGAAATGGACTCGATATTTCTAAGATAAAATTCATGAATGTGGATGGCTGAGCGCAATGAGCGGCCTTCAAAAATCTATAATAGCGACACTATTAATGTAAGCCCAAGAAGTAGAAGAACTCTTACTTCATGAGCCGAAATCTTAAGCACAACTGCTAAGTCAATGATATACCATAAGCAGTACCGATAGTTAATAGAATCCATTAACAATAAAATGGAGCGTAACGTCCTTCTACTAGATATCCAAGACAGAAGAAGCTTACGCCCTTTGTAATAAACAGATATCTGTTTATAAATACATAAACTGTACCCGGAAAGAGTAAAGGCCTATGCCCATACGAAGACGGAAGGACCTTAAAATAATAGGTTCCGGATAATAGGAGCCTAACTCTTATGCAACAATCCAACCTAAATAGTAACGGAAGTATTGATTCCGAAACTATGAAAGTGAAAATCATCCATCGATAGTGCATGAAACTCACTGACTCTACAGTAAAAGAGAAACCAACAGAATTACTGTCTAAAAGGTCAGAATTTGAAAACTACTGTTTCCAGAGGCTCAAATGATTACTTAGCTAAATAAGAACCGAAGTTAAAATCCGTATAGGAATTTAATCTAAAGATTCTAAGTCTATTTATCAAAAAGTTACTAACTGACTTAGATAAAGAGACAAAAGACTCAATTGTAAACTATCGTAGAGTGCATAGGTATGAGGTAACATAAACCTATAACCTAAATAATAACAGGCTGCAGTAGATCTTGTGAAACAAGTATACTAAAAAATAGTAATGAGTAGTATGGAGGGATCAACAATATGAACATAATGAACCCTACACCACGACGGAAGAGCCTCCACTTTAGCCACATAGAATAGCGAAGAAGAGGATCTCCTATAGTAAGAAATCGCGTCCAAAGCTCGTCCAGTACAGTGCTTACAATGCAATACGGACCACACAACGGAATACATGAAGGTTGCGACCTTGCTGGTTGTGATAAAGATGACACGATTTACCCAGTGAAAAAGATCCTCACATAGAGGAAGATTTCACGTTAAGACCCACAGTAGACAAGAGAGTAAATTACTCATGATCTCTGTGAAGATAGAGATGCTATCAACAGAAATGTATTGTGGTTGTTTATCTTAGCAATACCTGCTAAAACAACAGCGCCGGAGGATACGCGTATCCTATCATTCCGTCCTATAGATCAATAGAGCGTTAACAATATTAGCTCAGAGATCTGGACAAGCCAACACATACGTCTGCAATTGATTAGCAAGCTGTGTCATAAATAAATCATCATTGGGCGCTCCCATAGATAGCAAATCTGATTGAATACTTGTTTGTTGAGAGTCCATTCTGACAGCAACAAGCGACCCGTAAGAGAACGGGAGTCCGATAAAACAATCAGACGACCCGGAATATGACGGACCAAAACTGAACTTGGTGTACTATAACCAACAGACGGATTCTTTCCATTAAATTGAATAACGGAAACGAAAGAGTGCCTCCCTGGTTCCGGAGATACGCCACTACTGTCGAATTAAAGGACAGGAATTTGGGCATGCGTTTCTGAATAATGTTCATGCAATGACATAAAGCAAGCCTAAAAAACATTATTCCGCGGAAGTTAAACTGATTGCTAAAAGACTGCGGAACCCAAAGACCCTGGCACTTCGAATCCGAAGGAATCAGTATTATATCCCAATCTGTTTGACTGGCAACCGTCATAACAGCCACACTCGGGTCCGGCAACTGCGGCGGCACTCTCTGAGTCAACCACCGAATGTTTGCCCCAGTCTGAATCTCTTGTAACACTAGATAGACAAGAGAACGTATAAATCGAGCAATTCATGGATTGCCGAAAAGTTGCCGTCGAAGAGAAGCTCCTCCGAGAACGAAGCGACTCTGAGAGAGTTCTTAACCTTACTATCCACGCGTGTGGATGTAGCTAGGGCTGCGTCACGTCTAACTAACTCCAATCAGCCACTGAAGGGCGGAGTTATACGTGAACAAACTACTGCCCTCAAAAGAAATTACATTGAGAATAATATCCCGTAAATCTTTTCTTGAAGACGTAATGATAACGCCTCAGTAAGGTGGATTACGTATAATAAAGCGTCTAAGTTAAGTCTACTATACATAATGTCGTTCCCAACATTGAAATTGGAAAAGACATAAACGGCGAAAAAGAATATATGCAGTCTTTAATCACACCGTCTAGACGCATATGAACTCTCGGTATGCCCTGCTCTGCCAAAATAAACTATTTGTATAAATGATAAAATGGCAGAAATGAGCAACGCGGACAAGAAACTAAACTATCATGCTTAGTAGCAGGCTTGTATATATATATATATATAGCGTCGAAAAATAAAACACATGTTGTAATGACAATATTGGACTGCATCGGTAAGTCAGGGACAATGTCCCTGAACCGATCGAAAAATCTGAGTCCAATGACGCTATAAGTCTCTTATCCAAGATCGCAGCAATGAAGTCCGAAATAATAATCACTGGAAGATAATGCCAGAAGATATGAAAGGCATCTTCCGATACTACTAAAGGGAAAACTCGAAATCTTTCGAATCCCTTTCGCCATCCTGTCGGACCCTATAAAGCGTTCGGTCGTCCGTAGCTGATGCAACCGCGGACCGCACCGACCCAGCGCCGTCGGATAATTCCTGATTCGACTGAGAAACTGTCAATTGCTGGGATGCTGCGAAACAACTGTGCTAACTCGGATAGCACGTCCGTCACTGAGGCCTGAGGAGAAGCGGTCTTACGATGCATTGCCGCTGGAAGCTCTGTGATCGTTACCCCGTGCATACTACCAATATGCGAGCGAACAGTGTGTATAGGCCTCGTGTCCCTTGGCTACCGGATGGCGCGACCTATTCGCCGTGGAATCACTGAATGCCGAAACTGATCGGATACTCGAGGTCACGTAGCCAATGTGCGGTCGTGTGCCCTGCTGTGAGGATGAGGAAGCATTAAAGACAGTCTCTCGGACTGTCAATATAACGGAGCGTCCCGACCAACGGACATATGCTCCGAATGTAAAATATCTGAACCACAACATGCGGTCCCCTATGTTGTTGGGCGAGAGAGGGACCTCTCTCGCTCACAGCCCGGACGGACCTGGACAAGCCAGGAACCGGACTAACAGGCTTCCTCCGATCTGTCCTCAATCTGCCGTCACTGGGTGAGTACTAAAGTAATTAAAGTGCTCGCATCACCCAAATCTCCTTCCTAGACCGCAACGGACGAACCCGGCAGCCGAAACATTCGGTGAATGTACGCTACACCGGGTGAGCTAGCGAATGTCACTCCGTAGGCGATAGACATATTCCATGAGCACTTATTGCCGCTAACTCTTCATTAACTATGACGACAGAGGCACACTTTTGAAAGACATCTCCATAACTCTTCGAACAAGAAACCAGAAATGCTTGGATAGCAAGCATAAAATAATAATATATATAGCGTCGTTCAATAATTCGAAAGTTTGTGTGACATTATTGGACTATGTCGGAACTGAGGGACGATGTCCCTGAACCGAACCAAAAATTTCTAAGTCCACCGACGCTATCAGTTTCTTATCCGGCATCGCAGCATTCTGGTCCGACGAAAGAAGCTGTAGAAGACCAAGTCAGAAGACATACACAACAGCATATGTTGTTCCGAAAGGGAAAGCTCGAAATCCTCCGAATCCCTTTCGGTATCCCGTCGGACCGGATGAAAATTTCGGACGTCCGTACCCGCTTCCGCGGAGCGTCCCGACCCAGCATCGTCGGATAAAATATATGCGACAGATTCAGTTGATGCTGGGATGCTGCGATAAACTGTGCTATTAAGGAAAGCACGTCCGTTCCCGAGGCCTGTGCAGTAGCGGTCTTACGATGCATTGCCGCCGGAAGCTCCGTGTACGTTTACTCCCGCACACTTCCTATGCGAACGTCCGGAGTCTGCAGGCCTCGTGTCCCTGGCTACCGGATGGTGTGACCTGGTCGCCGAAGAATCCTTGATCGGCGAAGCTGGTAATATATCGGCGGTCACGCAGCCAAGGTGCGGTCGTGTGCGCTGACGAGAAGAGGAAGCCTTAGCAGTCTCAGCGGACTGCCTATACAACAGAGCGTCCCGAGCGACGGACGTATGCTCCGCTTGCGACACATTTTGTACCACAACATCTGGGGCCAGATGTTGTTGAACGAGAGAGGGGCCTCTCTCGCTTGCCATCCGGATGGACCGGAACGAGCTATGAACCGGACTAAAAGGCTTCCTGCGTTCTCCCTCTGATCCGCCGTCACTGGGTGTGCATTAAGTTAATTTATAGTGCTCGCATCACCCCAAAATTCCTTCTAGACCACAACGGACGAACCCGGCTGCCGAACCATTCGGTGAATGGACGCTACACCGGGCGAGCTAGCGGACGTCAAAGGCCGTCGAACCTACTAGGGTCCTCTTAGGCAATTGGCGTATTTACATGAGCACTTTTCCGCTAGCCCTTCATTAATTGTGACGACGGAGGCACACTGTTGGAAGACATCACAGATACATCACCCTAATCTTGATCGTCTGAAATAGAAATTGATAAAGTAGAGTGACCCTGCGGGGAAAGGACCGGAGTGTCCAAATCCCCAACAACATACCGTGACATACGCTTCCCATATTGTCATCGAAATCATACGATACAGAACAGGAGTTAATGCGAGTACACTGACCACATATAGAATGATAATAAAGTCAGAGGAAGACTTCCTCTTAAAACAATTGATCAATATCCTTTCAATGTGAAAAGAAAACAAGTCCTGGTACTCGCACTAACCCCCTGGCAATCAAAATACATAATAATAATATGATCCATTAATATAGAAAAAATAATTGAAATCAAAATATTTTGAAAAAATATTTTTTCAGAACAGCCCAAGTTTCTGAAAAGTAACGTTGAGCCCCAATGGATCCCAAGCCTAAGTGTGGACAAAAATTTTAAAAATATTTTAAACAATTTATTCAACACTTACGAACAATAATAATGTATCTAGTTATGATTAAAATAACATAAAGATATTATTCTTTAGAAATCCCCCCCTCACACAGAGGGCTGTTGTAAATGTAAACAATGAGTGTAAAAACACTAAAATAAGACTCCAGGCACCCAGGCCCGAAATCAGTTACCAAAAATACACTATCTGATGCAAAACAGAGACTTCCAGGGAAGAAACTGCAGAACATCAGATGGTAGATGCAGAACACAACGCCTAACCACCCGTAGGTGAAGACGTAAACATGGGGAAAGAACAGAATTCATTCTGTTATTCAGCTAAAACTCCCAAGAAATTTTAGTAATAATAATTACAGAAACTATGCCAAAAGCATGGGAGAATAGCAAGGGGGAACTTAAAGGACAGGGAGAGAGGAAAACACTTAAAAAACAGTGTAACTAAATAATCAGAATGACAACAAAATGGCTGCTGCCTTGAAAATAGGTAACTTAACATAATTTCATTAAAAAATTTTAAGTTACAGCCCTGATAATATTCTGTCACACATTCTTTTCCTCTCCTCCTTCTCTATCCTCCTTAGAATCACCATTTCACTAATATTTATGTGTCTGGCATCATTTAAACTGAGATTTATAAGCACAAAGATCAGTCAGATGTTAACTGATGAAGGGCCAAACTTAGAATGATTAATGGCGCCAATTTCGGAACGTCCTTGACACTGCGCATGCGCAGTAGGGGCGAAGTGTGGAGGGCCTTTCAGGACATGTTTTCTTTAGTTTTAGATGCAAATTTTGGGGATTGGGGGGCAAAATTTGTGTTTGGCCCTATATTTTAAGAGTTAGCACCAGCTATGTCTGGGTCATTGGTACAGTATAAAAATATGAGGCTTTTATTAAGGATTTGTTTAAGGGAAGCCTTACCCAGTCCATATCTTCACCTGTCTCACCTGTCTCCCCCATCAGGGAGATCCAGGTAGTGGCAGAGGTACATAAAGTCCCTGAAACTCTGATCACACCTACTGAACCCACTGAGCAGAAAGAGTCAGATATTCAGACTAAAGGTGCCTCTGTGCACAAGACTTACCCTGAGGCGGCGGGGGGCGTCAAAGCAGCACATGAGGTGTCTGCAATGGGTACACTGAGTGCTGAGTCCTCAGTAGTCTCTGCTGACTCTGGTTTACTGGATTCCGCTGATCCATTGAACAGCAAGGCCTTCTGCCCTGACAAGGATATAGCAGAAATGTTGGCCACGCCGACAGGTCTGGGTGATAGCCTGCCCCAATCTTCAGACCACTGGGCCAGCACTACCACATCCACTAAAACACCCAACAAAAGGAAGAAAATAAGTCTAGAGCCAGAGGTGGAAACACAGGAGTTAGCGGATGAGGAGGGGTTCATTCACACTGTCGATAGACAACAGAAAAAGTGAGGAACTGCCCTTCCTCCCCCGCTGACACCTCTGTCTCTGCCTCCGGTTCAAGATCTGGTCCAATCTCAGCTTCAAAGTTAATAACTAGTATACCACCTCTCATGGAGAAACCCTGGAATAAAGTTGTAGCCAGCAATACAAATAATCTTAATCAAAACTCCAACATCAATAGGGGGAAATGGACTCTAACCGCTTCAACCAGCACCGTAGGCAAAAACGGAGGTAGGAAGAGCCAAAGAGACAACAAAGATCACAGCTCCCCAAGATTTGTAGTTGTAGTCACCAGGGTTCACCCCAACACGCCCAGGGAACTCATTAATCAGGGGCTACAGAACTGCAAATGGGAAAGATTTACGTCAAAGGCCACAGGCAAAGCGACGTGGAGAATAAAAGCCGTATGCCCCAATCAGGAAACCAAATCAGGAATACTAGCCAACGGAATAATCATTAACAATAGACCGCACATTGTGGAAGAATACAGATATACTCCTCCCCCGATTCAGTGCCACAAATGTCAGAAGTTCGGTCACATAGCCAACAAATGCGGAGGGATCCTAACCTGCATGAAATGTAGAGGTAATCATCTCAGCAAATCATGCAGATTAGAATCCCCCTCCTGCCCCAATTGTAAAGGAAACCACCCAAGCAGCTACCGAGGATGTCCCCATTACAAGAAGGTTAAAATAAGCATAGAAATAAAAAACCTACACCTAACGAAGCCTGAAAATCCCTCATCCCATCATGCTGTCTGCTCCCTTATCACAGGCGCACTTTACTCAGTTTTACAAAAACATGTCAACACCAATTTGGGTGACATCTGCCAAGATGTCAGCCGATCTGCGCCCCGACTCTTCAAGACCCAAATCTCTGAATCCTTAGTAAAAGCCGCTATCAGCACTAATTAAAACCACCGTCTAACCTTATCTGAACACCGTAACTAAATATCAACCCCACCATGAATAAGTTACAAATAGCCGTGTGGAACGCTAGAAGCGTTAATAATAAAAAAAACTTCAAATGAGCCGATACTTCGAAGATACAGACATTGTCTGTATCTGCGAAAGTTGGCTTCAACCCAGCAAAAAATTTTCAGTTAGTGGGTTCAGCACTATTAGAAGAGACCGACAAATCACTAAAGGTGGTGGCGTCGCTCTTCTAATAAAGCAGAACATCAAAACTAAAACAATAAAAACCAATCACCTCGATGCAGGTGATTGCAATTGAAATCACAGTCGACAATAAAAAACATCGCTATTGTTTGTTATTATAACGACCCAAGCAAAATTGTTTCTGACACTGTCTTTGATTTCTTTACGAGGAAATACAAACACTGCATTTTCCATGGCAACTTCAATGCCAAACACCTGTATTTTGGCTGCAACAAAACCTGCCCCAACGGTGAAGCCCTCCTCGAAATAACAAAATAACATAACCTCCATGTGGTTATGAACGACAACTCAGCAACCTATATCAGTAACAACCCACTATTTTCATCTGATATCCTCGATCTAATTATCGCCAGTGACTCTCTGATAAACCACATCGATGACCACTGGGTCGGCGATGATGACTTAGGCAGCGATCACCTCCCGGTCCATGCCTCACTGCAGCTAGGAAATGGCCCACTCAGGTACACTCCCCACTCTGCAGAAATTTTAGAAAAATTAATTGGAACTTCTACTGCGACATCATCGATGCCAAACTCACAACCCCCCCCCCCCCCCCCCCCCCCCCCCCCCCCCCATCCAACACAGTGGAACTCGAAACCCAATGCGAGGGCATAGAGAAAATCATGAACTCAACCCTAAACGAAATATGCCCAAAAGAAGAAGTGCGCCCCTGGAGAGACTCGGTGTCACTAATCAAAACTAAAAGGAAAGCTCTTCGCGCTCTTAAAACCCAAACTGACCCCGGTATGAAAGCTGACCTCAAAAAAACATATAACCGCCTTCATGGCGAAGTAAAGGAAGCCCTCAAAGCTGAAAAACAAGCCAACTGGGAAAAGATAACAGTCAATCTAAATGGGGTCCAAGATGCTAAAAAATTCTGGGACTCTTTCAAAATCCTGACTGGGAAAAAAAAACAAGGGCAGCAAAGCCACTGCCAACCTCTTAAAAGGGAAGACGGTTCCTTTACTCACACCGACAAAGACAAGGCCGACACTTTTTCCGACCTCCTAAGAAAAACGCATCGCCCATATCAAGGCGCGGACAATGATAACGCCATCATAAACGCATTGACACCTTCATCAATGAGCACCCTGAATGCTACCGTGACCCCAAATTCAATAACGAGCCAGAAGACGGGGATGACAATACCCTCGTCACCCCCATCACCAATGACGAAATCATCAACGTCATTAAAAAATGCAAAAATTCGTCCACACCCGGCGAAGACAAAGTGAGCTACAAAATTCTTAAACAAAGCCCAAATTCCCTAATTGAAAAACTAAACAAACTGTTCAACGCATGCCTCACCCATGGCTACTTTCCCAAATGTTGGAAAAAAGCCATTGGTGTCATGATACCAAAACCTGACAAGGACCCCTCCGATCCAGCCAGCTACTGCCCAATCAGCCTCCTCAGCTGCATTGATAAGACATTTGAACAAATCCTTGCCAATCGGTTCAGGGGGTACCTTGAATACAACGATTTTTTCAATAAATGGCAAAGAGCCTATAGAAACCGCAAAGAAGGCATCGAGCATGTCTACCGACTAGTCATCCAAATGAAAACCACTATCAACAATCAGCAAATAGGCGCGGCAGTCCTGTTAGACGTTGAAAAAGCATTTGATTCTGTTTGGCACAATGGAATGCGCTACAAATTAACAAAAATGAGACTCCCCATGAAATTGCTCAGATTACTATCCTCTTTCTTAAATGATCGCGAAATTAAAGTCAGAGTGAACAATGAAATGTCTGACAGTGTCCCCCTTGCCCTTGAAGCAGGCACCACCAAGGATCCGTCCTAAGCCCCCTCCTTTACATCTTCTATGTAAACGATCTTAATTTCTCTGAGGATCGTGTTCAAGTATCCCAATTCGCGGATGATAAGGGCCTCTAGGACTCTAATAATACAGCCAATCTGCTCCAAAAACCCCTGCAACTCGCTCTCGATGACCTAGAACAATGGCGTGCCAAATGGAGAATTACGCTAAACGCCAATAAAACCCAACGAATCACCTTTACCCGCAAGACAAAGAAACGTGATTTTGACCTAAAACTAATGGATAACACCCTCCCAGAATGCAAAGAGGCGAAATTCCTGGGCATCACCAATGATCAAAAACTGTCCTTCAACAAGGCGCCACAACCGGTGACACCTGCCGAGTACCTGAACCTGTTCCTCCTTCAACACGAGTAGACATGTGGAAATTAGTCATTTACAGTCACTGAGGGTCGAAAGGGGCTTGTTCCCCATACCGTCCCTGCGCGCCTTCGGTGCATGAAACCATTCCATTCGATCGATTCACACTCAGAGTCAGCAGGAAACAAGGTTAGTGCTGGTAATTCTAAAAATTCCGGGGGGGGGGGGGGGGGGGGGCAAGTGAATAGGGAGTCCGAGGGGAGCAATGAGCTTTTGGGAAAGCAGTTAGAAGCTCTAACAAAGCAGATTGCCGAATTGAGGGAAGAACTTAAAGCTACGGATGTCGAGATGAGGGAGGTGCTTAGGGCCAAAGACCTCCAAATTTCTGAGATGCTAAGAAATTCTTTTATTATGCCATCTCCACTATCACCTGGATCTCCAGCTAAATAGATCCAAGTAGTGGCAGAGATCCATTCTCTCCGAGACAGTAATGAGGTCAGCCCGATAGAGGTCCTGGCTGCCTCTGAGGGCATTCCTTCTGAAAAAGAAAGTAGTAGCATCAATAGCGTCAACAAGAATGCCAATAGTCACGGAGCTGGAAAGACAAGTAAAAGAGAATCCACAAGTTCAGCAGCCACAGCATCGGAGGAGGGTAGCAGCCCAAAATCCTATGCTGAGGCTGCACGTGCTCGTGGAATCAACTCCAAAACAAATACAAAAATCACAGTGGAATTCCTCTGAGAACCAAATCCTTTAACCCGGACAGATCTCTGTCACAGTTACTAAACACGCAGGCTAGAGGGATAGGTTCCAACCACGATGCTGAGCACAGCGGGGAGTCTGTTCCCGCTAGTGGCCCCAGCAATATGAGCCAAAAAGTGTGGGGGGGGGGGGGGGGGGGGGAAGACTCCCCTAAAAAGAAAACAAGAAGTTGAGATTCTTAGTGCGAGTTGCAGGAGGTGACGGGTGCTGATGGATTCTCCACTTTGACACCCAGAGTGGTTAAGAAGTGCAGAAGCCTCCAGCATCCCGCCTCTTCCAGCCAGCTCCACTCAGGTCAACAGTACTAACAGGACTAATTCTCATAATGGCAATAAGAAAAACTTAACTGTTGACGATAATGATAATGATCTCACTGCCACTGCCAATAAAAACATTACAGTCAGAGAGTCCGGCCTGGAGGAAGTCACTCAACTTATGAGTGTAGACTTCTCCGCGGTCATAAAAAGGACACCCATGATGAGGGCTGTACAGAAGATACCCATGAGGGTACCCATGGACAAAAACAAAAAACAAGATAAGCAGGCTACACAACCTCTAGGGAAAAAAACAACAGTTAATATTGCCGTGGTAACAAGGGTACACCCCAACACCCCAAAAGAAGCCATCAGCCAGGGTATACCAGGCTGCAAGTGGGAAAGATTCACCTCCAGAGCCACAGACAATCGCACGTGGAAACTGAAGGTGATCTGCCCTAACAGTACAACTAAACGGAAAATAATTTCGGAAGGGGTGACCACCAATGGTAGAAAGCACGTTAGAGAGGAGTACCAATCAACCCCTCCCGCAATCCAATGTCATAAATGTCAAAAATCTGGGCATGTAGCCAACAGATGCAGGGGCACTCTGACCTGCATGAAATGTGGAGACAACCATCTCACCAAGGCATGCAGGTCAAAGTCCCCCTCCTGCCCTAACTGCAAGGGACCCCCATACCACTAATTACCGGGGGTGCCTCCACTTCAAAAAAGTGAAAACCAACATAGAGTTGAAAAACCTTAACTTAAATAAACCTGACAACGCTTCCTCACCCCACACAATATGCTCCCTTGTCACGGGGAGTGCTCTACTCGGTTCTAAACAAACATGTCAGCACTAGTCTGTCTGACATCTGTCAAGATGTTAGCCGGTCTGTGTCCCGGCTCTTCAAAACCCAAATATCCGAATCTTTAATTAAAGCCGCAATCCACATCCAATAAAGCCACTAATCACCTCCAACCAAACACCGCAACTAAATTTATTACCATGAATAAATTACAAATAGCCATGTGGAATGCTAGAAGTGTTAATAACAAAAAACTTCAGATCAGCCAATACTTCAAAGATACAGACATTGTCTGTATCTGCGAAAGTTGGCTTCAACCCAGTAAAAATTTTTCAGTTTGGGGGTTCAGCACTATTAGACAAGACCGACAAATCACTCAAGGTGGTGGCGTCGCTCTTCTAATAAAGCAGAACATCAAAACTAAAACAATAAAAACCAATCACCTCGATGCAGAGGTGATTGCAACTGAAATCATAGTCGACAATAAAAACATCGCGATTGTTTGTTATTATAACGACCCAAGCAAAATTGTTTCTGACACTGTCTTTGAATTCTTTACGAGGAAATACAAACACTGCATTTTCCTGGTGACTTCAATGCCAAACACCTGTACTTTGGCTGCAACAAAACCAGCCCCAACGGTGAAGCCCTCCTCGAAATAACAAAAAAACATAACCTCAATGTGGTTATGAACGACAACTCATCAAGATATATCAGTAACAACCCACTATTTTCATCTGATATCCTCGATCTAATTATCGCCAGTGATTCCCTGATAAACCACATGGATGACCACTACGTCGGCGAGAGCGATCACCTCCCGGTCCATGCCTCACTGCAGCTAGGAAATGGCCCACTCTGGTACCCCCCCCACTCTCCGCAGAAATTTTAGAATAATTAATTGGAATCTCTACTGCGTCATCATCGATGTCAAACTCACAAACACCCCCAACCCATCCAATGCAGCGGAACTCGAAACCTAATGCGAGGGCTTAGAGAAAATCATTAACTCAACCCTAAACGAAATATGCCCAAAAGAAGAAGTGCGCCCCTGGAGAAATACTATCTCGGGCGACACACTGTCACTAATCAAAACCAAATGGAAAGCTCTTCGCGCTCTTAAAACCAAAACTGACCCCAGTAAGAAAGCTGACCTCAAAAAAACATATAACTGCGTTCATGGCGAAGTTAAGGAAGCCCTCAAGCTAAAAAACAAGCCAACTGGGAAAAGGCAACAGCCAATCTAAACGGGGTCCAAGATGCAAAAAAATTCTGGGACTCTTTCAAAATCCTAACTGGGCAAAAAAACAAGGGCAGCAAAACCGCTGCCAAACCTCATACAAGGGAAGACGGTTCCTTCACGCACACTGACAAAGACAAGGCCGACACTTTTGCCGACCTCCTAAGAAAAACACATCGCCCGTATCAAGGAGCGGGCAATGATGACGCCGTCATAAACGCGATTGACACCTTCATCAATGAACACCCTGAAATCTACCGTGACCCCAAATTCAATAACGAGCCAGAAGACGGGGATAACGATGACCTCGTCACCACCATCACCAATGACGAAATCATCAACGTCATTAAAAAATGCAACAATTCGTCCTCACCCGGCGAAGACAAAGTGAGCTACAAAATTCTTAAACAAAGCCCAAATTCCCTAATCGAAACACTAAACAAACTGTTCAACGCATGCCTCATCCATGGCTACTTTCCCAAATGTTGGGAAAAAGCCATCGGTGTCATGATAAGAAAAGCTGACAAGGACCCCTCCGATCCAGCCAGCTACCGCCCAATCAGCCTCCTCAGCTGCATTGGTAAGACATTCGAACGAATCCTTACCAATCGGTTCAGGGGGAACCTTGAAGACAATGATTTTTTCAATAAATGGCAAAGAGCCTATAGAAACCGTAAAGAAGGCATCGAACATGTCTACCGACTAGTCACCCAAATGAAAACCGCTATCAACAATCAGCAAATAGGCGTGGCAGTCCTGTTAGACGTTCAAAAAGCATTTGACTCTGTTTGGCACAATGGAATGCGTTACAAATTATAACAAATGAAACTCCCCAAGAAATTGCTCAGATTACTATCCTCTTCTTAAATGATCGCGAAATTAAAGTCAGAGTGAACAATGAAATGTCTGACAGTGTCCCCCTTGAATCAGGCACCCCCCCAAGGATCCATCCTAAGCCCCCTCCTTTACATCTTCTATGTAAATGACCTTAACTTCTCCGAGGATCGTGTTCAAGTCTCCCAATTCGTGGATGATAAGGGCCTCTGGGACTCTAACAATACGGCAAATTTGCTTCAAAAACCCCTGCAACGCGCTCTCGATGACCTAGAACAATGGTGTGCCAAATGGAGAATTAAGCTAAACGCCAATAAAACCCAACGAATCACCTTTACTCGCAAGAAAAATAAACGTGATTTTGACCTAAAACTTATGGATAACACCCTTCCAGAATGCAAAGAGACGAAATTCCTGGGCATCACATTGATCAAAAATTGTCCTTTAACAAACACACCGACGACATGGCGAAAAAAGTCACCAAACGCATTAATTTATTGAAAATGCTAAAGGGAACTTCATGGGGATCCAACCAGTCCACCCTACTCAAACTAAACAAAACCTTTGTGTGCCCAGTACTCGAATACGGGGCAATCATCCTAACTGACCTCAACCAAACTAATATGGGAAAACTCCAGAAGGTCCAAAATCACGCGCTTAGATTCACCCTCCGCACCCCATGGGACACACCCATCAAAACACTCCACGACAGGGCTGATATCCCCACCATCAAAGACCGCCTAGCCATCCTAGCCATGAAAAACCATGACCGGCTAGCCGACAGTGAACTAATCTCCGAACTTGGAGCCATCTGTGAAAGCTGACAAAAGCCCAACAATTCCGATCAAAACTAAGACCGCTCGAAAAAAAAGTCCGCATTAAACGCTCGCGATCCCCGGCACCTCCATATAATCTCAGACTAATCTAAATAAGGTCGCAAAAAGCGAAGGGTACAACAGGAAAGAAACACCCTTGGGTGTGGTTTAGTGTGCTATACCTGTTACCCTCCAGCTGCAATCTCATTTCCAGCCAGGGAAACTCAGCCCACATAAAACGCTTGTGATACCAGGCGCCTCCAACTAAACTCAAACTAATCTAAATATGGTCGAAACCAGCGTAGGGCATAACAGAAACACCCTCGGGTGTGGTTTAGTGTCTAAACCTGTTACCCTCCCACTACAAACTCACTCCCAGCCTAAGTAGGTGAGCTAACATGCAGATTAACAGCTTAACTGTGGCCTTCTACCCGAAAGGGCTGCCTTTACCAACTCAGCTAAAGATTACATCACAAATTAAAACATAATGTGCTACTTTTATCTTTTTTTATTTTTACATATTCTAATGAAAACTAATTCTGCCTTCTTCTTTTAAGGAGGAACACAGAAGATGCTTTTTGACCAGCACCCCAATAACTGCTATGGACAGTCTAACCATTATAGAAACGGTAACCCCCATGGTTCCTGAACGTCCTCCACTCCATCCCTAAAAGTGGTCGACCACTTTAAGGAAGGCAAGCGTTGGTCCTGCGTCCCGCCTCTGCCTCTTTTTGTAAGCGCTTTGCGCATCTCTTGTTCCAACCCAATAGGATTACAATGCAGGCCTGCCCCCAAAACAGGGAAGTTCGGGTCTTCTTTCTGGTGGTCCCCGAAAGGGGTCGTTGTTGTTTCCTTCAAAGATGTCCTACCAAACAGAGACAGCCTGAGGCAGATTATACTTGCCAGTGATGGCCATCACCCAATATCATCTCCGAAGTGGCAGACTATACTTGCCTGAAAATCCAGATCGACTGCACCCTCGGGGAGAGGTAGTACCTTTGTGAGAGGACCCAACCTCTCACACTGGTCCTCACCCGAGGGTTCAATCGACATCAGTCAAAGAGACCATCACGCCACAACCGGTGACACCTGCCAAGTACCTGAACCTGTTCCTCCTTCAACAAGAGTAGACATGTGGAAATTAGTCATTTACAGTCACTGAGGGTCGAAAGGGGCTTGTTCCCCATACTGTCCCTGCACGCCTTCGGCACGTTAAACCATTCCATTCAATTCACACTTCTGACTTCAGAGTGTGAGCACCTCAGCAACAACAAATTGGGAGCACTGGAACTACCAGCAAGGCTGCAAAACACCATTTCAGCTCTGGGCATCTCTCGTCCCATCACCTGGACTATCCAGAAGGGCGAGAGCATCTATCTGACACTGGAATTCTCCACAGAAGAAAAGATCGCACTACCCCTCCAAGGGTAGAGGTAGTGCCTTTAGTAAGAGGATTCCCTCACACACTGGTCCTCACCCAAGGGGGTCTGGAGGCCATGAAAAGAGAAGGAAACCAAGAAGAAAGAGCCCGTCCACCAAGCGGAGGGGTGCCTGATGCTTGGAGGCATTCTTGGAGATGAAGAAAGAGAATGGTGAGGAAAAGAAAGAGCCAGAGGTGTCTACCACTTCCCCTCCCACTCCCACAGACAGCCCCATCCAAATGCTGGCTTCCCAGCCGGTGTTGTCGGATGTGGAAGAGCCTATGGAGACTGAGGTGGAAGTGGAAGCTGCCCTCTCGCCTCTTCCTGATCCCCACTCGCCTCTTCCTTCTAAACCAAAATGCCAGGATGCGATCGACAGGCTGGACAACATCATATGGGAAAACAAGATACAAGGGGACCTTCACAAGCAAGAGATGGACAGGAATTACCAACTATTCCTCCAACAAGTTGAAGAAGCCCAAAAACTAATAGACGCCAGAAACCTACATCAACAAAAGCCTCAGCAACCCCACATAATCACGTCAGACTCGACCAGGACCATTCCCTACAAACCTCACCAATCACCATCAGGCAGCCCACCAACAACACCAGCTACCACTGTCTCTCCTTCCAAACCTCCACCTCTGAAAAAGAAGCAGAAAAGACAGAAGCGTCGCTAACAACCCACAACTTCTCCTCCTTTACCACGGTCTGACACTACAAAATTCTACAGCTAAAGAGGGTCGAAAGGGGCTTGCTGTCCAAACCGTCCCTGCACGCCTTCGGCGCGCGAAACCATTTGATTCAGGTCACATGATTCACACCTCGGAGTACTCCGAGGTGCTAACTGCTGAACAATGGAGCTCCCACTTGTGATACAAGAAACACTTGTCAGAGTGAAGGCTACTCTTGCCACCACCTGGAGTATCCAGGTGCTCAAGGGTAAAATTCACCTGATTGTGGATTTTGACAAAGAACCTGAACAGCCGTCCTTGGAGAGGTGTAGCACCTTTCGTGAGGGGATTTCCCCCCCACAGTGGTCACCCTTCTAGTGACACGGACAATGCAAGCTGGATAAAGACCGCCAAAGAATTACAGACACCACCAAGAAGATGAGGAAGAGAAAGAAGGGACCCTCTGCCAGACAACGAGATGCCTGCCGAATGACGGAGTTCCTGGAGAAGAAGAAGAAGGAAAAGGAAGAGAAGGAAGAGAAGGAGGCAAGTGAGGGTGTCATAGGGGCAACACCTGTCACCCCTGACCAACCCTTGTCCAGCTCTGTACCCCCTTCCCAGGAGGAGGGTCCGGAGGACTGTGGGTCGTCAGGTGACAGATCAATCTCTAAACCATCAGACTCTTCATCCGAAGAGGAGATGGAGGAGGAAGATCTGTCTATGGTACAGGAAGTTGCCCCAGACGATGCACCTTCCACCCCTCCAGTTCTTGCTTCTCTGGCTTATTCGGGCCAGGAGTACGACCAGGAAGAGAGCTTCCCGGAGTCTGTGGAGGCATTCCTAGAGGAGAAGATCCAGGACAACACTTTCCGAGCTTTACCACCAACATATTGAAGCAGAGATCCCAACTTATATTACTAGGACTGCGCTAGAACTTGCACTCAGTAATCACAAAAGATCCCAAGAAACAGCAGCAAGGATCAGGCCGTACGTTGCCAAAGAAGACCCTACTCTTCCTCCCGATCTGACAACACCACCAACAACAATCTCTCCAACTCATCCTCCTCCTCCCAAGAAAAACCACAGAAGACACAGACACTGCTGATTACCCTACCTTCTTCCCTCCTTTACCATGTCCAGACAAATCAAAAATCATATACAGTTAAAGAGGGTCGAAAGGGGCTTGCTCTCCAAACCGTCCCTGCACGCCTGAAGCGCACGAAAACCATTACTTCCGGTCACAGTGTTCTCTCAAGACAGGTGGTCTCTCAAGACAGGTGGTCTCCCATAGCAGGTCCATTATAGAGTAAAACCAATTGGTGCCTGGCAGATGTGGTCTCTCAAGACAGGTGGTCTCTCAAGACAGTGGTCTCTCAAGACAGGTTTTACTGTACATCTAAGAAAACATAAAGCTAGTGCATACAGTGTGAAGCGACTATAGTGGCTTTCAGCAATTTTCAATAGACCTATGATAGGGGTTTCTAGCACTCTACCAGTTAACCATCTGCATGCTTCTATCAAAATAATAAAATTTCAATAGCACTTTTTCTCATAATGCAATTAGAAATTTCACCAATTCAATCCTGCTTGACAAAGCTCAATGAGGTACATGCATTATAGGATCAGCAGCTTGAAATTTTGATGTCTTGTCATAAGTGTGCAGTGGGTTAATAAAAAGATAAGATTATAATTACCTATAAAGAAAGGCATCCACCACCTGCATCGACCCTGTGGTCTTAATTCAAAAAATCTTCTGCACAATCTCGATTGACGACAACACCACTGCTTAGGTAATTCATCATAAGTTCTGTATGATCTTTGATACCACCAATACCATGGGTGGTATCTGTACAAATGACCTCCTCGTGAATAAGATCTTTCCAACTGTCCCCACCATCCATAGCAACATGTCTACAAATTATAAATGTAGAATTTCATCTTATACAAGGTAAACAATAAAAAAGACAAATGAAGCATTGTATATGCACCTCCTCCAATACCATGCACAGACAGCAAATGCAGCTCATTGGAGAGGTGACATTTCTTACAGTTAACTAACTGAAAAATGTGAGAGATAGTTAGTATTTAAAAAACACCTCATGGCATAAATGTCCGCCATTTAGAACAAACACACATATAGACTAACTTGGTTAAACTCTTCTTGCATACCATTCAACATGGGTAATAAAAAACTAGACATGTCCTCAAACCTGCATATGAAACTTTGTGATGATCGGACAAGAACTATGGGGTGTAGCCTTTGTTAAAAAAAATGTGAACAGATTCACAGACTTACAGATTAACAGTCACATACTTCCGCACATGTGATGGAAATAGCTTATCTTGAGTTTTGACTTTTGTCAAGTTAAGCTAATTATTCAATTTCCATCTGCGATTCAATAAAAATTATTCCCAAGTTCAAAAAACAAAAAAGCAAAAAATTTGTATGGACAGGTTTCTAAGACTAACAAGACAGTCTAACAACATTCATATCCCCTGCCAACTTTTATGTTATACTAGGAATAATCTCATTATAGACCTAGACATGTATTCATACCCAATAATGTCATTCACCAAATATCATTTAATTTCTTTAATCGCAACTGAAGATGTCTTCCAAAAACCTGCAATTTTGGTAAATTAAAAGTCAACAAGGGCTATAACTCTGAAAAAATATACATATCCTAATAATCCTACTCAGACTGAACATCAAGTTAAGTAAAAATCCAATTAAAAATGCAGGAGTTAAGCAGACAAGATTTGTGACGGAAATTTTGCTATTTCCAAGAGCTGTAACCACGCAAAACTCATCGCATCAAAAATTCTTGACCACATGCATATCTAATCTTGATACTGATACTTCAGACCAAGATTCGTAAAAATCCAATAAAAAAGTGTAGGAGGAGTTGTTATAGAAAGTTTTCTATTTCCAATGGCTGGAACCACATAAACTAGAGGGGGTATCAGTACCCCGTGGCTCACAAACAGGTGGCCAATGTAAAGGGGTGGCTCGAGTAAAAAAAAAGTTCAAAACCTGCACACAAAAGTCCAAAATTAAAGAAAACAAGCAGCTAAAGGGTTAAATAATATAATAATAAACCCTAAGAAGCATGCTAACATAAAATAGGAACCATGGCAATATGCTACAAGGTAAATCTCCACTTTGAAAAAAAGAAAGACAAACCTCAAAACCTGCACATAAAAGTAAAAAAAAAAGTATCACATTTGTTTCAATGGGTTAAAATTGAGAAAAATACACTGGTAATGTCACAGTAACCACCATGGCAATATGTCAGTAAGGTAAACCCCTACCTGAAAAATATCCTGTTGGAAGAAAAGAAAGAAAAACCTCAAAACCTGCACATAAAAGTCAAAAAAGTGTCACATTTGTTTCAAAGGGTTAAAATTTAGAAAAATAGGCCGATGAAATCGTCAGATGTGTACCCATACGCGAAACTAGTAGAAAGCTGTATGACGGAGAGCCACCACGGATGCCGACATTATGTACACCATACAAGGTATGGGTACATATAGAAATGGATTGGAGAAGTGTCTAATTTGATGGATAAAAGGTTAATATCTCCAGATCAAATTATCAGATTTATATAAAAAACTATACAGCACAGCACATCAGTAACCTGAATAAATATATAAAGTAACATGACAATCGGATTGATATTTTTTGAGTTACCTCCTGCCAAAGGGATTGGAGGAATTTTCAATTTGAAGGATAAAGGGTTAATATCTCCGGATCAAATTATCAGATTAACACCAAAAACTATACAGCTCAGCACACCAACAACCTGAACACAATTATAAAGTAACTTGACAATCCAAGTAATATTTTTCAAGTTATCAAAGGCCAAAGGGATTGGAGGAATTTTCAATTTGAAGGATAAAGGGTTAATATCTCAAGATTAAATTATCAGATTTACACCAAAAACTATACAGCTCGGCACATCAGTAACCTGAACACAAATATAAAGTAACTTGACAATCCAAGAAATATTTTTCAAGTTATCGAATGCCAAAGGGATTGGAGGAATTTTAAATTTGAAGGATAAAGGGTTAATATCTCAGGATCAAAATAACAGATTTACACCAAAAACTATACAGCTCGGCAGATCAGTAACCTAAACACAAATATAAAGTAACTTGACAATCCAAGTAATATTTTTCAAGTTATCGAATGCCAAAGGGATTGGAGGAATTTTCAATTTGAAGGATAAAGGGTTAATATCTCGGGATCAAATCATCAGATTTACATCAAAAACTATACAGCTCGGCACATCAGTAACCTGAACACAAATATAAAGTAACTAGACAATCCAAGCAATATTTTTCATGTTATCAAATGCCAAAGGGATTGGAGGAATTTTCAATTTGAAGGATAAAGGGTTAATATCTCAGGATCAAATTATCCGATTTACACCAAAAACTATACAGCTCGGCACATCAGTAACCTGAACACAAATATAAAGTAACTTGACAATCCAAGCAATATTTTTCAAGTTATCAAATGCCAAAGGGATTGGAGGAACTTTCAATTTGAAGGATAAAGGGTTAATATTTCAGGATTAAATTATCAGATTTACACCAAAAACTATACAGCTCGGCACATCAGTAACCTGAACACAAATATAAAGTAACTTGACAATCCAAGAAATATTTTTCAAGTTATCGAATGCCAAAGGGATTGGAGAAATTTTCAATTTGAAGGATAAAGGGTTAATATCTCGGGATCAAAATAACAGATTTACACCAAAAACTATACAGCTCGGCACATCAGTAACCTGAACACAAATATAAAGTAACTTGACAATCCAAGCAATATTTTTCAAGTTATCGAATTCCAAAGGGATTGGAGGAATTTTCAATTTGAAGGATAAAGGGTTAAGATCTCAGGATCAAATTATCCGATTTACACCAAAAACTATACAGCTCGGCACATCAGTAACCTGAACACAAATATAAAGTAACTTGACAATCCAAGCAATATTTTTCAAGTTATCGAATGCCAAAGAAATGGATACGGACACCGGACGGACAGATGGACGGATGGACAGATGGATGGACGGACAGACAGATGGATGGACAAAGGATGGACGAACAACGGATGGTCACCCCGGATGCCGGCATTATGTGTACCATACATAGTATGGGTACACATAAAAATACCCTGAAAATGTTACAATAACCAGCGTGGCAATATGCCAGTGAGGTAAAACTCCACTTAAAAAAAATTTCTAAACCTGCACACATAAGTACAAAACCTGCACACAAAAGTCCAAAATTAAAGTAAATAAGCAGCTAAATGGTTAAATAATATAAAAATAGCCCAAGAAGCATCCTAACATAAAATAGGAACCATGGCAATATGCCACTTGGAAGAAAAGAAAGACAAACCTCAAAACCTGCACATAAAAGTAAAAAAAAGTATCAAATTTGTTTCAAGGGGTTAAAATTGAGAAAAATACCCTGTCACAGTAACCACAATGGCAATATGCCAGTAAGGTGAAAGTCCACTTGAAAAATATCCACTTGGAAGAAAAGAAAGACAAACCTCAAAACCTGCACATAAAAGTCAAAAAAGTATCACATTTGTTTCAAAGGGTTAAAATTTAGAAAAATACCCTGAAAATGTTACAGTAACCACCATGGCAATATGCCAGTGAGGTAAAACTCCACTTAAAAAAAAAAATATCAAAACCTGCACACAAAAGTACAAAACCTGCACACAAAAGTCCAAAATTAAAGTAAATAAGCAGCTAAAGGGTTAAATAATATAATAATAGCCCCAAGAAGCATCCTAACATAAAATAGGAACCATGGCAATATGCTACAAGGTAAGTCGCCACTTGGAAGAGAAGAAAGACAAACCTAAAAACCTGCACATAAAAGTAAAAAAAACATCAAAACCTGCAGACAAACGTCAAAATAAGTCCAAAATTTGATTCAAAGGGTTAAAATTAAGACAAAATATCCTGGAAAAGAGTTAAATGTTATCGTGAACCCCCATTGCAATATGCAAAGAAGAAAATTTTTTTTTAAAAAGCACACAAATCCAAACCTGTAAACAAAAGAAGTCCAAAATTGAAGTAATTAAGCAGGAAAAGGGTTAAAGAATACAACATAGCCCTAAGATGCATGTTTACATACAAATAGAAAGCATGGACATATGCTACAAGGTAAATCTACACTCGGAAGAAAGGAAAAAAAAAAACCATGAAAACCTGCACGCAAATGTCAAAATAAGTCTAAAAATCTATTCAAAGGGTTAAAAAATTTTTAAAAATGCACTGGAAAGATATCAATGTTATAATAACCACCACTGCAATATGCAGTGAGGTCAACCTTAATTTAAATTTTTTTTTTTTTATCACAACCTGTACATAAAAGTAAAAAGCTGTAAGCCTAAGTCCAAAACCTGTACATAAAAGTCCAAAATTGAAGTAATTCAGCGGGAAAAGGGTTAAATAATACAAACTTAGCCCTAAGATGCATGTTTACATACAACAGAAAGCATGGCCATATGCTGCAAGGTAAATCTCCACTTGGAAGAAAGGAAAAAAAAACCATCAAAACCTGCACGCAAACATCAAAATAAGTCTAAAATTTTATTCAAAGGGTTAAAATTAAGACAAAATACCCTGGAAAAGAGTTAAATGTTTTAGTGAACCACCATAGCAATATGCAGAAACTAAAAAAAAATTTAAAAAGCCAAAAAATCAAATGTACACAAAAGTTCAAAATATTTGAGAGCGGACGACGCCGCCGACATGAGGGCTATGCCATAGTCTCACACAACTAACGTTGGTGAGGCAAAAATCATCACATCGGAAATTCCTGACCACATGCACATCTACACTTGATACTGATGCTTCAGACCAAGTGTCATAAAAAACCAATAAAATATATGGGAGGAGTTAAGCAGATAAATCTTTGTGATGGAAATTTTGCTATTTCCAAGGGCCGTAACCATGCAAAGTTCGTCACATTGAAAATTCCTGACCACATCACATCTACACTTGATATTGACACTTCAGACCAAGTTTCGTAAAAATCCACTGAAAACTGTAGGAAGAGTTAAGCAGACAAAGTTTGTCCCAGCCTGACAGACTGACGGACGAACACCATTTCAATATCCCCCCTCGCGATGATAACAAGGGGCATAGTTGTGGTATGTGTGGACAAAACCAGCAATATGTGGTTATCCTTTTCCTTATACTGGTCCCCAACCTTACAAAAGGACATCAACATCTGACAAACGATGCCTGAATTATAATGCAACATGTTCGTAAAGACAGCTTTCTAAGTGTAACAAGGGCCATAACTCTGTTGAGTTTGTGTGAATGAAACTTGCAATGTGTGGATATCTTTTCCCACATGCTGGTCTCCCACCATACCAAAGGATATCAAAATGCAACAACTGATGCTTGAGGTGTACTGCAAAATGTCTTTACAGAAAGTTTACTACATGTCAGTCTATCGCGGGTCATAACTGTGGGATGTTTAAGTGGATAATACTTGTAATATGTGGATATACTTACCCCAAACTGATATATCACCATACCAAAGGACATCAAATTCAGACAATCAGTGTTTGAGTTATAAAGCAAAACAGCTGTATAGATATAGAGATGGACCACTCTGGAGGTTGGGGGGCATAATTAAAAGAAATATGTTCTGTTTTACTTGATTTATCTCAATTTCATTAAATTCTGGTGTTAGTACAGTTTAACCCTGTCAACTGAATAGCCACTTTGCCAATAAAAAATATTCAATTAACAGGATTATTCAATTAACAGGGATTGTGCAACTTTCCAGTATTCTAGAGATGAACTTAGCATTTATTCTATTATATCTTGTTTGACAGAGCTCCATGATTAAATGCCTGTATTGGATGCACTGAGGCCACGTAGGTCTATAAACAAAGAAAAACTGGGGAAAGTCAGGGTAATTTCTCAACAGGTTACAAGATTTTTCATTCAATTAACAGGAGTTTACTCTATAACCTGTATTCAATTAACAAGTCAAATTTGTACTGGAGGTATGGTAAATGGTTTTGTGTTGGGAAATTATATTCAATTAACAGGGCTATTCAGTTAAGAGATATCCAATTAAGTGGGCTCTACTGTATGTAGCTGTTGGTAGATTCTTTATTTTTTGCTGATTTGACTTGGAACTTATGAGACTGATTGCATCATTAAAGTTTTGTCAACCTAACAAGTTACAATGAAATCCTTACAGAAATACGACCTGTGGACTATGCTAAAGGTTTTTGGGCTTGGTCAGCCATCAAGGCTGAATGATCATGACCAAAAGGGGACGCTCTCATCTAGATATTATTTGGAGTCATCCTACCAAGTTACAATGAAATCCCTTCATAAATATGACCTCTAGACTGTGCTAAAGGTTTTCGGGCTTTGGGCCACTGTGGCCATTACAGTTGCCCAATCACGTCCAAAAGGGGACGCTCTCATCTAGACATTATATGAAGTCAACCTACCAAGTTACAATGAAATCCCTTTATAAATATGACCTGTAGACTGTGCTAAAGGTTTTCAGGTTTTGGACTCGGGCAGTCATCACAGATGACAGATCACGACCAAATGGGGAAGTTCTCATATAGAAATCATCCGGTGTCATACTGCCAAGTTACAATGAAATCCCTCCATATGAAATATGACCTGCAGACTGTGCTAAGACATTTTGGGTTTCGGCTTGGGCAGCCATCATGGTTGAAAGATCATGACCAAAAGGGGGCCTCATCTAGGCATTATACAGAGGCATCCTACCAAGTTACAATGAAATCCCTACATAAATATGACTTGTCGACTGTGCTAATGGTGTTCGGGTTTTGGGCTCGGGCAGCCATACCGGTTGACCGATCGGGAAAGGGGAAGTTCTCATCTAGACATGACCCCAAACCTGCATATGAAATTTCGTGATGATCAGACAAGAACTGCACAGTGTAGCCTGTGCCAGACCTTCATTTTAATGACACACGATCACTCTCACGTGCCATCGCTCACACAATTACAATTTGCAGCAAACCATCAATCGCGCACATGGAAAAAAGGCAGTTACTTTTTTAAAATAGTTTACGTCAACAATGTTTTTCAGAAACTGTGTCTGTAAACACTTAACTGTACCGCCTATTCGATTAATCGAATAACCGGTGTAAGGTGCTATATAGTCTACTATTATTTTTCAAAGTCAACTATTTTTTTAGCAGTATATAACATGCGACTGAATGATAATAATGGTCTGCAAGGGACACGTAACGTTTCTCAGTATGTATTATCCCACGTATTCATTGTTTATATCACGAAAATAGGCAGTAATTTTTACTTTACCCTCGCATATTATTTCATGAAATGGACGTTGTCGTACCTAAACTCTGCTCTGGATCAAGCTATTGTGAGCAAATTCTTGATAATCCAAGTTAATTTTTCTCATTTTAATTTTTAAATCCGATAAATTTAATGGCAAAGTGGAATTTATTGACACTAAATTTCTGAAAGAATGTACACACTTTGAAGTGTTAGCATCACGTGACAGTGATTGTCACAAAGTTGATAACGTCAATGAGGAATTCCCGGTAATCCTACATTTTTAGATGACCCGATTGGCTGGAATAAACACCGTGTGCTATATTCCTGGCAATTTTCATTAAGCAACAGTTTCTAGATCCCAAAATGACCCAAATGAAAACTTCAGAGTTCAGACTCTGCTTTGATTTTCACTTGTGTTGTCCAGGATTTTGAACTGCATTTACATGTACCTCGCTAAATATTCCACTGTATATTATGCTTAAAAGTTATAAATTTAGTGCTAAGAAATTGTAATTTTTGTATCATTAAATTTAAACCCGTTTGCACTTTATTTCAGTGTATTATTTCATAAATTACGTAATTGCATCTCCCTTTTCATTTTTGTGCCCCAAGAGGCGTTTTCCCAAATCAGCGTGCCACCAGAGAAACTGCGCACCTTGGCGTCATCTTGGGCACGCAATGCATAGCACACCAGGATTTTTTTAAAATGAAGGTCTGCTGTGCTAAAGGAAAATGTGAACAGGCTCACAGACTCACAGACTAACATACTCACAGACTAACAAACTTCCACACACGTGATGGCAATAGCTTATCTTGACTTTGTCAAGTTAAGCTAAAAATGAGGATACGAGAGCAAAATTCAACACTTCCCTTGCTTATATTTCATATTCAGTCAAGCACAAATAATATTTTGTTTATATAAATTTGTTTTATTACAAATTACTGGAGAGTGCCTCTGAGCACTCTCCAATAATTTGTAATAAAACAAGTTTTGAATAACAAATTCAAACCACCAAAAATAATCTAGATAGCCCTCAACCAGTTAATCACTAATGTGAAAAATATCTTGTTATTTGTACTTTCCGACGTTTGACGTCACATGTTGAAAAATGTTGAAGCTGAATTTGAACGTCATGATAATTAAAGTCTCAAAGGGTTAATAATTAAACATTTTCAGTTTTTGACTCAAACACATAGATTTTGAGCCTCTCATTTGAACGAGCCATTGAGCTTTACAATACCAAGAATACCCCCTGTAACACACTCTCTGATAATGGGCAACAATAATACCAAGTATCACTAATATCCTTTAAATCTATAAATAGTTCGAACTGAGGCACAAACAACTTTGTATATTTGGATATGGGTATGTGAAGTTAACATAAGCTCATGACCTTGACTTTGAAGACCGACATTCCAAGCTTATTCTCGACACACCCTCTAGTGGTGGCAACATTAATACCAAGTATCATTAATATCCTCAAGGCTGTCAAAAGCTCTGAGCCGGACATGACTTGCTATAGCTGGATTTGGGCGTGGGGGTATGTGAACTTGAACTAAGTCTTTGACCTTAACCTTGTAGACAGGCATTCCAACCTTATTCACGTCACACCCCCTGGTGGTGGGCAACATTAATACCAAGTATCATTAATATCCTTCAAGGCTACCAAAAGATCTGAGCAGGACACAACTTGTTCTAGTTGGATTTGGGATTATGTGAACTGGTACTAAGTCTGTGACCTTGGCCTTGGAGACAGACATTCCAACCTTATTCAGAACACACCCTCTGGTGGTGGGCAACATTAATGCCAAGTATCATTAATATCCTTCAAGACCAACAAAAGTTCAAAAGCCAGACACAACTTGCACAGACAGATGGACAGACAGACAGAGAAACAGACAAAGTGATTCCTATATACCCCCTGAACTTCGTTCGCGGGGGGTATAATAACACTGTATCAGCTATCCAAACTCAACATTTGTTTTTTGTCAGTAATAACTAAAATATGTTGTAAATATTTAATTTGCATTGCCGTGAAAAATGTGTACATCATGAACATATTCAATTTTCAGACATCAAAGTTTACCATACTCTTCAAAAATTTAATGGCGATTATGAAGTATCAGTAACTTTGAAATCTTTTGACGGTTTTTTTGTGATGGCACAGGGTGTAAACATTTTTCTGTGTGACCAATCCTGCAATCCAGTGAGATCAGTGGTATGAACTGAACAATCTTGTTCCAATGACAGCTCACACAACGTTTCTGATACAAAACATAAAATCAAAATAAAGTTTGAATGGTGATTTCTTTGAATAGTATGGACAGGTTTTGAGCATGATGTTAGGTAAAGGGTTAACAATAACTAATCACATGCTCAGAAATAGTAATGAAAAGTTTTAAGTACATACCAAAGGTATACATATATTATTACGCACCCATCTAAAATTAACATTTTTAAACAGAATTCAAGAAAGTGTGATAAAAGTAAAGTTGTATCGCACATGTGTGTGATACAGTTTTGGCTTTTTTAACACCTGTGTGGAACTAGTCATATTTCTGGAGATACATGGATCCATTCCAATACAACAGAATATTTCTTTTGATTTAATAATGCATAAGTTATCAATCTATAGTACATAATCTATTATTATGTGTTATTGCTGTATAAACTCAAGTTAAGTGGAACCCTGTTAACTGAATAGCCACTTTGCCAGTGAAAATTATTCAATTAACAGGAGTAGTCAATTAACAGGGATTTGGTCCTTTCCTTTGTTCTAGATATAAATGAGCATTTATTCTATTACAGCTTGTCTGACGGAGCTTGCAGACCTCTGTTAAACAAGATATAATAGATTAAACGCCCGTGTTGGATATATGGGGCCAAAAAGGTCTATAAACAAGGGGAATTTGATGATTGTGTAGGTAATTTCTCGACACATTGCAAGAGTTTTTAGTTAATTAACAGTATACTCTATAACCCATATCCAATTAACAAGGAGCGCGGTGGCTCAGTGGTAGACTGTTGGACTTCCATGATTGAGGTTCCAAGTTCAATCCCCGTCTGGGATGACCCGCGTTGTGTCATTGGGCAAGGCACTTTATCCCAGCTGCAAGCATAGGGGCATGATGTCACCGTGTACTGAGGTGTACTGAACGTCGATTGTGAACATGTCTTCAACTGCTGTAACCCTGCTTGAGCGGAGTTTGAACAGAGTTAGAAGGTTGAGGAGCCGACAGTTACCTGTCGATGCTTGGTGGTTCTCTCCAGATACTCCAGCTTCCTCCACCCATAAAACTGTAATGGTCATGATTAGCTATTGTACATAAGTATGTGACCTTATTCACCAATAAATAAATAAATCCAATTAACAGGTTAAATTTGTACTGAAGATATAGGAAATGGTTTTGTGTCTGGAAGTTATATTCAATTAACAGGGATTACAGTTAAGAAATATCCATTTAAGTGGTCTCCACTGTACTATACATTGACTGAGCATCAAAAAAAATTTCTAATTACTTGATATTATGCTGAACAACATTCTGAATATTGACTGAATGACTGTAAAATTTTAATTAATGAAGCACCGGGTTGTACCCAGTGCTTTATTAATTACACTTTTTATGATTATTCCTATAATTAGTGTTTGGAATATAATAGTATTGCATCCATGGAAATATTGCTCATGCGTATAAAGTGACCAGTCCATGGTGGCCATACTGTAGTGATTAATACATTCATTTCTCTTGGACAATAAGGATATAAAAATACAGTACACGCATCAAGTTTTTTGCTTTTCTCGTACACAACGGGGGCATGATTGCTCCATGTCACGATGAGTGGGGACAAGACACAGTTGAAGTGTGAATCTACCTGGATTTCTTGTTTAATTACCAACACATGCTACTAATTTATCTCATTAAAATGGATAATTCACCCCGTTGGTCTCAATCATTGTATCTAATCACTTTGGTGACGCGATACTTGCATGAAAATGTGACTGGTTTAACAAACTATTTAACAAGTTTATGCAAAAGCTGCAAGGATATCTTCACTGTTTTCACAATTTAGATTCTACTTTTGTTTAAAAATATGCCTTTCATAAGTTTGTTTAAAAGATACAAGTGGATATTAACAGAAATAAATTCATCACAAATATTTGTGGAATCAAAGATAATCAAAAACCTCTGTTCAGGCCAAAAGGAATGAGTGTTTTTAATGTGAATATCCACTGTATTTCACAATGGTGCAGTTGATCCGTGCATTTTGATCCATCCAGATCATTGTACAACTATAGGTCCATCTACAAACAGATCACTCTATAGGCACGTCTGTTTTCATTCAAAATGATTGTGACAGGTGTGTCACAGGCCTGGCCGTTTGAGGGGAGCTATTGCTCCAGCTCTCCTTGGCTCTCCTAAAGGCAAATTGAGGAGAGCCATGATTGCTCTCCTTAAACTGTAATGGCTCTCCTCAATTTTCATATTAATAACCATGTCATGTATATTTTTTTTTTTTTTTTTTTTTTTTTTTTTATTCAGATCTTAGGTACTTAATTACAAGCAAAAACATTTTCTATAAACTAATTTTACAATGCGTAACAATACATAACATAAAATAGCAAAGTTTCTTATTTTTCACTGTGACATGAGTTTCCATTCGTAGCTGCACAAAAGTGATGAGGTGATGACAAATGATGTAGAGCTGCCGTGCGTGTTTTATCAGAGTCTAGTCCTACATGCGCATCAAGCACATACTTTTCACCTAATTGCTTAACCGAAATAAAGGGAACTTGAAAATTACCAGAAACACCTTAGTATATACAGAGTAATGGCTAAAACTGAATATATACAAAAATCACTCTAAAAGTTAATTACTTTTCAATCTTCCTCCCCCAAACCACATCCCTCGACCCCGCACTAGAACGAGCTCGTCGAGTTCCTTCGAGTGAGGGAGCAGAGGTTGTGGGTTAGAGGGGATGTGTTTAGAAAGTTTGTCATTTTTGAGCAGGGAACATCACATTTTCAAAATATTGTGCTAGGTGAAGATTTGAAATGACTCAACCCAAGTAACTCATAGCACTTCTCCAAACAGTGTAACGTCAGGACAAGTAACAGATACGTTATATGTCGTGATGTTATAGCACCGATCGCAATCTACAATGCCACTGCATTTTTGTGACACAAACAGTATAAGCAAGATGAGAACGGGGTTAGCCAGTTAATAGAGAGCTGATTGTATCCCACCTTAAGTTTATTTCTTTGATGCGCTTATTCGAATATGAATATCTGGATATGAGTTCTAGATTTCTGTAATTTCTTAATTGTTCAGTAAAACTGGTATAGGTTGGTAAATTATTTTTCACTTTGCAGGAATAAATAAACTTTCTGAAGATAAGCATGTAGAAGTCTGTTATGTTATTGGAAGCGGCATGAATATTTGTGTGGCCTAGAATAACATATTCTGGGGTTAAAGGAAACTCAATATCGCACTTGTTCCTTAAATGTTCTAAAAAGTTCAGAAGAACTGTTTTCACAACCGAACATTCGAAAAACAAGTGAAGTATTGTCTCCTTTGTATTACAACAAAAAGTACACAGTTCCGTTTCAGAGAGTTTGCATTTATAAAGTTTTGAATTCATGTATAAAATTCAGTGGACAATTTTGAAATGCAAACTTTGTAAATATGTGTCGTCCGTGATTGTAAATGGGATTTTATATATAAAATTCCAGTCATTAGAGTGCAAATCCGTTTCTAAAACCTCATTCCATTTGTTCTGTACATTAATAGGAGGTATAGTGTGGAGTTCTAAAAATTTAAAATAAAAAGCCCGAGAGACTTTATTAGTAGATTTTAACATATCAATATTTTTGTTCTGAATAAAGGGCAACTTTTTATTGGATCTGGTTGCACTTTTCCAAGATTTAGGTAAAGCATTTATAATACCCTGAAAAACTGTAAATGGGGTGTTGATGTTATACTTGTGGGAGAAGTCAGCGAAGGTTTGGAGGCCATTGTTTTCAGAAACTAGGTCATTTACGAAGTAAATCCCTTTATTACACCAAATTTTATTGAAAAAAAGTTGTCCGTTAACTTTTATTTGATTATTTAGGAAAATAGTTTCACCCAGTATTTCTGAGGGGGTTGTGGTGCTCTTTTTGTCTAGGAGAGCCCAGGCCAGAAGAACATCCTTCCAGAATACATTCACATATTTCCCAACCACTTTTAAACCTTCTTCGTGTAAATACCAAAGTTTATAAGTTCCGAACAATTCTAGTTCGTCGATTACGAAAGTTTTCCATGGAGCCAACGAGGAAGAGTCCAATAATTTCTTAATCCAAATCATTTTTAAAGAACGACTAAAAGTTTCAACATGCGGAAATTTAATTCCACCATTTTCAAAAAAGCCAATCATTATTGTACGTTTAATTTTTTCGACTTTTCCTGACCACAAGAAATTATAAAAAACTGTTTGAATTTTCTTAAATAACTCTATCGGCGGGTTTGGTAAAACCATAAAACAGTGTGTTAGAATTGGTAAAGCCAAAGTTTTTATAACGGTATTTTTTCCGATTAATGTTAAATTACGAAATGACCAGTCACTTAGTAATTTTTCAATTTTCTGGATTTTATTTGTATAATTGTTTAGAATATAATTGTCACTAAACAGATTAAATTCAATTCCAAGAATTTTGAATGATCTGGAATGATTCCAAACAACTCGTTCGCTTGTTGGAAGTGTTTCACCACAACCCCGCTTTGAGCCGATCCATATAACTTCCGTTTTGTCGAAACTAACCTTTAAGCCAGAGATTAGTGAGAATTGTTTAATCATATTCAGGGCAGTATCTAAAGAGTATCCATCGTCACTTAAATACAGAAAGGAGTCATCGGCGTATTGACTAATTAGATATTCCGAATTTTTAATCTTTATTCCATTTATATTGGGATTAAATTTTAAGGACGCGCTTAGAATTTCTACACTAAGAATAAAGAGATAAGGTGATAAAGGATCACCTTGCCTTACGCCTCGTTCAATATTAAATCTTTCAGAACAATGGCCATTATTTAGTATGCAACTGGAGATATTGCTGTAGAAGGTTTGAAACCACCTTATCATAGAGGGTCCAAAATTTAAAAATTCCATCGTCTTTTGGATAAAACTCCATTCGAGAGAATCGAAAGCCTTTTCGAAATCTATGAGAACTAGGATACCTGGAATATCTAATTTTTCACATTTTGCAATTAAATTGAAAGTTAATCTAGTACACTCCCCAATGTAGCAACCCTTCATAAAACCTAGCTGGGTGTCTGAAATTAAATTGGGAAGAACTGTTTTTACTCTGTTAGCAATTGCTGCTGATCCTATTTTTGTATCTACGTTAATTAGGGATATGGGGCGCCAGTTTTTATGTATTGTTTTGGTTTGTTTTCTTTTTTTTTTTTTTTTTTTTTGTTTTGGTATACAAGTAATAATCCCGAGTCTCTGTGTAACTGAGAGTTGTTCCAATTCGTAGCCACAATTCAGAGAATTAATTAGGTAAGTACCAATGTCTTTCCAAAAAAATTTATAGAATTCGGCAGTGAACCCGTCGGAACCGGGTGTTTTGTTGTTTTGCATTGCTTTTAGGGCGTTTAGACATTCCGAAGGAGTTAATTGCCCTTCAAGGGATTTATTTTCGTCATCGCTTAAAAAGGTAAGAAACGGGTTGCTTTTGTCAAAAAAACTTTCAACCGTATCAGGAGGCTGATTGTTTGGTAGTTTTGAAGAATATAGTTTTCCATAGAAGGGTTTCTGCTCCCTTAGAATCTCGCGTATATCAATAATTTCCGACCCATCATCCTTTACTAACCTGGGTATAGTTTTTTCCGTATAATGTCTTTTCTCTAAGTTGCAGAAATACTTGGTTGGTTTTTCCCCCTCTATTTTGCATTTTGATTTTGCTCTTATTATTATTCCCTGAAGCTTTTTATCCCTAAGGGTTTTAAGTTCGTTTTCAAGTGATCTCATTTCTTCTAACACTGACTCATCCACCCCGTCCAGTTTCGTATTTAGAATTCTTAGATGATCTTCTACTTCTTGTTGCCTTTTGTCCGATTCACGCTTCACAGAAGAGGCGTATGCTATACTTTTTCCTCTAATCATAACTTTTAGTGTTTCCCAAAGGAGCTGATCATTAATACTAAAACTTTCCGTGTTATCATTTGTATATGGGTTTATCGTTTCGGCTATGACTTGTTTAATAGTACCTACATAGTCCGGGTCACCAAGTAGGCTATTATTAAACTTCCAAATACCCTTTCCCCTGGACTGATTATCAAACGATAGTTTTATGCTTACTGGGTTATGGTCGGACCGATATCTAGTGTGAATTTCTCCACTTTGAAAAATGAGTTGTAAGTCTGACGATAATAAAAAATAGTCTAATCTAGCCATTTTATTTTCAGGGCCCCTCCAAATATAACGTCTTCCTTCTGCATTTTCTAAACGCCAAACATCAAATAAGTCCAATTTTTCCATAGAGTTCAATATTTTTTTATTTGCTTTTTGGTTGTTTTTTTGCCTATATTTTATTGTATCTTTTTCATAATCTTGTGGGACGTTCCAATCCCCACCTATTATTATCGAATCATTACCCATGCTTTTGATTTTAGAAAATAATTCATTGTAAAATTGTGGTCTATCATCATTAGGACCATAGACAACAGACAGAGTTAATCTTCGATCCTTGATGGTAACGTCCAGAATTATAAAATTTCCATTCTCGTCTAAAGTACTTTTGTGAATGGTGAACCCAAAAGTGTTTTTGAAAAGTATAGCAACGCCCCTGCTTGAACTTGAGTAAGAACAAAAGAAAGCCTCGTAACCCCACTCACTCCTCCAACAATTTTCCACTTTTTTACTCGAATGCATATCCACCAGGAAAGTTATGTCGAATTTATCCCTGCACCGCGAAAAAATATCTCGTCGTTTATAAGAATCGGAAGATAAGCCACGACAGTTCATGCTTCCTATTATTATGCTAGCCATTTGGGATTAAAGTAGGGGTAACTTTAAAAGTAGATGTGCAGCTACAGTGTTGTGAATCATTCATCTTTTCTTTTCTAAACTTACTTTTCTGTACAAAACAATTTATGGAAAGACCTATAAATCTGATTTTTTTTCTATTAACACAAACAATTAATGAAAACAATAACATTGATGTTGTGAGTCGATGATTACTCAAGTGTTTCCTTTTCTCAACCCCAACAGAATGCACATGCGTTGCTTGTAGCAGTCCTTGGTGGATAAAAAGCTATCTTTACTTGCCCAACTCTCACGTATGTTGTATCATTCACATTCGACCCAACATATCACTTGTTCAGTCGCAAACTGCTGGAGGGAGCCCGAAAACAAACGTCAAAATGAGGGTACCATGCTAAAGTAAAAAATTCCTTAGCTCAAGTATCCCATTAAGACAAAAAATAAAAAACATTGTTTGTTTAGTACGAAAATTCGTTATTACGAACTTTTGGAAAGTGCACGCGAGCACCCTCCAACAATTCGCAACAAATCACAGCTGATGAACAGGTTATGACCAGTGCAGATGATCCAGCCGCCAGCCAGTCAATATCAACAACCGATGCCAACTTGTGTTGTTATGGCAACTTATGCTGTTCCATCAACAGTCACCATATCAAATATCATTTGATCAATGCAGAATTACGTTATTGCAAACTATTGGAGAGTGCCCACAAGCACTCTCCAACAGTTCGCAACAAAGCAAAGTTGTTAAGCAAATTATGACCAGTATAGATGATCCAGCCGTTAATCAGTCAATGTCAACAGCCAGTGCCAGCTTATTATGTTGTTTTATCAACAGTACAAAAACGGGTAGCAATTGCTCAGTGCAAATCTGCGCCATTACAAATCGCTGGAGAGTCTCCGCGAGCACTCTTCAGAAATGCGCAAAAGGGCAAAGTTGATGAGCAGGTTATGACCGATGAAAGGTTATTATAACAATGTTAAGAATCTGAGATAACTGGAAAAACAAAAAATCCAAAACAACAAAATAAAACTCTAAAATATTTTCAGAGTTAACGATTGCTTGTTTGCAACAATGTGGGAAAAAATACAAACTGGCTTTATCGAAATTCACTGGAGTAACTTCAATAAAACAAGTCGTAAATTACAAAGTGTCACCTCTATCACAATCTGGTGATCAACTGTTCATGAAATGAGTGACCAATACTTACCGCTACTACTGCAGAGATGTAACGTAATTGACCTGGGTCCAAATCACTCTTAAAAGTGCAGTGCCTTTGGTGACGATTGTGTGATGGCACAGATAGTTTGGACAAAACATACACCTACCACACATAGGGCTAAGCAGCCACTAACCGGCCGAGTGCCAAAAGCAGTGATCAAATATGGGTACCATACTGAGGTCACTAATTCCTTAGCTCATGTTTCGCATTAGGACAAAATAAAAGATATCATTTGTTTTATGCAGAATTTCGTTATTACAAACTATTGGAGAAAGCCCGCAAGCAATCCCAAACAATATGTAACAAAGCACAGTTGGTGAGCAAGTTATGACCAGTGTAGATAATCCATCCATCAAACAGTCAATGTCAACAGCCGATGCCAATTTAAATTGTTATGCCAACTTATGATGTTTTATCAACAGTCACCGTGTCAAAAATAATTTGTTCAATGCAGAATTGCGTTATTAAGAACCACTGGAGAGTGCCCGCAAGCACTCTCCAACAATCTATAACAAAGCAAAGTTGATAAGAAAATTATAGCCAATGTTGATAGTCCAGCAGTTAACCAATTAATTCAACAGCCGATGCTAACTTATGTATGTTGTTTTATCAACGGACGAAAAAAAAGAATAAAAATAGCATTTGTTCAGTGCAGAATTGTGCTATTGCAAACTATCGGAGAGTGTCCACAAGCACCCTCCACTAATTTGTAACAAAGCAATGTTGATGAGCAAGTTATGACCAATGTAGATAATCCAGCCGTCAACCAGCCAATGTCAGCAGCTGATGCCAACTTACTAATGAATAACCATGTATAATTGATACTAGAGTAGAATAGGGGGACTGGACTTTTCGCCGGAAAGACAGTTCGCCGAAAGACAGTTTGCCAAAACTTTGGACAGTTCGCCGGAATTTTCGAGACAATTCGCCGGAATTTTGGACACTTCGCAGGAAGTTTGGACAATTTGCTGAAAGTTTGACAGCTCGCCGGAACTTCTAAGACAATTCGCCGGGATTTTGGACATTTTGCCGGAATATTGGACACTTCGCCGAAGTTTGGGCAGATCGTCGGATGTTTGGAGAGTTCGCTGAAAGTCTGGACAATTCGCCAAAATGTGCCAGACAGTTCGCCGAAATGTGCCAGACAATTGCCAAGGTGTCTCAAGCAGTCCGTGGAATCTTCAAAAGAGCCTGCTATTTATTTATTGGTGCACAATCGTGATCTTTGTTTTGTCTTTTTTTTTTGGGGGGGGGGGGGGGGCAACCATAATATGTGAAAGGCTGTTGTGGAGTTTCGGCGGTCCTTCTTTAATCGTAACTAGGACCCTCTGATTGTTGTCCCATCATCCCACTTCACGAAAGGGAAGAAGGATGGGGTAACGACAGGAGGGTCTGAGTAATGACTGATATTTAAAATGACCTCCCAGGGTTCCCACTGGGGAGGGGGGCGGGCAATCATCATTACAAATCCCTTGCGACCCAGTTAACCTTATTTTATTTCACTTGGATAACACAGGCCTAGCTTTCCTATTGCCTCAAATGGGGTCTGAGGGGGTATGCACGCGGTTAGAATTCCCGGTAGTTTAGGTTGGAGTGATAGATTGTCAATAATCAATCCCTCAATGCCATTAAGACTATGTGAGAGTGGGCTCTATTCGGTTCCAGCTTGGCGATGGTAGAGGTTTGAGTCCCACCATGGTGGCAAGCCAGAATATACTTTTGTCTGATGGCAAATTTAAGGGAAGAAGAGAAAAGAAAACCAAACAGCAACGTCGGTTTGGTAGCGGCGCCGGTATATGCCCATAGAAGTTACAAAAAAGGAGTGGAGAAAGCTCCAACAGTTTAGTTTTGAAAAACCGGGAGTCATCCATCAAGCCTTCTGGTGGGATGCCGTATGTGATTATGAGGTATCTGGTTATCCTTTGGGAATTCCAAATAACCCCCCCCCCCAGACGTGTGACGCCATCACTGGGATAAAACATTGTCGGCTGGTGATCGACACCTGCAGACTATCATGAAACTGAAGGGTGATCACGTCTTGGAAACATGCACAATGGCTAATTTTGGCCATTATGTAATACATACAAAGGTACTTATTGTCAGATAAATACTTGGAAAATGAGTGGTTCTCTGCATAAAGTACACAGGATTAGAGTATGAAGCGATGATATAAATGCCAAGATACATCATCACAGAGCTTAAATAACGCTAACATGATATAATGTTGTATTACGTGGGTAGGTGGGGTATATCTGTCATACCCAAGTATCTCACCTGGCACAAATATTGCTTGACAGAGAGGGCATGGAAGGAAGAAGGTTTTGACTTTCTCGAGAAACAAAGGAAACATGCATATGACTCTAGGGCTGCACGGTATTCAATTTTAGTACCAGTAACGGTATTGAAAACAATACCGCGGTATACCAGTATACCGTGAAACAGTTCAGATTGAAAACAAAATAAAATTGAAATACATGTACCTCCTTACTTTTCTGAAAGTGCTTGATAAATGTAATGTACAAGGTCCCAGGTGAAAAACTACTCATGTAATTCGGTACATTCTAAATTTTGAGTTTACTTTAGATGTAAAAGAATTTTGAAGTTCATTAATTTGTTGTTTGTCAGCAAACTGACACAAAAATGTTTCAAATCACACACATTCCCAATTGCAAAATGTGCAACAATTTTTGTCAAACATGACAGACGTGTGACACCATCACTGGGATAAAACATTGTCGGCTGGTGATTGACACCTGTAGACTATCATGAAACTGACGGGTGATCACGTCTTGGAGACATGCATAATATCAACAGACCGACTGGCCTGACATGTGACATGACATTTGACATTGTCATCTGAGGAAGTTTACTGCTGGAAGATAGGAGAAGGGGAGGAGCTACTATTGGTTCTTTGTGTAACCAGTCCCTCGGAATTCCATCAAATGGACACCCATTGTTTTGATAAAAAAGTTTTGTTTGCCACTGTTTTTCATGAAGCCACACATACGCAATTAACACAATGTGACAATTGACTGGCTCAGTAATTAAACGCTTATCAGTCAAGAGAGGTTGACCATGTTTTTACAGGAATTAAATTCACAAAGATTAATTTACTTGTATCCCAGATTCAGATGAAAGCCAGAAAACAATGATAATTTTATGGCTTATTTTCGTATTAAATAATAGGTTCAATAACTTTGTAGACATGGATTATTGTCGTCTTCCATTCAAATCACTCATTTTCCCAGAGCAGTAAGTGATACTTCTATCTTTTGCTCCAAAAATATCTTTTTTATTCATGATATCCCTTGCATTTAATATGTGTTTGCCATATTTTTGCTCATTATTTATATTTTTATTTCAAGAAAACGCGAATTTCAAATCATAATACTGGACCCCAAAATTGTATACCATTACTCACGGTATACCGGTATTCATTTTTGATGGACGGTTTTGAACTGGTGATGATTGCAATACCGATACCAACCGGTATACCGTAATACCATGCAGTCCTATATGACACCAAGTGTCTTATGGCCCAATATCAACAATAAATTGCTCATGATCAGTTGCAGGCAACCATAGATTGCTTCCTGGGGCCAACCTTAACTGCTGTGTGCTGGAAGCCCATATTTGGCATTTAATTAAGGGTGTTCAAGGTCACACATTTCTGCACAACGACAACATGGACATAAAGTCAAATCCAGCCAATCATTTATACCATGTTTAGAGGACTTCCATGCAAAGCATTGGTGACCAAGTCCGATTTTACAAGTAAAACAGAGCTTGTTTACCACAGTAAATAAGCACTGCAGGACTTCCTGAGTGCCTATGGGGAATACATTTTTAATATTAGTCCTGTTTTGACCAATGCCTGAGATGTTTTGACAAACGTATGCCTGGGGGGGGGGGGGGGGGGGGGATTTTGATAAACAAGTGAGGATATTTTTACCAAAAATGGGGACATATGGGCCAACCACACAACAACACTTTCTCTCAACTGTCAATGTATGATTTAACCCTTTACCCAACACAGACAATATCAAAATTTATTATTTTAAATATCATTTTTTTAATTTTTTCAAAAAATTTCAACAAAACCATATCATGTGACCCCCTCGTTGGAACGAGCTCGACGAGCTCGTTCCAACGAGGGGTCACATGATATGGTTTTGTTGAAATTTTTTGAAAATAATATTTTTTCAACTGCTGAATTTGCATATTACGCAGGCGGATGCGGGCGATTCGTTGGGTAAAGGGTTAAAGTCATTTTTACATTACCTGGCTGGAACTGATAACTGGCTGTTATGTAAAACACATAAGTTTTCAAAATAAAGTTTTCTTCATGACATAATATATTAGATCAAAATATCACCGAATTTTAGCAAGTTGTCAGTGAGAATATGAAAACAAATATGTTCCTGGTAAAAAGGTGGAAACGAATTGACAAAATCGGAGAAGTTCTGGACAAAAAGGATGCAATGAATTAAATATTAGAAATGCTCCAATTTTGTTTGAGATAATTATATGCATATAAATATATATACCACAATTCACAAATGAATGGAAGGCATCACCACCTTCGAATGCTATTGTGGAGGCAGAATTTCATTCCGTATATGGGTCCAAACATTATTTTCGTGTTTCACAACTTCCAATTTTCATGATGTCATACACTTTCTGGGTTTAGATTAACAGATGGGGGCGCGGTGGCTCAGTAGGTAGAGGTGCAGGCTGCAAGCCGAGAGGTCCTCGGTTCGAATCCCACTTGCGGCAACCGTGTTGTGTCCATGGGCAAGACACTTCACCCCCATTGCCCAAGTGGGGGCACAGTGATGGCGTGTACTAAGGCATACTGCACGTCGATGGTGCACCTGTCTTCAACCAATGCTAACCCTGCTTGTGTGGAGTTAGTATGTTGGGGAGCTGATAGTTGCTTGCTGTTGCTCAGTGGTTCTCTCTGGGTACTCCGGCTTCCTCCACCCGTAAAACTGTCATGGTCATGATTAGCCATTGTGCAGAAATATGTGACCTTAAACACCAATAAATAAATGAATAAAAAATTAACAGGTTTAAAGTTCTGCTTTATTTTTGAAGATTTTGTTGATAAAGTTCAAAATTTCAGATTTTCTTCACTACTTCAAAGGGGATATTGTAACTTTTTCACTTAGGATTGTGGAAGATAAATAATATGGACTGAAAACAGTACTTATAGTAAGATTTACAAGCATAAAGGGAACCTACCATCGCCAAGTCTGTTATAATTTTATTTTTGCTAATGGGGATTTGAAAGATAATATTAAACTTTGACGATGTCAAAGATCTATGAAAACACAAATATAAGTTAGTTTGGCGAAGTCAGAGTTTGACTAGAATTATTGTTACATTGCCAGTGGTCAAACTACATTAAACATGCTGATTTTTGGAAAAATTTGTTAAGCCGATTGTCTCTTGAACATTTTTATACTCGTAAAAGTTTCTTCAGTGCAGATTCCCCCATACATATATTTCTAAATGGCAATATTTTCCCACTTGACACAATTTGCTCAATGGCCATGTTTCAAGGCATACTCAAGCCACTCAAAACTCTTTTCTCTCCAGACACTTTTTTTGTATATTCTATTTGTGTAAAACAAGAATTCAAAACTGATGTACACAGTCACTGAGAATATTCAACTGTATCAGACAAAATATGTGACTGGAAAAAACAAACACAAATTGACTTTTGATTGATGCACGATGGTGCCCCTAAAATTTGGACTGGTTTTCCAGAACTTACAAGACTGGCCTAATAAAATGTCAATTTTTCCAGGACTTTCCATGCCCAGAATTTTAAAATGTTACTTTTCAGGATCTCCAAGATACAGTGGAACCCTGTTAATTGAATGTCAACTTTGCCAATGAAAAGTATTCAATTAACAGGAGTATTCAATTAACAGTGATTGTCACTGTCCTGTATTCTAGAGATAAACTTAGCATTTATTCTATTATATCTTGTTTGATAGAGCTCAATGAGCTCTGTCAAACAAGATATAATAGATTAAATGCCTGTATTGGATGTACTGAGGCCAAATAGGTCTATAAACAAAGGAAAACTTAGGAGAGTCAGGGTAACTTCTCGACAGGTTACAAGATTTTTTATTCAATTAACAGGAGTTTACTCTATAACCAATATTCAATTAACAGGTCAAATTTGTACTGGAGGTATGGTAAATGGTTTTGTGTTGGGAAATTATATTCAATTAACAGGGATATACAATTAAGAGATATCCAATTAAGTGGGCTCCACTGTACCAGGAACCGGTGCACACCATATCTTACGTCTTATTTTCAAAACATAAAATGCTCTTGGGAAACAGGTCAAGATATTTTTTTCAATAAAAGATATTTTTCTTTGAATCCTTATTGTCAGCATGACAAAACTAGAAATAGCAGAGAACCGAAATGCCTCATTGATGTTTTGGAATGCAATGCAAGTGAAAATATTCAGTTATCAGAAGCATTACTTTCAAGCTTTATAAGTTTACCCAATAAAAACTGAAAATGGCATTTGCTAAAAATGGTCCAAAACAACTAATAAAAAATTTCCATTTCGTGTCCCAGAAGCATAGCTTACACATCCCTATTGGAATGTGCTCAACATTTCCATTATGTTAGGTTGAGGGTTAACATACCTTAGTGTATGGACGCCACCAACGGAAGATATAGCAGCCTGTTCTCCAATCATATCGAAGACGTCCACGATCTAATCTAGCCATCCACGAGTTACAAGGACACTGCATTCTGTTGGACCAAAACACATAATTATTTTTGTATGGAAGTTCTCTAAAATACCAACTTAAGCACTTCTGTGCAGGAGTTATGTAAAATGATCTTTCAGATATCTGGAATAGCCATTGACCTTGAATTCCTGAAATTTACAAATGATAGTGACATGGCATCATAGAATCGGTGCTGAAAGTTACTTTCAAAGATCAAGTTCACCTTTTAATCCTGCAATATCATCACAAACACAAGGGTTTGCATCGCCGATGCAGGCTGAGTTTTCGTGGTTAACACAACGGTAGCTATGAACCAAAAAGCATCAGAGAACCTTTTCTGAATAACTAATTTGCAAAAAATGACTAAGTCAGCCCAATAATGCTACTGCCGCATATGGGACCGATACCATTTTCAAACTCGATCAAGACATTGTTCCTTGGAAACCTATGTGCCAAATACATGTCAAATCGGTTGACATTTGTTGAGTTATCGCGCTGTCAAGCTCAAAATTAGTTGATTTTAAAAAAGTGCCATAACTCTTGTGAAAACCATAAATCAAACTGAGACCATTTTCGAACACGATCAAGACATTGTTCCTTAAAACCCAAGTGCTGAATATCAGTCAAATCAGTTGATGTTTGTTGAAGTTATCGTGCTATCAAGTTCAAAAAAAAAAATTAATTGATTTTAACAAAGGGCCATAACTCTTGTGAAAACCATACATCGGACCGAGCCCAATTTCAAACCCGATCAAGATTATAGTTCCTTAAAACCTATGTGCCAAATATCAGTCAAATCGGTTGATATTTGTTGAAGCTATTGGGCTATCTAGCTCAAAATTAGTTGATTTTAACAAAGGTCCATAACTCTTGAGAAAACCGTACAATGGACCGACACCTTTTTTGAACTCAACCAAGACATTGTTCCTTAAAACCCATGTACCAAATATCAGTCAAATCGGTTGACGTTTGTAGAAGTTATTGCACTATCAAGCCCAAAATTAGTCGATGTTAACCAAGGGCCATAACTCTTGTGAAAGAGCATGAACACAACCTATTTCACGTCATCAGATTTAGAACATGCATATCAAGTCACATACCAAATATTATCAAAAACCATCTAGAAAAAATAATAAAAATATTATTTGCATTTGGCTGAATATGAGACATGAGGATGTTTAATGTTGGCTTTTACTCTGGTACCCTCATTTTTCTGAAAGCCCTGATAGTGACTTCTAGCACTCAACCAGATAAAGGCAATATGTTAACTAATTTTTCATTTGCGCCCATTACTAGACTCCAGAAGTTCAGACAAAAAGCAAGATTTTACCTAAAATATTCCTGGCATATGTACAGTGGAGCCCACTTAATTGGATATCTCTGTTAATTGAATATAATTTCCCAACATAAAACCATTTACCATACCTCCAGGACAAATTTGACCTGTTAATTGAATATTGGTTATAGAGTAAACTCCTGTTAATTGAATAAAAAATCTTGTAACCTGTCGAGAAGTTACCCTGACTCTCCTAAGTTTTCCTTTGTTTATAGACCTATTTGGCCTCAGTACATCCAATACAGGCATTTAATCTATTATATCTTGTTTGACAGAGCTCATTGAGCTCTGTCAAACAAGATATAATAGAATAAATGCTAAGTTTATCTCTAGAATACAGGAAAGTGACAATCCCTGTTAATTGAATACTCCTGTTAATTGAATAATTTTCATTGGCAAAGTGGTCATTCAGTTAACAGGGTTCCACTGTATTTATTTTTTCAGAACTGTGATGATCATGTTTATAATGATGAAAACACTTTAGATGTTGACACGGGCCAGCTAGGTTGTAAGATACTGTTGGAAAGGGGTGCCTGAGACCTTTCAAACAGTGGAAAACATTTTAGAACTACCGTGTTCGTCATGCTTAACTGGTTGAGGACTAGATTATTTTGGGTGGTCTGAATTTATTAGTCACAATTTGTTTTATTACAGGCACTCTCCAAAAAATTGTAATAAAACAAATTTATATGAACAAAATATTATTTGAATTTTACTGAATATGAAACATGAGCACAGAAAATATTGTCTTTTACTCTGGTACCTTCATTTTTTTGAAAGTCCGGATAGTGGCTTCTAGCACTCAACCAGTTAAAATATCTGCACAGAGGGTGATCGGAAAAATGGATTGCCTGGAAGTAGTTGTGGAAACCTTTTTTATGGTTACCTTGCATTCTAACTTTAACAGACATGTGGGTACAGAGTAAATAGATTTTATTGGAAAATAAAAATCTGCTCACCCAAACTCGCATCTTTTGCGCCATTTTTTGTGCGAACAATTTACCGTTTATCTTGTATTTCAATTTGTGCAGGCCTGAACTTTCTATACCAAAACATCTAATTTGTTGTTGTTTTGTTGGGATTAGAAGTACAATAATCCCTTGGATGTATTGAGTTTTATAAAAAAAAATGTATTGGAAATAATACTGGGCAGACCTGGCATTCTTAAAAATGCATTATATTTGGTGCTGCTAAACAAGGTAGTCTTTGTGAGACAGCTACACTGCCCCTCCCACCCCTCCAGGTCTCAGCAAGGACCAGAGATGTGGGAGGGAAGTGTGGCCATCTTACAGAGACCACTAACATAGCCGAGATTTGAAAAATTGTGGGTTTTAGGAATGGGCTGTTATGGTAATCATTAAAATTTTTCTAAGGCCAGGAGGGCCTGTTTTCGGCCTCCTTAGTTTTTTTAAGGCGAGCAAATAAATCACACTTCTGAAAATGCCAGGCATGATTGGGAGTACACATATACCTTTAACTACATGAAACATATACAGGACTGTACTCACAAAAGCAGACAGGGAATTTCAACTGGATCAGGACAAAGTTGCGATCAGATGAAAAGTCTCTGTCACTCCCCTCCCTCCCTCCCCCCAACACACACACCAAAGTAGAATCTACCCAGTCAAAAAAGAAATGTGAGAACACTGAAGCTCAGATATTCTCTTTTGTTTCTCTTGATTCCTTCTTCATACATCTAGATATAGAGATCTGCAGTACCCGATTTGGGCTGTTGTGACCCCGACATGTCTGATTTAGTGTACTGGTATGAGAAATCTTCAGTTTTTAACCCTTTACCCAACGTAACGGCCAAAAACGGTCAGCGCTATTCTCAAAATTTGCCAATTAATTTTCATTATCTTTTCATTTTTTGTCTCAAAAACATAGGTTATGAGCCCTCATTGGAACAAGCTCGTTCCAATGAGGGGTCATAACCTATGTTTTTGAAACAAAAAATGAAAAAAAAATGTTATTCAAGAATTTTTTTGCAAGTGTCAACTGCTTTTCATGTTAGGTTAACAGTTAACTATAATTCAGACTGACTAATATTCCAACAATATCATCAAGGAATGCCTCATGTTGTTGGAATATTAGTCAATTGGGACGTGAACCATCACAGCGAGGACAAATCAGTTTTCAGACCTGCTATATATTTTCAAAATTTTGCATAACTTATTTATCGTTCACCTGGTCTGAGCATTGGTAACTTATCATTCGTTCCCCTTTACCCGGTTCAGGTAACCTATTAGGTAACCTAAATATATATGTATCGCAACTATTCCAATATATGAATTCTTGTATTATAACCAGGTTCTTGCTCCTTTCGGCAATATCCTAATGAATAAAGATCAATCCTGAAGAACAATAATGAGGCTGTGTTGCAACAATTTAGATTCAAATTACTTGCGATTATAGCCTAATCTTGGCATATGCTAGCATGCTGCAGAAGAGTACTATGGCATCCATAATCACTATTTGTGGCAGAGACATGGATTATTGCCATTTCCTGATTTTATATCAATGCTACATCTTAAGATGGTCAACAATTTAAAATGATGTTGAGCATCAACCAATCATCAGCATAGGTGTTTGCATCTGCCTGAAGTATAGCTGCTCTGTTGGCCAATAATTTGTCGTCTGAGTGCTAGAATGTCTTATGTCCCCTATGGAACATAGGACATTCTACCACTTAGGCGACGAAATGGCCAACAGAGCTGCTATACTTCAGGCAGATGCAAACACCTGCACAGCTGATGATTGGTTGATGCTCAACATCATTCCACCATTCATTAGTACTTCATAATTCAACTTCAATATTTCTCAAAAATATGCCAAAAGCATGGGAGAATAGCAAGGGGGGACTTAGAAGACCAGGGGAGAGGAAACACTGAATAAGCAGTGCAACTTTATAGCAAGAATGACAACAAGAGGCCCATGCCTCGAAAATAGGCAACTTAACATAATTTCATAAAAAATTTTAAGTGCAGCCCTGATTATTTTTTGTCACTCCTTTTTCCTCTCCTCCTTCTATATCCTCCTTAGAATCACCATTTCTCCAATAATTACGTGTCTGGCATCCTTTAAACTGAGATTTACAAGCACAAAGATCAGTGAGATGTTGACTGATGAAGGGCCAAACAGAGAATGATAATTGGCGCCAATTTCGGAACGTCCTTGACACTGCACATGCGCAGTAAGGGCAAAGTATGGAGGTCCTTTAGGACATGATTTCTTTTGGTTTTAGATGCAAATTTTGGGGATTGGGGGGCAAAATTTGTGTTTGGCCCTGGATTTGTTAGAGTTAGCACCAGCTAAGTCTGGGTCATTGGTACAGTATAAAAATATCTCGTGTGACCCAGCAACAATTTGGCGCAACACTTTTTTCATTCGTGTGTTTTCATTTTAGGTAACCTCCATGCATTACCCAATTGGCCGTTCCCCCTGAAATCGACAGGCCTGAGGTTTACACTCTCAGTCATCTTTGTGACATCATTGTCGGCCTTGAATGTGCACAGTCATCCCCACAGGAGATGCATAGACTAGGTGGCTGGGTTCTTGAGTACAGTTGAAAGATCCATGAGTAGAAAATTATCACTGAAGGCTAAGAAACATGAGAGGAATGTGTATTGTGTAATTGACGGATGGACACAGTGTCAACAAAATGCCCTCTCCTCATTAGGGATATAAAAATTAGCTTCTGTGATTCAATATTTTCCCACTTAATTTTCAAAATGTACATTGTTGTTGGCAAATTCAATATGGTTCCCTGATAATCTGGACAATTACTGATAGGAAGCATCCACTAACCATTCTCAAAACATCACCAAGGGATGATAACAAGCAAGTTGGGATTTTTTATTTGAAGGAAATTGATAGAAATCAAAAACAAGATGGCTACTGTGGCAGTCATATTGAATACTGACAATTACCAAAAGGAATCTTCCACTACCCACCCTCAAAACAACACCAAGAGATAAGAATGAGTAGTGAAGGCATTTTTGAGCTAATTGATGGAAATCAATCATTAATGGATGGATGGATAAATGACAGATGGATGGAAATGATGTCGACATGATGCCCATCGTCATTAGAGTCCAGGGAATAAAATTATCACCTGAGTTTCAATGTTTGCACATTTAATTTTGAACGTTTCTTTGATGAGGGGAATAAAGTGAGCAGATAATTTTGATCATATCAGAACTGTAAAATTTAACCACTGTCAGGGCCCTGTATATACCCTAAAACAGAAGACAACAAGGCTAGAGTATGAAGACTGGAATCAACAACCTAAGTTGGAGTTTTCCATGTATTTCACGTATGCCGGGGGAATGTATAAAATCAGTGCTTAACTCTTAACCTGCAGAGTATTATCTAGATATTTTTCATCACATCTATTCATGGCTGCTATAAATTTACAAGAGGCAAATAAGATTAAATGTGCCCAACTTATACTTACTTCAGTGACAAGAGAATCCCTGTGCTGGGCAGGAATCTCTGCCAGCAGCAAGCAAAGAGTTAAGAGTCTGAGGCATGCCTTCACACCCATCGAACACCTCACTCAATCACAAGGAGTATGAAAATGAGCACACCTCAGCCTGTCCGAATGTCACTTCTGTACACTGATGTGATAGTTGATCACTCCGCTAATAAAATACCTAAACTTCTTGTGTCATTATTGACAGCTCCTGATTCATAAAACTAAAAAAAGTGACCCACGTTCAACCAATGAACCCCAAGTAACTGCCTTCATCCCAGTTACCCATATATACATGAAGACACTTTAGAAAGCTAACACATTGGATCAATAAGCAGCAACATCCAGCAATTCTCACACTGGAGCAGTTACCAAGCTCTCAAGTACACAATATAGCAGGAGATGAATTTACAGAAACCTTCATTTTCTTCTTCTATTACCTTATTCACCTATCAACTCTCAGTCTCCAGGGAGCTTGAATGTGAACTTCTGTGGATTGGAACTACTAATAACCAATAGGGTGATGCACATAACGTAAAAATAACCACACTTAACTGGTTGAGTGCTGGAAGCACAAATTTGGGGTTTACTTGGAAGTACGGGTACCACAAATAAAAAGCTTCATATTTTGTGGATATGCTTCATATCATCGTAGAAGTGAAATTATTTAGTCTGCGAGGATTTAGTCTGCGAGGATTTGCTTTGTTGCAATTTCTGGGAGGGTGTCCAGAGGCACTCTCCCACAAATTGTAACAAGGCGAAGACATGAGAACAAGTTTTGCTGACCAAAAATAATCCAGCACTCTACCAGCTAAATATGACTTCCAAGAACTTGGCACCAAATCTGAACTTAAAACAAAATTGTTGATTGCCAGGGTGCACAGCCCAACTTGAACACCATAACTAACCATGTAAGGTTCTAGGAAGAGCAGTCCTAGCTGAGTCCACAAGTCTCAGGTAATGATCTGAAGGTCCTAGTTTAGGACTTTAGAAATAGCACCCTTCAATCTATGGAGAGATGTGATTTTTCGACTTCTGATGTCATACAGTTAAAACTAGAAGTCTTGTCACGAACTGGGCACTTATCTAGGCTTAATTGCATATAGGAATTGCACACAATTGTCATATTGAATGGCATCCAAAGCATGACAGGTTCTCCTGGTTACTCATAGCAAACACAGGCAAATGTTTCTGCCAATGGACCTCCGGGTTACCCTGAGGTCCATTGGCTGAAACATTGCTTGTGCACAGGTCATATGTACAGAATTTGATAGCCTTACTATGGTCATAATGCATAGATTAACGTGCAGATCGACATGCTATTTGTGTACATTTCATGACAAGACTTGTAGTTTTAACTGTACCCATGCTGGACGTGTTGTGAACAATATTTTCTGTAAGGAGATATTTGGTGATGATTTTATGATTAATCTTGTTTAACAAAGCTCATGATTAGGAATCCTCTGTCAAACAAGATAAAACCGATTAAATAATTTTATCTTACAATCAATATGTATTTTGTTTGTATTAACTCCGCAACTGTCGTGTATCCAACCCCCTGATACAGATGTTTGTATCAAGGGGTCTGAGACAAGCACATTCCTTTTGCGTGAGTTCCATTTTTTTCTTTTTGTTCATCCGTACAAATAAATAGTCCATTATATATTCATCTACATTCTTGACTTATGCCCAAAATGTTGTAAGATAAAATGATTATTACCATTATGTGGATGTACAATATATGTATCTGAGTCTTGCTCCGGGTTCTAAGGGTAGATCACAACTCGTCCATATATTGGATGTACTGAGGCCAGATAGGTCTATAAAGGGTGGGAGTTCGTCAGTTATCAGAGTAATCCTTCGATAGATTAGAAGATCGACTATTCAATTAACAGCTATTTACTCTTTTAGCTACATGTACATCTGTATGTAATTAACAGGGTACATTTGTATTCAAGGTAAGGTAAATGGTTTACACAATGAATGTGTCAATGACACTGTAGCTTAACTTGTCTGTGTTGAGTTTGATGAAAAGAATAATGTTCAATGTTTATGAAAGGATTATGAAATAAGACAAGAATTGTAATAATTGGGAATATGTTAATTTCTGCTCCCTGTATGCTGTGTTTTCAATAAAAATAATATGAGGTGTAGACTGTACTAAAGAATTTAGGGGTGGATTTATGTGGCCCTCACAGTTAATGTATGTGGCCCTCACAGTTAATTTTTTCCAAGACGAGTCATCCTATCAAGTTACAATGAAATCCCTTCATAAATACAGCCTGTAGACTGTGCTAAAGGTTTTCAGGCTTCAGGCCTGTGTAGCCATCACAGTTGATCGATCACAACCAAAAGGGGACATCCTCATCTAGATATTATACTGAGTCATCCTACTACGTTACAATGAAATCCCTTCATAAATATGACCTGTAGACTGTGCTTAAGGTTTTTGGGCTTCAGGCCCCTGAAGCCATCACAGTTGACCAATGACGACAAAAAGCGGACGTTATCATCTAGACATTATATGGAGTCAACCTACCAAGTTACAATGAAATCCCTCCACAAATATGACCTGTAGACTGTGCTAAAGGTTTTCGAGTTTTGGACTCGGGCAGTCGTCACGGATGACAGATCGCGACTAAAGGTTTTCGGGTTTTGGGCTTGGGCAGCCATTATGGCAGAATGATCGCAAACAAAAGGGGCCGTTCTCATCTAGACATTATTTGGAGTCATCCTACCAAGTTATAATGAAATCCCTTCATAAATATGACCTGTGGTCTGTGCTAAAGGTTTTTGGGCTTCGGAGCCCTGTTGCCATCACAGTTGACAAATCGCCAAACGGAGTCGTTCTCATCTAGACATTATATGAAGTCAACCTACTACAATGAAATCCCAGCCATAAATACGACCTGTAGACTGTGCTAAAGGTTTTTGAGCTCGGGCAGTGGTCAGTGACAGAGCACAACCAAATGAAGAAGTTCTCAGCTAGACATCATGTGGAGTCATTCTACCAAGTTACAATGAAATTCCTCCATATTAAATATGACCTGCAAACTGTACTAAAAGTTTTTGGGTTTCAGGCTTGGGCAGCCATCACAGCTGACAAAAAGGAGATATTCTCATTTAGATATTATACAGAGGCATCCTACCAAGTTACAATGAAATCCTTTCATAAATACAACCTGTAGACTGTGCTAAATGTTTTCGGGGTTTGGGCCTCGAACAGCCATCATGGTTGACCAATCACTACCAAAAGGTGATGTTTTCATCTAGACATGACCCCAAACCTGCATATGAAATTTTGTGATGATCGGACAAGAACTATGGGGTGTAGCCTGTGCTAAAGGAAAATGTGAACAGATTCGCAGACTCACAGACTTCTGCACGCGTGATGGCAATAGCATATCTTGACTTTGTCAAGTTAAGCTAAAAATAGGCCGATGAAATCGTCAGATGTGTACCCATACGCGCAACTAGTAGAAAGCTGTATGATGGGGGGCCACCACGGAAGCTGACATTATGTACCCCCATACAAGGTATGGGTACATATAGAAATGGATTGGAGGAGTGTCTAATTTGATGGATAAAGGGTTAATATCTCCAGATTAAATTATCAGATTTACATAAAAAAACTATACAGCACAGCACATCAGTAACCTGAACAAATATATAAAGTAACATGACAATCGGATTGATATTTTTTGAGTTATCTCATGCCAAAGGGATTGGAGGAATTTTCAATTTGAAGGATAAAGGGTTAATATCTCCGGATCAAATTATCAGATTAACACCAAAAACTATACAGCTCAGCACATCAGTAACCTGAACACGATTATAAAGTAACTTGACAATCCAAGCGATATTTTTCAAGTTATCAAATACCAAAGGGATTGGAGGAATTTTCAATTTGAAGGATAAAGGGTTAATATCTCAGGATAAAAATAACAGATTTACACCAAAAACTATACAGCTCGGCACATCCGTAACCTCAACACAAATATAAAGTAACTTGACAATCCAAGCAATATTTTTCAAGTTATCGAATGCCAAAGGGATTGGAGGAATTATCAATTTGAAGGATAAAGGGTTAATATCTCAAGATCAAAATAACAGATTTACACCAAAAACTATACAGCTCGGCACATCAGTAACCTGAACACAAATGTAAAGTAACTTGACAATCCAGGTAATATTTTTCAAGTTATCGAATGCCAGAGGGATTGGAGGAATTTTCAATTTGAAGGATAAAGGGTTAATATCTCGGGATCAAATCATCAGATTTACACCAAAAACTATACAGCCCGGCACATCAGTACCCTGAACACAAATATAAAGTAACTTGACAATCCAAGTAATATTTTTCAAGTTATCGAATGCCAAAGGGATTGGAGGAATTTTCAATTTGAAGGATAAAGGGTTAATATCTCAGGATCAAATTATCCGATTTACACCAAAAACTATACAGCTCGGCACATCAGTAACCTGAACACAAACAAATATAAAGTAACTTGACAATCCAAGCAATATTTTTCAAGTTATCGAATGCCAAAGGGATTGGAGGAATTTTCAATTTGAAGGATAAAGGGTTAATATCGCAGGATTAAATTATCAGATTTACACCAAAAACTATACAGCTCGGCACATCAGTAACCTGAACACAAATGTAAATAACTTGACAATCCAAGCAATATTTTTCAAGTTATCGAATGCCAAAGGGATTGGAGAAATTTTCAATTTGAAGGATAAAGGGTTAATATCTCAGGATCAAAATAACAGATTTACACCAAAAACTATACAGCTCGGCACATCAGTAACCTGAACACAAATATAAAGTAACTTGACAATCCAAGCAACATTTTTCAAGTTATCGAATGCCAAAGAAATGGATATGGATGCCGGACGGGCAGACGGATGGACAGACAGATGGATGGACAAAGGATGGACAAATGACGGATGGTCACCCTGGATGCCGGCATTATGTGTACCATACATAGTATGGGTACACATAAAAATCATTGACAAGAGGGCTCTGCTATAGTATCTGGCACTGTTTCAAGATCACCAATCTGAAAGACCACAAGTTTAAGGGTATGTTTCCGTGGGCCATTCCGAATGTATTCAGAATTCACCCGACTAGTGTGTCATGCGCAGTTCAATTATAGAATCTTATTCTCAAGGAAACATTCATTTGATGTTGAATGATATTCAGAATTATCAATATGGATCAAGATTTCGTTTCTCGTCGAAGAATTAACCGACGACACAGAAAAAGTTGGTTGCGTTATCGGTAGCTAACAAGAATTATTCTGTGCACAGGCACGTGACAAATTATCAGATTTGATCATTTTTAATAAAATATATATTATCAATACTAAAAAAATTAGTGTTGATAATATAACATATATTTTATTAAAATTGAAATTTGATAATTAGTCGAGTGCCTGTGAATGGAAGTAGATTCAATACTTAATTTAACTGCAATGTGCAAAACCTTTGGGAACTTTGAACCTTGCAATAGCTTTCAACAATGTTTTATTTGAAGGTAGAGTGAGTCGTGGCTGATACAATTTGGTCTCAACACCGAATTGGAATTATAAGAATAGTCTGAATTTATTTTTGAATGGTAGAGTGAGATGTGGCTGAAACAAATTGGTCTCAACACCGACACAGAATTATAAAGATAGTCTCAGTTTATTTTTCTATGAAATTAGAGAGCTAAAGTACAGACTTGGGCACAAGGATAAGGCGTCGCCTCACAGAAACTTGGCCAGTAAATATACATGGAGCCAACAGGAGTCATGTGTTACGGCTTATTTCTAAATAGGTCAGTGGCGCAGTGTGTATTTGGGGAGGGGGAGGGGGAGGGTCCGGTCAAAATGCCAAGTTGCATAATTTAATCACCTACAGGATGAAGATTTTATGCATGTGGCTGCGGTATGCTGTAGAACAGGGAATTAAAGAGTCCGAAAGATTTCCCGTTTGATACGGGAGTAAAACTCACAAGAAGAAACGGAGGTAGGGGTGCGCGTTGGATACCAGTCACAAAAAGTTGACTAAAGACCATGTGGCTGTCAGATGTTTGGGCTGTGTATATAAAGTCGGTAGAGCTGAATGGGACTAGCTCCGAGTCCTCGCGTGTTAAAGCAAATGGGCCATATAGCAGTACAGTGTTACATGGGGTAAAGCATGAAAAGGCCCATTTGGGTGGAGCACAATTCTGTAGTCACGGTTGAGTCAAAGAGGCCTTGTAGGCTACTAGAGTGACATTGCAAAAGAGTCATGGGCACGGGCGATGTCAGAGCGAGAAGGTGGCTGTGCACTGAGAATGCTCGTGTCATTGTAATAATGGAGGTGTGTGTGTGTGCGGGGAGGGGGGGGGGGGGTGCAGTGTTATATAGGGTAAACAGGCTACGGAAAATAGGTGTTGTGCAATAGCCTCGGTAAAAGCATCAGGTCGAGCCATATTGGGAAGGCCCAAAAGCCCCAGCGATGTTAAGGCCCCGCTGACCAACAGACCACATCCTGGAAAATCCAACGGATTTGTTTAAGTAAATAAAACTGCTTCAGTGGACATGGACCTTCTTCAGAGACCCTTACCATAGGCATGGGGATACACGTGGGCTTCTAGCCATATACTGTACATATCAACACATACCGCTCTACTACTTTACAAGGTCTGTACCCAATCACATAAGCCTTGAAATCCCATTCTAATACCACATCTGTGAACCATAAAGGTTTTATTTGCACAATCGCGTACAAAAGGTTGATGGTTGCACAGATGACGGAACTTGTCAATTCTTTTCTTAAATTACACACGTGAAACATGAAGGGAAGAGGAGGCGTGCCGCCCCCACCCCCCACCCCCAAACCAAAAAAATTCTCACCCCTGGAGGCATACATGTATGCTATTTGTCGTGTGTGAGTGCAGTGGGGTATTTTAGCTTACAGTACTGACCATGAAAACACCATTCTGAAAGGTTCTGCTGTGACATTTTCAGGATACCCCCTCCCCCCCGCCCCCATCTCCATCCCCAATTACATAACTTCTGCAATTGCAATTTCGTAAAAGAAGACATCTTAAAGTCACACCACTTTCCTATAATAAAACCCAATCAATCAGATTACTAAACTGTTATAACAGATAATGAGTTTGTTTATTGAAGGTTACGGAACTTTCGAATGCCAAGGCCATATCGTGTCGAGCAGTTTTACAGATGGAGAAAGCCGGAGTATCTAGAGAAACAATCGCACAGCGACAAGTATCTGCTAGACTCTCCAACGGACTCACCAGACACGAGCCAGATGAGCATTGGTTGAATGCACGCGGCCATCAACGCGCAGCACATCTAAGAACACTTTGCATCTGCGCCCCTGTGTGCGCAGTTTGGAGTGACTTGCTCAGTGTCACAATGCAAGTGGTATGGACCTCTTTCGAACTGTCGACATACCGGTCACAAATCCGATGCGCCAGTCAGTGAGCTGCCGCACTCCCCATTAGTTGCTTTTAAAAGATAACTATAACAGATCATTAACTGGTAAAAATAGATAAGGCCAACTTAATCTGTTACAACAGAATATTAGTTGGCTATAACTGTATAAAAACTGTTAAAAACAGATTATTAGTTGGTTATAACACATTACTAATTTGTTAAAACAAATTATGAATCTGTTATAAAAGTTTATTAATCTGTTGTAACAGATAAATAACTGGAGACGGGTTGGTACTAATTCGCCACCGTTGAAAACAAATTGCAGCCTCAAGATTTGTGATGTGCAAAACTATTTTGACAGTGTGCAATACTGCGCATGTCTAGAATAACGTTTATTCCTCCTCGAGAGGTGGATTAACAGAATACATTCCGAATAGTATTCCAGAATACTTTTACTTGAACAAAACAACACGAATCACATTCTGCCTTATCTGCGCATGTCCAGAATAACACTAGTATTCTCGAATGGCCCACGGAAACGTACCCCAAGTGAATTTCTAATCCTACAACAGCCAACTACATAAATGTTCAGTATTTCTTTACCAATGCAGTAATCACTTATACATTGGGAACTTTATAATAACAGATTTCAAAAGATAGTGAAATATATTCAGCCATCATTAAATTCACAGTAAATCTGGGTAATTTTGCATCACTGAATGCCATTTTGGTCCTCAAGGTGACCAATGAAATCACAAAGGATTCAAATTTTATAAGGGTAGTAAATTACTCTTTAATATATATTTTCAACATAACTAAACAAGGCTTTTTTTATAATTTCAGTTACTGAATCATTGGAACATGATCGCCAGTATTCTACATGTACTGATTGTACAGCCTAAGGTGAACAGCTTGTGGTCCAAATATTGTCTTAAAATAGTGCCATATTATAGCTGTAATGTTGCCACAATGTGGCATTAAGAAACAAAAGTTTTGCTCAACACTTACAAAACAGGAAGATATGGAGTGTTGGTCAGACTTTCATGAATGAAGATATTTTTAAGTAATTTATCAGAAAATATTCCTGCAAAATTACCATTTCTGTCAAGAAGGCACCCCTCTTAATTGTGTATCTCTTAATTGAATAACCCTGTTAACTGAAAATAATTTCCAAACACCAAACTCTTTACCACACATTCAGTATGAATTTGTGGTAAAGAGGGTTATGAAGCAAACTGCTGTTAATGGAACAAGGGCAACGCCCCCGGTCCCCCGACCAAGATGGCAAATTCAAGGGAGCTGTTAGGATGCAATTTGTTCCAAGAGCATGGTCTTTATGAGAGGTTAAGGGTGTTAGGAGTACAATTTTCAAAGGTATCAAGAGGACATGTTTGTTTCAGATTTGTATCATTCTTATTAATATCAGAGTTACTACACTTCAGTGAGCTTTGAAATTTGATATGGTTTGAAAATGTCTCAATCATCCGGACAAGGGTGTGGACAACACAAAAAATGTTTTTACAAAGTTGAAAAAGGGGAATAACTCCAGTAAAAATAGACAGAGCGTGCCCATTTTCGAACCTAACCTGTATTTCCACCTGAATAAGCCGCATACTTAATTTCCTTTCAATCAAATGATCAAAAGTAAAGTTATCATCCGGACAACACAAAAAGTGTATTTTATAAGTCGAAAAAGGGAATAACTCCAGTAAAAATAGACAGAGTGTGCCCATTTTCGAACCTGATCTGTATTTCCACCCGAATAAGCCGCATACTTAATTTCCTTTCAATCAAATGATCAAAAGTAAAGTTATCATCCGGACAACACAAAAAGTGTATTTTATAAGTTGAAAAAGGGGAATAACTCCTGTAAAAATAGACAGAGCATGGCCACATACTAAATTTGGTTTCAATCAAATGATTCTAACTAAAGTTATTATCCGGACAACACAAAAACTGTATTTTTTAAGTCGAAAAAGGGGAATAAATCCAGTAAAAATCAGTGGAGCGTGCCCATTTTCGAACTTGACCTGCATTTCCACCCAAGTAAGACACATACCATATTTAGTTTCAGTAAAATCATCCAAACTAAAGTTATCATCCGGACAAGGGTGTGGACAACACAAAAAATGTTTTTACAAAGTTGAAAAAGGGGAATAACTCCAGTAAAAATAGACAGAGCGTGCCCATTTTCGAACCTAACCTGTATTTCCACCTGAATAAGCCGCATACTTAATTTCCTTTCAATCAAATGATCAAAAGTAAAGTTATCATCCGGACAACACAAAAAGTGTATTTTATAAGTTGAAAAAGGGGAATAACTCCAGTAAAAATAGACAGAGCGTGCCCATTTTCGAACCTGATCTGTATTTTCACCCGAATAAGCCGCATACTTAATTTCCTTTCAATCAAATGATCAAAAGTAAAGTTATCATCCGGACAACACAAAAAGTGTATTTTATAAGTCGAAAAAGGGGAATAACTCCTGTAAAAATAAACAGAGCATGGCCATTTTTTAACTTGACCTGTATTTCCAACCAATTAAACCACATACTTAGTTTCGTTTCAATCAAATGATCCAAAGTAAAGTTATCATCCGGACAACACAAAAACCGTATTTTCTAAGTCGAAAAAGGGGAATAAATCCAGTAAAAATCAGTGGAGCGTGCCCATTTTCGAACTTGACCTGCATTTCCACCCAAATAAGCGGCATACTAAATTTCGTTTCAATCAAATGATCCTAACTAAAGTTATCATCCGGACAACACAAAAACTTATTTTTTAAGTCGAAAAAGGGGAATAAATCCAGTAGAAATCAGTGGAGCATGCCCATTTTCGAACTTGACCTGCATTTCCACCCAAGTAAGACACATACCAAATTTAGTTTCAGTAAAATCATCCAAACTAAAGTTATCATCTGGACAAGGGTGTGACAGACGGATGCACGGACGGACACTGCTGATTACAATAGTCCCCCGAAGGGTAAGGGGACAATAAAAAATCATGTAAAAAGTTGAGAAATTATCTCGACAATCACCAAATACCCAATTTTTAGAGACCTATTTCACATAAGTGCATCTAATATAGGCATGTATTCTATTATATCTTGTTTGACAGAGCTCTATGAGCTCTGTCAAACAAGATATAAAAGAAAAAATGCCCAGTTTATCTCTAAAATGCAGGAAAGTGACCAAATCCCTGTTAATTGAATATTCCTATTAATTGAATAATTCTCACTGTCAAAGGGGCTATTCAATTAACAGGGTTCCACTGTTGAAAATGGCAATAATAAATTTTTATAGTCATGTTTTCTAAAATATGTGATTTTTTTATGTATTGTGCTGTACAAGTCAGACAGTTTTAATAGATACTGTTGAAAATTTAAGCAAACTTACTTGTATTCCCTCGTATTGTATGCAATCGTAGAACCGATCTAGAACCAGAATATAGATTGTTGTAAGGATTTGTAATTCCATTATTGTAGCCGACTATAAAATTCCTTCTATATACCCACGACCATGTTATGTCCAGGTATATGAAGTATGCAAAAGAAGCTTTTGTGTTGAAGTCGGTTGCCAATACAAGCTGGAAGGTGGCTGTCTGTCAGAGAAGAGAAGAGATGAGAAACATGATTTGACCAATAATAATTATAATAATAACTGATTTTCTAGAGTGCAAAAACTACAAATAGTGCCCTAAAACGCTTGACAGAAATAAATACACTTTTCTGAAATAAAGAGTCACATCTGTTTTGGTTGCCTCTTAGAGAGGTTCAGGAGAATGCTTCAGTAAATACGAAAGTTTTAAGATTTCTTTTGAAGACTCAAGAGTTTTTGAAATTCTGACACTAATTGGCAGGGAATTCCACAATCTGGGACCCACGATGGAGAACAGACGATCATGAGCCATGAGCCTCATTAGATCTGCTAAAAGGTACAACTAGTTCAATTTGGTTTTTAGATCTGAGACTACATGATGGTTTATATACAGTGAGAAACTCTTGCAGGTAAACTGACCCTTTACCCAACACAGATCAGGATTGTCAATCTGAGCAGAGTGATCATCCTAACTCCCTATGGAACTCAAGATTTTTAAAAATAGGAGAGCATCACATGCCCATCAAGAAAAAACAGGCCTGGCATTCTGAAAAATGCAGGATGGCAAAAAATCGCTCTCCTCAATCAGCTTAGGAGAGCAATTAGCTTTACACAGCATTTTAAGTATCCAGTTGAACGAACTCATTGAAACTGAAACCAACAGACTACATCAGTGATTTTATTAACTTTACTAAGGTAAAGCAAAATCTCTTAGACATCTAGATGTCTCACTCAACAACCGAACACACACTTGACAAGACCTGTGTGTGTACCCAGACCTGTTGTCCAAGAAAGTCATACGCCTACCACTACCACCTTCAACCCCCAAGGGGGGTTGAAGGTGGTAGTGGTAGGCGTATGACTTTCTTGGACAACAGGTCTGCTTGAATCTACAGTCACATCCTGGTGCAAGTGCTTCAAGTGACAGGATAGTAGTAATGGTAGTATATTATAGTCTCAATATTCCTTGAATAATTACCCCTCAAACTGTGATGTCAGTTGTTGAACTTGAAACTGACAGAAAAAAAATATTGCTGTGACCCATTTTGCTTCAAATGATTGCAGCTGTGTTTGGGTATGGTTGCAGCCATTACCTTTTACCACTAAACCACTTTCAAAATGAAATTACGTGATGTTATGTGACTTCGAAGTTAAATTACATTTTTGCTTTACAACAAAAATTTAATGTGAGCAAAATACATGTAATCTCAATCATCCCAGACCAAAATATTTAGGAGGGCAATTTTTCGCTCTCCTTAATTCTTTCAGTAGGGCAGTAAGGAGAGCTAAAAAATCACTCTCCTGAAATTGCCAAGTCTGAAAAAAAGTGTTTAATTAAGACTAAACAAAATTAATCTTTTGATACTCAGGCAGGTGTGCATTTAAAATAAAAACCACCCTCCCTCATTCGTTTTTAAAAAACATTGTTTGAGAACCAATTATTTAATTTTGTTTGGCCAAAAGGATTCTAGAAGATATGATTACACAATCAATCTAATGATAACATACTGATTCTACTTTAACCCTTCACTTTACATGAAAAGCAGACGACACTTGCAAAAACAAATTCTTGAATAACTAATTTTTTTTCATTTTTTGTCTCAAAAACATAGATTATGACCCCTCATTGGAATTGCTCGATGAACTTGTTCCAATGAGGGGTCATAACATATGCTTTTTGATACAAAAAAAAATGAAAAAAATCATGAAAATTAATTGGCGAGTTTTGAGAAAAGCGCTAGCCAGTTTTGGCCGTTATGTTGGGAAAAGGATTAACCCTTACCTCTTTACCTAACAGATTGGTCGCATCCTTCTGCTTAATTTACAAAATACCAAACCATATCATGTGACCCTTCATTGGAATGATCTCATTTGAACTCATTCCAATAAAGAGTCACATGATATGGTTTTGTTGAAATGTTTTGAAAAATATTTTTAAAAATATTAAGGCCTAAAAAAGTTAAAAATCTGTTTCTCAGGCCATCCTGCATAGTCCTTTTGCCTGCACATGCTCTCTTGTTATAACCAATGCAAAATAAAAAAAAATTAAATGGTTTATGTCTGATATTTTACCCAAGTTAATAAAATTGATAAATTTGACCCTTCAGTGCAACAAGGCTTTGCAAGGCTTTAGCTTTGCAAAGCCTTCTTGCACTCAAGGGGCAAAATACACCACCACTCATGCTATTCTGTAGATTATGAGGCCTAAAACATAAAACAAACCAAGAACATGAAGTTTTGTTGGCAAAGAAACGAGAAAAATAAACAAGTGCACCGCCAGCGGTGGATCAATATATGGACACCTATGAAGAAATTACACTTGTGAAGAAATTTTTAGTTGAACAAAAGGTCAATAATTCCTTTAAAAATAATTGTACATTCCTGGCTTACAACCCATTAAACTTGAATATATGGTTTTCAAGTTATTGGGTGGTGAATCAAAAGTCACCAAAACTCCCAGACGGTTGCCATGGCGGCCATATTGGACATGCCAGAATGCTGGTTATCGAAAGCAACCATCCTCTAGTCACGACTTATCAACCATAAAAAACAGTATCTGTTGGATGTATTGTTTTCAAGTTATAGCATGGACAAATAAAAGTTAATGGATGGATGGACAGACGAACATAGATAGACAGACACTCGGACAGACATTGATGCTGTTTATTGAAAGGAACCATCCTCTAGTCATGACTAATCAACCGTAAAAAAAAAACCCAGTATCTGTTGAATGTATTGTTTTCAAGTCATCACGTGGGCAAACAAAAGTTAACAGGCGGGCGGGGCGGGCGGGCGGGCAGGCGGGTGGGCGGGGATTCAGGCAGGCAGGCAGGCAGGCAGGCAGGCGGATGGACGGACGGGCTAAAAATCCAAGATGGCTGCTGTGCAGGCCATATTGGACATGCCAGAATGCTGGATATCGAAAGAAACCATTCTCTTTTCATGATTAATGAACCATAAAAAAGTAGCAACTGTTGGATTTATAGTTTTCAAGTTATCGCGTGGACAATCAAAAGTCCCAGAGCAGGCAGGCAGGCAGGCAGGCAGGCAGGCAGATGGACAGACGGACGGACTGAAAATCCAAGATGGCTGCCATGCAGGCCATATTGGATATGCCAGAATGCTGGTTATCGAAAGGAACCATCCTCTAGTCTGACTAATCAACCATAAAAAACAGTATCTGCTGGATGCATTGTTTTCAAGTTAATGATTGGACAAACAAAAGCTAACGGACGGTTGGACAGATGGATGAACAGACAGACAGACATTGCCATATCATAATACGGACTGCTCATATGAGCGGCCGGATAAAAATAAAATAAAAAAATGCCCGTCCACATGCAATTTTACAAAAATGGCCTGAGAAACAGAAGATCTACTTTGTATGGCCTAAAATAAAAAAAAATCGGATATCATGTGCATAAGGTAAAGGGTTAAAGTAATCTTCCCAAATTTTCACTGAATATTACGCCCTGTGAATCTAAAGGCTTAACAGCGATCTCTAACCTCAAGCAACGAAGTCTTGACTAGAAACCACTGCCAAGGTAATTTGACCATTGTCAACAGGACCTTTTCTTGAATGCATATTAAAGTATCTGGCTTGAGACCATAGACGTGGTTAATGTTTGATCAAGTACTTTATTGGCGAACAGCTCCCAGTTAACAGTTTTAAAGAAAAGATTGTGGTACAGGGTTTTTCATTATAGAGCAGTTGCCCTGTTGATTGCTGAATCCTTTCCAAGGAGGTCATTAGTTGCGCACCTGCAATTTTCAAAACACCAGACCAATCTCAGTATAAATTATAAAAAGTTAGATACAGTATATTTATTGATGCCCCTACCTCGTCCCCCCCCCCCCCCCCCCCCCCCCACCCCCACCTCCCCACACACATGCACACTTGTCTGCAACCTGAATATCTATCATATGAGAGCTCGAAACAACACTTCTAAAAATTGTTTAAGAAGAGTGAAAATATTTGTCTACTATGCTCATCTATGTTACTACCTGTGAAAAGCCTGTATGTTAAATTTCAGCTTTTAACTCCACTACCAGTGAAAAGTTTCTACTGCAGTTAAAACGTTTTCAATGGGAATTCCATTACAAACATTTACGCCTATATTAGGAACTGCATCCAACTTAACCTTTGACATAACCTAATTTGCCAACTTCGATACAGTCATACATCGCGATGTTTCATTCAGACCTGCGATGTTTTTCAGGACCATCCACAAAGTGCAATGACTTATTAAGTTTAAAATACCTACAATTAAATATTTAAAATAAAATTTAAGAATTGTTAATAATAATTTGACTGAAAAAGCAAGATAAATTCAATCAACTTTGACGATGTGTCAAGCTGTCAATCAAGCATTCATTTGCAGCCGAAGTACTGGCCTTGTAGAATAAAGGTTTTAGCCACTTGGCAGAGTCTCGTGGTTAAAATCCTAATCCTACTTGTGCTTTTAAATCTGATTACTGACCCTTGTACCTATTTATACCATATTTCACAATCTTTTTAATTAGAATTTAACTTACAGTAGTGTCTAAAAGAAAATCATCAACATTCTAATTCATGACTCTATACTAAGCCAAGGCAAGAAATATGCTGATGAAAATCATGTCTCCCTAGACAATTGGAATAGTGGAATCAGAGATGATTAACTGGTAGAGTGCTAAATTATTTTTCAAAGGTAATTTGTAACATGAGTATTTTTTTTCAAGATATAATGCTACCAGCATGGTGTGTCTTAGTTTAGTAAGATTTGGCTCATAAATTGTTTTAATACTAAGTATTGGAGAGTGCCTGCTGGCACTCTCCAATAAACGGTAATAAAACAATTTTGTGTGGAAATTTGTTTTTCTACTACTATGCAAACAAGCTAAAGCAAAAAGTATAAAACCACTAAAGTGGCTTTTATCACTTTGCAGAAGAGCTTCTAGCACTGTACCAGTTAATTAATACCCTTTACTCAGATTTAGAGTAAGAAGAAATTCAATATTGGTGTGATTTGTTGGGTTGCCACGATTGTTTAATTTAGGAATCAATTAATCGCTGCAAACAATCGATAATAATCGATTAATCATACCCAGATTACCCCCTCTCCCTCTCTTTGAAGTTCTTAAAAGAAGTCAAGTCAGCTGACCTACCTCAAGTGAACAATGAAGATGATCCTTTTTTAGGTACATTCAAAGCTTTGATGTTCTGAACTTTTGAACCGTCAGTGTAATAATCAAGACCGGTCGGCAGTTACAAAGTTCGCAACTGCCGACCGGTCTTCATTATTACAATGAGGGTACAAAAGTTCAGAACATCAAAGCTTTGAATGTACCTAAAAGACAAATGCTTCTAATGGCTTACTGAGGTTTGATGTGAAAATTCTTGACCTTTTACCTTTAGAAAAAAAAGTTTTTTCATCAATTTTTTTTAATTATTTAACGTCTAAAACAGGGTAAAATTTACCGATTCTTCAACAACGAAAAATACTAATTGATTTTGGTGTGACTGATTGACAATCGATTTATCATGACAGCTCAAGTGATTTGTCTCTTCAACAGCACTGCAGACAGGTTATCTTATTATTATTCTTTGTAGAATATGTGTCATTTAATTAATATGTGACTGTCTTCAACACATTACAGGACATGAAGGATGAATCTGATCAAATTTGATTATTTAATGATTGTGAAATAAAATACAGTTGAACCCTGTTAATTGAATAGCCACTTTGACAAAGAAAATTATTCAATTAACAGGAGTATTCAATTAACAGGGGTTGTGTCACTTACCTGTACTCTAGAGATAAACTTAGCATTTATTCTATTATATCTTGTTTGACAGAGCCCCATGAGCTCTGTCAAACAAGATATAATAAACTAAATGTCTGTAATGGATGTACTAAGGTCAAATAAGTCTATAAACAAAGGAAAACTGGGGAGAGTCAGGTTAATTTCTCGACAGGTTACAAGATTATTATTCAATTAACAGGAGTTTACTCTATAACCTATATTCAATTAACAGGTCAAATTTGTTCTGGGGAGATGGTAAATGATTTTGTTTTGGGAAATTATATTCAATTAACAGGGTTATTCAGTTAAGAGATATACAATTAAGTAGGCTCCACTGTAGTGAAAAACAAGAGTGTTGTTGTGATTAATTATTGCCACATGCTGAACGGAGATTTAAGGTGCTATTTTAGTAATGGAATTTAATTTATTTTGAAATTCCCACCTGTGATATTCCTTAAATTCAAATGAAATATACACAAATTATACATCATAATGAAGGTTACAGGTATTTCCTGAGAACAACTTGTGGCCAAATGTTAATCACATATCCAAGAACAAAGCTAGGGCATCAAAACCCTTCAAACTCAGCGACTGAGCTGAATGGGGGTAAATTCCAAAATTGACGGCTTTGTTTACATAAATCTTATTTTTGATTTCTGGTCAACCTCATTGACAGTAAAAAAACATCAAAAAACAATGCCATATAAAATCAAATAATGAGGAAGCTCGCCTTAATACAGCATACTATTATTATATTGAAACTGCGCAGTTTCCATATCTATGCAACTTGCAAGGTATCATGACACCTGGTGAAATTTCTCAGAATTATGATTTTGTTTTTTTATGGAAATTTGTGGTATCGAGTGAATTGTGCATGTCCATCGAAGATGAAATCCATCTTCAATAAAAAATGTGGACAGTGTAGTCCTTTTCCCATATGCACTCCTATCGCTGCATCCTAAAGTGTTTTGAATGCCTAGCTTTGTTCTTAGATATGTGAAGCACATTTGGCCACAGGTTGTTCTCCGGAAATATTATTGTAATATCAGTTCTGGTATGAATACGGTAGCAGACTTCCAGGAACCAGTGGTGCCTCTGCCGACGAGAGCCATCAACTCTGAGTTAATTTCATACATTTTTCGTATTCTCTACATCTCAACCTTCCTTTTGATGTATAATTTGTAAAAATTTAATTTGAATTTAGGGAATATCAGAGGTGGGAATTTCAAAATAAACAAAATTCTATTTATATAGCATCTTAATTGTCCTGGTAAGAATCACCATCACTCATCAGAGCCAAAGTCACATACAGAGACTGAATCGATCTCCATATCATCCAAATAATCAAACACTGTCTCGCTATCACTACTGCTCGACAAGGAGTGTTTGTATTTTCTACTTCTGTGGCCACCAGTATGCAGGGTTTAAATTACACCCTTCTGTTTCCATTATTGCTTTCCAGGTATCGCATAGAATGTTCTTACCAATATCATTATCTATGTTGCTTTCCACTTAGAATACAAGAATTTTTCCTCTGCACTGTTCACTAAACTCTCCCTTTCATCATTTGTCCAGTTGGAGTTGTTTCCCATGCCAGTAAGTATGCTGAACCAAAGTTCAACATTACAGTTCCTCATCCCGATGCACAATAGGACTTCGACCGCAGGTGCACATTGGGAAATTCAGATGCGCAACAATGAAAAATTTGCTTCCACTTTTTTGTTGCCTTCACTCCACTATAATTATCATTTACAACAAGCTTTAGGTCTTTCCACTCCTGAACTAATCAAGATTTGTTGAACTTTCTGGTAACTTCATTATTGAATTCAAGAACGTCGCTAAACTTATCAGAGATTTCTGTGAGAGATTCAAGTTTTCTCTTTTGACTGTTCAATATGCTGGATTAGTAATAATGCACAACTATTTGTATAACGTTTTGACATCGTCTGTCTGTTCCAGTTTGTTAACAAAGCGATCTTTGAGGCACTGGTTAATATTGGAAATAGCACACACTTTTAAGGATTACATTGTTCTCATATTATCCATACAGCCGATTATTGTGAAATTGTTGTAGTCAAGAATAGTGAACTCTCTGTTGTCCAACTTTCCCGAGTATGTCCAGACTTTGGTGTCCTCATGAGAAGATGGGTTTCAGAACCATCAGTGCATCTCAACTCCATACAGACAGCAAGTACTCTACATTTGGGGGAGGGGGAGGGGGGTGGGTTCTTCTAATGTCTCTAAATGAGAAAATGGCCTTTAATGTCACAGATCAATGTGCCTTCCTTTTCAAAGTCTTCGATAGTATGGATAGTTCGTGGGTTATTTGGCGATAGATGATGCATGTCAGGAGAAACTCCAAACTTCTCAACTTACTTCTAAATTCATTAAGCATTGCCTTAACTTTGGAATATTGTTGGTTCGCAACAAAAGTTTCAAAAGTGATTAGCAATACAATCCAATTATTCAACTGGGTGTTAATTGCCCGATGTTGATGCAACATAAACTGAGCTCCTTTGATCTTTTTGAAGTTATATACTTGACAATTCAATGCTTCTGCACTTTTTGTAATGTAGGTTTTAAATTTCCCACTTAATTTTCCACTTTGTTTCATAAAATTTAAACAGGGCCTCTAGAAGTTTGGACATGCCACAGAATGCCCTTTCTTTCTTGAGGCAGTCTTTTATCACCAATTTGGCTCGGTGTAAATGCAGTGTATTTAAAGTGGATTGAAAGAAGCCACTCCCTTGAATCATCGGTCAACTGCTTGAAAAAACCATTGTATTTCCCTGTGTTCACTACGGTACCATCACCAGTTGCCACGACCATGAGTGACACATACTTTCTTTAGAATCAGCAGTACTGATAATCTCTGAACCTGAAGATGTTTACCCTGCATTTATGTCACCCACATCAGTGCGCAAAGTTTTGACTTTTACTCAAAAGCCCTTTAAGTCTGGTAGTGCAATGCTAGGGTCCTGCGAATATTCGAGATTCGATTCGATATCGATACCATGCGTATGCTTCGAGATCAATCCCGAATCAGTCTCAGGATTCGAGTTTTTCGAATCTCTCGTACTAACTTCAATTTGTTACATTTCCAACAAAAATAGGATAAAACTGTCATTAGAAAATTCATTCATGTAGGCTCAATTCCTATTTATTTGAGTAACTGACAATGTTTAATTGTTAGGTAAGGTGTGAATTTGGCCCAGAACATTATCCATAGTTTTGGTTTTTGAAGGCCTAACTTGTTACTATTCACGTTCTTAAGAACGTGAATAGTAACAAGTTAGGCCTTCAAAAACTAAAACTATGGACAACAGGCCTAGCTGTTTCAGCGATGGTGCTAGAGAGAATATTTAGTTATTGGTGTTTAAGGTGTTCACTCCGTCGCGTAAGGGTCATCACAGTGCTCCGTAACTTCCGTTTGATGCAATATGAAATAACTTATCTTTTAAGATTCGATTCAGGATTTGATTCGATGGCGATATCAGAGACACGATTTGATTCGAGATTCAATTCGAAAAGAAATTTGTGATTCGCAGAACCCTATGCAATGCCCATTATCTAACCATTACCAACAAACCACAACAGGGTCAACTATCAAGAGAATGCGATATTAATATGACATATAAAGACACAATGCGGTAATGAAAAGTCGAATGATGCCACATAATGGAATATTTTCGCAGCATCTTCAAGGAGCTATTCAGTGAAGGCTGTCGAGACGCTGTGTATATTTCATTGTGCATGTGTGCTTCAGACTTAATTAAATACATGGTTGCAGCCATCTTATAGCAGAACAAGGGATTGACGCATTAATTATTGCGTGGGCCTGTGAAAGTTGCATACAGCCAACAATGATGTAAAAACATTGTCAAGATAATTGTAATGCATACTGGTAGACTTCTTAAAGAAGAATGCACTTGGGGGAAACTTTTTCAAAGCAATATTATAATACAAGTGGCAGTTTGTGGTTGTGTGAGGACTTGAGGGTTGAAGGGACAATAAGCAGTGATTTTGACAAAACGAAGTTGACTATTTAAAAAATCAAAATTTCCATAATCAAAAATATCCTCCAGTTTTATTATCATTCGCTTGAAAGCATCCAATCTGTTAAATAAATTAACTTTAAGGCCAGAATTTATTACATACCTGAAAAATGCTGTCACCCTTTTTCAATCGGAACTGGGTATCCGATCACACACAGAAAATTCTGTTCAATGTTATTTTCCATATTTTCGATAACTTCCTCGGAAGGACAAAGACGAAGTTTGTGTTCATGCAGGTCTATTTATAGAATACGCATCAATGAAATCTATTTTAGAATGCTGTTGCTGATAAATATTATGTGGGCTTTATTGGATTCATAACTGCAATTTACTTCAAATAATACAAATTTGTTTTTAATCTAAAAATGCCCAGTTATTGCTAAAATGATGCAAACTTGTTGTTCATGGAGGTCATTTATTTAAACAGCAGCAAAGTTAAAATTAGAAATCACAAGTATTCAGGGGATTTGTTTACTTCTGATAACTTTTGGGTAACTTTGTTTAATATACTCTCCCAAAAAAGAAAGTGTGCATGCTAAAAAATAACACTAAAAAATGATATATATCATTTTCATTAATGTAAATTTTATTCAATCACAGATGAATCAATTTGTGATCAACACGAGAAATTTCATTATGCTACGACGAATACTCTTGGTGCCATGGAGAGTCAAAGACACTAAGGGTCCAACACAAAAGTCACACACTCAATATCTGGTATGACCTCCATCTGCATCGACTACTGCTGTGCATCTACGCCTCATGGAAGCGAACAAGTTAGCATGGAAGTGTTGTGGGATGTTGTTCCATATTCTGATAAGCTGTCTTTGGAGTTCCACAAGCGTTGACGGTGCATGGGGAAGCCGGCGTAGCTGACGTTTCATTTCGTCCCATACATGCTCAATACGTGGGTGAGATATCGGGCGAATTTGCGGGCCAGGGAAGAACATCCTCTTGTTGTTGCTGCAGATACTGTTGAACAACACGAGCTGCGTGGGGTCGGGCGTTGTCCTGCTGTAGAATGACGCCGGGGCTGTGACGTTGCAGAAATGGGACAACAACAGGTGTAAGCACTTCATCACGATATCTGGCTGCATTGAGATTGCCATCAATAATGACCAGCTCAGTTCTGTTATGGGCAGTGACGCCACCCCACACCATGAGAGACCCTTCCCCATAATGGTTTCACTCCACGACACATGGATCTGCGTAGCGTTCGTTTCGACGTCTGTACACTCTCTGGCAGCCATCTGATGATGAAAGATGGAAACAAGATTCATCTGTGAATAAAACACGTCGCCACCAGTGTGAGGGATGCCTGAGATGTTGTCTACACCACTGCAGTCGAGCACGACGATGATGTAACGTCAAAATCGGACGAATTGCAGGTCTTCGAGAACTAAGCCGTATTCTCTCAGCCGGTTGATTACTGTTTGAGGATGTATCCGTCTCAGGTTAGGGATGTTCCTGGCTGTCGTCGTTGCCGTTTGTTGCCGGTTCCGGAGATGGACGACACGGATATACCGATCTTGTGTCCCGGAGCGGGGTCGGTCTCGAACGTCATCATGTTGTGCATGTCGATGGACTAGCCTGTCTACAGTGTTACGGTGGCAGTTCAAATGCTGGGCAACCTCTCTGTGTGTTCTGCCAGCTCTAGTCATACCCAGGGCAAGGAGACGTTGATTCATTGTCAATCTTGGCATGCTAATGTGGAGTCGTTTTAACAGCAGCGCAAGTTTGAATGTGAACGATAGGAAGGCCTTACTTTAGTGTTTAAATACCCAAGGATTCACACTGCTGCATGAATTTTCAGACTCTCCACATGCAAAACATGCCTTTTCACAAATGTGCAGCACGTCATTTAACGTTAATGCAATTTTAACAGGGAAACCTACGAAATTATTTTTTGGAGTTTGATCAATTTCTGCAAAGCACACTTTCTTTTTTGGGCGAGTATATATTCGCAATGTAGTGATTTATGAAATTTTAGTCTGCATTAAAGGTTTGTAATTATAAATTGAAGAAAATTCACTTTGCTTCTTATGTCTTACACTTTGCATACATGTACATTGTTGTTTTTAACATTCTCTTTCATGTACAATAAAAACTCGAGAATTGATATTTTTTTCTTTTCTAATTCGAGGCTTGTTGTCCCTTTAATATTGCAAAAAATTATAATAAACCCTCTCCCGAATGATTTTTTAAAAAATTCCAACCAAACCATATCATGTGACCTCTCATTGGAACGAGTTCGACGCAAGGGGTCACATGACATGGTTTTGTTGAAATCTTTTGAAAAATAATATTTTTTCAGCTGCTGAATTTGCATATTACACGAGCGGATGCAGCTGATTCGTTTGGTAAAAGGTTAATGAAAGAAATAAAATCAATCACAGACTCATACAAATCAGAGATTATAAAGCACCCCAAAATAAGAGATCTTACCTTCCTTGAAGTTCTTTCAGGCGTATCTAAAATGGGATACTTTACATTCTTTAGGTAAGTTCTCTCAGGCATACCTTTTATTTAGGTAACCATTTTTTAAGCTTGTGAAAGTATGTACGCTTACCAGTGTTTCAGTACTGTGATCACAAATGTGGCATTTTTCTTGATCAGATCACAATCAGGTCATTTCACACTTACATGTACCTATTAACCTGCTGAGTATTTTCAAGTTAATTTTGACTACATGTAGATCTGATGAAAAATTCATCAAAATTTTACTGAGGAAATCATTTGTGAAAAAAATCCATTCAATTTACAGGGGGTAAAAGTTGACTAAATGTGCCCAAATTATATTTGGGTAAGAGAAATCCAAACCTGAGCAGGAATATCTGCCAGTAGCATGTAAGAAGTAACAAAAGCACTTGGATGATTGTGATTTCATGAATAACTCATGCAAAATCATGACTGAAAAAAAAAAAATTAAAATAGCATCTCAGACTCAATGCTCTGGCAGTTCTTTCAGATTGGAGACAATCTTCATTGCTACAAGCAGAAAGACAGTTTTGATCTGATAACAACACAGAGGCAATTTATTCAGATGTCTCTCTCCAATTTTGTTATAGAACAAAGCCTGAAATGAGCAGCCTAGCATACTTCAGCCTATTTCAAGTGTTCTCTTCATTAACAGGGATGTTGCTAAGGGGACTTGGATAGGGGGTGTCCACCTCTAGATTTCCAATTGCAATTCCCCTACACCCTCGGTTGGCATAATTCTGACTAACACTACTACATACTTTACAACAAGTGGGAATTCCTTTATAACTCACACCAGCCCCTCCCCACCCCCCCCCCCCCCCCATCCATCCATCACACACACAGAGTAAATTATTTTTCCAACTACAGTTTAACCCTTATGCAAAACACACAATATAATTTTTTTATTATTTTAATTATCTTTTTAAAAATTAAATTCCAACTAAACTGTCATGTAATCCCTCATTGGAATGTGCTTGATGAGCTCGTTCCAGTGAGGAGTCACATGATATGGTTTTGCTAAAAAAAAAAGTCAACAGCAGAATTGTAAATTCCCTGGGCAGACGAGGCCGATTCATTTGGTAAAAAAGGTTAAGATGCAGAATTCAATGTGTACAACCCCATCCTCAATACTATATAATATCAAGCAAAGATTCGTTGGGGGTCACAAATTCACAACATCAAATTCAATAATTGGGGGTGGGGGGTGAGGGGACTGTACATTATCCAGCTGAGGTTCTTGGTAGTCACAAATTCCCACTTCAAATCAATATTTTTTTTTTTTGGGGGGGGGGGGGGGGAGGATTTGTACTCTTTTCAATTAATATTTGGAGGACCTTCACAACATTTCAATTTACAAACTTCATATTTTGGCCAAATGCTAGACATGCTTGGAAAATTTCACTTGTGCTCATGGATGTCTGAAATTTCCAACTTTTTACTATTTAGGGCAACAGATATCCAATTACTGTAAATCTGATGAATGATGGAGGGCAGGGGGACACACGCCCACCCCTTGTGGCAAGGTCCCTGATCATTAAGCTGATGGTATTATGTGATATAATACACTGCATAATAGGGATCAAAGATCTAGGGCTGCAATAATTAATTGTGAAACAAAAGCATCACGATTCATTCTCTGACGATACGTATCACGATTTGCTTGCACAGTATCACGATACACGTGGACCCCAAATTTCATGAATATTTTGTTAAAAATGGCCTCATTGTTGACTATTCGCATCCATTATATGTAGTTTTCCTTTGAAATTGGGTTTATAGAAGTCTGAATTTACATTGCTCTCGGGTATTTGTTAGCAATGAATAGCACAAACCATTAACGTCACTCTTGAACCTTTATATACTATGTTCCAACAAATCACAAATTCCAAGGAAACAGAAGAGTGTGCCACAATGTTTTGTTGTCAAGAAGTTAGAGAAATCTAATTTCATGGAAATGAAGGTGCTTGACCCAAAAGTGTATGATGATTTGTTATTTGGCCATTGTTTGGGTGGGTTTTAGACTTTTCCCTCTGCTTACCAGCCCAGTAGAAATATGAGGACTCAAGAAGCAAATCTACAGTTATGGACCACCAGGTGACCTGGCGGTCCATAACTGCAGATTTTGCTTCTTGTGTCCTTACTTTTTGATGATTGACGACTGTATCGTGATACATATCGAATCGTAGGGATCGTATCATGATTCACATCGTATCATGAGAAAACGTATCGTTGCAGCCCAACAAAGATCATTTCCGACTCTTATTACAACACATACATTTAAATCAAATGCAAAGGACACTTAATTGTATTATCACTATAAAGTACATTTGGAACAGTTAACAAATGAAAACTAAAGGCAAAAGTAACAAACAATCTTGTTGGTTTCAAGTCCAGATATATGTCTTATTTTTTCAGGCAAATGAAACAACTGATCATCCAATCAATCAGGCCTCAAAATTTGTTCCAATAATCCCTAAGAACTGGAGTACCATGTCACCTGCAACCACCCCACCCCCCCACCCAAATCTTGCCCCATGGAGAAAGATATCCTAGGATATCTTCCCCTTGGTGGAACATTTACCATACCCTTGGGTAACATTGAGACATTTATTAAGCCTGTTTTGGGAAAGTTCCATGTAAATCAAAAACACAATTTCTGGAGAGTTTTAATTTTTCATATATCGATATTTCATACATACATGTAGTATCATTCTATCACAATTATAGATCACACGTGACTAATTACTTTAAAATAAAATGTATGTACTATCTTAAAAAATTCCAATTTATCTCTGAAAACAAATTCAATTTTCAACTATTTTTGGTCATGTAACCATCACCTTAAAACTTTGGCACTCAAAATATTTCTAGATGAAAAGTCTCATTCCTATCAATGTTTGTACGAAAATCACTTTAACCCTTTTCCCAATGTAACGGCTAAAACCCTGCCAGCACAATTCTCAAAAATCACCAATTATTTTTCATAATATTTTCATTTTTTGTGTCAAAAACACCGAGCTCATTCCAATGAGGGGTCATAACTTATGTTTTTGAGACAAAAAAATGAAAAAATTAGTTATTCAAGAATTTTGTTTGCAAGTGTCGTCTGCATTTCATCATTTTTTGTTTTTCATGTTAGGTAAAGGGTAAATTAACCTGTCCTGCGACTCTTGTTTTTGTCTATTTGGGGAGATTCACTGTTTTCCACTGACCTTAACCCCTAGTACTCTGGTAGTGCAACAGAATTTCCTCAAATTACTCTATTTTTCTCTTGTTTAACTTTGAATTTAACCAATGAGCTCTGTCAAACAAGGTATAATTGATTAAATATTACACTGCATTATGGGAAGTATTTGCTGCTTAAAACTTTGCCATTTTGACATCAGTGTACAGAGGGTTAAGCATGGGTCCATAGCTGAGATGGTTGAACAAATGATCCCGACTAATTCATGGTTGTAAATCAAGGAAAACTTGTCAAAATTCCAGCACAACACCCCCCACCCACCCCCACCAAACCCTATCCCCTACAAGTTTGGGCCAACCTCTCTCGTGCATGCACCCATCCTGCCGAATCACGGTTCGGATGATGCGTTTCACGTCAAGTAGGCCTCCTCCATCCAAACTGTCCTGGAGCCTGATATCCCACTCAATGCCCCTAATTGTACAGGTCTGTAATATGAATGAAGCATACCATACCTGCCATGGTCTATTACCATAATAGTACAGCCTGACATTTGTCCATTCAATTACCACTGCCCAAGTAACTTGAAAATTCCTGAAGGATGTATAAAGATTTACATCGTTTTGAATCTTGTCAAAAACTCCATCTCTGTTATAATTATAGATCACATAGTTAACTAGACCTCCTCCACGACAATCAACATCTGTCCACATTGGAGCAATCACCACTTCCCGGAACGAGGAATAAAACCGAGATGAACTGAATGCTGTGTACCGTTTACTGAAACTAACAAGTCCATTGGTGGAGACCTGAAAATAGTAAATTAATTTCTGCCTTTCTGTTTGTCCACCTGTGTTAACCATTTACCCAACTTAACGACTAAAACTGGCCAGCGTAATTCTAAAAAAATCGTCAGTTAATTTTCATAATATTTTCATTTTTTGTCTCAAATACATAGGTTATGACCCCTCTTTGGAACGAGCTCATCCAGCTCGTTCCCATGAGGGGTCATAACCTATGTTTTTGAGACAAAACATGAAAAAAAATTGTTGTTCAAAAATTTTGTTTCCAAGTGTCGTCTGCATTTCATGTCAGGTTAAGGGTTAAATCCATAACATTTTATATAGATGACATACACATAATTTTACTTTATGAGTCGTACTAGTTAAATTTTGACAAAATCCTGAATGATGGGTAGGGAGATGGTGGAGAGGATGGGCTAGGAAAGGAAAGAGGGCAGCTATCAGGGTTGGGGAGAGGGTGGAGGGCCCAGGGTTGTAACTATGGGACACAGAACTTTTAGGTATAACAAAAATGTATAAAAAAAACTTCCAGGCACTTAAGGGTAACGACATTTTGGCGTTTTTACATCAAATGGTATTTCTGGTGTCCCAAAACACATGTGGAGTATCTGCAACCATTAACATTGCACTAACAGCCACCAAACTTCTCATGTTGGAGTGGCAGTCATTTCTCTAGAGCACTGCCAAGTTTCTTCGTCATTGACCCAACACTTTTTGACTCACAGTGCAATTAATGCAAAAAAGGAAAAATACACCATTTCATGTGTCACACGTACATCTATTACCACAGTAATTACAGAGACCAAATTTTGCATACTGCCATAGCAGTACAAGTTCTGAAGCATAGCCAAGTATATTTTCAACTTCAAGTGACATAAAGCTTTAGGAGTTACTATACAAATAACATCAACAAAGAGAAAAATACCCCTTTCAACTTATATCACACCTTCTGCAATAGCCGTTGCACTTACAAGGACCAAATGTTACATCACATGGCTTTGACAGTTCTGAAGATTTGCCAAGTTTTTTGCGATCAACACAAAATTCTGGAAGTTACCAAAAATCACGCCAAAAAGGAAAAAATACCGCTTTCAAATTGTGTCAAGCCTTCATGTAACCATTTCACTTGAGGAAACGAAATGTCGCATGTGGTGGATGCAGTAGTGACAGTTCTGAAGCATTCAGAAGGTTGTTTGCAGTCTTCATAAAACTTTTGAAGTTACAATGCAAATAACCTCAAAGAAAGTGTCAATGACACTGCAGCTTAACTTGCCTAAGAACGGACTGAAGTAAATAGAAAGTTTCAGTTATGCAGAGTCATTCACTCAAGTTTCTACAGAAGAGACATCACACTAATGCTACAAACGAAATCTGAAAAATATGGGGTGAGGGATGCGGCCGGTAGGGTGTTCTAATAGAATTGTTGACAATTTATATGCCAAATCCAAGATGACCATTGGCGGACATGCTTTTAACGAAATTCAGAAAAATATTGATAGCTCCCACCTAAACACCACACCAAAGCTACATATGAAATTCAAAAAAGATCGGGAGAGAGATGCGGACTATAGGGTGTGCTAATGGAATTGTTGACAATTTATATGCCAATCCAAGATGGATGCTGGTGGCCATATTTTCAACAGAATTTAGAAAAATTTAATAGCTCTGATATCACACCAAAGTACATATGAAATTTTAAAAATAGCGGGTGGAAATTATGTATCTTCTTACAAAACTTAAATTTGATTTAGATTTATGTCACACATACATTGGAAATCCCCATGGAGCTCTTTTACATACCAAGTAGTTCAAGCAGTTTGAGAGCAGGCATGACTAATTTCAAGCACAAGTGCAGTACATGTTAATTAAATAAGAAGTTAAATTGTGCCACAAATTCCAGTACATGTTCACTTTATTTACACACAAATTTCTCAGAAGTTTCGAGTTTTTTAACCCTATATCTAAAGTAACCGTCAAAACCAATTCTCAAAAATCGCCAATTAATTTCCATTATTTTTTCATTTTTCGTCTCAAAAGCATTGGTTATGACCTCTCGGTGGTACGAGCTCATTCCAACAAAGGGTCATAACGTATGTTTTTGAGACAAAAAATGAAAAAAACAGTTATCAAAGATTTATTTTTTGCAAGTGTTGTCTGCTTTCCATGTTAGGTAAAGGATTAACAATAAACCTTACTGACTAAAAGTAATATTCCAACTACATGCTCTGATGATGTAAATGGAATATTTGATCAGAAAGGGCTTCAGCCACAGTCAGAAGAAATCACATTTACACCTCTCCCCACCCCTCCTCAATTGGCTATCTTCACGATGCCCTTGAACAATCAGGAAAATGCTTAACCATTCCATAACCTGTCTGTAGGTAAATATGAGTTGTAAAACATTGTACCATGTGTACACATCCTCCACACATTTACCAGATATGAGTAAAATTTAATTTTATTTCAAACTTACCCAAATAGTCCTGTGAGAAATACCTCCAAATGAAAATCCTTCCGATCCAGGTACCGTGATTCGTCTTGCAGTATCATCTCCATAAATCTGATATCGTGACGACGAAGTTGATGCTCTGTTAAAAGGACCTAAAATGCAATTAAACTTGTATGTGCATCAAGCCTGAAAATAAGCAATCTGTCATTTGCAGAATGAGGTCCCCAGAAGGTGAATGTGCTGATACTATCCCACACAGGGGCCAATGTATCCTCTGGGTACCTCTTGCAGTTTAGGTTTGAGACCTTGATTCAGACTGAGGTTCACATAGGGTAAATTTAGTGATGCTACCCTGCTGTGCAGGGTAGCATCACCAAATTAACACTCTGGGGACCTCATTTTGTAGATGACAGGCTGCTTATTTTCTGACTTGATGCGTATTCTTGTTGAGTGATAGTTGTGTATTGTCTTCTTGAACAAAAGTCTTCCAAAACAATGATCAAAACACCGGCACCAGTCTCTATTGGATTATCTATATGAGTTCTGAGCCATGACTCAACAACTTGCAAAAAAATCTTTCAGACTTTGAGTGGGCAATATTTCCACGGACGCAATATTATTAGATTCCCAACACTTATTAGAAAGAAACAATCATCAAAAATTTAATTAACGAAGCACCAGGTTGTACCCGGTGCTTCATTAATTAAATGTTTGCTGCTGATGATTTTTATAACCTGGTAAATGCATACGACATACGTGAACTGTTCATCACTGACATTCACTGCCCACACGTGGATTACTACAAGTGTCCATGGCGACTGCACTGTGGCTGTTTGGGGTGTTTGTTGATCTAATGGTAACTACTCACATTTTGCTAAGGATTACTCCTGTCCGTCTAAATACACAAAACTATACACATTTGAACTTTTATCATAAAAGTTCAAATGTGTATAGTTTTGTGTTTATTTATTTGTTTATTAGGGTTTAGCGGCACTTTCAACAGCTTGTGTTATCATGTCGGACAATTGTACTGGTGGAGGGAGTCAGAGTACTAGGAGAGAACCACTTAGCAATGCTGAGTAACTCTCAGGCTCTCTCATTTACCATCTTGACACAAAAAGTTAGCACGGCTTGAAGACAAGTGTTACGTTGAAATGTTATACATCTATGGACGACGAGCTGTACCCCCACGGTTCACTTGCTCTCAACTAATGCTAACCCTGCATGTGCGAGACTGATAAATTACATAGTGCAACAGTTACTCAGCATTGTTGAGTGCTTCCCTATGGGAACTCTAGCTTTCTCTACCCATACATTTGTACAATCTGATATGACCCACACTGTTAATAGTGTCACTGCTCTACAATAAATAAACAAACAAATAATGTACACATTTTCCTTTCATGTACAAATTATCTCGATGAATTGGAGGTGATCCTTGGCAGAATGTGAGTAGTATATATGAGTTCTTTGCCTCGACTCAACAACATGCAAAAAAATCTTTCTGACTTTCAGCATGTAATATTTCCATGGACTTAATATTATTAGATTCCAAACACTCATTAGAATGGAATAATCATCAAAAATTTAATTAATGAAACACCAGTTTTTACTGGTGCTTCATTAATTAAATTTTTGCAGCTGATGATTTTTATAACCTGGCAAATGCATGCGTGAACATCACTGACATTCACTGCCCACACGTGGATTACATCAAGTGTCCATGGCAACTGTACTGTGGCTGTTTTCGGAGCATGTTGGTCTAATGGTACCGCTAATGAGTGGGTGTTAATTATTGTGCAGTAGGTTCTTGATCAGAAGCTGTAGTAGCTCCTAAAGACATGCTGAAGTTGAGGGTGTGGCAGACTAGAGGATATACTTGCATTTATCTCATTTTGATTAGATTAATGCTGTTCAATCGAAAATCAAACTATATGATTTTGAAATTGCAGATCACTTATCTATAAGCCATCCAACGAAGTAAGGCCAATGATGGTTCACTCCACATTGAGAAGAAAGTATATGCTGCCTTTCAAAGCTGCCCATTAAACCTACTGCCGCGGTCTCCAAAGACTTTCAACTTGTGCCTATCTCACACTTGGAATACAGTCCTGCCCATTTATGCCCAAAGTTCTTTGGGCAGCCATTCCAAATTTTCAGTATTTATTCTATGAACTCTGCCAAAATCCAGAAACAGCGCATGTGCCCAATGGGCAACCCCCACACTCGTGCGCAGTCTCTCTTTTCCTATTCTACATGATAAAATGCTGAATTTGTGTGGCAAAAGCCATGACCTATCACTTTGTTATTCCTCTTGGAGTATGCAAAATAATATAACGGTCCGTGTTGGAGTTCTTCGGGTAGGGGGTGCTCACAAAATGGAAGCCTATAGGCTCGACATTGTTTATGTTGTATCACCGGTATCCAATGTTAGATTTTCAAAATGTTTTCAACTTAGCAAGCCCTATTCGGGGCAAGAGTACATTTGTGGCCTAGAATTTCAACTTCGTGCTTTGAAATTTAATCTTAAAGATTTTTGGCTGTCAATCAGGTGGGAATTTTATTAACCTTTTAAGGTGCTATATAAGTAATGCAATTTTATTTATTTTGAAATTCCCACCTCTGATATTCCTTAAATTCAAATTAAATATACCGTAAAATGGGGCTACTTTGCCAACCCCCAGGCTACTTTGCCAACCTGCCCAGAAAAGGATAAGTATGAATCTCACAACTATTATACAGTATATATTGATGATAATTCTTCTGATATTGTTTAATGGATATAAGAGTTAGCTCCCTTGTGTCAGAGGGCAGCTCAAGCTTCTCCAAAAGTCAAGGTCAGACAGTGTCCTTGTGGAAGTTAAAAGGCACCAATTTTGAAAACACCTCCAAATTTCAAGACTATCTCCGTGTGGAAGCCTGAACAAGAAGAATAGGTGAGTTGATTTTTTTTTACTTTTTATTTGTGTATTCATAGATATCTTCAGCTTTATTGAATCTCTCAAATTTTTTTTAAATTTGAAAAAATGTTTCTAAGCATGGTATTCTATGAAGTTGTGGGGCTACTTTGCCAGGTTGGCAAAGTAACCCCCAAAACTTCCTGAGTTTTAAATTCAACTATTATTGATATAGGCCTAATGGACCAGAGAATATCAGTTTAACCCTTAAGCCCCCATATAGCCCCAAACCGCCACTTTTATATTGCACTGAAGCAGGTGCTCCCTTGTGTTATCTTTTTTATTACTCTTGTATGAAGACTGAATTTTTCCTGGCAGTGGTTCTACATCACTGCTGGCTGCCTGTATAGGCAGCCAGCAGTGATGTAGGACCACTGACAAGTCATCAATAACTATGTAAGCAGAGAAAGGCCATAAATACTTTAAAATTAATCTGAGGACTTAAGGGTTAACTTCCAACATAGAGCCTTTCATACCTCAAAGGTTGTAGTATGTTCTACTTGAGTAGCTTTAGCAATGCCTTTGCAGCCTTTCATACATGTACAGTTAAAACTAGAAGTCCTGTCACGAACTGTGCGCTTATATAGGCTTAATTGCGCGTATGAATTGCGCGCAATTGCCAAATCAAATGGCATCCAAAGCATGGCAGATTCTCCTGGTTACTCATAGCAAACACAGGCAATGTTTCAGCCAATGGACCTCCGGGTTACCCGGAGGTCCATTGGCTGAAACATTGCTTGTGCACAGGCCATATGCACAGAATTTGGTAACCTTTCTATGGACATAACGCGTAGATTAACGCGCAGATTGACGTGCTATTTGCGCAAATTTCATGACAGGACTTTTAGTTTTAACTGTACATGTACATATACTTTCGATTTGACTACATGTGCATCAACCAGCATTCATTTTCACTCTCTGTCTCAAGTTAAAGTTGACCCAGTTCAACAAATGTCACCTTACACACTAATGAAATAAATAAAATAAATAAATAAATAACCCATCCAACTCAAAATCAACTGCAAAAGATGAAGGTAACATTGTGTTTTGTGTGTTTGGTAATAGAAGTATTAACCCTTTATCCAATATGACAATAAAAGCCGGCAAGTATTTTTTACAAAAATCGCCTTTCAGATTTTATTATGTTTTCAATTTTTGTCACAAAAATAGAGCTTATGACCCCTCATTGGAACAAGCTCATTAAGCTCATTCCTATGAGGGGTCATAAGCTATTATTTTTTTTTTCGACAAAACATGAAACCTTTAGTTATTCGAGAAATGTTTTGGCAAGTATAGTCTGCTATCCGTGTTAGGTAAAGGGTTAATGAAATTATAAACTTGGTCAGTTGGAGGAAAATGCAGTTTGGTATTCAGATTTCACTGTTGTTTGTTTCACTTCCATCATGTTTCAGTTTCATTTTATCTATCACTTTACTTTATTGCTCCCATTCCCTTAAAAAAGCATTGAGGGTGGGGGGGGTGGGGGCTTGCATTCTCGCAACATGATGATCAGAACAGCTTAATAAATCTTATTTGCCTGAATATTGTAATCCTGTTCCTCTGCAGCCCTGGCCCATTACAGTTAAGCCTCAAAATAAGGTGTAGGACACTTGCTGAATGAGGTTCTCAGATGGTGAATTTTGTGACGCTACCTCACACAGTGGGCAGACGTTACCAAATTCACCCTTTGAGGACATCAGTCTGATATGCCTCTGAGAGCATATCATTCATGAGCAGAATGAGGTTCCCAGAGGGGGAATTTGGTGAGGCTATCTGGCTGTGCTGGTGTTCTCACCAACTTCACTCTCTGGGGACCTCATTCTGCAAATATCTGATGCCTTATCTTCAGGCTTATTTCAATCATTAACAACTGACATTCAAATCATAATAGTTCCATGTTTTTTATTTTTCAGACAATGACGAGAATCTACAAGAAAAAGTTGGGAAGCAGACAGTATCAAAATTATACAAACAATACCCTTCTAGCAGCCATGCATGATGTGAAGCATGACATGTCTGTGAAAAAAACAAGTGAAATTCACAAAATCCCACGATGTACCTTGGTAAATAAAGTGAACAAGAAACACACACTGGCAGACCTGGACACTCCTTCACATTTTCTGTTGAAGAAGAGACAATGTTTGTTGAGTCATTGATTAAACTGCAGGAATGGGGATTTCCCTTCGAAACTATAACATTCAGGCGCCGCGTCAAAACGTTTCTGGATAAATCTAAACGAGTAGTCAAAAAATTTAAAAATAATATTCCAGGAATTGAATTCATCCAGAGCTTCCTCAAACGATATAGTGAACACTCTGTAAGAAAAGCTAACAACATGAAGAGAGCTCATGGTGAAGTTTGCCCTAAAGACATCAACTCTTATTTTGAGAACTTAGAAAAAACTACTCAGGATGTGCCACCAAGTAATATTTTCAATTTTGATGAGTCTAATCTAAGTGATGACCCTGGGACCAAAAGAGTTATTGCCAAGAGAGGTTTGAAATATGTTGATAGAATAATAAATTCATCAAAAACATCTCATTCATTTATGATGTGCGGATCGGCAGATGGCACTATTCTCCCGACATACACTGTATATAAATCAAATGAACTGTGGGATGTGTGGTGTCTTGGTGGTCCAAAAGGTTCGCCAGCATGTACAAAAGCTTGTTGCAGTGCAGGTTCAAGATTTAACCGAACTAAAAACGGATGGTTTGATATCACAACCTTTAATGATTGGCTGACGTCAACATTCCTACCCCACGCAAAGCGTCTTTTTGGGACCAAAGTACTGATTGGTGATAATTTGAGCAGTCATCTAAGTATCCAAACTATTAAACTGTGTGAAGAGAATGACATCAAATTTGTTTGCCTTCCGAAGCATTCTACACATATTTGTCAGCCCTTGGATGTGGCTTTCTTTGGCCCCATGAAATCGACATGGAGGAACATTTTGGACGAATGGAAATGCACACGCACAAATTTCCGCATGACAACAGTACCAAAGAGTGAATTTCCTGGCCTGATGACAAAGCTGATGGATAAGTTAAGTGCCAGAGCAAATGCCAATGTTCAGAGTGGTTTTAAAACCTGTGGAATATTCCCCTTGGACAAACAAAAAGTTCTCAGTAAACTCCCAGAGGGAGGCACAAAATCTACTGAATCTGAATCCATACTTTCAAGGTCTCTAACAGATATTTTATCTGACATGTGGTACAGCAACAAAAATAACAAAACACAGAAGAGAAAACTGTTGAATATTGAGCCTGGGAAAAGTATTTCTACCTCTGATGTCTCTCCGCCACCCAAGAAATCTGATGCTCCTAAAAAGTTCAAAGCCAAAAGCAAATCGATTAGCACCCACACAACTAGTTCTGGAAAGGTTAGATGTGGTATCGATAACTCTAGTACTCTAAAAGCAAATCGATTAGCAACCACACAACTAGTTCTGGAAAGGTTAGATGTGGTATCGATAACTCTAGTACTCTAAAAGCAAATCGATTAGCAACCACACAACTAGTTCTGGAAAGGTTAGATGTGGTATCGATAACTCTAGTACTCAGTCCTCCTCCACAACCAAGCAAACCGTTCATGCTGCTGAAGTTAACCACCAATCAGATAAACTTACTGTGTTCAAAACAAAGGACATCAAATGTTTCAATTTAAATGATATCATATGTGTAGTGTATGATTCTGAGTGGTGGCTAGGGCAAATTGAGGAGATTTCTTTGGACAAGAATGATGTGAAAGTCTACTTCCTGGACACAAATTGTTCAGGAATGTTTAAATGGGGAGCTACTCCAGCTGGAAATATGTGTTGCGTTAAGTTGGAAGCAATATTTGCCCAAATCACCAGTGACCAGTTGGTGCCAGTTGGAGCCAGTGCCAGAAGTTTTAAAGTGTCACAGGCATTGTTGGAACAAATCAATACAACATTTGATGCCCTTTGATTTTAACGACAAAGTCAAACCTACTCTACATGCAGTGGCAAAATGAATTGTTTACAGTTGATTAAATTGAATTTGAAGTAAGATGAATCCTATTCTTGTGCAGTAATGAGAATTCAGTTGCAATCCATTAGCCTGCTTATTCTCAGTTATCTCACCCACGCCTCGTCCACTCCCCAGCACACCACTCTCTCCCTACCTCTTCCCCCACCCCCATCCCACTCCAGTAGTCGACATATCTGTTGACCACATATTTGCCAGAGCGACAGTGTTGTGATGAATGATCTGGCAATTGTACACTATAGGTATATGGTGGTATATATTTGTCAGTACCGGTAAGGTCCCACATTCCCAATTTGCCACCATGTAACTACAGCGCACACTTACCGAATCATCCATCACAACATTTTTATAGCATAATTAATCAACCACAACACTGTGTTAGGTTTCAAAATGGTCCATAGTTGGTACAGAATATATATTAAATGCAATGGTTTCTTTAAATCTGACTCGTGTACAACATCTTCATAGAAAATGGGGTGAGGTGGCAAAGTACCCCAGACCCTGGGATAACTTTGCCAGGCATGTCTTCTCCTTTCTACTCCAACACTATCCAACATTGGGGAAATATGACCATACAGTAAATAGTGCAATGGTATCCAGCAAAAATGGGTGCAGAAAGATTTCTCTCATTGCCCTATAATGGCAACTGTGGAACCATTGAAAATGTGGCAAAGTAGCCCCGTTTTATGGTACACAAATTATACATCAAAATAAAGGTTGGGAAGAATAGAACACGAAAAATATCTGAAATCGACTCATAGAGTTGACAGCAGGCACCACTGGTTCTTGGAAGTCTGTTACCGTATTCGTACCAGAACTGATAATAAACTAGTATTTCCAACTTGTGGCCAAATGTGCTTCACATATCCAAGAATAAAGCTTGGGCATCAAAATCCTTAAAAAAAACAGCAACAGAGCTGCATGGGGGTAAATTCCAAAGGTGACGACTTTGTTTACATATACTCTTACTTTTGATTTCTGGTCAATGTTATTGGAAGGAAAAAGCATCGAAAAACGCCGTTTAAAATCAAACAATGAGAAAGATCACCTTAATACTGCATACTATGATTATATAGTGACTGTACAGAGACCATATTCTATGTAAGATATCATGACAACTGGTGAAATGTCTTAGAATTGCGATTTTGTTTTTTTGATGAAAATTTGTGGTATCAAGTGAACTGCACGTCGGTCGAACATGGAATCAATCTTCAATGAAAAAAATGCAGACAGTGTTGTCCTTTTCCCAAATGCAGTTCTATCGCTACATCCAAAAGTGTTTTGAACGCATAGCTTTGCTCTTGGATATGTGAAGCACAACTGCCTGATTTGCCCACAAGTTGTTCTCAGGAAATATTATTAGCGGGGGAGGAATTCGCTAGAATTGTGCACTTGGTGATACCTTCCTGAAATTTGGCATGATGTAAGGGTAGGCATCAGAGATTTCAAAATCGATCGGCTACAAGTTGGCACCATCCTCTAGCCACCACTAGCAGCGAAATCCAAAATGGCCGCCAAGCGGATCGAAAAAAAGCTATTTTCGCCGATCGCACAACTGAAGCTCCAAACCTAACACCATACATGTGCTGTAATTGATGTGAATGATGGAGTGAAGCCCTTGGAACAAGTTGGGGGGAAGATTAATGGATAATGGGATCAGAATTTCCGTCGATGTGTGCGTCTGTGTGTCTGACTGTCAGTATGATCGTCCGTCCGTAGATAAATTAGTGTTGAATGTTTCTCGGGAATGCAATGGTCAAATGAACATGGTATGAGAGATTCCTGTCAACACATGAACAAGGGTACTCGATAGTATGCAGCAGTGGGGATACTTGGACATTTGATAATCCAATTAAAGTGACAGTCTATTCTCAACTTCCGGCATTTTCGATAGATTTATTTTCTAAGAAAATAAAACTATCAAATTTCTAGAGGAGTTCTGGTTCAATCTCAACACCATAGCGACACGTCTGCCAGCAAGGGCAGTGCTGGAATGAACTCGGGATGCATTAGTTCCCGTTGTTAATTATACAATGTTATCTTGCCAGTATAGAACATTGGCAAAATGGGACTAGAAGGGGTGAGTGTATGTTTGCAGTCATTCGAGGTACAGGAATATTTTTTGACTACAAGTAGTATTCTTCATTTTCGGCCAGTTAAGATGTGGTGTGTTCCAAGTCAGGATTAATGTTGCCGACACTTAATGCCCATCCCTCATGGTATGCTACTTTACCAGGGATATAGAGATATAGCCACCACTGGGAGCCAAAACATGACCTTTGATGTCGATGAGTGGTCGAAATGTTTTAGCGAATAACTTATCGAAATATGATCCGGTATGGCAATTTGATACCTTACGTTAGATTTATTAGATCAACTCAGGTATGGATTCATTGAGACATGAGTGCGCTACAAGATGAAGGATTTCCAAGTTGATTTGCTATGGAGTAGGAACTGACTAGTCACATGTGGCCTATGGCCAGAGAAAGACAAGGATACCATAGATGAACACACGGGTGAACGAAGGTATCAACTGTTGTACAGAGGCAAAATAGTTGGGGATATTGTATCATGCTATGCATGAATTAACACCGTCTTGTGCAGTAAATAACAGACTATTTTCCGAAATCTAAAACTGTATTCCTATACCCCGGACAATGTAGCAAGCCACATGGGATGAACATTTGTTAGCAAAATCAACTCAACTAGAAACATGACATGTGTTAACTGGCCGAAAATGGAAAAAAAAATACCAGAATAGGAGATGACTGGTCCTAACATGACAGTATACTACTCAATATTGTTACAACAGCCACCTTCACACTTACACAAAGGTGTGCACCTTAATCCAGCTTTCAAGCATTTGCAATTGCCCTTGCAGGCCTTGGCACAACTACAGTGGAGCATCAGTGCACATGCAGCACTTGCGTCTCCTAGGTGAGTCCAAAATGGGACCAGAATATTGAGACGTGGATTCCACTCCCATCCGTACTGTGATGGGTCTGGCACACATAAGTGTTTCTGCAGAGCACGATGCCAAATGAAAGATGACACAAGAATTACCCTTTTTACATGTTGATACAGAGCTGCTTTGGTGGGCGGGATGTTTTCCATAGACTTAAGGCCATGTGTGAACATATGCCGTCTCGCATCATTGACACGTGTACTGACACAACTGTTACTGTACATCTGTATGGTGAGTTTTTCGATATGCTGCATATGAGGGGAATCCTCTGAAAAGACTTGCGGATTCTCAGTCAATTCTATCATCATTTCAGTTGATGCGGGAAAATTCATCCATGCATTCCATCCTGTCTTCTTCCCAATGCCGAGCATGCTGGATGTTACATCACAACCTGTGAAGGCGTGGAAGAAAGTCAGGGCCTTACAGTAATCAGGTCCAAGTTGTGAAGCTATCTCATGAATTGGCATATCTTTATATGCCTTTCCAATTCCAAACCCAATCCACAGCTCACTGAGTCCAAGGTCACGGAATGTTGCGAAATGGTGCAAAGACAGAATGACGACATCAGAATCAACCGTGCGAAGAAAAGCTATTTTGTGACCTTGTGAGACTGCATGGTTGAGATGAAGCATCATGCGCGTGTCTGCTTCCTCGTGGTTCGATGGAGATATGTCACATAAGCTAACATCCTTATTGCATAGTACATATTCTCCTGATGTCGTTAACAACTGGTACTCGGATGTTGATGTTAATTTCAGCAGTTCAGCAGACAGGAACTTGAAAAATTCGTCTTTATTCTCACTAACTTTCAAGAATGCCTGCCAATTCTTCCCTTTAGGTAAAGGGACGTTCTCGGACACCCGTATCAACCTAACTGCTGTCTCACCGAGGCGTTTTGCTCGCGTCTGATTCTTCAAACTGCCTTCGGGGTAACAGTCATAGATCGCATCAACCCTTGTGGTGTTCGTGTTAATCAGAGATTCGATGTATGGCAATAATTGCAATCGAGCATATTCTCCAAACAGATCCGCTTTCTGTGGTTTGATTACATGGACTACAGCAGGCATATCCAAGATGACAACTGAAGCTTGTCTAGCTGCTGAATTCTTCCCTTGTGCAGGAATAGCTGGTAAACAATTGAGAATTTGAGATTTTGTCCCACTCCGTAGCTTACCTCTATCGGATAATGCTGGCGGATCACGTGCATTCTCGTGCATGAAAAACTCATCCATGTTTGAATCAGGCCGGGCTTGCAGTGAAACGAACATCTGGGTAACTATTGCGGCAGTTGCTTTACTTGACATGAGTTTGTCTCGGCCTTTGTCCAGGTTGGCTGGGGGTGGGTTAAGGAAGGTATATATATTTGCCTTGGGAATAACATCATTCAGGGGTACGGTGCATTCCACAAGCCTTTCCTTCAAGAAAGTGGAATATAAATGCTTGCCCCTTTCGGGTAATGACCGTAAACTCTTACTAACTTCGGGGTCCATATATTCACCAGTATCTAATGTCACCAGCTGACCACTAGTTTCATCATAAGGGTTGATAATGAGTCCCTGATTCACCAGATCGAGGAGAGATTTCAATTGATTCAGAAATTTTTTCTGCTCTGATACCGAACTTTCCGGGTGTTCCGTGTTATCTGATGATGTTGTGTGGAAACTTGCATATTCATACTCATCTATAACACGCAGAACTTCTGACCTTGAAAGCTCAATAACGACTTTCTCTTCAGCCTGGCCATAGAGACCTTTTGGACCACTGTCTTCTTTGAGTAGTTGGATACTATGTTCTTGGCTCTGATCTAAACCCATCATACTGAACTTCCTCTCACTACGCTGGACCACAAAATGGCCTTCCATGAATTTGTTGTGGATTGAAGGATGCCGCCTGGGTAGCTGAGACATGTCTCTCAGAAATACGGGGACCCACCGACAATAATTTGTATGTCCTAGGGCAAAAAAGTAACTGCACAACTCATCGATAGAACACAGTGTACCAGGCCAGTTACCGATTCGTTGGTTCCGAACGAATTGACAGCTTGTCAAGAGAAAGTTCCGAACGATTTCACCCCAATAGCGCGCAGTTGGAGATTGTGAAAGAATCCTCTGTTCCCACATTTCAAATGACTCATGGGGCCCAGTCTGCTGACAGTAAATCTCATAAGCATTCTTTCTGAGGATCTCAAGCCAAGCTAGAGTGAGAAGATATGCCTGTCGCGTCCTCTTGACATGTTTCCCACCAAGTAGGGATGATGCTACACCGGGTGTGAATATCTTTGCGAGGTGAAACATTCGCTCCCAACCAGAACCACCCATAAGCTTACCACCAGCTTCTTGGGTGCACATTTCAAGATGCAGGAATCCAATCATACACACCATTCGATCCTCACCTATCTCCTCTGGGAACAGCCATTGACATTTTTTCTGCCTGGCATACAACGGACAGTCACCTTCAATGACAGGTATCTGGCCGGGGTTTACGAAAGCAGTAGCTTCCCTGACCACATACATAGCATGCTTCTGCATACTGAGTGAGTCCGCTTTCTGCTCACTGAAAACAGGGAATACCCCAATAACTGCACGAGGTTTGACATTGTCTTGATCTTCATGTTTTGAAAAGAAGCCTGAAAAGGTCACAGGGACTTCATCAAGCTGCCAGCTGCCATCAACCTTCCCTTTATTGCTGATCTGTGACACATGAGACAACCAGTCATTCTCTCCCACGTTCAAATCTGCATATTCATTGGGCCGTACATTACATTCATCTGGAGATTCAAGCCTGATGTCCCCACCAAAGTCTTCAACGAAAGGAACAAATGCATAGTCGTCTGGGAGTTCAATTTGTGTGTCTTCTGGAACATCTAAACTCAGTGGTGGGGGATCAGTACCCACATTGTCCCTGCTCAGTTGACCAATGAGTGTGATGGACGTACCATGCATATCAGATCTACCAGATACATCAATGTTATCAGTGGTTCCTATCGAGAAAACATTACGTTTGCAGTTAGCTGGGACTACAACACCTTCGTTCTTGAACCGCAGTGAAACAGCTCTCGCGAAACTCCTGCGAACATCCATTACGCGATCATAAGAGACAGAGAGTCCCATTTGATGAAAATCTCTGATAAGATTTTTCATACGATCATGGGCATGCAACTTCAAACCCACATAAAGAGGCATTGGAGTTTCTCTGTCACGTCTCTGGTGAACATTTTGTGCATGTTCGGAGCGTTTCGCTGAATTGCTGATCAACATCTGTGAAATAGTACAAGCCACTCGAGTCTTGGCATTAACAGTCTCATCATCGCCTAAGTTCTGTATACTACATGTGCCCTCAAGTAGAACTCTAAGAAGAGTCAGGAGTGAGTTGGGTACAGGCTCGCTCAAGCAATAAGATGAAAATGATCCCGTGAAAGGAGCTTGAGATATGAGTATGTGTTTACGCAGAAGAAGACCCACATCAACTATCTTTTTTGCCTCTTCCTCAGACACTATACGAGTTAAAGATTCGGACAACAAGGAGCCAACTCGAAACCTACTTGAAATAAACACATCTCTACCCTGTGTGAAGGCGTTCCAGCCATCGCCCAATTTCTGCAACAAATGTTCTTTGAATCGAGTGGAATGTATTTCTTCACTAAGCCAATCAGAACCGACTTGCTTCAACCTCCGACTGTACAGATTCTTGAGATCGACAAGCTTCATCGCGGAATCGTTGTGTTCAACAAATGTTATGAGCTCTGCCATAACGAGAGGGTCATAGGGCAGGCCTGACGCGGAATGTTCGGCGTTCTTCGACTTTTTAGATTTAGCCGCTCGTGCTTCATTGGCAAGCTTACAATAACAGGTTTTGTGATAGTAAAGATCACTAGCAGCGGAATCAAATGCTGCATTGACCCGAGAAAAAACAACCCAGTTCTCGGCTTCCTTTGCCATAATTTTGAGTTTATTGTTATCAGACATTGATCTGCAAATAGGCTCACTGCTGTCACCTTCGCGTTTGTGACAATAAACACACTGGGGCAGTTTCCTGTCACAGCCAGATTCAAAACTTGTCCGTGTTCTTTTAGGACTCAGCGTGGAGCAGGATGCCACTGCCTCATTTCGCTCTCGCTTGTGTAGCACGCGCTGTACGATGTGAGTCCGAATACTGTCACGGCATGTCTTATGATATATTGCCTTATTCGTCAACAGTGACATCGACATACACTCATCACTCTCTCTCATCAAACAATCAATGGTCAAATTATATGGAAGCTCAACGCCATTATCTAGGAAGCGCGTTATGTCTTCCTCAATAGCTTTATAGGCGTCATGAAAACGAGATTCTCTATACGGACGCATCAATTTCTTGGAACTGTCTTGCTGGCAAAAGCAACAACGTTCCCAGTCAGTACTAGTCCGTACACGAAGAGGATTCTCACTCATTCTGTGAATGATTTTTGTGAACAATCGCGTTCTCGAATTAATTTCGACAGACAAATCAGAATTGCTTGCGGAATTACGCCAAACAAGAGATTGTATGGCAAAGAGACTGCTTCATAAAGAGCGTTGTTTCTCCGGGATCAGCGTCATTCAGGTTTGCCTGAATGACGCTGATCCCGGAGAAACAACGCTCTTTTCAAGTTCCAAGAAATTGATGCGTCCGTATAGAGAATCTCGTTTTATTCTACATCATCTCCCACGTCTGTTTCCAACACGTGCGTGGATCAGAGTTCACTTTCGCGCCCTTACAATCGGATGTATAGTCGGTAGACCGTCGAAAAGGAGGTTCCCTTCAGCCGCTGGCGGCCATTTTGGATTGTGCCGCTACTGGTCGCCACCGGTCGGTGTCAACTTGTAGCCGATCGTTTTTGAGAACCTCATAGCCTACACTAACAGTGTGCCAAATTTCAAGAAGGTATCACCAAGTGCACAATTCACCTGTATGTGACGAATTCCTCCCCCGCTATTATTGTATTACAAAAAAATTACATGTAGTTCTGGTAGTGGTACGAATACGTAGCAGACTTCCAGGAACCGGTGGTGCCTTCTGTCAACTCTGAGCTGATTTCATATATTTTACGTGTTCTATACCTCCCAACCTTTATTTTGATGTATTGTTTGTGTATATTTTCTTTGAATTTAAGGAATATCAGAGGTGAGAATTTGAAAATAAACAAAATTTCATCATTACTTATGTTGCACCTAATGTTGACCAATAATTTACAAATACAATGTGAATTCAAAAGCGTCAAGACATCACTTCAGCTATTCCTCTTGGAGTAATATATTGTGTGGGTATCAGTTGACATTTTCACATCACAGTGTGAACTGTAAACCAGTCACAATTCATGGTAGAAAAGTTAAACAGGTCTTTTTGCTGCGATTTCTGCAAATTCTACAATCAATTCTTCTGCTTGACATTTTCTCTATATTTTTGAATTATCTCCCCCTTGAGTAGGAGAAGCCACTGTTTTCGAAACAGTATGGAAACCCCTAGCAGACACGCTAATCATCATTCGTCAATTGCCAGTCGCCAATTCTGTCGCCAATCGCCAGTTGTCAATCCGATCGCCATTCGCCAATCGCAAGTTACGTGCGCCCTAACGGACACGCCAATAGCCATTCGCTAGTCGCCGAACGCTTTTTTGAGGCTCTGCAGACACGCTAATCGCCATTCGTCAATCGCTAACTTCTTCTTCTTTATGAATTCCCAGCGTTAATTTTTCGCTGCACCTCCTTTAGGAGTAGTTGAATTTGAAATTTACATTGATTCTGTACATAAAATGAAACAACTGATGGTTGGTTGTTCGTTAATTGGCGAAGCGAATGGCATTTTTTGTTATCGGCGATTGGTGAGTTACAAATGGCGATTGGCGATTAATTTGTCATTTGCGCCTGGCTAATAGCGATTGGCGTTTGGCGATTAGCGAATGGCAAATGGCATTTAGAGACGAGCGAATGGCGAAAAGCGGTATAAATGTGACTATTGGCGAATGACGACTCTCGACGTCTAACCGTTATGGAAACAGTCACCCCCACGGTTCCTGAACATCCTCCGCTCCATCCCTAAAAGTGGTCAACCACTTTAAGGGAGGCGAACGCTGGTCCTGCGTCCCGCCTCTGCCCCTTTTTGTAAGCGCATTGCGCATCTTTTTGTCCCAACCCAATAGGATTACAATGCAGGCCTGCCCCCGAACCAGGGAAGTTCGGGTCTTCTTCTTGGTGGTCCCCGAAAGGGGTCGTTGTTGTTTCCTTCAAAAGACATCCTATCTAACAGAGACAGCTGAGGCAGATTATACTTGCCAGTGATGGCCATCACTCAATATCATCTCCGAAGTGGCAGACTATACTTGCCTGAAAATCCAGACCGACTGCACCCTCGGGGAGAGGTAGTACCTTTGTGAGAGGACCCAACCCCTCACACTGGTCCTCACCCGAGGGTTCAACCGACATCAGTCAAAGAGACCATCACGACGCCGCAACCGGTGACACCTGCCGAGTACCTGAACCTGTTCCTCCTTCAACACGAGTAGACATGTGGAAATTAGTCACTTACAGTCAACGAGGGTCGAAAGAGGCTTGTTCCCCATATCGTCCCTGCGCGCCTTCGGCGCGTTAAACCCTTCCATTCCGACGACTCTCGTAGTTGTCGATCGCCATTCGCGAATTGCTGGAAGATATTTGCCATTCGCTTGTGAGCTATTCGCCAATTCCTTGAGTGTTCATGTGTGGGTTAAAACATGTATCCATGTCACAATCAACCCCTGACGTGATTGTACCTCGTATTCCGAAACCATGACACTTTTTTCTCAACCACAGCTGATCTCAATATTGTCAAATGTATCTGCTAACAAATAACTATATATATGAAGCAACAGAACAAAAATAAAATCGTTCATGATTGGCAGTTGAACGGTTGAATTCGGTTCAAATGACATTTACGCGCAGTTTATTATCACCAAATACATACCATTTAAGCCATATCTAGGCAACATGAGAAGAATGAAATCGTTTGCCATGTACCCTAAGTTGCTATTAGAGGGCCTAAATGTTCCGTTAATTGTATATAATAATACTTTCAGAGGGGGGGGGGGGGATAAATATATAACATGTACAAATGTTACAATTCAATATCAAACAATTACATTTGACTGTCGACCCATGTTAAGATCTAAACTTAAATATAAGACCAGGTTGGACTGAGATTGTAAATCATCCCATTTATTCAAATTAAACAACGTGAATGTATAAAGTTTCTACAGTTGATTAAGGGCATTAACTTGTAATGACGTACAACCTCCCCAAAAGATCATGGTTATGCGTCAGCCTAACCCACGCTTCCGACTTTCATCGAATAATACTAAAAATAAGATATCAATAATAATGAGCGTGTATGTAAATATGTGCGTATTGACCTGCAAAAAATGAAATATAGCTTTCCTCTGCCCCATGCCTTTTTGGTGGTGTTTGTGTGTGTGTGCGGGGGGGGGGGGGGGGGGGGGGGGAGGGGGGGTAAATGTTTGCCAGACCATGTCTACTTGCAAATTAGCCAACAAAATGCCACAGCAAGCCAGGGGTGGCGCCAGCATATCTCCGACAAGGTGTGGGGGGGGGGGGGGGGGGGCTTCCTTTTTCGACAGGGGGCTACACCAGGTGTCATCAGATCGACGACGCGAAGCCCCGTCGTTGCGAGCGCTGGGGGCGTGAAGAAATGAGCGGGGTAGGGGGGGGGGGGGCTGGGGCCCTCCCCCATATAAATTTTTAAACTAAAAGCCCATCAGAAGCTATTTGGGACGCACTCTGGGCAAAATTAGCCTTTTCTCATGGACCCAATATTTTTTCTCGACTCGATCTGGAATTTTGTGAAAAACTGTTAAAACTTCTGATACCGGTACTCACAAAAGAAGAAAAAAAAGTTGATTGTCGGAAAGTATTTTTTTGCTTTCTGGCGTGCTAAAGAAAGTTTGTTTCGCGGGATAACATACACTAGCGCAAACTGTGTGTGTGGAGGGGGGGGGGGGAGGGTAACACTTGCCGATGGGAAAGGGAGCTCTAGCTTCCCCCCCCCCCCCCGGCGCCATCCCTGCAGCAGACAAATAGGCAAATGAGTATTAGAAACAAACGCAGCATACGAATCATTTAAATTGAAAGAGTTTCAATTCTCCTCTGAACACACTTCTGCCCACTTTGAACCTTTTGCTATATGAACTTTTAGTTGTTATAGTAGCTGGCCTGAGTTGAGGTCATACATCTTCGCGTATAGGTGTTGAGAGGCATTGTGATTTCCATATAACCGTGTCCCCTACCTACGCTGCCCACCCCCCCCCCCCCAACCGACTGTTTTTTTTGTAATCTAAGAAAGCTCTTTTTAGGCGTTTGAAAGTACATTGCATATCACAGCAGATCAAGAATTTTCCAAGTAACATTAATTACCCGCACAGGTAGTCCAAGCTAAAACTCAAATCCTCAAAAAATTGAATGGCTTTGTGCGTTAACTGAATTAACAAACAAAACGAAAGTACACTGCGGGCATTGAGTACAATTTTGGACTGTGGCATAGTTAGACAAACGGCGGTGCACTGGCAGGGATTGGAAGATTACGGGGGGGGGGGGGGGGGAGGAGGCATTTCAGGGTCGTTGGGTGAAGTCCTTCTCTTTAATTTATTTTTTAAATGTCGTCAAAAATCGCATTTTCAATAATTTAGAGACTGATCCATGTATGAACTTCTCCCAAGATATTACTTAATTTGTTATTCTTGTAATCATAAATCCAAGTGATGAAAACCCCGTATATATGGAGGAACATCTACTCATTTTCAAAGGAGTTGTCGAGAATGAAAGCGTTTCACGGAACCTAAACAGTAAATACAGGTGTGTCCACCTCTCTTTCCCAGTTCTAAAGTCTTCTCTCCTTGCCGTTTTTTTTTAAATCCGTTCCCAGAATCTCACCCGCCTAGCAGTTAGGAGGAGCTTGGTAGATAAAAATAAAGTACAGGATAGATCTTGGGAAACTGTGTTACTTTAATTACTTGAGAAACCTGCCCGACAGTCGGCGGTGCAAATTGATGCTTAATACTATTTGGAACTCTAATATAGAAACAGGGTGGTCAAAACACGTGAGGGAACTAATGGACAACTACTCTTTAGAGGTCTCAGACATAGAAAAAGGGATGAAGGAAGCCAAACCGTTTGTCATAGAGCGAGTCATGGAAGACTGCAATCGAAACTGGCGAGCAGGGGTTAGCGTATAAAAATAATTATGGGGGTTACGATATGAAGAAAAGCCAGCCTTTGAAAAGTACCTAGATGGCACATTTGGGGGAGGGGGGGGGGGGGTCACAGCTGTTCAAACTAATGTCAAGATCACTTGAGTTTCGGGATGAAATTGGAAGGGATGGAGAAAGGGAATGCCAAATGTGCACCCCCGGAGTATTGGAGACCCTGGAACATTTTCTCTTAGAATGCCCACAATATATGCCTCATAGGATAAAATTTACTGGAAGTATAATGAAGAAATGGGATGAAGGAAAAATGGATAGATGGCTGAGGGGGGACACGAGGGAGAGGGCAGAAATGCTCATTGAAGAAATTGAAAACGAGGAAGTGAGGGAAACTATTAAACAGTTTATATCTGAATGCTGGGAGGAGAGGAGGTGGGGTGCAGGGGGAATGATGGCCTTCTCTTATGAGAACCGCGACGAATCAGCGGACGGCCAAAGAATTATTATTATCATATAGACCACGTCAGTTGCCGTTCTCAAATTTGGAAATTGTTTTATGTTTCTTATTAATCGTTGTTTCATTTAATGAAATGATTATGCTGTTGGGTGACATATGCTCGTCAATCTGAGGTCGAAACGACCAAGAGCAAAATTGTGTTGTGTTGCACGTCGGTGAACACGCTTGGCGATTAGCGAATGGCGATTGGCGTGTCTGCTAGGGGTTTCCATAAAACAGGATTTAAAGCAACTTTACAAATACTCACTTTCATTGCATAGTGTCCCTATCCACCCGGAGCTGCAGGTGCATTGAAATCTGTTAACCATGTCATGACATGTAGCTCCATTCTGACACGGATTGGAAGCACATTCATCTATATCTGAAATTGTTTAGGATAAATAAATAGTTTAAAAAAATATTTATTTCACGCCTGTTCTTTGAATTCCCCATCTACAGTAGTTCAGCGACCCGAACGTAGTGGCTACCCTCTAGAGGGGTAGCCACTACGTTCGGATCGCTGAACTACATCTACAGCAACACTAAACCATGCGGAAAGTGAAAATCAGTTGACGGTCTCATTAAAGAGAAGCGAAATTGCACTGGAATTTTCTACAAATCGTGTACCGCAATTACACTATTTGAACCGCTCGCGATAGCTAAACGTAGTTCCATGAGGTCCAGTGTGTTCTATGTGCCAGTAGTAGGTACATAGAGCACATTGAAACTCAGGGGACGAAATAGTAGCACAGGTTCTCTTTGCAAATTTGGTTGGCGATAAAATGCGTTCTTCTTTTTTTTGTTGATAGTGGTCAAATGAATTGCTAAGTGTCTTTCTAGAAAATGTATTTTATAGATGTAAAGGCGTGTAATAAACACAGAATGACACGCGTGTGTGAATGGGTTAATCGATATGGCACTTGTGCCATCGCGGCCTCTCGTTCTATCGTTCCGCGCTGGCACTCGAGTCATATCGATTAACCCATTCACAAGCGCGTGTCGTTCTGTGCATTTATCACATAATCACCATCAAATAGCCCATTACGGAAAATATCGTTCTCAAAACGTCTCGTGCTGGAATGACGTTAAAGGTCAACGTCGAACGTTGAAAGTATACAACTGTTTTTCACGGTCAGAGACGTAGGAGGCATCTCTCTAACACTGGGGTGGATGGGGTGGTGGGAATACAATACACTTCAACAAAGCTATGTTTTGTCTGCATTAAGTTGGTGGCCTCTGTCACACAAAATGAACAACGGAAAAACAAAAACCTAACAACATGCCATGCACATGTGCACTGACATTACATATCAACATGGTAATTATACCACAGCATGCTGCTTATCATGTGGGCTACCGTGTCAACCTAACAGGGCATGATTAGGACTTTATGACCTGGAGCCACCGCGAGGGGAGGGGCGGGATCAACTACTATTTGCTAATAAACTTCCAAGAAGTTTTGATCGAGTTTTTTTTTAAAACTATAATCCTAACTGAATAATACTGCAACTACATCAAGGCATAACTTCAACGAAGGCATGCCCAGGCGAGATAGCTGGGATATAAGTCAGTCGTGACTTGAGCCGTCACAGATTGGACAGATCAGATTTACACCCAACCTCAATCGATCATCATTTTCACGACTCCCCCGTCATTGGTCGTGTATTGCCACTAAGCCCACGTTAGGCAAAGGTTTATTTGTTATATTCAAAATCAGTAGATCCCGGGAGGCCAACTGTCTCGGATTATAACACGGAATCTTATGCCATCTTGAAACTCATTGCTTATCATCTGAAACCTATATCTAATAGCAAGCCAGAAAATAAGCAGACTGACATCTGCAAAATGAGGTCCCCAGAGGGTGAATTTAGTGTTTCTACCCTGCACAGCAGGGTAGCATCACCAAATTTACTCTATGTGAACCCCAATCTGAATCAAGGTCTCAAAACTAAACAGAACGAGGTACCCAGAGGATAAATTGGCCCCCTGTATGGGATAGCATGATCAAATTCACCTTCTGGGGACCTCATTCTGCAAATGTCAGACGCCTTATTTTCAGGCCTGTCTAATAGACATCCATCCTTTCTCAAAAATACACAGGATGTCAACAATTTCTAAATTGAAAAATAACGAAAAATGCAGTCTACTGGTAAGCTACTTTGGATATGAACAGCTTGTATTTCAACATTGATATTGGTGGACGTGATAACCCTTTACCTAACATGAAAAGCAGACGACACTTGCAAAAACAAATCTTGAATAACTTATTTTTTTCATTTTTTGTCTCAAAAACATAGGTTATGACCCCTCATTGGAACGAGCTCGACGAGCTCGTTCCAATGAGGGGTCATAACCTATGTTTTTGAGACAAAAAATGAAAAAAATAATGAAAATTAATAGGCGATTTTTGAGAATAGCGCTGGCCGGTTTTGGCCGTTACGTTGGGTAAAGGGTTAAATCTGTTAAATATGCAGTAAAAAAGATTCTGATGAACAAATTTTGGTGCTTTAATTTAAAGGTTAACTTTCCTTTCAATGAAGAAAATTATTTACAAATAATGGATTGTCCAATGGCCAAAAGATTCATCCAGATCTTGCATGAAAAGGGAAGTTGTGAGTACAGTGGGCCCAATCTCGATGATGATGTCAATGAATCCTGCTTTTGAACAATGTCCGTCTACAATTATTGCATCTAATAATCGCTGTAAACCGTTTATGGAACTGACCGATTGGATTCTTCTTGGTTTTCGTGATGAACTTGTTGTTCCACACTACGATTGGACCGTGTTGGAATTTGATGGATTTTACGTACTTTTTTCTCAATAGTAGAAATAGCAAATTACGTCACGAACAGCGTATTTTCCCCGTTTGACGGGTATTTCCTCATCAGCACGCCATTTTGCATCTCATATGCGTTGAATTCGACACGTCGGTATTGCAACTTCCTTAACCAACACGCGTTTCAGACATTTTATGAACTAAATTTGTATGGCTCGGACGAAAAGTTCGCCTGAAGATCGTCTACTCGCATTTATTTGACAGACACGTCGCACTTCAGACGCAATTAGGCCCTAATTCAATTATTGTCTGGAATTAAATTCGACCAAAAAAGAAACAGATAAATTCAGATGAAAAAAAAAACCTCAAAACAAAAGCAACTGAAAAAGTGGGAGCTCAATGTGCTTCAAACCCTCTGGCCATTTGGTAGCCTATTAACATTCGTTTCTTTTTAACATTCGATAGAATGAATGTCGAAACCGCAAAAATAGTTAAAATTAATTCAATTAACCGCTTCTAACCTAGAAGAACCTTCAAATTTTCAACCTATTATTTCTTATAAGAAAAACACAGGCTTGGGTAACATATCCTTCTGAGGGCTAAAGAGGCGCCTATCAATGAATAACATTAACATCAATTATTGCCAGTCAGTTTAACCGGTTCAGGGTCCTACTAAATACCGAGGGATCCCGAGGTAAAGGAAAATAAGTAAGTAAGAGTTGTTTAAAAGGTTTAAATATATGTGCAAACAAATGATTTAGTCCATTGAAGCAAAATAAGTGATATAAACGTTGATTTATTCCAGTAAATGCAAGCTGTACAGACCGAGCTGACGCTGAAAACTGTCCCTCGATATTTATAGTAGGTAGCTTTGTAATTAATAGGCTACCTCGGTGTCTGGATGAAGTGCGTAAGTGCTAATTGGATATCACAAGACAGATTACTGTAATATTTGATAAAAGTAAAACTCCCATCAAGTTTTGTCTCGGTTTTGGATAGGCAAAACGTTTGGCAATTGTCACTGTTGGCCTTATGCCGTTATTATATGGTTTTGTGGAGTACTGTGATAAGTATCGCACGGCTGTGCCCGATACACTCAAAACAGTAGCTTGTATTTAGTATATGTGTAAACACAGTATATTTTTTTAGCTGTTTCGGCCCTTGTTTTTTTGTGTTGACACTTTTTGTTTTCGGGGTATTCACCCTCTTTTCCTGATCATTTTTTGTAAAATTTGCCGCCGTCTTAGGTATAGACAGTTGTTATTTCGTCAGTCGTGAGTGCTGACCACGCCTCTTGTCTCCTATTAAACATACTCCCCCATTTGTTATTTGTCCATAATTTTGGGATGTCAGTATGTATCTGTCTTGGTTCGAATACTTTTGATTTTAGTTCAGGTAAAAATTTAATATCGATGCCAAATATTTGCAGTCTCCGTAAACTGTCAATACGTCAGCTGAAATTTCTTCGTATACAACAGGGTCTTCAGCCGTGAGAAGCCATGTATCTGAATTGGAGATAATGCTGATCATGTAATTTACGGTGTCTTTGTATCTTATGAAGATCGTGGATCGCACTCTCCTTCAAATGCCCGGCACATAATATGTGTGTTGTGTCTGGGAAGCAGGCTTTGATTGCAATTGCTGACAAAGGGAACTATTAACAAGTCTCAAAGTGATTAACAATTCACACTGTGGCTTACCGCTGTAAATACTAATTACCAAGCTACTTACTAAATACCGAGGGGATGATTTTTCAGCGAACGCTATTACATTAACGCCCACAATTCCCAAATATGGCAGTAAAACCATGCACATACTGCTTAAATCTGTTTATATACTCATAATACACAACTCCATATCCTTTTTGGGGTTTATTAACCCAATTCCCACCCCTATTTTCCATCACCTCGACACCCCTTGGTATACCTCGGTGTTTAGTATGACCGACTCAACACTTGGTTTAAATCAAATTTACGTATTATTTTAATCATGTTTGAAACCCATCGAGGTTCAATGTACATATTTTCAAGAAACAATATTTCCGAGGCATATTACAAGTAAAAATAATGTTTCAGTAAGAAGTGTCGGTGTCAGTGCGTAATATTGTACCTTAAACACAATCACAGTCTTATTTAGCTGTCGTTGTGAAGACTTGTTGTTTTTTAATGTTGTTCTCAGTGACAAACAATGGCAAACAAGTTCCCACAAAATCGGGAAGACAAACTCTAACCCACTGTTATCTTTCGGAGGAGACATGGGAAAAACAAAGGAAACCATTGTGGGGAACTAAATGCTACTGTCTTGGTATTCACGACATCGGGTAGACCGACCCCCTCAGAGACCTCTATCACCCACTCACATCGCAAGGCGGTTTACGCCTCTGAACACCAATCTGATATGCGATACAACAACATTAATATGACTCGACAAACTGAATCTTACTTATTTCGCAGTTCGTTCCTGCAAACCCAGGCTGACAGAAGCAGGTATAGGAGTTTCCGTTGGCATTGCATGTTCCTCCATTCTGACATGGTGATCCCTCACAAGGGTTCGTCGCTGTAAAAAAAAATACTTATATATATATATATATTTTCATTGACCCAACAGTGACATCGAGGGATATAGTACATGTATCTGAACGAAATGAACAATAAATTTGTGAGACATTTGGCTTTCCGTCGGTTGTAGATACATGATGGATCGTTTGTTACGACCCGTAATGTAATAAATGCCCATAATGTAATACCTACCCATAATGTAATACAAAAACGACCCATAATGTAATACGAACCCATAATGTAATAAAAAACGACCCATAATGTAATAAATGTAATAACGTGTAATAAATGTTAGGTACCCATAATGTAATAAAATTTTTAAAAAATTAGATACAAATTACACTTTTCCAGGCCCGTAATGTAATAAAATTCTAAGTTTGATTTTTGTTTTTTCTCTTTACTCCAGCAGTGCGTTCGGCTACTTATGACACATCCTACGCCTTCATCAATGCTGCCAATGGCCTCTATGCCGTACACAGCCAACATGTGTGGGTGTGTTGGGATTATGATGGAGAGAGTATTCCGGGACCTGGGGCAGGTATACTCTGCTCTGAGTGGCAGGCATTATCCCTCTTCTATTTGTACCACCCGCGCAAACGTCTTCCTCAATAGCCTCTACTGCCCTGCCACAACCATATAGGTCTACCTTACCAGACATTCAGTAATTTTGATTCCAGGATGGTCATTTATAACTGCAATCATCATATTCGACCGGCTGTTCACTTGCACAAAAGCAATGTGGGTAGCAGGTTCCTACTGTTAATAAATGCAAGTAACTCTGGCCAAAGTTGCTGGGGCAAAGGGTGGAGTGGGTGGGGTTCTGGCTAAAATGAGGTGATGGACACATAAAATGTTTTTTTCGTAGCCCTTAAACCTGTTTAGTTGGAACGTCCGTCCGTCCGTCGGTACGTACGTCCGTCCGCCCGTCCGTCTCTCCCTCTGTCTCTCTGTCTGTCTCCCTCCCCCTCTCTCTCTCTCTCTCTCTATATATATATATATATATATATATATATATATATATATATAGAGAGAGAGAGAGAGAGAGAGAGAGAGAGCCCCGAACTATCCCCACATACCAAGTTTCACGCAATTCGGCCCAACATGAGCCGAGATATAGGTTCAAGGTCAACGGTGTGAATATCAATCAAGGTCACACATGACGGGCATCGGGTGTGGCAAAATTGTTGGGCGCCCGAACCACACACCAAGTTTCATAAAAATCGGCCCATACACAGGTTCAAGGTGACCGGATTGATGGTCAAGGTCACACCTCACGGTCAAACGGATATGTTTACCTACGTATGTTGTTTGAGTGTAGCCTAGGAGAAGATGGCACAATAGCGGGGATGAACACGCGAATAGTCGATGTGATAGAGTATGCGGTTGGCAGGAAGTTCCTGCCAACCGCCAGGAACTGTCAAGAAATGTAGGTGTTTAAGTGGTAGTCCACACAGCTCAGAAATTGCTGTGGAATGCTTTTCCAATCAACATAATCTCAAGAACCACCAAAACTACTCTCTATTATAGATCTGCATTCGTCCTGTGCATACTATGAGTGATGCCACACTACTGGTGAAATTTATTTGAGAATGCAATCCCCTGAGCTCAATACAAAGAGGCTGCTTTGTACAACCAAGTGATGTGCACATTAACTCGACTCAATTGCTGGTCACAGCCACAGGTAAACATGACATACTCTTAACCAATCGTCTCGCAAAGGTGGCCTGCGTGGATGATAGCAGTCTACAAGGCGTTTAACTTGCTTCGGTTCATATCAATTGAGGGTGTTCAATCTGTGGCGTGTTGAGGTTTTAGAAAAATAACACTGAGAGGAGTTGAAACCATTTCACTCAGGGCTGTCACTATTGAAACTGATACAATTTTTATTGAAAATGTAAGGTCTTTCTTGCATGTGCGAAGTGCAAACTATTTGACTGGAAAGCATTTGATAATATTACTTGACACATGTGATCACAGGACCGGGAATATGATGTGGTCGTTATTAAGTGTGGTCCTGGGCTCGGGCTCATTGGTTTCAAGGTGCGGAGGGTGCGACATGAACTTATAGTAGTACAGTACAGGGAAATTACTAATTTGTTTAGGTAGTGAAAATTGGAGAGACAGAGGATAGACTGTAAGCTTAATTTGGAGCAAAGTAGCCTAATCCAAATCCCATCGAGCTATAGGATATCCCCCATTCCAATACCAGTACACTCACCATATCGCCTCCCGATATTCCTCTGCGCCGGTTGACTCAACGTCTTGCTTCTGTTCTATCTTTTCCTTGTACCCCACACTATACACCCCCCCCCCACTATCCGGTTATTGTGCACCCAAACCCCACTGCACCCACTACACCCTCTGCCTCAGCAACTTTGGCCAGAATTGCTTGCACTTATTAACAGTATAGGAACCTGCTACCCGCATTGCTTTTATGCAAGTGAACAGCCGGTCGAATATGATGATTGCAGTTATAAATGACCATCCTGGAATCAAAATTATTGAATGTCTTGTAAGGTAGACCTATATGATTGTGGCTGGGCAGTAGAGGCTATCGAGGAAGTCGTTTGCGTGGGTGGTACAAATTACAAATGGAAGAGGGATAATGCCTGTCACTCATAGCAGAGTATACCCGCCCCAGGTCCCGGAATACTCTCTATCGCAATCCCAACACACCCACACATGTTGGCTGTGTACGGCATAGGGGCCTTTGGCAGCATTGATGAAGGCGCAGGATGTGTTATAAGTAGCCGAACGCACTGCTGGAGTAAAGAGAAAAAACAAAAATCAAGCTTAGAATTTTATTACATTACGGGCCTGGAAAAGTGTAATTTGTATCTAATTTTCTAAAATTTTTATTACATTATGGGTACCTAACATTTATTACACGTTATTACATTTATTACATTATGGGTCGTTTTTTATTACATTATGGGTTCGTATTACATTATGGGTCGTTTTTGTATTACATTATGGGTAGGTATTACATTATGGGCATTTATTACATTACGGGTCGTAACAATCGTTCATCCTGAAAATGCCAGTTCTCAACAAGGGCGACAAAAATTCCATGCTATAGAAATTAGTGAGGTAAAGCAACACAGCGTGCCATTTGTGGCACGCGGCGTTGCTTCGCGTCGCTACCACTTGCGCCGAAAGAGAGAGAGAGAGAGAGAGAGAGAGAGAGAGAAAGAGAGAGGCCACCAACGCTGGTGGAGGTGGCAAGAGTACGTAATGCATTACTGACCAGATTCTATGCATATAAAAAACAACTTGTTCCAGTTTGCTGGGTTTCCCCCGGTCTTTCCTGCTTCGTGGTGGTCAAGATTATCTTTGGGGAAAAATGCAATATACACAAAGAAATAGAGGAAATAAATTACCAAAATGGTAAGGAAATAATTGAGTAGATATTGTCAAGAAAATACAGAGGAATGCTTCTCCTGGCATTAATTTAAATTACCCACTCCCCCCCCCCCCCCCCCCCCCCAGCTAATCACCCCGCGCCTTCGGCGCTTGCAGGACCCGTAATGCTGGTTGTACGCATTGCCACGGGACCCGTACTCGCTCTCGGAGGGCCTGGTCGCCATTAAGTATCTGCCGGAAATTTGTTAGTCTCGGCCGTTCGACCACCACACCGAACAAAGGTATTTGCGACGAAGAAACTACTGGAACGAAAGCGAAGTGTTCCAGACATTATGTGTAGACTCCGTTATTTATTTCATTTATATAACGTAAGTAGGCTTAATGGACATACATTACGACTCTTTCACTTTTATTGTCATGAATGAGGAAACTACCTTATAGCTTTGTTTATTCAAACTTGTTGCAGGTACCTGCCAGTGGCGGTTTCACATTCTTTTTATATAGTTTGGGAGTACACATTTCACTTTTAGGTTATGATGCGAAGCATTAGCCGACGGTAAGTTGTGGTGGGTGTGAAAGGGGGTGTCCCTCTCTCAGCAGTACGATCTGGCGGCCTCCCCGAGAAAAAGTCTGCAAAATGATAGATCAGTGTGGCTCCCCGGGGGCTTCCACGGTTGATAACTTTACTTAACAGTAATAGTTGTAGGCGATTCACGGGGTAAGGATAACCCGCGATAACACATAGGCATCCACTTCCTCAAGTAATGGATGTCCACGTGTTTTCACAGATCCCCTGGTCTCGGTGCATGTGAAAAAATGGAGTTACAAAATAAATAGTGGAGGAGGTAGGCGCCTTGTATTGGATCGGAAGAAGTTATCAATCTGCTCAATATTTCTGAGAGAATAAGACTATCGTTCTGCGACTGTTCGTGGAACCAGCCTAGTTAAGTAATCCGGAGTTAGTCCATTTTTCATTTTGTAGAAATAGTAAGTTAATGTCGCCTACGGCGTTCCTTTTGTGACATGAAACCCGTTTCACGGTACAGCAACTCATGGTCAGTATCGCGAGGGGCACCACAGATTGTACGAAGAGAATCAAAATGTAAATTCGACTATCAAAGTGGTAATTGCAGTATTGTTCAAACTCTTCGTATAATCTGTTGAATGTTGAATCGTTTGCGTTGATCAGACACTCACAGTACTCCCAGCATAATCCCACGAAGAACACCAACACCAGTTCTGAAACGGTTTAATCGAGAGTTAGTAACCAGCAGTGGGTAACCAGGATTTTTGCCTAGCCGACAACACCTAGCAAAAACAGCTTCACCTTTACCACATTCATGCACAGTGCCCTGCCGCACTGCATGTATTTGTACTTGTTTACATCTTTTTATCAAACAATCATATAGATTATGGCCTGAAAACCACGAGAAACGGTACGTATCACATAATGTGTTTCGATTCAGTATCATATAAACGACTCATTCTGATTCCGTATCATATAGACGACTCGTTTCCAGTAGCGCTACGGTCTATCATAACAGGCGCATGGATACATTCTATGTGCGTTTCAGTGATCGACCGAACATTATGTCCCAAAAATGTTTAAAAATAATTTAACCGTTTACCTAACATGAAAAGCAGACGACACTTGCAAAAAAATTCCTGAATAACTAATTGTTTTCATTTTTTTTTGTCTCAAAAACATTGGTTACGAACACTCATTGGAACGAGCTCGACGAGCTCGTTACAACGAGGGGTCATAACCTATGTTTTTGAGACAAAAAAAAAAAAGAAAAAATAATGAAAATTAATTGGCGATTTTGGGGTAAAGGGATAAGATTTAATCTGTTTATGTTACAGAACTGTTAGATAAATGAATTATCATGATAATGTGCATGTCCTGTGATTTGTATCAGATTCTCGGTGGTGTCCAGAAATGGGCTGGCGAGTTGTGATCCCATTTTTGGACACCACCGAGAATCTGATACAAATCACAGGACATGCACATTATCATGAAAAGTCGAAAACTACTCATTGGAGATCTCGGACCTTGATGTTGGGGCAAACCAGGGCAAAAAGATCGTCAGAGAAAGGGTCATGGAGGATTGTAACCGTAATTGGCGAGAGGGGGTCAAATCAAAGAGATCTTTGGGTGGCCTGCGTGATAAAGAGAAGCCTGGTTTTGAAGAGTACCTTGATGGCACCTTTGGGGGGTCACTGTTGTTCAAGCTGAGGTCGCGGTCCCTGGAGCTGAGGGGAAAAATTGGGAAAAACAGTGAAAAGGAGTGCCAGATGTGTAACTTGGGCGTGGTGGAGACCCTGGAACACTTTCTTCTAGAATGTCCAAAGTATCAGTCTAAAAGAATGAGATTCACTGGGAGTATAATGGGGAAGTGGGATGGGAGAATGAAGGACATGTGGTTAGGGGGAGACTCAAAGGAGAGGGTTAATATGCTAATCGGTGAGATTGGGAAGAATGGGGCAAGGGATGTCATCAAGCAGTTCGTCTCCGAGTGTTGGGGGGGGGGGGGGAGAGGAGAAGCGTGGGAATAGGGAGGCAGTTGGGAGTTCAGGGGTAACCATGGCCTTCTCGTCCGAGAACCGCGACAAATCAGCGGCTGGCCAAAGTGTTATTATTATTATGATAATCTGTATGTATCTTTTTACTTTCTCTCTTCACGGCAGATTCCAATATCTATTTAAGACTTTTCATAACAAAATGATTCACTCAAGCATTAGTTTAATCCAGTACACCGGGCTCAAAGTAATTACCATTAACTGGGATCATGGCTAATGTCATTACTCTTAGCGAGATACAGAACCATGAAAAATATGACTTTATAAATACATATAAAAGCATAATTTTCAGTAATACAGACACGGACCCCAACCCAATTCTTTCCATCGATGACCATAAGTGTGAATACTACACACCGGAAGATTTTCACAACATAGTCTCCAAGAAAAACAAGTCCATCTCCCTATTTAACCTAAATTGTCAACTGTCAAAAATTGAAAAACCTTCTTTGTGATCTGCACCGCGATTCCAATTACTTTGATATTATAGGACTAACAGACATTTTTAATATTAAAGACAAAATCGGTTACGAACTAGAAGGTTAGCTCTGATGACGGTAGAGGGGGTGTGGGGGTGGGAATGTTCAATGCCGAAGACAATCCATACTAAGTGCGCCACGATCTGACCAATTTCATTCCACATGTATTTGAGTCTCTATTCATAGAAATAACTGCCAAAGAAAATGCATTATTGGTATCATATATAAGCCTAATACTGCACCTAAAGAAGACACTGATCTCTTCTTAACATCCCTTTCTCAACTTGAAATACGGGAAAAACATAAATAATGAAAACAAAAAAAGCTTATATATAATGGATGATTTCATTATTGATTTACTCAACTTTGGTAATCACCCCAAAACAAACTCGTTCATAGACTCTGTGTTCAGTGCCAGGCTCTCGCCTGTTATCACGAAACCGACTAGAGTTACCGACCATTCTGCAACATTGATTGACCATATCTTTTGCAACGACCTTAACCCTAAAATATCAGGAATTATTGTTGCAGACGTAAGCGAGCGTTTTGTCACATTCTGCACAGGCGTGACTAGCAAAAGACTTTAGCAGACTACCAACACTTTAAAAAGATCTTTTAACGCACGGAATATTAATACTTTTTGTCTAACTGCAATTTCTTACGTGTCTGTAATATGAATGACCTGGATGATGCATATAATACGTTTTTGAATTGCTTCAAAAGCGCCTTTGACTAAGCTTTCCCCAATAGAATTACTCCAGTTCCTAAACAATTTATAAAACGTGAACCCTAGATGACGAATGGTTTATTGAAATTGTCAATCAAGAAAAACAAACTTTTTACAAATGAATTGAAATTCCCTTCTACCCAGAATACACAGCGCTATAAAACCTTCTGTGCTACGTTTAATAGAGTTAAACGCGCATGCAAAAAGGAATACCATTCTCGGACTGTAGCAAAAAACAAACATAATATTAAAAAATAATGGGAAATTTTAAAAAAAGGCTATCAATAAATCGAGCGTCATTTCGCCTGTGTCGACTAGTTTTATAGAAAATAACAATGAACTAACTGATCCTAAACAAATTGCAGATGGTCTCAATAACCTTTTCGCCAACATTGGCCGGAATGTAAGTGCGCAAGTTCCTGGCTCACCCCAAAACTTCACAGATTATCTAAATCACAATAACACTCAATCCATGTTTATTTCGCCAACTACCACACAAGAAGTAACAACATGTGTCAAGAATTTAAACTCAAAATCTAAAAGGGCCTGTGATGATTTATCCACTAAGCTTCTGAAAGAAATAATTTTTTAAATTCCTGAACCTTCAACTCATATAATCAACTTGTCGTTTTTAATTGAGATAGTTCCACTGAAAATGAAATTGCCAGAGTAATCTCCATTTTCAAGATTGGAGATACCCAATTGTTTAACAATTACGGACCCATAAGCATTTTACCAGTTTCTTTAAAAGTTTTGGAAAATAATGCATATCACAATCTCAAAGTTTTTAGATGAAAACAATATCATCTACCAGTATCAATTCGGATTTAGAAAGGCCCACTTTACAGTGCACACAATGCTTCAACTTCTAAACAACGTTGCCGTAACGAACGATAAATCAACAAAAGACTGCACACTGGCAGCATTTTTGGACTTTTCTAAAGCGTTTGACACTATAGATCGCCACGTTTAGTTAAAGAAATTGGAATATTATGGCATTAGAGGTCATGCAAATTCCTGGTTCGAAAGTTATCTGAAAGGAAGAAATCAATGTGTATCGTTCGCAAACAAAAACTCCGACTTTTTACCCTTAACAACAGGCGTGTCACAAGGATCAATTCTTCCCCTGCTCTTTATACCATACAAAAATGACATAAGCCAATCGACACCACTTAACATATTGTCGTTTGCAGATGACACTACAGCCTTCGCTTCTGATAATAATCTAGATAATTTGACTGAAAAAGCAAACAACGAGCTAACTAACATAAGCAGATGGTGTTCTGCTAACAAGCTAGGACCCATTTCCACCAAAACAAAATTTCTTCTTCTTCATTCCCAAGTGATTTATATCAGATAGAGGACAGGATTATTTCAATAAACGATACTAATATTACATGCGTTGGCAACTCTGACCCTAACAACGAGACCGCTGTTAGGTTTCTAGGAGTTAACATGGATGAAAATTTGAACAACATATATCTGTTGTTTGCTAAAAAATGTCAAGAGTTATATACTGCATTAACAAAGCCAAAACTATACTTCCGAGGGATGCTCTAAACATATTATATTTTTCCTTGGTACATTGTAATATTCTTTACGGGATCCAAGTTTGGGGTCACTCACCTTCGGCGTCCAGAATCCTTAATTTGCAGAAAAGAGCAATACCCATAATAGATAACAACAAATACAATTCACATACCGACCACCTATTAAGAAAATTTAAAATTCTGAAATTCACAGATCTATACACACTTAACGCCCTTCTCTTTATGTACGACTGGTTCCATAATAGACTGCCCTTGAGTTTCGAAAGTACCTTCAAGCTTTATACAAATCCATCGGAATGGATACGAGACAATCGGGGAAGATATACATTCTCAAACATCGTACCCAGTTTTCAGCTAATCTCCCATTCCACTCTTTTCCATTGGTTCAAATCTCAATAGATCTGAATTTAAAAGAATTCTTACGAACAGGATGCTTCGAAATGACCGAAGTAATCGTCATGCTTGTAATTAATGTTCTGTTATCTCGCCGAGTGTTAAATTAAATTGAGACGCCTCAGTATTAGGTAACACGGTGGACCATGGTGCTGCCCGGGGTACTATATCTTCACAATGTACAGCTGGGCGGCACCAGGATGGACTGTGGATCCTTTTCGGTAGGACTCTCAATAGATAAAACTTGTCTTATTTTGGGTTTTTTTTTTCACTAGATGCTGCTGAATATTGGTCGGTCGCTTTCAGTGAATCAAAATGTAGGCGAAATCTGCAGTGAAGATTACATTTAGCCTTTATGTGGGGACGGCACGAAGACCGTCCTTGTGACTAAGCTGTCTCCCCCGCAGTATAATAGAGTTAATTTTGTTTAACACGTGTATACTATTATATTATTATGCTGCGAAATAAAGTATTCATTCATTCATTCATTCAGTTCTCAAGATTATGAATTTCTTCAACTGTACAATTATCCCATATATCAACATAATCAAATAATAGAAGAATGAAGTGGGTGTACAATCTAATTAACAATACCCGTGAGAATCTGTACTTCAGACTACGAAAACAATTTTTCGTCGGACTCATCTTACTAATAATTGAGTTTATATGGAGATCCCATGAGCCGTTGTTTTGGAAAATAATACCCAAGTGTTTATGGAGCTCAACTTCCTTAATTGGATTATTAAGTAAATATAAAGATTTTTTTTTTTGGAAAATTTTTACGGGTGATACTAAGCGCAACCTTTTTTTTTCTGGACTAAAAATTACATGTCACTCTTCTGTCCACTTTCCCAATTTGAAAAGATCATCATTCATAATCTGTGATGTCAAAAGTGGGATCTTCTATAATCATTGAAAGTGACCAGTGCTCAAAATAACTTTTTTTCTTTGAGTAGCAAAATGCTACGCATTTCCAAAAAATGAAGAGCATTTTGTAAAAATTACATAGCTATTTTTGTATACCAGAGTTATGTTATGCTGTTTTATATTGAATTCTTCTAAGTAGATAGAATAGTTTCATCTATTTCTGGGCATTTCCAAATGATCTGCAACACATAAAACATTTACCATGTTTTTTTTTAACTGAACTGCCTTTAAGGGTTGCATGGACTTGTATACTGTTATAAATGGCGTCTTGGTTGTTTAATAGAGTTCTCAAAATGGAAGTTGGGATTTTTAATTTGATGGGTTTGTAGTTATTTTTAATGGACATTTTATGCAAAATGTTGTAAAAACATGAAGTATTTAAACCAATAGAACTCATCTTACATATGAAGTTGCTAATGATGCTTGATGGAGAGTTAATCTGAGTTATGCCTGGAATGTTCCACAATCAGAAGTAAAGCATCAGTGAACTAGTTTTCAATTTTGTTTGCAAATTTTCATTTACATTTTGTGATACAAGATAATCAACTGCAGCCTAATAGGCTACAGTTGATTATCTTGTATCGCAAAATGCTATACATAATTTAACATTGTGTAGCTTTTTGCAAGTTTTGCATAGCAAGAAGCGACGCGACACCGCTTATTTTGAGCCCTGAAAGTGACGTGTCATCTACATTCAGCCTGATGTTCGATTGTATATTATTAACGAAAGTACAGATAATGAACGGCTTCGTTTTAACCGTTTACCCAACGAATCGGCTGTATCCGCCCCCGTAACATGCAAGTTCAGCAGTTGAAAAAATATTATTTTTCAAAAACTTTCAACAAAACCATATCATGTTACCCCTCGTTGGAACGAGCTCGTCGAGCTCGTTCAAACGAGGGGTCACATGATATGGTTTTGTTGACATTTTTTTGAAAATTAAAAAGAATTGTGTTTAAAATAATAACTTTTGATGTCGCTGCGTTGGGTAAAGGGTTAATCAGAAATAGCGGATCTCCAATGAATAGGGAATTCTTTTGAAATTTCAATACCGAGTTCTCTAACATCGATCCGAGACGAGGTTTACCGAGGCTAAGTTTACCAAGGCTCAGATCGATTTCAGTGAACAAGGTTCAGAACTTTCATATCAAATCCTCTCGAATTAGAGATTCTTTTTATCACGTAAAGTGTAATTTAGCCTTTTAACCCTTTACCTAACCTGAAAAGCAGACGACACTTTCAAAAATAATTCTTGAATAACTAATTTTTTTCATTTTTTGTCTCAAAAACATAGGTTATGACCCCTCGTTGGAACGAGCTCGACGAGCTCGTTCCAACGAGGGGTCATAACCTATGTTTTTGAGACAAAAAATGAAAAAAAATAATGAAAATTAATTGGCGACTTTTGAGAATAGCGCTGGCCGGTTTTGGCCGTTACGTTAGGTAAAGGGTTAACTAAAGTAACGACCAAATCTGACGAGCGCTGTTCACAAAAATCGCCAGCCAAATTCTATTATTTTTCTCAATTATTGACACCCAAAACATATGTTATGGCCCATCACTGGGACGAACTCGTTTCAAAGAGGGGCCATAAGGTATGTTTTCGAGGCAAGAAATGAAAATATTTAGTTCTTGAGAAAATGTTTGGTTTTTTTTAAATATCGTCTGCTTATGGCAGCGTAGAGACGCCACTGACCCACACGCAGTAGTATCTACAAGATACTAACTTGAAATTACAAGGTACTAAACCGTCATTTCAATATACTAACTTGTAATTACAGTTATTATCTTGTAAGTTTCAAGTTAACTAACTTTTACATTATTTACCAATTAATAGCTTGTAATTGCAGTTTAGTGTCTTGTCATGCGGTCATGTTGGGGTCCTCTTGTTTGTCTAGTACGGTATTATAGGGCGGCCTGTGTGTACCTGTTAGTCTAATGTTAGCCCTTCAGGGATCGTTTGGGCTGTCTACAGGGTCCGAATATGGGACCCTTTCCCAAAGGGAGTTTAAGCATGATTTTTCCCAATTCAAACCACAAATTTCCCAATCTCACTCCTCATTAAAATTCTTCTTTTATCTCTTGAAGCCCTTACTTTGACTTTTTACTGCAACTGAGCAGGTGCCTGAACGGACAGGTTTTAGATACATTTGTAAGTTACAACTCAAGAACTTTATCAGTCGTTTCTAGGCAAGACTTGCCTGCCTATAGACACCGAAGCCATGTAAATTCATTTTCGTGGCTGGCTGAAGGAATATATGGCTGGCTAGCCAGCTCAGCTGGCTAAGTTTTAATTTTACGGCTGGCGGCTCATGGCGACTCAGCTGACTGAGAGGTGTAAAACACGGCTATCCCAGATTGGTGGAATGAAACAAAACTAAAAGGCACTAGAAAGGCAGATGTATAAATCTTACGAAGGTAGACTAATTGGAATTAGGGCAAGGGAATCGACATATGGAGACATTTTTCTAACGTTTAATCATTTTACTTAACGTAACCGTCAAAACCGGCCAGTGCGAAGCTTTTTTTGAAAATATTTTCATTTTTGCTTCCAAAACATGGGTTATGACCCATCATTGGAACGAGCGCGTCGCGCTCGTTCCAATGAGGGTCATAACCCATGTTTTGGAAGCAAAAAATGAAAATTGTTAGTTACAGGAGAATTTTTTTACGAGTGTCGTCTGCTACTGGCGTTAGGTGAAGAATTAATTATGAAATTTTGACAATTTACACGAAATTTTGCGCCGGTGTTACAGGAATGGAAGTCCGTAGGAACGTTAGTCCCTCTGGACTATTATTCCGCGGAATTATAGTCCTAGGTCTAACATTTCTAGGAATAGTAGTCCGGTGGACTATTATTCCTAGAAATGTTAGACCTAAGACTATAATTCCGCGGAATAATAGTCCAGAGGGACTAAATTTTCCTACGGACTTCCATTCCTGTAACACCGGCGCAAAATTTCGTGGCGGTTGATTTATAATACGAGTGGCTGACGAAAAATGTGGCTGGCGGTGGCTTACGAAAAATATGGCTGGCGGCGGCGGCTCATGGCGGCGGCTTCTGGGTCTAATAGGCAGCCAAGTCTTGCCTAGACCCAACTGCTAAGTGTAGCAAATACAACAGTTTATAACAGAGGTTACAAAGACTGGTTATTATTTCACGTGACTGTTTGTAAAAAATTACTACATGTACTATACATGCAGTAGCTTCTGTATTAATGTTCTCAGCTCAATATGAAGGTAACATTTCATATTCTTGGTGTGTTTCTTCTTTCAAACAAATTCCCAATTGGAGCTTTCATGACAGGAATTTTTCCAATTGCATGGACCACGGACCCTTTCCCAAAGTTACTAATTTGTAATTACAAGTTAACTAACTTGAAATTCCAAGACAATAATTGTGCTTACGAGACAGTATCATTTATTTATTTATTGGTGTTTAAGGTCACATATTTCTGCACAATGGCTAACCATGACCGTGACAGTTTTACGGGTGGAGGAAGCCGGAGTACCCGTAAAGAACCACCGAGCAACGGCGACCAGCTGTAAGCTCCCCAACATACCAACTCCACACAAGCAGGGTTAGCATTGGTTGAAGACAGGTGCACCATCGACGTGCAGAACGCCTTAGTACACAGCGCCACCGTGCCCCCGCGTGGGCAATGGGGGTGAAGTGTCTTGCCCAAGGACGCAACGCGGTTGCCGCAGGTGGGATTCGAACCGAGGACCTCTCGGCTTGCAGCCTGCACCTCTACCAACTGAGCCACCATGCCCCCTTACAAAACAGTAACTTGTACTTATAAGTTAGTATCTTGTAATTACAATCTAGTACTAGTGCGAGTGTGGGGATCGGTTGGTGGCACGCACGTTCAACACGCACTGGACCTGTCTCTGAGCAGCCCGGGGGGGGGGGGGGGGGGGGTTGAAAATGTCGTTTCCTTGATTCTCAGATCTTGATGTATGCAGCGGAAGGTGTTAATCCTCATTCCTTTTCCCAATGTAACGGTCAAAACCGGCCAGCGCTATTCATAAAAATCACCAATTAATTTTCTTTTTTTTTCTCATTTTTTGTCTCGAAAACATAGGTTATGACCCTCTTTGGAACGAGCTCGTCGAGCTCGTTCCAATGAGGAGTCATAACCTATGTTTTTGAGACAAAACATGAAAAAAATTAGTTATTCAAAAATTTTGTTTGCAAGTGTCGACTGCTTTTCATGTTAGGTAAAGGGTTAATGCATCAGATTAACTTTTACGTTTTTAAGAAACTAAGTTAGTATTTAAATCTTTGTGGCATGCGCTGTTCGGGATATCAAGATGCACCCAGTTACATTTTTCCAAAAGCATCCGGCTAATTTTTCCTAAGCCAACATGTCACTTCTGTCTTTGATAGCATTTTAACCCCACCCATCCCTCTCTATATCTTATCATTTTTTACGTTAATTACTACCTAAAACAAAAGCATGCAGCTGTATATTACTTAACTGTGTTTCTACACTATTTTTGGCTGCCAGTGCAGGCAACCGACAATGATGCAAAACATTTCCAAGACAAATGAAGCCTATCGGTTCAGTTCTCGATGAAGAATGCCAACTAAAAGTTAAAGTTTTGGTCTCTACGGAGACATAAGGGTTAAAAGTGTGTTTGGAGATTGGAGCACCGATTAATTCAATTAACAGGAGCTTACTCTTCACCCTATATGCAATTAACAGGTCAAATTTGTACTGAAAGTATAGTAAATGGTTTCGTACTTATAGGAAGTTATATTCCATTAACAGGGTTATTCTATTAAGGTTCCAGTTAAATGGGCCCCATTCTATCTGCAAATGTATAAATATCCGTAAGACACATCTTTTCGGTGTGTATTGATGTTACAGAGCGGACCGAAAAGTACCGGTCCGGTATCCGTCCAGGGCTGGGCTGTGGACCGGATCGGACCACCCCGGCTGTACCGCTACACCAAATGAGGCAAACCGGACTGAGGGGGGGGGGGGGGGGGAGGGGGGTTCGAGGCGATCCAAAGGGGCATTGTAATGCGCCAAATTATCGCTAGTGCGGGACACAACACTCATTTTTGAATTTTACCTTCCAACTTAACCAGCAAAATAACTAGGTAACGAGTTCTACGAACACCTCACAGTCCGAGATCCACGTCGTTCCAGATAGGATACGCGTGACCATTACGATTGAAGGCATACGTAATACAATATAGCGTCCATTCAGTGCAACAAGGCGCCAACTGCAATTCTTAACCATTTACCTAACATGAAAAGCAGACGACACTTGCAAAAGAAAATAATAACTAATTTTTTTCATTTTTTTTGTCTCAAAAACATAGGTTATGACCCCTCATTGGAAGGAGCTCCTTCCAATGAGGGGTCATAACCTATGTTTTTGAGACAAAAAATGAAAAAAATAATGAAAAGTAATTGGCGATTTTTGTGAATAGAGCTGGCCGGTTTTGGTTTGTTACGTTGGGTAAAGGGTTAAAGCCAGGAATTTTTTGGAGTTCTACAGGGGCCGAATATAGAACTCTCTCCCAATAGTATTTTGGTATGGTTTTTCCCAATTTCCAACCCCAAATTTCCCAATCTCAGTCCCCACTCAAACAAAACTTCAATACGCAATTGGTGACTTGAACTGGGTAGTCATAAGGCCCCAGAAAACCAATGGTTTTCTGTGGCTTTATGACCACTCAGTTCAGGACACCATGCAATTGTGCACAAAATTCAAATTGCTTACCTAACTAAGCTCAGTAAGAGTCTAATTCTAATGGTTCTTCTTTAATAATATCAGTACTGTTTAAAAGAGAAAATGGAGTGAACATAATTTCATGTGACTGTTATAAAACTTACTTGTTGTATATATGCAGTTGCTCAGGTATCGGTCTTAACTCTTTACCCAACGCAGACGATATCAAAATTTATTATTTTAAATATCATTTTTTGAAATTTTTCAAAAAATTTCAACAAAACCATATCATGTGACCCCTCGTTGGAACGAGCTCGACGAGCTCGTTCCAACGAGGGGTCACATGATATGGTTTTGTTGAAATTTTTTGAAAAATAATGTTTTTTCAACTGCTGAATTTGCATATTACGCGGGCGGATGCGGCCGATTCGTTGGGTAAAGGGTTTTAATGTTTTCTGTTCAAATTGAATGTACAATTTCTTATTCTCCGTTTGTTTCTCCCCCTCCTAAACAAATTCTCCATTGAAGCTCCAGCGATGCAAATTTTCCAATGGCATGGGCCCCATGCCCTTTCCCAAAGAGGGCTGAAGAATCCCCGTTAAAGCACTCAATGTCATAACGAGAAGGTATAAAATTCGCTTGTTAGAAAGACATTATGTCTGTTCATGAATTTTGCTGTCAGTTCACATCCCACAACCGAATACATAGGCTGAAGGTTAAACAACTAAAAAATGGACCGGTTTTGGGGAAAACCGGACCGCATACTCGGTTACCGGACCTTATCCGACCCCTATGTTTTGTATCAGACAACCATTTTTGGCATGCCAGAATAGGGTACTATGGTTCAAATTTGTATGACCGACTGTGTGTATAACACAAGTGCCAGATCAAGTTCTGTCTGTTCAGAAAATACATGAATACCAACAAGGTAGGATTGGTATCGTTGACTCAGACCTGACGAAAATATCCCGACCGGAAAAATTATTTCCTACCTACCCTACAGGACAGCCGTCGTGAACTGGTTGTTATCCACGCGAGGACAGTGATTTTCACGCATGTGTTTACCCGGTAATAAAACTCATCATCAGCAAAATTATAATTAATGATTATTGCGTCCGTGAAAATATTGCCCACTCGTGTAAAGTGACCAGTCCACGTCGGTCGTTCTAAACCCCTCCCCCATTACGACGCCCCAATGCCAATCGAACGAATTTTCCACGTTTACTTTGGGAAAGTGTATATATTGTCTATGAGAATAGTTCATGATTAGTTTTAAAACTTTTGATAGGCAAAAATATTGGAAATTGTTCAGTACGTCTCAGCCAATCAAACAATGTCACGTGATATGTAACTATACAAGAGGACTGCATGTTTATTGGAACATTTGCACGCTCTCAAAGTTTTAACTCACTGTGTAACTATGAAGCATGTCTATGCAAAAAAGATGGGGATGGGGTGTTCCCACCCGGTTTCCCTCTCAAGTTTCACCGCTTATAATTTATATGTGGGCTAATGTTTACACAGTCCTACCTGGTGTGGTTGTAGTTTCGAATGATATTGTTGTTGCATCTGAAAACAGAAAACAGTGCTATCAAAATAAATGAATCAGATAAAACGTAAAACGGTTGCGTACGATTAGCCTACACTGCTATACAGAACTTCAAAATTGAAAATCATACATTTTATGTAATTCTTCTGTACTATTGAACTGTAGCTTATGACATGGGTGTAATCACGGGGGAGGGAAAGCGAGGGGCGGGGGGTTGTACTTGTATTTTGTTTTGGTATATATCTAAGCTGATGTTTACTTTCTTAGCATACAATTATAGTACCATTACTGTGATTCAAACTGTTGATTAACCCTTTACCTAACCCGAAAGCAGACGACATCTGCAAAAAAAAAATTATTGAATAACTATTTCTTTTCAGTTTTTTGTCTCAAAAACATAGGTTATGAACCCTCATTGGAACGAGCTCGACGAGCTCGTTCAAATGAGGGGTCATAACCTATGTTTTTGAGACACAAAATGAAAAAATAATGAAAATTAATTGGCGATTTTTGATAATAGCGCTGCTCGGTTTTGTCCGTTACGTTGGGTAAAGGGTTAAAAGTAATAAGCAATATTTTCTCTTATAAATGATCCTGTTGTCTTATAACAGCAACTGTGTTAAAAATCAACTCAAGTCAACTGAGTTGAGTGAATATGAACCCAGTTGGGTTCATATTCACTCAACCCAATTGATTTGGGATAATTTTTAACCCAACTGATTTTAGAGTGTATTAACCAATTTGTGAAGCTGAATAAATGTGAACGAACATTGATTAGTGTTTTAGTTCCCGCCACATTTATACAAGGAGGCATTAAGTGTTACCCATATCCCCCTGTCCTTCCCTTCATATTCCATACTTGAGTCTTCGTACATCCCACATAACAACTTTAGGCTTTAGCAGAATATTTAGAAATTTCACAATACTTAATGGCCATTATAGCCCAAAGATTCGGTTCGATTTTCAGAATATTTGTCCGTGTAGGTTCAGTGTTGTCGGCTTTGGTTTGAGGGGATTTATTGTCTGATCATAAAATAGCTGCCAAGTCTTAATCAATCGTCCACAGGAACTCAAAGTTACCATGCGGTGATTAAAAAAAAAACACATCAAAGTTCTCCCACAATCAAACTCTGGAATTATATGCGCCAGAAATACGAAAATCGAATCTGTTATTATTGTTTTTAATATGAGAAAAGTTTTCAAATTTCAAATCACTGCCAAAAGAGAAGTTAAATATCACGTATAAACAATCAAACTAAGCCTATAACACTGAAACTAAATACACAAAAATCTATAGCTATTCCAGGGGATGGGGGTGAGTGGTGGGTAATAAAACATTTGCAGGAACCTATGCCGTGGACCGTGGTGGGTGGGTGTTCAAAAAAGGCAGATGGAAGTTTTTTTCACCACCGTGTCAGTTTTTCACTACATGCTTTACAACCGGAAAATCAAAGTTATTCTTCTTCCCAAGATCATAAAATAGATGCAATTGCATGTAATATATGATACTAGAAGAGAATTTATTATTATTATTATTATTATTATTATTATTATTATTATTATTATTATTATTATTATTATTATTATTATTATTATCAGGGTTTAAAAACACATTAACAGCCAGGGTCATATCATGTCGGTGACGGTTTTACGGGTAGAGGAAGCCGGAGTACTTGGAGAGAACCACCGAGCAACGACGAGCAGCTGTCAGCTCTCCAACATCGTAACTCTGAACTCTGCACCGCGGCACAGACAGGCAACTCTGCACCACGGCACAGGCAGGGTTAGATTGGTTGAAGACATGCGTACCTTCGACGTGCAATACCTCTTAGTACACAGCGTCATCGTGCCCACATGTAGGCAATCGGGGTTAAATGCCTTGCCTAAGGACACAATGCGGGAGCGCGAATCAGTCGCTGAAATGGTCACCCATCCAACTACTAACCGCGCTCGATGTTGCTTAATTTCGGTGATCTGACGCGAACCGGTTACCGCGAAGCCATCGCGCCCCAGAAGAGAATAAGTCAAACTGATTGTCATTTGCACCCGTCAAGTTGTACTTGGAGCAAGAACTTAACATCCAATCTGCTTGAGGCTCTGCAGAAGGTACCCGTGGAAACAATTCTGATATACGCTCGAATTAGCCGGTAGTAAAATTTATTTTAACCCTTTACCTAATATGAAAAGCAGACGACACTTGCAAAAAAAAATAATCTTGAATAACTAATTTTTTCATTTTTTGTCTCAAAAACATAGGTTATGACCCCTCATTGGAACGAGCTCGACGAGCTCGTTCCAACGAGGGGTCATAACTTATGTTTTGGAGACAAAAATGAAAAAAATAATGAAAATTAAACGGCGATTTTTGAGAATAGCGCTGGTCGGTTTTTGGCCGTTACGTTGGGTAAAGGGTTAAAGAAAAAAGTCAACGAGAATTAACACAAAGAACACCAAATGATATTTGAAAACATAAAATAATATATGTTCCGATAAAAGTAAAATCCTCGCCCTCTGATTGGATGAGAGCAGTCGTAGATTCTTTCATGTTTACGGCTCCAGTAGCAAATATTACTGTCTGATGTCACTGCACGAAATATTTGAAATGACGTTGTCCGTTACGTAATTGCTTCATCAACGGAGTGACTAGCAAGCGGCATCATTTTTCTAGATGTTTCACACATGCAGCAGGCGGTGTTCCGGATAAAGTGTTGTTTAAATTACAAACCGATTTACGATTTGAACTAAGATTGAATGAGTTGATTTGATTCATTGATTATCTATCCAGTGCTGTCGTGGGTGCACGAGAGGTTTATTTACTAAACCCGTGATCGTTAAAAACTGCCTTGCAGAAGCCAACTTTTAACGATCACAAGTTTAGTAAACAAGCCTCTCGTGTTTCGCAATGTAGGTTTGGGGGCTATGGGTAGTGTCTTATTGGAACATATTTAGTTATTAATTAATTGGTGCTCAAGGTCACATACTTATGCACAATGGCTAATCGTGACCATGACAGTGGAGAAAGCCGGAGTACCCGGAGAGAACCACCGAGCATCGACGAGCAACTGTCAGCTCTTCAACATTCTAAGTCTGTTCAAGCTCCGCTCAAGCAGGGTTACATGTGCACCATCGGCGTGCTGTACGCCTTAGTACACGGCGTCATCGTGCCCCCATGTAGGCAACCGAGATAAAGTGCCTTGTCCTAGGACACAACGCGGGTCGTCCAGGACGGGAATCGAACTCGGGACCTCTAGCATAGAAGTCCAACAGACTACCACTGAGCCACTGGGCTCCCATTAGAACATATATGTTATTGTGATGAGATGACGGTAACATGGCCTGATGTATGCGGCTCGGAACATAAGCTCCGAGCCGCAAACCTCAGACCATGTTACCATCAATTCATCACATTAACCCTTTACCTAACATGAAAAGCAGACGACACTTGCAAAAAAAATTCTTGAATAACTAATTTTTTTCATTTTTTGTCTCAAAAACATAGGTTATGACCCCTCGTTGGAACGAGCTCGACGAGCTCGTTCCAGAGAGGGGTCATAACCTATGTTTTTGAGACAAAAAATGAAAATATTTTGAAAATTAATTGGCGATTTTTGAGAATAGCGCTGGCCGGTTTTGGCCGTTACGTTGGGTAAAGGGTTAATTTATAATATGAACTGTAGTTAGATATAGAAGTGACAAATAACACTGAATAGTCAGGAACAACATACTATAATAATCTGAGCTAGAAGATTCTCAAAAATAACATTATTCAGCTATTGCATTGTTCCTGATTATTCCAAGGTTATCAGAGGTTATCGCAGGGAATCAGCAACCCATTGTATATCGAGGCCGAAAGCTGAGGTAAATATCAACCTCTGAGAGACCCTAATGTCAACTTTTGAACAATGTAACGAGTGTTTGATTATACGCCTGATGACAAATAATATAACGAATAATTACATATAACGAAACATTATAGAATTATTGCAATGTTCACAGGTTGACATTGTGAATTATTATATACTTTATAAATAACCAAATTTCTATCGGCTGGATCTTACGCACGTGACTGGTAGTAAAAAATTTATGTACACCGGTTTTCCAGTGAATATGAACTTTCTAAATATAGCTTTTGGAAATCCCCTCTCCAGTTCTTTTCCAATCGACATAATCTCCATAACATTGTTAATTTCCATGTTATTCTGCAGATGATAACTATTTTATTGTTAAATAAAAGTATTCCTGGTTGATACAATTAAACTTTTAATTGATAAATAGAACTTTATTTTTTTGAGGATGGCGAATATAATAAAACAGTTATGGATTTTTGTGGTGTCAAATATTAATAGTTACACAGTGTTTCAGCAGGGTGTACGGGACTGTACTACCCTTCTAAGATCAATCATTCCTGAGGCTGAAGGAGTTTCAGCAGGGTGTTGGAGACTGCACTACCCTCCTGAGATCCATATTTCTTGAGACTGAAAGCCGACGGAAATACGAATCTTAGAAGGATAGTACAGTCCCGTACACCTTGCTGAAACGCCGTGTGAGAATTTATAACCCTGACCCTTCAGTGTGTCGAATTTTGTTTTATTATATACTACTGAAAGTTTGCTAAGCACCAAATATTTAACACATCATTGTGATATTTGCTTGTGAAACATTTGCTATATATTTGGTGGATATGATTGAGGAATGTATTGAGATGGTCCCCAGTGTTTTCATTAGCTCTCTTGACAGACAGACTTTTCGTGACAGTCATGGAAAGCATGTACCCCTAATTTTCATGATGTTTTCGTGTACTGTCTACATGTACATGACATGTGTAGGGTATTCAGTCTTCATTTCAACACATACCCTTGTGATTTAATGATTGAATATGGCAAATGCAAATGTAAGCAGACATTTGTCTGAAGCAGAAATGTGGCGGGCTATAGGGATGGTGGAGCAAGGGGCTACCCATCGTCAGGACGGTGAAGCCCTTGGTGTGCACCATACCGTGATCACCAGAGCCTGGGCAAGATTTCAGCAGGATGGCACACCAGTAAAACGGCATGGTGGTGGCAGAGACAGGGCAACATCTGCAGCTGAAGACTGGTTTTTGATCATTCAGGCCCGTGGGAACCGCTTTGCCACAGCAACCCAGCTTCGCAGTGACCTTCAGAATGCATCCGGGGTAAATGTTTCGACGCAGGCTCTCCGGGCCAGGTTGCATGGATGTGGTCTCCGATCGAGAAGACCGTGTATTCGCATTCCGCTGCCCCAGAACCACCGCCAGGCACGATATGAATGGGCCATGGACCACGTTGGATGGACCAGAGAAGAATGGCGACCTGTCCGTTTTACAGATAAGTCAAGGTACAGCCTAGACGACACAGATAGGCGTTCTAGGGTATGGAGGAGACCAGGAGAGCGATTCCATGCAGCCAACAGTGTTGAGCATGACCGCTATGGTGGAGGGTCAATCATGATCTGGAGTGGCATCAGCGGGGATGGACGTACAGAGCTCTGTGTCCTTGAATGCGGTACATTGACTGCACAGCGGTATATTGATGAAATCCTGGATGTCCACGTCAGATTGTATGCAGATGCAGTGGGTGATAGATTCATTCTGATGGACGATAATGCGCGTCCTCATGTTGCCCATGCTGTCGGGGAGTACTGACAGAGGGGGGGGGGGGGGATTGAGCGTATGGACTGGCCAGCAAGTTCCCCTGACCTCAGTCCAATCGAACATGTCTGGAATGAGTTGCAGCTTGCAATTTCAGCCCGTCTAGTCCAGACAAGAAGTGTCCAGGAGCTTGGTGTCATTCTGGTCCAAGAATGGAACAACATCCCACAAAGGACCACCGGGAACCTGATTGGGAGCATGATAAGGCGTTGACAAGCTGTAATTAACAGTAATGGGTCTCATACTCGATATTGAACCCATACCAGTTCGCTCCGTCAACTTTCTGGCAAACTGAAAAATTTCCTCTTTTACCAATAATATCCATTTTCCATGGTTATCGTATTCAAAAGCTAAAAAATAATAAAAATAATGTCAAACACAAATAAAATCTTAATTTCTGTACTTAAATCATTAAAGATATAACTAAATAAAAAATATATACCCTTTTCAACTAAAACGTAAAAAGGTAGTTGGATATACTTGGTGCTTAGCAAACTTTGAGTAGTGTATAATCCACAAACGGCATTCCAGTTAAAAAAACCTTGATAACCAAGAAAGAACACGTTTTTTATTATTCAACAAGAAAGCTAAAACTTCGGAAAGGTATAGTTGAAACCTAAAAGAATTTTAAAATGTTAACCTGTAAACTTTTTATTATTTTATTAACATCTCTTTCTGGGAATGACAAGCAAAGCGTTTAAGATACATTTTGACAAGCAGACGAAAGAATTTTATTTGATTTTGAGTTATTTCCCTTTCATTAAACCCAAACATTTGTGAGATTTCAGCTCAAGGACATTAGGAAATGATGCGTCGTTATTATTGTGGGACATAAGTTGATTATTAGTGTTTTATTTGATAGAGTGGTGCATTCTAGCTCTCAGAGAATGGGGACACTATATTCACACTTGTACAAGAGCTTTAACCCTTTACCCAACAAATCGCCCGCATCCGCCCGCGTAATATGCAAATTCAGCAGTTGAAAAAATATTATTTTTCAAGAAATTTAAAAAAAAACATATCATGTGACCCCTCTTTGGAACGAGCTCGTCGAGCTCGTTCCAAAGAGGGGCCACATGATATGGAAAAAATGATATTTAAAATAATAAATTTTGATATCGTCTGCGTTGGGTAAAGGGTTAATAAGTTTCACGGAAGAGACAGATCATATAAGAATCCTCAGCGATCTGCAATGTAGAAACACAACAACAGAATCCCTCTTCTCGACAGTTAAATCAGACGTTGAGGGAATGTACACGTTTTATTTCAAGTGTTAGGAATATTCGCATGAAACAATATTGTTCGCATTTTGTTTGTAAGTCTGAAAGTTTATCATTTCTGACGAAAATGTTTGAGGCGATGGGTAAAAGGGAAATCGGCGAAGTTTACAATAGAATGTCTGTACACCCCGTTTAGATGTCACGTGATGTTCTCATACACCCAGTTGAACTTCGTACACCCCGTTGAAGTTAAATGTACCGCACTGGATGCATTGGTTTACTGACCAATCAAGAAGCCTGTAATAAGCTGTGATATGCACCGAAAGAAATATATTGACCTTCGATAACGCCTCGGTCAATATAAGTTTTTTAGGTTCATATCACATCATATTCACCACCACAAAAGTCCATAATTGTATATTATCAACCCTCGGAAGCTTATGTGTACTGAGGTCGTGTGCTTACTTGGCTCTGGACGTGACAATGTGGTTGGCTAGAACAACTAAAGACACTAAGATACCAGAATCTGCGAAGGCCAAAAAAAAAAAAAAAAAAGATGCTATGACCTCTGTGGACGTAAACATGGCATGTGATAGGGTTTGGAGGGAGGGTATGTGGCCAAAGCTTGAGGCCTTGTGCCTGGGAGGGAAGTTTGTTGGAATTCTGAAAGCATTATAAAAGATGTACAAAGTGAACCTAGCTTGGTTAACACAACAACAAAACATGTGCCTATGAGGATATGCATCAGGCAGGGGTGTGTCAATTCTTTCTGCATTGTACATCGAAGATTTGGGAGATAAACTTCTGCATTGCGACAAGGGGGTAGCAGTTGGGGGTCCGAAGATCCCAAGGCTAATTTTCGCAGATGATGTGGTACTAGTGTCAGAAAGCGAAGGAGAAAATGCTAGCAATTGTTGGGATATATGTGAACAAATATAGACTTGAACCAAATGAAAGCAAAAGCCAAGTTTTACCTGTGTGTCGTAGAGTGGAACCTACTCGAAAGTGGAGAGGGGGGAGCTTTGTATTCGGGAAGGTAGCCGCATACTTCTTAGTGTAGTAGAGCCATACGATTATGAGAATTTAGGGGTGAATATAAACATTACGGGAAGAGGCCTCTTCCGAAACCACACGAACGAATAAACTAACTGTGAAGGGAAGGCGAATCCTTAAACAAATTAAACTGATAGGGAGAAACAGCTTCAATAAGGTTTTCGTGGGGGAAACAGTCTGGTAAATGGTGGGTGTACCAAGTATAATATATGGTACCGGAATGATACCTCTAAACCAAATGACTTTAAAGAGCTTGGAAACTCTGCACAACGATGCAGGCCGATGGATAACTGGGTCGAGTAATGCCGCAGCACTAGAAGCAAAAAGGGGTGAGATTGGGTGGACGAGGATTAAGAACAGGATAGACTTGACCCTTTACCCAACGAATCGCTCGCATCCGCCCACGTTATATGCAAATTCAGCAGTTGAAAAAATATTATTTTTCAAAAAATTTCAACAAAATCATATCATGTGACCCTCGTTGGAACGAGCTCGCCGAGCTCGTTCCAACGAGGGGTCACGTGATATGGTTTTGTTGAAATTTTTTGAAAAATTAAAAAAAATGATATTTAAAATAATAAATTTTTATATCATCTGCGTTGGGTAAAGGGTTAATGGAACTCTGCTATTTTAACTAGTTGTAAGTCTCCCAGGCAACAGATGGTGTAAATTAATGTTCCAGAATATTGAGAATTCAAACATAAAGACAAGGTAGATAGACCAAGTGACAGAGTTAATAGAGAACTATTCAATGGGGATCTCGGACTTGTGGGCACAAACCATGGTAAAAAGATCGTCAGAGAAAGAGTCGTGGAGGCTTGTAACCTGAACTGGCAAGAGCGGGTCAAAGCAAAGATATCTTTGGTTGGCCTGCGTGATAAAGAGAAGCCATGTTTAGAAGAGTACCTTGATGGCACCTTTGGGGGGGGGGGGGGGGCACTGTTGTCCAAGCTGAGATGGCGGTCCCTGGAGCTTAGGGGAAAACTTAGGAAAGACAATGGAAATGAGTATCAAATGTCCAAGGTCTTTGGGTGGCCAGCGTCACAAAGAGAAGCCATGTTTTGATGGGTACATTGATGGCACGTTTGTGGAAGGGGGAAGGGTCACTGTTGTTCAAGATGAGGTCACGTTCGCTAGAGCTAGGGGAAAAAATGAAGAGGAATGCCAAATGTGTAATCTAGTGGAGATCCTGGAACACTTTCTATTAGAATGTCCAAAATACCAGTCTAACAGAATAAGATTCGTCGGGATTATGATGGAGAAGTGGGATGGGAGAATGAAGGGTATGTGGTTAGTGGGTGACACAAAGGAGAAGGTTATTATTCTTATCGGAGAGATTGGGAAGAATGGGGCACGGGATGTCTTCAAGCAGTTCGTCTCCGAGTGTTGGGAGGAGGGAAGAGGCGTGAGGATAAGGAGGCATTTGGAAGAAAAGAGCTAAACAAGGTCTTCTCGACAAATCGGCGGCCGGCCAAAGTGTTAATATTATTATATCACCATCACCAGTGATTCGGACTAATGGAGGAAAGTACACACAGATACATAATGATTATCTGTTTCATTTACAAATTTAACCCCATTTACTGCCACACCCACTTTAGCCATATATGGAGGAGCTCTATGTACACATGTGTGCGAGAAAGTTTAATAAAGGTTATCACAAACTTGAAACACTGTCACATGATTAACCCTTTACCTAACGTAACGGCAAAAACCAGCCAGCGCTATTCTCAAAAATCGCCAATTAATTTTCATTATTTTTTTCATTTTTTGTCTCAAAAACACAGGTTATGACCCCTCATTGGAACGAGCTCGTCGAGCTCGTTCCAACGAGGGGTCATAACCTATGTTTTTGAGACAAAAAATGAAAAAAATGAGTTATTCAAGAATTATTTTTGCAAGTGTCGTCTGCTTTTCAGGTTAGGTAAAGGGTCAAGTGTTAGAAAGGGCTCTCTGGTAGGTTTGATCTACGCATACCGGAACATATATATAATCAGCATAAAATAGGTAACAATAGTCGCTTTCAGCAGCGTAAGTGTTAAACTAAACTTTCACCGACATTAATAATTGTTAACTCCAAGCTGAGACCCCATGCATTATGTAGGCTCAGTGTGACGATGGAAAGTTCCGTTACAACAACAGAAAATTATTATTAATTTATAAATCTGTAGCATTATGCTCTGTATAGCTCGTAAATGCACTTTATTACTTTCCAAAGTGTGATTTACTGGGATTTCCGAGTTCGATTATAAACGTTAACTTCACAAGTGAATTATGCAATCAACAATTGGGTCATGTATCCCTGCGCGCAAACGAAGACACTTTGCCGTGGGTGTAATGGGGATTTCGTTGTTTTTGTTTTTTTTAACCCTTTACCTAACATGAAAAGCAGATGACACTTGCAAAAAATATTCTTGAATAACTATTATTTTCATTTTTTGTCTCAAAAACATAGATTATGACCCCTTATTGGAACGAGCTCGTTCCAATGAGGGGTCATAACCTATGTTTTAGAGACAAAATATGAAAAAATAAGGAAAATTAATTGGCGATTTTTGAGAATATCGCTGGCCGTTTTTGGCTGTTACTTTAGGTAAAGGGCTAAATAATATAATTATCGTTGATAATGAAATGTAATAAACAGAGTGATCGCTTGACTGGACTGGTTACGTGAAATAATTCATTCGAGGCGAGGGAATATATTGTAAAACACTCGTGCGCATTCGCGCACTCGCGTTTGTACAACGTCCCTCACCTCTCATGAATTATGTCACGTAACCAGTCCAGTCAAGCGATTACTCTCTATTTATAAATCTGTAGCATTTTGTTCTGTATATGCACTGTCATTTGAGATGTTTCACCACCTGTTAAGACTTCATCTAGTATGTGGCATGGCGACCCTAGGCGTCTTTGGTAAGAGTGACAGATTCCCCACCACTGATGCCTTCCACTGCCTTGGGTCGCCATGCTGTATTCTCCATCCTATAATCCAACCACAGGATTGGAGTTTATTAAAATAGAGAGATGTGAAGCGTGTGTGAGTAGAAGGTGGGTGGGTGGGGGTTTGGGGGTAAATGGGAGTCAAAGTCTATGTTTAGGGGCAAATGCCCCCATCCATCACGCCACCATACAACAGAGTCGCCACAGAGTGTAATTTAACCCCAGATTCGCACTCGGCATGTTATTCCAGTGATCATGATGTGTTCCAAGTTCATCAAGCCCCAAATCCACAATATAAAAGCAATGGCGAATGAAAATAGTAGTCGTCCCCAGATACTGTACAGAGCAAATTAAGCGTAGATTATACCTGCATTCCTAAAAATTAGGATAACCGTAGCTGCCCACAGCCATACTCTGCAGACCATCGTGGCTCCTCGGTTGGAACCAACTAGTTGAATCCTGAAAAATAAAACAAGAACAAAAGTGAACAAATTTGTTGGGTACTAGCAATATTAAGCAAAGCAAAACGTTAGGATAACCGTAGCTATCCACATCCATATATTGCAAAACATCGTGGCTCCTAAGTTGGGACCAAAAAGTTGAATCCTGAAAAATAAATCCTGAACAAAAGTGAACAAATCTGTTTGGTGACTGCAATATTTGACTGTGCTTAGCTGTCTGGTTTTAATGACCCTTCATCTAACAAACCGGTCATATCCACGCATAGTCCTCGTGTAAAAATGATAATATTAGGCTACTCTAAGTAGTTGAGTATCCAGGAATTATGACGAGACGAGGCGAATCGCCCGCATCCGCCCGCGTAATATGCAAATTCAGCAGCTGAAAAAATATTATTTTTCGAAAAATTTCATCAAAACCATATCATGTGACCCCTCTTTGGAACGAGCTCGTGGTGCTCGTTCCAAAGAGGGGTCACATGATATGGTTTTGTTGAAATTTTTTTAAAAGTTTTTTTAAAATGATATTTAAAATAATAAATTTTGATATCGTCTGCGTTGGGTAAGGGGTTAAGAGTCCAACTCAAATCGCATTGGGACGCAGTTCCACCAAAGTTCCTGGGAGATGGTTGGTTATGCATCCCTTATGAAAACGTAGCAATGTGCACCGCGATATGGACCCCCCCCCCCGATGAACTGCTGGTGCCTACATTTATTTATTTATTTATTTATTTATTTATTTATTTATTTATTTATTTATTTATTTATTTATTTATTTATTGGCGCTTAACGCAATTGTTATAACTCCCAGCATACTAACTTTGCACAAACAGGGTTAGCATTAGTTGAAGACATGTGCATCATCGACTTGCAGTGCGTAGTACACAGCGCCACCGTGCCCCTCCCTCGCTGGCAATTGGAAGTAAGTGCCTTGCTCGCCAGGTCATGGACCTTTCTGTATGAAGTCCAATGCCCTTACCACTGAGCCATCGCGCTCCCAGATAACAAGCAGGGTCAGCATTAGTTGAAGGAAGGAATGTGCACCATCGACACATACAGTACAAAGCGCCACCTTGCCGCCTCCCCCCGTTGGCAATCGAAATTAAGTGCCTTGCACAAGGACACAACGTAGTTGCCGCCGGTCGGGATCGAAACAGAGACCTTTCGGTCTGAAGTCCAATGGACTTACCACTGAGTCATCGTGCTCCTACGCTGTAAAATATACAGGTTCTCTTTAGAACCAAAACTGGTTCTAATCTTGTCCCTGAGATGGAACCAGTTCTGTTTAAACAGTATTTATTTCAAATCAAATAAATTTATAAAGATTAACATTAACTATTAACAGAATTAAACATAAATTGAGGGGGTTTCAGCCGTAAGTGTAGAGCTTATACGAGGTTGTCTCAAATCATTATTAAGCAAAGGAGATATGAACAGTTGGCATATCGAACACGTTTTGGTTCTCTTCAGAACCAAAACTGGTTCAATATGCCAACTGTTCATATCTCCTTTGTTTCAAAATGTTTGTCGACTGCGTTGAATAAGCTCCAAGTTTACTGCTGAATCTACTTCAGTTCATGTAATAGTCTGTTAAAATTGAATGCTAATTTTGGTAAATTTATTTGATTTGAAATAAATACTGTTTAAACAGAACTGGTTCCATCTCAGGGACAAGATTAGAACCAGTTTTGGTTCTAAAGAGAACCTATATGTTTTGCAGTGTAGATACCACATTCAACACTATAGATAGTGCCCAACAGTAATCTTTTATAATGGTTTCACTCGAGCATTCGCGATAATTTCTTTCATATGAGGTTACTCGCAAATTAGGACTAAAATATTATTTGTGAAAACTAGATGTTCCAATAATAATGTTTATACCATGATTACCTATTCTACTATATCTAAAAAACCTATGACATAAATTTTAGCCTTACACGCCAACCGTAGTGAACACGCCAGCAATGGGATTTCAATAGGTAAAGGTATCACAGAACTAAATATTTTCCTTTTGGCGACCATTATAACATTCAAGTGAAAAAAATTATGATCGCATCATTTTAGTTTTGGCATTCAAATTTCTTTGTCAAATGTACCCTTCTGTCAACGTTTTCTGATCTGAAAACAGGGGATCATGCAACAAATAAGAGAGAAAAAACTGTCAGGAAGGGGAACTACCGGTTACGTGCACATATTTTTCTGGGAATTTCCAACAAAACTACACCAAAAGTCAATTGTATTTTTTAGGTCTAAAATTCATCAAATCACCTTCTTTATTTATCTGGAATATTCAACAATAATGCAAGATGTCATAAGAATGTTTCAAATGTTTATTGAAACAATATATTTTCCCAAGGCTGCTTATCTTTAGAGATTGCATCATTTCCGAGGCCAACATTTCAAGGCGGGTAACTCTAATTCAAATATTAACTGCAGTGATACCAAAACTCATCCCCAACCCTACCAAAGTTACATTTTACTACTTCCATGAGATAAAAAGTCATTTCTGCATTAGAATTCAACTTTTGACTTTTGTTGAGTCAAAAACATGGGAAATTTGTTCTATTAAAGAAAAGTGTCCAAATTTTGTCAAATGGGCTTAAAAACAGGCATTGCCCCTAAAAGAATTTTCTAACATGCAACCTAATAAGTAAGCTGAGAGGGATAAGAATTCACAGCTTTCTTTGAAAACTACCTTGATCCCAAAATAAAACTAACATTTGCATCAACACATCATATTTTGGGAAAAATATGTCTCATTTAACCACACGGCAAGAGAAATAGTGTTCCAGACCCCTCGAAACAATATGAATATCAATTTTTGATTCAAACATTGGGGTTCCAGTTATAAATGTCACCAATATCAAAAGACAGTGACTTTTTATTCTAACAATTGATGTCAAGTTTTCTTCTTCCTACTGATGTGGTAAAATATAGCTCTGAAAGCTCCCAGGGCTCGTACTTTACATTCCCCACTATGCCCCTTTTCATCAAAAATTATAATGATCCATAAATTAAGTGATGTTGACACAAAACAAACCACTTTGTGATATTAACCCTTTACCTAAAGTAACGGCCAAAACCGGCCAGCGCTATTCTCAAAAATCGCCAATTAATTGTCATTATTTTTTTCATTTTTTGTCTCAAAAACATAGGTTATGACCCCTCGTTGGAACGAGCTCGTTCCAACGAGGGGTCATAACCTACGTTTTTGAGTCAAAAAATGAAAAAAATTAGTTATTCAAGAATTATTTTTGCAAGTGTCGTCTGCTTTTCAGGTTAGGTAAAGGGTTAACCCTCTGCACACTGATGTCGAAGTATCAAAATTTCAACATAACATTTCTTCCCATAATGCAACAAGTTTAGACGCCACAAAAAAGCTGATTTCATCATTCATCTTGAGTCGAATAGATTACTGTAATGCACTGCTTTTCGACGTCCCGGACAACCAGCTCCAACGTTTACAGAGGCTGATCAACGTTGCTGCTAGGATTGCTCTACGGACGAAGAAAAGGGAACACATCTGACCCGCCCTTGCCAAGCTGCACTACATCACAGTTAAAGACCGCATAACATATAAACTAGCAATACTCACCTACCAGAGAAATTCGGCTGACTTCCCAGGCTACATTAGCGAACTCATCATACCATACAAGCCGCAGCGATCATTGCGATCCAGCGACGAAGGGCTTTTAACTCAGTTCGCGGAGAATTTGAAGACTGTAGGTAACAGGGCTTTCAGGACCAGCGCGTCCCGTGTGTGAAACTCGTTACCCAAAACCTTACGAAATGCACCATCTCTTGAAAGTTTTAAAAAGGGGCTAAAAACCTACTTATACCAGAGGAACTTCCCAGGCTATCCCTTCGCTGACACACAAACCGGGTGACTTTATTGCTTTTTATCTATCTTATTCGTGATTTCGTTTGTAAAGCGCTTAGGGCTTTTATTAGGATAGGCGCTATATAAGTGATATATTATTATTTATTATTTATTAAGGAAGTTAACCAATTTAATCTTGTTTGACAGAGCTCACTGGGCTCTGTCAAACAAGATTGAATTGGTTAAATTCCTAGTTGCGTCACTGGAAAATTTTGCTGTTAATTTTTTTTGTATTTTGACATCAGAGTGCAGAAGGTTAAGCTGTCGATTTGTGATAATTTATAAATTATATTGTGTCTTCTCGAGACATTTCCCATTGTGTTTGATGAATATTTTGCAATTTTTCTACGAAAAAGCCTCAGTTTGCTCAGTTTAGGCACCTAGAGACATTGGTATGGCGCTGACAATACATAAAACACAGACTTTTTTCAAACAGTATGACCAGTACTGCTATTGTGGTATCTCATAACACAGTTAAAATGCCTAAAACCACCAATTATTAATTCTTTTGAGTAATACTTGTGTTGCAAGTATCCATAAGTGCACATTGACAAATTTAGTTTTGAGCCCCAAAAATATCCATTCTGACAAAAAGAATAAAATTATAGAAAAGATGTTTCCAAAGAAGAGGAATAAGATATTTGCTTCTAGAATAGAGTGGTCATTGATGTTTAATATATCTGTGTGAGTGAGTGTGTGTGGGGGGGGGGGGGGGAGGGGCGGGGGGGGGGGGGAGATAGTCAACTGCCAGTTATTTGAAAATGTTGATCCAAGCAAATGAAAACCCCCAAAACCCCACCTTGTCTGATAGAGAGACATATATACAGAAAGATAGACTTGCAGTCCCACATTTTTGAAGTTTACATTAGAGTACTGAATGACACACAAAGAAAAATATAATGATAAGAGCCATGACAAGGTTGTGAAATAGAAAAAGGCTCAGTGGATCATGAGTGCAGCAGTCCCAAGACAAATCATAAGAAAATGAAAATGTACGATATTAAATTCTCCAAAAACATACTGTACAGTCTTTCCAAATGTTTCCCATCAGCTGAGAGGTTCAGTATGGGTGGAGGGGGACTTGGTTCAAGCAGTGAACAATATTTCACAACTGCCATTGTAGTTTTGTGTTGTACCATGCAACCATGACAGCACTACTAATAGACTATTATTTTGGTAGCTTTCTACAAATGCCATTCATTCACATTACCTACTTTATTAGCATATTTTTACGAATGTAGCCCCCCCCCCCCCCCCCCAGCCACCCCAAATGTCTATTCCAAAATACCCTTTCAATAAAGGAATTGCTTTCTAAAATCTTTAAGAGCATAAGATAGAGAAAAACTTCTAAGTACCAGCGAATAGAAGCACAGTACAGGTTTTCAGGCAGTGTGTTTGGGAGGGGGTTGGAAGCTTGGAATCCCCCTGGTCCCTAGTACTATGAGGAGGAACCATGGTATAAACAAATATGTTAGTAGGGTAAGATAGGCTGTTAGTTGGTAGTTGCCAGAGGTTATAGTGTGCTCCCGGAAACTACACTTGCTCAAGATGTGAATTTGCTTGTATTAACCCTTTACCTAACATAACGGCCAAAACCGGCCAGCGCTATTCTCAAAAATCGCCAATTAATTTTCATTATTTTTTTCATTTTTTGTCTCAAAAACATAGGTTATGACCCCTCGTAGGAACGAGCTCGGCGAGCTCGTTCCAACGAGGGGTCATAACCTATGTTTTTGAGACAAAAAATGAAAAAAAATTAGTGATTCAAAAATTATTTTTGCAAGTGTCGTCTGCTTTTCAGGTTAGGTAAAGGGTTAACAATATACAATATTAACTTATTTCGGCAATATATAGCCTTTATTGCTGACTGAGTCAAAATACAACTTTTCAAAACAATTACACAGTGTTGTAAGGAGTGTGGTCTCCAATTGAACATTTCAGTGTGAAATAAGCTCAAAGAATAATAATTAAATAAGATTTGGAAGCCAAAAATGGCAAACAAACATATTTCCTATTCGTATCACAGTACTAAATATTTTCCCATAGGCGACCATTATAAAGTTCAAGCGAAAAAAAATTATGATCGCATCATTTTAATTTTGGCATTCAAATATCTCTGTCAAATATAGCCCTTCAGACAACTTTTTCGGACGTGAAAACAAGGGATCATGCAACAAATAAGAGAGAAAAACTGACAGGAAGGGAAGTACCGGTCACGTGCACATATTATTCTGGGAATTCCCAACAAAACCACACCAAAAGTCAGTTATATTTTTTAGGTACAAAAGTCATCAAATCACCCTCTTTATTTATCTGGAATATTTAACAACAAAGCAAGATGTCATTAGAATGTTTCAAATGTTTATTGAAACAATATATTTTCCCAAGGCTGCTTATTTTTAGAGATTGCATCATTTCCAAGGCCAACATTTCAAGGCGGATAATTCTAATTCAAATATTTACTGCAGCGATACCTACAATTTACACCTACAGTGGAACTACATCCAAATTGACCTTTGGTGACCCTGCCTTGAATGCAAACCTGTCTTTATAACTCACGGCCTCGTGAAGAGTGAAATGAAACCAGCAATTATTTATTACGCTTTTAAATACGTTTACCTCATAAGATACCAAAAATTAACAAAAATACGTTGTCTCATGTTAATCAAGCAACTATAACTTGAAATAGTACGTTATTGTGTTATTAAAATGAAAAAAATGTTCTGTAATTTGCAAGTTTTGTTTTCAATTTCGTTTCGGCGATAAAACTGCCAGCGGAAATACCGTCCACCGGTGTCCATGTAAACAAAAACAGAATCGTATGTGTGAATATTGATTTATTCAACATTTAAACTCTTATTAATCTGCCGATCATGGTATAAATAAAATATACCCAAAGTAGCTTCGTGTACCAAATGTTCATCGCTCGTGGTGAAGTGGTGTTAACCGCGTACCAAAGGCTCGCGGTTAACACCACTTCACCACTCGTGGTGAACATTTGGTACACCAAGCTACCGTGGGTATATTCTATATATCTACACACTTCATGAAAGAAAACATAAACAGTGCACTTGATGGTTAACATTGGCATGGTCAGTTTGAAGTAAGATACGTTTTAACCCTTTACCTAACAATAAAGGCAGACGACACATGCAAACAAAATTCTTGAATGACTAAACGTTTTTATTTTTTGAGTCAAAAACATAGCTTAGGACCCCTCATTGGAACGATCTCAACGAGCTGGTTCCAATGAATGGTCATAAGCTGTGTTTTTGAGACAAGAAATAAAAAATAATGAAAATTGAATGGCGATTTGGGGGAATAAGCTTTTTTCGAAACTGCCATCTTGGCTTTTAATCTATCATAGGACTCGTGGTGAAAACAAAGCGATTTCCATGTTCGTCGCGTTTAGTTCTGTGTCAGCCAAGACAACTAGTTTTGTGAAATATCAATTTAAATTCGTAGAACCTATCGTCGCCTGAGTGCTAGAATGTTCTATGTCCCCTATGGGACATAGAACATTCTAGCACTCAGGCGACGCTTTGTCATCATTCGAATTAACTGCAGTGGCAACCCTAGGTAACTTTAAACGATGAGATACTGCAGGTTTAAAGACTTTTTTGACGGAGGCGAGGACTTGATTTGAATGGCGACAAGAGAACACTCGTTACACGCAATTTCTCGGCTTGGGGAATCCACGAAAGTTGTCGAAACCGTACCAACGGCCACAGAGCCATGATACGGCGTGCATTCAAACACCATTTAATTAAACATTTTTTTCGGTTCATGCGTTTTCAGATAAAACGATTGGCTCACACGATTCTGTTTTTTCTTTTCATAACTCAATGAACCGAAAAAAACACAATTAGGTCCGCCCCAGCCACGCCCCTAAAATACCAGTCTTCGGAGTTGCAACATGGTGTTAAATCAATAGAAGTTAGAACACTGGCACGTTCTAAATGTGAAAAAGAAAAATAAATTTACATTACTAATTTATCACCATGAAATTATTTATAAAATATTTAAATGGCCGTGGTGGGTCAATTTTTCTTTTTCTTCACAACTGTATTTATTTGACATTTCAATTTTTACGCACACTAGGTGTTCGTCTGCGTTCATCGTTTTACCCAAATCGATTGTAAACAATGGCTGGTCACGACGAATACGGCAATTTTGACATTGCTAATTTGAATGAAATTTTTGGAAATAAAAATGATTTTATATTTGAGGAAGAATATTTGGCTTTATATCTAACTCCGCTTTAACAAACTGTGTTTTTCAGTTCTCGGGAAACGGTCAAAACCAAAATACAATGTAATACTGATGGCCTACTTCCACCTACCACGGAACGTAACTTTTACGTGAAGTGAACAGTTGAATGAAATTTGAGGGAGGCGTGGCTTATGACGTTTTCTTTGCATTACGTAATTCATTGGTCAATAAAAAAATTAATGACATAAGTGCATTTGACTTGGAAAGTGTGTCAATTGCTACCCGCATTTCAATAATATGCGCCCTCTTTTATGCCAGAAAAATAATATGTCTACCAGTTTTAGTTTTTAACTCTTTGTTCGCTGAAGTAGAGGACGACTAACACTATTTATTTATTTGGGTCGCGAACGTTTAATTATAAGGAATGATCGTTTCTTTTTGTCTATTTGTTGAGTTATGAACCCCAAAAAACAAAGTCCAAACTGTACACAGTTTGGACTTTGTTTTTTGGGGTTCATAACTCAAGAAATAGACAAAAAGAAACGATCATTCCTTAATTAAGTTGATAGGAACACAATTTGAAATAATGAAAGTTCTCATACAATATTGCCACTGTCTTTACCAAATGATAACCTTGGCTAACTGTTTTTTTTAATTCGCACTAATGAATGTAATGGGGTCCAAAGCAATTCACCTGCTCTTTTCTCCCATTGCTAACAATGTGTTTTCTTGAAATGTTTACACCTCGAGACCTGTGACCTTGCATAGATTAAAAGCCAAAATGGCAGTTTCAAAAACGGCTTCGAGCGCTGGCCGGTTTAATCATTGCCTCGTGGACCTCTTATATTCTCATCTTGTTATTGATAAACATTCATTGCCTCCTTGATTCCTAACGAATCCTCTGAATTACCTAACGAATCAGATGCATGCTCCCGCGTAATATGCAAATCGAGCAGGAAAAAAATTCAAAAGATTTCAACAAAACCATATCACGTGACCTCTCATTGGAACGAGGTCGTCGAGACCGTCCAAGAAAGAGTCTTGTGTTATGGTTTTGTTGAAATGCTTTTGAAAATATTGAAAAAATAATATTTAAAACATAAATTTTGATATCGTCAGAGTATGGTAAAGGGTTAACCAAGTTAAATATTTTTTCAGTACTCCTGAAATCCTCGCCACACATCCAAATACTGTCGCCACCCGACTAAGATTTTTATATCTATTTTTCAGATTTTGCAGCCGAAGCACAACTTCACAGGTCTGTGGAACGGGTTCATTGAATGAATATTTCAGTTGTCCTCGACCAGTGGTGGTAGGCAACACTGGCTGAATTAACCTAGCATTTTCCAAGTGAGAAAATGTTCATGATTATTTTGTTTTATGGATTGAGAACCGCGTAACGGCCGACCGTGGCCATTCGGTGTTTTGTGGTATAATCCCAATTGCCTCTATGTACAGAGATAAGTAAATGAATTGTGTATCTAGTGGTTGCTTTATCTTTGAGAAGTTTATTGCGAATGTCATCTCCCTCTGGGAGCTTGACAAGAAGTTACAATAGCCTGTATGGTGTCCATTGGCGATAGTGTTAACGTTTTCCTGTCTCCTCAGCTCACCCTGCTCATTTCAATGGAAACAGTCCTGCATCCACTTGGTGAAAATAATAAACTATAAAAATACAAACCATTAATAATGAACTGGAAAACACCCATACATTGTCGTGCTATTTTTTTTCGTTTCTCTTAACCCTTTACCTAACATGAAAAGCAGACGACACTTGCAAAAAGAATTCTTGAATAATTAATTTTTTTCATTTTTTGTCTCAAAAACATAGGTTATGACCCCTCGTTGGAACGAGCTCGATGAGCTCGTTCCAACGAGGGGGTCATAACCTATGTTTTTGAGACAAAAAATGAAAATATTTTGAAAATTAATTGGCGATTTTTGAGAATAGCGCTGGCCGGTTTTGGCCGTTACGTTGGGTAAAGGGTTAATACCGCCCAGTTTCGCACTCATTTGCAAAGGAATATTTTTAATTCTCCCCACTCCACTTTTTTCAACTCTCACAATTTTGCATACCCAGCTGTCCACTTCAGTTGACTGGTCCAAGTGGACGGTTATCTCCCTTTCTCGACTATCAGAACTAATCAACTTATTGGTTAACAAATAATTGGCCAAGGTGTAAGAAAAGTGATCACATTGTACAGAATTGTGGACATCAAAGGAACAAATGTCAAGACTTGTATCTGATAGATATTTTTACCAGGCAGTAGATACAAGACCATATTTTCCGAATTAATGTGCTTCCCAGTCATCTGTCAAACCAAAAAGCGTACACAGAATGATGGCCAAAAGTCAATGGAAACACTTTTTTGAAACATTTTTTAGCATGATTGCACTGAAGAAAAAACAATACATTTTATAAATGACATGGGAACAAAACTCACATGGTAAACTGCCAACATTCAACATTAAAGAAAATATATTGAACTTTCCGAAAACATGTGCTTCCATAATGTAATTTTTGAACAGTTTATTTTATCTTAGAAATTGTAAAACTTTCCCATCTCCGACACTTTAGCATGTTAATTGAGGGTTCCAAAATCAATAGATATTGCCCCAATAGACTAATCTGCTACATTTTATGCTCCATTAAATTATGAAGTGGGGAGGGTAAGAACCTAGCCGCTAGGTGGCGTTTTTGCCCGCAGAAAGGCTACCGTAACTAAGAACTAAAAGTGACAAGTGTGGTGATTTTTTTCTGTAAAAAGCTGTTTTTTTGGAGGTGTTTAACAGTATTTTGTCGAACTGACAAATCGCTCCCATTTTTCAACAGAAATGAAGGCAGTTGTTTCTTTTCAAGTGTCGTTTGCCAATTCATACCGTATAATGTCGGATACTGATGGACTCGAAATCGAGCTTCTTGAAGTTAACGCAGTTTCGGTTGAATCAAAAAAGTTTGTTGTTTGTTCTTCGGCACTAGATAATATCGCAGCGTCGGGATCTATTTCAGAACGATTGTAGAATCTTTTTATATGGCTTTCTCTGGCTGATGAAATATTGTTATATGACTTACCGTTGGCTTCGGGATATTAAGTTGAGTAAACTCCCACCATTGATATGTAATATAATAAACTACATATTTTGCAATAAACACTTTATTACTGAACACGCACCAAATATTATGACCACGATAATGGTCTTTAGTAAGTGTTACTTTCGTACAGCTCGAAAATTCCGAAAGAGGCTAAGTTTTCATTACCGTGCGTTCAGTGTACCATAAACCTTCATTCATCATGTCATTAGGAATATCAAATATCACAATTTCACGATAAAATCAAGGATTTTCTTTAACCTTTACAAAAAAAATAATCATCTACTCTGCATCGTAAATATCTTCACATCATCTGTGTTCGCCAGACCATGACGTGAATTTGCTCGGCGGTGACATAATTTGCCCTACGGCCGGATCTTTTTGGGGGTGGGTAGGGATCTTTTGGAGGTTCAGTCATTTTTGGCATATCCCGAAGATCGAAATTTTGAGTGGGAGAAATGTATGGGCCTCCCCCGGAGAAATTAAAAAAAATAAGCCCCACATGGTGCTATCATAGGAGATATGTTGAGGCGAAAAAGGACTCCAATTTTAACAAGCGTGATAATTCATCTATAACTTTATAATTTCAAAAGTTGACATCCCATGCAGATCGCAGACTTCAGGAATTTTAACGGGCTTTTGGGAGACTTTTTTTTGGAGGGGGAGGCAAGGCTCATTCAGCTCCCTACCCCATGGCTACGCCACTACCCGTCTCTGAGAACGTTTCAAAAAAAGTTTAGAATTACCGAGTACACGACAACCAGCTATGTAGCGGTAAAAGTTGTGTCAGTTTACCATGGCATTCAGAATTTGTGGTGTTTTTTATGTTTTTTGTAGGGGTGGTCTGACTCTCATACCACGAAACAAGAACCCACATGTAGCAGTTGTATGACAACGTGACGGTCTTTGAATATGCCAATCAGCAAGCAATTATACTCTGCCCTACAACTGCGCCCGATGAAAGACTATTTCACCCCCCCCCCACCTGTTCACTGAAGGGAGTATGATACCAGTGTTCTCACTGCGCTGTTGGGTGCTAATTTAGCCAGTTGCACTAAAATTTTAATTTTCATTGGCTAAAATTTTGGCACCAAAAGAATGCTGTTGCTGCAGTAAAGAGCGCGATAAATAATAATAACCCACCCCCCAAAAAAACCCCCAAAACACCCAAGCGCAATGATTTTGTCAATAGGGTGTGTTAGAAATAGTGTTCGGACAAACTTTCAACGTTGATTGTCAGTGAGTGATTATGGGGCATTGTTTTTTATACCATGATTACCTATTCTACTATATATGAAAAGCCTATGCCATCAATTTTAGCTTTATACACCAATCGTGGTGAACACGCCAGCAATGGAATTTCAGTAGTTAAAATTTACACCTACAGTGGAACTACATCCAAGTTGACCTTTGATGACGTCGACCTGAATGCAAACTTGTCCAAATTTATCGCACGTCGCCTCCCGAAGAGGAAAATGGAAGTGGCAATTATTTATTACGTTTATAAATGAGTTTACCCTACACGACACCAAAAATTAACAAACATGCATTGTCTCGTGTTAACAAAGCGTCAATAACACGACATAGTACGTTATTAAAATGAAAAATGACCCGTGATTGCCACTTTTGTTTTTTTCATTTCGTTTCGGCGATAAAATTGACTGCGGAAGTACTGCCCATCGGTGCTCAGGTAAACAAAAAACAGATTCGATTGTGTGTACGTCTGACATACATTTGAACTCTTAATAATCTGACGATTATGGTATGTATAAAATATACCCAAAGTAGCATGGTGTACCAAATGTTCACCACTCGTGGTGAAGTGGTGTTAACCGCACGCCAAAGGCGCGCGGTTAACACTACAACACCACTCGTGGTGAACATTTGGTACACCAAGCTACTATGGGTATATTCTATATTTCTTCAATAAAACATTGTAGGTTATAAACCTTACACAAGGCTGACACTCGAGTGACGACTAGTGAAGGTGTGAGGTATTTATCTATTTAGTGAAACACACAGACTATTGGTTTTGTAAGGTTTCTTTCTTTCTGTTACTCGATAACGAATTGTCCTATCTCGCTAATTTTCAGCAGACTGACGGACAGTCACAAATACAGGGCTCCCTATGTTTTTTTTCAGATTCCTGGGGCATTGGTGTGTCCATAGGCCTGTTTTGGAAGTGGATCACGCCGACATCTCAGACTTGATATGAACTATGGACCTCGGACCAACACCAAATGAGTCGACTCAGTGGAGGATCAAAATATTGTTCAAGGTCACTGAGGTCACCCAGGGGTCATTAAGTGTATTTTTCACAATTTCTGGAAAGCACATTTTATGATTCCCTAATGCATTATGGAAGTTCATACATGTATTTTTACACTACAAAGAGAGGCCAAAAGTTTTGAAAGTAGATCACGCTCAAATTTCAAGCATGGTATGACCTATGGATCTGGGACCGACAACAAATGAGTCGAAACTTAATGGAGGTTCAAAATATGGGCCACGGTCACTGGGGTCACCCAGAGGTCATTGAGTGTATTTTTCAGAATTGCTGAAAATCGAATTTTATGACCACCTACAGCATTGCTGAAGTTCATAATGTATTTTCAGACTCAAAAAGGACGAGGGACCAGAAATTGTGAAAGTAAGTCTTGCTCATATCTCAAGCATGGTATGATGTATGGACCTGAAATCATGGGTTAAAACTCAGTTGAGGTACAAAGTTTGGGTCATGGTCACTGAGGTCAGCCAGGGGTGATTGAGTGCATTTTTCAGAATTGCTGGAAATCACATTTTATGGCCCCTTAATGCATTGTCGATGTTCATACATGTATTTTTATTCTCAAAAAGAAATTTGCGGGGGGGGGGGGGGGGGGGGGTGGAGACAAAACACTCATATCTCAAGCATGATATGACATATTGACCTGGGACCAGCACCAAATGAATCGAAACACCGTGGAAGTTAATAATTTGTTCAAGTGTAGATATCCCAGAACTTGACAAGTGTTACAATAATACCACTTGACAAGTGTAATGTCGCGACACTTAAAAGGAAACAACGCAGATGACGCGGATCAGGCTCGAACTCTCGAGCCTGATCCGCGTCATCTGCGTTGTGTCCTTTTAATTATGTACCCACCAAGCACAAATCAAATTATGGACGATTCTGGAAGAACCACCAATGCTAGACACATGGGAAGTGCCACCCATTCAAGTTTCAGATGTCTGACGATTGTAATGTCTAAGTGCTTAAAGCATTCACTTTGAGTGTTAAAATCAAACCCCAAGAGTTAGAATGTGTTTAACACCTTGAAAGTGTCAGTTTTAACACTTTAGTTTTTAGCGTGTTGGTGACCGCCCTTCTACCGATAATTTCGTCAGAACTTCGTGTTCTGTCGGATTTTTCCGTGACCAATTGTCCGGTCGCTCTTGAAATAATTGCCAGTTCATTTTTCAAAAGAAGATGAATTTATTTGGATAAGACAGCAAACACCCCCTTTGGTACAAAAACACGTTGGTTGGCAAGAAAATATCCAGACTGGCTAAAGATTTGACATCAGACAGTGTCGGACTAGCGTGAGCACTGAATGATACCCTCATATACCCATATGGTCAGTGTTTTCAGTACTGAGATCAAAAAAGCCTTCTCTTTTTATATCGGATCGACTTGGAATATACTACCAAATAACGACTGAATCATTATTAATAGATAAACATAGTATCTGAGAATCATGATAAACAAACAAAAACTGCTGTGTGCAAAGTGTTGGGCGTCTGAAGCAACTTATCTGTGATTAACCCTTTAACCAACGTAACAGCCTAAACCAGCCAGTGCTATTCACAAAAGTCGCCAATTAATTTTCATTATTTTTTAATTTTTTGTCTCAAAAAATAGGTTATGACCCCTCGTTGGAACGAGCTCGTCGAGCTCGTTCCAATGAGGTGTCATAACCTATGTTTTTGAGACAAAAATGAAAAAAAATAGTTTTCCAAAAATTTTGTTTGCAAGTGTCGTCTGCTTTTCTTGTTAGGTAAAGGGTTAAAAAAAAAACTTATGCAGACAAATTTTCAGAAGATACGACATTCCGAAGAAATAATCGAATTTTCCCAAAGTCACCTGATGTAAATAGAAAACCGCGTGTTATAGTTTCTGCCACACGTGAAAATAACTGAATACCCCCAGCTGCATTCCGAACTGAAGCACAGTTGTCCATCCAATAAAATCCACAGAACGAGTATCAAAATATGCAAACCGAGATAGTTTTCATGGACGCATACGCTATAATAAAAACAAATGTATTCAAACTCACATTTTTCTTTCAGTGAGACTTGATCTCAAAGAATATGGAAAGTTGTGCTGTGCAGGAGATTTACCTGAGTGATCGGGTAACAAGATCAGGCTGAAAATCTCTGGTCTAGTTATTCGATAAAGTCAGCAAATTCTTGTCCTAAAGTTAATTTATTTAATCGATACGAGCGCGTTCCTACAAATGATATGGGAAACACAAGGTATTTTTTGCCAGGTGCGGACTGGGCCAAGAAAAGTTACCGGGGAATGCACCAAGCGGGCCCCAGGCCCGGAGAATAATTTGATTTTGCGAACTGAACAAACGCGACTTCCTTGCATCTGAGCGACCGATGGCGGTCCACATAGAGGATACTTGAATGGCATTTTTGTATCTTCTTTATCGATCATTCGACAAAAATGGTTCGACGGAGGCGGGGGTGGGGGTGGGGGTGGGGGGGATCTTGTAGACTATAGTTTGGGCCAATCGGAGAAAATTTTTATTTTTGAAATTAAAGCAACGCTGTTTCGTTTCATCTGAGCTATTAAAGGCAGATTAGACTGCTGATACAGTACGTGGAGAGTATATTATCACTAAATCACTCGCAGAGTGGAGACTCCACCCAAATAATAATTGCAAGTTTGCTGCAAACATAACAAGCACAAGCAATGTTCCAGCCAATGGACCTCTGGATTTAACCCGGAGGTCCATTGACTGAAACATTGCTTGTGTTTTTTGTCCATATGTACAGAATTTGAAAGTGATACTTTGGGTGATAACTCCACTCCACGGGCGATTTAGTTACAATCCACTCCCCACGTACTGTATATTACAATATCCATATGTGGACTGTCAATGGCAGTCCTCATAGAAAACATTTCGATATAGCGAGAGACTATGCAATCAGATCCATCTCGCCCTTTGGTAGTTTCACGAAATTTCAAGTACCAATAGGCGTTGAGTTGCATCAATTTTGGGGACCCCATGGAGAACACAACAGGGGGCCCATCGGGAATTTTCCCGGTGGACCATACAGCCAGTCCGTCTCTGCTTTTTGCATAATGAACATTGTGTTTTGTTAAATGGTCAACTTCGCGGCCTGTTGTCCATTTAAAATAACTATAATTTAGCAACGACAGTACATAGTCCTTTTAAACATTTCACTTACACGTCAATCCATGTGCACGATTAAAAAAATACGCCATGGCATACCATGCTCAACCTCCCAACAACACATATATGCAGAAAACCAAAGCTTAGATTCAGCTCCTCTACTTCAAATCGTTTCGCGGTCTTTGCAGATAAACCAATCTGTGTGAAATGACTTGACTCTCGGCCAGCAAGAAGTCTTCGACCAGCCAGGGCTGGGAGCAGTTAACGTTTCAAACGTTAACGTGTTAAATTATTTTAACAACGTTAAAAAAATCTAACCAAGTTAATAACGTTTAACTTTGAAGATTATAATTGTATAATGTGCAGCACTGCGTCGTTATCTTCTGTTTACCCAAGCCGGATCGCGCGTGCAGATGACGTCGAATTTTGCGCCATTTGACGAAATTGAAGAACACTAATTTTGATGTCCGTCAATAATAGACGACCCATTGATTTGATAGAGAGACTATGAAACCCTCTTACCAACGTTGGCGAAATTGGCCCACCGATATTTGACGATACAGCAATATCAGCTTCATCCGAACGCCTATTTTCCAAGTGAGGACTGGTATTCGAGCAACGGCGGATGTCTCTTTCTAGTGATACGGCCGCAGCAATTGTATTCTTAAATGAAAACATCGCTGAACGTTAGAATTTACGATAACCTGAAAGAACTATCTTACTACTACTCGTCCCCTGAGTTCCAATGTGTTCTATGTGCCAGTATGCTGCCAGTAGGCACATAGAACACATTGTAACTCAAGAGACGAACTGTTCGTAAGTTCAATTAAATTCAAATTCAAATTAATAAAAATGGCCGAAGTTATTAAAATTTTATTCATTTTAACATTTAACGTCATTTAACTCGTTAACGCAGAATTTTTTAACACGTTAAAGTGTTGAGGAAAATTTTAACTTCTCCCAGCCCTGAGACCAGCAATTAGAAAACAACGAAAACGAACAACATGTCATTTCAACTACTTTAAGTGACATATTAAATTTTGACTGAACACTTTATTGTAAATTAGTTATGTTATGCTTTCGACTGCATTCTAACATACAGCGTTGGGTGATAAGATTAACTGTTATCATGATGCATAATTTTGCATAATTAACATAGAATTTGCGGTACACAACACTCTTATCTTCTTTCTAACTACTAATGTCTTTAACCCTTTGAACGCGAGATGCCTTTTTTCGGCCAAGGAACATGATACGTCATATTTTTATAAAACAAGATGGCTGCTAAGTGAATATGTGTGGTAGACCAATCAATATTTTCAACGTGAAGCCCAAGGGCTGCACGTTGAAAATATTAATTGGTCTCCTCCAAATAATAAATATCGGTTCCGATTGCTACCATTGAAAACACATGGAGGATACCACAACGGTTCATAGGCAGGGACCGACCTGGGCATGCGCCAGTGCGTATTTGGTTCTGAAACATCAGGACCTGGCTCTTAAATCTCAGAAATAGGCTTCTCAGTTGGCGCGTAACTTCTCAGATCATATTTTGATATTCTTTCGATGGATAATCGAGAGAGACACTCTTACTTGTATTATATATATGATGATCATTTATCATTGTTGTAGAGTGCTTAAGTTAATACTTCAAGTCTTAATTACCAAGCATTAATCTTCACTGTGGTTTCTGATCAAGTCTTGGCTGCCTAAATAGGCAGCCAAGACTTGATCAGAAACCACAGTGAAGATTAATGTTTGCTATGGTGTACTAAATGAAAATGATGAGAGCTATTACATACTTGCAGTGTGTGTTACAAACAGCAGTGTGACTCCGTAAATTGAAATCTGGCGCATGAATTGAAAAAAATAGGCTTCGAGGCTAGAGCGTATTTTAAATAGTCCTGATCGGTCCCTGCATAGGGTTAAGCATGTAAAGAGAGGGGATATCAATTTATTAATTCAAGTCGGTCAGCCTAATAATGGAACGGGAGTGAGCTCATCATATGTATAATAAGCCAAGTTTTCAATGTAAATCACAAACATATACCAACTGACTGTAACATGATCTGTGAATTGTTATTATATGACAATAAAAAATAAAATACATGCATGAAATCTACGTGGTTTGAGCAAAAATGCTTTAGCAACAGTATATATCGAATTACTGAAAGATGACAAATATTTAAAATACAGTAAAACGACTAAAGCGTAAAAAACCGCTAAAAAACAGGAGCGGCTGCAAAATTAGCGACGACAATGAAATCCACCCTCACATTCAGATATGAGACATATTTCAGAGACTCACAAAACATTAAACCTAGTTAGATTTTGAGACATGCGGGTAGGTTTTTTTGTTGTTACCGTTTCGATTTGATAGCGATTATTGTCAGGCACATGGTGTGCCCCCCCCCCCCCTCCCAAACGCCGGACACAATTTTTAATAGTTAGAAAAAGTTTAAGCCTCAAACCACCAAGAGTTGGAAATTCATGCCCAATGGTAGCGAATTTCGCAGCATTTTATCAGTAAGCTGTGACCGTTTGTAACATACATTTAGGGATATTTTAAACAATATGTTGACTTGAGTCAACATTTCGTACCGTGAGTGCATTGCTGATGGTGCCTTGTTGCACTCAAGACAGAGGCGGACAGGCCCCCTGGGGCCCCAAAATTTATGCAGCCCAACACGTGTGGTGTGTGAAATTTTGTGAAAATGACCGACAGGTGAAATGGATCTGATTGCGTTGACTGCCGGTATACCGACATGCTCCCTGTGTGAACTGCCATTGGCGGTCCACATAGAGATATTTCGATATACCAGTAGTCTATTCGGCATTTGAAAAATCAAAATTTCTCCCATTGGGTCGAACTATGGTCAGGTCGATGGTGCAACATTTTTTCCCGAATGAACGAAAAATACGATATAAGTATGCCATTGAAATGTCCTCTGTGTGGACTGCAATTGATCACTCAGATACAGGTAAGCAGCGTTCTTTTAGTTCAAAAACTCAAAATTTTTTTCCGGATACGGGGCCCTCTTGGTGCATTTCCCGATAACTTTCGCCCCTGACCCAAGAGACGATTTTTCCAACTCCAGATCCCAAACGGTGATATTGTTAGAACACATTCGTATTTATTCAGCAGTTGGAAATTCCTAAGTAGCAGCGGGAATATTCTTACTTAACCCTTTACCTTTTTCCATTTTTTTTGTCTCAAAAACATAGGTTATGGCCCCTTATTGGAACGAGCTCGACGATAATATAATAATATACTACTCAAAGTTTGCTAAGCACCAAGTATATCCAACTACCTGTTTTAAGTTTTAGTTGAAATATTGTAATGAAAAGTGTATATATTTTTTATTTAATTATATCTTTAATGACTTAAGTACAGAATTTAAGATTTTATTTGTGTCTGACATTATTTTTTAGCTTTTGAATACAATAACCATGGAAAATGGATATTATTGGTAAAAGAGGAATTTTTCAATTTGCCAAAACGTTGACGGAGCGAACTGGTATGGCTTCAATATCGAGTATGAGACCCATTACTGTTAATCACAGCTTGACAACGCCTTCTCATGCGCCCAATCAGGTTCCCGGTGGTCCTTTGTGAGATGTTCCATTCTTGGGCCAACATGGCACCAAGTTCCTGGACACTTCTTGGCTGGACTGGACGGGCTGAAATTGCAAGCTGCAACTCATTCCAGACATGTTCGATTGGATTGAGGTCAGGGTATCTTGCTGGCCAGTCCATACGCTCAGTCCCCTCCCTCTTCTGTCGGTACTCCCCGGCAGCATGGGCAACATGAGGACGGGCATTATCGTCCATCAGAATGAATCTATCATCCACTGCACCTGCATACAATCTGACGTAGACATCCAGGATCTCATCAATATACCGCTGTGCAGTCAATGTACCACGTCCAAGGACACAGAGCTCTGTACATCCATCCCTGCTGATGCCGCCCAAACCATGATTGACCCTCCACCATAGCGGTCATGCTCAGCAATGTTGGCTACATAGAATTGCTCTTCTGGTCTTCTCCATACCCTAAAACGCCTATCTGCGTGGTCTAGGCAGTACCTTGACTCATCTGTAAAAAGGACAGGTCGCCAATCTTCTCTGGTCCATCCAACGTGGTCCATGGCCCATCCATATCGTCATTGGCGGTAGTTCTGGGACAGCGGAATGCGAATACATGATCTTCTCGATCAGAGACCACCTTCGTGCAACCTTGCCCGGATAGTCTGCGTCGAAACATTTACCCCAGATGCATTCTGAAGGCTTTGCGAAGCTGGGTTGCTGTGACAAAGCGGTTCCGGCGGGCCTGAATGATCAGAAACCGGTGTTCAGCTGCAGATGTTGCCCTGTCTCTGCCACCACCATGCCGTCTTACTGGTGTGCCATACTGCTGAAATCTTGCCCAGGCTCTGGTGATCACCGTATGGTGCACACCAAGAGCTTCACCAACCTGACGATGGGTAGCCCCTTGCTCCACCATCCCTACAGCCCGCCACATTTCTGCTTCAGACAAATGTCTTCTTACGTTTGCATTTGCCATATTCAATAATTAAATCACAAGGGTTTGTGTTGAAATGAAGATTGAATACCATATACATGTCATGTACATGTAGACATTACACGAAAACATCATGAAAATCAAGGGGTACATGCTTTCCATGACTGTCACGAAAAGTATGCCTGTCAAGAGAGCTAATGAAAACACTGGGGACCATCTCAATACATTCCTCAATCATATCCACTAAAAATATCGCAAATATGTCACAAGCAAATTTCACAATGATGTGTCAAATATTTGGTGCTTAGCAAACTTTGAGTAGTATAATTGACGATTTTTGAGAGTAGCGCTGGCCGGTTTTGGTCGTTACGTTGGGTCAAGGATTAAGGGTGTGTGTGTGTGGGGGGGGGGGGGGGGGGGCAGCTTTATCAAAAGGTAGATGTTCTGCAATCGGGGGATGCAGGGATACCATTGGACGTTCAGACGGGGCACACCCAACCAAGACAGTCTATAGTCACGTCCCTGATTGTTTTGCCTTCCTTGACGCGCGGTGGTTTGTGGTAGACTGTTGGACTTCTATGCTAGAGGTCCAGAGTTCGACCCCCTTCGGGGACGACTCGCGTTGTGTCCTATGGGCATGGGGTACGATGACGCCGCGTACTAAGACGTGCTGCACGTCAATGATACACATGTCTTCAGCCGCTGTCTCCGTGCTTGGGCGGAGCTTGAACAGAATTAGAATGTTGAGGAGCTGACAGTTGCTCGCCGATGTTCGGTGGTTCTCTCCGAGTACTCCGGCTTCCTCCACCCGTAAAACTGTCACGGTCACGATTTGCTAGTGTGCATAAGTATGTGACCTTAAGCAAATAATAAATAAATAAATAAATAAATAAATAAATAAATAAATAGTTATGCCTTCCTTCAGGACAGTAAGCTTCAGAGATTGGGAGGGAGGGGGGTACCCATGTTGTCAGACTACGATATGAATTTACCCGACAGTCCTAACGTACATATTCTTATGATTGTCTGTGAACAATTTAGACAAGGAGTATACAGCCGCATAGGTACTGCATTAGACAATTTCTTCATTGGATAGCTGCCCCCAAATGTAGTAGTCCCCCCCCCCCCTCCCGACAACTGCCCCCTCGTTTATTAAGATTATGTACATTTGCCCTGCTGGCAACTAATCCGGGGGTGGGGCATTTGCCCGTGATACAATTGTCCTACACCTCGGATGCACACTACCATAAATGAAATTTGCAGAATGTCATCTAAGTCGACACATGCAAAATCGCTCAATCACATCCACGGCACAAACTTTCCACAATGGCTGATGCGGCCGATAAACACGTTACCGCTTTTTGTCCACTCAGACACCACAAAAAACTGTACTGGATAAAGGATTGCAGTTTTCACCAACAACTTCGAAACCAATAAACTCCATTTTGAAGATATCCAATAACATCATAATAAATACGACATAGACAATACCTTTTTCCAACCAGGGGCTCCATGTTATTGGGGAACCAAACGGTGTGGCTCTTTCCTACAAAGGGAAACATGCTAGGTCACGACAGTTTCCTACTAAAAGCAATAAGCCACCCCCCTGGACCGTCCCAAAAGTATAATTCTTTTCCACAGAGAGAATAGCTTTAACCAACTTGGGGCACCATGCCCATCTGGGCACCAAACAGTGCCGCTCTTTCCTACAAAGAGAAACATGCATTCTAGGCCATCACAGTTTTCTACCTAGAGCAACATGCCCCCTAGGTCGCTGCAAAAAGAATCGCTCCCTACAAAGAGCATATCTTTTCCTAACAAGGTTGACCAAGCTTGCTTGGTTAGCAAACAGTGACACTCTCTCCTACAAAGGGAGACGCGAGTGCTATGGCATAACAGACAGCATGACTCTCTGCTACCGGTACGAAATGCTAGCTAGGCCACAGCCTCCGACGATTCCAGAATTGGACAGAAAATGGATGACAGAGGGTGGTTGACTGCCATCTAGTAACACCTTTCAACGCGGTGTGCATAAACTTTTGCGTGAAGAAAAAATTGGAGTGGACGAGCCAACGATATAAAGAGCAAAAAATCTGAAGCGAGGCTCGGTAATAAGTTAATCCAACAGCTCGACAGAGCTGTTGGATTAAATTATTACTGAACCGCCCAACAAACCAGGATTGTGTAGCCTTTTTCACCATTGACAGTACTGACAGAAATGATACCTTCCAGGGCGCCAATATTGAAAGGGTTAACCACCCCATGTCTCAACCACAGTCGCCTGACCATGCGACCACTATTTCCATAAACGTATTATTCGCACACAAAGTACCACGATTTTCAATGCTTGGACCAACGGACCCATGAATGTATACCAGGAACTGTCCAAATAATTACCTTCTACCAGTGATTGGAAAGCACGGGCATTAAATAACGATGCGCGTTCTTAATAAACATGCTCCTTGGCCCTGTTCTTCTATACCCACCGAGTGAAAAGCCTCCAATGAGAAATAGGCACTATGAATCTATCTCATAAACACTACTCTTGTGGCCATTCAAAGGTTTACCACCAGTATACGGACTGATATTACCAAAAGAAGCATCAGTTTCAGCACTCTTTCTACGCCCAGAGCCACCAATGCCTATCTTGAATTGCACAATTATAGATGGTCAAACCAGACTCCTGAGGACGAACTTTGTTAGCGCTATGTGGCTTTCATATCTAATCTCTTGCACTGGTCCGACTCACTTATCACCAAACTAGTAACCGTCAATGCGGAGGTCCTTAACATGTCAACTCAGCACTGGAAATAAAGCGCTTATATGGTAACCAATTAGCAGATTATATTCTATAACGTGGTGGATGTTGGACTTCAATGTTAGAGGTCCCAAATTGGATCCCCATCCGGGACGACCCGCGTTGTGTCCTTGGGCAAGGCTCTTTATCCCGGTTGCCTACATGGGGGCAGGATGACGCCGTGTATTAAGGCGTACTGCACGTCGACGGTGCACGTTTTCTTCAACCGCTGAAACCCTGCTTGAGCGGAGCTTGAACAGAGTTAGAATGAGAAATAAATAACGTGGTGGTAACCTAAAGGAGAATAGTGCTTTTCTGCCTTATCTATTTTTACTACGCAAGCGATGCTGTTAACGTCTTAAAACATTTTTGCCAAAATAAATACCAGCAACTAACGCGCGATCTCGCTTAGGCGAGATCGCGCGTTAGTTTGTGCTATTTATTTGGCGAAAATTCTGTTAAGATTAAAACAGCATGCTATTCTTCTCATGATGGATGCAATGTGCGACCTCTGAGTCGAGATAGTTCCAAAAAGATTGTCGGGTCTGTTAGGCCAAACGTGCGGGATTTGGAATGTTGTATTATTTTATTGTAACCTGTAGTTCCTGAACGTATTTTACAAATGATGCAACCCTCACGTAACCTAAACAATCGTTCGCGGGTTATTTCCATTGATTGATTGATTGATGATTTTATTCTACGGTTTTCGTGTATAATGCAATGCTCCCATACCCTAATAATTTACGTCCCCGCCTTCTTTTATGTGTGGCGGAAAAAAAAACGATGAAGAAAATTGTGTTTCTTATCCAAATTTCCAAACACTAGTTGTTTCAAGGCCGATAAACTTCATTGCATTTTTCTTCGTTTGTGTAACGATTACCAACGAATCTATAATGTTTTTACAATACATTCAATAGACGACCGAATGGAGTATTTTATATAAACGATTGAAAAACTTATTTTGCAATGTTATTTTTTGCTTGTCTACAAATAAATAACATGATGACATTCCACACTTGGTTGGTCGAGAAATAGCTCAACCTTCCTGACCTTATCAGTTGGTTTCGTGACAACAGTTTCCAGGATTTATCCGTGACATGACTGCTGTGAGCACAGACGTTTGTCAGGTACAGTGGTCTTGATGACATGTCTGGAATACTTTTTGTAATGGAATGATAGATTTATTCCAAAGCTTTGAAAGGTTATAAGACAATACAATGCTCTTGGGTGGAATGATCGTTCTGTTTCTGTCTAGAGTATAAACCAGGAGGACAATTGTATATCCAGAAAATAAACAGAACGATACACGCGTGTGAATGGGTTAATCGATATGACACGAGTGCCAACGTGGAAGGATAGAACGAGAGACCGTAGGCCGTGTCGTTCTGTGTTTATTACACGCATTCACATCTATAAAAGCAATTATTAGAAGGACATTCAGCAATTCATTTAATAACTATCAACAAAAAGAACACATTTTATTGCCAACCAAATTTGCGAGGGGAACCTGTGTTACAATTTCGTCCCCTGAGTTCCAGTGTGTTCTATGTGCCTACTGGCACATAGAACACACTGGAACTCAGGGGACGATTTTTAGCTATAGCTGGGGGTTCATATTGTAATTGCGGTGCACGACTTGTAGAAAATTCCAGTGAAATTTCGCTTCTATTTAAAAAGCAGTTCGTCAACGATTTCCGTTCCACACATGTATGCGGAACAGATTTTCATTTTGCGCATGGTTTGGTGTTGCTGTAGATGGAGATTTTCATAGAATAGGCGTGAAATAAAAGCTTTTGAAACATATAGGTACTGTTTCATGAGACATGTCGTGCACAAACATCCAAAAAAGAGTTGACGATAACAACTGAATGTTTCAATGAGTGATTATAAGCTATGTTTTTGAAGCACAAATTAAAAAAAAAAAAATATAAACGGCGATTTTGTGAATAGCACGAAAGGACGCGGGAGAGTTGAGAGCGAGTGAGCCAGAGGGCAGCGTGTACCTTTTTCGCCAGAATTGCAAAAGAAGAAATGCATTGCTTTCCGAGAATCGTAATTGAAAAACTCTCGAGTATTCGTTTCTAACGTACTTTATATATATATATCTTACCTCCTACAAGTATCTGGGAATTTCATTGACTCAAAGACGTCACATGCAGACTGCTTATAAAACCATATACTGCATGTCAATATCAATATACGCTGACTGCTATGAGTAATCTCCCCTTTGTTCATTGATTATTCAAAATGGCGGCAGCCGATAAACACTTCAAGTTGAAACATTGAGTGTTGGAAGCCCATATTTGGTCTGAAGCGCAGGTTAGGCAACTTAAAAGCCTTCATATTCTGTGGTTGTGTGTCATGTTACCTTCAAAATGAAACTGTTTGGTATGTATGAATTTTCATAAATTGTACCAAGGCAAAGACACGTGAACACATTGTGAGAATTCTCTCATTTCATTTTGATCGCTGTTGTTATTAGTTTTGTGCATCGATGCAGCAGTCGGTAAGATATATTAGTTACACAGTTTGTTGGTGGCCTAATATGGTATATATGATGTCAGTTAATTTTATATTGGACGAGAGCAAAAGCTCTCGTCCAATATAAAATTAACTGACATCATATATACCATATTAGGCCACCAACAAACTGTGTAACTAATAATATATCGTTCCTTGAGTGGAACAAGTTGCCATCTGCAATGCTAATGCATTGCAGATGGCTCCTTCTTTCACTCAAGGGGCAATATACTATTGAGTAGAACATTACGATTTATAATATGTTCTAAACTCCTGGTCTTAACTGTCGAGTGCCCTTTCTGACCCCCCTGGCCCCTTGCTCTCGGATGCTTGCGGCGCCATTGTGGGTGAATGTGGTTGTTAGTTGCGTGAAGGTTAATATGTATTGTATCGCGCAAAACGTTCCAATCATGTCCAATAATAACGAAACATTGTTTGCAAGTTGGTAACCCTAGTCGCTGATGACAGATAATTCAAACGTGAACGTGAAAAATATGCGGAAGACGATCATGAACTGACAAAGGTACAATGTTTGCAGTGCTCTCATAGAAGTTTGTTTTATTTACTTTCAGTTGCATACATTGAATGCCTCGGCCTCTTTTTTGAATTACTTTCTCAACAGCTTATATTACAACACTTATGCCGCCAGCATCTCTCAATGTATGTTTGGTCAGATTGTTTGTCAGATATACTTGTCTTTCTAAGATGTCTTTTGTACATAAAACCACACCCATATACTTCTTTAAACCTCATATCTCCATACAGCCTCAAACTGCCATTTGTATACTATGTGTATTCTTGAAAACTCTGCCGTTGGGCTGCATTTCCCGTTGGTTGCCTGTTAAGTCATCTGCTGCCGTGTACATGTATATAAGGTTTTAATTATCATAAAAAAATTGAGGTTTGAAGGTTAATCGAAAAGAGCTAATGATACCATATATGTTTAGAAGTCATGATTCCATTTACCTGGAGAACCCAAACCAGTGGGTACACAGCAAACCTTTTGTCCGGGTACCTTTTTCTCCTGGAGGATTTTCGCTAGTGATGGGCGGTATATCGTAAATATCGGTATCATGCCAATACCGATTTACCGTACCGAGGGAATCTAAAATACCTAAATTTCGGTATTGAAAAATATTCCTGACGTAGTTAAAACATAAAATGACAAACAACAGAACATTGCTCAAAATTCATTGACACGGCGAGTCCATGGACTATGTATTTCTAAAGGCGGGTCATAACGGTCATTTTATGTAACGGAAAAGCTGAGAGAAAATACCCATTGGATATTTTCTCTCAGCTTTTTGTTACATCAAATGAGCGATGGCGAGTGCCCATGTTACTTCCATTTTGACAATTCTGTGGTTTGCTTGCTGTGGAATGGTAAAGTACAGCTGTTCAGTATACCAAAAATATTATTCGCTGTTGATATCGGTGTGAGTTCATGTATGTCGTGGACCTGAATAACATACCGATACCGAGGTAAATCATTCTGAAAATACCGATACCGAAACCCAAATTGAAATTTCAATACCACCCAGCTCTAATTTTCGCTCGTCCCCACCAGCATCTTATATATCTCAAGAATTGTACCCAATAGTATACAATTATGGACTTTGTGGTGGTGGATATGATGTAAAATGAACCTAAAAAACTTATATTGACCGAGGCGTTATATCACATCATATTTACTACCACAAAAGTCTATGACTGTTTTATGCTATACACCATCCTCACAAACCCAATCTTCTATCTGTCAATTAAAAGTTCAATTATATCAACCAAAAATACTTTTATATAATATAAAATAGTTATCATCTGCAGAATAACATAAAAATAAACAATGTTATAGAGATTACGTCGATTGAAATAGAACTAGAGAGGGGATCTCCAAAAGCTATATTTAGAAAGTTGATATTCACTGGAAAATCGGTGTACATGGATTTTTGAGTACCAGTCACGTGTATAAGATCCAGCCAATAGAAATGTGGTTATTTATAAGGTATATAATAAAAACACATCATGACCTTTCCAACTTTTAAAGGGTTTGTTACTCCATATTATGATTGCTGTTTTTGCTCTGTTTTGTCTTTCCCAGTCGTGCGATGACATACCTCTGCGTTCACATCCATAAAATACCCATTTCCTCCTTTTAATCTTAATATAACTCTCCAGTTATAAACACAACTTTCCACACATTCCAGACAACGTCCAAGACCCATTTTATGTTTTTTAATCGGCCGCTTCATTTATATATAACAATCCCGATATTGTCAGTTTTCGACAAACTTTCTCGCTTCATTTTCTCTCCCTTTGTTCGTTCCAAACTCCTCGCTACTCAAAGGCCAATAAATAAATAAATAAATAAATAAATAAATAAATAAATAAATAAATAAATGAAACAAAAACAACACAGCAAAGCAAACAATAATAATAATAATAATAATAATAATAATAATAATAATAATAAGAAGAATAATAATGACGAAAAGGGTCTTACGGCTGTAATATCAGCACCTTGTGAATAAAATGGTTTTCGGTGATTATGGATCAAAGCATAGAAACATCTGTTCTTGGAATGACTATCGAAAAGCTTTCGATAGCGTTCCTCATGAATGGATTCTGAAATCTATCAAATTGCACCTGAGTTGGTGTCGTTCATGAGGAGTCCTGTGAAAAATTGGCGCATTCATTTAAAACTGATTTACTCGGATGGTATGATAGAGACTGACATGCAGGGCCGGATTTAGACATGTGGAGGCCCCTGGGCAGCCATCAGTAGTACTAGGAGGCCCACCCTACCTTAGAATACAAAAACTAAAAGGTGTCAAGACACAGTTACAGTCATCCATAAAGTATTTTCTTCAAGTAGAAAGAGTCTGAATAAGCAAGCAAGCAAGCAGATCAATCTTGATCAATCATAACAAGAATTTAGCACAGTACATATATTTACAATAAGAACCTATCAATTAAAACCATATTGCGCTCGTTTTACGTTGTAAAACGCTCGCAATATGGTTTTGATTGATACGTGCGTGTCTTCCAGGTCAGTCTACATTTTTCCCTACAATTTTTGCTTATGAAATATGTGGAGGCCCCTGGTTGTGGAGGCCCCCGGACAACTGCCCAGCTTGACCAGTCCTGCTGACGTGATTGATATCAAAAGTGGCATATTTCAAGTCGACTCTGTGTCTCGCTTATTTTTTACCTTGCTACTGCCCTATTGAGTAACATCTTGAATAATTTGGGGTGTGGGTACGACATCAGAGGTGAAACCTTTATCCACCTGTTCTTCACGCACGATTTAAAAACCTATGCTAGAAATGAAAGGCAAATTGAGAAGCAACTTGAAGCAGTAAAATCCTTCAGCGATGACATCGGCATGGAACTTGATCTGGAGAAATGTGCTAAAGTAACAATCAAACGTGGTTAAGTCCAGACCACTGGAGATTTGGTAGTAGATGCCAAGGCCGTCATTAACCCTTTGAACCCTGGTGGTATCTTCCATGTCAGTTCCATGGTAGAAATACGAAGAGTCTATATTTATTATTTGGGGGTAGACCAATTAATATTTTCAACGTGCAGCCTTTGGGCTGCACGTTGAAAATATTGATTGGTCTACACCACACATTTACCTTGCAGTCATCCCCTTTAATGACATTATGACGTAGCTTGTGACCCGGCCGGAAAATGGCCTCTGGATTTCAAAGGGCTAAGGAATTACAAGAATATGACATGTACAAGTATCTTGGAGTCGATGAACTGGATGGTATAAAACATTAGGAAATGAAAGAACGACTACGTCGAGAATATTACCAACGAGTTAGATTGGTTCTGAAATCCGAACTGAACTCCAAAAATAAAATTACACCAATTAACACCCTTGCTCTCCATGTCATGACGTACGGCCATACCATCATTGAGTGGCTTTTAGATGATCTTAACCCTTTAAACCCGAGCGGTCGCTTTTCCGTCCAGGAACATGATACGTCATAACGTCATTATATAAGATGTCTTTTCAGTAAATGTATGGGGTAGACCAATCATTATTTTCAACGTGCATCCCCGAGGTTGTTACGTTGAAAATATTGATTGGTCTACCTCAAATAATGAATATGGACTCTTCTATTTGCTGCCATTGAACTGACATGGAAGATACCACAAGAGTTCAAAGGGTTATGAGGGTGGATATGAAAACCAGGAAATTACTCACAATAAACCGGATGCACCACCCAAAAGCTGATGTAGAGCGTCTTTATCTTCGACGTAAAGAAGGTTGTCGGGGGTCTTTTTCTGTTGGAGTATTCATTCAGACTGTTGATCTACATACATATCCCCCACAACAAGTAATGAGCTCTTAAAGCTCGTATATGTACACCACCAAAACAAAAACAAGTATTCGATTTCAAATTGTCTACGAGATATAGAATAGAGTTTGGCATTCAAGCAGAACAAAATTTATCGGGGAAGTCAACGGTGAACGCAAAACAGGCTGAAACCGTATATAAAGAACATAACCTAATTGAACGTCATAACGTTATTAAATAGGATGGCTGTTCAGTAAATGTGTGGGGTAGACCAATCAATATTTTCAACGTGCAGCCCCGAGTCTGTAACGCTGAAAATATTGATTGGTCTACCTCAAATAATGAATATGGACTCTTCTAATTGCTGCCAGAAGGCAACTTTTCACGATCACAGGTTTAGTAAATGAGCCTCTCGCGTTTCACAATGTAGGTTTTGTGCCATGGGTAGTGTCATATTGGAACATAAACGTTATTGTGATGAGTTGACGGTAACATGGTCTGAGGTTTGTGGTTCGGAGCGTATGTTCAACCTCGACGCTTCGCGCCTTAATTGAACATAAGCTCCGAGCCGCAAATCTCAGACCATGTTACCGTCAATTCATCACAATAACTTATAATATTATGGATCTTGGCAATGAGATATTTTACACAGGCGAAGGGTAACGAGTTGCAATAGTCAATGTGACCAGTTACAAATGCATGGATGAGCAGTTCGATAGTTTGCAAATCAATAATTGCACGGATCTTACCAATATTCCTCGGCTAGAAAAAAGGCCGCGCGACAAACCTGTGCAACATGCTTATCGGCGGGTTAGGTTTTCAACTTAGAAATATCCCAGCTCACGAACGATGCTATTTAATACGATTTCGATACCTTCGATAACTGGTAGCATTTGGGGAAGGTAGACAACTGATGGGGAAGACTGACGTGCCTTCAGTTTTCTCAGCATTTAATTTCAAATAATTGTTGTTCCAGCAGTTGTCACACAGCGGTTCGCATTTCTAGCGTACACAGCGCGGTACAGTTCCTGAGTCCGATTTAAAGTGAATGCACATCTGAGTATCGTCGGCGTAGAGATAATTCTGTAGACCATGCATGCGGATGCCGTCAATCAGAGAGAGGGCATGGATAACATAGAGCAGTGTTCATTGTTCAGATCCCCGATGAACACCGTATTTGCGTAGCGGATGACGAACGGTTAATACAAACACTGTGGGTGCGATCGGTTATATATGATGAAAACCACCGACGAACACTGTCGGAGATGTCAATCCTACTTTCCTATCTTTTAACCCTTTACCTAACGAATCGCCCGCATCCGCCCGTGTAATATGCAAATTCAGCAGCTGAAAAAATATTATTTTTCCAAAAATTTCAACAAAACCATATCATGTGAACCCTCGTTGGAACGAGCTCGTTCCAACGAGGGGTCACATGATATGGTTTTGTTGAAATGTTTTGAATAATTTGAAAAAATTATATTTTAAATAATCAATTTTGATATCGTCTGCTTTGGGTAAAGGGTTTTTAAGAAGAATTCCGTGATCAATGGTATCAAGTGCAGCACTAAAGTCTGCTAAATCTAGACAGAAAATTTTATGATTTGCCCTCATCAAGATAATCAGAAAAGACCACTCACTCAGTTGCAAAATGTAACACAACTCAATGACTGTAATACTTACGATATTTTATTTATTACACGCCTGTTCTGTGAAATCCCCATCTACAGCAACACTAAACCATGTGGAAAATGAAAATCTGTTCCGTACACATGCGCGGAACGGAAATCGTTGACGCACTATTTTTTTTAAGAAGAAGCGGAATTTCACTAGAATTTTCTACAAATCGTGCCCAGCAATTACAATTTGAATCGCTAGCGATAGCTAAAATCGTCCCCTGAGTTCTAATGTGTTCTGTGTGTCAGCAGGCACATAGAACACGTTAGACCTCAGGGGACGAACTAGTAACACGGGTTCTCTTCGCAAATTTGGTTGGCGATAAAATGCGTTCTTTTTATTGATAGTTCGAATGAATTGTCAAGTGTCCTGATAATTGTTTTTATAGACGTGAAGGCGTGTCATAAACACAGTACGACACGCGTGTGTGAACGGGTTAATCAATATGGCACTTGTGCCATCGCATAAGGGTACAACTCGAGGCGTAAGGTCTCTCGTTCTATCTTTCCGCACTGGCACTCGTGCCATATCGATTAAAACATTCACGCGCGTCTGTCGTTCTGTGTATTCCCTTTTCAATTGTAGATGAAGATAAATCCACGTTACGAGAGCTCCCTGACAGCGCAACGTTCCTTACCTTAAATCCTTTTTTGCAAATTATGTGTACTAGATTTTTTAAGGTTAAATTTGTTTTATTCAGATTAAAGCTAATGATATTCTTTGGGGATTTTCTTTTCAGAATCTTTCTAATGGGAGCTCAAATGTGTGTTTCAATAGAGAGAAAAAAAATAATCTGAATATTTTGAAATATTACACCTGAGTTGTTATATTTCTCCCTTGAGCTATTCTGATTTCTCCAGTCCATATTTTACTGTATGGCCTGTAGTCAAGTGACAACGCGCCGAATGTTGTAGTACTTGCGACAGCGTCATTAGCATTGGTGACGGCGAAACATTGGAGCCTACATTGATACGAAAATATTTGTGAAACAGTGTGAGAAAAATATGTCTTCCAGAAAATCTGGAGGGACAACTGTCCGCGATCGGCCCTTCCCTGTAATCCCGAAGTTAATAAGTTATCAGTGTCACTCAATATCTTGAAAAGTTTCGTGGAATTCTTTGTTAATTCTTTTTAAGGATTGAAAAAGCTGTTACTTGAAATTGTTCGGCTGTGTCTTTTTATCGAAAAATAAGAACAACATTACTAATTTGCATACTCTTGGGTGTGGTAAACCAATTGATATGTTCTTGTGAGAAGAGGTTTCGATATAACATAAAAAATATTGCACGAGGTTGCGAGCCATATGGTAGTTTATAGACCCACCAGCCAAGCCATAATGTACATATAGGTCGCAATCTCGTGCAATATTTGTTAACCCTTTAAACAACGTTATGGAAAAAAACGGCCAGCGCTATTCTCAAAAACTGCCAGTTAATGTACATTATTTTTTCATTTTTTGTCTCAAAAACATAGGTTATGACCCCTCATTGGAACGAGCTCGTCTAGCTCGTTCCAATGAGGGGTCATAACCTATGTTTTTGAGACAAAAAAACTAAAAAAATAAGTTGTTCATGAATTTTTTTGCAAGTGTCGTCTGCTTTTCATGTTAGGTAAAAGAGTTAAATATGCAATTCCTTCCCACCACAGAAATGGTTAATTCCTGTATTATTATGTTTTTATTTTCGTTTGAAATTGTTCAGTTCGATGTCAACATAGGCGTATCCCAACATTAATAAGTCCCCTCTGTCAATGAATACAAATTCAGCAAACAATACGAGCGACTTTGCCGAGAGACAGTTCGCATTGAAGACTTGTTATAAAAACAGTAATTTAAAGATTGGAAACCAACAATCATTTTGTGTAGTTGGTTTAACGTTCTAATTTTTCCAGACTTGTTAACGTTTATGGCTTCAAAACAGTTTTAGCGTCGTGCTTCATATCTTTTCCAGAGTTATATAGATGAAAGCAGGGGCTGAGCCATAGTTTCCCCGGCAGCGGGACTAATTTCCTTGACTAGGCAACTTACCTCCAGCAGTTTAACATTAGGGCGGGGTAGCTCCACTCACTGTAGTCTATGTATTATTCTTTTAACCCTTTGCCTAACGTAACGGCCAAAACCGGCCAGCGCTGTTCTCAAAACTCGCCAATTAATTTTCATTATTTTTTTCATTTTTTGTCTCAAAAACATAGGTTATGACCCCTCGTTGGAACGAAGCAAAGTGCCTCTGAAGTTCATTCGATAAAAAGGGGATTCCACAAGCAGCCAACGACAAGGAATCACACCTTTGGCACACTTATCTCGCAACTGACTGGACTTCGACACCCTTTTTTATCGTATGAGTCTATGAGGACCTTTGACTTGAACGACTCTCAAAGCATCCATCGGATAGTACCCCTATCTTACAAGCGACGAGTCGTCGGCACCCGATTTTCATCAAATGAGCAGGAATCCCACTTTTAGCACCCCTTCTTACAAGTGACGGGCACCAGCACCTCTTTTGCATCGTATGAGCCTGTGAGGAGCCCTCGAGAGGTCGCCACAGAAGGACCATAGTGGCGCCTTACGCTCGTACGATGAAATGGGGCCTCTAAACTCACCCATCGGCTAGCAATCTCCCATTTGGCATCGCCTGCGTACTCATGACTGACCGTCTGCACCCCTTTTTCATCGAATGCGTCTATGAGGATCCCTCACTAAGTCCTCATAGTTTTGCGAGGGCCCTCCTAACGAGGTCCTCGCATGTTTGAGAGTAGTTGTGAGGACCTTCGCAAGTACGGTTTTCCATACGAGAAGAAATCCGATATTCAATACTTGATGTTTTTTTCTGGATTGAGACAGGGGTCAAATACTGATATGATATAAAAATGACTTCTTTGGTTCTCACACAAACAGTGAGGGCGATCACCAGTGGCTTTCTTATTATCGATAGACGTGAAATGTCTATATTTAAACCGTGGTGGTTGTGATCTGTCTAGCGAGAGGAGAGGGGGGGGGGGGGGTAGAACTGCCAAGCCTAGGTGAGAAAATGTCCCGTGTAAGTCTCTCAGCCGGAGTCTCAGGAATGAACCACTTAGCAACGATCAGCAACTGCCAGACTCCCCAACACACAAACAGGATTAGCATTGGTTGAAGGCAAATGCACCATCCAGAACGCATTAGTACAGAGCGCCACCGTGGCCCCACTCAGATGCAAAATTGCCCATTAATTTCATTGTTTTGCTTGCTTTGTTTGACCAGCATGTCTCCCACTTTTGAAGTTTCACGGGTTTTAACTTTTCCCCAACTACCGGAGGCGCATGGCCTCTTCTTCTTCGAATACCGCGATTTTGGCATAGTCAACATGTGTTGCAACTATCATTATATTATACAGGGGTGTATCTAGAATTTCCTATTGAGGGGGCATCATTTTGAGGGGTGCCAGGTTGATATATGCCACAAGCATATTCGAAGGCCGTAGGCCTGAGGTGTGTTTAGGTTCCCCCCCCCATTGGTCCGTGCTCTGGAGGAGGCTCCCCTGAACCCCCACCAATGGGACGGGGTCTCCCACCCCCACCAATGGGAGGGCCATACCCTCCCACCTCATGCCCACGGCATCCGCTTCCCACTGGTGGGTGTTCGGCTCCCCCGAGAAAATTTTGAAAATTCAATACCCTCAGAGTGAATCTGGGACCCTCTGGTACTTTAATTTTCCCATTTTGAGAGGGGGGGGGGTGCACTGTAATTTTTATGGGGGCCTGCCTCCCCTCTTATTCCCCCAGCTACGTCACTGATATTATATCTAACAAACCTAAGAAGAATCGTACGACTCATCAGGATTCCAACCCTAAATACACTGCCTTTGACAAGGGCCTTTCTCGAGACGAGCGTTTTCGCTCTTGGTCTTGAAATTATCGGTAAATTCTGGTTAAAAAAAACTCTTAAAAGGGCGTGTTGTCTTACGTTAGTCGAACCTCCTACAATAGTCCAAGGCTATTTTCAGGAAGTATATGCCGTATGGGAATAGTACACGTTTACAGTTTAAACGAAATGTTTTAGTTTCCTTCAGTCAATTAGAGGAAGAGAAAATCACGTGAGATATAATATCTTCAGATATTTAGAGATTGGAGTTATAGGGAATCCATGTTTGTCCGACTATGAAATAAAGTTTCCACGCGGTTTCTACGTACACATACCTATGTTATACCGATAAGGAGAGAACAATCACCAAAATTTGCCACAACAATCGGAAATGTCAAGGAAAAAGCTAATGGCCGTGGCTAGTTTCGAGTGCGGGTCCGACTTACAGATCTGCACACTATAGCAACCACATGTTACAGTGGTATACCAATGTATGTGCAATTTATTATTAAAAGTACTCGGTCCGATTACTGCTCAAATGAGGCATTTTATGGGGGAGAATACCCCTTCTGGATTTATGCCCCACTCCTACCAGTTATTAAGTGGGTATAGGCTATAACGATAACCGTGGTCAGCTGGAGACATGTTTTAATCAGACAAATTATTTAAAAAATCATCACATCTCGATGTAAGATCGGAATACACTTCGTTGAGACACTGAACAAAAACTTTAGACCTATTTCCTTTCATCTTTTAGATCTCGTATTACAATCGACCATAAGTTTCGCCTGGAAGACGTTTATTGCCGCTTGTTTCATTCAGAGTTTGTGCTATATAATACAATAACCGGACAAGCACCATATCCTCAAGTTTAATATATGAGTGTAAAACGTATAATAATAATAAAAAAACATCACGTTTTTGGTAAGATGCTGTATGCAACACACTAAAACATGCTTCAACATTTTGTGAATTGTGCACCGCTGGGTGAGGTTCCTATTTTTATTATTGAAGGTAAAATGTTTATTGCGGCCTCCTTCTGTCCACAATAAGAGTGTGTGCTTGTGACTGCCTGCAGACTTTAACCCTTTATCTAACGAATATCCAGCATCCGTCCGCGTAATTTGCAAATTCAGCAGTTGAAAGAAATAATTTTTTCAAAATATTTCAACAGAACCATATCATGTGACACCCTCATTGGAACGAGCTCATCGAGCTCGTTCCAATGAGGGGTCACATGATATGGTTTTGTTGAATTTAAAAAAAAAAAATTAAAAAGTAGTAATTAAAATAATAAATTTTGTTATCGTCTGCGTTTAAAGGGTTTAAAGGGTTGAAGAATCAATACTGTTTCATATTTAATGTAAAACAAAAATGACCTCACGAATAGCTAAATATACAGCGTCTGTCTTAAGCAAACACGTCGATAAATGCAGATAGCTACAGCAGACAAATTGCAACTGGGCTGTCAAATCTCCGTCAAGTTCATGATACCAGGTCAAACAGGATTCCCTATACGTCGTTTTTGATCTGGCGTCTTGTCAACGAAACAGAATATGGCCAACCAAATTGGCCGGTTGTTGTAATAAAGTGTTTATTGTATTACAGTGGATATTTAAAAATTGAATACAATATCTTAAATACAACAAAAATAAATAAATTATGAAATATTTGTCCACAGTGTTCAGACACCCGAACCTCCACTTCGCATTTGTAAAATTGCAGATAATCTGTGCTTGTCAATGACGTTACGTGAGCCTCGTTTGTGACATGTATGATATGAATTTAAGAAAGTTGAGACCCTCGTTTTTCGGTAGCCAGGACAGGTGAGTAAAGTACAGATCTATTGAGTAATTACCTCTGGCAGTCATACAATCAAATAGAGCTGAGTGGTATTGAAATTTCAAGTTCGGTATCGGTATCGGTATTTTTAGAATGATTCACATCGGTATCGGTATGGTATTATTCGGTGTCAACAACATTCATGTATTCATGCCGATACCAACGTTGAATAATAGTTTTGATATACTGAACAGCTGTAGTTTATAGCCCTACAGCATGCTAAACTATAAAGTTGTCAAAATGTTGGAAGTAACACGGGCACTCGCCATCGGTCATTTTATGTAACAAAAAGCCGAGAGAAAATACCCCATGGGTATTTTCTCTCAGCTTTTCTGTTACAGCAAATGACCGTAATGACCTGCCTTTAGAAATACATAGTCCATGGACTCGTCTTGTCAAGGTATTTTGACAAATGTTCTGTAGTTTGCCCTTTTATTTTTTAACTTTGTCAGGAATGTTTTTCAATTCCGAAATTTGGGTATTTTAGATTCCCTCGGTACGGTAAATCGGCGTTGGCATGATACCGAACGTTAATTACGGTATATCGCCCATCACAATATCAGCAATATAATCATTTCAGTAGAATGTAGAAAGTCACACTTCAGAATCGAGACATATAATTTGTCTGATTTTTTTCCAGTTGGGATATATATTACAAATATCTCTCGGCTTGGAGTTGACCTAGCCAAAATAGTCGTGTTCGAGGAATAGTAGTCCGGCGCGTGGACTATTTCCCTTGAGGGCAACAATTTTGGCATAGTCAACGATATGCTTTGAAATAACAGTCCTGGCATTCTTAAAAAATGCAGAAGGGCTAAAAATCGCTTTCCTTGCATGGCCAAGGGGAGCGATTAGCTCTCCTCAAGCTAACAAGAGCTATAGGGGGCTTAATGAAGTTTCACTATTAACCCTTTACCTAACCTGAAAAGCAGACGACACTTGCAAAAATAATTCTTGAATAACTAATTTTTTTCATTTTTTGTCTCAAAAACATAGGTTATGACCCCTCGTTGGAACGAGCTCGACGAGCTCGTTCCAACGAGGGGTCATAACCTATGTTTTTGAGACAAAAAATGAAAAAAATAATGAAAATTAATTGGCGATTTTTGAGAATAGCGCTGGCCGGTTTTGGCCGTTACGTTAGGTAAAGGGTTAATGAATTCTGCCTTGTCGGCTTTGTGCATTTTATTAGGTGCTGACAACAAGGTAGTCTCTGTGAGACCCCATACTGCCCCTCCCACACTTCCAGGCCTCGGCAAGGCCCGAAGGTTTGGGAAGAGCAGTATGGCCGTCTTGCAGAGACCACTAACATAGCAGAGATATGAAAAGATGTGGGTTTTAGGAATAGGCTGTTAGGGTTAATCATTATTTTCTAAGGCCAGGAGGGATAGTTTTCGATCGACTTAATTTTTTTAGGCGAACGAATAAATCGCTCTCCTGACAATAATTTTATAATTATGATAATTATCTGTACTAGATAGTTTACTATACTAATCTGTAATACAGTTCTGCTTTTACCGGCTTGCTCGTCAGTTTGTCACTCATCTTATTCCCAAATTATTTTCATTATTATTTCCAACGTTTTCTAAAATATCATTGCTATTTGAATTGGTTTACTTCCCATGCAATAATGCAACAATGCAACAATACATCATTACTCCAAAAGGATCTGTATTTCTATCTTCCCAACTGTATATACTCCGTCTGATATGATGTGGCTCTAATTATATTTTTTACCTCGGGGGATAGCAGAAAGACAGCCAATCTGGCTATGCTGTCCCCCACCGGTATGTATATGTATTACAACATAATTCTGTAAATGTATTGATTATTATATTTTATCATATGACTCGTCCGTTTTGTTCATTTTAAAACATTTGATATTTTGTTTTCATATTAATCAGTGATAAATAAAGCCTTCCGTCAATTTCATTGGTCAATTTCAAAACTAGACAAATTGATTGGCTGAACAAAATACAACTGGGCCACATTTTCATAATTTGCATAATAAGAGTTGGGAGCTTTCATTGGTCAATTTCAAAACTGGACAATTTGATTGGCTGAACAAAATACAACTGGGTCACATTTGCATAATTTCAGTAGGAAGAATTTACGTTATCTGTCCTATTTAGGGTGCAATTTGATTGGCTGAACAAAATACAATCGGGCCACATTTTCATAATTTGCATAATTAGAGTTGGGAGCTTTCATTGGTCAATTTTAAAACTGGACAATTTGATTGGCTAAACAAAATACAACTGGGTCACATTTGCATAATTTCAGTAGGGAGAATTTACGTTATCTGTCCTATTTAGGGTGGGTTATATTGTATTAATATTTTACCTACAAGAAAAACGCCATTCATTTTTTTTTATTTCCACTTTCTGCTTCCAAAACATAGCTCGTTCCAATGAAGGGTCATAACCTATGTTTTGGAAGCCCAAAATGAATTTTTTTAGTTATACGACGATGTTTTTTCTAAATGTCGTCTGCAACTCAAGTTAGGTGATGGGTTAAAAAGTCATACTAAGTGGCTACTTTGTGCGTGTCTGTGTCATGATAAATAGAATATGAAATGAGTGTTTTTCTCATATAATATTTATGAAACTCGTCCGAATTTTCCGTTTGGGCTCGCCAGAGGCTCGCCAAAACGGAAAATTCTTAGACTCGTTTCATAAATATTATATGAGAAAACACTCTTTCCATATCCTCTATTTACATACCGTTAAATAATAGAACAGAATAATCATATAATTATATTATATCGAACAAACTGAAGAATCTTATTATCACCAAGATCCCAACGAACTTCAAAACAGGCACTTTCATTCTTGCTCTTAAAACAACGAAACAGAATTTAGAAACTGAAGATTACACAGTGGCCAACACGGATTAATTTTTTTCAATCGGGTAGGGTGGGGGCAGTGACGATGCTAATGGGTCTCGGATGGAGGTGTCCACCACTAGATTTCCACCCCGCCCCCCCCCCCCCCGCCCGATAGGAAAAATCCAACTACTACTACATAATTTCCAGCAAGATGAAAATTGCATTAGCACCCCACCCCTCCCCCGAATCAAAATTACCAACTACAGGTTTTAAACCTTTAACCAACACACGACATCATATTTGGTTATTTTGATTATTTTGATAGAAAAGTTTCAAATAATTTGGACAAAAACATATTATGTAACCCCTCATTGCTCGTTCTAATGAGGAGGTCACATGGTATGTTTGTGTTGAAATGTTTTTAAACTTTTTTTTCAATTGCTCAGTTTGTAAATTCCATGGTCGGATGCGATTGAGTCGTTAGGTAAGGGTAAAGTACAGAATTCCATTTGTCCACCCCACCACCTTGACTGTAAATTATCCAAATGAGGCTTTTGGTGATCACAAATGCTAACCAAAATTCAATATTTGGGGGTGGGGTGGGTGGGTATTTGTACTACTTTTCAATCAATATTTGGAGGACTTTCAGTCTAAAAACTTCATATTTTGGGCAATTCTCGACATGTTTGGAAAAATTCCATTATCACCCTGTCTAAAATTTACAACTCTTGCCAATTTAGGGGGGTCGAATATCTAACTATTATAAAAATGACGAATGATGGGGGGGGGGGGGGGGGGGGGGCACTCTGTAGCAACGAGGTCGATTTGGGCGGAGGGATAATATTGAACTCGAAGCCGAATCTTGTGCGGTAAAAATGACAGTTCGAACGCGTATGCTGTTCTGTATTTATTGAACGCCTACAGTTTACTAAAAAATTATTAATTGATTTCGGCGGAGGGATAATACTGAACTTGAAACCTTTGGCTTCTTGTTCAATATTATCCCTCCGCCGAAATCGATCGAGTGCGGTAAAAAATGGCAGTTCGAATGCGTATGTTGTTCTGTATTTATTGCACGCCTACAGTTTATCCCCCCCCCCCCCCACCAAAAAAAAAATATATTAAAAACTCAAATTATTGCCAAAAATAACCCAAACGAAAAAAAAGAATAGTTAAATGGTTCGCGCACGTGATCCGTATTGTTCAAGGACAATACAAAGAAAATTATTGTTCGTTTCGGTTTTTGCATAAAAAGCGTGTATTTTATGAAAATATAAGCATTGGCGTGCAATAAAGTGAAATTGCTCGATCGAGTGACTCCACATACGACAGTAGCAGGAGAACGACGGATCGTGCCCCATTGGTCGGACCCCGGCCCGGACCCTGGAAGTGACGTCATGTCACGTGACCTAGGTACGTCATGTTGTGTTGTCATGGTAACCCGGGTGAGCGGTCATCTTGTGACGTCATCCCCAAAGTGATACGTGTCCTAGTGCGCATGCACAGCGCGTGTTGTTAGGGTGATACGTGTTTCCATCGTCTATTTTGTATACTGGTGGCCGCCATCTTGGTTTCTATGGAAGTACGTGGTTGTTATGTGACCCAAAGGCTGACAAGACAGGGGTATGTTCGATTGAATCGGAGTATCACGAATTACCACAAACAACTCGACAATCCCTCCAAATCACCAAAAACGACTTTATTTACTGCGAATTCCCCATTTTATCGGCTTAGTATGTAGCGCTATAGTACCGAGGGGCACAGGGGGTAAGTTAGATTGAATAGGAGTATTTTTCTGGCTTGGATTTTCCCCCCAGCACCCTCGTTTAATTCATAGAATTACCACAAACAACCCAACAGTCCCTCCAAATCACCAAAAACGACTTTATTTACTATGGATTTCCCATTTTATCGGCTTAGCACGTAGTCCTATAGTACCGTGGGGCCACGGGGTAAGTTTGAGTATTTTTCTGGCTTCGATTTCTCCCCCAGAATCCTCGTTTAATTCGTAGAATTGCCGCAAACAACCCGACAAGTTATACTATTTCGTATTCTTTCAGAATCCTTTTTAGGGCCGCCATACGGTAGATTTTAATAGTAGCACGTACGTAGTGCTATAGTACCGTGGGGGGGGGGGGGATAAGTTCGATTGAACTAGATTATACTCTAGAGTAGAGTAGAAGAGCCTATCATGTGGAACAGCTTTGCTTATTGTTACTATATTTAGCTTTTCTGGTCTGTTCTGGTTAGTTCTTACCCTCTTCCGAGTACTCTTATTGTTTCATTTATCTAGATCACCCAAGCAGTGCACTTTCCTGGCGCTAACTAACCAATCAGATTGCTTCAGTTCCATAATCTTTATACAGAGTTATCTCACCTTATTACAGCGAAGTCCTATACGATTCTCTTCACCTCTATATCGAATGGCCACGCCCCATGGAATTCCTTTTTGTGAAACGTCTCTGGTTATGGAATCCTGTTTTAGTCGTATGAGCCCATGAGGGCTATGAGAAATTCCCTAAATGAGGTCTCGGTATTTGAGGATACTTATGACATGGCAATGTACTACCTGAGGATACCTTTTGGGGATACTTTTTTGAGAATACCTATCTAAGGATAGTTATTGCTCTTAACCCTATTCAGCACCTGACTTCTGGACCACCCCGCAACATTTCATAGCTCCAGCTTCTAAGGCCACCACTGCTGACTTGTCAATAGTTACCATCATCTGTCCTATGATCAGCCTGTACTGTGTTCGCTTTAATGCGGGGTTCTACCAGTCTTGCACCATTACTGCCTTGTACCATTACCATTGGCTACCACTATTCTATCCTGTGCTACAGTGTCCCAACCATTACTGACTTGTTGTACTATTTAGTACATTAATGCCGCCACGGGTCCCAGTTCATATCACTATCAAAGTTGTCTTCCACTATTAGAAGCAGTCGAATACAGCCTGCTTGCTCTAACGATAGTTCCCCAAATAGGCTATCGAACAGTTTGTGAAAAAGTCATTGCTCGAACGACTCGAATCCCATCGAGCAAATGAGCTATAGAACAATTGCTCATAATTGCTCAATAAGCAAATAAGGTATAGAGCAATTGTTCATAATTACTCAATGAGCAAACGAGCTTTAGAGCAATTGCTCATAACTACTCAGTGAGCAAATGCTCTTGCAATTCTTCAACTCAGTTCGGAAAAGGGGATTCTATGGATTAAAAGGGATTGCATAAGTGGGGTGCCGAGAAACGTGGGTGATGATTTCATCGAAAGAGCCAATTCATTCTTCTATAAGCGAGTTAACCTTGTTAAAGAAAAAAGTCATTAGTACTTTATATTATACATCATATTTATTATACAGTACGTGGAGAGTGGATTGTGACTAAACCACCCGCGGATTGGAGTTATCACCCAAGCTATAACTTTCAAATTTTGTACAAATCGACAAAAAACACAAACAATGTTTCAGCCAATGGACCTCTGGGTTTACCCCGGAGGTCCATTGGCTGAAACTTTGCTGGTGCTGGTTATGCTTTGCAACAAATTTGCAACTATTGCTCGGGTGGAACCTCCACTCTGCGGGTGATTTAGTGATAATACACTCTCCACGTACTGTATCTTCTTTTTGTTATGTTTGTATTGTGCAACTGCCATTATGATGAGATGCATTAAACTACTGAATTAAACTGCTAAATACTTGAAATTTTATTTGTAATTGAAATTGTCAATGCAATGTGAAGAGGGGACGTGCAAGGTTCAGCAGAAAATTAGGATTGAAGGCATGCATTTAGCTCCAAATGCACACGTAAACAAGTCGAGCACAAAAGTAATTTAGTTTACAAGGAAGTTCAGGATCTTTAAGTAACTATATTTTGGTGGCACGACCTTACTGTTGCTATGATTACCCATTTACACAATGGATGATTTCAATTACATCATCACGGACGTTGGGTGTGGAGAAATATAAAAGGCCCCCATCGAGCTTGAAGTGGATACATGTCCTACTTTCCCCGTTTAAGACTGAGACTTAAAATGAAGCCTGAACTGCTGACTTTTCTGAATTTATTTGTGACAGTTTTTCCTTGGCGGTTAAGCCTTTCAATACGGTATATATAATGGAGCTTGGAGGTTTTGATTTTCAGATTCGATTTCGTTTCTGTTTCAGGAAAAACTCTCCATTTCGGTTCTGTTTTTCTATGTGTTAAGGATGTAATACTACTCCAGGCTCCTTAACCCATTACCTAACACGAAAAGCAGACGGCACTTGCAAACAAAAAATTTGAATAACTAATTTTTATCATTTTTATCACAAAAATATAGTTTATGATCCCTCACTGGCACGAGCTCGTTCCAGTGAGGGATCTCAGCTATGTTTTGTGAGAAAAAATAAAAAAAAATGCAAATTGGATAGTATTTTTGTGAATAGCGCTGGCCGGTTTTGGTCGTTGCGTTGGGTAAAGGGTTAACCCCTCACCTAACAATTCGGTAGTATCCGTCCGCCATATTTGCAAATTCACAGTTGAAAAAAAGAATTTTCAACAAAATCATACCATGTGCCCCCTACTATAACGAGCTGGTCAGGCTGTTTTCAATGGGAGTGGGGGGGGGGGGGGGGGTACATGATATGATTTTATTTTGTTGAAGTTATTTGTAAAATTGAAAAAAAAAATTAAAATAATTTTTTTTATCGTGCCTGAGGGTTAAATGATTAACTTGAAATTTGAGATCTGTAAGTATCTCCATTATATGGGTATAAACGATTAGCCACTGTGCAGAAATATGTGACCTTAAACACCAATAAATACAGTACAGTCTCCGTGGATTGGTTATAATCCACGCATGTGCAGTGATGTCCTCGAATCCGTTCACCAGGTAATAAAAATCGCAAGCAGCAAAATTTTAATTAATGAAGCCCCCGGTTGTACCCGGTGCTTCATTAATTGAATTTTTGATGATTATTCCTATAATTAGTGTTTGGAATCTAATATTATTGCTCCGTGGAAATATTGTCCACCCGTGGAAAGTGACCAGTCCACGGCGGTTGTACTGTAAATAAGTATATCGATTGGGTTCAGTCTCACTTCCCTTTGATTATTCTTAAGAGGTTCTAGGGGATCAGTTGATAAGAGTATTGAGTTGGTAAAACACAAAAAGTAGGGTAAGAAATTAAGTTCATCAAATCTACGTTGTGTTCTCATTGACAAATTTTCTCCCTTATTGACTCGGCCAGCGGCCGAGTCAATAAGGGGGGAAATGTGACAATAAGAACACGACGTTTTCTCCCCTTTACCGGATAGACTCAATGACGAGAATCCATAGGAGCACAAACACAATAAAACCATTCGGCCATTTTTTTCTGGGTCTTGGGGTTTGGTTTACCAATTTGCCGCAAAAACAGAACAGAATAGAACTGAACCGGACCACACCCCCACCTCCATAAAACTCAAAAAAACCCAAAACAAAACAAAACAAACCCCGCAGCTGTAATATATAATATATGTAAATAATACTTAGAAAAGAATAGTCAAAGAACATAACTCATCACAAACTGTTAACCCTTTACCTAACATGAAAAGCAGACGACACTTGCAAACAAAATTATTGAATAACTAATTTTTTTCATTTTTTGGCGTCAAAAAAATATCTTATGACCTCTCATTGGAACGAGGGGTCATAAGTGTGCTGAGAGTTAATCCCACGGCCCTAATGGGCAGTTTAATGTGCCGGACGCTTTTTCTTAAAAGCATTAGTATGTTTGGTAAGGCTTTAAGCTGGAGATACTGCTAGTTTTTTTCTCTTCTTAAATCAAAATGGCACTTTTCTTCTCCCGTGACGACAAACCAACACCACAGCGACAATTCTGTAAGGAATAGGGTACCCGCAGCCCTATACATAATAATAAAATACTTCGGCCACCTGCTGAATTGTCGCAATTTTCGTATAAGAAGGCCTTGATTACCCGTATCTTCCCAAATGCCACGCCCACATTTTCTGTCATCCCAGCACCCAGAAAAGGAACGATTTGGTGATATCACGCACCACATTCTTCCCAATTTTACTACTCAGTATATTAATCCTCTCCTTTGTATCGCCTAATAACCACATACCCTTCAATCTACTCCAGTTCTCCCTTATACTATTTACCATACTGAATCTGTCAAACTGACATTTTGAACATTCTAAGAGGAAAAATCAAGATTCTCCTTTAACCCAAAAGTACACATTTGGCACACTTCTCTTTATCACACATGCCGCCTGATGACCTCTTTGCTATGGGTAAACCATGAAAGCGGAACTATAGACCAGATTTAGTGCTAAAAAATAAAGGCAACCCAAAAGTACTGTCACCTGTCATGGACAAATTTCTACATCGTCGGGAAGCGACTGTACTTCCAAACCATTCATCACACAAAGATTTGGCAAATAGATTTTCATCGTTTTTCATGCTGAAAAGATTCAAACTATCAGGGCGTCGCTTGACGTGGGCTCGTGTTATGACAAACAACTGACATGTCGTCCACGTGTTCCACTGTCTCGACACATCTGGAATCATTCAGGCCCTTGCAAAAGCATGATATCAGAAAAAAAACAAAACAAACAAAAAACACCTCCCCCACCGTTTTATTAAAGCACCATGTAAACAATGCACGTTGAATGTTATCCCATCATGGCTTTTAAAAGCATGTCTTTCAGAATTCGTCATACCAGTTTTGAAGATTATCAATGCCTCCCTTCAATCTGATATTTTTTTAACATGTATGAAACATGCTCAAGTAATAACTCTCTTTAAAAGTCATCTTTGGAGCCGAAAATTCTGAAAAACTATCGCCCCGTCTCCAACCTCCCATTTTTATAAATTATTGAACGAGCGAATGCTTTTCAGTTAAACTCAAACCTAGACGACCACAGCTTATCTGAGGTGTCTGGTTACAGGTCAAACTACAGTACTGAAACTTCCCTTCTTCGAGTCCAAAACGACATTCTTCTATCTGTGGATAGAGATTTAATACAATTACTGCCACTCCCACTTCACGCTAAAAACTAAAGTGTTAAAAACTACACTTGAAGTGCTGTATTTAACACTTAGAAGTGCTGAACTAGCACTTTGTTCAAGTGTAGATATCCCAGAACTTGACAGGTGTTACAATAATACCACTTGACAAGTGTAATGTCGCGACACTTAAAAGGAAACAACGCAGATGACGCGGATCAGGCTCGAACTCTCGAGCCTGATCCGCGTCATCTGCGTTGTGTCCATTTAATTATGTACCCATCAAGCGCAAATCAAATTATGGACGATTCTGGAAGAACCACCAATGCTAGACACATGGGAAGTGCCATCCTTTCATGTTTCAGATGTCTGACGATTGTAATGTCTAAGTGCTAAAAGCATTGCACTTTGAGTGTTAAAATCAAACCCTAAGAGTTAGAATGTGTTTAACACCTTGAAAGTGTCAGTTTTAACACTTTAGTTTTTAGTGTGTTTAGTCATATATGGATGACCTCAATGTACGCCTGTATGAGAGTTTAATAAAATTTATGACACATCATCTGATTAATTGTTGGAAACGGCTTTCTGAAACCTTTCCAACAATTAACACTTTACCCAACAAAACGGCCAAACCGGCCAAAACTGGAGCCAACGAGCCGACTTTGGTTCGGCCTGATTTTGATTTTCAGGCATGAAACTCGACAAATCCATGACTCTAGGCCTTTTGGAAAGCTTGCATCTAACATCAAAATTTTACCCCCCCCCCCCCATCTCCTCGCTCGGAATAGGACGCCGCAAGCAACTGCAGAAAATACGGGACACATTTTATGTGTTACTAAGGAGAATGGATGGAGGATCATAAAAACAATTTTCCGATGTACTTTAACCCTTTACCCAACATAGACGATATCAAAATTTATTATTTTAATATTTGTTTTTTCAATTTTTTCAAAAAATTTCAACCAAGCCATATCATTTGACCCCTCATTGGAACACTGGAACGAACTCATTCCAATGAGGGGTCAAATGATTTGATTTCGTTGAAATGTTTTGTAAAACATTTTTTTTAAATACTTGATTTGTAAATTATCCGGCGGATGCGGCCGATTCGTTAAGTAAAGGGTTAAAGCTTAATGGGTCCCCAAGGGCCCACAAATATTTGATAAAAGAATTTTTATGTTGTGAATAAATTGATTATTTTGGGGGTAGATCAATTAATATTTTCAACGTGCAGCCATATACTTTATGAATCTACGCCTCATGCTCCTGGAACGAAATAGCAGTCTTCCCACTTCAAAGGATGAAGGCATAAGGTATCACTGAATTAAATATTTGAATTAGAAATATCCGCCTTGAAATGTTGCACTCGGAAGTGATGCAATCTCTAAAAATAAACAGCCTTGGGAAAATAAATTGTTTCAATACAGTATTACGTTTGAAGCATTCTATTGACATCTTGTATTATTGATGAATATTCCACCTAAAAAGAGTGTGATTTGATGACTTTTGGACCTAAAAATACAATTTACATTTTGTGTGTTTGGTAGGGAATTCCCTGAAAAATATGTGCACGTCACCGGTACTTCCGTTGCGGTCAATTTTTCTCTCTTATTTGTTGCCTGGCCCCTGTTTTGGGGTCAGAAAAAGTTTTCTGAAGGGCTATACTTGACAAAGATATTTGAATGCCAAAATTAAAGTGGTGCTATCATATTTTGTTTTACCTGAACGTTATAATGGTCGCCTATAGGGAAATATTTAGTTCCGTGATACCATAAATGTAATCGATTGTATACATAGTGCGTTACTGCAAATAACAGAACAACGTGGAAATAAGATATTCAAACCATGTACAAAGGATTTACACATCATTCGTTTTATTAATGTGGACGACCCCATAAAGTTTGATACAATGAATCTGCCTTAGAAAGGGCTATTAATCAACTTAATGGGACTTCTTTTTGCACTTTACAGACCGATACGCGATGAAAAAAAATGTCTGCAGTAGTCATCATGCAGCTGACTTCATCGCGATTCATTTCTTGCTGTATTTATTGGGGTTGAACAATACTTCCAACATCCAGGGTCATAACGCCGTCGGACAGTTTTACGGGCTGAGAAAGTCGGAGTACCAGGAAATGTAACCTCCGAACAAAGTTAGTAGCGGCCAGCGGTTGAAGGCGAGTGCATCATCGACGTGCATTACACTTTAGAACACAGCGTCACCAAGCGTACACGTCGGCAATCGGGATACAGTGTCTTGACTGAGGACACCACACAGATGGCGCAGGTCAAACTCGAACTGTTGACCCTTTGAACCCCAGATGTCGCTTTTCCGGCCCAGTAACATGATACTTAATAATTTCATTAAGTAGGTTGACTTTTGAGTGAAGGTGTGATGTAGACCAATCAATATTTTCAACGTGCAGCCTCCAGGCTGCACTTTGAAAATATTAATTGGTCTACCCCAAATAAAGAATATAGACTCTTCCCGTTGCTGTCATTGAACTGATATGGAAGATGCCACTAGTGTTCAAAGGGTTAAAGTAAAATGATCTAGCCAATGATCCGCCGTGCTCCCCGTTATACCGGTTATGCACAGCACCTGAATGTTATACTTCAAAACATAGTTCCGAGAATCAAAATGACATGATGCCGATTCTATTCTGCAGTACAAAAATGAATTTGCGAGAATCCTTACGAGAATCAGATTATCTGATTCACGCGAAATTCTACCCCTGCGCTAGTATCTCGAACATTCCAACAGCCCCCCTTCGTCATTTGTAAGACTGTGTGTTAGTGAACTAATTTGGAGATAAACGTCTCTTGTTGTGTTGGACATTCGGGAATTTTACTATGGAAAACCATTTGTTAACAAGTCCCGAAGGGACAAACATATTATTACCGTCGCATGAACTTGCACCAGATTCAAGGTCTATACTACTCAAAGTTTGCTAAGCACCAAATATTTGACACATCATTGTGAAATTTGCTTGTGACATATTTGCGATATTTTTGGTGGATATGGTTGAGGAATGCATTGAGATGGTCCCCAGTGTTTTCATAAGCTCTCTTGACAGGCAGACTTTTCGTGACAGTCATGGAAAGCATGTACCCCTTGATGTTCATGATGTTTTCGTGTACTGTCTACGCGTACATGACATGTGTATGGTATTCAATCTTCATTTCAACACATACCCTTGTGATTTAATGATTGAATATGGCAAATGCAGATGTAAGAAGACATTTGTCTGAAGCAGAAATGTGGCGGCTGTAGGGATGGTGGAGCAAGGGGCTACCCATCGTCAGGTTGGTGAAGCCATTAGTGTGCTCTATACGGTGATCACCAAAGCCTGGGCAAGATTTCAGCAGTATGGCACACCAGTAAGACGGCATGGTGGTGGCAGAGACAGGGCAACATCTGCAGCTGAAGACTGGTGTTTGATCATTCAGACCCGTAGGAACCGCTTTGCCACAGCAACCTAGCTTCGCAGTGACCTTCAGAATGTCCACGTCAGATTGTATGCAGGTGTAGTGGGTGATAGATTCATTCTGATGGACTATAATGCCCGTCCTCATGTTGCCCATCCTCCCGGGAAGTACCGACAGAGGGAGGGGATTGAGCGTATGGACTGGCCAGCAAGATCCCCTGACCGCAATGCAATCGAACATGTCTGGAATGAGTTGCAGATCCGGTGAAAACTTGATTTTCCGAACTGAACGAACGCGGCTTCCTTGCCTCAGATCGATCAATGGCAGTAAACAAAGAGGACATTCCGATGGCATTTTTGTATTTTCTTTATCGATCATTCGGCAAAAAATGGTTCTATCGAGAGGGGGGGGGGGGGGGGGGGGGAGGGGGGCATCGGGAAAATTATAGTTCTGCCCATTCAGAGAAAGTTTTGATTTTTGAAATTGAAGGAAAGCTATCTCTTTTCACCTGAGCGATCGATGGCAGACTAGACTGCAGGTATATCGAAATGTATTTTATGTGGGCTGCCAATGAAGTTTCTCGGTGGACCATACGGCCAGTCCGCCTCTGCAGCAGTATTGAGGAGGCATTTCCCACAGTCAAGAAATAATTAGTAATTTCATACCTCCAACAAACGTCTGCGCATATCATTGGATTTAACCCTTTACCCAACGCAGACGATATCAAAATTTATTATTTTAAATATAATTTTTTCAAATTTTTCAAAAAATTTCAACAAAACCATATCATGTGACCCCTCGTTGGAACGAGCTCGTTCCAACGAGGGGTCACATGATATGGTTTTGTTGAATTTTTTTGAAAAATAATCTTTTTTCAACAACTGAATTTGCATATTACGCGGGCGGATGCGGCCGATTCGTTGGGTAAAGGGTTAAGACGCCACATGCCATCTTCGTAGCCTCGCTCTTCTCGAATAATACGAAGGGATCTTTAGTCTGCACGAAGTGTGTCTCTCTCCGCACAGAGGACAGCCATTTTACGTCTCCACCGGAAGGACGGTACTCCGTGACAGCATCTATCCCACAATTGATGCTGACAGAGAATGTTCGGACACCTCGATAACTTTCCTCCAACCGAGTATTGATCCCGGGAACTCTGGCATGAGAGACCAGCGCCCTTATCCAATCGGCCATCACTCTCTTAACCTAAATTGGTGTGCATGGTCAAAGCAAAGACGTCTTTGAGTGGCCTGCGTGATCAAAGAAGCCAGGGTTTGAAGAGTACCTTCATGACACCTTTGCGGGATCGTTGCAGTTTAAGCTGAGGTTTTGGTTGCTGGAACTTAGGGGAAAGATAGTGAAAAGGAGTACCAATTGTGTAATTTAGGAGCAGTGGAGACCCTAAACACTTTCTATTGTTATGTCCAAAATACCAGTCTAACAGAAAAAGATTCACTTGAAGTATAATCAAACATAAAGACCTCCCCCCCCCAAACACCCCCCCCCCCCCATAAACAAAAAACAAAACAAAAAATAAACCCAACAAAACAAAACAAAACCTAAAATAATAAATAAAAATAAAAGCCCGCCTCCGTCATCGATTTGAAAAATTAATTGCTCGACAAAAAAATATATTTTTTATTTGGCCTAAACGCACCAATATAAATAACTCTTTTCCCATCTCTGCTAAACAGAACAAATTCAGTTTTATTGGTTCTAAATGGGCCCCTTAAATGCTTCACCGTCGCCATATTCTGAGTCATGCCATGAGTTAACCTAGGAGTCAACTTTATTTAATTATTTATTCGTTGTAGTTTACCGATACTGTCGACAGCAAGAATCACATCGTCTCAGACAGTTTTAAGGGTGGAGGAAGTCGGAGTACCGAAGACAACCACCGATCAGCTTCGAGCAGCTATCAGGGCTCCCCAACATACTAACCCCACACAAGCAGGGTTAATATTGATTAACCCTTTACCCAAAGTAACGGCCAGCGCTATTCTCAAAAATCATCAATTAATTTTTCATTTTTTTGTCTCAAAAACATAGGTTTTGACCCTTCTTTGGAACGAGCTCGTTCCAATGAGGGGTCACATGATATAGTTGTGTTGTAATTTTCTAAAAATTAATATTTTTTCAATTGCTGAATTTGCATATTACGCGGGCGGATGCGGCCGATTGGTTAGGTAAAGGGTTTAATACGGTCATGGCCATGGATGAAATGCCACAAAATCTACTTCCATGGGGCCTGAAATTTTCACCTGAAACCTTTGGACGGGACTCGGGTGTGAGACACCCCACGGCCCACTCTCCACCTTCCCTGTCACCACATCCCTGTGTGGAGTTCCTTTGCACGCGAACTGTTGGACAATATAGTACTCTCTAAAATTTGTTCAGGTTTTCGTTTTTTTTTTTTTGGGGGGGGGGGGGTAAACATCCTTCACCCCATGGCCTACGCCCCTGAGTATTAGTAGTATTATGAGTGGTGGTGATAGTAGTTACATTATAAGTTGGTCAAATTTTATTAATATACAGATTGAAAAACTCACCTCTGTATCTAGATGGATGTATCAAATTCCAGAATACTGAAATGAAAATAACTGCCGAGTGATTTTGTTGGCAAATGAATGTAACTTGCAAAAAGCCTGATATGTTTCAATGAGGGTTATAAATAGACATTTCAAATATATAGCCCCCACTGCGACAGAAGAAACGCCCATTTCATTATCTTCCCGTTACGTACATCTCAGTGAACAAGGATGTAAACTATTTGGACAATTGAAATGCTACGCACCAAGGCATTGTGTCACAAGCAGTATGAGAGAAATAAAAATTAACTATCCGTAACACACAACTTTGGCTAAATACCCTACAAATGAAAGCTGCCTCGATGACCTTAAAACAGTGTGGTGGGGACAAGCATACCACTTCAAGGGCCGAGGAAGCGGAAAGTGGATTGTGGATTGAAACATCTTCCAATATTTGAATATGGTAAATGAATGAGTCTTGACAACGCTCACATTATAGTATCCTAACCTGTAACGCTTAATTACTGGTAATGCCACTTGTCATCTTTAATACCAGATAACTTACTTTTCGAGTCTGGAGTAGCGACAACCACATCAGCATGTCAGATTACACAATTCTATGCACATACCTGCATTGTATCTTCTATTTCAGTCTCCATTCGAATCAATCCCATGCATAACCATAACACTAACAGGTAAATAGAAGTATACTATTAGTTACACAGTTTGTTGGTGGCCTAATATGGTATATATGGTGTCAGTTAATTCCATATTGGACTCGAGCGAAGCTCGAGTCCAATATGGAATTAACTGACACCATATATACCATATTAGGCCACCAACAAACTGTATAATTCGCTCGAGTCCAATATGGAATTAACTGACACCATATATACCATATTAGGACACCAACAAACTGTGTAATTCGCTCGAGTCCAATATGGAATTAACTGACACCATATATACCATATTAGGCCACCAACAAACTGTGTAACGAATATATCTTACCAACTGCTGCATCGATGCACAGAACCAATAACAACAGTGATCAAAAGTCTCTTTCTCTTTTTTTCACCCACTTATCGGCAATGGTTGACTCATTGTCCAACCATACAAATTGTTGACGTCTATGTGTGTGATATATCTGTATGGTTTCTCTGGATCGAAATTTCCCAGATATTTTTTTGCTTCTGCGTATCTGCAAGTCACGGTGGATATGCCATCTCTGACACCCTTTGGAACACGAGAAGCATACCGCCGTGCGTTATCAGATATTTCCAATTCGACTTTGGTAAGTTACAACAGAGCGACCCAAGCCAGTCCGGCCGCTATGAAGTACCACGTGGGATCTAGATCGCATTTCCATGAACAGACGTCTCTGGAATTCTCAAACAGCTCTGCTAAGAGAAGAATGTCCATTTTCAGACACAGTTGTGATAATCTCTCATCGATTTAAATGTCCACACTTTTTCATGCATGCTCATAAACAATGTTCGAAATGTGCGTGCCGTAAAGTATCAAATAAAATTGTTCTTTTGGAGGACGCAGTGACTCATCAAGTCTCTCTAAACCGTCCACGTAACCCTTTCACAAAACTGTTCAATTTATCGTAATTAGGGAAATTTTGAGCCATAATTCAAAGTTTATCCTTTACCAAAACTTCCAAAGTGGAAGACACGACTTTGTAAGTGCCCATAAAACGCATGTCTCGACCTACCAACACTTTGCGTTATCCAAAATTCTTCCACCCACCATCATCTTTTTCATAACAAAATACTTTTCTCTTCGTTTTTAGCGACGCACGAAAATTTGACCTTCACTCACACTGGGGTTTTTAATGAGCAGCAGCTGTGAATCATATCCCGACAAGTTAGGAAATAAGACGGGGTAAAAGTATATATCTGGAAACCTTAAATTACATTTACTGTGCGTCCCCTTATAGCGACTTGCATTATGATCTTGATCTGTGATATGTTTTGAACCCAAACGTTTTTTTGGAACCTGGCGACAACGTCTGACAGCACGGGCATCGACAAATGTGACATTCCACCACATTTCTGTGGTCTATATTTTGTTCATTCATCAACAGTTTCATCTCCTTGGGTGTTTGAACCGGTCGTACAACTTTTTGATTTCAGATTCCAAGTCATCCACGGACATTTGGACAACAAATTCCTCGTTCTATCATTTGATACACACAAAAGGATCCACGGAGTTACCGTGGTAAAATTTTCTCGTCATTCACATCGACTTACGAAAAGATTATCTCCCCTGATTGCTAAGTATTGGCTGGTAAAAATTAACACCAATTGAATGGGGAATTTTTATATTTCTCAAAATTATATAAAACCTATGAAAATTATATTCGCTGTGCGCATCAATCCTTTAAGAACAATATATATGCTCTCAGTTCGTGATATTATCGAACGATTTCATTCGACCAATTTCTTTCCCACGTTTACTTAAAATGCTTCTGTATAATTCCATGTAAATTGATAGAAAATTGCATTTTCGTCAACTTTTAGCGGTTAATATATTTGTTTTGCTTCATTTAAGCAATGCTGTGCGCATATCGACATATAATATAGAAATTGTCCTATCTAACCATATAAAAATATACAAGCTGACATTTGCCCATTTTTTCCCTTTGATGTTAAAAACGAGACAAATGTTATTGTAGTAAAAACAGTTAAAACCGCAGTCCACAATATCAGATAAGTTTCCGCGTGAGTACAAATGAAAAGGTGCGATTATTCCTAAGCGTCTTAATAAATTTCTGGTCAACTAGTAAAACAAAAATCCTCGTATAACTAAAAATTCATTTTTTTGCTTCCAAAAACATAGGAACGAATGCATATATATATATATGTATATATATATTTATATGTATATATATTTCCCATAACCTATGGTTTGGAAGTAAAAAAGGAAAATATAAAAAAAATGAATGCCGGTTCATTCTCAGCTGATTTCGTCGCTTCTCACAACTATTCCCTGGCGATCAAGATTTCATTCACAACTTCCAGAGGTTCAATGTTAATTGGTTTACAGCTAGACTCCAGTATTTACAAGGGGAGATAACTTTCCCAAGAGTCAATATCTTTGACGAGAAAAGTTGAGAATGTATATATATATTTCCCCACATATCTGTCACTAGGTTTCGGTGGACACAAACTCGTCTTTTTCTGTGAACAATTCGAAGTCTGCATCTACACCGAAAGGTACTCTCAGTCGTCTGTTTTGATACTTGAAATTTAACCCTTTACCCAACGAATCGCCCGCATCCGTACACGTAATATGCAAAATCAGCAGCTGAAAAAATATTATTTTTCGAAAAATTTCAACAAAACCATACCATGTGCCCCCTCTTTGGAACGAGCTCGTCGAGCTCGTTCCAAAGGGGGTCACATGATATGGTTTTGTTGGAATGTTTTGAAAAAAATTAAAAAATGATATTTAAAATAATAAATTTAGAAAGCGTCTGCGTTGGGTAAAGGGTTAATAGAGTACTCTTTTTGGCATGTCTTTTTTGACGGATTGATTATGAATACAATGTTACTCGTGTTTTTCTAACGAGTCTTTGCTGTGGAACGAATTCCAACCATTGCAACAGAAAAATATCTCTGGGGTGTCTGCCTGTGTCAGCTCTTTGCACTCGACAGAAAACAACTAAGATTTTTAATCCAAAAATAATGTTGATTTCCATATATGAATATCATTAACAAATTCACTTTATTAGCGCGACCATTTCTGTGTGGACTGATTCTCAGTGGAAAACCTTCATCCTCACCATCAATGTAGTTGTCACACCCAAGTACGTTTATTGCCACGGTCGGATTCCGTCTTTCAAACGACTGACAGCGTTTAACCCTTTGAATCTGTGGGGGCCGCTTTTCTGGCTCAGGGACATGATACGTGATAATTTCATAAAGTAGGCTGGCTGTTAAGTGAATGCAGGCGCGTAGCCAGGATATCAAAATTGGGAGAGGGGGGTAATATCTAGGGGGCATACAAAATGTGATTCACATTCTTCAATTGTTCGTTTTCATAATAATAATAATAATAATAATAATAATAACACTTTGGCCAGCCGCTGATTTGTCGCGGTTCTCGGACGAGAAGGCCATGGTTACCCCTGTACTCCCAACTGCCTCCCTATTCCCACGCTTCTCCTCTCCTCCCAACACTCGGAGACGAACTGCTTGATGATATCCCTTGTCCCATTCTTCCCAATCTCTCTGATTAGCATATTAACCCTCTCCTTTGAGTCTCCCCTAACCACATGTCCTTCATTCTCCCATCCCACTTCCCCATTATACTCCCAGTGAATCTCATTCTTTTAGACTGCTACTTTGGGCATTCTAGAAGAAAGTGTTCCAGGATCTCCACCATGTCCAAGTTACACATCTGGCACTCCCTTTCACCGTCTTTCCCAATGTTTCCCCTCAGCTCCAGGGATCGCGACCTCAGCTTGAACAACAGTAACCCCCCAAAGGTGCCATCAAGGTACTCTTCAAAACCTGGCTTCTCTTTATCACACAGGCCGCCCAAAGACCTCTTTGATTTGACCCCCTCTCGCCAATTACGGTTACAATCCTCCATGACCCTTTCTCTGACGATTTTTTTACCCTGGTTTGCCCCAACGTCCAGGTCCGAGATCTCCAATGAGTAGTTCTCTACTAGCTCCCTCACTTGGACCATCCACCCCGTTTTGACATTTGAGTTGAAAATTCTCAAGAACATTACTTTACACCATCGGCTGTCGGGGAGATTTACCAAATAATTAAGATAACCGAGCTTCAACAGGTCTATCCTGTCCTTGATCCTCATCCACCCAAGCTCACCCCTGATTGCTTCTAGCGCTGCGGCATTACTCGACCTCGTTATCCATCGGCCTGCATCGTTCTGCAGGATTTCCAAGCTCTTTACGGCCGTCTGGTTTAGGGGTACCACTTCCGTACCGTATGTTATACTTGGCAGCCCCACCATTTCCCAAATGGTTTTCCCCACGAATACCTTATTGAAACTGTTTCTCCCTATAAATTCCATTTGGTTAAGGATTCGCTTCCCCTTCAGAATCAATTTATTTGTGTGGTTCCGGTAGATGCCTCTTCCTGTAATGTTTATATTTACCCCCAAATACCCGTAATCACCTGTCTCTCCCACACTGAGAAGTTTGCTGCTCCCTTCCGGAATGCAGAACTCACCCACTCTCCACCTTCGAGTGGGGTTCACTTTGCTCTTGCTTTCATTAAGTTCGAGTCTCCATTTGCTCTCATATTTCCCAACAATTCCCAGCATTTTCGTTAGCCCCTCTTCGCTTTCTGACACTAGAACCATATCGTCTGCAAAAAATAGCCCTGGGATCTTCAAGTCCCCAACTGCTACCCTCTCCTCGCTACGCAGGAGTTCATCTCCTAAACCTTTGATGTACAATGCAAACAGGATCGGCGAAAGGATACACCCCCTGTTTTAGGCCTATCTCCATAGGCACACGTTTCGTTGTAATGTTTCCCAGGCTAAGTTCACTCTGTACATCTTTATATAATGCTTTCATAATTCCAACAAACTCGCCTCCTAAGGCCATAGCCTCCAGCTTGCGCCACATACCTTCCCTCCATACTCTATCGTATGCCTTTTTGATATCCAAAAAGGCCATAAACATCTTTTTCTTTTTTGCTTTCGCGGATTCTATCATTTGAGATAGTGTGAAAAGATGGTCAGTAACTCTCCTTCCCTTCCTGAAGCCATTCTGGATTTCTCCCAAAAAACCCTTCTCCTCAATCACCTCCTCTAGTCTCCCATACAGGACTTTACAGAAAACCTTTCCAATGCTGCTACTGACAGAGATCCCTCGATAGTTATCCAAAAAGTCTTTTTCCCCCTTTTTGTGAATAAATGTCACTTTACTTTCTCTCCACTCCTTTGGGACCTCTTGATTTTCTATGGCAAGATTGAATAGGGCAGTTAGGCTTTCCACGAGTTCCTCTCCCCCTTTTTTGATAAACTCGTTAGGAATTTCATCCACTCCTCCCGCTTTTCCATCCCTTAATTTTGATATCACCTTTTGCACCTCCTCCGTTTTAATTTAGCTGCACACGAAGCTCGACAAGTTTTCCTCGACCTGATTCGGACACTCTGGTGGGCTCCCCGTGCCCCATCGCTTATCTTTTACCTTTTCCCAGTGCTTGACTAGTTCTGATGCGACTTGATCTTGCTCGTCTGTAACTCTGCCATCTACTTTAATACTCTGTGGGTTACTTCCTTTGTTACGTTTATTCACCCATTTCCAAAATACGTTCGAACTCGACCCCCTGTCGTTCTTATCGTCCTAATAAGACTGCTATTTCGTACTCTCCGATTATCGTCTTTAATCTTATTTACTTTATTTCGTGCTTGGTGGTATTCTTCCTTAGCAACTGTGGCCTCATTGCTTTCCGCCCCCTTAAGTTTTCTACATCTCCTGTATGCAGCACATTTAGCTTTTCTTCCCTTTATGGCCCTTTTCAGTTCTTCGTTCACTCTGTACCCAAGTTCCCGTGTTGGCACCCTGACCTTTCCTGCACTTTCCTTTCCTGCCTCCACCAGGCTCGCAACTATGACGTCGGCCATCTTCTGGACACTGCCCCTCTTGGGTACGGTTGCAAGCTTTGGTTTCAGTTTTTCATTGAACTTCGACCAGTCAGCATCTTTTTTGAGTTCCCAAATCTCTTTAGAGCTTCCTCTGCTTTTTACTAGAGTTTTAGCCCTGATCGTCACTGTAATCAAGTTGTGATCACTATCCACCTCCATTTTACCCTCATCATCCACTTCTACCCCTATCACCTCCCTCCATAAATTAATATCTGTGAGGATGTAGTCGATTATTGATTTTCTGTCGTTCCTCTCCCAGGTCCATTTCCCCTTACACCTCGCGTCCCTGTTCAGAATCTTCAGACCGACCTCGTTGTGAAGTTCAACAGCTTCCTTCCATTCCTGTTGACTTTATTGTCCCCACCTTCTATGCCTTCTTCATCATTACCTATGTGGCCATTAAAGTCGCCCATCAGAATTATACCGAGCCGCTTGTTTTGTAATTCGGTGATATTGGACCTTAGTGTTGAGTATATCGAATCATTCCATTCGGGTTTGCTTCCCTCCACCGCACAATACACAACCCCAAGGGCAATACTTTTGTTTTTCAGACTGATCCTTACCCATCCAATTTCTTTCGATACCTCAGCCGGGGTGCTGATGTTTTCTAGGTCTGTGATCAGCGATGGTTTTAAATCCTCTTTAATGAACATGCCTACCCCTCCCCCTTTTTTCTGGCCTTCCGTTCGCCCTACACCTATCCATACGTACCCCCTTACTTGGTCTGCCCGTTCCTCGTGTCTTACCCACGTTTCGCCTAAGCCCATGACGTCAAACTCCTCTGCCTCAATCAATGTAGCAATTTCACTTACTTTCCGGTGGAGACCCTGGATGTTGCTATAACCCACTTTCAGGGTATCAAGGTTCATTGGATTCCGCCTACTGGTCCCATTATTATCTAGTCCCTGTATGTTTGTATATCCTACTTTGTGTACCTGTGCTTTCCTTTGGAAGCTATTCCTATTGATTTGGATTTTTTGGTCCCTTTTCCTTATCCCCCTTGTCCCATTTTCTACACCTATGCTTCGTGACACATTTTCTGTGATTATTCCTCCCTTCACTGACCCCCTCCCCTCCCTATACCAAAAAAGGCTCCACCACCTGAAACATATCTCTTCCTAAAACCTCTGTACCCCTTGGGCTAAGATGGAGACCATCCCTTCCATATAGGTCCTTTCTGCCCCAAAACGATCCCCAATTGTCTACAAAGGGTATCCTAAGTTCCTTACAATACTCCCTCAATTCCTCGTTGTTCCCATATGGCACTGTTCCAGACAGAATGAAAATCGCAAAAGTTCTTCCAATATTTAAAGCAGGCGACCAACATTACTTTACAAATTACAGACCCATTAGCATTCTTCCGACATTCTCAAAAGTGTTAGAAAAACTTATGTCAGTAAGACTTTTAAAATATTTAAATCGTTTTAGTATCCTACATCCAAATCAGTACGGTTTTAGGAAAAATCATAGTATGGTGCATCCTGTCGAGCAATTGTTGAAAACTTTTTCAGAAGAAAATAATAAAAGAAGCAAAAACAGCACACTTGCGTTATTTTTAGATCTTTCAAAAGCATTTAATACAATAAACCATGACATTTTAATAAATAAACTATATAGATACGGTATTAGAGGTTTGGGTAATGACTGGTTCAAAAGCTATTTATCTGATAGGTCACAGTATGTCGCATACGGCGACCATACACCTGACAGAGCAAACATATCACACGGAGTTCCACAAGGCTCGATACTCGGCCCCACACTGTTTCTGATATATGTCAATGACATCTATCATGCTACATGCCTAAATCTCCTATCTTTTGCTGACGACACTACTGGACTTTTTTCGGGTCCAGACTCAAATCAATTGGTTCAACTAATAAATAAAGAGCTTGAAAAAGTGTTTGAATGGTGTTGTGCGAATCAACTTGTACTAAATGCAACAAAAACTAAATATATTTTAATCAACCCTTCCGCCAAAAATAAAACAACAATTCACCAAAATATATTAATAAATGGCCAAATCATAAGTAGAGTGGGTTCAAATAATGCAGAAAAATCTCTTAAATTCTTAAGAATACATATTGATGATAGTTTATCTTACAAACATCATATATCTCAATTCTCTTCAAAGATTGCTCGGGCAAATTTCACACTAAATAGAATGAAGACCACGCTTCCCCGTGAAGCTGTGAACACACTTTATTATGCCCTGATACACACACATTTAGTGTATGGGATAAACGTATGGGGTATTGCTAGAAAGACCAAAAAGTCACTGCTTCTTCAGAAACGCTCCATCCGCATAATAAACAATAAGAAATATAATGCACACACTGATCCCCTCTTTCGGGAAAATAAGATTCTTAAAGTAAATAATCTCTTCAAACTCCACGCGTGGCTGATAGTTTTTGACTGGTATCACGATAATCTGCCAGTATCCTTTAGACATTATTTCCACCCAGTAGTCAATACTACGGATAGAGCTAGTAGAAGGAGAGATACTCTCCAAATTGTTAGAACAAGGACAAGGTCTCTTGAGAATTTTCCAACACACATGTACCCCAAACTCTGGAACGATTTAGACCTTGATTTACGTAATTTAAACAACAGAAACATTTAAAAAAAACAATTAATCACAAAATTATTGTCCCAGTACTCCGACAACATCGACTGTAAAACTCCTTACTGTACTGACTGTGCTTTTAACAATAGGTAGAATATTTTCTGAATAAACAGAGTGGGTATGCATTTTTCATTTTCATTTTTATGCACTTTCAAGATAACACATATTTAAAGCTTTCCAAGCGCAGAGCCGACAGACGTGGGCAGCGAAATGACAATAGGGGAATTTTGTACCTGGTCTACTCCCGTTGAGGACTCCAACTCTCAGCGTCGGTCCGTGGGAGTCTCTCTCTGAGAGCACCCCACGGAGTGGCGTCGGGGTTTGGAGTTGTCAAAGAGGGAGAAGTAGTTACTATTGACACATTTCTGCTGGTACTGTATACGACTGGACAAATTCTCGTCTCTTGGCCCTTTGCCCACCGTGGCGGCCGGGGCCGGCCAGCGCTATTCTCAAAAATTGCCAATCAGTTTTCATTATTTTTATCATTTTTTGTCTCAGGAGCATTGGTTATGGCCCCTCATTGGAGCGAGTTCGTCGAGCTCGTTCCGGTGGGGGGTCGTTACCTGTGTTCTTGGGAATGAAAGAAAATAGTTATTCAAAAGTTTTTTTTTGTTTTTTTTTGCAAGTGTCGTCTGCTTTTCATGTTGGGTAAAGGGTTAACTCAATTCTCGTCTCTTAACTAAATTGTGTGAGTTACACTAGCAACCAGCGACCAAGATTAAGTATAGATGAACGGTTGTTGGACAGTACGATTCCAATGTTGCACGATATAATCCCCGGCAGACGACAGGTAGACAGCCAATCAGGCTATGCCGTCTCCCTGCAGTATACAGCTTTATTAGATTATTTTTGTTCTATATTTATTATGGACACAAACGGACTCAGAATCAAGGAAACTGATAGAAATTAAAATTTCTAGCTAATGTTTCCTATATGGGTTAATATGGGGGGGGGGGGGGCATGACGGAAATTTGGGGGAATGCGCCACCCTCGCCCCCATGGCTACGCCACTGAGAGAATGTCAGGGTTAGACCAAGCAAGCCCTGAGGTTGCACGTTGAAAATATTAATTGATCTACCCGCAAATAATGAATACGGACTCTTTCAATTGATGCCACTGATCTGACATGGAAGATACCATTAGGGTTCAGAGGTTAAATTCCGCCACAAACTCAATTGCCAGTCATTGTAAACGTTCAGAATACGCTCGGTATTTCAAGACTCTGTGTGCGTTTTCTTCCACGGGATGCAATACGGAGTCACTGCTCAGTTGAAGCACTGATTATCTTCGAAATGTTGAACAATCACTACTGCATTATTCTTCTCTAAAATGTAGGGTAATTTCACGTAAGAAGGCGATTGTAAGGGAGTGTATTTTTCCACGTGAAGTTCTAAATTCAACACTTCTCGCAACGTCCAATTGCTAACCCGGCCTTGACTTTCCATGCCACATTTCAGTACCATCTTTAACTTGATACCGCAACTCATGTTCTCGCAAAACAACTGCATCCCGTTCAATTTTACGGCATCCGCGAATGCCTAGAGACCGTACTTCTCGCGACTGGGAATGTTGAACAAATTGAAATATCCTCTGATCGCTTCAGTTGTTGGTTTCGGAGCAAAAATCACTTTCCCGTTATCATTAATTCTGAATCTTCATATTTTTTCCTAAGTCTTTTTTGAAACTATATTCTTCGCAACAGCCGTCTCGGGAGCATTCCTCTTTCTGTTAGCTTCAGTTTTTTTCTGGATCTTTTTCGAAATGGTATTCTCCGCAACAGCAGCTTTCCATTTTCTGTTCACTTCTTCGAGTTTTTTTCTGAGTCTTTTTCGAAACAGTATTCCCAGGAGCTGGATCTTGAGATTTTGAGGGTAATTGTTCCATTCTCATAATCTGGAAGTTTATATATAAACCATTATTTTTTCCCGTTAAACAATTTTTAATTAAATGAAAATACTCTTAAAACAGTTTAGTTTAGTTTAATAGTTTAATGCATCTCACCATAATGGCTGTTGTACAATACAAACATAACAAATAAGAAGATATAATAAACATGATGTATAATATAAAGTACTAATGACTAGTTTCTTTAACAAGGTGATCTCGCTAACAGAAGAATGACCAGATCATGTTAGAAATAATATTAATCGATTTACTTTCAGAGCTTTTCAATATATTATAGTATTTCTCCGAATCATTTAATTGTTCAAATTCTTTGTTTTCTTTTGTAATTTCTTCGAACCCCGTTTCCTTAATTTCGACATTTGCCTTACAATACATAACAAAATGTTTTTCGCTCTCTATTTCATCGGTATCGCACACCTGGCATCTCCTATCATTTAGGGGCGTTGGGGGTTGTGTTTGTCAACCCTTTTCTATTTCTAAATTATGGTTACTAAACCCTACGTCTAGTAAACAGTTCACGGGCCTGTCGCGATCCTGTGATTTTTAGATAAGGTTCAAGCTTGTATTCATTTTTAACTAATCGATACGTTCGTAACATATTACTACCTTTCATTTTGTCATTATTAAACATATCTTTAGTAAATCTTTCTCTATGCTGAGATTTTAGTACATCTTCCAGGCATTTTCCATTACTATTGGTTAACGTATTAACATCGGAAACTTTGATATTGTAACGAGATAACTGAGTTATCCAAGTTTTCGGAAGTTTACAATTGAGCGACTCCTTGTTATCGCCAGCAACTTTGGATAATTTATCGACATATTTATGGAGATGTAAGATGGCATCGTTCAAAATAGGATATCTACCCAACTCTCCTCTTGCTGTGTGATTAGATGCTTTTCTATTCTATTTAATATTTGTTTACAAAATTTCAAATGGACTTGTTCAGGCATTTGCCATTCTCTTTTATTTTTTATATATAATTCAATTTTTGTTTTGTTTTGTGTTGTTTTTTCATCCATTCAATTTTTTTATCCTTTGAAAGGACGGACTAAGCTTTCTCTCTCGCTTATATAGACGGACACGGTCTAAAAATAATTCGTTTTTGTAATGTGACGGATGTCTTTGAAAACATCGCTCCATTTCAAGAATTCATTTGATTCTCAGCTGGGAGTTTGTATTTCTTTTCCATTGGATTACTTGTTGAAGTTGGCAAATTTAGGAAATTAACATAGAAGTGCTTGGGAAAAAAACGTAATATACTTTTTCCATTATAAAAGAATAAACGCTCGAAAAACCCAACATCACAAAATTTCCAACTGGAAAAAAAACAAAAAAAAACACGTTCGGGCACAGGGAAGTTGCGGGTTAGCACATGAATCTCCATAGACATTTTCAACTTCAGAGACGAGTGTTCTTCTGAAAATGTGTACTTTGTGTGAATTGGAAAATGTCTATGGCGAATCCTATAGTGATAATGTGCTCGCGGTTCCCTGCTCCGTAACATTTACAATCCCGTTGTGTGTAATGTTTTCATCCTTACATTTCGATTCATGTGAGATTCGCCATATCAAGAGTGAGAACATCTGTGTTTTTTTTCGAATATACTCATTTCTCCACAATCGAGTGAATGAACAAAGACAGAACGCGATGTGTGTTTGAATCGGTGGGTGTTTTACATATCGAGTTGGAATGGCGTAGTCACATTTCGCGAGAGCCGTGCGCTCTCGCAAAATATGATTACGCCATCCCAACAAGTTATGTAAAGCGCCCACCTATTCAAACACACATCGCGTTCTGTGTTTATTACACAACCCATGCATTAAAATTCATTTAAATAAACTAATTTTAATTCCGATGTTTAAACCCAAAAGTGAAGAATCTGTTTGTTTTGACTGAAGCTGTAATGATCAAATGGATCGATAAAAAATCAAAGCAAGCTTTTCGGAACCAGTGTTTGTTGAAATTTGTGTCTCTATTTCTCTTCGGCTGGTGCCCATTCACGCCTAACCATTTGGTGGCTATTACTGTTAGTAAAAATATAAGTACAAATGTATGCAGATTTGTAAAACAGCTGGGAGAAACATTTTTACAAGAAGTTCGAAGCATGTCAAGATGTACGAACATTTACCGAAATAAAGTTGACCAATTTAGATATAACGGATCCACAAAACAAGACGGCCACGGGACTGGGTTAATGTTCTGGTTGGAAATGATTGATGTTTTTTTTTTATAAATATCATCTCATTTTTGGTTAACTAATTTTTTGTGAACCGACTTTATTTTGCTTTGGACGTTTTTATTTTCACGCTATGCCACAGACTGTCGATAATTGTACAACGAAATTCGGAAACTTTTCGAAGCGTAACTAATGACTTGATGGGAAAGCGTAGCTAATGACTTGATGGAAAAGCCGAAAAAAGTCCCGGCTTGTACATTACCCATTGAATACAGAATCATTTATGTCATAGCGGCTATTCCGTTAAATACAAGGGTTTAAACTTAAATGGATGTGTAATAAAAATGTTTATGAGAGTTCCCATAACCACAATTTTTACTTCAAGAGCACATTCAACATGTCGAACATGAGTTGGAACACCCAAATGCACATTACTGACGACACTTTAAAGAACCTGAATTGCTTAAAATTTGATTTTGACTTTTTGTCTCAAACATAGCTTATGAATCCTCTTTAATTAGGAACGAGCTCGTTCCAGTGTAGCGTCATAAGTTATGTTTTTGTATAAAAATTAAAAAAGTAAAAAAATTTGAAAGGAGATTTTTGTAAACGTCGCTGGACGATTTAGTTTTTTTGTCGCGCTGGACAATTTTCGTCGTTTCGTAGAGTGAAAGGTTAAGCGACGATATGAGAAAAAAAGATATCCCTTCCCCAACCGACCGACCATATTTTTTTATTACACGCCTGTTTTATGATACCCCCATCTACAGAAACGCTAAACCATGCGGTAAATGAAAATCCATTCCGCACATACGCGCTGAACAGAAATCGTTGATAGACTATTTTTGTAAAGAAGCGAAATTTCACTGGCATTTTCAACAAATCGTGCACCGCAATTACAATTTGAATCGCTAGTGATAGATAAAAAATCGTCCCATGAGTTCCAATGTGTTCTATGTGCCAGTAAGCACATAGAACACATTGGAACTCAGGGGATGGAATGGTAACACAGGATACCTTGCAAATTTGGCTGGCGATAAAATGTGTTCTTTTTTGATAGTTGTCAAATGAATTACTGAATGTCCTTCTAATAATTGTTTGTATAGACGGGAAGGCGTGTAATAAACACAGCATGACACACGCGTGTGAATGGGTTAATCTATATGGCACTTGTACCATCGCGGAAGGATAAAACTCGAGGCCTGCAGCCTACCGTTTTATCCTTCCACGCTGGCACTCGTGCCGTATCGATTAAGCCATCCACGTGTGCGTGTCGTTCTGTGTATTTATTTTTATTGCCTTACCTCAATATCAGGGTATTTCCGAATTTACTCAGTTTTACTGATGTCACTCCGCAAGACTATTCCAAATAACGTAACATCAGAAGTGAACTGATAGTCAACCGAGAAAACATTCCGCGACAAAATCCGATGATAAATACATGCTAATTTACTCTTTCTATTTATTGTACAGGCCACCAAAGAATTATATCTATAGAATATTCCCTTCCTACGGTAATATTACTGTACACAAACCAACAATGATACCAATATCCTCTATAAACAACATCAAAACTGGAATTATGAACGACTTTTTAGCCTTAGGTTGATTCCATGTTTGTTTCCAATCTTGACTTTTGACCCTTCCAATGCGAAACTCGTATATTTTGCGAAATTACTCGAATCTCACGCCCCCCCCCCAAAGAAAATAATTGACAGTTGACAAGCAACACAGCAGGATGTCCCCCTCCTTCCCACTCCCCAATTGGATCACCGGAAATGGCTTGAAATTGGTCCACTGTGCCCTAACACGATTTTTGTTCATTTTACGTTACTTTTTTCCTATATTATTGGAACAGTGTTAGTCAATTTAGTCGGTTACGAATGTCGCGGCGTAGTTAGTTATGGGCATGTCTTTTCTTAACTGGTAGAGTTCTGGAAGCCCATATTTGGGCTTTATTCTGAGGTGCAAGTACTACAATTTAAAGGCTTCATATTCTGTGGATATGCATCATATTATCTTTAAAATAATATTATTTTATCTGTTAGGATTTGCCTTGTTACAATTTATGGGAGAGTGCCAGAAGGCACTCTCCCATAAATTGTAACAAGGCAAAGATGCACAAAGAAATTTTAAAAACAAAAAATAATTTAGCACTCTCATATAATGGTCTAACTTCACCTTTAATGGTCTATCCTAAACGTCCCGTCCTTGCCTGTACTACAGCTGGACCCATTTAATTACATATCTCTTAATATAATAGCTCTGTTAATTGAATATAACTTCCAAACACAAAGCATTCACTGCACTTTAGTACAAATAGGACCCGTTAATTGCATACAGATTATATAGTAAACCCCGATTAATTGAATAATAAAAAAGTCACCAAATCTCCCCCCCCCCTGTTTATGGGTTTATTGGCTTCATTACATTCAATACAGGCATTTAGTCCATTATATCTTCTTTGACAGAGCTCCGGGAGCTCAGTCAAACATGACAGAATAGAAAAAATGTTCAGCTTATCTCTTGAATAAAGAAAATTAACACTGATAATTGAATACCCTTGTTTATTGAATATTTCTCACTGGCCAAATGATTATTCAATTAACAGGGCAGAACTGTATTAGTATACTGAAGTATATTACCAGAGTTTAGTTGAATACAAGCTAACTAGACCCACCTCCACCCTTCACTAAGGGTCTGCACCTGCCACTGATTAAAAAATTGGGGAGGATTCCTAATAATTCAATCCTACAGAGTTGAAGGTTGTGATTATTTTTTCTATTGGCTTAATGACGTATTCGACGACAACCAGGGTCACCTCGTGTCAAACAGTTTTACGGGTAGATGAAGCCTAAGAATACGGAGAGAATCGCCGACCAGCAGCAAGCAACTGTCAGATTTTGCAACGCACGTGCAGTGTTAGCATCGGTTCACCACAAGTGCACCGCAGACGTTCCGTACGAATCAGTACGGTGGCGCTGTGAACTAAGGCGTATTACACGTCGATGGTGTACTTGTCTTCAACCAATGCTAACCCTGCTTGTGCAGAGAAAGTACGTTGAGGAGTCTGACAGTGGCTCACCGCTGCTCGGTGGTTCTTTCCGGGTACTCCTTCTTTATCCACCCTAAAATTGTCCGACACGATGTGGCCCTGGCAGTAGAAAGTGTCGTTAAACCACAGGAAAAAGCGGTCCGTTGTACAAAGCACGTTCAAACTTTCAAATTGTGTGACAATTCAATTCATACCAGCTTCATATGGAAGATCCGCAATGCCGCTTGTGTCCACCGGTAGAACCCAGGTCAATTGTGTCAGAAAGCCCCCTAGTCGATTGCGCCGGCAAACGGAGTACGTCCGCAAAATACAAGCCTATTGTAACCGATGTCTGCCTGAGGACACAATCGACTTGCGCTTTGCGGGCACAGAACTGGGGACACAATCGGCACGTATTTTAAAGACACAATCGGCTGTACTGACTGATTCGGTCATTTATTTATTTATTTATTTATTTATTTATTTATTTATTTATTTATTTATTTATTTATTACATGCATGTTCTATTTAATTCCCATCTACAGCAACACAAAACTGTGAAAATCGTTGACGGACTATTTTTAAACACGAGCGAAATTTCACTGGAATTTTCTACAAATCGTGCACCGCAATTACAATTTGAATCCCTAGCAATAGCCCAAAATCGTCCCCTGAGTTCCAATGTGTTCTATGCCAGTAGGCACATAAAACACATTGGAACTCAGGGGACGAAGTAGTAACATGGGTTCCCTTCGCGAATTTGGTTGGCGATAAAATGTGTTGTTTTTGTTTTTGTTTATAGTTGTCAAATGAATTGCTGAGTGTCCTTCTAATAACTGTTTTATCGACGTGAAGGCGTGTAATAAACACGAACCGACACGCGTGTGTGAATGAGTTGATCGATATGGCACTCGTGCCATCGGGAAAGGATAAAACTCGAAGCCTGCGGCCTCTCGTTCCATCCTTCCGCGCTGGCACTCGTGCCATATCGATTAACCCATTCACACGCGTGTGTCGTTCTGTGTATTTATCGGGATATAGCAACGCTTTTAACAGCCAGGGTCATATTGGGCCGAACAGTTGTACGGATAGAGGAAGTCGAAAAACCCGAAGAAAACCACTGAGAAGCGGTGAGTAACTGTCGAACTCTGCAACTTACCAACCCGGAGCGAGAAGGGTTACCATCGGTTGGAAGTTTGTTCATCAGCGGCATGTAGTACGTAGTAGCGCAGGGCACCTTAACGCATCGTTCCCACGGTTACAACACAAATGATGCGGGTCAAGCTCGAAAAGACGACCTTTCGATTTGAAACCCAAGGTGCTAAACAATGAACCACCGAACTCTTGTTCATGTGCGAATACAGACAAAGAAAACAACCTGCTCTTGTTTCTGCAGTTACCAAAAGCATCTCAACAATTTTATAATTGATGCTTTTAAAAGTGGAAACCCTTTTTTAAGCGATTCGTTTTAGAGCAGTAAATTTTAAAACGTGTGTATGTACAACGACAATACAGACACTAACGGCATCCGTGTCTGCTGGTGTCGAATAAATTTTTCCTAACACAATGCCTATCTGTATTTTGCTTAGAAAAGATGTGATTTTGTTGGGTTGCATCAGACCTGCCATGCGTAATTTTTTTTAATGAAAAACAAATTATTAATAAGAACAGATATACGCCCTTTTTGTACGACTTTTAAATTGTTTTTAACCCTTTGAACACTGGTGGTATATTCCATATCAGTTGAATGGCAACAATCGGAAAAGCCCATATTCATTATTTAGGGGTAGATCAATTAATATTTTCAACGTGCAGCCTCAGGGATGCACGTTGAAAATATTGATTGATCTACCCCCATACTTTCACTTAGCAGCCATCCTATTTAATGAAATTATAGTGTATTACTGGGACGGAAAAACGGCCTCTCGCATTTAAAGGGCTAGCAGTAGTATGTCGCGTACGTTTCACCCCTTATTTGGATGATCTCATGGATGATCTCATGTGACGTCATAGTCACGTGACCCAGTGCCGCCATGTTGTGTTGTTATGGTAACCCACGTGAGCGGCCATGTTGTGACGTCATCTCTATAGTGAGACGTGGTGTTGTTAGGGTGATACGTGTTTCCATTTTGTATAATGGAGGCCACAATCTTGGTTTCTATGGTAGCACATGGTTGCTATGTTACGCAATCCTCGAATAATACAATACCAGGCCATAGGTATCCTCAAATACTGAAATGAGGCTAAGAGTCGTAGTAAATTATACCTCATTGAGGGATTTTTCATGGCCCTCATGACCTCAAAATTCAATGAGGCTATGAGGGATAATAAATGAGGCCTCGTTGGGGGCTTTTACAAAGCCCTCATGGCCTCATACGACAAAAAAGGGATTCCATAGCCAAGGGTGTTTCCCAAAAATGGGATCCCATGGGATATGGCCATTGGATATAGAGGTGATGAGAATCGGATACGACTTCGTTGTAATAAGGGGAGATAACTTTGCATACAGATTATGGGAAATCAAGCAATCTGATTGGTTAGTTATAATTTATATAAATGATCTAGATAAATGAAACAACAAGAGTACACGGAATAGGGTCAGAACTAACAAGAATAGACCAGAAAAGCTAAATATAGTAATAATAAGTAAAGCTGTTCCAGATGATAGGCTCTTCTACGTTACTAGAGTATACTCCAGGACAAAGGAACATGCCTAGGTAGACGAAAACTATTGCATACATAGACAGAAGCAGAGAATTCTGAAAGAATTCGAAATAGTAAAACTTGCCGGGTTGTTTGTGGTAATTCTACAAATCGGGAAATCATTCCGATTCAATAGAACACATCCTCCGAACATATCCCTAAGAAGCCTTTGGGTAACATAGCAACCACGAGCTACCATAGAAACCAAGATGGCGGCCCCCAGTATACAAAATGGATGACGGAAACACGTATCACCCTAATAACACGCGCTGCACATGCGCACTAACACCACGTATCACTATAGAGATGACGTCACAACATGGCCGCTCACGCGGGTTACCATGACAACACAACATGGCGGCACTGGGTTACGTGACTATGACGTCACATGAGATCATACATGAGATCATCCAAATAAGGGTTGAAACGTACGCGACATACTACTGTTAGCATTACAGCATTCCAAACTATTTGTTACGATCCTGTTGTATAAGGTAATTGCTGTTTCCCTCTATGGAGTTCATGCGGGATATTGGAAAAACAACCTGTCAGGGGAAACATTGAGTGAAGAGGTTCTCACTTTTCAATGTCTTCCTTTATTCTTTATTTCTATTATACTGGATAATAACTGTTTATCCCTGTGCAGTTCGTGCATAAAATTGGTGTTTTCCTTATTATATTGCATTTTCACCTCAACGTTTTGAGTCATGACAAGATGCATTGTTCTAAGAACTTGCTGCGAAACTTAACTGAAGGGGCACACCTTTTTGATCCCAGAGTCTTTCTGAGCTAAAATCCTGAATTGGACCCACCTGGTCGGCCATGATTTGAGTATGATGGGAGACATATTGGGATTTTCGGCCCTAAAAGATATAAAATCCTTACAGTTTAGATATTATCTGCAGCTTCGAGACAGGTATACGTATATGCAGAATTTAATAGCCCTTTACCCAATGCAGACGATATCAAAATTTATTATTTCAAATATCATTTTTTAATTTTTTCCAAAAAAATTCAACAAAAACATATCATGTGACGAGCTCGTTCCAACGAGGGGTCACATGATATGGTTTTGTTGAACTTTGTTTGAAAAATACTATTTTTTCAACTGCTGAATTTGCAAATTACGTGGGCGGATGCGGCCGATTCGTTGGGTAATGGGTTAAGGAACTATCTTGGAGCGTGGCGAAGATGAAGACCTGATTTGTCCCCATTGTGATGGCTCAACCGACTGATAAAATATTCCAACCGCATCATCAAGGCATACCCTGGTAATGTGTCTGAAATATTAATCAATCGGGTTTATAATTAAAAAAAAGACCCTAAGACTTCTTGAAATTTATTTACGGATAAATAAACCAGTGGTACCAGTATTCCAAATCGGCCATTCTCGTTCTCCAACAGCGCGATTTGGATATTATAGACCTCTATTTGGTGGAGCGACTGTGTGTTACGAAACTCCAAATATCAAATCAAGCCATATTAAAAAGTACATGATTACCAGCTAGAGGGAATCGATATCTAAGGCCGTGTTTAGACAGAACGCGCAGAGACGCGATGCGGGGCGCTGAAGGTACGCTTTAATCATGCTTCACACTGCATAATTAGGCAAGCGCACATGAGAGACGCAACACTTTTGGCTGGACTGGCGAAGCCGAAAAAGCGCGTCGCGTCGCTTCGCTTCGCTTCGTGGCGCGTCGCGTACATAAATGGTCAAATGGAAATACATCGAAAGCGAAAAATGTTCGCGGCCGCATCACGTCGCTTCGTGCTCTATACAAACAGGGCCTAATATTCCAGTCCAGAGGAAGAGACTGAAAAATCAGTGTCACCTCCACCCCCCCCCCGAACCCTCATACAGTCGACCTCGATGGAAATAATCAAAATGTTTGAGTTGTTATATCAACAAATGTCCCTTTCAATTGGGTATGTATGCGTTTTTGCGCGAAGAAATGTCAGCGAGCCAGCAGACAGCACAATGAACAAGCAAAAGCACAACATTCTCACAAAAGCACAATAAATTCGCTAGTACTGAATTGGTTAACTGGATAATCGATTTGAAACCAGTTAGCTGCCTAACCGATTAGAAAAACCGTCAACCGGTTATCCGAAATACCGATAATGATCGTCATTCCACGTTTAAAATGTAGTAAATCTGCCGCTTCTCCTTAGTGAAAGATTACACATCGAAGCCGCGTTGTGGATATTGAGAAATAATCAACTTTGGTGTGCAAGACTTCCTTAATGATCGGCAGTTTCCGTGAGTAATGAGTAATTGCAGAAACTATTCCGTAGTGTGTGTACAAACGAACGTTGTCGAGTACTCGACAACGTTCGTTTGTATACACACTGCGGAATAGTTTTCTGCTTTCCAATTCCTATAGTTTTGATCCCATATTCGGTGAAATAATAATGGCCACGGATAGCCGGATATTATCCGGTTATAGCTCTCGATTAGTCGGTTACGAAAATGAGCCAACCGTTTCAGCCCTAAAATTCGCCCATTCGCCGAAGATAGTATTGGAAGAGACGATAGCATTCATGGCGTCAGGGTTGAGAGGGTTAAAAAGAATCACATTGTCATGATCACCAAGTTTACAATGAAATACTGGTTCACAAAAGAAACTATACAAACAAATCAATGCAAATAAGTTTATTGCTTGATCCATTACAAAATCACAAGATAACGTGAAGAAAGACAACAGGTTTAAAAGTTCACATGCGTCAATAAAACATCGCACATCTAGCCAGACTTCCCATGCGTCTACGTTACAAATCTCGGAGGAGAGAGGAGAGAGGAGAGGGTGGGGGGGGGGGGCTCAAATTGAAAAGCCACAGGCCTAACCCGAAGTCCATGTTCAGTAAGTCAGTTTTGGGACTCCCTACAGAGACGGTATAATGATCGTGATCCCCGAGTCTGTCGTAACTAGATGATGGTTTATCATTGAACAATCCTCGACAAATGTGACATTCCACCGCATTTCTACAATCTTTTATCTGTTCGTCTCTCAACAGGTATTTTAAATCCCGTACAACTTTCTGATTTTCGGATCCACGTCGCGCACAAACATGTGAGCCACATCTTCCCCTTCTGATTATTTGGCATACGCGATAAGACCCACTGAGCAGCCATCGGAGAAAGAACACTTGATGTAAAAACAATATCCATACCTGTCGCTGGAGTTCGGTGGACACGAACTACTCTTCTTCATGAACGAGTCGAAATCCACGTACACGACAAAAAAGCCCTCTCAACTGTCTGTTGTGGTAATTGAAATTTAATAATGTACACTTTTTTGGCCTGATAATGTTCATGGTTTGATTGTGGAGGCAATATTCCTCGTGTCTCTCTAACAGTCGAAAGAATTCAGGCAGTTGAAACAAAAAAATCTCTCCACACTGTGTTCGCTCGACTGACACGACAACAAACGAGACAGATGTTTAACCCTTTACCCAAAGTCAAAGTAACGGGAAAAACGACCAGAGCTATTCTAAAAAATCGTAATTATCCATTTATTGGTATTCAAATACTTTAATTCTTTAAAACTTTTTCTTGGTGTTGAAATTAATTTGATAAATACTTTAAAACATTTTGTTGGTATTGAAATACTTTAACCCTTTACCCAACGAATCGCCCGCATCCGCCCGCGTAATATGCAAATTCAGCAGTTGAAATAAAATTATTTTAAAAAAAATTTCAACAAAACCATATCATGTGACCCCTCGTTGGAACGAGCTCGTCGAGCTCGTTCCAACGAGGGGTCACATGATATGGTTTTGTTGAAATTTTTTGAAAAATTTGAAAAAAAAAATGGCATTTAAAATAATAAATTTTGATCTCGTCTGCGTTGGGTAAAGGGTTAAAGAGATCATACGTCATTTAATTGCCTTAAAATTATTTAACGATAATCATTAATATATTAAATGAACATTTAGTTCCTTTATAAATTCTTTAAACGAAAATTATTAATATATTAAATGAACATACATCATTTAATTCCCTCAAACTTATTTAACGATAATTAACAACTTGTTACGCCATTTAAATGTTTGAAAATTATTTAATTAACGAAAATTATTATTATATTACGCCAATTGTTAGGGGGACTGCGTCATAGCAATTAAAATTTAAAAGAGGGGTTACTGCATCATAGCACTGCTCAGCATTAAGAAGGGGTGGTACGTCATAGCAATTACAATTATTTAAAAAAATGCTACGTTATAGCAATTAAACTTATTAAAAAATATGCTACGTCATAGCAATTAAAATTATTAAAATTATTTTTTTTTAAAAATATGGCCACACCCTTGTCTCCTTCGCCCCTCACCGAAATCCCTTTCGACTCCAATTGCCGGAGGTGATTGAACCACCACTGGCACCACCTCCGGTCAATCCACATCGATTCGTGCATCCCCTACCACTCACGTACCGTTTCTCGTGGATTTCAGGCCAAAATGTATATGATTGTTAGATAAAGATAATGAGGATGTGTATGCAACTGTTGAAACTTTTCTCGCAAACGATTTGAAAATGGACAACACAGCTGCCTTGGGTATAGTGAATAGAGCATTGAATATCCAAAGACTCCCACAATCAAGGTTTGGTGGCACTAACTCCAATTCAGCTCCACTGCCCAAACCTATTATTATAAGAATGGGTAATGACAGAGACAAGAAACTGATATTAAATGCAGCACCCAACCTGAGAGGGACTCGGAAGAGCATAAGGACAGACCTACAACCAGCGCTCAAAAGGGAGAGTGGGCGGCTTTCTTGTCTAGCCTTCAGACTGAGAGTTGACAAGGGGTATAAGACTAGGATTCGGGCGACGGGTATCAGAGTGATTCTAGAGGTGAAGGAATCTGAAGCATTAGCATGGGAAGAGTACCGAGACTAGATACTAGATAATTAATTAATTAATTAGATACACTGGACGCCGGAATGGACAATATAACATTCAGTATTAATGGAAGTCCTAATATCTTATTCTGTTATCCAATTAATATCCAACTGCACCTGTTTTGAGTTCTCTGAGGAATACCCTAAGGTAATATCACTGGAATCTCCTGTAATGTGCCACAAACAATTCTTCTACTCCAATCTATTAGAGGCGCTTCTTTGTATGGGGGTCTAAGAGCCCATGCAAAGGGATAACTCTCTAATGGCCCATTTGTCAAAGTACATATCCTCTATTAATTATAGGATACCCAGGAGGTAAAACATTGAAACCCCATCTCCAACATTTGTACAATTGTCAAAGTAAAGTCTGATCCCCCAACATTTGTATAAATATGGCTGACTAAAAACTGCAACAGACTGGGTTAACATGCTGTCTAGCTTTGCCTTTTCTGACCTCACAGCTGACGCCGAAAGTTTATACATATTTTGTGGTGGTACTGCCACAAATAATATCAATATTTGTACCAATGGAGTGTGTGTGTGGGGTGGGGGGCGGGGGGAGGTATAATGATATGATGTGTTTGTTTCATGTGAATGAATTTGAAGTTCTCCTGGTTTTTGCTTATACTCCACTAGCAATTTTGTTTCGGCAAAGAGATGTAAGTACTCTCTAAATCATGTGTAAATAGAAGCCGAAATATGACACCCAATTGATTATGAGTCAAATTTTACTGGAAAACACCTATGGACGGACAATATCTCTGGAACCTCCAACAATTTCAACAACCAATCATGGATTTACAATAATCCTAACCCTTTACCCAACGCAGACGATATCAAAATTTATTATTTTAAATATAATTTTTTTTAAATTTTTCAAACAATTTCAACAAAACCATATCATGTGACCCCTCGTTGGAACGAGCTCGACGAGCTCGTTCCAACGAGGGGTCACATGATATGGTTTTGTTGAAAGTTTTTGAAAAATTATATTTTTTCAACTGCTGAATTTGCACATTACGCGGGCGGATGCGGCCGATTCGTTGGGTAAAGGGGTAATATAGCCAAGAATTATTACTTGGGCTATGGGCTCTAGGTTATTCCTGTCCTGTCAGAATAAATACCGGTCTTCTGAACATTGTCCACCCCCCAACATTTGCATAAGTATGTGCGGCTATAAACAGCAGCATTCAGGGTCACCATACTATCAAGAACCTTGTACACCCCTCCGCATTCATATGTCTAAGTATGCCTGGTTATAAACAGTCACACCAGGGTTAACATACTATCTAGAACACTGTACACCCCACCTCCCCAATATTTGAATAAGTATGCCTGGTTAAAAACAGCAATATTTAAGGTCAACATACTACCTAGCTTTGTCTCTTCTGATCTCACGGTTGACATGGAAAGTTAATTTTACATCGTGTGGCAGTACTGATACAGACATATTATCATGATAATGTGTATGTCCTGTGATTTGTATCAGATTCGAGGTGGTGTCCAGAACGGGGTCCCAACGAGCCAGCTTTGCCGGCGAGTTGTGATCCCATTTTTGGACACCACCGAGAATCCGATACAAATCACAGGACATGCACATTTTCATGATAATTCATTTATCTAACAATTCTGTCACATAAACAGATTAAATCTTAACCCTTTTCCCAACGTAACGACCAAAACCGGCAAACGCTATTCTCAAAAAATCGCCAATTAATTTTCATTATTTTTTTCATTTTTTGTCTCAAAAACATAGGTTATGACCCCTCGTTGGAACGAGCTCGGCGAGCTCGTTCCTATGAGTGGTCATAACCTATATTTTTGAGACAAAAAGAGAAAAAAATAGTTATTCAAGAATTTTTTTTGCAAGTGTCGTCTGCTTTTCATGTTAGGTAAAGGGTTAAATTATTTTTAAACATTTTTGGGACATAATGTTCGGTCGATCACTGAAACGCACATAGAATGTATCCATGTGCCTGTTATGATAGACCGTAGCCTGCCGGAAACGAGTCGTCTTTCTGATACGGAATCAGAATGGGTCGTTTATATGATACGGAATCGGAACACATTATGTGATACGTACCGTTTCTCGTGGTTTTCATGCCAAAATCTATATGATTGTTAGATAAAATTATTGCCAATATTTGTACCAATATGGTATAATAATGTGATTGTCATTGTAGTATGCGAATGAATCCACATTCCTCCTGGTTCATACTGATAACTCAACAAGCAAAGGTTTTCAGCATGACATCGTAAGTACACTCCAACATCCATGTAAATGGACGCCCAAATATTTTTTCCTCTCAACAACCAGAAACTTTTGTTTCAGTGTACTTGGGAGCACCGATGGGCAATATCTCTGGAATCTCCACTTTTTCTCAACAAACTAACAATGATATACAATGAGCTTAATATATGAAAGATTAATTAATTGGATCAAGGGTCCTAGGCTATTCCTCTACTCCAGGTTATTGGAAATACTTTTTTGAATGGGGTCTATCTTGAGAGACCATTCAAGATTAATTAACTGGGTCATAGGTCATTGGCTATTCTTTTTCTCCGTTTTATTGGAACCACCTTTTGTATGGGGTGTAAATTGTGGATCCATATTAAGGGGTCTCCCCAATTGACATTTGTCCAAGTTTCAAAGTAAATGTTCTACTAATTGCAGGGTAGCCATGAGATCTAAAGAACATTGTAACCAAATCTCATACATTTGTACAATTGTTAAAGTAAAGTATTTGTACCTATGGGGTCTAACTTGTGAGCCATATGTTGTATGGTATACTTGTCTGGGGCCACGTGCCCTCAACCAGGAGAATCTCAACACTGCAAAAAAGGTTATCCGTATTATACCAAATCGAAAATATACCTCGCACACCGAACCTTTATTAAAAACTGTGGAATACTGAAGTTCGAAGATTTGTATAAGCTACATGTGCATCTTTTTATGCATGACTGGTACCACAATAAACTTCCTATGTCATTTGACAATACCTTCGAAAAATACACTTACCCTTCTGGAATGGAAACAAGGCAAACAGGGAATGAGAGTTCTCTCAAACCACGAACTCGCATTTCTGCTGATCTCCCGATTCATTCTTTCCCGGAAATTTTGAATGATTTAAATCTCGAAATAAGGCAATATAGCATGCCTCTGTTTAAAAAGACAATAATCAATTCAATCTAAATGGATATTCTTCTGACATTACTTACACCAATCCATTCTGTCCAGACTGTGGCCCAGCATAAAGTGATCTCATCCTCCCAACTATTACTATTTCTACAATTAACCCTAAATCTAAGGCTTTTCAAATCACCACTTGTTTTTTCTGATTACCTCCGAACATGGGGAAAGCTTCTCAATAAGCCTCTCTAGGGGTTCACTTATTGTGAATCAGGGAGGACAGAGAACTAAACGACTCTGATGTCAGGACAAAATAAATCATATCTGGGAATGGCAGGAAGACAGCCTCTCTGACTATGCCATTTCCATGCAGTGTACACCCTTTCATTGTTATTTTTTATTTATGTAAACTGTACATGAGTAAGCTGCAAAAATAAAGTTTCATTCCATTTAACCCTTTGAACTCGTAAGACCGATTTTTCGGTCCTAGGCATAATTTCGTTCCATTTTGTCTTATTATAAGAGGTCTATACAGGGGGGATTGCTGATAAAATAATAACTTCTGTCTGCAGCCAGATGGCTGCAGACTGCAGTTGTTATTTTATCCTCCCTGCATATTGATATTGGACTGACCCATCCCATTGTAAGTGTACACAAAGGCGATAGAATACCAGGAAATGAGGGTTAAAAGGGTTAAGATTAGATATTGGGTTATTGGTCCTTGGTTTTTCTTCTGCTCCAATTTATTGGAAACACTTATCTATATGAGGTTTAAACTGAGTCCCCTATAATATAATGGAGTACTCTCCAATATACATTTGTCACAGTGTCAAAGTATTTACTCACTCTAGTGCGGAGTATCCATGAGGTCTAAAGACCACTGTAACCCCACCCCCTACGTTTGTACAATTCTCATAGCGAACACTAGTCTACTGAACACTGGACACTACTTGTCCAGACGAAGCTTATGATCTATTCTTTGGTAGATTCTACAGACTCTTCAACAATGCATTTCCGCTTGAATTGGTGCCCACGCCAAAGAAGTTCATAAAGCGTGAACCTTGGATGACACAAGCACTCTTGCAGTCCTCGCTAAATAAACAAAAGCTATATGTTAAAAAAATTAACTCCCCCAATCCCCAAAATATTACGGAATACAAATACTACTGCCAGATCTTTAATCGATTGAAAAGAATAGCTAAACAGAATTATTACACTAACACCCTATTAGCCAATACAAACAATATAAAAAAAACCTGGGAAATTCTGCGCAAAGCCATTAACAAAACAGAACACATCCCCTCATTGCCATTGTCCTTTTACGATGAAAACAGCGAACTGACGGATGCAAAAAAAATTGCCGACAAATTTAATACTTTTTTTGTTAATATAGGCAAATCAATAAGTGAAAAAATTCCAAGCTCAAGCCGTAATTTCTCAGAATACATTGTTAGCAACAATACAAATTCTTTTTTTATATCACCCACTAATGAACAGGAAGTAATTCGTTGTGCAGATAGCTTATGTGGAAAACAGTCCAAAGACTGTGATGGCTTATCGACCAAACTCGTAAAGGAAATTATCCCTGAAGTGGCACAGCCTCTAACTCACATAATCAATCTCTCGTTTTCGACTGGTAGAGTACCAAACAAAATGAAGACAGCGAGAATTATACCCATATTTAAGTCCGGTGACCCACAATTATTCAATAACTATCGACCCATTAGTATTTTTCCCGCATTTTCCAAAATACTAGAAAAATTAATGAATATACGCTTAATGGCTTTTCTAGAGGAACAAAAGATCCTGTACCAGTACCAGTTTGGCTTCAGGAAAAAACATTCAACAGTTCATCCTGTTTTACACTTGACTAACAGTGTTGCCGAGCAAAATGATAAACCCTCAAAAGATTGCACGATGTCAATTTTTCTAGACTTTTCGAAAGCTTTTGATAGCATCGACCACGTCATTTTGTTGAAGAAACTAGAACATTACAATATTAGAGGATTGGCCAACTGTTGGTTTAAAGACTACTTGACCGAAAGAACCCAGTCTGTTTCATTTAAGAATGAAACATCCGATGCACAACAAATAATTTCAGGGGTACCCCAAGGTTCCGTTCTCGGACCAATTTTGTTCCTGCTTTATGTCAATGACATAAGTGAAGCAACACTACTTAGGGTATTGTCGTTTGCAGACGATACAACAGCATTCGGGTCCAGTAACAACTTGGACACACTAATAGAAAATGCAAATTCTGAATTATCTAAAATAAACGAATGGAGTTCTGCGAATAAATTAGCCCTAAATGCTTCAAAATCCAAATTTATGCTATTTCACCCCCAACTTGATGCATATAGCGCACGGGACAAGAAAATATCACTAAACGATATAAATGTCTCACTAATAGGCAATAACCAAGAAGAGACATCATTTAAATTTCTCGGAATCCACATGGACGAAAATCTGAAATTCAAACAACATGTTTCAGTTGTTGGTTCAAAAGTAAGTACGGCGATTTTTGCTATAAATAGGGCCAAGAAATTTCTTCCCCAAAAAGCCCTAAGAGCCTTGTACTTCTCACTTATCCACAGCCATATGACTTATGGAATACTAGTTTGGGGACACTCAACCTCAACAAATAGAATTGTTAGCATGCAAAAGAAAGCCATTCGCATTATAACAAAGATGTCCTATAAGTCACATACTGACCCCCTTTTCAAAAGATGCGGTATCCTAAAATTCAAAGACCTTTATACACTGCACTCGCTCCTGTTCATGCATGATTGGTTCAACAATAAACTACCTGTGTCCTTCTCTAACACATTCAGAATTTACAGGAACCCCTCGGGCATGAACACTAGACAATCTGGGAAAATATACACATATAAACCAAGAAAACGCTTTTCAGCTGAACTTCCGTTCCATACTTTCCCACGGGTCTGGAATGAACTTGATCCAGAAATTCAGAATCTGAATAGGCATCTTTTTAAGAAAGCGATAATGGACAAGGCTCTAAATTCATACACTACAGATGTGTCTTGTAATACCCCTGTCACTTCTGGATCTCAGTATACCCAACATCCACAACACAGATAATACCTCCTTGTACTAATAAAAACGTGCTAATTTTTGATAATGCCGAATTCTTTACAAAGACTTTAGAGCAGCTTGCCACTGTCCTTGATGTCAGACCATTCACTGTTTCATATGGGAATGGCAGGAAGACAGCCTTCATGGCTATGCCATTTCCATGCAGTGTACATTTTATCTTTGTAGAAAATACCACAAGCTTATATATATATATACGTTATGTAATTGTATACTGCAAATAAAGATGAATTTGTACATTTCCTCAACCATTGTATAAACACTCGTTCCAATGCCGATGCCAGTATGTGTTCCAATGTTGTGTAATGATGTAACGTTTAATGTTGTTACATTGATTGACTTATTATTAGGCAATCCAAATCTCTCCATTTCCGACAATAAATAAATTCACTTATAAGTGCGTCCAGTCCTTTATCTCAGCTATCCAGGGATTCAACAATTAAGAAATAATTTAGACTCTAAGATACTCTTGCGCCAGAGCATTTTTGGCGTGCTTTTATTTGCATATATACATATATCCGTAGTCGCAGGGCGACAAATATGTTAGGCTTGCAAGTGATGTGGTTTGTATCTCTCGAAATTTCGTCCAAGAAAGCAGGTGGTGGAAGTCTGCAAAAAAGAAAACTGTCCCTAAACTATATATCATATAATATTAATAACATTTTTCTTTTATTATTATTATTATCATACAGTCACACCGGCATCAGATGAAATGGAACGACTGAGATATCCATGTACCCTAGCTTCGGAACCCACGGGGCGGCAAATAAATTCACCAGAATACCTTCTGCTTCTAACAAAATACATTTTTTATTGTTATTATTATCACAATTATTATTATAATAATGGTAGTGATGGTAATGATTATTATTATTATTATTATTATTATTATTATTATTATTATTATTATTATTATTATTATTATTATTACTGCTTCAGTACTCGCCCTCGACATGTTATCATATAATTTAGAACGCACCTGTTCAAATGGTCTCTCGCCACCTGATGAAGTACACTAGTATATATACTACTCAAAGTTTTCTAAGCACTAAATATTTGACACATCACTGTGAAATTTGCTTGTGACATACTTTCGATATGTTTGGTGGATATGATTGAGGAATGTATTGAGATGGTCCCCAGTGTTTGCATTAGCTCTCTTGACAGGCAGACTTTTCGTGACAGTCATGGAAAGCACGTACCCCTTGATTTTCATGATGTTTTCGTGTACTGTCTACATGTACATGACATGTGTAGGGTATTCAGTCTTCATTTCAACACAAACCCTTGCGATTTAATGATTAAATATGGCAAATGCAAATGTAAGAAGACATTTGTCTGAAGCAGAAATGTGGCGGGATGTAGGGATGGTAGAGCAAGGTGTTACCCATCGTCAGCTTGGTGAAGCCCTTGGTGTGCTCTATACGGTGATCACCAGAGCCTGGGCAAGATTTCAGCAGTATGGCACACCAGTAAAACGTCATGGTGGTGGCAGCGACAGGGCAACATCTGGAGCTGAAGACAGGTTTTTGATCATTCAGGTCCGTTGGAATCGCTTTGCCACAACAACCCAGCGTCGCTGTGACCTTCCGAATGCATCCGGGGTAAATGTTTCGACGCAGACTATCCGGGCAAGGTTGCTCGAAGGTGGTCTCCGATTGAGAAGACCATGTATTCAGATTTCGCTGTCCCATAACCATCGCCAGGCTCGATATGAATGGGCCACGGACCACATTGGATGGACCAGAGAAGATTGGCGACCTGTCCTTTTTACAGATGAGTCAAGGTACTGCCTAGACGACACAGATAGGCGGTCTAGGGTATGAAGAAGACCAGGAGAGCGATTCCATGCAGCCAACATTGCTGAGCACGACCGCTATGGTGGAGGGTCCATCATGGTCTGAGGTGGCATCAGCAGGGATGAACGTACAGAGCTCTGTGTCCATGAACGTGGTACATTGACTGCACAGCGGTATATTGAAGAGATCCTGGATGTCAACGTCAGATTGTATGCATGTGCAGTGGGTGATAGATTCATTCTGATGGACGATAATGCCCGTTCTCATGTTGCCCATGCTGTCGGGGAGTACCGACAGAGGGAGGGAATTGAACGTATGCACTGGCCAGCAAGATCCCCTGACCTCAATCCAATCGAACATGTCTGGAATGAGTTGCAGCTTGCAATTTCACCCCGTCCAGTCCAGCCAAGAAATGTCCAGGAGCTTGGTGCCATGTTGGTCCAAGAATGGAACAACATCCCACAAAGGACTACCAGGAACCTGATTGGGGGCATGAGAAGGTGTTGTCTACTTTTATTAACAGAAACGGGTCTCATACTCGATATTGAAACCACACCAGTTCGCTCCGTCAACTTTTTGGCATACCGGTACAGAAAAATTTCCTCTTTTACCAATAATATCCATTTTCCATGGTTATCGTATTCAAAAGCTAGAAAATAATGTCAAACACAAATAAAATCTTAATTCCTGTATTTAAATCATTAAAGATATAATTAAATAAAAAATATATACACTTTTCATTACAATATTTCAAATAAAACGTAAAACAGGTAGTTGGATATACTTGGTGCTTAGCAAACTTTGAGTAGTATATTTTAGAGTGACCAAAAGTCTTGACTTTCTACACATCACTCCGAAAATAATCTATTTTTGACTGTCCAACCATGAAAATAAACACCATTTAACTCACTTTATTTCTGCGTACCCATTACCTTAAAATTCTTTTTCTTTGTAAATTCGTTCGATTACAAATTGTAATTGTTGTTTATGTATGTCGTTTTTCCACATGTTTGATTACATTTATCACTACACTGTACAGTGGAGAAAGGGAAATAAGTTGCAACAACTTGTGTTCCAATCCTTTTGTCATTTAACATCAAACGACAAATAAATATGTTTAATCTAATAATGTAACGTGGTATAAATATTTGTACTGATACTATACATATATAAAGTCTTGCCTTTCTCCTTTGCCAGTTTGACAGATCATTGTGTGGACCAACACAAGTGTCTCGCGCATGCATCCTTAACTCTTAACCGGCTGAGTATTTTAATAGGGTTAGAACTAACAAGAACAGACCAGAATAGCTAAATATAGTAATAATAAGCAAAGCTGTTCCAGCTGATAGTCAGCCCTACGCTACTGGAGTATACTCTATAATAAAGGAACATGACCAGATAGGCGGAAACTGTTGTATATATAGATAGAAGCAGAGAATTCTGAAAGAATTCGAAATAATACAACTTGTTGGGGGTTGTTTGTGGTAATTAAACGAGGATTCTGGGAAAATCCGAACCAGACAGAAAATTACTCTTCTACAAAGGAACACATCCCCGATACCCCCTTGGTACTATAGCACTACGTGCTACACCGATAAATTGGGAAATCCTTAGTAAATAAATCGTTTTGGGTGATTTGGAGGGATTGTCGGGTTGTTTATGGTAATTCTACAAATCGAAATTACTCCTGTACAAAAGAACACATCCTCCGAATATAACCTGTCTTGTTAGAGGGTTTTGGGTCACACAGCAACCACGTGCTACCATAGAAACCAAGACGGCGGCCTCCAGTGTACAAAATAGACGACGGAAACACTTATCACCCTAACAACACGCGCTGCGCATGCGCACTCACACCACATATCACTATGGAGATGACGTCGCAAGGTGGCCGCTCACGCAGGTTACCATGACAACCAAACAAGGCGCCACTGGGTCACGTGACATGATGTCACTTCCGGGGTCACCTGCGGGGTCGCCCCAAACAGGCCCGTTCGGGTACATGACATACTACTGATATCAACCAGAAACGTTATGAGATGAAATGTACTGCAAGACATAGCAATCATTAAAACATAATAATCAGTAACAGCAACTTCACTGTCATGAAACATTCCAGGAGGTGCTTAATTAAATTCCAGGTGTATATGAAGGTTGAATCGGGGGCATAGCTTGTTCCACTTCTTTAAGGGGGTGGGGGGGGGGGTCTTCCCAATGAGACCTCATCTAACCTCACGCCCAATACCTACTAGACTAGGGCTATTCATAGAATTAAGCATTTATATTTTGCGATATTTTTGGCTCACAGAGCCCACAACCCACCACTGGAGCAGGCTCGTCGTATTCTTTCCTTCCCTGAGTCACGGGGCTGTACGTTTTGGTTGTATGGGAGTTTTGGGCGTGGTGTCAGCTGCTCCTCTGGTGACCGATTAAGGGCATATCTTTCGGATGTAGAACGTAATTTGAGACCCGGGTTAGGCACAAACCTGTCAAACCTATTGTGTTCTGTTTGCATATGAAACATCTACGTGATGCGCCTAGCGATTACAAATAACTTTCTTAACATTTGAATAAAAATTCCCTCACATTCAAATTGATGTTATATTTATTTTATCTAATATCTCACGACAGTAGAGTTTTATTACACTTTAATACCTTCAGTACTCCCAAATGTATCTTTACATCTTCACATACAATGTTTTATTCACAGATCACTATGCTAACTACAGTTATCATTTAATTATATTTTTACAACAATGGCAAATAGAATTAAACTAAGTGATATTCAAAGTGAAGATATAAACGACTTCATAGCAAAGTTTAACGACGCAATCACTGACAGCTGAAATTCTCCCTCAGATGCCCATTTACGATTGAAAGGCAGAGTTGTGAATCCATTTCACCGGAGAGAAAATATCATCACAAACCCAAAGGTTCGCACTTTAACCCTTTACCTTACCTGAAAGCAGACGACACTTGCAAACAAAATTCTTTAATAAGTAATATTTTTCATTTTTTGTCTCAAAAAATAGGTTATGACCCCCTCACTGGAACGAGCTCGTTGAGTTCGTTCCAATAAGGGGTCATAACCTATATTTTTAGACAAAAAATGAAAAAAAATAATGAAAATTAATTGGCGAGTTTTGTGAATAGCGCGGGCCGGTTTTAGCCGTTATGTTGGGTAAAGGGTTAAACTGAAACTGTTGAAGCTTAAATGCAAATGGGGATAACCTCATAAACCTTCTTTGTGACTTGCACCCACCAACATTTTCGATAAGTTTGGTCTTTCTGAAACATACAATATTCATGATAATATTGCTTATAAACTTGATGGCTATCGCCGCCTAGTGTTCCGTTGTGGACCTGCTCTGCTGAAGATGATGGCATGGGATGGGGGGAGGGCAGTGGGGTGGGGGTGGGAGTGGGGAGTTGGATTGTTCATAAAAGAGAATATCCCCTTTAAAGTACGTGACGACTTATCGATATTTATCCCTTATGTTCTTGAATCACTAGTAGTATATAAGGGGCTTTTCATGCCTGATTACCCTAGTTTTGGGGGAGCAGCTAGTGTTAAATTCCCATAGGAACCGGAGCCGTTTGGGGGAGCAACTTTGGGGGAGCAAAAGTACGGCTCCTTGCAGCTAGATCCGCCAAATGGTGTAAATACTGTATATGTAGTATGCTATGGCATGTATAGTGATATATGTACGCATGGGGCTATAGGTATATATTATGGGTAAGTGATGGAAAGATGATGGGAAAATTGGGTTTTCTTGAAAGTTTTTCCCGCGAAACGGTTGACGTTGCTATTGACGTCGTGATGTCATGATGCACACGCGACGTCATAGAGATGTTGACCACTGTTATTGTCCAGTATACAATCTGACATAACGTTATTCGTGTCAGTGGATGTCGGGCTTCTCGTATGGGGGTGGCGGCGGCATAGTAGTAGTGGTATTTATGCATGTAGGTCCCAAGTTAGCCCTTAGTACTATTAATCCATATTGTGCTTCATATTATCCTATGTCTGCTATAGCTAAGTCAAGCAGTAGGGTGGGTGGGTGGTAGTGTGGTATTGCGAGATAGTCATTGGTGGTTTAGATTGGCAGTACAGGATGAATGATCTGTTGGTCTATTACCCCCCTTAGTACTATTAACCTACCGAATCCTTTGTATTATCTTATGGCTGGTATTGGTAGTTTAGTGTTAGGCCAGGCAGTATCATGCTAGGTTGTTTAGAACGGGTGGCATAGGATGCATGGTATATACCCCTGTAGGTCCAGTCCTCGATATTATTAACCAGCCGATTGCTTTGTACTATTCAATGACTGGTATAGGGAGTACGCTATGACAGGTCAAGTGGTATTGTGGAGTGGGGGTGGGGGTAATGCCTGGCAGTATAGAACAACGGTATAGTATGGACGATAGATACTTCTGTGGGTCCCTGCAGGTCCCATGTTAGCCCTTAGTACTATTAATTCACCTGATGCGTAATGTTATCCTGTGACTGGTATAGGTAGTATGCAATGCTAGGCATAGGGGTATTGTGGGTAGGGGTACTGCCTGGTAGTTTAGAACTATAGTATGGGCGGTATATACACCTATAGGCCTCCTGTTAGTGCTTGGTACTATTAACCAACCGATTGCTTTGTTTTATTATATGGCTGGTATATGTAGTACGTTATGATAGATCTAGTGATTTTGTGGGGGTGGGGGTAATGCCTGGCAGTATAGAACAACAGTATAGTATGGACAATATATAGCTCTGTGGGCCCCCGACAGCCGTTGATACTACTAATCGACTTAATGCTTTATGTCACCCCATAACTAATATAGATAGTATGTAATGTGGGGCCAGACGTTATTGTGGGGTGGGTGGGTGTAATGCATGGTCGCCTAGTGTGGTAGTGTAGGATGTACGCGTTCTCCCCCTAAGGTCCCATGTTAGTCCTTAGTACTATTAATCCGCCTAATGCTTCATGTTATCCTATGACTTGTATAGGTAGTATGTAATGCTAGGCCAAGGGGTACTGTGGGTAAGTGTAATGTCCGATGTCAAAACACGGAATCCAAATTTTACGGACTGGGCCACTTACGGAATGCCTTATATGTATACACTGATGGAACATTTTGAAGGCCTGGGCGAAGGTATAGCTAGGAAGTTGTGGTACACGTCAATATTAATGGATGGTAGTTTAGTCAATAGTACTGGTACAAGGCCGCAATGGAACAAGACTGTTGTAGAAGCTAATGATAGGACAGATAGGCCGTAGCCAGTAGTGGCCTTGGAGCTTTGGCGACAAGATGGAAACGGAATCCCATTTGTGGAGTCCCTTTTTGGAATCCCATTTGTGGAATCCCTTTTTCGAAAACGCCTGTGGCTATGGAATCCCTTTTTGTCATATGTGCTTATGTGAAAAAGCACAATGTGACACAATGTGACCTAGCACATAAGCACATGCTTTATGTGCCGATATGTGCTTATGTGAAAAGGCACAATGTGACACAATGTGCCCTATCACATAGGCACATACGACCAAAATGGGATTCCATAGCCACAGGCGTTTTCGAAAAGGGATTCCACTCGCGGCCTTGTACCAGTACTATTGACTAAACTACCATCCATTAATATTGACGTGTACCACAACTTCCTAGCTATACCTTCGCCCAGGCCTTCAAAATGTTCCATCAGTGTATACATATAAGGCATTCCGTAAGTGGCCCAGTCCGTAAAATTTGGATTCCGTGTTTTGACATCAGACATTACACTTCCCCACAGTACCCCTTGGCCTAGCATTACATACTACCTATACAAGTCATAGGATAACACGAAGCATTAGGCGGATTAATAGTACTAAGGACTAACATGGGACCTTAGGGGGAGAACGCGTACATCCTACACTACCACACTAGGCGACCATGCATTACACCCACCCACCCCACAATAACGTCTGGCCCCACATTACATACTATCTATATTAGTTATGGGGTGACATAAAGCATTAAGTCGATTAGTAGTATCAACGGCTGTCGGGGGCCCACAGAGCTATATATTGTCCATACTATACTGTTGTTCTATACTGCCAGGCATTACCCCCACCCCCACAAAATCACTAGATCTACCATAACGTACTACATATACCAGCCATATAATAAAACAAAGCAATCGGTTGGTTAATAGTACCAAGCACTAACAGGAGGCCTATAGGTGTATATACCGCCCATACTATAGTATCGTTCTAAACTACCAGGCAGTACCCCTACCCACAATACCCCTATGCCTAGCATTGCATACTACCTATACCAGTCATAGGATAACATGACGCATCAGGAGAATTAATAGTACTAAGGGCTAACATGGGACCTGCAGGGACCCACAGAGGTATATATCGTCCATACTATACCGTTGTTCTATACTGCCAGGCATTACCCCCACCCCCACTCCACAATACCACTTGACCTGTCATAGCGTACTCCCTATACCAGTCATTGAATAGTACAAAGCAATCGGCTGGTTAATAATATCGAGGACTGGACCTACAGGGGTATATACCATGCATCCTATGCCACCCGTTCTAAACAACCTAGCATAATACTGCCTGGCCTAACACTAAACTACCAATACCAGCCATAAGATAATACAAAGGATTCGGTAGGTTAATAGTACTAAGGGGGGTAATAGACCAACAGATCATTCATCCTGTACTGCCAATCTGAACCACCAATGACTATCTCGCAATACCACACTACCACCCACCCACCCACCCACCCTACTGTTTGACTTAGCTATAGCAGACATAGGATAATATGAAGCACAAGATGGATTAATAGTACTAAGGGCTAACTTGGGACCTACATGCATAAATACCACTACTACTATGTCGCCGCCCCCCCCCCCCCCCATACGAGAAGCCCGACATACACTGACACGAATAACGTTATGTCAGATTGTATACTGGACAATAACAGTGGTCAACATCTCTATGATGTCGCGTGCGCATCATGACGTCACGACGTCAATAGCAACGTCAACCGTTTCGCGGGAAAAACTTTCAAGAAAACCCAATTTTCCCATCATCTTTCCATCACTTACCCATAATATATACCTATAGCCCCATGCGTACATATATCACTATACATGCCATAGCATACTACATATACAGTATTTACACCATTTGGCGGATCTAGCTGCAAGGAGCTGTACTTTTGCTCCCCCAAAGTTGCTCCCCCAAACGGCTCCGGTTCCTATGGGAATTTAACACTAGCTGCTCCCCCAAAGCTCCGGGTAATCAGGCACGAAAAGCCCCTTATATACTACTATCACTGTTTGTAGAAACCTCGGGCAAGCTGAAATGTATCGTTGGTATAATCTATAGACCTAACACAGCACCCAAAGCAGATTTGGACACCTTTTTAACAATCCTGTCTCAGTTGCTCGAAAAAAATAATTCTGAATCTAAGAAAGCTTACGGGGAGCGCGGTGGCTCAGTGGTAGACTGTTGGACTTCTATGCTAGAGGCCCCAAGTTCGAACCCCGTCCGAGACGACCGGCGTTGTGTCCGAGGGCAATGCACTTTATCCCGGTTGCCTTCACGGCGCACGATGTCGCCGTGCACTAAGACGTACTGTACGTCGATAGTACACATGTCTTCAACCGCTGTAACCCTGCTTGAACAGAGTTAGAATATTGAGGAACTGACAGTTTCTCGTCGAGGCTCGGTGATTCTCTCCGGGTACTGCGGCTTCCTCCACCTGTAAAACCGTCACAGTCACGATTAGCCATTGTGCATAAGTATGTGACCTTAAACACCAATCAATAAATAATAAATAGGAAAGCTTACCTTATGGGCGACGTCAATATAAACTTGCTAAACTTTAATAACAACCCGCAAACTAGTCATTATATAGACCTACTGTTCAGTTCGGGTTTCTCACCGACCGACCATTACAAGGCCTACCAGGGTCACTGAACATTCTGCGACTCTAATAGATCATATATTATGCAATGATAAAATGCTAATACTCAAACCTCAGGTATAATTATAATAACTGACACCAGTGATCATTTTGCTAACTTTTACGTGGAAGAATGTAACGCACATCACGATATACCTTCCCGAAAAGTTAAACGATTTTTCAACCAAGAGAACATGAATTATTTCAAACATCTTCTACGCCTGTCTGACTTCACAGTAGCAGTTGTCCTAATAATGCCTATAATATTTACATAAACAGGTTCCAGGAAGCCTTTGATAAAGCTTTCCCCTTAAAAACTGTATCGATCGCAAATAAATATGTCGAAAGAGAACCGTGTATGACCAGAGGACTCTTGCATTCCTCTTTGAGCGAACAGACACTTTAACTTTACAGAAATAAGCTCAAATTGCCATCCACCATCATCATACAGCGATATAAAGCCCATTGCAGCATCTCTAACAGATTAACCCTTTTCCCAACGAATCGGCCGCATCCGCCCGCGTAATATGCAAATTCAGCAGTTGAAAAAATATTATGTTTAAACAAATTTCAACAAAACCATATCATGTGACCCCTCGTTGGAACGAGCTCGTCGAGCTCGTTCCAACGAGGAGTAATATGATATAGTTTTGGTGAAATTTTTTGAAAAATTTGAAAAAATGATATTTAAAATAATAAATTTTGATATCGTCTGCGTTGGGTAAAGGGTTAAAACGAATCTGTAAAACTGACTACTATTATATCAATATCCTGTTGGACTGTAAACACAGTATAAAGAAAACCTGGGAAGTGCTTTCAAAAGCTGTCAATAATTCTAAGCGTAGTCACACCTTACCTTTATCATTCATTGACGGTAATATTACGCTGAACGATCAAAAAAAAAAAAAAAAAAAAAAAAATCCCAATAGATTTAATTGAATTTTCGTCGAGATTGGTAGAACCTTAAATAACCAAGTTCCCTCTACTCCGAGTCAATTCTCAGAATATCCGAGAAACAAGAATAACACGGATTCGTTTTTCATTTCGCCTCCCAACCCACAGAAAGTGATACTCTGCGCGGATAATTTTACACCCAAAACAAGTAAAGATTACAATAATGTTTCAACTCGGTTGCTAAAAGACGTCGTATACGAGATAGATGAACCCATATCCCATATAATCAATCTTTCTTTTTCCTCAGATGTGGTGCCTCTTAACATGAAGATATCACCAAAGTCATTCAGGTATTTAAGTTTGGCGATGAACAATTTTTAATAATGATAGATCTCACAGTATTTTAACAGTATCAAATTACCTGGACACCCACAATATTATAAGTTTAGCATCAGGAAAGGGCACTCAACAACGCATCCCATTCTTCATCTTATAAATAATATAATGTAGTAAGTGCAAATGATACATCAACGAAAGACTGTACATTATCCTTATTTTTAGATTTCTCAAAAGCATTTGATACAATTGACCATTCCATCTTATTAAGCAAGCGAGAACATTACGGGATCAGAGACATAGCCAGTACATGGTTGGTTTAAAGGCTAAATCTTTCAAACAGACCACAGTAAGTGCAGTATGCCAGTGCAAAAGCTGACTTCAAAACCATTACCACGGGTGTCCCACAGGGATCTATTCTTGGTCCCATTTTGTTCCTCTTATACATAAACAATGTTTACAATTCCACTAGCTTAAACGTCTTATCGTTTGCAGACGATACGGTGCATCTTCCATCAACTTAGACAAGACATTTTCAACAACCAACCCAGAACTAAGACACGTGCATGAGTTGTGTGCAACAAATAAATTAGTTCTGATTGCCAAGAAATTTTAATTTATGTTGCTCCGTCCTAATACTGACTCCTATAATCCTGCAGAAAGAAGTTTATTCTTGGTGATATAACACTTGAGCTCATAGGAAAAAGACAAACAGAAGCCTCATTTAGATTCTTAGGTACATTACTGGATGAAAATCTAAACTTCAAACATCACGCCTCGATAAAGTGTTCCAAAATGGCAAGGGCTATCTATGCAATTAACAGAGCGGGAAAGACTCGTTACCTTTAAATTTCCGAAGAACCCCGTATTATTCTTTAATACATAGTCATCTTTTATTCGGTATACAGGTAAGGGATCACGTACTTTTGACTTCAAAGATCGTCACAACACAGAAAAAGCCAATCAGTATCATTTGTAAGAAAAAACGAAAAATTCTCACACTGACCCTCTTTTCAGAACGCCCCGTATTTTGAAATTTAAAGATATTTGCAGGTTCTCCTCTTCATGCATAAGTGGCGTAACAGCAAACTCCCTAGCTCGTTTACTAATAGTTTTCAGATATACACAAATCTTACTGGCATGGATACCAGGCAATCAGGAAGTGTACAAACTTTTTAAGACAAGGACCAAATTTTCGGCCGACCTTCCTTTGCATACCTTCACAAGGTTATGGAACGACATCCAACCAGCGGTACAGAACTATACAAGACCTCATGTCAAATGTTCCATGACTAACATTTTTTTTAAAATCATTTTCTTTCCATGTCATTTGCAACAATACCTAATGTCAAGACTATTAGTAAGGCGAATTTCGAATCATGGATTCAGGCGAATTTCGAAGCGCTGGTTTAAGTAAGATGTCCTATTCGTTGGAGTACACTCTCTACGTAATTTACACTGATACTCTCAATGCCTTTGGCTTTCAGACCGTCTTCCCTAACACGCGCACGATTTTCTGTCTTTCATTCTTCACTTTGACACTTTGTCACCATTCATATTACCTACTCTATGGTACATAACTTGTATGTGGTAACATGTGGACGCGGGCAGGTAATATTACATAAACATCTGCTGTCGTGAGAGTAATTCAGGGAGTGACAGGAATACAACCTATTTGGCTATGTCACTTCCTTGCAGTATGATGATTCTTTACATTGTTTGATTTTCATTTTTCAAAGTTTGTATTCACATGCTGCAAATGAATCTGTGTTATGTGCATATTGTGCCTGTGCAGAATTTTTTTATTGCTACGAGACTCGTTGTTGGGGATGTATAGCTGTAACAGGGGTGGGTGGACGACTCCCCAGGGGCAAGAACCCTGGCCGAAATCTCCCTGTTGTTCTTCAGATTCGTGAGGATCTGGGTCAACTAGCAAACCATAGATAAAATGTAACTCAACTCTAGATGTAGAATAACCATTAAATTATGTGTTGTGGACTGGATGAATTCACAATAAAATAGAAAAACAGTTTGTACGTGGTTTATTGAGAAGCCAAAAATAGTATGGTATGAAATGGACATGAATATGACGGATCAAAAACCACGGGTCCACTACACTTTCCACCAAAAGGGGTTTAAATTCCACCCAACATATGTTCAGTAAATGTGGATGGTTCCCACAGAACTCGGGGACCTGGAGAGAATCAGTGTCAAAAACGTTGATTCTCACCAGGGCCGAGTTGAATGAGTCCTAAAATGATGGTACGCTTTACGGTTAACCTTTTTACAGGTTACAAAGTATCTCCCAATAACTAACCTCAACAGGCAGTTGTACTGGCACAGCTGAATTAGAGCTTTAATGCCAAGACGTGGGCGGCGAATTATGAGCGAGATCGCTCTTATATAGGATAATTTCGCGGGGAAAGATTTCAAATACTGGAATCTGATTGATCCCTCGCTTTCACCTTGACGAATGAAACAACAGCACAATGCACCACGGCGTGAACCAATAAGGTACATCGATTCATTTCGAACATGGAAATGACTTGAAGCCAACAACAATAGAATTAAACCTCTGTTATGAGCAGACGAATTATAACAGAGTAATTTTGAACATCTATTGTATATTATACTTCAACTACTGTTACCAAATCTGTTACACTCCCCCCTCCTTAAAAAGAAAATGTGTAACATTTTTAGAACCATACAGCAGTTGTTAAATAGATTTCCAAGAAATCTTTAATATTTTATAATTTAATTTAAAATGTGACGTTCCACATAAAACATTGCTCCATAATCACGTGACCCACCTCACCAAGTCAATTCACCTGAAATCATAATTTGCAAAATTTAAATTGATAATGAAGGAGATGAACAAGGTGTTACAAAATTACATATGATTCCTCTACCGACTATTATATAGTTTAAGTTATTGTCTCTTTTTAGAAATTCTGTAAAGTCTTGATCTTGCCTCTCTGCTTCTTCAGAAGTAGTCCTCTGGTGTTCACTGCTGGAATGTTCCCGATTTCTTTTCGCTACTATTAGAAGATAATTCCATTCTTCTTCACAGCATGCTAAACCAAACGCCGTTCCGTTCTGGAGAAGTGGAGTTCTCTTCCATTACTACCACTCATCTCGGATCTGCTGCAACACGTTCATCAGATTCTGCTCTCTCCGCTAGAACCGAAAGGCATGGCAAAATTGCGTCAGCAGAATCACGAATTCTTTTCTGACATACTGCAGGCTACATCGCCCTACTCCGCTGCCAGCTTCTTGTGATGATGTACACTCCATTAATGTTAAACAGACATTCAATTTCTACAGGGAGGAGCAAACAAATTAAATCTTCAGCAGTAACAGCAATTCTAATTGCTTCCCCTGCTTTATGATTTACTGAAATTCCAAAATACGAAATATACTGGATGTACTGGTTAATTTCCAAATAAGATAGGTGAAATACCCAGAATACAATTAATGTATATGAAATTCTGGATAAAATTATTTCTCTGGATTTTACAATTCCGCCAATAATTCGAAAACTATTCAAAATTTAATTGTAACGTTCTAAATGTCAACAAGGCCACGTGGTTTCCACTAATCTAACACACGTGATAGCTCTCGGGCTCTTCCACTATCAACCATAAATTACTATCGATGGGATATATCAATATTCGAGCAGAATAAGTAGATATATTCAGCCTTTTGATATGTATAAAGTGCTCACAATTGTGCCCCATTTTAAATTTAATGGTCAATTTGGAAATTTTATTTTGGGCTATCCACGGAAAACACAATTTCCAACAACCAACTATTTTACACTAGCATTCAAGAAAAGTTTTTAAATTTTAGTAAACGAATGAGAGACTGGCCACTACTCACAAAACAACAAGCCTCGGGATTACAATATTTCCTCTACTGTTAATTACTTGCCCTATATAAGACACTCCAAATGTACACCTCTAAGGTTAGTTTAATCTGACATATCAGTAACAGCTTCAGTTTTCGCCAGAGCTAAATGATGTATCGCAATGACATCCACAAATATTATCTACGTAATATTAACCCTTTACCCAACGTAACGGCCAAAACCGGCCAGCGCTATTCTCAAATATCGCCAATTAATTTTTAAAATATTTTCATTTTTTGTCTCAAAAACATAGGTTATGACCCCTCGTTGGAACGAGCTCGTCGAGCTCGTTCCAACGAGGGGTCATAACCTATGTTTTTGAGACAAAAAATGAAAAAAATTAGTTATTCAAGAATTTTTTTTGCAAGTGTCGTCTGCTTTTCATGTTAGGTAAAGGGTTAAAATAGCACCCAGACTACTGAAGGAAAACAAACCACCTATTATTATCAGAACCCAAGACGCCGGGAGCATAACTTAAAAGAGAAATATACAAATATTTACAAACTCCTGCACGTCGCGATTGCTGTTTAATAGAAAATGTTCCACATACATCAATGCCTATTGCCAACAGAAAATTGACACACCAACACACCGTGTACTACCTACTTTATATAAGCAGACTACGAGGTCTTATTTCGCGCTTCCTTGGAAAAAAATCCTTTCTGGTCACTACCGAGTGTTACCTACGGTAACACAAAATACATTCAAACGAATGGGCAATGCAATCATCCAGCATTTTAGTTTTCACTATCGACTTACTAAGATATTCTTTCTTCAATCAAGTTTACTAAATGGTCAATACCTTTTCGAACCTCTAATTTGGCCCTGTTTATTAGATTTAATGTTGACCTTAAACATTTTCAAAAGTTGAAAGAACAATGGTGGGGTTAAATCCCGCAAGCACCCAGTGCTACTTTGTACTAAAGAACATATAACTCGACTTCACTTCCTATGTGCCCACGGTTGAATTGTCTCAAATGCCCCATAGATTGATTCACAAAATGAGCCATTTTCATAATGAACCCGGAAAGTGAAGATATTTCAGAAAAATTGTAATTCAACTGCAGACATTTTTTACGACCAATACCACTCACAGCTTTTACGAATAAGCTTCCTGAGCGACATTGGCACTTTCAAAGGTCAAATAATATGGGTGAACATTTAACCTTCAATACCTTTACCAGTCTCAAAATAAATCCATCTATAACAAGATGCTAAAAAGCCTCTATCGGGTATTTTTCACATTCGTGTCATAAGAGTTTGGACTGAGTTGACTGATCAGCTCAGTCCCTCTCAGATTCTCTGGCTTAAATTACTCCGATCGCCGACGAGAATACAAAATATGTATTGTGTGTGTGTGTGTGGGGGGGGGGGGGGGGGGGGTATTTCGGCCCCTGTGAATCCCAATATAGTGGCATCTTGGGGGTTTAGTGCAGAGTAAAATGGACAACATAATGAACAGTCTATAATCTTAGACTTCAACTCACTCATAGAATGACTTTGTCTGCCAATCTTTAATTACACCCAGCTTATGAGCTTCCACTTCACCAGCAGTGGTATATTTGGGCTCATTGTGCCACTTAAAACCACTAAGTACGATTCCAAAGGTTCACAATTGCATTCATTTGGGGAGCTACTGGAATTATGCATACCGACAATCGAACTCTAATTTCACCATGAATTAAATTCATTTTAATCGTTCAAAGAACGTAGACCTCGATGAGAATGAATACCCATAATGTAAGTAGCTGGAATAACCAGATCCTGGTAGCCTCGCCAATTTGTAACAGGGGTGGGATGAACGACTCCCCAGGGGCAAGAACCCTGGCCGAAATCTCCCTGTTGTTCTTCAGATTAGATTCGTGAGGATCTGGGTCAACTAGCAAACTATGGATAAAATATAACTCAACTCTGGAGGTAGAATAACCATTAAGTTATGTGTTGTGGTCTGGATGAATTCACAATAAAATAGAAAAACAGTTTGTACGTGGTTTATTAAGAAGCCAAAAATAGTATGATATGAAATGGACATGAATATGAATGACGGATCAAAAACCACGGGTCCACTACACTTTCAACCAAAAGGGGTTTAAATTCCACCCAACATATGTTCAGTAAATGTGGATGGTTCCCACAGAACTCGGGGACCTGGAGAGAATCAGTGTCAGAAACGTTGATTCTCACCAGGGCCGAGTTGAATGGGTCCGACAATGACGGTACCCATTACGGTTAACGTTTTTACAGGTTACAAAGTGTCCCCCATAACTAACCTCAACAGGCAGTTGTACTGGCACAGCTGAATTAGAGCTTTAATGCCAAGACGTGGGCGGCGAATTATGAGCGAGACCGCTCTTATATAGGATAATTTCGCGGGGAAAGATTTCAAATACTGGAATCTGATTGATCCCTCGCTTTCACCTTGACGAATGAAACAACAGCACAATGCACCACGGCGTGAACCAATAAGGTACATCGATTCATTTCGAACATGGAAATGTCTTGAAGCCAACAACAATAGAATTAAACCTCTGTTGTGAGCAGACGAATTATAACAGAGTAATTTTGAACATCTGTTGTATATAAAACTTCAACTGCTGTTACCAAATCCGTTACATAGCTACGAGACGCGCTCTGTGCGACTCGTAGCTTTCCATCCTCAAAAACGAGTCGAGTCGCGATAAAAGATTCTGTACATGCACAATGAGCACACAACACGTTTATCTACCCTTCAGTAGACAAACCCATAAACACGAATTCTCAAAAATAGCTGTTAACAGACAAAAATCCACACCAAAAAGATCAGTATAATGGGCTCTATTTTAAATTCTCTCAACCCAACGGCACGTGAGGAAGTTCCTCCGACTTGAATTAAATTGTGCATGGTGATGACAAATAGTCAAACTCCTCCCAAGTTTGCTTTTTCTGATGGGCAATAATATTTCAAACCAAATTCAATTCAATTCAATTCATGGCGTCACCCAATGAATAGGAGGGACGAGACGATTTGAGAAAATAACTAGGGAATTATATTTCTGCAGTGTGCTAGAATCGCTTTATATACATGACGTCAGTTCATTCATAATTTTTAGAAGGGTTCAAACCACAATGAAATTGACGTTACATTTCAGAATTTTATCGCTATATCTTTCAATTTTTGTGATTCACCACCCTCCTTTTTGTTTTGGATGTTTTGCATGGTGAATTGTTTATGTTCTGGCTCGTGCAATTCCCTGCGAGGTGGAATATGTTGAGAAAACTAGATTCATCATTCATTGCAGCATTATATTTTTAAGGGAATGGCTTGTGAATACCATTACTACTGAAGTAGTCCGTCAGGCGCGCGTGCTTGCGTTTCCCGCGACGTTGTGTGACTTATATCGCTACTGTAATAGTGATACGAGATCTTTTGTCGCCGAATTTTTATCGCCACTGATACAGTGTTGGAAATGAACAAAATTGACGCGTGCAGTTTTAAAGCTCCCGTGAATTCAGAGACGGGGGTAAATTGCACCCGTAAAATGTTAGTATATGAATTTGCGAGGGAATACTGTCGCTAAACACCAGAAACCTTAACCCTTTGAACTCTAGTGGTATCTTCTATGCCAGTTCAATGGCAGCAATTAGAAGAGTCCATATTCATTATTTGGGGTAGCCCAATCAATATTTTCAACTCGCAGCCTCTGGCTGCACGTTGAAAATATTGATTGCTCTACCCCAAACATTTACTGAACAGCCATCCTATTTAATACATTATGACGTATCATGATCCTGACCAGAAAAGTGGCCGATCGGGTTCACGGGGCTACATGTAAATGTATAAGGAATTGCTGAATTATGACAGTAACTTACCACTGGCTGCAGAGTGCTGCTTTCTCAAAACAACACACATTTATATGCCCTCACAGTATATTAGTGCTCCATAATATTTTTCAACGAGTGCATTTTTTAGCTCCCGTAAAATAGAAAACACGGCTGATGACGGGAGCAATTGCACTCGCACCCATCTCATTTCCAGGACTGACTGATACTGCGATTTGCGGTTGCCTTTTTACGTAAATGGTAGACAAATAAATAAACTTACTTACTTACTTAATTACTCTGTGTGAGTTTCCTTCCACGGATACAATGTGGAAGTGACAGCCCATTTTAAGCATTGATTATCTTAGAGATTTTGAATGTTCACTATAACATGATTCTTTTCTAAAAAGTATGGTAATTTCAGGTGAGAAGAGGTACTTAACGGAATGTATTTATCCATGACAGCTTCAAAATTCAAAACTCCCCGGAACACCCAGTTGCTACTGTTCGTTTGAAATGTGGCAATAGATTCCCATATCAAACCTTTCGTCTTCGCGAAAATATCTCACTCTTCCAAATTCTCGACCATAATTTCGAACTTAAAGTGAAAATAACTCTCGCAGACTCTGGATGTCGTCTAATTTTTCCTGAGCGTGAAGTTTTCATGATCATCTTTAGGATGTTACGTGGATCTACTCTCTCTCGAAACAAATTCGTCACGTTCGAGTTCACGACATCCACGAATGCATCAGGACCTTACCTCTCATGACCGGGGATGTCGAACGGCTCTCTGTCTATGAGCAATGATCGCTCTCTCTTGCCTTTTGAATTCGTGATTTATTATTTCCATCAATCTTTCTTTTCCAACATATGCCTTCATCGCAGAACTAATGAAATCCAACAGGTGATCGTCGACGTTGTTTTGTCGAGGATTTTGTTTCCCTTCCGGCGAATAATCCACAGCGGTGACGGGTGTTTTCCATTTTCTGTTGTCAGGTCTTTTTCTGTTCCTTTTTGCAAATTCACAGCAGCCACAACAGCCTTTTTGTTTTTCTTCGCTTCAGATTGTTTCCTTTCTTTTTACCGTGACCTTTTCTGCTTTTCTTCGCTTCAGATTGTTTCTTTTCTTTTTGCACCTGAGTTTTCCTCTCTATCGCCAGCCTGGCTTTCCTGTTTCGTCATAGCATTCGAATAATCATGCATTCGATCAATTCTTCTCTTTTCAATCCACTCACACCTTTCAAATCCAATTGGCGAGCCTTAGCTCTCATGTCGAGAAGTGCTTTCTTCACCATCTCAGCACTTATCGCTTTGTTAAAAAGCAAATCTATTCTTCAGACTCGAAACTCTTGGAATGTTGAGATTTTAAGCGTAGTTTTTCAATTTTGCTAATCTGAAAGTTTGTAAACAAGCCATTTTTATTCGTTTTCTAATTTAATTTCTTTAATTAATTTAATTAATTTTTGGCTGTTTTATATATATATATATATATATATATATATATATATATATATATATATATATATATATATATATATATAAATTCATTCCTTTTGTTTTCTTTTAAATATAATTTTTAATTTATTTAATTTAATTTAATTTATTTAGTTAGAATACGAATCCCTGACACTAAATTTAAAAAAAAATAAAAACGCATGCACGCGAAGACATATACAATATATAAAGATTGTCCCAACAACGAGAGAGAGAGAGAGAGAGAGAGAGAGAGAGAGAGAGAGAGAGAGAGAGAGAGATATTTTCGCTGCTATACCTAGTCTCATCATTTTCTCATTATTAAATAACGCTTACAAATAGAAATAAACGTTACCCGAATAAAAATTAATCTATTAATCTCAGTGACAGAGATGGCTGCCTCCGATAAAAAGGACATCTTCAATAGCCGATTATAATGACAATAGTACGATTCATTCATGGAGCGAAGGAAAAAAAACGAATACAAGGAATACAAGTGGAAAACTGAAAACGATTGAATTATTCCGCATCGATAAACATGTGGCCCAGAAAATGATTATGGAAAACACGCGAATAACAAAACACCCATAAAAATAACACTGAAAACTATATGCCACAAGTGTTTTTATCCGGGTTTGAACATTAACGTGGGATTTTCCAAAGAAAATTACAAATTTCGAGAAATTTCTTGCACTGAACGCGAGTTTGTGGATGCATAAAAGGGGGATGCATTTTTAAAAGGTGGTTTAGAATTAACATTGAAAGTTCCATATACACATTTCTGTGACAAGCTAGAATCTAGTTTTTCAAAGTCAGCACATTTTTAGGTGGCTTCGAGTCCGCATTTTACACCTGTTGACAACCCATTGAGGGGAAAATTAACAGAAACAATAGAGAGATAGATAAGTTTATTTAGCAGTATGCATAAAATAAAAATACAATGCATATGAATATATCTATTCTGGTAAAGTAAAATGTATACGCCTAGGGGATACTATAGACAGATTGGCTGTTTGCCTGGTATCACCCCAAAACAAAAAACAATAAGTGCGACATTTACACAGGATGCGAATACTGACAAGTGGTCAACTGCGATCACAATATCTGAGTTCCGGGAATATGGGAGCGTCATGAAAAGTAGATGCAAGGTAGACCCTGGTGGTAATTGAAAGTGCCATACATGCACTGACCAACTCACTGCAGAAATAAATTAGAGAAAGAAGGTTATTCAGGCTAGGAATAACTTTAGCAGTGGCTATATCATGGGTGGAATTGAGACAATACCACATCGTACCATTCTCTACTGCAGAGCTGCATACTGGATCATACCGAGCATACACTTCAGTATGCTTATAAAGAGAATAAATTGCCGGAGTGGTGATGCGGCGAACTATTGACTTACATTATAGTAGAGCATAGTGAAAGTTAGTCAAACCAGAATGTAAGTAGGACGAGGCACTCAGATGTTGCACGAATGAGTATATATATGGACTACACGAGCGTCCAAAGTAAGGCTAGTACAATAGGTTTGATGTGATTAACCCTTTACCCAACGTAACGGCCAAAACCGGCCAGCGCTATTCTCAAAAACAGCCAATTAATTTTCATTATTTTTTCATTTTTTGTCTCAAAAACATAGGTTATGACCCCTCGTTGGAACGAGCTCGTCGAGCTCGTTCCAACGAGGGGTCATAACCTATGTTTTTGAGACAAAAAATGAAAAAAATCAGTTATTCAAGAATTTATTTTGCAAGTGTCGTCTGCTTTCCATGTTACGTAAAGGGTTAAATAGTACAACCCGGGCAATACGGGTTATTTCGCTCCATTGTCCGAGAATAGGATGATATGAACATAGAAGCTGATCCTTTTTTTAAACATACTTCTATTAGTTACTATGCGTACTTCTTGATCGAGTTCATTCCATATTTTGGGATATAGGTTTGGCGGGAGATTACCAAAAAGTTATGTTCTTTTTCTGCCTGTGTGAAGAAGTCTGGATTGCCTAATACGTCTATTAGTGTGTTGATCGACAGTTTCAAAGAATGCATTGGAAGAGACAGCTAGGTTACCCCAATGCCAACCGTGGACAAAACGTAGCGCGTGCATTTTAAACAAGTCGTTCACTTTTAGAATGTTCTCCTTATAGAATAAAAGGGTCTGTGCAGCGCATTAAACTTTTTATGGTTTACAATTCTTTAAGAGCGTTTCTGAATCAAAAGGAGCTTATTAATCGATTTGGAATTTCCCCAAGCGTAGATTCCATGCACTAGGTGGCTGTAGGCCAAAGCATAATAAAGCGTCTTCATGGCATCGTGTGGAAGAATAGCTTTGACCTTATTGAGTGCATAATTCGCACGCGTAATTTGGGCGCATAGCTGCGGAATATGTGTTTGAAAGGATAATATATCAACCAAATTTATTCCCAAGAATTTCAGTGACTTACCTTTATTGGCTCACTCTCATTATTGTTGGACTGTTTATGATCACATTATTATGGATTTATTTGTTTTGACAGAGACACATTGCACTGAATTTCGTATTGTTAGCACTGACTTCTATTCGATTTGCTGAAAACCATAAAAATATTTCTTCTAATTCAATATTCGTATCAGTTGCTAATTTTTCAATGTCTGGGTCCGAAGAGTACACAGTGGTGTCAACAACAAAGGACAAAAGGTTACGTTGTGTTGTATAACTCATGCCATTAATGTGTAACAGAAACAGCAGAGGACCTAACACCGAACCCGGTGGTATACCACAATTGATGTGGAGGAAGTCTGATTTTTGAATGCCGTAAATGGCATGTTGTTGCCTATCCGAAGGATAGCTTTTAAACCAATCGTTTGTTGTGCCTGTAATTCCATACCATTCCAATTTCTTCAATAAGGTATCATGGATTATTGTATCAAGCGCTTTCGATAGGTCGAGAAATACGCCTAATGTGCTGCCCTTAGTGTGTTTATTGTTTACATCTTCCACATATTTCAAACTACAGCATGAATGATGGTGTCTTTTTCTCTAATGCTGATATATTATATCAAATTTATTTCGCGGTATACATTTTACTTTACCACAATAGTTATTCATATGCATTGTATTTTTAGTTTGTGCATACTGCTGAATAAAGTTATCTACCCATCTTCCACCAAACGCAGTGGTAAGCGACTACCTATCTCGTTTTTATAATATTTTGTTTAAAAAACATAGCGTATATCCCCCGAATTAGAACACGATCGTCGATGGGTCATTAGCTATGTGTTGAGGAAAAAACATAAAATTGTTAATGAAAATGTTTTGCCACTATCGTCTTCTTTTCAAGCTGAATAAAGAGTTTCCTATTTCTCTAACGTAACGGCTATCTATCCGTTACTACTCATAAAAGTGACTATTCAGGTTTGGGGCTCATTTGATGGGGGGGGGGGGGGGGGGGTGTAACTTTGAAACCCAATGAGGGCTGTAACAGAATTCAGGGACATACTCCCGACTGGCCGACGTAGGAATACAAATTCTGGCGACAAAAATAATATTTACTTATTTTAATGAACAAAGAAACGGAAGAAAAACAAAGATATCCAAAAATGTAAACATCACAAGCACAAACATTTGGATTCACACATCACCCAATAAACATTTGAGAGTGGATTGTAACTAAATCAGGCATGGAGTGGAGTTATCACCCAAACTATCGCTTTCAAATTCATTACATATGGACAAAAAACACAAGCAATGTTTCAGCCAATGGGCCTCCGGGTTTAACCCGGAGGTCCATTGGCTGAAACGTTGCTTGTTATGCTTTGCAAAAGATTTGCAATTATTGCTTTGGTGAAATGTGTACTCTACGGGCGATTTAGTGATAATACACTCTCCACGTACTGTACAAGATTAAGACGAGATGAGTTGATTGTGATAAAACCACAATGATGTAAAGATGAATTGAAAATCCAGTCATATTTCGCGTTTTGTGTTTACGTTATGGCCATAACCCTCCCCAGGTGTTTGTATCACAAAGGTGTTCAGTGCAAGACTCATTTTCCTGAGAATAACATGTAGCGGTCGAGGTATAAAGGCCATTTACCAACCAGCCTGGTTGGTCCGGATCTCTTAGTCTCGTGGTAAATCGGTCGCTTTGTGTGCTAGAGGTCGACGGTTCGAACCCCGGCTCCCGCACTTATCTCTCCTCCTGTTACAAACATAATCAATCACTATTCACAATTGCAAGGTTCATTGCCTTTCGAAGACGCAAATAAAATCAGTAGTAAAGTTATTTCGCACAACCATGGGAATCTTGTATCTTGCATGATAAGCAGCAAAGTACAATACATTACAGTTTTCAGGACAAAGTTCCGGGAATGACCATAGGCTAGTACTGACGATCCATATTCACATTATATTCACTGGAGTACGAGTACCACCAATAAAATGTACGATCACTGGCTGAATCATCTTGATTTTAACCCTTTTGGCGCGACTGGCGACTAAAGTCGACAGACGGCAGACTGCGGAAAGGTACTGCAGTAGTCATTTAGCCAACTGTGTGTGTCATTTCCAAGTGCTGTAACCCATACCCAACGCAGACGATATCAAAATTTTTCATTTTAAATATAATTTTTTCAAATTGTTCAAAAACTTTCAACAAAACCATATCATGTGACCCCTCGTTGGAACGAGCTCGTTCCAACGAGGGGTCACATGATATGGTTTTGTTGAAAATGTTTGAAAAATAATATGTTTTCAATTGCTGAAGTTGCATATTACGCGAGGGGATGCGGCCATTTCATTGGGTAAATGGTTGAACAATTCCTATGTTTCATGCACCATTCATGTCCTATCCGTGAACAACGATATCGTCCCTTGAAAGTATAAATATGTCATTTAAATAAAAACAGGAAATCATTTGACAAACTGTCAGTGAGTAAGATCATTAGAACATCTTTTAAAATAATAACGCTTTAAATCTAACAAAATGTACATTTTGTAAAATTCCTGATGAATATTATGCGCTAAGAATTCTGTTTCTCAGATTATTCCGCACCAAAAGAGTTAACCCTTTACCCAACGTAACGGCCAAAACCGGCCAGCGCTATTCTCAAAAATCGCCAATAAATTTTCATTATATTTTCATTTTTTGTCTCAAAAACATAGGTTATGACCCCTCGTTGGAACGAGCTCGTCGAGCTCGTTCCAACGAGGGGTCATAACCTATGTTTTTGAGACAAAAAATGAAAAAAATTAGTTATTCAAGAATTTTTTTTGCAAGTGTCGTCTGCTTTTCATGTTAGGTAAAGGGTTAAACTAAGTAAATGCAAAGGTAAGAACGCCTAACAGACCTGGGAGCAGGAACTAATGTGGTTAACCTGTCTGGCATCGATGACCTAACAACCCCAAGAAAAGTATATTTTAGATCGCGGTTTAACTTTTGTACCAGCACCGAAGCCTAAAACTGGTAATCAGGAAAATATACCACCGCTATAATTTTCTTAGGCAAATGGAATTAGCAGACCGCTGTAGAAACTTCAACACTCGGAAACTTTCTTTTACATAATCATCTGGTTGGTCACTCCAGATAGTCAAGCAGATCCCGAAATTATTGAGGTTAAGACACGAAAACTCCAAAAAGTGTTCAGCATGAACATACTCTCCGATAACAACAATTTAAAAGCTGGTAAACGGAGAACCCTCGCCACACCTCAACAAATGAAGAAATTAGTTATCAAACTAGCCGACAAAGTCAACTGTCGTTTTAACCCTTTACCTAACATGAAAAGCAGACGACACTTGCAAAAAAAATTCTTGAATAACTATTTTTTTCATTTTTTGTCTCAAAAACATAGGTTATGACCCCTCATTGGAACGAGCTCGATGAGCTCGTTCCAATGAGGGGTCATAACCTATGTTTTTGAGACAAAAAATGAAAAAATAATTAAAATTAATAGGCGATTTTTGAGAATAGCGCTGGCCGGTTTTGGCCGTTACGTTGGGTAAAGGGTTAACTGTCATTTTAACTGGGCTTAATTATAGGAAGGAAGCCATGAGACTACTCTGCAATACCAAACATTATAAGGAAATAGATTCACTTATACTGAAAAAATTAATAAGATCTTAAAATTTCTCCTCGTCGAATATCATATAATCAGAGAACAATTGAGATATATAACATCTAAGGTCAGTGCTCAAACAAGACAATTTTACATCCTACCAAAGATCCACAATGACCATTCTTTATGATGACTTAACTGCACCCAGAAGGCTAGCTGGAAATTAAATCGGAGTCTTACGCCATTTCAGAACTCACTGATAATCATCTGAAACGTACAGCTAAAAGTCACCCAAGCTATCTAAAAAATATACACGATTTCCTGTCAACAATTTCTAAATTGAAAATATCTAATTATGCAATTATGCAATCTTGGCTACTTTGGATATTGACAGCACGTATACTAACATTGATATTGATAGAGGAGTTAAATCTGTAAAAATGCATTCGAAAAATATCTTGATGCAAAACGCCCGGATGAACAAATTTTGGATATTTTAGACCCGAGTTTAAGGGGTAATGACTTTAAATTGAATGAAAAAAATTATTTATTACACGCCTCATTTATGTAATAACCATGTACAGCAACACTAAACCATACGAAAAATGAAAATCTGTTCTGCACGTACGTGCGGTACGGAAATCGTTGACGGAATATTTTTAAATAGAATCGAAATTTCACTGGAATTTTCTACAAATCGTGCAACTCAGTTGCGACTTGAATCGCTAGCGATAGCTGAAAATCGTCTCACGAGTTCCAGTGTTTTCTATGTGACAGTGGAACTCAGAGGACGAGATATTAAAACGGGTTCCCCTCGCAAATTTTGTTCGCGATAAAATATGTTGTTTCTGTTGATAGTTGTCAAATGAATTGCTGAGTGATAGTTGTTTTAAAAGACGTGACCTGGACAACACACGCGTGTGAATGGATTAATCAGTATGGAACTTGTGCCATCGTTCTATCCTTCCGCACTGACACTCGTGCCATATCGATTCACCCATTCACACGCGTGTGCGTGTGAATGAGTAAATCGATATGGCACGAGTGTCAGTGCGGAAGGGATTCATGCAATTTGTACCCATTCCCACACGTTCATACTCCAATAAAGATTATAAAAATTGCATTCAATTCTTATAATTACATTCCGTAACTGTTTACTTTTTACCAAACAACAAAGCAGAAAGACGAAATAAAACATGTACGAACGAACGAGGCGAAAAACCACCCTCACACAAAAACAAAGCGCACAATTCTGAGTTGAGCGCCGGTTTTCGGCATTGACCCAAATTTGTCAAATTGCCGTCTTTCGCAACGAAACTTGGAATGTTTAAAACAATTTATTTAACATATCAGTAAACTATAATCACCTATGAAATGACAACAAGTTCAAGAATAAAATCACTGAAATAATTTCACACTGTCGATTGACATTTCTTGTAAGTTGTTTGAGATATCACAAATTATTAACTTGAACGTAAATGCGGGTCAAAGTTCGACCAAATGTATTCACTGGAAAATGAATTACATTTGGTCATGACGTTTTCATCCAGCTGGCCAATGGGAATTGAGTATTTGGACCCAAAACGTATAACTACATTAACAATGTAATTATTTACAAATAATTGTCCTATGGTTAAAAGACTGAGTACCAATTCTGCAAGCATAATGGGAGGGATATGCATTAAGCGAATGTGCAAACCATCCTCTCGTACACCTCGGATATTAAGGTGACATGTTTATCATTTGGGAACATTCAAAAGAAGATTTTGAGGAATTTTCAGAAATTTTAAACAATCATCCAAACATCAACCTGAAAGCTACCGTTGATCAAGATTCCGTTGATCTTTTCAAACTGACCGTGTATAAAGGCAAACAATTTCAGACATCCGGTCATTTAGATTATAAGGTGTATTTTAAACCAACTGATTCCAATCAGTTGTTACAAACAAAAGCGTTTCATCCACCACATTCATTTAAAGGTATCATCATATCACAGCTCATCCGTTTTCGCCGCAATTCGACTGATAAGGTAAATTTCAACGAGACTTGTTCTACCCTATTGGCACCATCAGATCGAGGGAGTACTCACTGTGCTTTTTGCCTAGCCTGAAATATTTTACACTTATAAACCTGGAAACTCTTGCTGAAAGTAATGATTTCGAACCACTGAAAATTGAAAACACAAGACCGTTACAGAATTGTAGTGGCGCGGTTTTGAATTGCAAAATACCTCGTTGTAGATTAAATAATTTTATGCCTGACACAGTAAGGAAGTTTCCTCTGAATACACGAAAAATCATTATAAGATCCGAAACCTCCTCCATTGTCATTCACCCAATGTCATTTTACCTTATCACTTGTAAACGCTGTTTGGGTCAAACTCATAATCCATCCCGAATACGTGCTATTCGACACAAACAGGATTATAACAATGCTGACGAACCAGTTGCACAACATTTTAACCATAATTGAGACGATTTTGAAATCCATCGAATTTAACATACACCAATTAACCCTTTGATACTTTTGTACGTCTTATGAGTACGAAATGAAACAGCGTGTCGAAACGTTGTGGGCATTTGTTTTGTTATTTTTTTTCGATTTTTCAAAAATTTTAACCTCAATTCCTATTTCCTCATGAATAGTGCTCAGTGACAATCGTTGAGCCAAATGTTATCGCAGCTTAAAATACTAATATAATCCTGCTGTCAAGACTTCTTAACTGGTTGAGTGCTAGAAGCCACAATCAGGGCTTTCAAAAAATGAGGATACCAGAGCAAAAGCCAACACTTTCCTTGTTTAAATTTCATATTCATTCAAACATAAGTAATATTTTGTTCATATAAATTTGTTTTATTACAAATTATTGGAGAGTGCATGAGGCACTCTCCAATAATTTGTAATAAAACAAGTTTTGTGTAACAAATTCTGACCACCAAAAATAATCTAGCCCTCAACCAGTTAATCACTAATTTGAAAAAAATATCTTGTTATTTGTATTTCCCGACGTTTGACGGCGCAATAAAAACGTTGAAGAAACTGAATTCCCAGTGACGTTTGGACGTCAAGATAATTAAAGTCTCAAAGGGTTAAAGTAACACTAGAAGAAACAGATGAATTTAGAAAAAACACAAGAAGCATTTTGAATCAATACGTTTCAAGTCCTCTGGCCATTAGGTTTGAACATATCAGAGGGGGAGCGCGAAGGAGGTCCATCATTTCTTTAACATACAACAGAATGAATATCGAAACAGCAAAATAATGAACGATGAATTCAATTTAACCAATGGTAAATTAAAAAAAAAACTTTCAATCTTCGACCTGTGATCGTTTTTAAGAAAAACACAAGCTTGCGTAATATCCTTGTTTGGACAAAACTGAAGCCCATCAAGGAATAACGTCAATTATTGGCAGTCAGTTCAACTAGTTCCTAAGCTCAACGCTTAGTTTAAATGAATTGTGTGTTTGTTTTGCTCATGTTTGAAACTCACCAAGGTTCATTATATACGCATTTTTTAGAAAACAATATTTCAGCATAATACAAGAACAGAAAAGGTTTCAGTAGGAAATGTCTGCGCCAGTGCCTATTTCTGGTACTTTAAACAAGACACCCCCACACTCCATCACATCCTCCTATACACACTCGCATTGTCTATCTTTAGTTTTATTACACGCCTGTTGTATGAAATCCCACCCACGGCAACACTAAACCATGCTGAAAATGAAAATCCGTCCCGCACACTCTATTTTTTAAAAAGAGGCGAAATTTCACTGGGATGTTCTACAAATCGTGCACAGCAATTACAATTTGAATCCCCAGCGATAGCTAAAATAGTCCCCAAGTTCCAATCTGTTCCATGTGCCAGAAAACGCATAGAACACATTGGAACTCAGAAGACGAAATAGTAACACGGGTTTTCCTTGCAAATGTGGTTGGCGATAAAATGTGTTGTGTTGATAAGTGTAAATGAAGTGCAGAGTGTCCTTCTAATAATTGTTTTATAGACACGAAGGCGTGTAATAAACATAGAACGACACGCGGGTGTGAATAGGTTAATCGATATGGCACTTGTGCCATTGCGAAGGGTAAAACTTGAGGCCTGCGGCCTCTCGTGTTATCCTTCCGGGCTGGCACTCGTGCCATATCGATTAACCCATCCACACGCGCGTGTAAATCTGTGTATTTCTGGAACCAAGCCTTCCCATCGAAAAAACCCTTCAAACAAATCTCTTATGAATGCTCCCGCCTTAGGAACTCGCGCAGATGTCTACGGCATTTCAATGCAATGCTATGATCCTTAAAGGCCACTTGAGGAACCTGTCCCCTACTAGCCCCCTCCCAACATTTTCTGGAGCCGCCACTGGTTGCGAGTGGGGCCTTTTCTTCGTTTTAAGTAAAGGGTGCTTCAAGTAAATAATTTCTGACAGATACAAGGTTAACTTTGTATTCAACTCCCATGCATATATATTATTCAGTTATAAATTAAACAAATAAATAGTCTTCGACAACTTTGTAATCTGACATATCAACTCTTTCGATTATAAATAAGATTAGAAAACTGGAAATATGAGGAGCTCTTTCGTCGTTAATGAGTAAAATATGAATTTTAAAAGGATACACGGTTCGCCGTGCTGACACACCCAGATGATGATTTGTATTATGATCTTTTATGGCAATGGTAATTTGACATGACAAAGTAAACAGAACAAGGCACCGTCTCATTTATTATCAGTTGTGGATCTGATTTAAACTTTCAACGAAAGATGACAATATTTTATCTTTGTAAAACTAATGTACCTATTTGTTTTTTACATTTTTGACGCGCACGATAGCGGGTACACCATAAAAAACAATGGGAATGAAGAAGGAAGTTGAGAGAGTCCAGTCGACCGCGGCCTGCATACGCTTTCGTGACTAATACTGCCGAACACCTGTGTAATACGGATCCTAAATATTTACTCAGTTCGAGTGTGTCGCCGTCGAGATCTTTGTGAAGGTGTGTCCCTCTCCTATAAAATATTTCGGTTTGTACATCTAAATGGATCTATTTCCCAGACTCCGTAATCAGATATCGGTGAATATAATCCCTTGTCTTTTTATGAGATCACACCGCGAGTGCCGTTCGCAGCTTTCATTGGAACCACAAAGCAACAGACGCGCTGTGATCGAACGAAAATGATATTTAGGAGTTCCGCTTATAGCGCCGCCATGTTGTTGATTAAAATGTCGTAATCCATTTGTTTGTTTAATTTAATAACCATTAAAGATACCTATGCCTTTATGTAACCATGCCTGCTGTAAATGGTGTTAAATATAGATAGACCAATCGATATTTAACGCCTTTTTCAGCAGGTATGGTTATATCAGCACTCAATAAATCAGTCAATCAATCATGGTCAACGTGAGCAATTGGCTTTATATTAAGCCTTTTGTAAATGTAATGGTATATGTATGGCAATTTTTGAGCCTCTGTGGAAGCTGCTGGTCCAAATGCATTTGCCTCGGTTGCACCCAACGCCCCAATCGACGTCCATCCTCATTAAGCATTCTTAACTTACGAGTGGGCGCCATAAATTATATACAGTCGCGTTATGTAATAAACAATGTATAAACAACTCATTATGAACTTTGAACTTTTATTTCAGCTCGTAATAAACAAATAATTACATTTTGCTGAGCCCATTACTTTTTAGTAATGTTTTTTTTTCTGTACGTGTCATCTGTAAAAGGTTAACCCCTTTCCCTAATGTAAGTTGTACCCATCAGAACTCACCAGTACATGTATACTATTGTTTTGAAAAACCAAAATGTATCAGTTTTTCTCTTTGTTAGCACAGCGTATTACCTCGTGAACATAGCTTATTACCTCTGATTGGAATGGGCACAATAAGCTTGTTCCAATGAGAGTTTATATGCTATGAATTTAACCCTTTACCCAACGCAGACGACTTCAAAATTTATTATTTTAAATATCATTTTTTAAATTTTTTCAAAAAATTTCAACAAAACCATATGTGACCACTCTTTGGAACGAGCTCGTTCCAAAGAGGGGTGACATGATATGGTTTTGTTGAAATTTTTCGAAAAATAACAAATGATTGTGATGATGATGTAAATAACAAATGATTGTGAAGATGATGTAAATAACAAATGATTGTGATGATGATGTAAATAACAGATGATAGTGAAGGTGATGTAAATAACAAATGATTGTGATGATGATGTAAATAACAAATGATTGTGATGATGATGTAAATAACAGATGATTGAGAAGATGATGTAAATAACAAATGATTGTGATGATGATGTAAATAACAGATGATAGTGAAGGTGATGTAAATAACAAATGATTGTGATTATGATGAAAATAACAAATGCTTGTGATGATGATGTAAATAACAAATGATTGTGAAGATGATGTAAATAACAAATGATTGTGATGATGATGTAAATAACAGATGATTGTGATGATGATGTAAATAACAGATGATAGTGAAGGTGATGTAAATAACAAATGATTGTGATTATGATGAAAATAACAAATGATTGTGATGATGATGTAAATAACAAATGATTGTGAAGATGATGCAAATAACAAATGATTGTGATGATGATGTAAATAACAAATGATTGTGATGATGATGTAAATAACAAATGATTGTGATGATGATGTAAATAACAGATGATTGAGAAGATAATGTAAATAACAAATGATTGTGATGATGATGTAAATAACAAATGATTGTGATGATGATGTAAATAACAAATGATTGTGAAGATGATGTAAATAACAAATGATTGTGATGATGATGTAAATAACAAATGATTGTGAAGATGATGTAAATAACAAATGATTGTGATGATGATGTAAATAACAGATGATTGTGATGATGATGTAAATAACAGATGATAGTGAAGGTGATGTAAATAACAAATGATTGTGATTATGATGAAAATAACAAATGATTGTGATGATGATGTAAATAACAAATGATTGTGAAGATGATGTAAATAACAAATGATTGTGATGATGATGTAAATAACAAATGATTGTGAAGATGATGTAAATAACAAATGATTGTGATGATGATGTAAATAACAGATGATTGTGATGATGATGTAAATAACAGATGATAGTGAAGGTGATGTAAATAACAAATGATTGTGATTATGATGAAAATAACAAATGATTGTGATGATGATGTAAATAACAAATGATTGTGAAGATGATGTAAATAACAAATGATTGTGATGATGATGTAAATAACAGATGATTGTGATGATGATGTAAATAACAAATGATTGTGATTATGATGAAAATAACAAATGATTGTGATGATGATGTAAATAACAAATGATTGTGATTATGATGAAAATAACAAATGATTGTGATGATGATGTAAATAACAAATGATTGTGAAGATGATGTAAAAAACAAATGATTGTGATGATGATGTAAATAACAGATGATTGGGAAGATGATGTAAATAACAGATGATTGTGATGATGATGTAAATAACAAATGATTGTGATGATGATGTAAATAACAAATGATTGTGATGATGATGTAAATAACAAATGATTGTGATGATGATGTAAATAACAAATGATTGTGATGATGATGTAAATAACAAATGATTGTGATGATGATGTAAATAACAAATGATTGTGAAGATGATGTAAATAACAGATGATTGTGATGATGATGTAAATAACAAATGATTGTGATGATGACGTAAATAACAAATGATTGTGATGATGATGTAAATAACAAATGATTGTGATGATGATGTAAATAACAAATGATTGTGATGATGCTGTAAATAACAAATGATTGTGATGATGATGTAAATAACAAATGATTGTGAAGATGATGTAAATAACAGATGATTGTGATGATGATGTAAATAACAGATGATTGTGAAGATGATGTAAATAACAAATGATTGTGATGATGATGTAAATAACAGATGATTGTGATGATGATGTAAATAACAAATGATTGTGATGATGACGTAAATAACAAATGATTGTGATGATGATGTAAATAACAAATGATTGTGAAGATGATGTAAATAACAGATGATTGTGATGATGATGTAAATAACAAATGATTGTGATGATGACGTAAATAACAAATGATTATGATGATGATGTAAATAACAAATGATTGTGATGATGATGTAAATAACAAATGATTGTGATGATGATGTAAATAACAAATGATTGTGATGATGATGTAAATAACAGATGATTGGGAAAATGATGTAAATAACAGATGATTGTGAAGAGATGTAAATAACAAATGATTGTGATGATGATGTAAATAACAAATGATTGTGATGATGATGTAAATAACAGATGATTGGGAAAATGATGTAAATAACAGATGATTGTGAAGATGATGTAAATAATAAATGATTGTGATGATGTAAATGATATGCTGATGATAATAGTGAGAGTTAATGTAATAATGCCTAATGAGAGACTATCAATGTTAGATGCTGATTATCCTCCAGATAAAGATAACGAAGCTGTCGTTTTGAGATAAAGATAAGGAAACTATGTGTCCTTTTATCTTCAGTTAAAAGAATGATAACTGCGCTGTATGAGGTTTTCGGAACATTGCAATATAATTAAATCTTTACCTGCTGCTGGCGGATATTCCTTCCATGAACATATAATCTTTTACAGCAAGAATAAGTCAAATTTGGGCATTTTTAATTATTTATTTATTTATTGGTGTTTAGGGTCACATATTTCTGCACAATGGCTAACCATGACCGTGACAGTTTTACGGGTGGAGGAAGCCGGAGTACCCGGAGAGAACCACCGAGCAGCGGCGAGCAACTGTCAGCTCCCCAACATACCAACTCCACACAAGCAGGGTTAGCATTGGTTGAAGACAGGTGCATCATCGACGTGCAGTACGCCTTAGTACACAGCGTCACCGTGCCCCCACGTGGGCAATGAAGGTAAAGTGTCTTGCCCAAAGACACAACGCGGTTGCCGCAGCTGGGATTCGAACCGAGGACCTCTCGGCTTGCAGCCTGCACCTCTACCAACTGAGCCACCGCACCCCGGCATTTTTAATTAAATTCACACCCTGTAAATTGAATCAAGGTTTTCACCAATGATTTCTTGAGTTGAATTACCAAAAACATTTTCAGCAAATCCAGTCCTGGTTGCTTTTCAGCAATCATGACTAGATTTGATAAAGATATTTTAAAAAAAAATACTCAGCGAGTTAAGATTTGTTTAAATTTTGAGCAGCTAACATTAATGGGACAAATAAAAATGCTATTGGATATGAGATAATTCTCAATTAGTTTGAAACACCCTTTGAACAGTGTAGTAAGATTTAGAATGTAAAGTATTTGGATTTAAAGTCACTTAATATTAAATAGAAATTTTTAAGTTTACCTTTGGATAGAGGCTGGAGACTAACAACACATTCATGCATTGATGGAAGACGAGTGATGAAGATGATATTTCTGAAAAAATGAGAAAAATGATGTGTGTATTAAAGTGAACATTTTAACCCTTTACCCAACGAATCGCCCGCATCCGCCCACGTAATATGCAAATTCAGCAGTTGAAAAAATGTTATTTTTCAAAAAATTTCAACAAAACCATATCATGTGACCCCTCGTTGGAACGAGCTCGTCGAGCTCGGTCCAACGAGGGGTCACATGATATGGTTTTGTTGTAATTTTTTGAAAAATTTAAAACAATGATATTTAAAATAATAAATTTTGATATCGTCTGCGTTCGGTAAAGGGCTAGACAGGATTTAAATTACAAATTTGATGAGATATATGAAATGATTGAAATGTATGATTGAAATAATTATGTAAGATCGAGTTGTTTGGCAGTGATCAGAATTCTAAAATTTAGTTTAACCCTTTGAACGCTGGTGATATCTTCCATGTCAGTTCCATGGAAGCAATAGGAAAAGTCCATATTTATTATTTGGGGGTAGACCAATTAATATTTTCAACGTGCAGCCTTAGGGCTGCACGTTGAAAATATTGATTGATCTACACCACACATTTGCCTTGCAGTCACCCCCTTAATAACATTATGACGTAGCTTGTGACCCGGCCGGGAAAACGGCCTCTGGAGTTCAAAGGGTTAACTTCGAATATTATTCAAGAAGGCAGAGGCTGAACTATTTGAGTTATATTGACCCTCTAGATTGGTGTACTGAGATAAGAAATCTTTCAACTATTTTACAAACATCGGCATCTTCAAATGATAGTAGAATATCCCATTAATTCATCGCTGGGAAGACAAGCAAGTGGGTTGATAAATTCTTTTAATGCGTTGAACATAGATTCTCTGGCCGATGAATATTTTGCGCAATGTAACATTAAGTGTTCCTCATCTTCGAAATCAAGAGTACATTAATCACAAGTCCGTTTTACTATTTCTGTAGAGTTCGGCCTTACATAGAGGCCAGTTTCGATATGGAGGGAGTGAGCGCAGACTCTGAGTCTGGTGAGGTGTCGCCTGTTTATGTAATAACACCATCCAATAAAAATGTATGGTGAATCGACTAACGCAATAGATAATACAAACAGTGTAATGCGCTGTGCAATATTTGAGCATGTTTCAAAGTAACTGAATTTTCGAAACCTAATAAGAGAAATGTTTGAATCATGCTCAAGACACATTTTGGTGCTTAAAACATCTTCCTGGGACATTAGCCGCTATCCATAGCTCTTCTAGCTGATGTAGTGTCAGGTGGTGTGAGCGATACTGTTTGTTTTCAATGCAGTGGCGGCGATATTAACTTTGCCTAAAACATAGTGGTCTTGCAGTCAAATTCTCGGTCAGAAACTTCCAGTGCACCCCTCCCCGCCCTTAGAAAATTGCCATTGTTGTTACTAAGGAGACTTTGACATCCACTTTCAGACTCCCGATGTTGTTTTTGTTCATCAAGTGGTCAGTTTTGCTGAAACAGTGTTTTAAAAGTCGCATCGCGCATGGCTTTATGCAGTTTCCGCACCCGCGAGCGAATCCGTGGAATGTAAACAAAACCGATGATGCCGCCGTGCGAGCAACGAATCACAACGAGGATAATTTACAACTTTGTTGCACGCACTCAGAGATACAGTTAAAACTAGAAATGCGCACAAATAGCACTTCAATCTACGCGTTATGACCATAGTAAGGCTATCAAATTCTGTACATATGGCATGTGCACAAGCAATGTTTCAGCCAATGGACCCCCGGGTAACCCGGAGGTCCATTGGCAGAAACATTGCCTCTGTTTGCTATGAATAACCAGGAGAACCTGCCGTGCTTTGAATGCCATTCGATGTAGCAATTGCGCGCAATTCATACGCACAATAAAGCCTAGATAAGCGCACAATTCGTGACAGGACTCCTAGTTTTAACTGTAGGTGTGAATATCCATATCTTCAAGCCTAAATAAATTATTTGCCCCAGTTAGAGTGAATGTCGGTATTGGCATTTTCTCAAGTTACTGACTAAAGTTTGCAGACGAAACGTTACGGCCAGTTTGCACTAAATTCGTGTGGTTGTGATGGTAAATGGCGACATCGGAACCTGCAGGCCCAGCAAGATTTGAGGACGAAACGCCTTACAAACGGTTTACCTGCTTATATTACCATGACATAGAAAAAAGAAACGAAAAATATTTGTGATCATGATGACTTAGTTGCGTAGTGAGGATGGGGATGGGTGGAAGTTACAATGGTATGGAAAGAGGAAAAAGTGAGGAATTTGAAAGGAGACGCTTTTGCTGTGCCTGTTATACAAAATGTATTCTACGTGGAAACTGGAAAGGTATCCTAACTGAAGACTTTTGTTGAAGAAAAAATAAAAACATTCCATTTCCAAAATGGAATTATTGACTGGTCCGAGAGCCGTATTTTTAACTTTGTGCACCCCTCGGCACGTTTAAAATGACCTCATGTTGTCGTGTGTCACGGTGTAAATGAGCCAATTCCACTTTAGCGCTCCCAGCGTGTCTTATTTAATTTATTTGCAGATGATGGCAATTGCCTGCTGAAAGCATTTTAGAGGTTAGATTTCAACCTAACAATACGTGTATTTAGTTTTGAAAGGTGGTTCGTTTCAAGATGTTTTTCAAGAAGACAGTTAAGAACCCAATGCAGCCTTCCTGCCAAGATCGTCTGAAACCACATCTACTGCGCCAAAATTACCAAAGTCGTTTGTGGAAAATCAGTTGCGGACAAGAAAAGAAGGCCGCCCGAGCTCAGTTTTTGGTATCGCCCATTCCCCGTGCAACGCTGAGTACGTTTTGATGGCCGGTGTCATATAATCTAGTGACTTTATTGACATATTTTGACGCTCCAAGAGAATGAAAGAAACCCCCCCCCCCCGCTCACTGACCGCTACCGTGGACATGCGCTCTTGCTGAAAAGTAAATGCTAATTCTGTAGTCGAGGCCTTAACCCTATACCCAATGTAACGGCCAAAACCGACCAGCGCTATTCACCATTCAATTTTTATTACTTTTTTATTTTTTGTCACAAAAGCATAGCTTATGACCCCTCATTGGAACTAGCTGAACGAGCTCGTTTCAATGAGGGGTCATAGGCTATGCTTTTGAAGCAATTTTTTTTTTTTTAAAAATTAGTGCTTCAAGAATTTTATTTGCAAGTGTCGTCTGCTTTTCGTGTTAGGTAAAAGGTTAACAACCAGTAAATAAATAAATAAATAAATAAATAAATAAATAAATAAATAAATAAATCAACGGACATTTTTTCGATTTAGTGTTCGTTTGCTTTGAAAAGAAGTGTCCGCATTTGTGCATGCAAAATAGAAATGATACAGTTAAAAAGTGATGTGCCAATGATTTTCTAATGTAATATCCAAGAAAAATGAAATGATTTGCACATCAGAATTTAGGAAAAAAGTACGGAGGGATGATCGTACATATGGGTGCGCTACACAAAATTGCCCATGCAGCTTGAAAAACAAGATCCATTTCCTGATTCTATATAAAAAGAGCTATCAGATGGTAGGAGACTATTATTATCCCTGGTGGGTGAGGGTGTGACATGGGGAAATCTCATCCGAGGGCAAGATATCTGGGCCAGACATGAGGCTTGCCGAGTGTCTGGACCAAATATTTTGTCCCGAGGGTGAGATTTCCCCATCTCACACCCGCCACCAACAGGGAAAATTCCCCGCCCCCACCAAAACAGTCTGACGTCACCAAAAGTAATACAGGGGCACGTGCAGCTATATCGAACAATTTTGTTGTCCATTTCTGAAAAAAAAATGATTTACTTACCGGAAAGATCGCACAAAAGTTCTGTGTATACCTCAGGTATATACCACAAAAATAAATCCGAACGCCGGCAAGACAGGGATTAAAGATTTGGAGCGAAATGAACACTGATACATTCCGATCACGTCATATTATGAATTCTGCAATGTATTCGCATAACGTTTCGACGAGAATTTCGTGCAACTCGCACCACTGATAAAGGCGTTCATCCAAAAATTCACATAAAAGGGTCAATTGTCTTTTGGTTTTTCGGCCTGTGTTTTTATTTTTATTTTCTTCAACAAACGTTCGTCTGCTAATATTTCCGAAACGTGACACCATGTTGTTTGTTTACAGAAGAACGTGCGATAATTGAATAGTCCTGCGCTCATTAAATATGCTAATAAGCCAATATAGGTTGGTCACGTGGGTGGGATAAGATAGCTGTCACGTGGGTAGGGTGAGACAAGCATATCTCTCCCAGCTGTCCACAAGACTTTATATATATCTCAGTACCTCAGTGGTGGGAGAAAATTCCTTCTAGGAGGGGGTGCAACGAAAATGATTTTTAAGCCACTTTAAGATATTGGACACAAGGCGATATATTATGATCTCTCAATGGAACGAATTTGTCCAGTTCGTTCTAATGGGGGTGGATGGGGGGGGGGGGGGGGGGGGGTCATAAGCTATACTGTGAGACAAAAAATTAAAAAAGGAACGTCTTTAGGTATTCCAGAAATGTCTTGGAAAATGGCATCTGCTATTCTTTTAGGTTAAGGGTTAAACAATAAACATAAATCAATCATTATAAACCCTTTAGTTAACACAAAATGCAGACGACACTTGCAAATAAAATTCTTGAATAACTATTTTTTTATTTTTTGTTTCAAAATATAGCTTTTGACCCCACTGGAGCGTGCTCATCGTTCCAATGTGGGGTCATAAGCTATGTTTTCGAGACAAAAAAAAAAAAAAAGAAAATTGAATGGTGATTTTTGTGAATAGTGCTGGTACTTTGACGTTACGTTGGGTAAAGGGTTAAGAAATCTTCGTGGGTTTTTATTCATAAACATGGAGGGTGGGGGATCAAATTATATGACATGAAAAAGCGAGAGGGCCATGTGGCACATCCACACACTCCATCCGTCCGCCACCCCACCTCTTTATCTACGCCATTGGTTAAGTTGTAGAATGCGAGACATGATTTGGTTCCAGTTTACCGGACATTGCTTTCAGTACAAGTACAACACTCTCAACCAAAACTATGAAGCAACTGCGAGCTTCTTTTCCTTGAAAGTTTAAATATCCCCTTCCTCTGTTTTCACCAATGTATTAATTTTCATAACAACTGGCCTCGGTCAGTTTGAATGATGATGATTTTTGTATACTGCAAAGGAATGTACACCGAAATTGTTGCACTGGAAAGCTATCGTAATATATTCCAAACGCAGTGATTTTCTTGTGTCCTTCCAAGCATCCAAGTGTCAACTATAATACAGGCCAATATCATTCAGCAGTTCGTTAACTTCAGAAACATTCCTACACGATTGATGCGGAAACGAGTATTGAAGCTTTCAACACCCCCCCCCCCCAAAAAAAAAAGAAAAAAAAAAAAACCGCAATTGTTTGATGGCTTTCGTTGATCGCGCTGCACTGAAACACAAAAATGAAGAATAAATTTTAGTTTTTAGTAATGTTTTTTTTGTACGTGTCATCTGCTATTCAGGTTAGGTAAAAGGTTAACCCCCTTATCCTGATGCATTTTGTACCCATCCGAACCCACCAGTACATGTATATTATTATTTTGAAAAAACCAAAATGTATCAGTTTTTCTCTTTGTAAGCATAGCTTATTACCTTGTAACCATAGCTTATCACCTCTGATTGGAATGAGGACAGTAAGCTTGTTCCATTGAGAGTTTATATGCTGTGATTTTAAAGAAATCAAAAAAGATACAATTGAATTTGAATTACTACTTTGCTACATGATGCAGGCAGGTGTTTACAATATGCTATATTTAGCGTTAACTCTTTGCTGGCGGATATTCCTGCCCAGCACAGGGTTTCTCTTGTTACTGAAATAAGTATACGTTGGGCATAGTTATTCATATTTGCCCCGTGTAAATTGAATAGATTTTTTCACCAACGATTTCTTGTGTTACACTTATATTAATTGTTCATCAAATCTAGTCATGGCTGCTTTAAAGCAGCCATGACTAGATTTGATGAAAGATATCTAGAAAATACTCAGCAGGTTAAGAGTTAACTCGCAACTCCCTTCAGGTAATCCATTTTCCTGTTGTTCGTTACAACAAGGGAATACTTGCAACTTTTCTGATAAGGGAACTGCAGGTTGAGTCTGTGGTCCATTAACCGAAACATTACTTTTTCTACTTCGCATTTTCCCAAAATTTGTGATTTATTGTCCATGACGTTTTAATCATAGATTGATAATCCAAGACGAAGAGATAAACAGCATGTCCTGAAATTAATTAATTCCACATTTTTACTTCAAAACAAGAGCTACAAATAAGGCATTCAAGCCTCCAAATAATTTCTTTTTGAGTACCTGTCATTGTGACACGTACCAACAGTTCTGTGCCTGCCATCCCATACTTGGTACCTGTCAGAGATTTAGACCCAGTTCCACTAGAGTGGTGTACCAGAGCACCTCACAAAAAGTAGGTTTAGATTTATCAATTCAAGCCTAGAAATATATTCTGAAAGGCAGAAATATCTTGATGAGAGGCAAATAAATTATTTTACTATGTATATATCTATTTTAACTGCCGGTATATACAATGTATGCACATCTGACAATAATGTTGGCTTGTTATCATTTATTGGAAACTTCTCTCTGTTAGAGAGCTTTCCAAAGAAAATTACCTGCAGCTTTTAAAACAAGAAGGACGTCAACACCCTATAGCTCACCAACTTTCCTCTTTGATAGCAACTTTGGCAAACACAAGAACTGTATCAAACAGGCTCATAACATGCGACAAAGCTTACCTAAACACAACCTCTTAAAAGTAAAACACAAAAACTGACATAAACACTAAGTTAAACATGAAATTCTGAGCTAAACAGAAAACTAAACGGAACTAAAAAGGTCAAGAAAAATGCTTAAAATGCACAGTATGAGGGGTTAATCATGGAACAATGATACTAAGCAACATGCATGATGAATATAATGCCATGGGAAGAGAAGGAGCAGAACAGCTGACCTAAACACTAAGTTAAACATGAAATTCCGAGCTAAACAGAAAACTAAACGCAACTAAAAATGTCAAGAAAAATGTTTAAGATTCAGAGTATGAGGGGTTAATCATGGAACAATGATACTAAGCAACATGTATGATGAATATAAGTGCCATGGGAAGAGAAGAAGTAGAGCAGCTGACCAAAAACGCTAAGTTAAACATGAAATTCCGAGCGAAACAGAAAACTAATCGCAACTAAAAATGTTTAAAATGCAGAGTATGAGGAGTTAATCATGGAGCAATGATACGGAGGAACACGTATGATGAATATAAGTGTCATGGGAAGAGAAGGAGCACAGCAGCTGACCTAAACACTAAGTTAAACATGAAATTGTGAGCTAAACAGAAAACTAAACGCAACTAAAAATGTCAAGAAAAATTTTTAAAATGCAGGGTATGAGGGGTTAAATCATGGTAGACTGATAATAATCATCACATAGCAGCATTATAAAGGCCATGATATAGAAATAGGGCGAGTAAGTGACCTAAACAGAAGCTTTAACATTATTGGACACGTATGCTGCTGCCATTAATCATGGATCAATGATACTGAGGAACATGTATGATGAATATAAGTGCCATGGGAAGAGAAGGAGCACAGCAGCTGACCTAAACACTTAGTTAAACATGAATTTCTGACCTAAACAGAAAACTAAACGCAACTAAAAATGTCAAGAAAAATGTCTAAAATGCAGGGGATGAGGGGTTAATCATGGAACAATGATACTGAGGAACATGTATGATGAATATAAGTGCCATGGGAAGAGAAGGAGCACAGCAGCTGACCTAAACACAAAGTTAAACATGAAACTCCGAGCTAAACAGAAAACTAAACGGAACTAAAAATGTCAAGAAAAATGTTGAAAATCCATGTATGAGGGGTTAATCATGGAACAATGATACTGAGGAACATGTATGATGAATATAAGTACCATGGGAAGAGAAGGAGCACAGCAGCTGACCTAAACACTTAGTTAAACATGAAATTCTGAGCTAAACAGAAAACTAAACGCAACTAAATATGTCAAGAAAAATGTCTAAAATGTAATGTGTAAGGGGTTAAATCATGGTAAAATGATAATAATCATCATATAGCAGCATTATAAAAGCGATGATATGGAAGTAGGGCGAGTAAGTGACCTAAACAGATACTTTAATATTATTGGACACGTACGCTGACACCTACGCCGACCGATCGAGCCATGCCATAAGCCCACAAAACTAAAGTTGGTGAGGTAAAAAGTGTGACCAAGGGGTGGAATTGTGTCACCATAACAGCCATGGATCTTATTTTCAGATCCATCATGCGAGGACGTGATACAACACCTGGAATTTGGAAATAAACATTTGACAATCCTGTTATCTGAACTTGGGAATTGGACCGGGATTTTCAATCACCTGTGTCGATATTTATAACTTTTTTATTTTAAAGTGAGAAAGTATGTCCTTTCCTCATACCATATCACGTTGTACGCGAAGTCCCATACGTACACCGCCCGTGGGTGAGGCATACCCCGGCGGTGTGAGGACGAAGAGATCAAATCAGCTGTAACTTCTGAACTAATTGGTGGTGTGGTTGGTATCAAGATGACCGGTGTAGGGCGTAGTTTACGATACACTATGCTATGCCGCGCTCAGAAATAAACATTTGAGAAAAAAAATGAATAATAGACGTGACTGTCGGTCATTAAAAACGATCGAATACTGTTCTTTGGCGGTGATATGCACCCATTTTTGTTCAAGTCGATCACATAAACTCTCGAAAAAAAAAATTGCGACAGAAATGGGCAAGATCATTTTAATTCACACAACAGCACAATTTCTACTTCCTACCGAGAACGTCTTTCTTCTACTCTATTGGCGCCGCCATTTTAAAATGGCTAAAGCGGCGGATAGCAGACGTCTGGTTGAACACCTAGAGGTTTGCACAGGAGACTAGAAAAATATCCCATTGTGAGCAGGTTTGTTTAGATAACGGCAACCTTTCATTCACCTTCACTCAACTTTCATGTTTGGTTATATATGAAGTAACTTTTCTTTATTTTTATTGATGTATCTATGCTGCAAATTGTAAGTTTAGTTTTCGAGGAGAGGAGTCTCGAAAGTTGTTATTTCTTGTTCTCCAATCCCCTTTGCTGTAAATACTGGCAAATAAACTACAATTTGTGTAACACTACGACGTATCAGGGATTCTGGGTAATTAGATTTACTCTCATACAAAGGAACGAACCCATTATTTGAAAAAGGAGGATTCTGGAAGACTTCTGAGCCCGTTTTTTTTTGTGATTTGGAGAAATTATAGGGTCTATTTTTGGTCAATTAGATTTACTTTTATACAACTGAACACACCCTCAGACCCCCCCCCCCCCCCGTGCTCTATTAGAAGCCTTCCAGGCTGATAGCAACCTCGTGCTATCATAGAAACCAAGATGGCGGCCTCCAGTATACAAAATGGACGACAGAAACACGTGTTACCCTACCAACACGCGCTGCGCATTAAGACCACATATCACTAATGGAGGTAACGTCACAAGATGGTCACTCACGCGGGCTACCACGACAACCAAACGTTACGTAACTATATCACGTGACTATGACGCCGCATATAAGATCCCCCATGAGATCCCCCAAATATGGAACGATCTCCACATCTCCTACTACTCACATATACGGAAACTTTCATTCAAAGCGAACAACGAACACTAAAATTCGAAAAGTGACAATTAATTTACTGATGGTTATTTATTTATTTACTGGTGGCTAAGGTCTCAACCAGACAACGAGTTTCCCATCTAGTAATATCTGTAAAACAATGCTGACTCAAGGTATCCACTTCAATATAGAATACGCATGGAGGGGTTACGGAATGGACGCGTCATCGGGGTGACGTTGAGCCAGCGCATCGGTACACAGATTGTGCAGTCACGATGATAGTCACGGTTGCGCTGTTTGTGGCCTGAGTCGCTGACGCGGCGTTTTGCCTACCTTTTGTGTGAATCAGCATGGATCTAATGAGACACGTCCCTAAGCCGTAGTACAGAAGGCGAAGAAATGATTATTATTATTATTATTATTATTATTATTATTATTATTATTATTATTATTATTTTAACACATCCTAATCAGAACAGCGCCCAAGCGGCCTTTGGCTTTGAATATTAATTGATTCAAATCGAGAGAGATACAGAATGCAAAAGGGACATCAACAGCTTTTCTTTCTTTCCTTCTTTCTTCCTTTTTCTGTCTTTGTTTAGTGCTACATATTCATATTTATTTATACACATACGCACATATATATATATAAACCCATTCAAATAGTTTATTTTACATTTATGAATTTCAAAACCTTGTTTGTTTCGCCATTGTAACATTTTCTGTATTCATGTTATGGGAGCGGAGGTTTTTACTAAGTGGAAAGCACTTGTCCTCCTATCCCTTTTTGCTCAATAGTTATGGCAAATAAAAATATGTTTAAAGAGAACGAGCAGACTGCTTAGACACCTATACACAGTGGTGGACGTGGGGAGGAGGAGGATGGGGGGGGGGGGGGCATCTCTTCATTCTCTTGGAATAACAAAATATGACAAAACATGTGAATACAGCCATTAATTCCTGATGTCTTTCTGACACCGATCATCAAAAAATACTCAACGTTGCATGGGGAATGGGCGATACTTAAGCCTGGGCCCGAGCGGCAATATGTACTTGTCCGCAACTCACTTTCCACAAATGACCAAAGTAATTATAGATGTAGTTTCAGACAATCTTGGCAGGAGTGCTGCCTTTGATTCTTAACTGTCTTCTTGATGAACATCTTGGAACGAACCACCTTTCAAAACTAAATACACGTTGTTGGTTTGAATTCTAGTTTCTAAAATGTTTTCAGCAGACAATTGCCATCCTTTGCAAATAAATTAAATAAGACACACCGTAGGGCTGCACGTTGAAAACATTACTTGGTCGACCCCACACATTCACTCAGCAGCCATCCTACTTAAGCAAATTATGACGTATCATACTTCTGGGCCGGAAAACGGACCACTCAGATTCAAAGGGTTAAATGTGACTTCCTGGTTTGCGGATCGACCATTTGCATCACGATGTGTAATGTCTGTCCATTTTACTTATTGTTTAGAGTGATTCAAAAATAACCCAGCGACCGATTGAAAAAAAAAATCGAAACAGCAGAACCTCTCTTTTCGACGTCGAAAAAAGTACACGATTCGAAAAAACCCACCCAAAAAACCCCGTACAATCCACAAAATCTTGGAGCACTCGTACGAAAAAAGATATATATTCGAGCACATGAAATTGTGATTTAATCGGTAGTTTCCTTCCTGTCAATTTTTCTCTCCCATTTGTTGCATGATGCCCTGTTTTGAGGAAAGAAAATGTTGTCTGAAAGGTTACACTTGACAAAGATATTTGAATGTCTATATTAAAATGATACGATCATATTGTTTTTTACAAGGACGTTATAACGGTCGCCTATCAGAAATATTTTGTAATGTTTTACCTTATTTCCGTCATACATGGACACAGGGACGTTGCTAGAGGCCTTTTAATGGGGGGTGAGGGGAGGGGGGTGAGACCCTTTGAAATTCTAACTGGGAATCCCGACACACGAGCGCCGTAGGATGGTAGGCGCGAAACTGCGAGCGCCAAAGGCGCGAATCTTTGGCAGGGGGTCTGGGGTCCTCCACTAGAAAATTTAGATGTGCTCAGATACATTTTCATGGGTTCTGGTAATAGTTATAAGGCTAATTTTCAGTTCCAAATTCAGTGATTTTTTTGTAGGGAAACATTTTTAATTCGAGTTGGATACAAATTTTCAATATCTTCTTGCTTTGCCCAAATTGTCCCCAGTGGTTCGTACGCCTCCTGTCTGACGGAAAAATTTGAAACATCGCCTTTGAGAAAGTGGGAGTTTTGTGTTTCTAGAGCATTTCAAAGGCACTTGACATGACAACAAGTACTTTTTTATTAACCCTTTGAACTCGTAAGACCGCTTTTCCGGTCCAGGATCATGACACACCGTACATTTAAAACGTAGAATGGCTGCTCAATGAATTTGTAGGGTAGACCAATCGATATTTTCAACGTGCAGCCCAAAGGCTGCACGTTGAGAATATGGATTGGTCTACCCCAAATGATGATTATGGACTCTTCTAATAATTGATGTCATTCAACTGACATGGAAGGAACCATCAGGGTTCAAAGGCTTCACATGCCGTTACGTGCGACTCGGCTGGGTGCATTGTGGCACCAATTGCACCATGTTATATATAACATCAACCTGAAAGGTTCGGTACATAGACCATGTAACTAACCTAATCCAACTTCACCTTCTTTTTGGGGGGTATCACTCCAACTAGTCAAAGTTACACTGAATCTGTATCAATGAAATTGATTTCCAGTCGACGAAAATGGGGCACATTGATTTACAAATTATCTCCCCTAGACTATCAGCGGCTGCTAACGAAACGTGTAACGCAAAGCGGGTATGTGCAGTTGATACGGCATCAGTCTGCAGGCCGTGCGGAGTCGGAATTCTTTGACCCGATTTTCACCCGAAAGACTCGGTAGTCGGAATATTTCCTTATTATGGTCCTCCAGTCGGAAAAATAGGTTTGTTAGTGAATTATACCGTATATTCAGTAGTTTTTAAATTTCTAACTGTTGATATTTTTGCCCTCCGAATTTCCAACTATTGAGGTTTTGACAAATATTGGGGGGGGGGGGGGTTAGACCCCCACCCCCCCCCCCCCCCCCCCCCCCCGTCGCGACGTCCCTGCGTGGACAAGTAAGCTGAAACTGAACCTCGTTTACAAAAGAGCCGAGGGCAGTGAATACGCGATCGAAGGGAAACAATTCCAGAAAGAACAAGTGATTTTTTGGTAATATATAAAGACATATGGAGTTCTCTCCCCTAATCGACATATGACCGAAGTTTCGCATGATACCATGATCACAACAGCTAAAATACAGTCATCCGCATTTGAAAAACGGACTCTTAAAATTGAAAATTTTACTTTATACCAATTGATCACTTTCCTGTTTCCTAACACTGGGAATAAAAATATGAACAAACCTTGTGAACAATTTAGTATATTATGGACAGACCATAGTCTGGGGTCCTTTATAAAGGCCGCAAGAATGCCAACAACCCAAGAAAGTTCAAGGAATACTGTTAATCTTTAAGCAAGCTTGAAATATACTGAATGTTGCTGCAATGGAATGAGACACACTCAGACGCACTCTGTGGATCGTATTCGTTGATACTATGAACATAGTGATGTTAAACAACAGAACTAGAATTATAGGAGTACCAAAATACACATGTAAAGAGAATGAGTTGTTTAGGAATCAGGTGGGGCTACCATACTGAATACTCACTACACTACTAAGGTCGCATTAGAACACTTGATATCGTAATTAAACAGGGGATTCGGTAAGAATTAATCAAGTACAGCATTCAACGAATAGAACTATTTCATTTATTGTGCACGGAAGATTGGTGCGACTGGGTGAATGTATTACAATAGAATACGTAACACAGATGGTATGCATAAATAACATTAACACAAAACCGCATAACCACAAATATTATGATACTACTGCCGACCAGAAACACGACACGTCTGGTAATGTTTACTAATGGGTGTTAATAAAAATAATGTGTACGCCAAACACAACAAACACATAAAATGAAGACATATTCGACACACCAATGTGTTCAGGTATGGATAAGGTATGTATGTATATACAGGCGGAAGGGGACAAACAAGAGACAAAGAAAGTAACATACTGGTCAAAATTTTGTCTTGATTGATATTTTGCCGACGCAGAAGAATATCATTTGATAAATTCTCGTATTCTTAAAAACACATCAGAAATTCGTTGTTTGTGTTCGAAGCTCGAAAGATTTTTGTGATTAAAAAAGATCCACTCATTTCTTTTTCTACGTTCTGTTTCTTGGTTTCATTCAGAATCAGATAAGGACACTCAATATGGGGGGAATGTTGGTACATTCGACATCTTATCTATCATTCTCAATTCTCACAAGCAAGGTCTCGGAATCGGGTTGTTCCATGTGTGCTTGCTCCAGTGAGGTTTTTATATTTCCGATTTCGTCATAAGTGAGAATATCATAGGTAGTGAATTCAGTACAAGTTGATCTGCATGCTCTAAAAGTAACTCCACTATGACATTTAGAATCATTCAAACAAATGCATATCGTCAAAACAGTGTGTTGATCCGTGTGGTAGTATCACGTCGAGTTGAGGTGGTGATATTGTCGATCACACGAGCTGTCGCAGGCAGCGAGTGTGATCCGACAATCTGTTCACCTCAACGAGACGTGATACTACGACACGGATCAACACACTGTTATGGTGAAGGTTTTTTTATTTGACTGACACACTAACGGTAACTTAATTTGCTTACCTCGATTTACTTATTCCCAAAAGCGGAACATAAAAATAGCAGACGAAACTTTGTAAACAACGGCAACGGCTTCCTCAGTTACGATGTCTATTTTTAACGGATAAATAGTCCAACGTTATTCATACGGAAATTCTCGGCAGTTTCCGTAGGAGTGTTATGTGGATTTTTGATCCGGAAAAATCTCACCTGGTGTGATCCGACAGTCTGGATAAAATAGTCAAACAGTGGTGGTATTTAGGGTAAAAATATCATAGTCATATAATAAAAAGGGGTATCTGCTTTAAAATATTTATCGTTGGTCAGGGGCGTGGCCAGGCCAAACGAATTAGGGGAAAAGAGTATTTTTCTGACAGTAAAGAAATATAATGTATATTAACATTTTTCATGGTCATGGTTGTCTTGATAAATTCGTGGGAGACCTAAAATGGAGTATGAGGACAATTTAAGGTGTAACTATTCTATACCTTGCAAAACGATATAGAATTGTTACAAATTGCCTACAGAACCCCAGGTATATAACTAATCATGTGACTATTGACTAATAATTGTCATTGGCTAGAGTGTCTTCGTTCAGGGAGCGGAGAGGGGCTAGAGGGTCTTCATTCGGAGTGATCGTGCCCCCTCTGAATGCCCACGACCCCCTCCCTCTGACCGTCGAACATCCCACTTTTGAGAGAAAAATTTCCGCCTTTTGAATGAGAATTTACTGCTACCTGTGAATTTCCAACTCCTGAAAAATCTGAATGAATCTTCTCCCCCCATTGTATTCAAAATATATGACCATGACCTTTGGATTCCAGAGTTGGAGAATATTGACTTCTATGAGAAAATAGCCTGAAATGTGGTTCAAAATCACTAAATGACTTTTAGAAACGGTCACAACCACAGATAAAATGTCACAAAATCTATAACAATAGGGCAAGAAATTTCCAAATCTTGGTGGTTTGGGGCCTAAAATATCTAACTATTGAAAATGTTCGCTGAAATTGGAGCTAGGTTTGAAATCCCGTACCTTCCCCCACCTGTCGCCACTTCCCTATAGGGCCCTGCGAAGCTTCGAAAGTTGATTCGATTCGAACTAGTCCCCAGGTTTCGATTCAATTCGATTTCAATCGCGCCAATACTAAAATTTTCGAATCTTCGACATGTTCTCAAAAGCCTACAAAGTGTCTCCTCTTGAACCCATCTTCTATCATCAGGTCTCCTGTACAGGAGACCTGATGATAGAAGAAGAGTTCAAGTAGGTTCCCCTTCCGAAATTACATTGATTCCGTTCTGTAATATTCCGTGTTTTTGCTTGATCTACACGAGTCGCCGTTGCACACAATACTTTAGTGGAGACTGACAATATTACGGTTGTAAGAAGGTCAATATCCACAACTTGAAAAGCGGCGAAATTCGATTCGAGATTTGCTTCAAAATCTGATGCTTGATTCGATGCTAGATTCGATTCGACCCGAAATTTGAAGTTCGCAGGGTTCAATTTCCCTATGTCGTTTTTTTCATTCGATTTCAGTAGTCCACTACAACAATATACATGATTGAACTTTCCACTCAAATAAGCACTCATATTCTCTGAAAAAAGACAAGCAAGTTTACAGTCAATGAATCTCCAGATTCAACCTGCAGACCCATTGTCTAAAACTCGACTTGTGTAGCTCGTATTCAGGTGTTCGTGATGTTTTTCTCTGGGTATTTCAGAGTTTTACTTAAACAGAAACAGAGTAGTACATACGACTGATCACACCACACCTCTTTAGATTCTTCCCTTAGTCAACAGCATTCTCGCGACAGCCCGACGTCTCGGAAAAAAACGTACTTTTTATGCAACCCAGATATGACCCACATCTTCGCCTGCCCGGCTCTGATTGTTGACGTCCCTCCTCTAGCAGCTCTTTTTCGAACTCCGCGGAATTAATTAGTGGAGAAAATTCCCGGAGCCTCATCAGGGTGGATTGGTGGAAAGTAGACCCGGGTATCCTCCCCTAGGAAAAATTGTGGTTGGCAATCAACACGACAATAAACATCGGCTTGTAAATTGCACATCACACAAAACGACGACATAGCCATTGCCAACTTTGGCGGTGTAATTGCAACTCTCAGGCCAGGGGCGGACTGGCCATATGGCCCACCACCCTGTTACGTGTCCCTCAAGGCCCCCAAAACAGATGTACACCAACACATGTTGGCGCGTGAAATGTCGTGAAAATAACCAAAAGGCGAAATGGATCTGATTGCATAAACTGCCGGTTTATCAAAGTGCTTAGCAGTCTAGTCTTCCATTAATCGGTCAGATGGAAGGAAACAGAGTTCTTTCGGTTCGAATAAATAAAATTGTCTTTCACTGGGCCGAACTATGGTCGGCCCGATGAGTCCAGGCCACCTTTGGTGCAACCATGTTTGCCAAATGAGCGACAATGATGTTACAGATATGCCATCGAAATGCCCTCTATGTGTACTGCCATTGTCGCTCAGATGAAAGGAAGCAGAGTACTTTCAGTTCGAAATATCAATATTTTGTCCGGGTACACGCCCCCCTGGTACATTTCGCGGGAAGTTCTCTTGGCCCAGTCCGCCCCTGTCTCAGGCTTTTCAATAAATATGATCGTGGTTTTGACAACGCGATTCAATAGCATCACAGAAGGATAAACCAACGCACGCTCTAAAATCGATAAGTCCGATACCAGCCGTAAGTAATGTATATTGGTCTTAACAGCGCAGAAGAGTTAAAACAAATTAGGTCGAGATAAACTAATTATTGAGAGAGGCCATACCATTCCGACCTGAATACGTTATTTCTTCCACACCCCAGAATGGCAGGTTCAGACTGTAGAATAGCTTCTTTTCTATGAAAAGAGACAATTCGATACTAGCGATGGCTCCAGTAATGAGAGACACACAACAGGTATTCCTGGGTGTAAACTCTCCCCCTGTAGCCAACGGGGATCCAATTGGGATTCGTTGTGATAGGATTGAAGATCTGTCGATCTGCTTTCTGTTATGTTCGTTGTAACAAATACATTGGGATATACCATATACTTTCAGATACAATGCAGGTTTTATTTGAAGACATGATCAGCAATTTCATATGTTCAACAATCTTTCAAAACAATGTAAGGGAAATTAATTGCGCGTGACACATATTGGAAAGAATTTAGTGACGTAATGAATTCTGAAATGTTCATACTGTTAACCGTTTATCCAACGCAGACGATATCAAATTTTATTATTTTAAATATGATTTTTTTCAAATTTTTCAAAAAATTTCAACAAAACCATATCATGTGGCCCCTCGTTGGAACGAGCTCGTTCCAACGAGGGGGTCACATGATATGGTTTTGTTGAAATTTTTTGAAAAATAATATTTTTTCAACTGCTGAATTTGCATATTACGCGGGCGGATGCGGGCGATTCGTTGGGTAAAGGGTTAATCTGTAATTATTGTTGATACATAATACCTCCCACAATGATACGAAACGTTGAGATCTGACCATAGTAGATATTGAGAATTTGGGTAGGAAATTTAATCTACTGGATCGTCACCCAAGTAGCGTCTGGTTGATCACCACCCTTTGTCCTGCAGCTCTCAGGACACTTTCAACTGGGGAAAACTTTAACCTCATCCCAGATGGGAATCGTCCGAGGTTGAAGCTAATGATATAGAGACAAAGCTAAAGGGACAAAATTATGGACACAGAATTACTGGGGCTGAGAGTAGACCTACGAGAATTCCTAAAGTACATTTTCACGGAATTATAGGGGCGGTATTATAGAGTCGGAATAATAAGGGCAGATTATACGGATTGAGGGTAGTACTATGGGAATTCTTGTAGTAAATGTTTCAGTCAACTATTTATCACTCCTCCAATATCACGCAGTCATTTTTCTGTCTGTGCATTTCCTTCCACAAAACGTATGCGTGTTCCACGAATTTTCGTTTTTCGCTGGTGATTTATGTGTAATTGCGCTGTTCACACTCCCCATCTTTAAAACCTTGGGCAGCATTACAAACCTCGGCACACTGACACTTTCCTTTTTTCAGTGTAATCTGATTTTCAGACTGCTGCAGCGAGATGGTCGACTCAAGAAAAAACAAATAAGAACGTCGAAGGTTCTTTTTTGTCGATGGAAAGCAGCAAGTCTGGCCGACAGATTTTAAACTAGATTGGTCGAGGTCCCCATTGCAGACCATCACCGAATATATTTCTGTGTGGCAAGATTGAAAAAAAAATCAACAAAACAATGCCATTACTTTACAACCGATTAAAAAGCATATGAAGCGGAACTATCATTAGTACTGAAACTCCCGATTCATACCTGCGGTGATTTAATAATTTATAAAAATCTACTGAATGAGTTCGAAACGTTTTTTTTAATCCTTTACCTAACACGAAAAGCAGACGACACTTGTAAACCAAATTCTTGAATAACTATTTTTTTTCATTTTTATGTCTCAAAAACATAGGTTATCACCCCTCTTTGTTATGATAACTGAGTCATCACCAACATTTCTAGGTTTTACGAACAGACCAAGAGATTTCCTATTCCAATGAAAAGACAACACTACCTGTTTCCTATTATTTATCGTTAAACACGTATTGACTTAATTAATGCGTGATGACAACGGATCTTGTTTTTACATGTTTTCTGTATGTCTGAGATGTATCACACCATGCTCGCCAATTCATTCACAAAAGCATACCCGTCTCCTATTTGGCTACTGTTCGTACCTAGGAAATAAGCTTCTAAATAGAAGAGTGAACCAGACGGGAAACTACTACAAACTGGTCTGATCCATTTGATACATTAAATGGGCTAAAGGATTATTCTCCTAAGCCTTACTTTTACTACTATCTTCACTGGAAGTATCTGATTGTGACTGTGGTGCCACACACCTCTGAATTCTTATCCACTTATTTGGTGTCGGGACCTCCCATTCTTGAGGTGCCAGACTAAAATTTTCCCCATGACATTTAATAATTCTTCCTGTCAGCTGATCTCTTATTCTATAACTCACTGGGCCTGTTTTTCTATAACCTGAAATGGGTATTCCCATTTCTGTTACAATTTCCCCTTTGACTTCCAATCCCAGTCGGTGATGGGGTCTCCAACTTCAGATTGTATGTCTTTAGCTCTCACAGTTCCCAATCGTTGCTGTTTAGCGATCCATTTCTTTTGCCATACTTGTTGTAGGGAAATGCCTTATGTTGTTACACTCTAAAATCGGTTGGGTTAAAAATCAACCCAAATCGACTGGGTTGAGTGAATATGAACCCAAATTGGGTTCATATTCACTCAACCCAGTCGATTTGGGTTGATTTTTAACCCAACCGATTTAGAGTGTATTGCATTACAGTTTTATTGGGTTCTTCCCTCATATACTTTTCTCTTGGTTTAAGGATAGTATCTAAAGGTAAAACAACAATGATAGATGGTTTTGTATAAATCTGGCCAATAATATTTTCTACTAATATTATGGTATACTTTATCTATCCCTAAATGTCCGAAGTCGTCATGGTATTTTCTTAATACTTTCCCTATTAAGCGATCGGGTATGCATAACCTGACTCTAGAATTCTCACCTGTGGTGCTTATGTAATATAACACCTCTTCAATTAGTAGATACCTATTACTAATATTGACTGGGGTATTAAAACTGAGATATTTCTGAGATATTTCTTTTTAATCTCCATACGTTTACTATCTTTTTCTTGCTCCTGATTCAAATTTGAATCTTTGTACTTTATACTCTGAGGCTCCATATGTGAACTTAGTTTTTCAACTGTTACATGAGCAAATTTCTTTGGATCTATTTTATCACTGTTTTTTACACCTACTACCAAAGCCCTGTCTGTATCAACACTGTCCACATTATAATTTGGATCTACATCAGCTAAGCCTTCAGATAATCTTGATAATAAATCAGCATAAGTATTTTATCTACCGGGTAAATATTAAATTTTGCGATTGTAACTAGCTTTCTTCAATGCCCATTATTGGATTTTTGTGCTGTTTTGGGGACTTTTCAACAAATATCTTGATGACAAAAAAAAAAAATTGTACCCCCCACCCTGTAAATAATTGGTGAGTTTGTCCAAAGCATATGAGATGGCAAATCCCTCTTTTTCAAACATTGACTGTTTCTGGTGTGACTCATTTAACTTATGAGACAAAATACTATTGTTTTTTTCTTCTGGTACCTCTGGTAATTCACCTCCTTCACAATTTTCAGACATACAGTTTATCATGATAATTAATTTATCTAACAATTCTGTCACATAAACAGATTAAATCTTAAATTATTCATACAGTTTGGGGACATAATGTTGGGGAGAAAAAGTAAAAAAAAAAACATATTTTATGGAACAATATTGTTGTGCACTTTAACAAACAATGAGTAACGCGGTCACCGCAAATTTTCAAAGTTGCATGCGTTGTAAAATTATTCGCTCTCAGTGTCACTTCCTATGATGATACGCTTGAATTTACAAGTGTGTAATATTTAATTGTGCAGTTTCTATTTATTGTGTGTGTGTGTGTGTGTGTGGGGGGGGGGGGGGGGGGGTTAGGGGGGCATTGGCTATTAATATTTCTGTCGCTAATTGTAAGGAATTTTTGTTTGTTTTGTAAGCGATCAGCTGAGTCGATCACTGAAACGCACATAGAATGTATTCATGCGCCTGTTATGGTAGCCCGTTGCGTTCCCGGAAACGAGTCGTTGTGAGTTCTATTAAGGGCTGTGCTATCTCACTAAAATTTGGAATAAACCTTTGGTAATAATATACCATTCCCATAAAATTCTAACTTCTGTTACAGTTGTAGGTGCTTAAATTTTCAGTGAAAAGCCGTGGAAACTATTTTGTTTCATGGACGACTTGTTTCGTAGTAGAAAATGGTTCGTTGGCAATCCCTCTATGTCATTTAAACTGAAATGTTTGTCGCTTTTGAGGCAATTGCTTTTTATTAATTTGGGTTGAGAGTGTAAAGGTTTTATAAGAATAGCCAATGCATATAATAATTTTTTTTTGATTTTTGAGTGGTAAAAATAATTATTTCATTCGTGACTGACAGGTGAAAACTTATATTTCACCTGCTACTCAGTCATGATATAATTATTGTGTCGACACGGTTACCCTGCAACGTATTTAAAATCTGCTATTGTTTAGGTCTCGTCAACCGTGTTAGGTAAGTTGTTCTCTGGATAAAACTTAGCCGACAAGCGCTCGTGAAAAATAAAACATTCAGGTCAACACTCTCTCTCTCTCTCTCTGTTTTAGATATTTCTGGTAAGGAACCTAAACGTTTTCAATGTTAACCATTTACCCAACGTAACGGCCAAAACCGGCCAGCGCTATTCTCAAAAATCGCCAATTAATTTTCAAAATATTTTCATTTTTTGTCTCAAAAACATAGGTTATGACCCCTCGTTGGAACGAGCTCGTCGAGCCCGGCGACATAAAATAAAATCAACGAGGCATTGATCAATCACTGCAAGGTATTGCGGTTGGTATCGGAACATAGGTTGTTAAACTGTTTTTAACCCTTTGAACTCTAGTGGTATCTCCCTTGCCAGTAATTAGAAGAGTCAGTATTCATTATTTGGAGTAGACCAATCAATATTTTCAACCTGCAGCCTCGGGACTGCACGATGAAAATATTGATTGGCGTTCCCCACACACTTACTGATCAGCCATTCAAAGTGTTAAGGGTATGCCGGATTCCACGCGTGGTGTATTTAGCTCAATTCTCAATGCCTGTATTGTACACGTAACGTTGAATAAACAAAACAATCGTGATATAAGGATATATCTATACTAACATGCAGCTTAGTTGTCCTCTCCAGGTGGTGCTGTCGGCGATTTGAGAATGTGGCAAGTGAAACAAATGGAAACGAGAAGGAGGAAAATAATGTATCTATCACGATGCTTCTGCAGTAAGGCTACTTTTCTGTTTCTGTTCGAGTGGATGCGCCGGACTTCCGGTGTTGGGATCATATTTTCACACTCAAGTATACGAGGTCCTCTCTTTGATGGAGCTTGTGTATAAATGTGATTGGAGTGTCCAACCCTAAAATGTCTTTAATATTTTCATTTAATCTTTGTCTTAACAAGATAGCTTATGACCACCATCGGAACAGTCTTGTTCCAATGAGGGTCATAAGTTATGCTTTTGAGACGAAAGAGTGAAAAATTAACAAAACTTGAATTAGGTGATTTTAGCTCTGGCCGGTTTAGGCTGTTCCATTAAGTAAGCGGTTAAAGAAGAAATGTATCGGCCACTGGGATCATTATCCAAATAAAATTTGTTTTAACCCTACGAACCCAAGAGGCCGTTTTTCCAGCCAGGAACATGATACGTCACAATTTCATAAAGTAGGGTGGCTGCTTAGTGAAAGTGTTGGAAAGAGCAATCAATATTTTCAACGTGCAGCCCCAAGGCTGCACGTTGAAAATATTAATTGTCTTATCCCCCTATCTTCCGATTTCTTCTATTGAACTGACATGGAATGTACCAAGAGGGTTCGAAGCGTTAAAAAAGTCGTCTCATTTTCGTGTTGAGTGAAAGGCTAACTCTCTCATACTTATGTTGTGGAAAAGCATCTTATGTGTTGGTTCATCGACAGACATAGCCATAACAAGTTCAGATTCAATCTGTTGGGTGCATCAATGAATATTTAGTACCCGCAGCCGTAATCAGAAGGCCGAAACTATTAATTTGCCCACCATACCACATTGCTGATTGTCATTTAATATTTTACAGTTTAGTATCACGAATTTCTAAACAACTGGGTTGCTGGAACGTTGGAGAAAAACGTCGCAAATCAACCTGCTCCACCCTCAAGGTGACGTCAGGTTAATCAATGCGGTATCTTCTCTCATCTATGACGTGACATGGACGCCCTTACACTGTGACAGTAGAAGACGGATCTCTCGGTAACAGGAATGCTGGAACGTTAGCAAAAAACGTCGGACCACCTCTACTTTTATTTCGCTGCAAACAAAGTTCGATAAATTTTCATCGACCTGATTTGGACTCCCGTGGGTTCTCCATACTCCATCGTTAATCATTTACCTTTTTTTCCTTCGTTTGATTAGTTCTGAAGCGATTTGGTCTTGATCGTCTGTATTTCCGCCCTCTACTTTAATACTCTGTGAATTACTTACTTTGCTTCCTTTTATTCACCCATTTCCAAAGTATGTACGAACGCGACCCCCCCCCCCCCCCCTGCCATTCTTATCGTCCTAATAAGATTGCAGTTCCGCGCCATCCGATTATTGTCTTTAATCTTATTTACTTTATTCCGTGCTTGTAGGTATTCCCCTTTTGGTACCCTGGCCTTCATACTCCCCCTCGTGTTTTCTACTCCTCCTGAACCCAACACATATCAGACCTTTATGCCGTTTATAGCGTTTTTCAATTCGTCATTCTCTCTGTACCAAAGTTTCTATGTTGGCACCATAATCTTTCCTATACTTTCCTTCCCTGCCTCCACAAGGCTGACTATTGCATCTGCCAAAAACAGTGGTCTTCGTGTTTACATTCTCGAGCTTAGGTTTCAAGTTTTCTTCTAACTGCACCTAATCGGCATTCTTTCTGAATTCCCTAGTATCATTAAAGCTTCCTTTCCTTCTGGCTGCGTATTTGTCCCAGGTCGTAACTGTAATTAAGTAGTGGTCACCATCCAACTCTCTTTTACCCCCATCGTCCACTTCTACCTCTTTCACCTCACTCCATAAAAATCGGTATCTGTGAGAATATTGTCGATTATCGTTTTTCTGCCGTTCCTCTCTTACTTCCATGTCCCCTTACACCTCACACCTCTGTTCAGAATCTTCAGACCGAGCTCATTTGTGAAGTCTAACACCTTCCTTCCATTTCTGTTGATTTTCTTATCCCACCCTGTATGCCTTCTTCCTCGTCACAAATGTGTCTACTACCCCTTTGTACCTAATGTAACGGCCAAACCGACGAGCGCTATTCTCAAAATCGACAACTAGTTTTCATTATTTTTCATTATTTTTTCATTTTTTGTCTCAAAAACATAGGTTATGACCCCTCGTTGGAACGAGCTCGGTCCAATGAGGGGTCATAACCTATGTGTTTGGGACAAAAAATGAAAAAAAATGAGTTATTCCAGATTTTTTTTGCAAGTGTCGTCTGCTTTTCATGTTAAGTAAAGGGTGAAGTCTCCCATCAGAATTACACCAATCCCCAGCTTTCCAGCCACGTGATATTGGACCTAACTGTTGATTATATTGTGGCATTGCATTCGGGTTTGCCCCTCCCCCGGCCCCACACTGCACAGTGCGCAATCCATGGGGCAACACGTTTGTGGTGACAGATAACACACTTTTCTGTATGTGACCAATGAGCGTCCCAGCAATCCAATTGTTTAGAGATCAGAGGTAAATATTTAATCTTCTAAACACCACAATGATGGGATGTAGCGGAAAACGTAGCTTTAGCGTAATTTTGCTCGGAATGGGTAGGATGCTCGCAGATGAAATGCCGTTACGAATATATAAGATTCACCATTTGCCCATGACATTTTTATTACAACAAATCTCTCTCCGAATAACGCAACTGTTTTGACAATGGCAGTGTGAAAAATGGGTGTTGTTCCCCTACAAGCATTAGCTTTGTTTCTACCAGTGAACAAACGGTCCGACGAATAATCTAACAACTTGTCTGCATTTTACAAACCTCTGCAGAGGCCAGTAGATGGTCAGGTCGATTATTTCGGCCCACGGAACCTCTGCGAGTGGCAGTCCTGACTTTATGTCATTCTTAACGATCACGAAACATCACACACAAGTATCACTATTTGTGAGAATCTTTGTTTAAGTTAACACACTTTAGTGGATTCATAATTAACATTTTGTATGAATTTTCTGTAGAAAATCACGGAGGTAAGTATCTTCCGTTTATTTGGTTTCAAAATTACGACTATGGGCATGAAATTCGTTCATTCAGCAAACCTAATGTCTCCGGAATAGATGGCAACTAGTAATATTATAATAAAACCAATGATAATTCCCAGATTATGAAGTATGCTAGCAATAATAGGTCCGTTTATACCCGGTTCGTTTTTGGCAACCGTATTCATTTCCGGAAACTGAAAATACAAGAAAAGAAAATATCATTATCCTCGAGAGGATGAGAAAGGGAAATATTTCCTCGAAGGCGAGATTTTCTCATCCCGCCCACAGTGTAAAATCCGTCGGATGTTAATGGTCCTAATTACACTAAAAAATCGCCTTGGCACCCAAAATGTAGCATTTGACACCAAATGTGGCACCCTGAACATACTTTTGGTAGGTCTGCAAGGCTTCGTGGTTTATTATTTCAGCGTGTCTGTTTCGATAAAATCGGTCCTCTGACGACACAGACGAGACATAATTTAAGTCTGTCAAATATTCTATAGGTAACTTCATAACAATGGCTTTTTGTAATGAGTCAATTGACTTAACCCTTTACCCAACGAATCGCCCGCATCCGCCCGCGTGATATGCAAATTCAGCAGTTGAAAAAATATTATTTTTCAAAACGTTTCAACAAAACCATATCATGTGACCCCTCGTTGGAACGAGCTCGTCGAGCTCGTTCCAACGAGGGGTCACATGATAACAGCGCTGGCGGGTATGGCTCGTCGAGCTCGTTCCAACGAGGGGTCACATGATATGGTTTTGTTGAAAGTTTTTGAAAAAAATTAAAAAATTATATTTAAAATAATAAATTTTGATATCGTCTGCGTTGGGTAAAGGGTTTTAACAGTTTATCCATATAATCTGATTCTTATCAAAATATTTGTTACGTAAAATGTTTTATTACACACCTGTTCTATGAAATCTCCATCTACAGCAACACTAAACCATGCGGAAAATGAAAATCTGTTCCGCTCATATGTGCGGAACGGAAATCGTTGACGGACTATTTTTAAATAGAAGCGAAATTTGACAGGCATTTTCCACAAATCGTTCAACGCAATTACAATTTGCTTCGCAAACGATAGCTGAAAATCGTTCCATGAGTTCCAATGTGTTCTTTGTGCCAGTAGGCACAAAGAACACATTGGATCCCAGGGGACGAAATAGTAACACGGGATCCCCTCGCAAATTTCGTTGGCGACAAAATGTGTTCTTTTTGTTAATAGTTATCAAATAAATTGCTGGGTGTCCTTTTAATAATTGTTTTATAGACGTGAATGCGTGTGATAAACACAGAAGGACACACGTGTGTGAATGGGTTAATCGATATGGCACTTGTGCCATCTTGTGAATTTTTTTTATAAGCCTTCTGGAAGATATTAAAGTATTCACTTCTTATTTATTTGGAGTGGCTCAACAGTGAGAAAACGTTAACAATAGCATTTTACTTTACTTATTTATTCAATTATTCAGTCATTTATTAGTTTTATTTTTTATTATCAACATGTTTATAATTTGTGGGTTTTTTTTTACAAATAAACACTTAAAAAGCCAAGGGAATGCTAAATTAAAATATCATACTTTGAGTTAGCATTACAGATAGCGTCTTGTTGCACTCGAAGGATGGTGTATGGTTAATTTGTCCTCATTTACAATCAGATTCCATTTGGCACCAAAACCTTTCATTTGGCGCTCAAAAAATTAATTTGGCAGTGAACAGAATGTCCACTTGTCACCCTAAAATTTCAGTCCAGCGTGAACACTACCCACCCCTACATAACTCGAGGATGACTTTTCTCTCATATCCCGCTTGGCGTCATCGAAATAAAAAAAATACTGCTCGTGGAATTATAAGTTGCATGGCGTGTGGTTGGCTGACATATTTCCATAAAAGGCTCTGAGTGTTGAACACTCAGAGCCTTGTATGGAAATGTATCAGCCAGCTACACGCCATATAACATATTTATGATGTCGAAAGTCCATGTAAATCAAGGGAATAATACATTTTCGCGGGAAACAAGAATCTGTATAATACGGAATCGGAACGTAGAGGGGGCCTGATACAAACATTTTTTTCCGAGTTTTTGGGTGCAAATTATGTTGATTGTTAGATAAAAAAATTATTATACGCTAAACAATAGATTATCGAGAAAAAAATGCGGAAAGGTAGAAATCGTATCCCACACCGTGAAGATATAGAAAATTTCACTTTCACGGTATCAATCAAAATGGCGGCTTTCAAAACATCACTTCAAGGTGAATACGAGTCACATTATAAGTGGCAATAATCAATTTGTTCTAAAAACGTATAATGAAAAGAGAATCTAGTGTTTTTGAGTGGACACCGCTCATTTACAGCAATAATTCAACACGTATTCACCTTGAATTGATGCATGAAACCCGCCAGCTGATTCAGAGTGCAAGATGCTACCTGTTCCGAGTATCGATCAAATCTCTTCCGCGTATCAATGCGCATCAGCTATTTATTTTCATGCATCAATTCAAGGTTGAAACGAGTGGAATTATCGATAGGAATAATCAGATGCTTATAAAAAGCGTATAATAAAAAGAAAATCTAGTGTTTTGGGGTGGATACCGAAAATTATCTCACTCGTGACCAAGATAAATGGATATATTCGCTCGCGCAAGCACTCGCGAAAAATAAACATTTGTCTCGGTCAGTCAAGAGATAATTTTCGGCATCCACTCAAAAACACTAGATATCCTCCATTTACATCTCTACCGATTGATCGCAGAGAAAAATGAATTCGGAAATAGCATCAAAATGTTCCACATCTACCAGATGTAAACAGTACCGAAACGATAGCTCACGAAAGGGATGAGTTATTTTTGTGACACTAGATGAAACAACTGTCATTCTTTCGACGTCACTTTTGAAATTATTAATATAGATATGGCCATACAACTTGTGGTGGGAAAAAATCACCTCGAGTATCGTGAGTGGGACCGGAAACTATGTAAATTGAAGTGAAGCGGAACGGCATGTTTGTTTAAAAAATACTGACGATGGTGAATGTCGGGGGATTATTAAATATTATAATTCATCAGTTAAATTCGACCTTGTTATTCTTTCTGAACCCGTAATTTGATTGGTTGAGAGCCGGTCGACCCCGTGCTCTGATCTCAGGTAAATTCACTCTTACCGTGCTCTAATTGCCGGAAGCGGGTCAATTAGAACATGCCTGTATCCAAGTTATGCGCGAGCAACGGCGCTAAACAGCCCCTATCGCAGATCGAACACACCCCGGGGTTGTTTTCTATGGCAACGGTTGTTAGCGTTCGTACTTTGAAGTTCACCTTGTAAATTCGATCATGACAAATAGACCGAGATCGAAAATGACATTTTTGTGATTGTTGTTCTTCAAATAAAATAGGTTTTGAGATTGTTTTCACTTCTAACGATGGCAGGAATTACAATGAAGATAAACGCCTCTTGTTTCGTAAGACATTCGGGGCTCGTTAACAAATGGTTTTCCATAGTCAAAATTCCCGAATGTCTAACTCAACAAGACATGTTTATCCCCTAATTCAAATGAGTATATCCACGGGATATCTCGCATCTCACTCAGGTATCTCACACAGGACACGGGTAGAACAATGGGTAGGTGGTGGGAGAAAGTAGCGAAATAGGAATGGACAATATCAAGTTCTTTCGTTCGCTATTTTAATCCTTTATCCTACATGAAAAGCAGACGACACTTGCAAACAAAATTCTTGAACAAATCATTTGTTTTCTCGAAAACATAAGTTATGACCCCTCATTGGAACGAGCTCGACGAGCTCGTTCCAAAGTGGGATCATAACCTATGTTTTTGAGACAAAAAATGAAAAAAATAATGAAAATTAATTGGCGATTTTTGTGAATAGCGCTGACCGGTTTTGGTCATTACGTTGTGTAAAGAGTTATCTAGCACATACATATTATTTGCCACATTTGCTACGAGGAGGTGTTGTTTCCGTCTCAGAGGTTACAAGGACGAACATTTCAGACCAGAGCATAGGGCATAGGGCTTATCTGATATTTATTTCACCTCCTACCCGCCGAGAGACGTATCACAACGTAACACAATGTCACGACAATGTCATGTGTTTTATAATGGTGCATAGCGGCATTTTTCTTATCGCTTCAACGCATTAACCCTTACTCTGAGCAGAGTGACGTTCATTTTCCAAGTATATACCTTTTAGTATATACTAAATGTGTTTGTCTACCATTCAAAATATGTTATTAGAGTTTGTCAACGACTAACTCGCTATTTGGTCGGGTGTGATATATATACGTCGAGGTTGGGGTGGCAGAAGAAACATCATCCACTAAGTTTATTGAGTGTGGGTGGATTAATCTCTCCTACAGAGCATGATATTTTCCAGACACGCAAGTGTCCGCCCATATATCTTGCCCCGAGGGTGAGATTTCCCTCACCCACACCCATCGAGGATAATAGTAGTCCCATCCTTGTATTTGACGAGATAGAATAATACATCATATTTTCGGCATTTGGGGTGATGCTTGAGAAATAAGAAAGGTGCCGTCCAATTTGTTTTGCGTGTTGTCACTGCGAATAGACTTATTACAGTGCAAGAAACCCATCTTTCGTCAGTTTTAATAACTGAAAACAAGGCGAGGGTTCTGTTTTTTATAACAAGATAAAGGAGAAAACCTTAATCTACCAATTAATTCCCAGTAGCATTATGGTACCTATCAATTATATTACAGATCATACAAAAAGATACAATTGGGTGTGTACTGTTCATTTTGTTTTTGCAGTAGTTTTCCTATTTCTAACTACAGACTGAAGGAAAACACGTTTAGAGTCTTGTTATTCGTCACGTCAGATTACAATCTCTTTGTGCTATACTTCAACGAACGCAAGCACTGCAGAAAAAATTAAAAGAAACAAAACCCATAAGGCCCGTCCAGAAAGTGGGAAAACACCAGTTTCCATATTTCAATAATGAGTTTGTGTGGTTTGTAATAGTCATTGTTTCAAATCTTCAAAAAAAAAAAAAAGACAAAAAAAAAAAAAAAATAACGAAAAAACATTTCTCAAATATGTTTCTCTTATCTGAGAGGATAATGTCCGGAGTTTTCCAAGCGATACGCGCAGTTGAAATTTATTCAGTCGAGATTCGATCTATTGGGTACATCACTTAATATTTCCAACTTGCAACCGAAGGCAGAAGGTTGAAACTATTAATTTGGATCCATGAGTGTTTACAGCACGTTTATTGCATCACTACTAAGACCGTGTGCGACACACCCTGTTTTTATCCTAAACTGACATGACTAACTCGGAGTTGCTGACCATTCTGTTACTCAGTTATATATGTGATAATTGACGACTAATATCATTTTTTCGTGTATTGTGATTTGTTTACCCCCGACGTACCAATTACATTATTTCACACACATTAGAAGTACACGTACTAATAATAAGACGCCCTCTTACCAAATCTCCTACTGCAATGTAGATGAACATTCCTCCAGCAATTGCAAAAATCCACCTATTTGCCGCTGTTGTTTCTCCAAGTACAATGCCTAATATCAAACCTAGGAAACAGACAACAGCAGCAAGAAAATTATAAAGGAGAGCCCTCTTCATACTCAGTCCTGTGTGCAAAAGAATTGCAATGTCACCTGAAGTTATAATAAACAAATTCTACTTTAATATTACTCGATTTCGAAATACTACATGATTACAAAATGAGTTTAAGAATTTGTGAGCATGTATATATGAAGGCATTCCTGTAAAATATTGTCTTTCAAGTTAAACACGCTTAATTGCATCTAGGGCCAATGCTATAGAACTTTTACAATTGTATTTTCTGGAATTGTGTTTTCTTGTTACGACTTTTTGGTTTGAAATGAACCATTAGCATTTTCAAAGATTTGGCAATTTGCCAGTTGGTGACTTCCATATCTTTTAAAATACTAATGATTCATTTTAGTCAGTTCTATTAATAGGTGAAAAATACAATTCTCGAAAATACAATTGTAAAAGTTTTATAGCTCCTGTCAGTGAGTTCCACTTCGGGTCGGTTCGAGCTCTTCCTTCTACCATTTTATCCCGAAGGCTAACCTTTGGATTAGAGATTAGATGGAGTAAAGGAAATAGTCCAAATTACAACCAGACCACGACAGAGAGGTCAAAACAAATGGCTAGCGAGTATTTGTACACGTTTTAGCAACATGTGGCGTGGAACGAAAGAACGTTGGCAGATGATTTGAATGTAGAAGGCATACCACGTTACTGAGTGCCCTTCCACCTCCCTCTCTATACACACAAACACGCAGTTTTTAACATCTTTTAACCCTTTACCTAACATGAAAAGCAGACGACACTTGCAAAAAAAATTCTTGAATAACTAATTTTTTTCATTTTTTGTCTCAAAAACATAGGTTATGACCCCTCGTTGGAACGAGCTCGACGAGCTCGTTCCAACGAGGGGTCATAACCTATGTTTTTGAGACAAAAAATGAAAATATTTTGAAAATTAATTGGCGATTTTTGAGAATAGCGCTGGCCGGTTTTGGCCGTTACGTTGGGTAAAGGGTTAACGCACCCATCAAGACCTGATAACCATGAAAATAATAGTGTTGTCGATACATTTTATGAATTTTCCCACCAGTCCGAACGATAGGTCCACTGCGACTTGGAAAGTTGCCTCCCCTCACCGAGCGTCTACTAAAAAAGAAAGAAAAGAAAAACTTAATAATGGAAGTCTCTTTTGTATGTCCACTTGTGGTTCACTTCATACCAAAAATAGAGCTATCTGGAAAATGCATAAATGTTTGAAAAATTTCGTTTGATGGAGCATTCTACGATTAGCCCTTTCAGATTACATGACATCGTCCTACAAACAGAGAATCTTCGACGAGTCCCCAGCATATAACGAAATTTATTAAGCGAGTTCAGTAAAATAAGTGTGGACCTAGGCCTTGCCGCGGAACATTCCTAACTTACGGCTGAGTAAATTTGAGGAAGGCTGAAGATTCTGTTTATTCCTCGATGCAAAACCCACGAGAAGATGCCAAAATGGATGGAGATACAAAGTGCGCTTCCTGTGAGGCTCCAGAATATGTTTTAAAAACTATGTGTCGTTTGGTAGACTGCCAAAAATAGTCACAAACAGCTTAAATCTTTTAAAGCACCCAATAATGGAATTTTATTATTTTATAGCTACTTTAACACTTAAGCTGCCGAAAGCGACAATTGTCACCTATTTTATGATGATTATCAGTACGTTCTGGTATGCACAGATCAAACCTATCATCTCATTAATTGTTGGAAAGGGCTCAGAGAGCCCTTTCCAACAATTAATCAGATGGCAGAGTTTCAAGTATGTCAGAAATGTTATTAAACTTCCTTGCAAACAGGCGTAGAAAGAGGTCCTTCTTATATTGATAAAGTGGGCGTGGCAGAAAAAGGGTTAAAGCATTTCGGGAAGAGAGCTACACAGAAACAAGAAACAACCCGGGAAACGATGTCACTGAAGTATTTTTATTTCATTCCTTGTCTTCCGAGATACTATCAACGATTATTATTTCATGCAAGAATGCAGCTGCGAATACCTCGGTCTACTTCCGGAATGTTGTTGAATGATTGTACTTTGATCCGGTGATGAAAATCTGACGCAGGCAATTTTTTGCGCGCCTGTCATTCGCGCAATTTTAATCTCACGTAAGCGTTCTTCTAGTACCTAGTTTCAGTCGATTTCGACATAGCCGGTCTCTATCTCGCCCTCTTCGACAAGCCCCCTCCCGGAGGGTACAAGAGAAGTGGCATTAATCACGCCTGTGATCTTGAAACCTCAAAAACGTAAATTTACTTTGTCTATTCAGTCAGGGCGAGGTAGACTCAAGAATGTAACCTGGGTTTGTCTCTTTTTTTTTTGGGGGGGGGGGGGGGGCATCAAAAACATAAATAATTCTTCACACTTTAAAACATTTTTATTAAGCCAATCATTTATTTATTTATTTACTTATTGGTGTTTAAGGTCATATACTTATGCACAATAGCTAATCATGACCATGACAGTTTTACGGGTGGAGGAAGCCGGAGTACCCGGAGAGAGCCACCGTGCAACGACTAGCAGCTGCCAGCTCCCCAACATCGTAACTCCGCACTGCAGCACAGGCAGGGTTAGATTGGTTGCAGACATGCGTACCATCGACGTGCAGTACGCCTTAGTACACGGCGTCATCGTGCCCCCATGTGGACAATTAGGTTAAGTGCCTAGCCCAAGAAAACAACGCGGGAATCCGAATTGATCGCCCAGACGGTCATATTAAGTCAATCATCGTACAGTACAAGTCGAAATAAGTTGTAGAATAACCACTATAAACTATGCATCTTTCTTTAACTACACCAGTAACACAACAACGTTACCCAATTTTCTGGAAAGCTCTCATAGAGGGCTTTCCAGAAAATGCTGTCAGGTTTTTGTGTTATTGGTGTAGTGGCAGTGGAATACTTAGTTTATAGCGGCCATGCTACATCTTATTTCGACTCGTACAGAACACCAATACTGGCCAAGGTGGTCAATATAGAGATATTCTAGTGTTACCATTTCGTTTTGCAAATTTATCAACAACATCATATGGATTTTCGAGTAACATTTTACTCCTTTCGGATGACATTTATATGGCCCCTAAGTCTGACAATCTTTGGTTGGCCATTTTGTTTCTCAGATAATTTTTAATATATTTTAGAGCTGAAAAACTGCGTTCACATGACGCGGAAGACGCTGGTATGGTGAGTGCTAGCTTAACTGCTTTATGTAAATTTGGCAGTGTTAAGTAAGGAGTATTGTCTTTTCAAATACCTGAAATTATTGTTTAAAGTCAGTATCAATTGTGTGTATGGGCAGAATGGCTGCTATAGCTAACTCTGGGTTCAGCAGAACAGTGTCAATGTCCAAACTATCTGAATACATTTCAACAAACGGTGCTATCGCTTCATAGTCTAAAAAGGCACCTGATGAAAACCTCAGAAGTGAATCGATACCTTTCATTACAGGCAAACTGCTGGGCGAAAATCGCAGTTCAAGTTCTACTTTGAATCTGTCTAATAACTGAATAAACGTGTCAGTTCGCAGATGTTCTGAAACATTTTCTAGCTGATCTCGTTGGTCTGTTATTCAATACATTATACTTGTTATACCGGATTTAAAAAAAAACAACATAACATTATAGGTGTAACATATTCCCATCGGCCAGCTGGATTAAATTCGTTATCAAGACCTTAATTAACTGCATACTCTATCGACAACAAGTGTACATAATTGTATGCGTAACTTTATCCCTCTGGGTCAGGTGGATTAGTAACATTATCAGTGACATTAATTCATTGGCATAACATAATAAACTCGACTAACAATAGTTAACTTAATACGGAATCGGTACATCCGAACTTCATAAATTTAAATTTTTTTGTAGGAAAATTTTGGGGTGCACATGCCCCCCCTCCCCATCCCCCCCCCCCCCGTGCACCCCTTGGTTACGTCCTTGGTTAGACTGTTAAATATTCCTACTGGGTGCAGTGCCTTCCCAAATCATGTTATTAATTGATATATTATCTATAAAAATATTATTTCAGTTTGCATACAACAGTAACTGTTCTCACGAGGAGAACTGTTTGAATTTTAACAACCCCCAATCCCAGTGTGGGAAAGATTGTGCAAAAAGTGCTACCCGGAATCCAGGCAAAAGGCAAAACTTCTGGCTCAATCGGCCCATACTGAGGTAGAGGGGCAGTTTGTTGAGACTGAGTGGCTTGAATGAATTTCATGGAGAACACACACCATATACCACCAGGGTGTGTCAGATTTCCTGTATTGGAGTGATATGCATACACCACCAGGGTGTGTCAGATCTCCCATATGGGAGTGATGTGGTAACATAATATGAACGGTCTGGACTACTTTTGAGCTTCCGTAAATACTTAGTACTTGTAAACCGCCTTATCTCTCACAATATTCGAGGGCTGCTATAGGAAGTACGTATGCTAGGTTGTGTAGTTATACAATGTGAGGTATGCTTGGTTGCCTGGTTTAGTAGTATAGCATGAACTGTCTGTACCCATGCTGGTCATCTGTAAGCCAAAGTACACATAGCCCACAAACAATACTTTATAATATCCTATGGTTGCTATGGATAGTGCGTATGCAAGGTAATTCTGTGATGTATGCTTTGTTGTGGAGTATGGTAGTAAAGTATGGAAGTTGGTATGGGCAGTACGTATAATGGGTCACGTTGTTGGTTTGTTGAAGGATGAACATAGCTCTGGGCTGTAAAGACAACCACAAAAATCAAACGAAGAATATACAACTAGCGCATGTACTCGACGTTGTTTGTGTTAAAGAGTTAATTACTCAAACGAACCCGACAATTGTTATCTATTTCGTACACTTCCAGCATCCTCGTTTTTCATCCCTACCTTGATAGCATTTAGTGCAATGGGCGTTGGACCATGCTGTTCGATTAATCAGTGATGTATACTTTTAGTTTAAACATATTTTATTTACACTAAATTTGCGAAAAGGCTTGGAGTACAAATTATACAACTTATGTTAACTCCTCTCCGTAAATACAATAGCAAATCATTGATGCGGCTATAAAATATATAGATTGATTCATAAATGAATCGAGATTTACACTATTTACAATTGAAATGTATGTTGTTGAAACAGTCAGCCACATAGAGCTAGACACTGAAGCTGTTGATTTTTTCTACGAAAGCCCTTGGATGGCAAGTTCTAAGATGAGGGACATATGGTGTTTATAAGACGTTTAATCTTGTACGGGAGAGAGGCTAATCCGAGAATATAATGACTCAAATGAAGCAGCCACTAGCTAGGATGAACGCTTGAGTTTTCAGAAAGATATATTCGTTTTGTTTTGTTGTCAGTGTGGGTTTACCGTACAGGAGGTCGGTTTCGGGTGAAATATCAAAATCTTTAAGAGAATCGAGTATTGTATTCCTGAGGTCAGAGAATCGAGGGCAGAATAGAAGATAGTTTTTCTTAGGAATTACCACACATTCACTTTGGTGAGTCCAAAAAATATAGTTTTGGAACTTGTCATTGTTTCGGTCACTGCGGTTATTACGTAATTTTGAGAGTAAAATGTTTGCCTTTCCTTTACCCACACTGAAGTAGAGAGGTGGTTTGGTGATGTAGTTCAACTGGGCATTGGTTTTTTTGAACTCCGTCAGTGTTGCATCTCTGGTGAGTACATCTAGTAAATTGTTCCAACAGCGGTCGGGAAAAGGGATTTTTTGAAACTCTGCGTTCTTGCCGGATAATGCGTGAATCCGTTGGGTTTGCGTTGGGTTTGCGAAGATTGTACATTAAGATATTGCGTTCTCGGGGGGTAACAATGCGTTGAGGTAATTTGGAATTTCAATGTTGATAATTTTGAAAAGAGCACAGCATTTGTGCTTTTCACGACGCAGCAATGGGGAGGGCCACCCGAATCCAGCCAAAAGTTGATCTGCAGAGACAGAGCACGTTAAGCCAGAAATAATACGCGCAGTGTCAAGCTGCAGTCTGTCAAGATTTTGAGTCAAATATTCGGGAGCACAGTCCCACACTACGTCCCCGTAATCTAGTAGTGGTTGAATAAAGGTAAGATAGATTTGTTCCAAGCTTTTTCTATTCAAAATGAATTTGAGTTTGCGAAGGAAAGCAAGACGGGCGTTGACTTTCTTGCATATTTCAGCCATTTGGGAGTCCCAGTTTAAATTAGATTGGAGAATTTTCGGTGAATTAGATCTTCAGTGAATGAGACTAGATTGCTATCAAAGATCAAGGTGGGATAATCTGTTCCGCCATTATTGCCGTAGTGGAACAGAATTACAAACAATGAACGACCAAACTACCAAAGATCCCACCTTAAGTTTATTTATTGACTTTTCGAAAGCCTTTGATACAATTGATCACGAGATACTAGTAAGAAAGTTAAATCAGTATGGAATCAGGGGCCTTGCAAACTCTTGGTTTAAAGATTACCTATCTGAAAGAAGCCAATATGTACAATTTCAAGATACCGTCTCAGAGCCGCAGCCGATTTCGACTGGTGTTCCCCAGGGATCCATTCTTGGACCCATATTATTCCTTATCTACATCAATGACTTACCAGAATGCACCACTCTCAGTATTTTATCTTTTGCCGATGATACAACAGCTCTCAACTCAGGTAGTAACTTGGACACACTTTTTAATATTACGAATTCTGAGCTTATAAAAATTCAGGACTGGTGTGCTGCCAATAAATTAACCATTAACGCATCCAAAACTAAATATATCCTGCTTCATCCACCCAATGATTGATGCCAAATTGGTAATAGGGCACTGAACTTAGGAGACACGCAACTAGAACTTATTGGCAACCAACGTAATGAAAAAACAGCTAAATTTCTTGGTGTCCACGTGGATGAAAATTTATCTTTCAAGCATCATATTTCAATTGTTTATTCTAAGGTGGCGAGAGCCATATACGCCATCAACAGAGCAAAGAATATACTGCCACTAAATGCACTGAAAACCTTGTATTTTTCTTTAATCCACAGTCACTTTTTATATGGCATTCAAGTTTGGGGACATTCTCCATCAGCAAGGAGTGTCTTCAAATTACAGAAAAGGGCTATCCGCATTATAAGTAGAAAAAAAAAGAACATCACACACCGACCCGCTTTTTAAATCCCTCAAAATTCTCAAATCTGATGACCTCTACAAACTCCAAGTTCTTCTGTTCATGCACGATTGGCAGAATAACAGATTACCAATATCATTTAAGAATTCGTTTCAGCAATATTCGAATCCAACAGGCATGATGACCAGGCAGACAGGTAAATTGCAACTTTTTAAACCAAGGACAAAATTCTCAACTGATCTGCCTTTCCATACTTTCCCAAGGCTGTGGAATACCATTGACCACGATACTCAGAACTTAAGTAGGCCACAATTCAAAAAGAAAATGAAGGACTCATATCTCAACACATATTCCGAGAATGTTCGCTGTAATTTTCGAAACTGCCCCGACTGTGTTAATTGATTGAAGGGTTGAATGGGAAAAATAAAGGAAAAGAGGAAAAGGAAGAAAAGGGAAACGAAGGGAAGGGAGGAAAAGGGAAGGAAAGAAAGGAAAGGAAGAAAAAAGAAATCCCACTCTCACTGGAACCTCATCCCATTTTGTGAGCAGCCCACCGACTTGATCTAACATCCTGGAGAGTCCTGCAAACTTTATTTCTTTTTTGGTTAAATTCTGCACCATGATGTATTCAGACAGCAAGTTAAGAGCAGGTTAAGTAACCTAATGCACGGAACACGAGACCCCATTTAAAGGAGATCTCGGGTGCCGGCACTGGGTACATTATTATTATAAGATGAAGACATCATTTTATTTTTCTTTGTCACTTTACGACTCAATACATCATAGAACTTTGTACTGCCTAATAATTATCAAGTCGTTTTTGTCTTGTATCCTCGTCAATACAACTATTAATCCCTCAACAGCTGTGATCCTTATTTGCTCGTTCATGTCGTCAATGTGACACTATCATACGCCTTAAAAATCGTTTTAAATACACGGTCTGCTGTCGAGAATTTTTTTTTTGCTTCGTCTGAGGAGCGACAGGAAGACAGCATTTTCTGCTATGTCGCATCCTTGCAGTGTATCAAAATTGCGTTTGATTGAATTAACATTTGTACTTTTTATGTAATTGATATACTGTGAATAAAAGTTTTATTTCATTTCATTTCATTTCTAGACATGGTTGAAAAAATTCCACAACCAAGCGCACTGTCTGAACTTTTCAGCTTTTTCCAATTTAGGGCTTAGAATTTCCAACAATTGTAAAATTGACGAAGGATGGGGGAGGGGCCCATTCTCCACCCCTCTATCGGAACATTCCTGTTTACATATGTTCAGGTTGAATAATCCACCTCGCAGTGAATTTTACGGTTGATATATGCAGTCAACGCGTATCATGTTATGTAAGGATTTTGGTGCAGTACTTACCTAACTCGTGAGGTAGTTCCTCACATAACACGGCAATAGAAACACTGATGCCAGTATAGACGTTTTGTGTGAAAGCAGCTCCTATAGATAACCCATCCACGAAATTATGTAAAGCATCCCCTGTCAGCAGAATCCAGGCTACAGGTGTCAGTTTGCCCTGCTTTGACTTTGGATTTTGTGAATGACTGTGGACACCATCACTAACTGTCGAGATTGCAACGTCTTTGTTTCCATTTTCCAGCATATCCTTGATTTCCTCGTTATATTCACCATTCTCTTCTTTTTTCTTGAAAATCTAATAAATGAACATTGTGACATCTATAGAACAATATTAAAGTGTCTATACGTCACAATACCTACAAATTACGAAAGTCTCAGTCAAATTACTCAAAATCATCCTCACAGTTTGCAGTACAACACGAGTGAACATTTGAGGGTGATTCCCAAAGGTAGTTTACCTATAAACGTATTCACATACCTAACATAAACAGAGGATATGGAATGAATGTTTTGGTCATATGATATTTATGAAACGTGTCAGAGATTTTCCATTTTGCCGAGGCTCTTCTGATGATAAAAGAAGAACTCAAGAAGAGACACCTTATAGAATTTGAGAACATCTCGAAGATTCGAAAATGTTCGAATCGGCACGATTGAAATCGAATCGAATCGAATCTTGGGACTATTTACAGTATGTGGAGAGTGGATTGTAACTAAATCACCCGGGGAGTGGTGTTATCACCCAAAGTACCACTTTCAAATTCTGTGCATGTGGACAAAAAACACAAGCAATGTTTCAGCCAATGGACCTCCGGGTATAACCCGGAGGTCCATTGACTGGAACTTTGCTTGTGATTGTCATGCTTTGCAACAAATTTTCAATTATTTCTTGGGTGGAATCTCCACTCTGCGGGTGACTTAGTGATAATACACTCTCCACGTACTGTAGAATCGAATCGAATTTCGAAGCTTTGCTGGGCCCTATTCGACGATCGACGCTTCCGGTCGTCTATTTTGTAGACTCAAAGAAATTTAACTGATTTTTCTTCATGTTGGCTACAAATTAATGGAATATCTCTACTATTTAAAGTTATTTTTTATCTATGGCGTTATAGGAATCATTTTGTGGATGCAGCAGCATGTATTTTGTTTTATTAGCATTCAGTCTATTTGCAGAACACCATTCACTTATCTTAACATCATTCACTTATCTTATCTAGTTCAGAATTGATCAAAATTATCGGGTTATCTAGATTGTTACCAGATACAAAACCTATAGTTTCGTCTGCAAAAGGCAGGCCTGAGTGGCTGATGTCGTCTCTGTATAATAAGAAGAGGATGGGGCCTAGAATGGAACCTTGATGTACATCAACTGCGACCTCTAATGCGTTCGATGTGTTATTCTTGAAAGAAACAATTGACATCTGCCTGCCAGATAATCTTTGAACCAGAAATTTGCCAAGCCTCTTGTGATTCCTTTTACGACTCTTATACTCATCTCGGAAAAGAAAGGGAATTCCATAACCACAGACGTTTCCCAGAAAGGGATTCTCATAGCGGGATCCTGTAAGAAGGATATCTATTGGATGATATCTATTCGAGGATAGTTATGGCGTCTAGCACCCGATATGTTTCTGGTTTCAAGACCACCTACATCTTCATAGGTCTAAGAAAACTACTGTCGACTTATCCATAGTCGTCATCATCTGTCCTATGATTATGTTCTACTGCAGTCACTCAGTACTATAGTCTCTTCTGTCACCCTTACAGACTTATAGCAATGTAATCGTATAATTCTCCACCACTTCATGCAAATATGGTTAATAAAATATCACTCGGTGAAATACAAACCAATAATGCCTTTGACTTCGTTGCAAAATTCAATAATATTATTTCTGCGGACGAAGAAGATCAAGACCTCCCATTTAGTATTTCTGACCCTGGTAGTAAGTACTTTACTCCTGAGCTCTTTGAAGATCAAATCCCAAGCGAAAATAAGGTCCTCTCTCTAATCATCTTAAACTGAATGCAAACTTTGAAAATATTCACAATTTATTGGTTGACCTACAAACAAACTCCAACTTTTTAGATGTGATAGACATGAGAGATATATTTAATATTAAACCTTGAAGGGTACCACCCCTGATTTCCCGCATTCCTCCAGAAGACGATGGTGACAGGGGTAATGTCAGGATGTTCACAAGTGACGATATAGCCTTCAAAATACGAAATGACGTTTATTCCGCATGTGTTTGAATCCTTATTTCTTGAAATAACTCCAAAGAAACAATGTACTGTGGGAATTACTTATAGACCGAATACAGTGTCAAAAGCTCTTAATATAGACTTGCTTAGCTTAAACACACACCGAAAAACAAATACGTTTATAGATTTTCTTTTCAGTGCGGGTTTCTACCCGCTATAACAATTCCACGAGAGCTACAAAATTCTGTGCTACCCTAATTGACCACATTTTCAGCAACACTATCAATAACCGGAATAGCTTCTGTAATAGTAGGTAGAGACAGACTAGGTTTGGAATGTAAAACTGATCCACGTTAAATGTTCGTATGCTATAAAAGAGGACGTCAGAACTACAAAATGAAGTATATCGTTGTTTAGAACTGGTCTGAACGGACCAAGGGAGCTAAAAAATAACACCACAGAGCTAAAACTGTTCCAACCTAAAGGCTGTTCTACGCCACTAGAGTTTACTCCAGAACAATCGAACGCACCCATGAAGATCTATCGGTCTTATAGCACTGCGCGCTACTCTTATAAGTAGGATTATGGGGGAATCCTACCTAAAATAAACAGGTAGAAACCGAAGATTCTGAAGGAATACGAGCCAAATAAATCGTAGTCGGGTTGTTTTTGATAATTCTATAAAGTAACCGAGGATTCTGGGTAATTAGATTAACTCTTATACAAAGGAACGCTCATATTATTGGAAAAAGGGAGATTCCCAGGCGATCACAGTCCATTACAGTATTACAGTAGTTTTGGGTGGTTTTGGTGATTTGGGGTAGTTCTCTGATCTATTTGGGTAATTCTACGAAGCAAACGAGGATTTGGGGAAAATCTGGACCTGTAAACTACTCTTAAACAAAGGAACGCATCCTCAGAACACAACCCCGTCCTATTACGGGCCTTGGGGTTCACATAGCAGCCATGTGCAACCATAGAAACCAAGATGGCGGCCTCCTTCATACAAAATGAACGACGGAAACACGTATCACACTAACAACATGAGCTGCGCATGTTCATTAAGACCACGTGCCATTATGGGATAACGTCACAAGATGGTCGCTCATGTGAACTACCATGGCAAGAAAACATGACGTAACTATGAAGTCAATTCCGAGGTCCCCGCCGAGGTACCCCGATGTGGGTCGATCCATCTTAGTAGGTTCAATCTATGCAAGAACACTAGACTTATCTTTTCGTTGTTTGGTCAGAGGATGGGTATTTCTTTTGCATAAATCTGTTTACACTTATCAAGCAATCACATCAACACATGAAGCAAACACAGAGTGCTGTCAAGCCTGATGGGTGCCGCAGATGTAAATTATACGTTCAGGTTCCGCTGCAAACATACAAATCGCGGGACAGATGCCCGTACAGCACAGAGGTACTCAGAATTGCTTGTAACACATAAGTCATTCAGGCGGGGAAGAAACAACTTCAGTGTTAGAGGCGAAATAAAAAATCTGATCGTTTACAGATTCATTTATAACTTGGACACTGGTGGGGTGGAGGTATTTGACTGCATTATGGAATGGGGATTATAATTGCACGTAGGTACATATGATGCATTTTAACTCCCTACCAAACGAAATGGCCGCCTCCGCACGCGTAATTTAAAAACCAAGCAGTTGAAAAAAAATTTCAACAAAATCACATCACGCGACCCCTCGTGGGAACGAACTCATCGATGAGGGGTCACATGATATGACCCTGCTGGAACCCCTTGAAAAAAAAAATTAAAATAATAAATTTTGACATCATCCGCGTTGGGCAAAGGGTTAAGCTCCAGGTGTATTTAAAAATGCCATACAGGGTGACATGACGGATACTTAGTCACATGCATTGCACAGGTAAGCTCGTGTTCGCTGGGGTAATTGTTAATAAGCATATGAGCCAGTGTTAGCGCACTATTTTAGTGACAACCAAACATGACGAAACTGGGTCACCTGTTATGACGTCACTTTCGATATCCGAGGCGAGGTCCGACTGAATTGGCCTGATACATCGCTCTCCTTGTGCAGGGCACTTAATCCCGAATGTCAGCATTGCGGCACGGTGGCGTTGTGTGCTAAGGCGTACTGTACGTCGATGGGGCGCTTGCCTTCACTCAGCGCAAATCCTGCATGCGCGGAGTTAGTACGTAGGGGAGACTGACAGTTGCTCCCCGTTGCTCTGTGGACCTCTTCAGGTACTCCAGCTTCCTCCATCCGCCAAACTGTCCGACACGAGGACATCATGGCTGTCTAAAGTGTCGTTAAACCCCAATATATTATTAAATCACCAAAGGTTTATTTTTTATAGGTAATGCTCATATGCCTCACAAAAGGACGCCCACACACACTGAAAGATATCAGTGATGTCCCATGTGTCTGAGTGACATGGTAGGAATACATTACATAAAGTTATGTTTGGGATCAACGTACCTCCACGTTGAGAAAAATGCACATTTTGGGATCCATATTTAACAAAACATTTTTTTGTTCTCAGTCCGTGATTAACCGGGGTGAATTTATTTATTTATTGATGTTTAAGGTCACATATTTATGCACAATGGCTAATCATGACCATGACAGTTTTACGGGTGGAGGAAGCCGGAGTACCCAGAGAGAAGAGAACCACCGAGCAACGACGAGCAGCTGCCAGCTCCCCAACATCGTAACTCCGCACTGCAGCACAGGCAGGGTTAGATTGGTTGAAGACATGCGTACCATCGACGTGCAGTACGCCTTAGTACACGGCGTCATCGTGCCCCCACGCGGGCAGTGGAGATGAAGTGTCTTGCCCAAGGACACAACGCGGTTGCTGCAGGTGGGATTCGAACCGAGGACCTCTCGGCTTGCAGCCTGAACCTCTACCTACTGAGCCACCGCGCCCCCAACCGGGGTGAATAGTGCATTGTGCAGTGTGGTACCACTTATGTTCGATGACAAGTAACCGCTGCTGGTAGACACAGGTGAAGTCAAAGTAAAAGTGATTTGTAGTGCCGGAATAAATAGATTCTGTAACAAATGAATGACATTAATGATATTATAGGAACGACCCCCCCCCCCCCCCTATCATACATAAACGTTTTATGAGCCAGTAGACCTGTCTTTGACAAAAACATTTTGCTTGAATTATGATAAATAATAATATGGACATTTGTTTTCATTCTTTTGTTATATTATTATATTATTAGTTGCACTGACTAACAAGGGGTGCACTTTAAAATCAGTTGGGTTAAAAATCAACCCAAATCCAATTGGGTTCATATTCACTCAATCCAGTTGATTTGGGTTGCTTTTTAACCCATATGACTTTAAAGTGTGATCATATCGCTGTGTGTCAATTAATGCAACTGATAATATATAACAAACATTCCCCACCTGAAATACTTAATGTGTGACATTTGATTCCTTTTGGTTGTGGATTTGCTTAACTGAAGAATATGTGTGACTTTTTGTTTTATTACTTTGCGTTTACAATTGACTTCTAGCATTACTACAGGCTTGCTAACTATCTCAGATTGCGCGAACAGCTCGAATCTTAGCAAGCAAATATGCTGTCGAGCAACTGCTCGAACGTGTGGATTTTCTTACGATTCTTATCCTCATCTAGGTATTGGTGGAAACCTATGACATGGCGATGTAGTACTGGAGGATACCATTCGAGGATACCCACTGGATGATACCTATTAGAGGATACCTTTTGGGGGATACCTTTGGAGGATAATTATGGTTCCAAGCGTCTATTAATGTTCTGACATCTAGGCCACTACTGCTGACTTGTCCCATGCCACCATCGTTGTGCTATGAACAGCTTCCACTGTAGTCATCCAATACTATAATTTTCTCCCATCCTTGCAGCCTTGAACCAAATGGCTTGTAGTAGTACTCCATAAGACCATCTATTTTCTACTACGATACTAGAAACCATACATCACACAACCACATTACCTAGTATTCCGAACTATCGCCTCAGGTAGGTTAGTAGTCCTAAGGACTGACAGTGGACCCACATGGGTATATGGTGCCTATACTATACTACCTTCCAAACTATCAAGCAGTACCTCGCAATATTGCGCAATATTGCATAGCCTAGAATTACATACTACCAATATCAACTGTTGGACAGTAAAACGCCTTTAGTGGTATAAAGCATTAGGGAGATTAGTAGTACAAAATGCTAACGGGGGACATACGCGTTATATACCGCCCATGCTATAAAACCATATCAGTCCAGCACGAGAAGCCCGACACCCCTTGACCCGAACATCGTTATGTCAGATTGTTCAGTGGACAAAAACAACGGCCAACGTCTCTATGACGTCGCGTGCACATCATGATGTCACCACATCATTGACAACGCCAACCGTTTCGCGGGAAAATGTTCTTGAGAAATCTCACCTTCCCCGTCAATTTTCGATCACAAACCAACACTATATACCCTAACCCATACCCATGCATAATCACTATATATACCATAACATATTATATATGCAATACGTACACCACTTGGCGCATCTGGTGGGATGGAATCGAAGTTTTGATCATGAAAATCTTGCTCTGTCAAAAGTCCGGTTCCTATGGGAATTTAACACAAGCGAACAAGTCTGGACCCTCCTATACTACTCACCATAATGGTCAATCAACACCATAAAAAACATGTTTCCAGTCAATAAATGTTGAATATATTAATCTTCATATCTTGAATAGCCCATCAGCATTAAGGAGGGGGGGGGGGGGGGTGCTCCTTGAAAATAAACAGTACGATAATACCTGTACATACGAACAATTATTATGTAAACCTGATTTTGTGTGTTTTATTGATCAGTTGAATGACCATCCATTCATTCGCGCCAGTACTACTTTATTCTGTTTTCACTGGTTGTTTATTTTCACTGAGTTTCTTTTAATTGATGCAATCACTGAATTTGAAGTTTAATGGAATTTTAACACAAAAAGTTATTAAAATATGGTCATTACGGTGTTGATATAACATTTACCTCTGTACAACGTCAGACCACAATACAATAGACCAAAAGGGCATCGGTCATTGCCCGGCTATAGATACAGGTCCTGTATGTGAAGGACATTACGGGGAATATGGAGCTGGGAGAATCCGCAAAGTTCAAACGCGACATTTGTCTGAACACAACATCGTCACACCCCATGAGATCACCCACCTATCTTGCCTCAATGATGTGAATGGAGGGTATTGAATGGGTGCAGAGAATGTCCATTTGCGGACAATCCAGCTGCACCCTCCCCACTGGGGAAGTGTATTAGCGTTACACAACAAGTTGTTCTAACGCGATAGCTAAATTCTTATAACAAGATAATTCAGTAGTTATAACAAGATTGGTATTAGAGAGAAGGTTAGTATATGAACCAGTGTTTCCAGTTCCCGTTTGTCCCCAGACACAGACATCAATGTAGCACACCATAGCATATTATAAAATGAATGCAGTATAGATGTCTCAACATGATATACTACTGAGCCGTCCCCTAATATCGTGTCCTACATCAACCCTTTTCTTCGTGTGCCCCCACCAAGTCCCGCGTGAGATCCTATCCTACGGCCGCAAAATAAGGCATTATCTCAACATAACATACTACTTAGCTATTTTGTTACACAACTTAGTATTGTGTAAGACTAATTCACACGTACATAATATCAACCGATGAGATCAGTTATTTATTTATTTATTGGGGTTTAACGACACTTTAATAACCAATGTCATATCGTGTCGGTGACAGTTTTACGGGTGGAGGAAGCCGGAGTACCCGGAGAGAACCACCAAGCAACGACGAGCGGCTGTTAGCTCCCCAACATTGTAATTCCAGGTTGGTTGAAGACATGCTCACCATCGACGTGCAGTACGCCTTAGTACTCGGCGCCATCGTACCCTCAAGTGGACAATCGGGGTGAAGCGTCTTGCCCAAGGACGATGAGATCAGTACTGTTCATTTAATGTCTTAGGATGTAATATTTATTCCCTCTCAATGAATTTAGTATCGCGATGAATTCCTCTACATGTATAAACTTCCGATCGGGTAACTTCTTTTATATCTTCGCGATGTCGTATCTTCTGAAAGTCTGTCTGCATTAATGTTTTTTTACAGGTTTATGTAATTTCGCATTGCTTCTGAGATAATGCAATTTGCGTGCTGTGTTTCTTTATATCCTCTTTCACATGCAAGGAAAATAGTCGATATTTTTTCAATTTAGCTGATTGTCCTTTTAATATAGATGATGGTTTGGCCCAGAATGTTAAAACGGCCTCTTATTTATCAATGCACCAGGCGATTTCACATTAAATATGGAGTTATCTTCTGCCTGACCCCTGAGATATTTTAAACGGCATGTCAGATACAGTTTAGCCTGCTTTACGATTACACAATGAGCTACTGAATTAACACATCGAGTCTTGGTCAGATACAAATGGACAGCCCCATCATTTTTATGTGATTATGAGGCAATTTCAGTTTGTGCGATATACACTTTTTGCATATCGTAATGGTAATCCATATTTTCGGCAGCAACAAACAACAGTTTTCTCAAAAATTATAGATGACATACCTCGGACATCCTTTCGAGCTTCAAAATGCTTCCTAATAGGACCATTTGGTGTTTATTTTTGAAAACATTTCTCCGGGAAGACCTTCTTCATAGAAGTGTTTTGAAAAATATCCGCCCACCCTCGCTCCTGGTCCGCACACTACGAGGGCATTACCTCCATATCTCTCCTCAACGTAATTATCTCGATTTTCAGGATATGCCTGCGGCATAAAATTGCTTAAACCAAGCCGGAAAATAAGCAATCTGCCATTAGCAGAATGAGGTTCCCAAAGGGTGAATTTGCTTATGCTATCCCCTACAGTGGGCTAGATTTCCCAAATTTATCCTCTGGGTACCTCTTTCTGTTTAGGTCTGAGACCGTGATTCAGATTGAGGTTTACAGAGGGTAAATTTAGTGATGCTACCCTGCAGGGTAGCATCACCAAATTCACCCTCTGTGAACCTCATTCTGCAGATGACAGTCTGCTTATTTTCAAGCTTGGTTTGGACCACACAAAAGATCCTTGTGACGCCCTCCCCCAACCACACCCTAATACAAATACCTGTTTACTCGTCCTCCGGCGAAGGTGTCCGCACAACACATACTTAAGTTTTTGAAATACTAAAAAGAGTGGGGGCGCGGTGGCTCAGTAGGTCGAGGTGCAGGCTGCAAACCGAGATGTCCTCGGTTCGAATTCCACCTGCGACAACCGCGTTGTGTCCTTGGGCAAGACACTTAACCCCCATTGCCTAAGTGGGGGGCACGGTGACGCTGTGCACTAAAGCGTACTGCACGCCGATGGTGCACCTGTCTTCAACCAATGCTAACCCTGCTTGTGTGGAGTTAGTATGTTGGTGAGCTGACAGTTGCTCGCCGTTGTTCGGTGGTTCTCTCCGGGTACTCCGGCTTCCGCCACCCGTAAAACTGCCGTCAGTCGTCATGATTAGCCATTGTGCAGAAATATGTGACCTTAAACACCAATAAATATAAATAATAATACTAAAAAGAGTACTCACAACAAAATACATCAACTTGTATTTAAATTTTTCGAGTCGATAAAACTCACTTCGAGGATAGGGCCCTGCTAACTTCAAATTGCGGGTCGAATCGAATCTCGAATCGAATCAGACATTAGATTTCCAATCAAATCTAATCTCGAATTGAATTTCACCGCTTTTCAAGATGTGGATATTACACTTTCTTACAACAGTAATATGGTCAGTCTCCACTCAATGTTTGTGTGCAACGGCGACTCCTGTAAATCAAGCAAAAAAGCGGAATATTCCAGAACGGAATCAATGTAATTTCGGAAGCGGAACCTACTTGACCTCTTCTTCTATCATCAGGTATCCTGTAAAGATTATAGAAGAAATGTTCAAGAGAAGACACTTTGTAGGATTTTGAGAACATCTCGAAGATTCGAAAATTTTTGAATCGGCGCGATTGAAATCGAATCGACTCTTGGGGATTATTTCGAATCAAATCGAATTCCGAAGCTTCGGAGGGCCCTGTTCGACGAACGCCACTTCCGGTCATCTTCTTTACGGTTTATCCACTATAGTTATATTCAACACACAAGTAACAGGCATCAGCTGAGAACTTTGAAAAATGATATTCGATAACCCTTTTTATCGATCCTCTTCCCTTAACAGATATGGCAATGTAAGAAGGTTTGCTACTCCCTTTGTACAAAACAAACCAACTGAACTTCTTTCGAAACATCCCAAATCTGAACCACTTGGTGAACTCCGGATACCCGTTGTCAAGTAAGAGAGAATACAATAAGCTTTACACTAACTTATCTAACAATTAAGCCCACCACTCGGAAAAAAAACGTTTCTATCAGCTCCCCCCCCCCCCCCCCCATTCCGATTCAGTATCAGACAGATTCATATTCCGTAAACACCGCACTATCACATATATGCATTGTTATTACGCATTAAAATATAGTTCCTGAAATTCAAAACGTTGACCAATTTCAACTGTAAATGGGGAAACGGGATTTATGTAACGGGACTGTTAGATAAATGTATTATCATGACCATGTGCATGTCTTTTAATTTGTATCAGATTCTCGATCGTGTTTACAATCGTCCTGACGGGCAAGTTGCCACCTGATTGTAAACACGGCCGAGATCTGATGCAAATTACAGGACATGCACATGGTTGATAATGTAAATGTATCACTTGACAGTTGAGTGTTCTTGAGCTATTCATAATTTCTGTGATATTCGGGGTTAAACACGGAAAAAACAATTGATAAGACAAACTAGCGTTCAAACAACTTGGTCACCACCTAAATTTCTATCAGTACCGTCCTTCCACTGATAGCTACTCATGCTAAGAAAGTTGGTAGCCAATGGAAAGAATGGTATATTGCTGTGAATGGAAATTCTTGTCACGGTGTTTTTCGTTACTGATTAACCGCTCGAAAATGTGAAAACGAAACCTGTGATCGCCAGGTATGAATTAAATTCGATTCGCGCTTGACAATTAATATTACGACACGACAGGAAATTCAGGGAACTGCTTTAATAGGACTCTGACATCTCTGGGTCTGATCGTTATGTCGAGAAATGTAAGCGGTGATCCAGATATTACTTGAATGGCCAAATGATATATCAGTGTGAAGCTTACTGGCTCATCTGTCACTTGACGCCAGGTATTCGTGAGTACATCAAGTGGTTCAAATTTGAAACGAGTAGAATTAAAGACGGTTTCATTTTTTTTTAAACAGGGCGCTGTATGCCTTGTTATCTATATATACCTCTTAGCCCGAGGGCGTAAAAGGACCGATCAAAGAATAGTTATTAGCAAATATAATTTTTTAGAGTTCCCAATTTGTGTCGAATACTTGTGGTTCAACTCATCAATAAATACGTTTTACTGTGGAACTTTCAAACTCTAACAACCTAATGATACAAGCCAACCGTTGTTTGAGCTACTCACCCGTCTACCAAATCCCACCTGCATCATTCGCTCTGCAAGGAAGAAGAAATACACACCGCCAAAAACAGTTGCACACTTCCAAACGTAATCGTGGGCCAATTCCTCAATCTCCATCAGATTAAACGCCTGCAACAGATAAACACATTAAAGGATACAGTATGTGGAGAGTGGATTGAAATTAAAACAGCTGTGGAGTGGAGTTATCACCCAAAGTATCACTTTCATATTTTGTACATATGGACAAAAAACACAAGCAATGTTTCAGCCAATGGACCTCCGGGTTTAACCCGGAGGTCCATTGGCTGGAACATTTCTTGTGCTTGTTATGGTTTACAACAAATTTGCAATTAATGCATGGGTGGAATCTCCACTCTGTGGGTGATTTAGTGATAATACAAGCGCCATCTTGGACCCTTATCATGTTGCTGCAAATGTTTATACTTTTTGTCAGGTTTACAAAAGAATTTTTTCCTGTGAAAAACACGGCCATTGTTGGGAAGATAACATTGCGTCCTCCTCTGCAGACATTTCATTTGATAACACTTTGTCTTCCAGAACCTTGATCACAAAAATCACAGACAGAGAATTTCGTTCGGATCGAGAATGGTTCAGGATACGGTCGAAAATATTTGTCCACTTACCTTCTCTCAACACTGAAGAAACTCGCCTGCCGAAAAAAGAAATTCGAGCACACTGAATGAATCTCGCCTGCCAAAAAAAAAAAAGAAATTCGAGAACACTGAATCAGAAATGCTATTTTTGTTTTATTTTCTATGGAGTCTTGATTACGAAATCGTTTAATTTACCATGTGTCAATACTATAAAACTTCTACAATTGTATTTTTTAGAATTGTATTTTCTAGTTATGACTTTAAATAGGTTGAAATGAATAATTATCATTTAAAAGATGTGGCAATTTGCTAGTTGGCAAATTGCCATATCTTTTAAAATGCCAATGATTTGTTTTAGTCAGGGATAATTAGCAGTTGGCAGGTAGAAAATACAACTCTAGAAAATACAGTTGTCAAAGTGTTATAGTATTGGCTCCAGTACAATGTGTGTTGTTTCAACAGTTATGAATAACGACTCGTCACGGCTAGAATTTTATGATTACGCCGCGTAGTTCCAAACATTTTGTTAATATCAATGTTTTTCAAGGCGAATTGAACACTTATTGACTGTAATCGAAGCACAAAAAGAATACCTGCATATCTTTGTGAATAAAGGGACGTCAAACTACACGAAAAAGTGGATGAACAAACTGCCCCATAACTGCGTTGGATTCCTTGCGGAATGTTACTGGTGGTCTGAGAGTTTAACATGGCCTCTCTCCCATACCTGCGATACTGACCGCCCCGCCACATGCATTGTTAGATCCAGTCACTACTGCTAATACAACCACTGTCTTCTTCCCCTACTTTGACCATCGCCATCACTGGCTTCTACCACTACTGCTTCTTCTCACTACACCACATTTATCACCACGACAGAACGTTCTGCGCAAAAACACTAATCCCATTCACTATCATTGTAATCCTCAGAATAGCGCGCAACTCACAAAGAATCACTGGTCACACGACTGATTTCAGCAAATGTCACCTTTAGGACCTAATGTACTGCAATCGCCAAGGTGACTGTTGAAATCGATAATACTGATCGAAGTTTTTTTGTTCCGAAGAACGTTTAAAAATGCGCCTCATCGTGCGACAGTCTAACATAACAGTCATTTGAAGAAGGCGTAAAAACCCACACGACGCTACCGGTGACAGAATAAAAGCCCAACCGCTTTTAATTTCAATCAAAACAGTGCATATCCGTAGGATTGTTCGCCCTCCGTATTTAAAATTACGAGTATCTAAGGGTTGCAGTGTATAAATTTAGGCCAGAGGCCGAGGCCAAATCAGACCAAGATCGAAGGTTTTCCGTGTGCTTCTGAGTCGGAGGTATACATTTAAGACAACATTACCGAGAAACTTCTCTGGGTACCAGAAATTCGCATTTGATAACATTACAATTCAATTTACCCCAGCGACGTACCCCGGTCCAGAAATTTTGGCTCCTTGGACCTTACAATGTCGAGTTCACGTTAAACCACAGTTAAATAGGTTGGCTATGAGAAAGAACGTAATTTGTTGTTTGTGTTGTGCACCCTTATGAACTGCCTTTTAAACTATAGTCTCTTCCCATCACAACATATTTTGTACAATTGACTTTCGCCTCAGAATTTTTTGTACCCCTTGAGCTTATACAATTTTTTTCTCGGCTGGAACACGGAGTTATTTGGAAGACTTTGAACATGTACCACTTGAATAAAGAAAGGTGTTAACAAGAACCTAGTCGGGTATTTCAAATATTCTTTGGATAGAAAGAACAACTGCAAAAGATGCCTCTCAATGAGATGAAATCAATTTGCTTTGAAATCCAGGTGTAAAAGGAATGGAAGTCCGTAGGAACGTTAGTCCCTCTGGACTATTATTCCGCGAAATTATAGTCCTAGGTCTAACATTTCTAGGAACTGTAGTCCGCCGGACTACTATTCCTAGAAATGTTAGACCTAGGACTATAATTCCGCGGAATAATAGTCCAGAGGGACTAATTTTCCTACGGATTTCTTCTATTCCTGTTACACCGGCCTTTCCAAACTTATAACCTGGGAAAAGGAAAATAAATGATACCTCTGGTTGTCCATGGCTAATACAAGACAAGTAGATTACCCGTGGTAAAGTGAGAGATAACTTGGGCAAGTACTTAACAACTTTTTCCTAGTGACCCTCCCAGTGAAGGTATAGGATGTTCTTTTGGACAAGCATATTTGCAACCTGCAGTCCTATTTTCCAATATTTAGTTACCGGCTGAACCCTCTAGTTATCAAGGGGTTACTCACGCTATTCAATTTCAGAATATAAATTTGAATAAGAACATAATAGGCGTTTCATACCACAGACAGTTATTGCCTGCATGTTTGACATTGTCTATAGCGCGTTGATGTATTTGTCAAGTCGACCAACATGTCTGAATTTGTAGCATCTATTTACTCCACCCAATAAAGGACACGCATAAACCACACTAACCCATCTCTGGTAATTGTGATACGCTATATGTCAATGTAAACACATTTCGCAGCATTTGTGCAAATAATTCAACATTCGGTCGGTTCTATCTCTTTCTTCTGTCTACTTTAACCATCTTTAGACTTGAAGGCCAAGGTCAAGGTTTTGTCCATTTCATCCACTTGAACTATCTTCCAAAAGCGAAGAGTAGGCTTTGGGCTGGAAGATACTTGAAGTAGATGAAATGAATCAAAACCTGACAAGACAATGATTTTTTACCCAATTCTTGAAACAATCACCACCCATTCCTTTAAATGATGCACAGTTATTGTTCTAAAACAAACATTCCTCCTTGTCTAACCGAGTTTTTATCACTACAGCACGGTCCCCGTGAACTGGTCTCATTCCACGGGTGGGCAATATTTTCATAAACGAAATAATATTACATTCTACACACTCATTACAGGAATAATCATCAAAAAGTTAATTAATGAAGGACCGGGCCCGACCCGGTGCTTCATTAATTAAAATTTTGATGAAGATGATTTTTATATCGAGTCATTCTTACAACTAATACACATTTATTGTTCGTGGCGGTTGTTCTTTGTAATAACAGCGAAGATAAACAAAGGCAGTTGTCGGCAGTTGTTTTTAAAAATCATATAACACTCTCGACCCAGGATATCCAGCCATATAATGTGTCTCTGGCCTTCGCCCTCGACTGTTATGTAGCTAATTACACTGGGATTCGTGTATTATCCTTTCCAGGAGGACCATGAAATATTCGTGTTTTGGTGGCACAATGCTAAAACGTGATGTGATATGAAAAGACGTCTCCAACAGTTTCAAAAGGTATAGAATACTTAACGGTGCCCGCCTCTGTCAAACACTTTTTAAAACCTCTCATCGCATCTATCATGACCTGAGTATCAATCAAATGGAATTTCTGGAAATCCACTTTTCAATTTTTTTCTTGTCGAATCGGGGTAGGGACGGTGTGCATTGGAAATATATGCCCATCACCTTTCATTGAGTTCTCGCCACCTCCTACTTCAACCCCTTCATGGCACATTAGAAGGGACTGATTTTGTGGAGTTCTATCGCAAATTCTTTCACTCAATGGCAACGAATAAGGAGAGTTGCTTCTTCCCCCTGGGCCCACCAGGAGGACAAGTGAAAAGCAAAAACGAAATAATCTTACCATTGCCAATAAGCAGCAAATTTATACTTTTGTCAAATGTCAGTGGAATATGTTATTATTTTCATAATCTTGATATGAGCAGATTCGAAAAATGTACACAATGCAGATGCAGCTAAAAATATTGATTGATCAACACTGCAAATTCACTGTGCAAACTTTCTCTTTCACTGAATTAGCAAACATGATGACCCTGGTCCGGAAATCCAGTTTTTCAGGTTTAAATGGCTACGTTTTTCCGGTTTCAGGAATTTTTAACCTTTTGAAACGGAGAGGCCACTTTCCCCGCCCACGAGCATGATGCTTCATAATTTCATTTAGTTGGGTGGCTCGGAGGCTGCACGTTAAAAGTATTAATTGGTCTACATACAGATAATCAATATGGACTCTTCCAATTGCTACCAAAATAAACGGACATGGAAGATACCACTAGTGTTCAAATGGTTAAAAGCTGCTGTATTAATGAATTAAAATGAACCTTCTGACATTCAGTAAATACAAACTTTATAGAGCGATTCGTTACAGGAAACAGAAATGTCGGAAGTATTTCGTACTTGATGGGTTTGGTCCATTCACGGGTAGGCACCTACACAATGATATATACAGGTGTCCTGGAGGAAGGCATGAATACAATGCACAAAGTTAGGGTTGGCACTTGCAATTCTCTTAGGTTGAGAAGATTGCACAATTTGGGCTCTGTATTTAACGTATTTCCCCACCACCCGAAATATGTTTAGGCCCGATTTTGGCATTTATTCAATATATAGAGAGCAATCGCTTGACTGGACTGGTTACGTGAAATAATTCATGAGTGGTGAGGGACGTTGTACTAACACGAGTGCGCGAATGCAATATATTACAATATAGTCCCTCGCCTCGAATGAATTATTTCACGTAACCAGTCCAGTCAGGCGATTACTCTGTTTATTACTTTTCATTATTAACGATAATTATATTATTTAACCCTTTACCTTGCGTAACCTCAAAACCGGTCAGATCTGTTCTCAAAAATCGCCATTTTTTTTGTCTCTAAAACATAGGTTTCGTTCCAATGAGGAGTCATAACCTATGTTTTTGAGACAAAAAATTAAAAAATTAGTTATTCAAAAATTTTTTTTTGCTAGTGTCGTCTGCTTTTCATGTTAGGTAAAGGGTTAAAAAAAACCAAAACAATGAAGTACCCATTACACCCACGGCAAAGCGTCTTCGTTTGCGCAGACGGATTCATGACCAAATTGTTGATTGCATAATTCACTCGTGAAGTTACTGTTTATAATCAAACCCGGAAATCCCAGTAAATCACACTTTGGAAAGTAATACAGAGCATTAAATGTGTAGTGTTCTCGACTTTACATGATGTAGAAGACAAATCACACTATTGAATCATCGGTCGCATTTCAAAAGTAAAGAAGCCGGGCATCCTCTTCATGCCAATTCTCAAAAAAGTTTGCGAAGGATAAGTACGTGTTTTTGGTGTCCACATTCGAGTTGTAGGAAGTCCCCTGATGCTGGTAGTGTCATGGTGTAAAGCTATTTTGGAGCAGACACTGTTGGACCAATATCTCAAGTTGGCGGAGTGGGAGGGGCGGGGGGGGGGGGGGGGGGCGTATCCATGTGCACTCTGGTTCTCAGTCCCAATTCGAGCAGACAGTGTGTGCATATTGTTGAGTCCTGCGAATTGTTATTTCTATCCTCGCATCGAATCAAGAATCGAATTCGGGGGCCAACGTCGAAATCGACAGTTAATCCGAATCGGAAACAGCGCGAAACAATGCGTATCATTGATGTTTGCGCGAACCTCAAGAGGCATGGGTACCCGAGTGCAGAGGTCACAAGTTACATAGAGAGTAATAGCTTGACTGGACTGGTTACGTTAAATAATTCAGGAGAGGTGAGAGACGTTGTACAAACACAAGTGCGCGAATGCGCACGCTTTTTGTACAATATACTCCCTCGCTTCAAATGAATTATTTCACGTAACCAGTCCAGTCAAGCGATTACTCTGTTTATTTATTTTCATTATTAACGATAATTATATTATTTAACCCTTTACCTAACGTAACGGACACTTAAAAAACGGTCAGTGCTATTCTCAACACTCGCCAATTAATTTTCATTATTTTTAAATTTTTTTGTCTCTAAAACATAGGTTATGACCCCTCATTGGAACGAGCTCGTCGTGCTCGTTCCAATGAGGAATCATAACCTATGTTTTTGAGACAAAAAATGAAAATAATAGTTATTCAAATTTTTTTTTGCAAGTGCCGTCTGCTTTTCATGTGAGGTAAAGGGTTAAAAAAAGCAAAAAAAAAAAAAACTCCAAAACAATGAAGTCCCCATTAAACCCACGGCAAAGCGTCTTCGTTTGCGCGCACGGATACATGACCCAATTGTTGATTGCATAATTCACTTGTGAAGTTAACGTTCATAACCAAACCCGGAAATCCCAGTAAATCACACTTTGGAAAGTAATAAATTGTAATAACAGTACTTTTATAAAGTATAGCATGGGCTTTCCGCGTCCCAGTTTATAAGCACCGTTGTAACAAATTAACTTGTGAGAGAAACAAGTATGCCATAACATGACTAAACCGAAAACGCAACACGAAATTATTTTTTTCATTTCTCCCGTCATGATTCCGCCGATAGAAGACATTTACTTGCAATCACACCTTTGTGGGAAAAAATACGAGTTACTTGATTCGAGCAAACACGCATCAGGAAGCCGATTCGATGTTGATCCCAAATCAGGCCATCGATGGCGACGACGAATCGAATCTTCTAAACTTCGCAGGACCTTAGGCCAAAAAAATAAATGATTTGATTCTCAGGCAATCCCTCATTGAGACTGAACCCCCTCATTGGATGTTTTTATTACCTTGCAGTTTCTTCCAAAATTCGGAGACTCGAAACTTTTTACATTTTTGGATTGATGTAAAAAATTGAAATCTGAAGAGAATAACTAAAAACAGTCTACACCCTGTGGCTTTGCAGTTGGTTCTAGGCAAGTCTTGGCTGCCTATGTAGGCAGCCAAGACTTGCCTAGATGACAACCAAGGCGCTTAGAATGTATCTTTCAAGTTTCCTCATATGCAACATGTTGGGGCACCTGTTTTGTTACAGTAAAAAGTGATCAAAGTCCGAATTAGGCCATTGATGGTTAAAATGAATTGAGTTAATTTGTATAATTATGCACTTTGTATATATTCTGTCTGTGAAAAGACAGCAAAAAGACTCTCATTCCTTACTCATTATATGTAGGTAAAAAATATAAAAATTAAAAATAAAGCCTCCTTACCTCACTGATTTGAAAAGAAATATTGCCTGAGAGACATTTAATTTATTTTGTGTGGCCTTAGCATATGTGACTGGTGATATTGTCTGCAATAATGAATCCAGAACATTATATGATAAATTGAATACGTACAATAAAAAGCGTGGTAATAACAAACTTCGTACTTATCATACGTTCAAACGTGATCAGATATTTGAACCATATCTTACCCATACTAAAGCCCGTGAGTCGAGGATTAAGTTTACCAGGCTGAGAATAAGCAATCATAATTTGATTTATGTTCATTGTGTATTTACCCTTTTCAGCTTTGTATACGGATACGACTAGCCTCTTGATTACTTTTTACGAAAAATTGATTACAAATTGGAAAATCCTGAAACCTTCTGAGATCAATTACATATATATTAACTATATTGGACGGAACTCCCGACCCGCGAGGTCACCCATAGGACTTGGCAGTATCGATAAGAGTTGTGGCGGGTAGGTACATGTAACACTGGACGAGATACAGACAAATCCGGAATATGACCTCATAACATTGAATAATGATAGAAACTGTGAATCGATCACTGAAGAAGAGGAGTCCCCCTTATAAACTTTAGACACGACTGTAAATATTACTTCCCAAATGAATTACGAACAAAAAAATAAACCTCAAAAATCAATTCGCACTTTTTAACTTAAACTGCCAAAGTCTCAGTGCCCATTGGGACTCCATGAATGCCTTACTAACGGAAATGCAGGACTCGGAAAATATTTTTAGCGTGATAGGGCTGACAGAAATGTTTAGAATACCTCCAAACATTCCGTACTCGTCAGATGGCTATCACACACTCATTAAAAACACAAGACCATATGAAGACGATGAACGAGGTGGTGTCGGCCTCTATGTGAAGGAGGAGTTCTGTCCGACAATACGAAATGATCTGTCTATTTTTATTCCCCACGTAATCGAATCCCTATTTATCGAAACTAAGGTAAATAACACCAAGAAACTAATTGGGGTCATACATAGGCCTAATACTGCACCAAAAGCTGACATAGATCTATTTTTAGAACAGCTAACTGAAATAACTGATAAAATTAATCAAGAAAGTAAGGAGGCATATATTATGGGGGACTTTAATATCGACCTTTTAAAAACAAACTCTCACCTGAAAACTGAAAGCTACTTTGATATAATGATCTGACAAGGATTTCTACCGCGAATCACGAAGCCAACACGGATAACCAGTCATTCTGCGACCCTGATTGATCATATCTTTTCTAATAACATTTCTTCAGATTCTCTGTCTGGAATAATCATCACAGATGTTTCGGACCATTTCGGTACATTTTATACCGTTAACGTAATATCGAAAAAAGTTGAACCAAAAGTGTGATATAAACATAGTTTCAATACTGAGAACATGGCAACATTTAAAAGACTTTTATCGCAAAGCGATTTTGCTTCTGTTGTTGAGTCAAGCAACCCGAATCGAGCATATGAGTGTTTTATGAATATATGTTTAACGGCCTTTGAAACGGCATTTCCACTCAGAAATGTAGAACTAAAGAAAAAATATATTAGAAAATAACCATGGATATCAAAGTGTCTCATGACTTCATCGATTAATAAGGCAAAATTCTACCATAAAAAATTAAAATTTCCGACAGAGCAGAACGTAAAAAATTATAAAAACTAAAATATTTAATAAACTTAAGAAACAAAGCAAGGCAATGTACTTCAACAATATTTTAACAGAAAATAAAAACAGTCTAAGAAAAACGTGGATAATATTAAATAAAACAATAAACAAAGCTAAGCGTACATCCGCCATGCCACCTACATTTATTAAGGAGAATAATGAAGAGATAAGTGATCCACGTGAAATTACACATGAATTCAATACATTCTTTGCAAATATAGGGAAACGCATTAGTGAGCAAATAACCAGATCGGACAAAACATTTGAAGACTTCATGGATTCTCATTTTCCAAACAAGTTCTTTATAACCCCTACAACCCCCAGGAAGTGGAACAAATAACCAACCGTATGAAATCTAAAAATAGTGAAGACTGTGATGACATCACCACATATCTACTCAAACAGACCATCAGCATGTTAGCCCAACCACTTGCGGATGTTGTTAATAGTTCATTTGCTAGTGGGACCGTGCCTGATAGAATGAAAGTAGCCAAAGTAACCCCGATTTTTAAAACAGGTGATGATCACAAATTTAATAATTTTTGACCTATTAGCATTTTACCAACCTTTTCAAAGATTATGGAAAAAATAATGGCAAATAGAATGGTCAATTTTCCGAACACGTTTGATATTCTTTATAAACATCAATATGGGTTCAGGAAGAAACACAGTACTGTACATCCTGTAATGCAGCTTCTAAGGAACATAGCCATTGGAAACAACAAGCAAATTAAAGATTTAACCTTAGCCGTATTCATAGACTTTTCCAAAGCCTTCGATACTGTAAATCACAGTGTATTACTTACAAAATTAGACAGATATGGGTTCATAGGTATATCTAACGAATGGTTCAAAAGTTATCTGTGCAACAGAACACAATATGTAAAATACGGCGATCATAATTCGGACCAAACCCCTGTTACATGTGGAGTTCCCCAGGGCTCTACACTGGGTACTAGTTTATTTTTACTGTATATAAATGATATTAATCAATCAACTTCGCTAAATCTACTTTCTTTCGCTGATGACACAACGGCTAATGCATCGGGCCATAGGATAAGTACATTATCTGCACACATTAATCAAGAACTTGACAAAATAAGTGATTGGTGTTCTGCTAATAAATTATTATTAAATGCTAGTAAAACCAAATATGTCGTTATAAGTCCATCGCGAAACACCCAGAGCTCCGAAGATCTAAATATCCAAATAAAAAAACCCAAAATATTAAACAAATAAGTAACAGAGAAATCGAAAAGTCAATGAAGTTCTTGGGTCTTAATATAGATGAAAACCTTTCTTATCAAGCTCGTGTATCACAACTGTGTTCTAAAATAGGACGGGTAAATTATGCTTTAAATAAAGCAAAAAAACTCCTTCCGCATGAGGCAATGAAAACGTTGTACTATGCACTAATACATACATAGTCATTTAATTTGTGGAATACAGATATGGGGGAACTGTAGAGCATTAGGGAAATACTAACAATTCAAAAACGGTCACTGCGTATTATCAGTAACATAGTATTAAGGCCCATACGAACCCATTGTTCGCGGGAGATAAAATCCTCAAAATAGACGACTTATTTAAACTCCAAGCTTGCCTTTTTGTATTTGACTGGAAACAAGGAGAACCCCCTTCGTCGTTCAATATTTCTTTTTGATGCAACATGTAATGATTCACAAATAACCACAAGACAATCTGAACTATTACGCGTCAGTAGAAACCGTACACGAGGTCTTGATACGTTACCTGTACACTCATTGCCAAGGATATGGAATGAGCTTGACCACGAGCTTAGAAATATTACAAATAGAAAAAAAAAATAAAACAAATGTTGACAGAAAAACTTTTATCTCAATATCTAACTCACTTGGAATACGATAACCCATATTGCCCAGACTGTCAAGTTTACACGAATTAGGGATTTAAAGATATTGGTAAAGCATTCCATATCAAGTAGTAGCAAATGACTAAATTACGCCCCGCTCAGCCCCAGATCTAACATATTTAACCCTTTACCCAACGTAACGGCCAAAACCGGCCAGCGCTATTCTCAAAAATCGCCAATTAATTTTCACTATTTTTTTCATTTTTTGTCTCAAAAACATAGGTTATGACCCCTCGTTGGAACGAGCTCGTCGAGCTCGTTCCAACGAGGGGTCATAACCTATGTTTTTGAGACAAAAAATGAAAAAAATTAGTTATTCAAGAATTATTTTTGCAAGTGTCGTCTGCTTTTCACGTTAGGTAAAGGGTTAATGTCTCAGAATAATCATTTTTTACTGTCTGTTTATCTCGTCCACCCAAATTTTATCCTAACTGCCAAGTCCAGCCCATGCGCACATGAACCTTGATATCAGGGCAATAAAAATAGTTATCCACCGACGTGAACAAATGACATGAACAATTCGTATACAGAGCTGGTTCGTACATCCGTGTTTTGGGGGAGATGACAGGTAGACAGCCAATCTGGCTATGTCATCTCCCTACGGTATAGATCTGTATTCCTTCTGTATTTGTGACATTGTCTTCATTTTGTCATTTGAAGATGCCATCATATGTATTGTAATAGACTATCTATACCGTTAAATAAAATAATCTAATCTAATCTAATTTGAATAGTGAGAGAGGCAGACACTCCCCCACCCCCACCCCCTCATTCCACTAGATCGTAGGCTCTGCAAGGCTTCTAGTGTTTGTGCAGCTGCCGGCGAAGTAGAAAGTGAAATTCACTTTATCATGATTCCCCGGCCTATTCAAACAGCAGGGCCCAGTTGTTCAACATTAGAAGTAGAGATAGACCAGATTTTATAAAAGCCAGTAAATGTCAGCAATTTGAACTCATTATGAAGAATGACAGCCCGACAATCAACAATCCCATCTGCAACATGATCCTGCTGTTCTTCGGGGAGAGAGATGCATTAATTGCCAAAAACACGAGCTAGATTGTTTGCCTTTCCTTTAAATAGTCTTTGTTTATCTTTTTAACAATCATTGTATATATTTTATAATTCACATTATAATTCACATTATATGTTATCTGTGCAATCTGCCTCACTGTAGGTGTAATATTGCTTCAGTAAACTATCTATCTATCTATTTATCTATCTATTCGGGGGATGACTTTGTACAAGTTGCCGTGGCAACTGTTACTTATTCCCAGTACCTTATCCGACGTTCGTTATCAACCGACAAAATCGGTTGTTGATTATGCAAGCGGGTGTATCTGTTTAAAAACACATCTCGGTATGTCTTAGGACCACATTCCGGCCTGTACAAAATGCGAGAACGATAATTCGTTCGTTTGACGTTCGCATAAACAGATATAGGGCGGCAGGTTTTTCGTTCGCTTACATTAAAACGTCTTTGACAAATATCTTTATTAGAGCTACCTTTGTCTTTATTTGTTAGCTTTTTCAGAGCCATGGTGTACCTTATAATTTTATAGTGTTATCTGACAATGCCGATGACATAATGTGATGTAACACGCTGTTGGAAAAGGGCTCTCCAAATTCTTTACAGCAGTGTATTATAACATTTCATATTATCGGATTTCTAACAGAAACTGGTGAACTGCACAGCGGTGTTCCAAAATGTTCTCACCAGACTTAGACCATGTCATGGTATATCTATCAGGATCATATTATAAGTTATCTCGGGCGACATCCAGGGTACATGGAGATTTAATACCTGGATGTCGGTTTTCAACCATTAGGCGCAAGCCGAATGGTTGAAAAGGGGACATCCAGGTATTAAATCTCCATGTACCCTGGATGTTGCTCGAGGTAACGATTTTGTCCGGCCTCCTAACACAGAAATAATGCCGAGATGTAAAATATGATCCCACATTAAGACTCAGGCGACGAAGTTTAAACCCCCACGCTGAGTCTCAGGTTTGGAACCAAACAGCGAAACAAACGTCACATCAAAACTATAAATAGACCGAGTCTATTTCCGAATCGTTGTTTATAAACTAGGTCACACATGGAGAAGTTTTTCAATTTGGTGAATTTGAATTCGTTGAAAAAGTTTTAAAACCGTGTAAATTCAGCCTTCCAGAGTGTATTGTATTGCTATGGAACAAGCTTCAGCATGTTAGATGTGTTGTGTTGTGTGTTTTATTCATGTCTTTGGGAGAATAGCTTAAATATTCACTTAAAACGACGCTGGACATGGAACATGGAAGGTGACATTTTGAATTTCGTGAACGATGTCTCACAATTTCAGACTCCACTTGGGTTTAAACTTGAAGATTTTGAACTGAGCCGCAGTCATTGAATTTTGTAAGAGGTAGGTGGAATTAATAGCATACATTTCTCCGCTGACCACAGAAAACCGCAAAATAAATTATGAAGTGCGCCGAGGTTTATTGCCCTGGAAATGTAAATTTGTTGTTGACACAAAGTCTAACACTGACTGATGAGTTGCTCCCCTTGATGTTCTCACCCCGCAAAGCGCAAAAGTATATTTGCGAACCCGAATCAATCTGTTCAGTTCTCATCGAATACGACAGCCAGCAAGTGCTTCTAATCAAAGGGCTGCAACGATGTTTTTTAATTTGTATTAGTATTCACTACAATACGACAATAAGTTGGATATAACTTAACAGTTCTAATAGGAGTTTCTGCAATCGATGTGACCCAGTCGGGGTCAAAGGTCATTTTTATCACCTGGATGTTTCTCGAGTGACAAACGGGGAACAACGGCGCGCGCTCTTATGACCCGCATGTTTGAGAAGATAGCCGATACCATGGCTATTTGTTTCGTTCACGTTGACCAATCAGAAGACGCGATGCATACTGATACAGGGACAACACCCCTTTGTTGCTAACAAAAACTGAAAAAAGGTTACCTGAAAAATGTGTTGCCTGAAAAATATTAAGTTAAACACAAAACGACACACGCATGTGAATGGGTTATACGATAAGGCACGAGTGTCAGCGTGAAAGGATAAAACGAGAGGTCACAGGCCTCGTGTTTTATCCTTCTGCGATGGCACAAGTGTAATATCGATTAACCCATTCACACGCGCGTATCGTACTGTGTTTGTTATACGCCTTGCCGTCTATAAAAAACCCAGTTATTAGAAGAACACTCAGCAATTCATTTGACAACTATCAACAATAAGAACACATTTGTCGCCAAGCAAATTTGCGATGGGAACCCGTGTTACCCTTTCGTTCCCTAAGTTCCAATGTGTTCTATGTGCCTATTGGCACATAGAACATATTGGAACTCAGGGGACGACTTTTAGCTATCGCTATCCATTCAAATTGTAATTGCGTTTCACGATTTGTAGAAAGTTCCAGTGAAAATTCGCTTCTATTTGAAAATAGTCCGTCAACGATTGCCGGGTAATTATTAAAAAAATTAAAAATTAATTAAGCACCCCGTTTTTTTTTCGCAGTGATGTTAATAGAAACTGTCATTACTTTCATGCTATTTTTCAGATGGCCAAAGACAACACAATGATGAAAATATGCAGTATTTTAATGGCGCTAATTACACATATCTGTCACTAATGTTTTTGCTGGAAAAATGTTCTCTCGACATGTATGGTGCTGGAACGATCCATGACGAAACAATGCCGGTAATTACTGACACAAAATGTAACTTGTGATCTCCTGAACACAATAGCAGTGTCTTACGTCAGTAGCGAGTGTATCCACCACATTCCCGGATGACAGCCTGAGCCCTCCTCTTAATGCCACCAGTGAACCTTCTGATACGGTTCAGAGGCGACTGCTGCCACTCCTCAAGCAATGCAGCTTCCAAATCGGACAAATTCTATACAGGCGGAGCCCTTCCTTGCACACGACGTCCAAGAAAGTCCCAGATGTGTTCTAAGGGATTCAAGTCGGGGCTCATTGCAGGCCAAGGTAGTGTTGTAATAGCGTTGTTCTGAAGGAATGCTCTCACGGTATGGTAACGGCGTGGCCTTGCATTGTCGTCCATGAATACATGGCGAGTAGCCAACGAGTGGTAGTCAAAATGAAGCACGCAAACCTGATTGAGAATGTCCCGGATGTACTGATGACCATTAAGATTCCCACGTAGAGTCATCACATCAAGTTTACAATCATGAGAGAGGCATCCCCGGATCATTACTGATCATCCACCGTAAGGAACAGTAGGTCTGGTGTTCCTGAGCACGTAAGCAGTATTTCTATGGCTCCACACTCTCATGCGATCATATGTGACCTGAAGCAGGAACCTACTCTCGTCTGACCCACCGACTCTCCTCCACGTCCTGAGATTCCAATGTTGTCAGGCCATACACCACTCCAAACGTCTTTGATGCTGATGGGACAGAGCTAGACGCTTGATGACCCTTCTGGATCTCATACCCAGTGCTTTGAGACGGTTTCGGACAGTTCTGTTGCACAAATACCCGTTGGGGTGCCAAAGGCATTTCAAAACCCCACTTGAAGCAAAGGGCTCACGCCTAATGCGGTGTGTCAGGCTCCGATCTTCCCGAGGGGAGGTCTTTTGGGGTTGTCCAGGCCTTGCTCGGTCCTTAACATCGTTGGTTTGTTAATGTTTTCGGACAAGTCTGCTGATGACAGAATGACATTGCATGCATACAAACGATTTGCCATCTTAGAGCTCTGACAGTATCCCCCTTGCCATTTCAACATTTATTGATAAAAGAAGTGACAAATATTCTTGTTTTATACCCGATATTGCATGTAGATGATAGTTGTTTTTTGGTGACATTCGTGGGAAGCGTGCTTCACGTGGACGAGGGGTGGATGTGTTTGGGGTACGCTATCAACCAGAAACAGCATGTTTCACCAGAGGAAATGTACTACAAGACATAGCAATCATTAAAACAAAATAATCAGTAACAGCAACTTCACTGTCATGAAACATTTCGGGGGTGCTTAATTAAGTTCCAGGTGTATATTAACATTGGCAACCACAGGTAATCAACCGATATCAAACCTACTACACTGTCAATAAAAGGCGTCGTTTGAAATGCAGTTTCAGAATCCATAAAAAAACAAATTTATTCTATCCCTTAGTATAGTTTGAAGAGATATACCTTGAAATTTATTCCCTTCTTAACGTAACAGTCATGACCGGCCATTGTTACACAATTTGTCATTTTTATTATTTTATCAATTTGTACCTCATAAACATAGCTTATGACCACCCATTGGGATGAACTCGTCATGGCCCCTCCACTTTTTCAAATCATAAATCCCCCCACACACACTTTCGATGAAGAAGAAATTACACTTGGGTTAAGAGTTAACCCTTTACCCAACGCAGACGATATCAAAATTTATTATTTTAAATATCATTTTTTCAAATGTTTCCAAACATTTCAACAAAACCGTATCATGTGACCGCTCGTTGGAACGAGCTCGACGAGCTCGTTCCAACGAGGGGTCACATGATATGGTTTTGTGGAAATTTTTTGAAAAATAATATTTTTTCAACTGCTGAATTTGCATATTACGCGGACGGATGCGGGCGATTCGTTGGGTAAAGGGTTAATGTCGTTAAATTCCCTACACTCAGTGTACAGTGAACTAATTAGCCCTGTCTTTTCCAGCATAATAGTGTTTCGGTACCGTACATTCGAAATAGGAAACCGATTGCTTGAATAATTTATATCTATCTGTTTAATGAACTGGCGATTGGTTCCTTTTCACTACACTCTTCAATTGCAGAAGTAAGGAAGGACTGGAAAGGCGGTGAATCTAAAAACTGCAATGGGCAAGTTTTGAGAATTTCTCAAGGGATATTTGGGGACTTGGGAAAAAGTTTTTGAGATAAATAGGCGAAGATATTTCTTGTGTAATATATCATTTTATAAAGAATGCACAGTTTGGCGGATTTCTGCGTTCATAAAGGCTAAGAAACACTCCTACGTTGTAAAGGGTAGCATGACGCGTGCCTCGTGGATCACGTATCGTGAGTTACGTTGGACGTCCAGCGAAAGTTTTCCAAATCTCTAGATTTAATCTGAACAACAGTACCATATGTCATCTGCATACTCGGGCAATGACAAAACATAAGTGTTTTGTAGACTTTCGAGTGATTTACGCATGAGTCTGTGTTTCAGACTTCGCAGACAGTTTATCATGCGCCCATTTCGTCCCCTAAGTTCCAATGTGTTCTATGTGCCTACTGGCACATATAACACATTGGAACTCAGGGGACGATTTGTTTTCAGTCCGGTTTTGTTACGGGGTAGTCCCATGACCCTGACTGATAGGCAAAAATACCAATATGCTTGTGATTTTCCACATAAGCTATTTGTATGGTGTTCATGTGTAAAAGAGATGTATAGGTAATCTTAGTCTTTTGGGAGATTAGCAACGGACACGGTATCGCAAGGACTGAAATCAGTAAAACAGGTTTTTGATTAAATGCTATTTTTCTCAATCAGAGTTCAGCATATATCCAGCAAGAATATAATCTTCTTTCTCTGGTGTAAAGAGACGTACCATATTCAAAAAGACGCACGTTAGAATCGATTGAGAAATTAAAAATAACGGGGTACGGAACTCTGTGGAGTCTGTGGTACGCAACTGGAAGATTCATTGGTGGAGACAGAGTACCACTGATCACAACACACTGTGTTCTTTCTATGAATAGTTACAAAACTAGTTTAGCAATTTCACTTTTATTCCAATGACCTTTAACCCTTTACCCAACGTAACGGCCAAAACCGGCCAGCGCTATTCTCAAAAATCGCCAATTAATTTTCACTATTTTTTTCATTTTTTGTCTCAAAAACATAGGTTATGACCCCTCGTTGGAACGAGCTCGTCAAGCTCGTTCCAACGAGGGGTCATAACCTATGTTTTTGAGACAAAAAATGAAAAAAAATAGTTATTCAAGAATTTTTTTTGCAAGTGTCGTCTGCTTTTCACGTTGGGTAAAGGGTTAAATTATGCATTACCACTTAATGCTAAACACGATCGAAATTTTAATACCTTGCTTATACAATGGAGCCCACTTAATTGGATATGTCTTCACTGAATAACCCTGTTAATTGAATATAATTTCCCAACACAAAACCATTTATCATCCTCCAGTATAAATTTGACCTGTTAATTGAATATAGAGTAAACTCCTGTTAACTGAATAAAAAATCTTGCAATCCGTTGAGAAATTACCCTGATTCTCTGCAGTTTTCCTTTGTTTATAGACCTATCTGGCCTCAGTGTATCCAGTACAGACATTTAATCAAGATGTAATGGAATAAATTACTAAGTTTATCTCTTGAATACAAGGAAGTAACACTATCCTTGTTAATTGAATACTCCCGTTAACTGAATAATTTTCATTGGCAAAATGGCTATTCAATTAACAGGGTTCCACTGTATCACAAAATACTATCCGGACATTTCTCCATTGATCTTATGCCTTAAACGTGTCATTAGTAATACTAATAATCTGATACAAGATGTTATCGTCAGGTTTAATTCTGGGCAGTGATGTGGACAATAGGCAATTATCTTTCAGAAAGTCATTTGTGTAAAAAGATTAACTTCTCTTGACCATGTCAAATAATGTGTTTCTAACATTCCTCGTAACTAAGAAAATGAGAAATGCACTAAGCTCCTTTTAACACTTTGCTAATTTGCACTTGCTGACAACATCTGAGATATATTTGTCAAAAGTGTTGAATTTTAATCTTTTATTTACTAAAGGTCGCTCCAATGAGAGATACTAAGCTATATCTCGAAAGCCAGAGAATCAGCAATAATAAAATTTAAGTTCGCCGATTTTCTTTTTTAGCGGCTGGTGGAGTTGACCGGTTTCACGGGGTGGGGGATCAAAGTTCACGGGAATAGGGACACTGGAAGCAAATTTAGATGTCGGTGGCAGGAAACATAAGAGGACACCGGATCGAGCTTAGGGGTCCCAAAGCATATCGTACCCATTTCCCGAAAGTGTTAAACTGACGACCAATTAAATACCATCTATATCCGGCGACTTTTTAACCCTTTGAACCCAAGCGGCCGCTTTTCCGGCCAGGAACACGATGTGTCATAACGTCAATATACAGGATGGCTGCTCAGTAAATGTGTGAGGTAGACCAAAGTGCATTTTCAACGTGCAGCCCCGAGGCTGCACGTTGAAAATACTGATTGGTCTACATCAAATAATGCATATGAACTCTTCTAATTGCTGCCATTGAACTGGCATGGAAGATACCACTACAGTTCAAAGGGTTAAAATTCATTTTCAACTTCAACTTCCATCGATGATTAACCCTTTAAACACGGTGGGTATAACTTTTGCTTGGTGGATGAGCAAACAATATAATGAACAAAACATAGTGAAGGAGTATGAGTTATAATTTAACCATACAGCCTCAATGGGTTCCACAATTAAATTATTACTGAACCTGCGTACAAGTCGCCCCTTGAGTGGAGCAAGATGCCATCTGCGATGCCTTGGCGTTGCAGATAGCGCGTTCTTTCACTCAAAGGGCGAAATACAGCGGATATGCACTCAGTCGCCACAGTGCAGCCGACTCATTGTTGAAATAATGATTGCTAATGCCTAATAGTTCTTTATGCGACAAGGTACGTTTTCTTCATTTTTGCATTTTCGTCTGTCTGGTAGGGTGAGTATGCAAAGATACTGGTAATATATATATAAATATATAAAAAGGTGTATCTTCTGCCCGATCACCACAGTCGTAGCTACAGCTATATTTTATTTATCCACAAGTAAGTAATGAAGCAGTTTTGAGTTTTTGGACTATAATCTCAATTAACAAAATATTCTAACTACATCATTCGAGGGAGGCATGTTTTGATGATTCAGTCGCCATATTTTGTCGGTTTAGACTTGAACCATGACGGTTGGGAAAAATCAGATTCACAGCCCAAATCGGTTATCTTCGTGAAGCCCCCGCCGATCACTCTTATATACCAAGGAAATGGACAGCGATGTCGCCGATTACGCCTACACAGTCAACTAATTTGATACAGTGTACATCTTACTTCTGGAATGAGTACAAGGATACCAGTTGCAGCAAGCGTACCAGCAGCCATACCGACAAGAAACATAAGTAACCTCTGGAAATACCGCTTGTTCATGCAAGGCATCAGGAAAGCGCCGATGTTTGATATCACATTTACCAGTGCAACAAAACCAAGGCCATAACCCCATACTGAAATATAGATAAAAAAACGACTATAATAAAAACGTTTTTGACAAAAAATACCCCAAGTAAAATACACCAAATACCAAAATTGACTCCCCCCTCCCATCAATATAATTTCAGGTCCTTGAAGTTAGCTTGACGTGGGTCGTTGGAGATTAATTTGACATACCTATTTAGTCAGTTTTACGTTGGGCGCTTGCCATTCGCCTGAAGTTAGACAGCTTGACGTTCGGCGTTTGACATTCGTTATATTTATTTATTTATTGGTGTTTAAGGTCACATACTTATGCACAATGGCTAATCGTGACCGTGACAGTTTTACGGTGGAGGAAGCCGGAGTACCCGGAGAGAACCACCGAGCAACGACGAGCAGCTGTCAGCTCTCCAACATCGTAACTCTGAACTCTGCACAGCAGCACAGGCAGGGTTAGATTGGTTGAAGACATGCGCATCATCAACGTGCAGTACGCCTCAGTACACAGCGTCATCGTGCCCCCATGTAGGCAATCGGGGTGAAGTGTCCTGCCCAAGGACACAACGCGGTTGCCGCAGGTGGGATTCGAACCGAGGACCTCTCGGCTTGCAGCCTGAACCTCTACCAACTGAGCCACCGCACCCCCTTGACATTCGTTTGACATTCGCCTGTACTCAGTTTCACGACGTGAAATTTTTGACACCCAATCCCGTAGTAACGCAAAGTCAACAATCTAAAAGTAAAAGTAAACCCCGGTGTCAATATATTTTCATCCACCTAAGATTAATTAACCCTTTACCTAACATGAAATGCAGACGACACCTGCAAACAAAATTCTTGAATAACTAATTTTTTAAATTTTTTGTCTCAAAAACAGAGGTTATGACCCCTCATTGGAACGGGCTCAACGCATTTCTGATATAAGGTAAAATTAAGAAACGATCATCACTTCCATGATATTAGCTGCTGATGGTGGAGAAGACGCAAAGGGTTTTGATCTTTTATCACTTGACAACTACGGCAACATAATACGTGACAATAAGATGCCACGTGGCACCTTCTATCAAATGAATAGCTTGTTTTAATCATCGGTTGTGAAAGCTTTGAAGAGCAAAAGAGAAATGGGTGTTTCTGAGCGTCTCTTGGGGCACATTCATGCACCTTTTACTGTAGAAAAGTTGCCTACTGGGGGCAAAGGAGAACAGAACTGGAGCACATTCATTCCCCCACCCTTCTGTACCACCCTTGGTTTGAATGTATAACAAGAACTAACGAGTCACCATTTAAAAGCATATTAATACTTGACTTGGGATATCATTTTCGAATTGCAAAAATCTTGTGGAAAACCTTGTGGTAATATTATGACTGACCAAAGTAGTAAAGTTTTGCAAACATTATATTTTTATGACACTGGTTCTTGATAGCTGGGTTGCAGTTCCTGTTTAGCAATGGTCTAGCGATGTTTACCCTCCTTTTACAGAAAACAGAAGTTCTATCCAGCCTGCCTCTTGCCTACTGTCGCAGGTGGAAAAGATATTAGTTCAATTTGACATAAAACAGTCACTGCATATCAGTTAATGCAATTTATGGTGATTTTATCTTTCAAATGACCAGAAATAACAGCCATTTAAACATAGAGACAGTTATTGGCTCTCTGAGGGTAGTCTAAATGTCAAAATTACATTCTTTCCTGTGTTTTTTTCTGACCAAAGCAGACTAAAAGGACTTTTTAAAATCTGTAGTTTTGTAGTTTTGAAATAAAAGTTTTTTGGCTGCTTCGACCACCCACCCACCCACCCACCCACCCACCCACCCACCCCATCATATGCGTCATGAAAATTTTGTCACCCCCACCCTTCTGTTTGACAAGAAAAATAAAATCACAAAACAGTGTGGAACTTAGGAATACAACTATCTAAAGAAAAAAACCCCCAACTTTTGACAGCTGAGCTTATCGTTCATCAATGCAAATATAACTTTATATTTGACCTCCCACAAGTTTTTTGATATTAGCACTCGTTTTAAATCATCACACACGAGCTGTATATAAACGATATACAATCGGTCGAAATCAATATACGGTGCGCAGTCAGGGTGGTCTACCCGTTGTTAGTTAATCTTTCAAAATGTCGGTGGACGATAGTCTCTTTGCGCTAAACAACTAAGAATTCTATCATTTATTATTAATCGCAGCTGCTAGTTTAGTATATAAAAAGTACTTGGTAAAGATATAATCGCTAGAGTTTGTAAGTGACCTAATGTGGTATATAAGGTGTTAATTCCATAAATCTTTACAGTTAGTATCAAGTTCTCAAGCAACCAGTCCAATTCTGTTCTGTTAGGAATTCGATGCTGTTATGGCGTGGAACACGTCTGGTCCTTAAATAGCAGATTCATTCGGTTGGGATATTTCTGTTGGTCGAGAAAGCGAACCGTAGGTTCGCTTTTCTGACCAACTGAAATATTCTAGACGACAGAATCTAAAGTGCCATAAAATGTCATTTTCTTTGTATCAACGCAAAAAAATGTTTCACAGTCGAGATTGATTTGACCGATATTTCAAAACTGCTAGACATAAATACTTAGGAATGAGATCTCACCATGGCTGTAGTTTTACAATTGCGTTGATTAGTGCAACTGTACGTGCTAATAAATTGGCGTTTTCACGGTTAACCGAATACTTATAGATGGATTATCTATAACTGGAGTACGACAGGACAATTTGTATATCTTTGTGAGTTTGTGGGCTTTGTATTGTGTAAACGTTACTCTGCGCGCAAACTCCAAGACAAGTGGGTAAACAAACAGCAAATAAGAGCGTAGAATTCCTTACAGAATTAGGCTGGTGGCCTGAGAACTTGAGTTTGTATGTGATCTAATGTATTATATACGGTGTCTGCTAATTCCAAAATCGTAAGACTGCATGTGACCTAATGTGGTTTATAAAGCTACGTTCACACTGTAGATTCTTATCGTTCGTTTTTTCAAGTAATCGATAAATTTGAGATCGGCAGACAAACGTCCATAGTAAGAACACCCAAGACGGATGGCTTTCTATCGCCTTTTGGTCTTATGCAATTTTTGTCGATAAAATAATCAAACGTTTTCGATTTGTACCTCTTTTGTCCATGCTTCTTTATGATTGTCGAAGGAGTAATAGCTGCTGATTGGTTCTAGAATTATGATCATGTGATCAGTCTGCAGTTATCAAAACCTTAATAACTAATTTGTAGCCTTTTATCTATTGTGTGAACAGCCTTAATATTTTAGACTATTAGACAAGAATCTATAGAAAAAGAGTCTACAGACAAAAATCTACAGATAAAAGTCTATAGTGGGAACTTAGCTTAAGGTGTCTATTAATTCTATAAATCTTTGCAAGTGTATAACAGTATTAAATATTTATTACAAGCCTGCTCTATGTAATCCACATCTACAGCAACACTAAACCATGCGGAAATGAAAATCGATTCCACACATATGTGCGGAACGGAAATCGTTGACGAACTATTTTTAAAAAGAAGCGAAATTTCACAGCAGTTTTCTACAAATCGTGCAACGCAACTACAATTTCAATCACTGGCGATAACTAAAAATCGTTCCCTGCGTTCCAATGAGTTCAGGAAAATAGAAGACGCATAGAAGACGTTGGAATTCAGGGGACAAAATAGTAACACGGGTTCCCCTCGCAAATTTGGTTGGCAATAATATGCGTTGTTTTTGTTCATAGCTGTCATATGAATTGCTGAGTGTCCTTCTAATAACTGTTTTTTTATAGACGTGAGGCATGTAATAAACACATAACGACACACTTGTGAACGGGTTACACGATATTGCACTTTTGCCAGCGCGGAAGGATAAAACTCGAGGACAGCGGCTTCTCATTTTATCCTTCCGCGCTGGTACTCGTGCCATATAGATTAACCCATTCACACGCGTGTGTCGTTCTGTGTATTTTCCAATAGGCGACAATTTGGTATAGATGAGGCGTCAGTTAATTCTATGTTGGGCTTTACTCACGTTGGACTAACCAGATTAGGTCAGTTAGAAACTGTGTAACTAATAATATCGTTCAAAGATAAAGATACAGGTTTTTATTATACGTTTCACTATAGATTATAGAAAGCATCGCGAAAAAATAATAATCGTATCGCGCGCAATGAAGATATCATTAGTTACACAGTTTGTTGGTGGCCTAATAAGGTATCTATGGCGTCAGTTAATTCCATATTGGACGAGTGCGAAGCTCTCGTCCAATATGGAATTAACTGACGCCATATATACCTTATTAGGCCACCAACAAACTGTGTAACGGATATATCTTACCGACTGCTGCATCGATGCACAGAACTAATAACAACAGCGATCAAAATTAAATGAGAGAATTCTCACAATATGTTCACGTGTCTTAGCCTTGTTACAATTTATGGGAGAGTACAGGCACTCTCCCATAAATTGTAACAAGGCAAAAATCCATACATACCAAACAGTTTCATTTCGAAGGTAACATGACACACGTCCACAGAATATGAAGCCTTTTAAGTTGCCTAATCTGCACTTCAGACCAAATATGGGTTTCCAACACTCAATCTTTCAACTTGAAGCGTTTATCGGCTTTCGCCATTTTGAATAATCAATAAACAAAGGGGAGATTACCCATAGCTGTCAGCGTATATTGATGTTGACAGGCAGTACATGGTTTTATATGCAGTCTGCATGTGACGTCTTTGAACCAATGAAATTTCCGGATACTTGTAGGAGGTAAGATATAGAAATGTTCACGTTCACTGCATCGAGAACGTTACGAAATCACTTCCGTGCATCGATGTTTAAGGACAGTGTGGAAAACTACCATGGCCGAATACACCATGCTGTTGTTGTTTTAAATGGTGAACTATCTTACGGTTATTATAGAAGTTATATTAAATATTCTATATGTTAAAATTTGATACATTTATGAGGTATACCAACGGAAGTATATGGGAACTAAATTTTGTCACGGTAGACTATTAATGTGGAAAAGGGAAGCAATCAGCTGTGGCTTTCGTGCTTCGATTTGAAGCCTTCTCAAAGTGAATACCGCTGATGTGTAGCTGAAAACCACCAACTTCATCTGAAACGCGTATAATAAAAAGAACATCTAGAATTTTTGATTGGATACCGAAAATCATCTCGGGAGTTACCGAGACAAATTTAATATTTTTCGCGAGTGGCTTGCCAAAATCACCTATAGATATCCTGTATATATTTCACTTATATTTTACCTAATTGTATGGTGTAATACGGGACAGCATATATTGAAAAGGTTATTTTACTGGACTTATGGGCATTTTTATCTTTTCAGTTTGAAATCATCTATGCTCTAGAAATGTATATTTTTAGTAGAAACTTTCTTTTGACAATACATGTCAATCTCTCGGGTTACCAGTTCTGTACGGAATTGGACGCCGTTGTGGGTTGTTTGTACATACACTGCAAAAAGTATAGGTTCTCTTTAGAACCAAAACTGGTTCTAATCTTGTCTCTGAGATGGAACCAGTTCTGTTTAAACAGTATTTATTTCAAATCAAATAAATTTATAAAGATTTACATTAAATATTAATAGAATTAAACATAAATTGAGGAGGTTTCAGCCGTAAGTTTAGAGCTCACACGAGGCTGTCTCAAATCATTATTAAGCAAAGGAGATATGAACAGTTGGCATATCGAACCAGTTTTGGTTCTATACAGAACCAAAACTGGTTCGATATGCCAACTGTTCATATCTCCTTTGTTTCAAAATGTTTGGCGACTGCGTTGAATAAGCTCCAAGTTTACTGCTGAATCTACTTCAGTTCATGTAATATTCTGTTAAAATTAAATGCTAATCTTGGTAAATTTATTTGATTTGAAATAAATACTGTTTAAACAGAACAGGTTCCATCTCAGGGACAAGATTAGAACCAGTTTTGGTTCTAAAGAGAACTTATATTTTTTGCAGTGTATAGAAGCTTTATATTCTTTCATTCTCAAGTTTTAGATATTCCAATAGAGAGGTACGACGCCATTTACCCTTTACCTAACATGAAAAGCAGACGACACTTGCAAAAAAAATTCTTGAATAACTAATTTTTTTCATTTTTTGTCTCAAAAACATAGGTTATGACCCCTCGTTGGAACGAGCTCGACGAGCTCGTTCCAACGAGGGGTCATAACCTATGTTTTTGAGACAAAAAATGAAAATATTTTGAAAATTAATTGGCGATTTTTGAGAATAGCGCTGGCCGGTTTTGGCCGTTACGTTGGATAAAGGGTTAATATTATTCTGTAAACAAACGTGTCCACTAGGGCTGCATGGTATCGTTATATCGAAATACTGTTGAAATATCTGAACATGCATACCATAATCGGGACTTGAGCCATCACACTCGAAACGAATCGGCATGCCTTGATGATAAGGTTCGAATAACCCATTACCCAACGCAGACAATATCAAAAGTTATTTTTCTAAATACTTTTTTATCGATATCTTCAAAACAAATTCGACAAAATCATATCAAGTGACCCCTCATCGAGCTCGTTCCAATGAGGGATCAGATGATGTGGTTTTGTTGAATTTTCTGAAAAATAATATTTGTTCAACTGCAGAATTACCCGAGTGTCTTACTAATAGTTATGGAATGTCAACAAGGATTCGACCAAATCAGGTCTCGATCGAGAAACTATTCTTGCGTTGATTCAAAGAAAATGAATGTCCAGGGCATTGTTAGATTCAATCGGTTGAAGCTGAAATATTCCATCTGTTTGAATCTAAAATAGTTTGTCTAGAGGTAAACTGGTTCCTAGCCACAGCAGCTCCATAATCTTGTAAAAATTGTCTAATGACTGGGAAGCTAGAATACTGGTTTCAATATTTCTCCACAGGAATGTCTCTTTAACTAACACGCGAACAAAGTGTAAAATCCATAAGAGAATATAATTTTATTAAACACTTCTTTATTACCTCAGATTCAGCTGAGCTTCCGAATTTTGGTTATTTCTTAGAGCTTCAAGTTTGTTCTGAAAATATCCGTGGCTCATAAAAGGTGCCCCACAGTGCACATGATTTAGTCCTTGTGATATTTAGCACAGTCTCATCACAATTGTTTCTTGTAAAGTCTTGGCTACCTGTACAGGCAGCCAAAAGTTGACAAGGAAACAACGCCAGGGCACGGGACTGCGGGGTATGGCGTGGTGGACAATTCAGTGAAAAATCAACGAATTTGGGGTTAACTGCATTGCGATTGCGTATTATTATAAAACCAACAGTTTTTATACCTTTTCCTGTGTCGGGTTTTTTCCCATGTCCACTTTCTTTGGGTATCATCGATTCGTTTCGGCATATCTTCTCGTTAGCTAGAATCCACGGAAGAGTCTTTTGTAGAGTTTCGTTACTTATCGCGTTGTTATCGACCAATAAGTCGAATATGTCATCTGCGTCAATACACTGTAACAGAGAAATTATAGAATTGAAATAACATGCCAAACGCTAATGAGTTGTTTTTCATCCTAACAAATGGGTGGTATTTGATTCCACGGGGAGAAGGAATTGTATTTTGTGTGCCTTCTAGAGAGAAAAGATACATTACGGAAGAGATGTTATGTAGAGTTTCGTTCATCGACCGGAATATTTAACTCTATGTAGCATCACAAAAGTACCAATCAATTTCAAATCTTTTTGCCACAAAAGTCAATAAAGCGGGTTGAAAATAACTATAGTATTTTCACATACACTGTTATCAGAATAGAGATGCCGATGGCTTATTTGTTCATTCTTCTTAAGATGTCAGTCGTTAATTAGGTTGTTAAATGTAACATTTCCACACCGAAAAATGAGGACAAATCGACTCACGCGTACAAACGTACCAAACATCTACAGATATTTTTTTAAATATTCTTAAATTCCTTTTGCTGAATTTCAAAAAATATTGTGAATATTTACCATTTGTCGTGGATGCTGCCTCATTACAGCTGTTATTTTGGTTCCATCTATCAATCTGATGTTACCGTGATTGTCTAAACACCATGAAATGAACACAAACAGCAGGTCATCGTTCAAATTGTATACTTCACAAAGAAGTGTTGAACTGTCCAAACTTTTCGAAAGTATATTTAGCCTTATGTTTAATGAAATGTTGGACATGAATCCCAATAAATTGCACAAGACAATGTTAATTTTGAAGTTGTTCTACGCTCACCCTGGACCATCACAACAGCCAATAAGTGGGCCAGTGGTAGTGTTCTGAAAATCACAAATTCAAATTGAAAATCAACATGTATTGTAGGATACTACAGACATTCAGACATTCTCCAATAAATTTGTCCGAAACGATCATGAATTAGCAGCTTTCACGTGGTACGTTGTCTTTCATTAATAATGTAATGATTATTATTTACACAGAAATATTTGGTGTAGTTCAAAATCATTTTTGTGTAGTATTTAAAACAAAATAAACATAGCGTCCCTTGAAAGCGTAGAAGTGCCAACTGCAATGCTGAAACATTGCATTTGGCACTTTTATGCTTTCAAGGGACGTAAAACTGATAAGAATATAAGAATATTACTTCTGCCGCGCATTATTCTTGTTGTATGTAACAAATTAACCAAGACCACGCAAGTTCTATATATGAGGGTGTAACCAGGAAATTGAGGGTGGGTGTGGTGGGTAGGGGCAACATGTAGAGAGTCAACAAATATTTTAGTTTCAAAAATGTTTATATTTATAGTTACAGTCATGAAATTCTGACGCAAGCGATTTTTAGCTTGCCTTAACTGCTAACGCAATTTAATCCGGCATAAGCGTTTTTTTGCTCACCCACTTTCAGCTATTATCAATGGTGCCGGACCATGGAACGTGTGTACAGAATATGCTGGGTACATGTACATGTACTACTACATGTACCAGTTCCCCTGAACTTCTTGATCGATCTGACCACAATGGGGTTGAGGGGATATTAAAAAATTAATACAGGTTCATTCATTAACATTTTACTAATTCATTTAAAATTGATTGGCTTGAATTTATTTATTTATTGGTGTTTAAGGTCACATATTTCTGCACAATGGCTAACCATGACCGTGACAGTTTTACGGGTGGAGGAAGCCGGAGTACCCGGAGAGAACCACCGTGCAACGGCGAGCAACTGTCAGCTCCCCAACATACCAACTCCACACAAGCAGGGTTAGCATTGGTTGAAGACAGGTGAACCATCGACGTGCAGTACGCCTTAGTACACAGCGTCACCGTGCCCCCACGTGGGCAATGGGGGAGTGAAGTGTCATGCCCAAGGACACAACGCGGTTGCCTTAGGTGGGATTCGAACCGAGGACCTCTCGGCTTGCAGCCTGCACCTCTACCAACTGAGCCACCGCGCCCCAATTGGCTTGAATGCACTCGAAGGAGAAATTACCCAACCGGTATTAACCCCCTTCACGCTGATGTCAAAATACCAACATTTCAGGAGGCTGTTTTTTCCCATAATGCATCTAGAAATTTACCCAATTCAATCTCGTTTGACAGAGCTCAATGGGCTCTGTCAAACGAGATTGAATTGGTTAAATTTCTAGTTGCATTATGGGAAATTTTTTCTGTCAAAATTTAGATATTTTGACATCAGTGTGCAGGGGGTTAACTAAGTCTTTAGAAGATCTTTGTGAAGCAAACAAGTGAAAAAGATTTCAGGAGAGCAATTTGCTCGCCTAAGTAGGTTCCAGGTGAGCGATTTATTGCCACCCTGGATTTTTCAGAAATCCAAGCCTGTAGTTACTTATAAAACCTTGGAGATACGAGGAACCATCAAGGAAAAATGGTCTATGAGCTACAGATTGTTTGCAAAGTAAATTTATTATACGATGACCGCAAAAGGTTCTTCAATGCCGCTGCAGTTTGCCCATCGGATTCTGGCTTACTAGGAAACGAGAACTCATCTTCTTCCAAATCAATATCACGCCAGTCTCAAACGAGTCTCAGGTGGCGTCACGTGCGCCGATTTTCGAAGCGACAGTTTCACAAATTGGATATGGAAATTCGCGAGCCTTTGGGCTGAACAGCGTGGACGAACATTTCATTCGAGGTCTGTTTGATAATCCTCTACAAGGCAATTTCTATGAAGCCAATCTAGCACAGACACAAAGAAAATTGTGTTGTTGAAAGCATTTCGCAACAATATTGATTTTAGGCACTGTAAGATATTATTAGGCCTCAATGAGAACTGAAAATTATTGTGAAAAATGATCTGGGTTGAGGTGTAGATTGCGGAGTGTCTCCCCGAAGAACACAATGATTTCAGGTGGAGACTTTCCTCAGTGTCCACTGCGAGCCAGATCATCAATAATTTTATTATACCGAATGAGTTGTATTGAAAATGGTAACGCCAAATTCAACACTCACTTTGATTTTGGGAACAATGTTAATCAAAACCCCGACATCTCAATATTGTCCCCTATACTAAATGACAGGAAACAAACTCTTTATGGTGACAGCGATCCGGCATGCATGAACCAAAAGCTTTATTTACTGTCTTGGTTTCATATATAATTATCCAAGCAGGAAAGTATAAGAGGGTGAGGTATTCACATCAATGCATTTAGTGTGCCCGGTTGTTGTGATATGTATATAGGCTATAGTATATTTATTTCTTTATTGGTGTTTAAGGTCGCATGCTTCTACACAACGGTTATTCGTGACCACAACATGGAGAAAAAATCAGGGCCAGTCGATCGTTTATACCTCATGTTGCCTATTTTAGAGGACTTGCACCCCAAGCAACAGTGAATGGGCCCTATTTACCAGCAAAAGACTGCAGTATAGATTTTACACAAGGATGATGAGAAGAAGCAACTTTGAAGCCAGTTATATATAACAATCGGGACAGTAAAGGTTGTCGCACGCTGTGTTTTCGAAGTAAGAGAATAGGAATTTAGATATTAATTTTTCTTTAAACATTTTTCGATAATCCGTATCGCATAGTTCTTTTTCTAGGGCGTTCCACATTTTTGGAAAGGAGTAAGAGGGAAAGTTATCCAATGATTTCGTCATGGTCCTGTTTATCTGGAAAAGGCTTGACTGTCTGGTGTTTCTAATTGTTTCGTTATCCACTTTTCTGAAGAAGTAGTTATCGAAGGAGTTTGGTAAATTTCCTTTTTGCCAATCATATATGATATAGAATGGTACAGGCACCAAAAAACATATGATTATTAGAAACAAAACTGAACTATTCCCTTATAAATGACCTACATAGGGTACATTTAACCCTTTACCTAACATGAAAAGCAGACGACACTTGAAAAAAAAATTCTTGAATAACTTATTTTTTTCATTTTTTGTCTCAAAAACATAGGTTATGACCCCTCATTGGAACGAGCTCGACGAGCTCGTTCCAATGAGGGGTCATAACCTATGTTTTTGAGACAAAAAATGAAAAAAATAATGAAAATTAATTGGCGATTTTTGAAAATAGCGCTGGCCGGTTTTGGCCGTTACGTTGGGTAAAGGGTTAAAAGACACCCCCCTCCCCCAATACAGAACCATTCGCCCATCCCACAAGAAAAACATGACAACTCTGCACCTAAGAATCGCCAGAACGACCCGGTCGATAACTTCAAGTACAACGACACGTGATACCCAAACACTTCACTGATTTTACTCGCTCCTTTAACGCTGTAACAACCGAAGCGGTGAGACAAATATTCCAGCTTCACAACATGCTGCTAGAAATATAAATTTATAGTGACTTGATAACTGTAAAAAATTATTTGGATTTAAATCTACCATCCTCAGTAGTACACCCCACATCGAGGGTTTCCGCGACGTGTCTTCGAGGCAACAACAACATCCCACAGGAAATTAACAAAGTGCCCAAGGATGAGGTATAATGAAATGTATCTAGTAAATGCAATTTTCTTTTGCTTACATTTCAGGTGTCGTATACAGGCTAAAAGACCCACTGCCATATAAAAACAAGTTACTGCAACACCTATTTCATCTAGGGTGACTGAACATTCTGAACTGAACGGCCAACGAAACCCCTAAATGTTTGGGGACAGTTTTAAATTGTTAACAGTCCAAAAAAGGCAGAAAAGAAAAAATCCAAAAGACCGACGGAACAAAAAACAAGTTCTTCTTCCCCTCTCTCTCTCTTGCTGTGGGCTTGTACCAGGCTGTTTACATATCATTTTCCTCACAAGACCATTCCATCTAAAAGCATTTAAATTTATAGTAATGTTGATGTAGAAAATGCAAATGTTCTGAAGTCTGATGTTTGTAAATTATGTGACCGTGAAGTGGGTGGAATGCCATGCATTGAAATTTGGAACCATTTTGACGCTGTTGACAAACAGGCAACCAACCGCGAACAAACTTGGCATTCAAAATGTATGTATCAAGACCGTTTTCGAGGATGCTAACTCTCTAGCACATTTATTTGGCTTATAAATGTTAAGGTTGCTTTGTATGTCATTACAATTTTATATATTCTTTAATTTTTACATTTTGTAATTTTTCATCTGAATTTTTAGCCATGAAAAAATCATATTATTATATACATTTTTCTATACTTGATTTCATCAAATCTGCTGTGAAGCTCGGAATTGTGAAGAGTAACTATTATTGCCTGTTAAGCACATTTTGTATTTCTTTTATATTTCTTCATTGTATTTTAATGCGCTGTAATTATTGTGAAATGAGACCTTCTAGTACAAATAAACAAATTTGTTCAAATCAGCCAATGTCTCTCATACTTATCCCATTTGTAAGAAACAAACTACAGATTATTAATACTCTGAAAGTGTTGTTTTAGTAATGAAGATGCATCACCGACCCCAGGTTAGAAAACAATAGGCGCCGACATTCAGAGAACCACCCGATGTCGACAAGTGAGTGCAATGCGACTCTGGTCTATTGACAATCGTAATGGTCTGTATGTATCAGTTGATCCCTACACATAAGGGGTGTCCAAGCATCACATTAACCTGTTCGTACTGTGTTACTTTTACTACTGTTACACAACCATGTACAGTGGGGCAACAGTAAAACATAGAAAATAGACATAAAAGTATCATATATACCGTTTTGCGACCTCTCCGTCGATGAGAAGATCTGGTGACAGCACACTTACTCTAGTTGATCGCGAATTCATTGAATATAATATTTGAACTGATGCTTGCAGGCCTGGCGTTTTCAGGAGAGCGATTTATTCGCTCGCCTACTGCTCGCCTTAAAAAACTGAGGAGGGCGAAAAATAACCCTCCTAGACTTAGAAAATAATGATTACCACAACAGCTTATTCCTAAAATCCACAGGTTTTCAGATCTCTGGTATGTTAGTGGTCTCTACAATATGGGCACACTGCTCCCCACACACCTACGGGCCTTACCAAGGCCCGGAGGTGTGGGAGGGGTAGTGTAGCCGTCTCACATAGACTACCTGGTTAGCAGCACCAAATAAAATGTACAAAGCCCACTATGCAGAATTCATTAATAGTACAACTTCATTTTGCCACTTATAGCTTTGATAAGCTTGAGGAGAGCTAATCGCTCCCCTAGGCCATGTGAGGACAGCGATCTTTAGCCCTCCTGCATTTTTAAGGATGCCAGGCCTGATAAGCAAAACAAAGGAAAAATGATTGTGCATTTCTTCTTCGACAGGTGTAATTACACTGGGATTTGGGCAGGAAAGCCGACAAAGAATTTGGACCTGATCCTGACCCAGTCGCGATCCGATCGAAATTCTCAGTTCGCTTTTGTAATGCCGGACAGTACCTTAAGTTAAAATGACTAAATACCATCAGAAACGCCTTGCATGATTGGGTCAACCAAGAAAGCCCCTCAGATGCCACATTCAAGCAAATTAAACGTTTCTTAATTGATCAGTTCTTCCGAAATGACACCATAATGTCTTCGTGTCTATAAGAGGTGTGTTTATCGCCATGACCGTCTGAAGTCTTCTTCGGACCCAGCAAGTATTTAATAAATATTTCCCAATTCTATTTGTCATAGTATCACTTGAAAAAGTAGAACCGCAAACCAAAGACTGCAAAATGAAATTGGCGAATGACAGAAATATGAGAGCTTTAATGACAGTATCTGTACAGTTTGTTCAAAGGTAGGTGATGAGTATCACTTCATTGTGGAATGTAAACTTGTAAAATATCTGCGCTAAATATATATCTTCGAGTATTATTGACAATATCCCGAAAGGTGTAAGTTATATGGGCAACTAAACTGTGATAATACCCAGATACATATATTTCTTAAATATGGTTTTCAAAGATTAAAATGCTCATATTAATGACCACACTGTTAAAGGACACTATACACCTGAAACCTAATTAAACACCCCCTGAAATGTTTCACGACGGTGAAGTTGCTGTTTCCTGCTTCACGTCACAGGTGGTCGCATGAAAGTGTAGAGGCATAGAAATACTGCTAACGTGCCCAGGACCATCTGACCTACCGTTCCTTATGGTCTAGGATCAGTAATGAGCTGGGAATGCCTCTCTCATGATTGTAAACTTGATATGGTGACTAAACGTGAGAATCTCAGTGGTCATCAGTACATCCAGGACATTCTCAATCCGGTTGCCGTGCCCCATTTTGACAACAACCCGTTGGCTACTCGCCCAGTATTCATGGGCGACAATGCAGGGCCACATCGTTCCCATACTGTGAGATAATTCCTTCAGAACAACCCTGGGACTTTCTTGGACGTCGTGTGCAAGCAAGGGGTCCGCCTGTACAGCATTTGGCTCATTTGGATGCTGCATTTCACGAGGAGTGGCAGCAGTTGCATCTGGACCGTATCAGAAGGATCACTGGTAGCATTAGGAGGAGGGTTCAGGCTGTCATCCGGGAACGTGGTGGATACACTCGCTACTGACGTCAGACACTGCTGTTGTGTCAGGGGATCACGTTACAGTATTTGCCAGTAATTACCGGCATTGTTTCATCATGGACCGTTCCAACACCATACTTGTCGGGAGAACATTTTTCCAGCAAAAACATGAGTGACAGATATGTGTAATAAGCGCCATTAAAATACTGTATATTTTCATCACTGTGTTAGCTTTAATTTGTCAATAGACCATTCTTTCCGCAATCACTTTTGGCCATTTTAAAGTTAGCATGAAAGTAATGACAGTTTCTATTAACACCACTGCGAAAAAACAGGGGGTGCTTAATTTAGTTCCAGGTGTATATTATTATAATAGTGGTCACGATTTTCACTATGATCGTGGTCATTGTGTCATTATTTTAATTCGTCTCTCCTTCTATGGTTGAAAAGAATGATTATGGGGATATACGTTTTTGATATCTCAATTAATGTTGGATCTAATGAGATCATGGTGTCTATGAGCGATAATGGACCCCTTGCTCCTTCGTTGCGTCACTTGTAAATATATGTGTGGCCCAGGGGCCTTGCTAAAGGGAGTTCAAGGATGTTAACCCCAATAATAATATTCCTGTTGGGACATCTTCCTTTGGATTGGAGTATCGCTATAGATTAGCTATTCTTGATGGTAATCATATAATTTCTCCCACAGACTTGATTTGATACTTGGTCGTACGTCGCACATATAGTCGGTCATACGAATGGAGGTCTATTATACCCAATCGGTATGTCAGGGGAAGGGGAGTACATAATAACCAATTTGAAGTCCCGTACGGTACGCGTTAATTAAATGAGACGATGCATTACGACTATCAAATGAATATTTAGTTTAGTTTAACCCTTTACCAAACGTAACGGCCAAAACCAGCAAGCGCTATTCTCAAAAATCGCCAATTAATTTTCATTATTTTTTTTATTTTTTGTCTCAAAAACATAGGTTATGACCCCTCGATGGAACGAGCTCGTTGAGCTCGTTCCAACGAGGTGTCATAACCTATGTTTTTGAGACAAAAAATGAAAAAAAATAGTTATTCAAGAATTATTTTTGCAAGTGTCGTCTGCTTTTCAGGTTAGGTAAAGGGTTAAACAAAATTTTATTTCCAAAACTACGAAACATTATGACGAAAAGCTACAACAATAAAGAATTGGAAAGCGGATCCAGCAACAAGCCGAAGTTTATGTGAACTTCTCATTACATGGAACTTACAAGCGTATAATGTCAACACGGCAAGAAGGCATCATACTTTCCAAAATGCAGTGAAGTTTGCTTATAAAGTGAACTGAGGATGCCTTATCGGGGAAGACTAGCCGTATTTTTCGAAGTTATAAAAACCAACGTGTCTCGATTAGTATGAGGTGGACGCGATGGAGGATATTCGTGTATTGGGAAGCGGCTCTAGAGGTAAATATGTTTTTACGTGTAACGTCAACGGTTGCGAAGGGAGGTAGGACCCGAGGTTACCTTTGCTTCAGACCAGTATATTTTATTTATCCACAACTAAATTCCCAAGACATCTCGAGTTATTTAACAAAAATCCCCTCTGACAGTAATTCCGCATGGGAATTATTTTTGTGAAATGTTTAAAAAAAAAAAACAATGTAAGAGAAAACCCCATAAAATCACGTATTTAAAGAGAAACGTTTACTTGATTGTAGTGTCTGTTATCAGGATAGCCCAAGTGTATAAAACTTTCTCACAGTGTCGTGCCCTTCAGCTTTGCCTTGGCTGGAGTTCCAATTTGAATTGCATGTCACGAAAATTTGAAAAGTCGAATTAAACTTTTTGGAACTTTGTTATATGTGGTATTTCATGAATGATTTCTATTGCGGTATCCAGAAAAAAATTGTATTCACAGTCAACGTAGATGATAAAGTTTAATAACCCTTTGAACAGTGGTGGTAATTTCCACGTCAATTTAATGGAAGCAATTGCAAGAGTCCATATTCATTATTTGGGGGTAGTCCAATAAATATTTTCAACGTGCAGCCCACAGACTGCACGTTGAAAATATTCATTGGACTACCGAACATATTCACTTAGCATCCATTCCACTTAATGAAATTATGACGTATCATGTTCCTGGTTGGTAAAAACGGTCTCCTAAGGGTTAATGCAGTCGTCTGCAGAGGACAGAATTTGAACATAGATTTTTTTCAAGCTTCTCAGTAAAACATATTAGAAAAGTGGAAACACCATTTTCTGGCTCGCCACACATTTTACAACTTTAATTTAAGGGAGGGTTTGGGCGGCAAGCCTGTCTTTAAGCCGAAGTGGGGGCTACCATTTCTTATGAACTGGCACATAATATAATAACACTTCGGCCGAACGCTGAATTATCGCGGTTCACGGGTCAAAAGGGCCTTGATTAGCCCTGTGCTTCCAAACGCCCTCTTATCCCCTCGCCTCTTCTCTCCTAACATTCTGAGACGAACTGCTTGATGACATCCCGTACCCCATTCTTCCAACTCTCTACGATATGCATACTAACCCTCTCCTTATACTTATGTTGCAAGCAGGTTATAGTTGGATATGCTAAAAAACACCACAAACACCAATAAATCAGTAAATTCACCCGGTTAGCCCTTTACCTAAAGTAACGGCCAAAACCGGCCAGCGCTATTCCCAAATATCGCCAATTAATTTTCAAAATATTTTCATTTTTTGTCTCAAAAACATAGGTTATGACCCCTCGTTGGAACGAGCTCGTCGAGCTCGTTCCAACGAGGGGTCATAACCTATGTTTTTGAGACAAAAAATGAAAAAAATAGTTACTCAAGAATTTTTTTTGCAAGTGTCGTCTGCTTTTCATGTTAGGTAAAGGGTTAAGAAAGATAAAGACTTCAAGTACAAACGGCAGATGGGCTTGTCTTGATCACGAATTCACTTACACATACATTTTATCTCAAACATTGTGTAACGATGTGACAACACATGCAGTGTTAGTACAGTATCATACATGTTGTGTCACATGTTTATATAATAATACACATGTGATATGATCAGTACCACAAACTGGGTCGGTCAGACGTGATTTGTAGCTTCTGGCATCCATCCTAAAAATTGTGCATACCGCCGAATGATTCCTGGTGCCATTAGTGTTGAGAGAATTTGTGTCAAAATGTAACATGGCGCAAGTTGCATACAGGCATGTAACCACCGTTTCCAGCATTCACAAGACGAAGGCCCACTTTTGTGGTAGAGAACATTTCCATCAAGATTTATTTATTTACTGGTGTTCAACGTCACATTCGACAGCCGGGCTCACCTTGTGTCGGACAGGTTTACGGATGGGAAAAGCCCGCGTAACGGAGAGAACAACCGAGCATCGACAAGCAATTGTCAGACTACCCAACGTACTAACTCTGCACAAGCAGGGTTAGCATTAGGTGAATGCAAGTGCGCCTTCGACGTTCTGTACGACTTCGAACACAACGCCACCGTGCCCCCATGCGGGCAAACTGGATTATGCGCCTCGCACAAGGACACAATGTAGTTACCGATGGTCAGGATCGAACCATGTAGCTGACGGTTTGAAGTTCAGTGCTTTAATCACAGAGCCACCGCGCCCCCACTTCGCTTCAGATTGCACCCAACTTACACCAGCACATACGACTTTTTCACTAATTCATGCTTCTTGATCTATTCCACCTTCAACCCTTCACAGTTCCCACACTGACGTCCTTGAAGGTACATACACAGAACGACACGCGTGTGTGAAGTGAAGTGCCATCTCGATATGATAAAACTCGAGGCCTGCGACCTCTCGTTCTGTCCTTCCACGCTGTCACTCGTGTCGTATCGATTAACCCATTCGCACACGCGTGTCGTTCTGTGTTTATTACACGTCTTAACGTCTATAAAAGCAGTTATTAGAAGCACACTCAGCAATTCATGACAACTATCAACAAAAAAAAACACATTTTATCGCCAACCAAATTTGCAAGGGAAATCCGTGTTACTATTGCGTCCCTTGAGTTCCAATGTGCTCTATGTGCCTCCTGGCACATAGAACACATGAACTCAGGGGACGATTTTTAACTATCGCTAGCGATTCAAATTGTAATTACGGTGCACGATTTGTAGAAAATCCAGTGAAATTTCGCTTCTAAATAAAAATAGCCCGTCAACGATTTCTGTTCTGCACATGTGTGCGGAACGGATTTTCATTTTCCGTATGGTTCAGTGATGGTGTAGATAATGTATGCAGTGAAATTGTCCAAAACACTACATTTGTGGTTCGGCTGAGTACCAGTTAAGGCTTTACAGGGTCACCTCGTGTCGGGCGTTTTTTACGGGTAGAGGAAGCCGGAGCATCTGGAGACAATCACCGAGCAGCTCTCAAACTCCCCAATGTACTAACTCCACAAAAACAGAGTTAGAATTGGTTCAAGGCAATCGGGAATTTACTGCCTTACCCCCGGACACGACGCAACTACCGCTGGTTAGGTTCGAACAGTGAATTCTTCGGTTTGAAGTTGAATATTCTAATCACTGAACCACCGTGCTTCCGAAAATCACCCTTCAATTTCTTTTTATTATATTTTCATTTTATTTTTGTCTAATCAACATAGCTTTTTAACTCACTTTTGAATGAACTCGTTCAAATTAGGGGGGGGGGGGGGGGGGGTCATGTTCGAGATTTTTTGGACAAAAAAACGCCAGGCTGTTCAAGAGGTTTGTTTTACAAGTGTCGTCTGCTATTTGAAGTTGAGCGATTTATCTAGCAAATAATCATGCAAACCGTTTGAACGGGTTCACAATCACTGAAAATATTAACCTACTTCCCACTAAAGACTCAGCAGGGTACATCTAGCTACGTTGATCCGTTAGATAAGAATCCAGATGATTCCAGGGACATATTTCATCCATAAATCAGAGAACAAATATTCTTTATTTTTTTCGTCGTCACAGGAAAGCTGATTACTCTAACTGGAGCCAAACTAAACGAACACGAGAAGCTTCTGATATACTACTATTGGTTGATAGTTGTTACATCCAATACTGTTCGCGGCGTTTAACTCTTTGTACGCTGATGTATTCCATTCCAGTTTAGATCCATCTGTTTAGACACATCAGTTGGTAGAGTCTATATTTGTTACTTGGGGAAGAACATTTTATATTTTCAACGTGCTGCCTTGGTGCTGGACGTTTAACCCCCTGTCCAACGTAACGGCCCAAACCGGCCAGCGCTATTCTTCAAAATCTCCAATTAATTTTCATTAGTTTTTCATTTTTTTGTCTCAAAAACATAGGTTATGACCCCTCGTTGGAACGAGCTCGTCGAGCTCGTTCCAACTAGGGGTCATAACCTATGTTTTTGAGACAAAAAATGAAAAATATTAGGTATTCAAGAATTTATTTTTGCAAGTGTCGTCTGTTTTTCATGTTAGGTAAAGGGTTAAAATCTTGATTGGTTTATCTACTTTATGAATTCGGGTTATGTCACGATTCTGGACTGGAAAAGTCACCTTTCCTTTTCTAAGGGATAATGTTATGTCGACCAGAACAAATACCGTACAAATACACTAGCATGGTGTTATTCAGGAAAACACTACCATGCTGTTATTTTCAATTTCAAATTGTATGTTTTTTTAAAAAAAAAAATTAACTCATTTGTTATGTTCAGATAATAACGGTTTCTTTAAACAAGTTTAGGCATATTGATGTCTCTTATAACAAAGATGTGATATCACTGATATTGTAACTGATAGATTGAACAAATAGTGTTTGATGTGTTGAACAAACAATGATAATGCAACGTGTTTGTTCTTGACGGAGGGTCACATACTCAACGCCCTTCAAACTTGAAAGGCCACCGCCCGGGGGGCGCGGTGGCGTTGCGGTAACTGGTTCTCGTCAGATCACCGCAGTTAAGCAACGTCGAGCCCGGTTAGTCCTCGGATGGGTGACCGTCTGAGCGATCGATTCTGCCTCCCGCGTTGTGTCCTTAGGCAAGGCACTTAACCCCGAGTGCCCACATGGGGGCACGATGATGCCGTGTACTAAGGCGTACTGCACGTCGATGGAGCGCATGTCGTCAACCAATCTAACCCTGCCTGTGCTGCAGTGCGGAGTTACGATGTTGGGGAGCTGGCAGCTGCTCTTCGTTGCTCGGTGGTTCTCTCCGGGTACTCCGGCTTCCTCCACCCGGAAAACTGTCACGGTCACGATTAGCCATTGTGCATAAGTATGTGACCTTAACCACCAATAAATAAATAATAATTCCATCGCCCTATCAACTACTTTCGACGTGCAAACTGACAAGCTTAACTTCTACTTGTAGGGGAGGCTCAGTAACAATTTAACTCTACAGCCTAATTCTGCTGAAGGATCATCAATCTCTCTCTCTCTCTCTCTCTCTCACACTTTTATTCGTAAAATCGTTACACTGCTTCGGTTTTAAAACGCGGAACCTTGGAAGGAGGTATAGCTGGGTTTGGATGAAACATTCATTAGGAATCATCTGGGGAAAATCAACACTTTGTCCAGTACGACTAGAACACGATACTTCCAAACACATTCTTTCTAAATTACAAATCTTCATTTGACAAGCTCGTCTCATTCAGGAGTCATTAGCTATGTATTGGTGGGCAAACAATAGAAAACAGTATCAAAATTTGAATATCGATTTTTATGAACAGCGCTTGAGGGATGTGTCCTTACATGAGGTAAAGGGTTTTAGCCAATAAACTGACAAGGCGCTTTTAGGCCATATTTGGGCTTTATTCAGAAGTCAGGTGCTGCAAAGTAAAGGCATCATATTTTGTGGATATGCTTCATATTACCTTTAAAGAGAATTTATTTATCTGTTTGCATTTACCTTGTTGCAATTTATGGGAGAGTGCCGACACGCTCATAAATTGTAACAAGGCAAAGACACATAAACAAATTCTGAGAGCCAAAATTCATTTAGCACTGCCATTTAATAATTGTCGGCAGAGGGCATAATTAATTTTTAGGATGGATTAATTAACATTATCGGTCTGCACCATTATGACCACAAGTGGAATCTATTAACTGGTAGAGTGCTGAAAGCCCGTATTTGGGCTTTATTCAGAAGTGCAGGTACTGCAACTTAAAAGGCTTCAAATTCAGTGGCTATGCTTCATATTATCTTTGAAGTGATATTATTTAGTCTGTTAAGGTTTGCATTGTAACAATTTATAGGAGAGTGCCCACTCTGGCGACACGTTCGTTCCAATGAGGGGTCATAACCTATGTTTTGGAAGCAAAACGTGAAAATACAAAAAAAAAAAAATGAATGGCGTCTTTCTTGTGGGTAAAAGATTAATACAATATAACCCACCCTAAATAGGACAGATAACGTAAATTCTCCCTACCGAAATTATGGAAATGTGACCAGTTGTATTTTGTTTAGCCAATCAAATTGTCCAGTTTTGAAATTGCCCAATGAAAGCTCCCAACTTTAATTATGCAAATTATGAAAATGTGGCCCAGTTGTATTTTGTTCAGCCAATCAAATTGTCTAGTTTTGAAATTGACCAATGAAATTGACGGAATGCTTTATTTATCACTGATTAATATGAAAACAAAATATCAAATGTTTTAAAGTGAACAAAACGGACGAGTCATATGATAAAGAATGATATCCAAATTTATTTAGATCCTAGTCTACTGCTCATGAAGCTTAGGTAGAATCCTAAAACAAAGGGCAATAACTCTGTAGTTTTCATAGGGCAATAGTGGTTATTGAAATGGGCCAAAGCATTGTTAATGTAAAGCAGACTACAATAATTAATTGGAGACCATCAACTACAATTCAGGTTATCTCAAAACAAACTTCTGGATGGACGGACGGTTGAGTAGAAGGATGGGAGTGTCATTTCAAGAGTAAATGTAATGGGATAACTGTTGTTCAGGATATTGCATAATCAGGTTTCCGAGCAGATGGTCTGGTAGAGGAACGGGGTGGGGGGGGGGGAGGGGGAGGGTTATTATAATACTCCTTTCCTACCCTGGTGGAGGGGTAAAACTTGTCAGGCCAAACGACTGTACCACTTCTCACTTCTTTAGCGGGAGTCAGCATTTGAAGTACTTTGCATGTCCAAATGTGCCACAAAACCGATAAAGAAAATAAAAATAAAAAAACAGAGTTAAGGTGCTATATAAGTAAGGGAAAATTTGTTTAGTTTGAAATTCCCACCCCTGATATTCCATAGATTCAAATTATATATACATATGGGGAGGTCGGCCCTCACACTCATTTTAGTCCCTCTCAAGTTGAAAGAAGCCTTCATCACACGTTGTTTGTCTCGGTCGTTAGCCAGTCTAATGATGAGTGGTTTAGAGGAGTGAGGTGAGTGGGTCTCGCCATATTTGGTAGCAGGGAGTCTGTGAGCATTGGAGGCACAGTTTACCACACCAGAGGCGACTGATTCCGCGAGTTTAAGATTTTTGTTGAGGAGTGTTCAATAGTGTGATAAGGATCCTCACTAGGATCCTCACGAATTCCATTCAAAAGAAGGTTATACTTTCTATTCTGAATTTCTCCAAGGAGGCGTTTCTCTTCAAGCTCACAGCACTTTGCATTGAGCTTAATCTCAAGGTCTGGTATACTGTTATTTTCCACCACTTCAAGCATTTCAGCACTGTACCCAGTGTCTCTAGAGAGCTGTTGATAGTCAGCCTTCATATCACTGATCGTTTTGTTGATAAATATCAACTGACTTTCCACAGATGTCATTTCGGTTTTCAGACCGGTTATCTCTTTTTTTAAACTTTCAAAACATGCGGTAAATTTTTTATCACGCTACATAATTAACTTTTTAAACTGAAACTGCATCGGGTCCGGGTCCCGGTCTTGTTGTTTTGGTGCTCATTATGCAGAGTGTTACTAATGTCTAGGAATACAAAACTCAGGTTGAGAAAAAAGACTGAAATAGGATTCACGACGACAGTCATAAAGGCAAGAAGGGCCAGTGTGACAGGAATGGAAGTCCGTAGGAACGTTAGTTCCTCTGGACTATTATTCCGCGGAATTATAGTCCTAGGTCTAACATTTCTAGGAATAGTAGTCCGGCGGACTACTATTCCTAGAAATGTTAGACCTAGGACTATAATTCCGCGGAATAATAGTCCAGAGGGACTAATTTTCCTACGGACTTCCATTCCTGTCACACCGGAATATCAATGAGGATACACACATATAGCTATTGTCAAGCCATAACAGGTGTATAGAGCATCAATCACAACATTACGATTGTTCTTTCTTACAAACATCAAAATCTCAGTCTAACTCTCGTTTCACAATCTGTCGTCACGCAGTTCGTCTTACTTCGGAATTTTATCTTCAAAGATGAGGCAAGACATATTACAACGATGTGATTCAGCATATTACGTGGGGACTAAAAAGTAAAATGCATTCTGAAGGAAAAGAATTCCTTCTCCTTTTCGTAGCGTGCATGAGCACGTATCTTCCGTAGTCGTGATTGACCTTATGCAACGAAGAAAAAAATGACCTTTCGAGTGGAAACGAATGAAAATGGAAGACATTTATATTGTGAAACGAACCTGCTTTTTATTCGTGGTTAGTGTCCCTATTTTACGGTGGTTGATTTAGGACATGAAATTTTTTTTTTATCTTGAGATCTCAACATAATATCTCGAGATCTCGACATAATATTTCTAGATCTCATCATACGTACCACGAGATCTCGACATGATATCTCGAGATCTCGACATAATATCTCGAGATCTCGATATACTTATCTCGATATCTCAACATAATATCTCGAGATCTCAACATAATATCTCGTGATCTCAGCATAATATCTCGAGATCTCGACATACTTATCTCGAGATCCCGACATAATATCTTGAGATCTTCACATACTATCTCGAGCTGTCGAAATAATATCTCGAGATCTCGAAATAATATCTCGAGATTTCAACATAATACCTCGAGATCTCAACATACATATCTCGAGATCTCGACATAATATCTCGGGATTTCGACATAATATCTCGTTATCGTGAGATCCACCCTTATATAAACACCCACATCAAATCTCAACTGCGTTGGAAAGAATGAATAATGATGGACCAATCAGTTACATACTGATCTATCCATCACTATACATTCTTTCCATTGGAGCTAAAGTTCAATACTCACTACACTCAAATTGCCGCTAACATAAACTGACTATGGTTTAATCCGTCAAAAAAATTGGAAAATGCCTTTTATCAGCCTGATGAGGCCAAATAACTCTGATCAGATTAATAGATCTTGGCTATGCTTCACGGGTGCTGCCATTGGTCCAGGGGTATTCCACGACCTTGACCTCTGGCTGCCCCCCCCCCCTCCCCCAGGTCTAGGTCAAGGGCTGGGAGGCTTTGATATTCTTGTCTTAATATTGGACGTTGGCGAAACTTGATGACAATGTAAAGACAAGAGTCATGACACACCATTCTGTCATAACACTTTCACAAAGATTCCGCCAGCGCCCAATGTCCAGATAACAACAATGTTAAGGTCTTCCAGTCTGAAAATCTCAATCATGAGGTACAAGCACGGATCGAGGTCATTGTATACCCTTTGACCAAGACCACCAAAAGTGAAGCATAGTTAAGATCTGCGAATCTGATAAGATTTTTTATTCACGGTGGACGGAAGATATCGAAGTCTATTCCATCACCTTGACAATGGATCAGGATGAGTTAACCCTTTACCCAAAATAACGGCCAAAACCGGCCAGCGCTATTCATAAAAATTGCCATTCAATTTTAATTATTTTTTCATTTTTGTCTCCAAAACATAGATTATGACCTCTCACTCGTTGAGATCGTTCAAATGAGGTGTCATGAGCTGTGCTTTTGAGACAAAAATTGAAATTTTTTAGTAATTCGTGAATTTATTTTTCAAGTATCGTTTGCTATCCACAATGGGTAAAGGAATAAGAATGACCATTTCCAGAAGTATGATGACCATGCCTTAACACTTTACCCAACGTAACGGCCAAAACCGGCCAGCGCTATTCACAAAAATCGTCAATTATTGTCAGGCTCATTCCAATGAGAGGTCATAACCTATGTTTTTGAGACAAAAAATGAAAAAAATTAGTTATTCAAGAATTTTGTTTACAAGTGTCGTCTGCTTTTCGTAACTGGTAAAGGGTTTATGGTTCGACCGATGGACTTCAGATTAAAAAGTTGAAGATTCGACCCTGACCCACATCATTTGTACTATGCCCTTGACCATGGCCTTAATTCAAATTGCCCAAGTTGGAAAACGGAGAAACAGTGTTCCAAGGCGTACTGCCCGGCGATGGTGCACATGCTTTCCTTGATGTTAACTCTGCTTACAAAGGATCCGTAAGTTGCATACCAAATCTTATGCTACCAGTAAAGCAAAACTTGTTTACCATGGATACAAAGCACTGTCCAACCTTCCGGTGTTACAGTGGTTTCCATAGGTACACTCTTAAGTCATTCTTAGGTCATGACATCAACTTTGTTCAGTGTGCTTAGTGTGAAGATCTGAAAATTGGGTCGGATTACACAAACCGGGCATGGTCGATACAACATTATCGAAGTCATCGTGTGATCTTGGAAGTGCGACCTTGGATCATAGTTACAGTCGCGTGATGCACACACAAAGTCTGCCTATCAGGGATGGTGGAGCTGGAACACACCGCGTTTACAAGCATTTTGTCTTCACATTTTAAATTACAGTATAACTTTAACCCTTTACCTAACATGAAAAGCAGACGACACTTGCAAAAACAATTCTCGAATAACTATTTTTTTTCATTTTTAGTCTCCAAAACATTGGTTATGACCCCTTATTGGAACGATCTCGACGAGCTCCTTCCAACGAGGGGTCATAACCTATGTTTTTGAGACAAAAATGAAAAAATAATGAAAATTAACTGGCGATTTTTGAGAAATGCGCTGGCCGGTTTTGAAAGTTACGTTGGGTAAAGGGTTAAAATTCAGCAGACTAAAAAGTAACAGGGTATAAAGCACCCTGGTTTGTTCACAAGTACAAAGTACAAGTCTACAAATCCCTGGCTAGAACATGTGAGAAAAAATAAGACAGAAGACTGAGTATATTTCAATAAAAACAGATGTACATAACTTCTTGACTTCTAGGTTTGCTAACCGTGCGCGAAAATAAGATTTAGAAACTTTATTTGTGAACATCTTTATTTCCAGTTCTCCATTAATATATTTCAGGAATTTTGGATGGTGTTTGCTCTAAAAAATGTGCCCAAATGTTCAACCAACGATGATGTTCTCATCCCGTTGCTCCACTTTCTTGAAATTTGTGATTTCTCATTTCTTGCTACCTTCCGCCGCGTCTGCTGTCCATCAGATCAAAGTTTATTGATTAGATAGAATGATCAAAGCAGCTCAAGAATGTAAAGACATTATGTCGAGATCTCCCTTGAGAGTGATGATCGAGTGGATAGGCGCACTAATATCTCAAGCCAAAGGTTCCAGGATCGATCCTAGATCGGGAAAGTTCTTGAGGTGTCCTAATACTGTCTAGTATTTATTTATTTAGTGGTGTTTAATGCCACATACTTATGCACAATGGCTAATCGTGACCGTTTTAATGGGAGGAGGAAGCTGGAGTACGCGGAGAAAACCACCGAGCAACGACGAGCAGCTGCCAGCTCTTCAACATCGCAACTCTGAACTCTGCACCGCGGCACAGGCAGGGTTAGATTGGTTGAAGACAGGCGCTCCATCGACGTGCAGTACGCCTCAGTACACAGCGTCGTCGTGCCCCCATGTAGACAATCGGGGTTAAGTGCCTTGCCCAAGGACACAACGCGGGAGCGACACTGTTTAGTAGCATGAATTGTTGGGTTGATGTTGTCACCGCATACTATTCTGTCGAACGTCAGCGTTGGGGAGGGGGGGGGGGGCGGGGGCAAATATATTATTCTATTGTTCTCAACCACCCGCCACCGATTCAAGCGCCACTATCAGTATTTTCAGATTACCAGTCCACAAGAGAAATGACTCATTGGAATAGAATATTCTGAAGTTACGTGTCTTTCGTACAGTACATGGAGAGTGTATTATCACTAAATCACCCACAGAGCGGAGATTCCACCCGAGCAATAATTGCAAATTTGTTGCAAAGCACAACCAGCACCAGCAAAGTTTCAGCCAATGTACCTCCGGGTTAAACCCGGAGGTCCATTGGCTGAAACATTGCTTGTGTTTTTTGTCAACATGTACAAAATTTGAAAGTTATAGCTTGGGTGATAACTCCACTCCGCGGGTGATTTAGTTACAATCCACTCTCCACGTACTGTAATTTCTGAATTGTGTTTTGCTTTTGCGTCTTTGTAATCTCTCATTAAAGAAGCACAACTTCTTGACCAATGTGATAAAGCGGGAGTTCAGTTTGTCGATATGGATATTTTGAAAAAGTCACTATTAACGAACAGAACATAGCCTAATTACCAAACATCATTGTTACCAACATGAGAAAACTGCCACGAGCATAACAAAAACTTTCTGAGAAGAAAAATGTGTGTCGCGATACGTTTTTTATTGGCGAGAAGGTTTACGGAAAAAACAGCACCCAAAGTAATAAACTGCATATTACTCGTGGCAACACTATGACACATATTCTAAATGGACACTACTCACATTCCAGCGACAATATTTAAAAGCAACGAAAATTAACTTTGCACTTTATTGCATCATTTCTTAGATATCGCTGGCCTTTAAAATCTACCAAACTCACAGCGGAAACCGACGTGCCCAAATCACAGGAATGGTCCCAAATTGAGAGCATACAATATGATTTGGTCTGGATTATCTGATGGTTTTTGTCCAGTTTCCAAGAGATTTCGCCTAAAAGGCCTGGAAATTGTTATACATTTTAAGGGTAACGTCTAGTTTCGCCTACAGTGCAATTTCGCCCTCAAAACAGTTTTTGGAAAAGTGTAGGCGAATTTGAACTAAATTGGCTTGGGGGATTAGCAGTAATTACCTGTTGAACCTACAGAAAATGGAAGTACCCACTAATATTTTTTGTTCAACACTTCTTCGGGATGAAATTCGATTAATATCGGAACTGCATAGGCATAATATAGATCATATAATAGTTTTGACCAAAATATATTAGTATTACTTGAATATAGGTTAGACCAAACCACTTTAACCGTACATTTACAATCTGTCTACATTCTGAAGGATGGGTTGTTTCTAGGTAAGTTTTTGCTGCCTATATAGGTAGCCAGGATTTATCAGGAAGCAACTGCCAAGGTTCTAATAATGTAACCTCAAATTTATCCAGAGGTTGCCCGTTAGGACACAGGGACCGACGTGGGCATGCGCCAGTGCGTATTTGGTTCTGAAACATCAGGACCTGGCTCTTAAGTCTCAGAAATAGGCTTCTCAGTTGGCGCGTAACTTCTCAGATCATATTTTGATATTTTTTCGATGGATAATCGAGCGAGACACTCTTACATGTATTATATATATGATTGTCATTTATCATTGTTGTAGAGTGCTTAAGTTAATACTTCAAGTCTTATTTACCAAGCATTAATCTTCACTGTGGTTTCTGATCAAGTCTTGGCTGCCAAAATAGGCAGCCAAGACTTGATCAGAAACCACAGTGAAGATTAATGTTTGCTATAGTGTACTAAATGAAAATGATGAGAGCTATTACATACTTGCAGTGTGTGTTTTAAACAGCAGTGTGACTCCGTAAGTTGAAATCTGGCGCATGAATTGAAAAAATAGGCTCCGAGGCTAGAGCGTATTTTAAATAGTCCTGATCGGTCCCTGGGACACTTATTCTGCCACAGTAAAAAGTGATTAATCCTGTACCTAACATTAAAAAAAGACGACACTTCCCAACAAAATTCTTGAATAACTATTTTTTTTTTCATTTTTGTCTCAAAAACATAGGTTATGACCCCCTCATTGGAACGAGCTCGATGAACGGTTTTGGCCGTTACGTTGGGTATAGAGGAGTTAAAGTTCGAATTAGACCCCTAAGGACAACTAGATATTATAAGACATTAATAAAGCCACAATCAGCCAAACTAACAGCATTTCAGACAGTCACTGTCACAAAAATAATCTTCAATAAGGTTGGACGGCATCTGAGTTACCAAATGTACGATGTCCCCAAATCTACACCAATCTAAACTAAGAAATTGTATCGGGCTGGATATCGGTATTACGAGTGATAAATTCTATTCTGCCTCAAGTTGTCTTTCAATGGGCTGAGGCGGGTGCAAATGGCGCCCAACGTGTGATTTCCACAAACTATGATCTCTTATTTCCGGAGTGATGTTATACCATTAAATCTCCCTAAACTGTTATCTATAATTTTGGAGTGACGTGATGCCGTTAAATCTCCCTAATTTGTCATCTATATTTTGGAATGCTGTGATACCGTTAAATCCCCCTAAACTGCTATCTATAATTTTGGAGTGATATGATGCCGTTAAATCTCCCTAAACTGCTATCTATAATTTTGGAGTGATATGATGCCGTTAAATCTCCCTAAACTGCAATCTATAATTTTGGAGTGATGTGATGCCGTTAAATCTCCCTAAACTGTTATCTATAATTTTGTAGTGGTGTGATGCCGTTAAATCTCCCTAAACTGTTATCTATAATTTTGGAGTGACGTGATGCCGTTAAAGTGTGAAATGCTTACAGTTAATACGTCTTTTGAGTTCCAATGTGTTCTATGTGCCTACTGGCACATAGAACACATTGGAACTCAGGGGACAAATTTTAATTCATCTTCTCACAACTCACCGATTAAGTGTGGATCATTCCATCTTTTTTTCGCCAGGATACATTGGTTTACAAACAATTTCCATAGGCTACGTCTGACTGCAATTTCTGCGACACTAACTAAGTCACCTAGTTCAGCTGCAAAAAATAACTGACTGCGTGGCCTGAACGTAATATTATAAAAAAATAAACGCGTAATCGTTTCAAACCCAAATAGTGATAATGTTATAGCTTGGAGATTTTTTGTTCAGCGCGAATCTGATTAGGAAATCTGTATTTCTCATTTAATGAACAACAAAACTTTCTTGCGCAACATCCATAGAGTTATTTTTCTTATAAAAATAATTTAATTTCTGTGACCTTGTTCTCATGTAGGTTTTGTTGAATTATTTTGTTGTAGGTGTTTAAAGTAGTGGGCCGCATGTTCTGTACCACTAATTTTATGTCAATGGGATGCTCCCATTGATATAGAGTAGCTCTGAGCATGCTCTTTAGGCAATAAAAGTAACATTAGGCCTCACAAAGTAGATCTTCTGTTACTCAGGCCATTTTTTATGAACGATTGCATGTGGGCGTGCGGTTTTTTACTTTAATTATAATTTTTGTAATTATTTCTTTGTCATTAAAACTTCATGTTCTTGGTCTGTTTTATGTTTTTGGCCTCATCATCTACTGAACAGCCTGGGTGGTGGTGTGTTTTGTCCCTTGAGTGCAAGAAGGCTTTGCAATGCCAAGTCATTGCAAAGCCTTGTTGCACTCAAAGGACAAATTTATCAACTTGGGTAAAATATCAGACACAAACCATTTAGTTCTTATTTTTTTAAGTTTACATTGGTTATAAAAAGAGAGTACGCGGCAGCCAAAAGGACCATCGGAAGGGTATGAGAAACAGATTGCTAACTTTTCAGGCCTTATATAAATGCAAGAGACAGACAAATAAATTGGCCCACTCTTTGAAACATGCCAAGCTCAAAAGCTCTTCGCAAAAGTATATGATGTTGATTGGCTCTTTCAAAATCTTAGTTGTTTGTTGCATAGAAAATTTAATTTTAAATTTGTGACATTGGTCGATCTGCGTTAGGTAAGGATGCCCTGTACCCATTTATCCACGTTCCGCGCCGTGATTGTGATTGCCGTAAAAACAAATGTTGACAACGTGGAAATGTGAGCCTTCTGTGGTATTCCTTCCCATGTTGTTAGTGACTAAATTGTTGAATTCCTCTTTTATTGTTTTCAGTCTTTGAAACATGCTTTTATCCACTGCACCAAGTGAATACACAACAAATCAAAAAGCATCAAATCACCCCAAACTACCGCTTATTGAAAGCGTAGTGGCCGAAGTTTTCGTATTATTGCGCACATTTGAATTAGGATATCACCACCGGCAGGTTGAGGCCTGCAGAGAAGAAGTAGAAATTCAATAAGCCTTTTTCGAAACTGCCATCTTGGACTTTAATCTATGCAAGGTCACAGGTCGCGAGGTGTAAACATTTCAAGAAAACACGTTGTGAGCAATGGGATAAGAGAGCGGGAGAAGTGTTTCGGACCCCATTACGTTCATTCAAAAACACATTTAGCCAAGGTTACAATTTGTTTAAGGCAATAACAATATTGTACGAGGACTTTCATTATTTCGAGTTGAGTTCCTATCGACACGAATGGTGTATGAATGCACGCTGTGTCATTACACTGTGGCCATTGGCACTGTTTTCAACAACTTTCGAGAAACTCGAGAAACTCCGTGCAACACGTGTCCATCAAAACAAGTCCTCGCCTCCTTAAAAAACTCTGTAAACCTGCGATATTCCATCGTTTAACATCGTCTAGGGTTGCCCCTTCAGTTAATTCGAATGACGACATCGGTTTTCCAAATTTAAACTTGATATTTCACAAAAGTAGTTGATTTGGCTGACACAGAACTCAACGCGATGAACATGGAAATCGTTTTGTTTACACCCCACGACCTGTGACCTTGCATAGATTAGAGTCCAAGATGTCAGTTTCGAAAAAGGCTAATTGCATGGGAAATGTAATAACGCCACAACAGTAGTGGAGAGGCATTTACTTTCAAACAATTAAATCAGCACGAGGCGCACAGGCACATAAAATGTTTTGAGCAAGGGAACCCTGATTAAACTACCACTCTGCTTGTGCAATTCGTTTTTTCGTCTTCAAACAATATGTAGGTGTGAAGTCCCACTCGGTGGATATTTTCATGGACGCCGAAAGGTTGGGAGTTGTGTTAAGGGGGTTGAAGAGGGGGAGGGGAAGAAGAAGTCAACTTGGAAGTGTAATCTGGTCGAAAGATCAGGATGTTCCAATTGGATATTTGCATTACCAAAGCCCATAGTTCGCAAGATATAACTTAACCAACAAGTGTGCCAGGAATATCTTTTCACCGGCTTTATATCATGAATGCAGTGTATGCCTATTTCATACAAAGCTGATACCTTGAGGATCGGATTAAAAGCAAGGACTCTTTTGAACGATTCAAAAAATGGCTGTCAACTGTGATTATATCTCAATCACGGCACATCTTATTACCATATAAAAGCTCACGCATGTTCCCCGACTTTACCCCTGCCAGGATCAAGGGTGGTGTGAGAGACCTGAATGTACTGGTGGTAATATCTTCGTTTTCTTTTTCGGGGAGTGGGGGGGGGGGGGGGGGGTCGGTGCTAAGAATTCTTGAAAGTGAACGAAAATATTTTGAGTCAACACCAGGCCAGAAAATAAGCAGTCTGACATTTGCAGAATGAGGTCCCCAGAGGGTGAATTTGATGATGATACCCCGTACAGTGGGCCAATTTATCCTATGGGTACCTCTTCCTGTTTAGTTTTGAGACCCTGATTCAGATTGAGGTTCATAGAGGGTAAATTTAGTGATGCTACCCTGCTGCGCTGGGTAGCATCACTAAATTCACCCTCTGGGGACCTCATTTTGCAGATGTCAGTCTGCTTATTTTCTGGCTTGGTCAACACAAAAAATCCCGGTCCATTGTAGGCATACAACAGAAGTGTTTCATGCTAGAAGAACACATTGTTATCTTCAGATGAGCAAACCTCTGTATTAACCCTTTACCTAACGAATCGCCCGCATCCGCCCGCATAATATGCAAATTCAGCAGTTAAAAAAATTAATTTTTTCAAAATATTTCAACAAAACCATACCATGTGGCCCCTCATTGGAACGAGCTCATTGAGCTCGTTCCAATGAGGAGCCACATGATATGGTTTTGTTGAAAGTTTTTGAAAATTTAAAAAAAATTATATTTAAAATAATAAATTTTGATACCGTCTGCGTTGGGTAAAGGGTTAAATGTGTGCTGACACAAAATTATCATTGCGCTTGAAGTTTTAAGTTGGATGTCGATAATTATTAATTCTGGATTTTGTGACACGCAGGATCACACGTGAAGAAATTTCGTTACAGATTACGGTGACCTGAGCGGCAGTAGAAAATGTTACCGTCTGTTTAACTCAAATACTTTATTGTGCATCAATGTAAAGTTTTGAATATAACTTGTACATCCACGAGACATTTCGTACCATTGTGCGATCAATAATTTAACACTTACATTTCGATTCAATACGTCAACACATATTCTGTTTCGTTTTGTGTCACATGGATTTACTTGAGCAGTCTTGTAGACATCCACGGAATGGTACCGGGGTTGTTCGTTGATAGAGGATAACAATTTCGAAAAATTTGTCCGAGAGTAACTGTTGTGAATTTCATAATTTTCCACTAGTGAACAGGCACAAAATGCAAATAGAAGCTTCAAAAGAAAAGTAATCTCCATGTCAAGAGTTGTTAATGAAGAGCGACGTGTTTTACTGAATAAACGTACCCAAACTGTTATCTAAAGGTGAATGCGTGACAGTGTAAGAAGATATGAAACCGCTGAGATTGTGCAAGTTATTCAGGTATCAAGCGAATGTTTGCGCATACAAACAGCTTTTGCATTCATGTCCACCCTCACCCTTCCATATAATTTTTCCATGGGTTTGTTTATTTGTTCACTGGGGTTCAACGACACTTTCAACAGCCAGGGTGACATCTTGTCGGAGAGTTTTACGGGTGCAGGAAGCTGGGGTAACAGAAGAGAATCACCGAACAACGGCTAGCAGCTGTCTCTAACGTACTCACTCGGCACAGGTAGAGTTAACAGCGATTGAAGGCAAGTTCACAACCGCGAAATACGGTACACCTCAGTACAAAGTCCTCACAGACCATTAATATAATGGTCTTCAGATACTGAGAGGGAGGATCCGTATTTGCTCGATCATGACATGAATTTTCCTGCTCTCCGGCGAACCGTTTGGATAATGAGTCTCGTCACATTAACCCTTTCATCACTGGTGGTATCTTCCATGCCAGTTAAATGGCAGAAATGGGGAGAGTCCATATCTATTATTTGGGGGTAGAGCAATTAATACTGAAGGCCACACGTTGAAAATATTAATTGTTCTACCACACACGTTCAATTAGTAGCCATCCTACTTAATGAAATTATGACGTATCCTGTTCCTGGACCGGAAAAGCGGCCTCTAGTGTTGAAAGAGTAAATTAGCCAAAAGGTTCAGAGGCCAATACTACAAAACTTTTACAATTGTATCTTCTAGAACTGTATTTTCTGGTTACGACGTTAAATGGGTTAAAATAAACCATTATCATTTTCGAAGATCTGGCAATTTGCCAGTTGGCAAATTGCCATATCTTTTAAAATGTCAATGCTTCATTTTAGTAAGTTATATTAATCAATAGAAAATACAATTTTAGAAAATACAATTGTAAAAGTTTTAAAGTATTGGTTCAGGACAATCGACAATGACGTGATAAAAGTCATGGTTTTGTGATACAACCTTTTCCATGGAATTAACGATTGACGTGGTTAATATTTAGGGCTAGTGCGACTCACATATCATCGAACTACCAGTTACCTGTGACAGTGTAATGTCTTCGTTGAACATGCAGATTATTGGGCAATAGTACTCCGTCCATCTACTGTCCGACGAGAAAAGAATTTGGGGTGGTGGTGTTCCCCCGGCAGAAGTTATGACACTGTTTGGGTCATACATTTTTACCATCGACGTTCATTTCAGTAAATGATATATGTTCCAGTACGACTAAAATCCTGGCCATCTGAATGATCGTGAGTTCGCCAAGTTTTTTTCTGTGTTTACGGCTCCTGTACCACATGTTACCGTCTGCCGTCACCACGCAAAATATTTGAAATGAGGTTGGCCATTCTCCAGTTATTCAGTCAACGGAGTGACTTGCAAACACCATCACTTCATTTTTTCTAGATTTTTCACACGTGCAGCACCCGATGTTCCGAATGAAGTGTTGTTTAAATTATAAATCAGTTTAAGATTTGAACTGAGAAGGTTGTGACCTCGACCTTTGTCTGATTTATTGATTATTTGTCCAGTGAAGTCGTGGGGTGCACGAGAGGTTTATCTACTAAACTTGTTATCGTTAAAAGTTGCCTTGTTCATTTTCCTATGTATTTTTTGGGCTATGTGGTAGGGGCTTACTGAAACATATACGTTATTGTGATCAACTGACGGTAATGTGGTCTGAGACTTGCAGCTCGGTGCTTATGTTCAGCCGAAACACTCCGCGTCTCGGTTGAACAGAAGCTCCGAGCCGCAAACTTCAGACGATGCTACCATCAAATTCCTCACAAGAACTTATAGTGTGTGAGAAAAGCAATATCCAATCAGTTGGGTTTTAACAATAATGGTGATAGAAAAAGTCATCGTGGTTTTACTGCAAAGGGTTGGTTCCGTCGCAAATGTTTTTCTTTCACTCCGTGTGCTTAGTTCAAACAAGGACGGTGAGCGAAATTTCCGGCGCCGAGGTGAATTCTTTTACGGAGCCGAAACCCTTTGATGGTGTCCAGCTTATGGAGCCGAATATGTTGCCCATGTCTCAAAGCAACAAGAGTGCGAGGGATAGTATAACCGAGTGTAACACTGTCGCAGTCCAAACGCGGAATATTTCCCTTAATATCACATCCATTCCCTCACGTTCTGCTCGAAAAGAATGAAATGATTCACATCATAGAGTGGGCTTATCAGCGAGGCCCACAAATAGCGTCTACACATAGCGGCTTTTAATAAAGCCAAGGAGCAACTCGTATTAGTTATCCTTTGCCAGTCCTAGTACCCGAATTCCCAGGTTTACTACCACGACCGACAATAAGGGTTGGAATATATTAACCTTGCATACACATAAATTTACTGCCTGAACGGTGTGGGAGGTGACCTGACAAATACCTCCCACCTTCCCCGAAGTTCCCTCCCAAAACGTTGCTGTGGTGTATGAAGTAGATTTCGATGCAAACGTGTTCAGAGGGAAATGTTCTGTTGCAATTTATTAGAGAGTGCCTATAGGCACTCTCTAATAAATTGTAACAAATAAACGGGTGACAAATAATGTCAAACTGCCAAACTTTATCTAGAACTCGATCACTGAATATTATTACATGCACTCATCGAGCGGATCTGGGTCACCCATTCAAACCCACTTGACATTAAATAAACATTTTAATTTAGTCTATATTGATCTTTCAAAACTGAGCTCACTGTAGCGTTTAAAACAACATCCAAGTACTTGTGTTCTAACCGCTCTTGACAAAATGGTCTCCCCGAAAATGAGGACAAGAAAGAAATGGCCTTAGGAATAATCGATCTAATTTGGATACAGTTAAAGTCTCTTCCGGTTTTGTATGAGCGATATGTGTTTGTTGGGGGACGTGGGGGGGGGGGGGGGGCGTAAACTTATCGTGCTAAAACAAGCAACAGAAACAACCAGCTTTATATATTCGTATCTTATTTTCGATTCAACTGGATTTCTCCCATAGAGGATTTATTTAACAATCGGGGCTAAAAACATCAACATTCTCACTATCATCAGTCGAACATGTTTTTCCCGGAGTGCACTGAAATTTACAGAAATTTTAAAAACTTTGGGAAGTGATACACCACGAGGCCCAGCATCATCAACCTGTCTAACTGGCGTTGGGGACATCATATCGTTTTTGACAGAGGCCTCTAATATCTGACAAACTAACAATTAATATGTAATTGGCTTCAGTCTCTTTCATTTTTAACCCTTTACCCAACGTAAAAGCCAAAACACCTACTATAACTATTTGAGAATCAGAGCGGATCTGTGTGTGTGTCTTTTCTGGGTTCCAGTTATTGCAATCTTATTGTGGGTTGGTAGGAAGTGGGCTCATAGAAATTTTAGTCTTAATCGCTGAGCGACTATTCCCTCGTGTGGTTTCTCTCTTCTCTGGCCTTCTAAAAGTTCACATTTTAGGCTCAATATTTAACCAGTTCCCCACCGGGCCGAAAAAAGTTTGTTAAACAGAGAGCAAATATGTGCTGCTCAACACTTGACCCGCTGAGTATTTTCAAGGTATTTTTCATCGAATCTAGTCATGGCTGCTATGAAGCAGCCATGACTAGATTTGATGAAAAATTCATTTAAATGAATCTCAAGAAATTATTTCATTAAAATCCATTAAATTTACGGGGGGGGGGGGGGGGGGGGAATTGTAATTACATGTGCCTGAACTATACTTATTTCAGTGGCAGGGCTTACATTATCACCAGGCCTGTCAGCCCAGGCCTGGTAATCAGCCTCAACACATTTCTCACCAGGCTGATCAGCCAGCCTGGTCGCCAATATATCAAGGAGCAAATGCACCTGCCACAGTATATGTAATCTTCGAAATCAGCCCTGAATAGTACAAATCAGGCCTTGTGGCCCTTTTTTACCTGACCTATTCATTAGCCTGGCCACGGTTCTAAAAAGCAAGCCCCGTTCAGTGGCAAGTGATATTCTGTCCTGGGTAGGAATTTTCGCCAGCAGCATGCAAGAAGAAGTTGATCAATACAGATGCACGTTAGTCCTATATAGCTTCGTTTCTTGTATTCCTACAAGACCACTAAAGCACATGGACCACCGCCGATATATAACAGTGTACGGGCCCCTCTATGACCGTGCCCCTCGAAGCTGGCAATATTTCCTAGGCCCGTGATAAAACAATACAATATAGTTTCATTGGTAACCAAATTATTTTGATCTGTCAACATAACAACAGAGAGAGAGAGAGAGAGAGAGAGAGAGAGAGAGAGAGAGAGAGAGAGAGAGAGAGAGAGAGAGAGAGAGAGAGAGAGATAAAACTCTTATAAATGCATGTATATATTACGAATGGATTTATCTCACAACAAGAACGTATAAAAGTAAACACGTCTAGACAAAACTTGCATTGAGGGTAACAACCGCACGTGCGATAATATTGCCTGCACTTATCGAAAACCGATTAACACAGTGAAAACCACCGTTTTGAAAAAAAGTAATTGAATGATAAATAAATCCATTCACCGAAATAAATTACACTAGATCATTATTTGCAATTGTGATATTTTTATATAGGCCAACCATGCATTAAACCTGATAACACTGGCCGGCCGCTGATTTGTCGCGGTTCTCGGGCGAGAAGGCCTTGGTTACCCCTGTGCTCCCAACTACCTCCCTATTCCCACGTTTCTTCTCTCCTCCCAACACTTCGTCTCTTGAGTTCCAATGTGTTCTATGTGCCTACTGGCACATAGAACACATTGGAACTCAGGGGACGACTTGGAGACGAACTGCTGATGACATCCCTTGCCCCATTCTTCCCAATCTCTCTGATTAGCATATTAACCCTCTCCTTTGAGTCACTCACTAACCACGTGTCCTTCGTTCTCCCATCTCACTTTCCCATTATACTCCCAGTGAATAATATTCTTTTAGACTGTTATTTTGGGCATTCTAAAAGAAAGTGTTCCAGGATATCCACCACGCCTAAAGTACACTGTTTTTCACCGTTTTAACGAATTTTTCCCCTCAGCTCCACGGACCGCGACCTCAGCTTGAACAACAGTGACCCCCAATTGTGCCATCAAGGTATTCTTCAAAACAGTCTTCTCTTTCTCACGCAGGCCACCCAAAGACCTCTTTGATTTGAACCCCTCTCGCCAATTAAGGTTACCATCCTCCATGACCTTTCTTTGACGATAGTTTTACCCTGGGTTGCCCCTACGTCTAGGTCCGAGATCTCCAACGAGTATTTCTCTATTAGCTCCCTCACTTGGACCATCCATCCTGTCTTGATATTTGAGCTGAAAATATTCTGGAACATTACAATGCACCATCGGCTTCTTCTGCTACCTTCTGGAATACAAAACTCCCCCACTCTCCACCTTAGAGAAGAGTCCACTTTACGGCCCACGGGTAGGACTTTGCTTTGATTTAGTTCTTAGTTTGAGTCTCCATTTGTTCCCACATTTCCCAACAATTCCCAGGATTTTCGCTAGCCCCCTCTTCACTTTCTGACACTAGCATCTTATCGTCTACAAAAACAAAAGTCCTCAACTGCTACCCTCTCGTCGCTACGCATGAGTTCATCTCCTAAACCTTTGATGTACAATGCAAAAAGAATTGGCGAAAGGAAACACCCCTGTTTTAGGCCTATCTCCATAGGCGCACGTTTTGCTCTTATGTTACCCAGACTAAGTTCACTCTGTACATCTTTGTAGAATGCTTCCAGAATTCCAACAAACTCGCCTCTCAAGCCCAGAGCCCCAATCTTGCGCCACATACCCTCCCTCCATACTCTATCGGATTCCTTTTTAACATCCAAAAAGGCCATAAACATCATTTTTTGGCTTTCGCGGATTAGTTAGGCTTTCACAGAGTTCCCCTTTTTTGAGAAACTCATTAGGAATTTCGTCTACCCCTCCCCCTTTTCCATTCCTTAATTCTGAGGTCACCTTTCGCACCTCCTCGGTTTTAATTTCGCTGCACACGAAGTTCGATAGATCTTCCTCGCCCTGTTCGGACACTCCGGTGGGTTCCCCATGCTCCATCGCTTATCGTTTACCTTTTTCCAGTGCTTGACAAGTTCTGGTTCGATTTGATCTTGATCGTCTGTATCTCTGCCATCTACTTTTATACTCTGTGGGTTACTTCCTTTGTTCTGTTTATTCACCCACTTCCAAAAATACGTTCGAACTCGACCCCCTGTTATTCTTATCGTCCTAATAAGACTGCCATTTCGCACTCTCCGATTATAAAATTTAATCTTATTTACTTTATTTCGTGCTTGTTGGTATTTTTCCTTTGCTTCCATGGACTTTCCGCCTCCTTGAATTTTCTACTTCTGTATGCAGCACATTTAGCTCTTCTACCCTTCAGTTCTTCGTTCACTCTGTACCCAAGTTCCCGTGTTGACACCCTAATCCTTCCTACACTTTCCTTTCCTGCCTCCATTAGGCTCGCAACTATGACGTCGGCCATTTTCTGGACACTGGCCTCCTTGTGTGCTGTTGCAAGCTTTGGTGTCAATTTCTCTTCGAACTTCGCCCAGTCAGCATCCTTTTTGAGTTCCCAAATCTTCTTAAAGCTTCCTTTGCTTTTTACAATTTTTTGGCCTTGGTCGTCACTGTAACTCCCTCATCATCCACTTCTACCCTATCACCTCCCTCCATAAAATAATATCGATGAGAATATAGTCGATTATTGATTTTCTGTCGTTCCTCTCCCAGGTCCATTTCCCCTTACCCCTCGCGTCCCTGTTCAGAATCTTCAGACCGAGCTCATTTGTGAAGTTCGGCAGCGTCCTTCCATTTCCGTTGACCTTCTTATCTCCGCCCTCTATGCCTTCTTCCTTATCATCCATGTGTCCATTGAAGTCACCCATCAGAATTATACCGAACCCCCTGTTTTCTAGTTCTGTGATATTGGACCTTACTGTTGAGTATATCGATCCATTCCGCTAGGGTTCGCTTCCCTACACCGCATAGTACAAATACCAGGGGCAATACTTTTGTTTCTTCGATTGATTTTTAGCCATCCAATTTCTTTCGATACCTCAGCCGAGGTGCTGACATCTTCCAGGTTTGTGATCAGCAGCGGTTTTAAATCTTCTTTAGTGTATATGCCTACCCCCCCCCCCCCCCCCCCCTTTTTCTGGCCTTCTGTTCGCCGTACACCTATCCACACGTCCCCCTTACTTGGTCTACCCGTTCCTCGTGTCTTAACCACGTCTTGCTTAAGCCCATAACATCAAAGTCTTCTGCCTCGATCAATGTAGCAATTTCATTTTACTTTCCGGTGGAGACCCTGAATGTTGCTGTAACCCACTTTCAGGGTACCGAGATTCATTGGCTTCCGCCTACTGGTCCAATTGTTTTTTTGACGCTAGCCTTGGTAAACGTATTCTGTACCCCTCGCTCTTGTTCACCCCACATGTGTCCACTCTTGCTATACTTGCCTCTGGCCTCCAATCCCGTTCCTCTCCAACAAAAACCGCTCCGCTACCCGTAGAATTTTATCCCCTAATACCCGTGTCCCCATCTTGCTAAATCCTCATTCATCGCCAAAATTCTTGAGTTCCGATCGTCCCCACCCCCCTAGGAAAGGAAGAACCCCGGATACAACTACTCTTGCATTCCTACTGAGCAGTTTGCTGACTAAACCTCTGTACGACTCCACCAAAACTTACTGACCTTCTCTCCCTGATATTGTTGGTCCCCACATGGACCACCACTACCGGATCCGATCCTGACCCTGCCACAATACCATCTACCCGGTCTCTCAGATCCTCCACCTTCGCCCCCGGAAAGCACAAGACTGTTCGATTTGAACTATCAGGACCACAAACCACATTGTCAATCCCACGTACAATGCTACTCTCCGCTACAACTAATTTTCTTCTTCTTCTTCTCCCAGTTCCTATATCATCTGCAACTTGTCTCGTTTTACGTACCTCTGGCCACTTCTTTCTCTTCACCGCCCCCCTTACCCCATCTGCCCTATAAACATCAGCAACCACCTCTCCCCTCTCAATACCCCCCCCCCCCCCCACTCCGCTCTCATCCACATGGGTATCGGAATCTGAAACACTGAACCTGTTCTTTAAACACCGCTTAGCAACCATGGAAGCCTTACGCCGACTCTGTCCTCCTAACTCTACGCAGCCCAGTCCTGACTCCACCTTCCGGATTTTCCTACTGGATCCCCCTCCTCAGTTACACCTCCCACATCAAGCGTTCTTCCGCCACGTTTCCTGCCTCCCAGTTTCCTCCTTGAGTCCACAACGACCTTCCATCCACCTTCCACCTCACCATCATAGGTAACCTTCAACGGTGTGACTCCAGATATAGCAGCCCTCCCCAACCACACCTTCAGCTCCAAAATTTCCCGCTCAAATCCAACACACTTCTCTAACAACTGTAAAGTATCCCTGCTGTTCGCACACACCTCACTACTGTCCATTGGTCGACCACCACCATACCTCATATCACACTGTCTGCACACCTTTGTATCCTCAATCTCCCTATCTGCACCTGCACCCCTCGACTCACCTCTCCCTGACCCCTTTTAGTAACCATACTTACCATACTCACCTCCGCCTGGTCAACAGTTGAACACATACCAAGCATATACATAAATGAAATAATAAATGACCAAAACCAAAAAATAAACCGACGCACACGAAAAAGGGCAACGTAAATTAAATCTTCAAAGGATACAACCAACTCAATTTAACATAACTCACCAAACTCAACCTAAATACTCCCCTTAAACAAATTACATAAAATATATAAACAAAAGCTACAAAAATATATATAAATCTAACAAAATACTTATTTTCAATCTCTGTATCCGAAGCAAGCTTGTTCTGGTGATCACAACTCCCATATTGTGCAAATCAGATGCAAGCAGACGACACTTGCAACAAAAATTCTTGAATAACTAATTTTTTACAATTTTTGTCTCAAAAACATACGTTATGACCCCTCATTGGAACGAGCTCGTGCCAACGAGGAGTCACAACCTATGTTTTTTAGATAAAAAATGAAAAAAATAATGAAATTTAATTGGCGATTTCTTAGAATAGCGCTGGCCGGTTTGACCGTTACATTGGGTAAAGGGTTAACTAAGTTATGCCCTTTTATGTGAGTATCAGACTTGTTTCTTTGATGCCATAATGAGAAGATATAAAAGTAGCTTGTCACAAAGCATAAGCATAGGTTTCATCAAGTTTTATTTATCAAACACGTTCGACATCCACAGTCAGCCTCCAGCATCGAATACAAACACGGAAGGCGCAAAAAACTCCCCAATATTAGTTAAGGTTCCGCCCAACAGTTTCACACTATTGCACAAGAGTAAAATTCTAAGCATAGGGCATATGTTAAAACTAAGCCATGTAAATTCAAGATATATTTTTAGTATCAGATATATGATTACATTTGGCTAATTGTTGGACAAGAGAATTTGAAGTTTTGGTCACAGCGTTGGAGTCTGATGTACAGGGGTAAATTACGGGAAAAAGTGGCTTCGAAAATTTTTTTTTAAAATGTCATTTTTACACGGAGTTATTACCAGGCATGTAACTAAAAATTAGACGAAAACATATATTTTTTTCTTCACATTTTAGAAACAGAGGGCTATATGCTCCAGAGGTACTTAAGTGGGGCTAGTGGGAAAATTCTGCTTTCGAGGCTGCTGGGCGGCTGAAAATAACTGGCATCGGCATTTTTGCATGCAATTTTACAGGTCAAAGTCTTGCATTTGACAATAAATTATTTCACCCACATTCAGATTGTTTATTTCTACTTAGTCTGATAGTGATATATGTTTTATTGGATTTGGAAAATGTAATACATGTTATGGGTTAGAAAACTAAGTTAAGGAATATTCGCATTTGAAGTGAGTGTATGGCATACCATTTTTGGAAATGCCTGGAAAATGTGGAGCGGAACCTAAAATACAAAAACATCAGTGCTCAAAATAACTTTTTTTCTTTGCGTAGCAAGATGCTACGCATTTCCAAAAAATGAATAGCATTTTGTAAAAATTACATATCTATTTTTGTATACCAGAGTTATGTTATGCTGTTTTATATTGAATTCTTCCAACAAGTAGATAGAATAGTTTCATCCATTTCTGGGCATTTCCAAATGATCTGCAACACATGAAACATTTACAATGTTTTTTTAACTGAACTGCCTTTAAGGGTTGCATGGACTTGTATACTGTTATAAATGGCGTCTTGGTTGTTTAATAGAGTTCTCAAAATGGAAGTTGGGATTTAAAATTTGATGGGCTTGTAGTTATTTTTAATGGACATTTTATGCAAAATGATGTAAAAACAGGAAGTATTTAAACCAACAGAAATCATCTTACATATGAAGTTGCTAATGATGCTTGATGGAGAGTTAATCTGAGTTATGCCTGGAATGTTCCACAATCAGAAGTAAAGCATCAGTGAACTAGTTTTCAAATTTGTTTGCAAATTTTCATTTACATTTTGCGATACAGTTGGCTAATAGGCTGCAGTTGATTATCTTGTATCGCAAAATGCTATACATAATTTAACATTGTGTAGTTTTTTGCAAGTTTTGCATAGCAAAAAGCGACGCGACACCGCTTATTTTGAGCCCTGAAAAACATTGTAGTAAACCGCCTAGGACCGATCCAGTGGTAAAAACCAGGCCACCTTCATGTGTACCGGACTGCATCGGATCACTATTAATTGGAAAGAACACCAAGAGCGGTCGGTCTAGTACACATCACAGCACACTGTAGTATAGAGTACGTACACCCCTCACCGGATCCAGCTGGGTGGATCGAAAACAATACGACACATGTCGACTGCACCAAAAGTCCGGTTAATGAGGTCTCAAAATGTCCAGCTATTCTACTAACAACTAAAGTTTAACACTTCCCGTCGCCTTGTCAGAGGCACTTGAAAAATAATCCCATGCGATTTGATAAAACTTTAACAAAAACTCTACTGATTGCAATTTATTGGTGTTTAAGGTCTCATATTTCTACACAACGCCAGATCGTGATCAGCTGATTACTCCTTTAGTGTGAGTAAACGTATCATGTCATTAAAATCGGAAATGATGTGTCCGTAAAATACTTCCAACAGGGATATTCAAAGTAAAACCAGAGTCCATTTTAGAAGCCATGTTCGTGAGAACAAACATGCAGTAGTGTGCATTATTGCTGAGTAAATGCAATATTTTGTGGTCATCATATTCAATGTGATGTGTTACATTCGTCCAGATCAACGATTGTGGGGGCTTCAAACAATAAAAACAACAAATTCAGCAATTCTGATCGCTATTTTGGCAACCACTTTGAATATTCGGGATCGCCACATGTATAGTAGGGCTCTGCGAATCACATATTTTCGATTCGAATCGAATCTGGAATCGAATCGAGTTTATTATTCGAAATCGAATCGAACCTGAAATCAAATACAGGCGTCTTGAAGTGCCGACTGATAAAATATTCCAGCTACATAATCAAGGCATGCCTTCGGCGAAGGCATGCCTTGATGATGTAGTTGGAATATTACTCTGTAAGGATTTTTGTTCAAAAACAGAAACGGGTGTGAGAATTCTGTACTGGGTACTCGACGGAACAAGTCGCTAACAACCGTGAGCTCATCGTCGATATTGCTTGGGAACTTCATAAATTTGCTTTCAGCAGTATTATTGACTAGTGGAACTGGAAACAGCATGGATGATATTTATTTATTTATTTGTTTGTGTTTAGGGTCACATATTTCTGCACAATGGCTAATCATGACCGCGACATTTTTACGGGTGGAGGAAGCCGGAGTATCCGAAGAGAACCACCGAGCAACGGCGAGCAACTGTCAGCTCCCCAACATACTAACTCCACACAAGCAGGGTTAGCATTGGTTGAAGGCAAGTGCGCCATCGACATGCAGTACGCTTTAGTACACAACGCCACCGTGCCTCCACGTGGGCAATGGGGTGAAGTGTCTTGCCCAAGGACACAACGCGGTTGCCGCAGGTGGGATTCGAACTCAGCATGGATGATGGCATGGATTTAGATGCTTTTTATGTTAATATTGCGGAAATTACACTCAGTCTTTAATTTCACCAAATTCATTTATGTACAATTTATCTCAGCTTTTCGTTTTCTGAGACCACTAAGATGACCGATACCAAGCAAAATTCCAGTAAAAAAATTCGAAGGAAAACGAATCGGGCAACCGATTTCGAATCGAACCGAATACCAACTTAAGATTTGAAATCGAATCGAATCTCGAAGCTTCGCAGAGCCCTAAAGTATAGCATGGAAATGTTTCTCAAGTATACGACCAACAAGCTGGAGTGCACCCAAGGTAAACTGACGATTAAAAGTGTCCAATGAAGCGGTTTGAAAGACTGTGCGTAGAATCGAAATTGCGATAATTTTTATAGGATTGGTGGAAGGAAGAGGTAATCACTTTTCCAATCATGGCTGAACAGCATGTGAACTATTCATGAACGTCTACATTAGTCCTTTCCTTCGTACATTTACTGTTAGAAAAACACCAAATATATCTGGGAATGTTTTCAAAATATTTTTCTGTGCAAATCGAAACAATTGGATAATGCTGATTTATCGACGATTGGCTGAAAACGGCACAGGATCATAAGTTTGATATCTCTTGGGACCTATCACATTGTCAGCCTTTCATGCCATAACATCAATCAGATGCGTAACAACCAATCAGATCTTACATGCTCGTCTTACTTGTAACCCGGATTCCACGACTGGTTTACCTAACACATTTTAAAAACATGGATGGTAACAGGTAACGTTGAATATAGATGACAAACGTGGTATAATACAACATAACAATGCTGTCTCAGAAAGTGATACGAATATGATTCTTACCCATACAAAGAAAACGTTGAAAAATAGTAATAATAATACAGAACACAACTAGGGTGAACTACGGACAACCAGTGGGGCCCTTTCATAATGGTGGTTGCCTGGAGTAAATTTAGCGTTGTTACCGTGCACAGCATACAGGATTTCACGTAGTACATACGCCATAAATTAAATGAAGGTATAGCCTATATGATCGATTCTAAAAGTACGACTCTGTAGATTTTTTTATTACATGTTTTAAGTTTCACCCCCACCATCCATCGATACACACATGGAAGCCCAACATGTGTGACTTGAGAGGCACCATGTATGTATATTGTTCATTTCTCAACCCTATCAGTCACAATGATGTAGCGTTCACTTAAAAGAATAATACATAGACTACAAAGAGTACGTCGTGTGGAAGTGAGAGTTTGAAATTATGTGTATTTGTTGCACTGTGGACTGTGAAACAGTCACACAGGTAAACATACCAATACATACACAACCTGGCACGTATAACAGATAACCATAAGTGCTACGCCCACATAGCCAATCCTGAATTTAGTTCATAAAATTAACATTTATGACACTCGTGATATTTACCAGTTATTAAATGTTGAATAGAACCAAATCAGGATTGGCTACGTCTTTGTTAAGACATATACTTACTTACCCTAAGATTCTCTCTCGCTCTCTCTCTCCCTTTCCCTCTTTCTTCCAGCTTCCAGCTTTGGGACGTCCTTCAAGACGCCCCCCCCTTCTAGCCGCCCCCCGCAATGCGGGCCCTGCGGTCCCCTCCCCTACACCTGCGGACAACTAGAATCAACGATTCGAGGTGGAATTTTTCCATGGTCAACTTTTCTCGTCATTAACATCGACTTACGAAAAAGTTATCTCCCCTGATTCATAAGAATTGGCTGGCAAAAATTAACACTAATAGAATGTGGAATTTTTATATTTCTCAAAATTATATAAAACCTATGAATGTTATATTCACTGTGCGCATCAATTCTTCAAGAACAATATATATGCTCTCAATTGGTGATATTATCGAACGATTTCATTCGACCAATTTTTTTCCCACGTTGATTTAAAATGCTACTGTTATTTCCTGTATAATTCCATATAATATAATAGAAATTGCATTTTCGTCAACTTTTAGCAGTTAATATATGTCTTTGCTTCATATTAGCAATGCTGTGCGCATACCGGAATATAATATAGATATTGTACTATCTAACCATATAAAAATATACAAGTTGACATTTGCCCATTTTTTTCCCTTTGATGTTAAAACCCACAAATTTTATTGTAGGAAAACAGTTAAAACTGCAGTCCACAATATCAGATAGGTTTCCGCGTGAGAACAAATGAAAAGGTGTGATAACCTCAAAGCGTCAGTAGGCACATAGAACACATTGGAACTCAGGGGGCGAAAAAATGAAAATATGAAACAACTGTATGCCGATTTTCGTGTCACTCGTACTCAGCTGATTTCTCCGCTTCCGACAACTATTCCCTGGCGATCAAGATTTCATTCACACCTTTCAGAGGTTCAATGTTAATTGGATTACAGCGAGACTCCAGTATTTACAAGAGGAGATAACTTTCCCAAGAGTCAATATCTATGACGATAAAAGTTGAGTATGTGGATTTCACGAGCGCCGAAACCCATTCACCAAGAGTCGTTGCTCCCCTCACCTCCCCACGTACTCTATCTGAGTTGTGTTCTGTATTTATGCCACAATTAAACTTGAATTAAGTGAATGAAGCTGATATTTTTAAAGACAAATATCACTTTCGGCGGTCTGACGACTTTCTTGCTCTTATTACACGCCTGTTCTATGAAAAATCTACAGAAACACTAAACCGTGCGAAAAATAAAAATCCGTTCCGCACACATGTGCCGAACGGAAATCGTTGACGGACTATTTTTAAATAGAAGCGAAATTTCACTTGAATTTTGCACCGCTAGCGACAGCTAAAAATAGTAACATGGGTTCCCCTCGCAAATTTGGTTGGCGGTAAGATGTGTTCTTTTTGTTGATAGTTCGTCCTCCGAGTTCCAATGTGTTCTATGTGCCCACTGGCACATAGAACACATTGGAACTCTGGGGATGTGTTGTCAAATGAATTGGTGAGTGTCCTTGTAATAATTGCTTATATAGACGTGAAGACGTGTGAACGGGTTAATCAATATGGCACTTATGCCATCACGGAAGGATAAAACTCGAGGCCTTTGGTCTCTCGTGCTATCCTTCCGCGCTGGTACTCGTTCCATATCGGTTAACCCATTCACATGCGAGTGTCGTTCAATGTATGACCCTGTTTTGTCGAACCATTTTATCTAACAATCAACTTAATTTACACCCCTAAACTCGGAAAAATACGTTTGAATCCCCCTCCCCCTGTTCCGATGCTGTATCAGACAGGTTCAGTTTCCCGGTAAACATTCACATATATGCATTATAATTACGCATAAAAATATCGTTCCTGAAATTCAAGCTTTTGACCAATTTCAACCCAATTTAAACTGAAAAATGGGGAAAACGGGCTTTTTGAAACGGCATTGTTAGATAAATGTATTATCATGACCATGTTCATGTCCTGTGATTTGTATCAGATTCGAGGTAGTATTTAGAGTAGGATCGCAACGAGCCCAGACAGGATGCAAATTGTCGTGACAGTCTGTATTTATTCAAGTCATAACCTATACGAGCAACAGCCATTTTGCCGATCGAGATATTTTCGTTTGGACTGGGATTAAGATAACAATTCTCTCATGTAGCCTACTTTCTCACGAGACTAGATTTAATATTTGAACTTGTTGAGAGTGTAGTACGATCAAACTAAGGTACGATGCGTGGTAAGTAAATAAGTATTTATTTATTTATTGGTGTTTAAGGTCACATACTTATGCACAATGACTAATCGTGACCGTGGGAAGCCGGAGTACCCGGAGAGAACTACCGAGCATTGACGAGCAACTCTCAGCTCCTCAACATTCTAACTCTGTTCAAGCTCCGCCCAAGCAGGATTACAGCGGTTGAAGACATGTGCATCATCGACGTGCAGTACGCCTTGGTACACGGCGTCATCGTGCTCCCATGTAGGCAACCGGGATAAAGTGCCTTGCCCAAGGTCGTTCCGGTCGGGGATGGAACTCGGAACCTCTAGCATATAAGTCCAACAATCTACCACTGAGCCACCGCGCTCCCGCTAAGTAAATTAGAAGCCGAGAAACCCATGCGTCACGACTATTGCATGTATATAAACATATAAAAACAAACAAAAGTAGCACCCCCCCCCCCCCCACTACTAAATCATTGAAAAACAACACCCCGAAAAACAAACAAACAAAACGAACACAGGAACTCTTGATTGTTTAACTATAACCACAACTGATTAATATTCCAAATATATCATCAAGGCATATCTTAATTAATGGCATGCCTTAATAAGGTAGTTCGAATATTCCCAAATCTGCACTTAAACAATCACAATTGGGTCAAATTAGGCTTTCATTACACGACTGCTCTATGTAAGAAAACAACAACACTAAACCGTGCGGATTTTGAAAATCTGTTCCGCACCTGTATGCGGAACGGAAATCGTTGACAGACTATTTTTAAATATAAGCGAAATTTCACTGGAATTTTCTACAAATCGCGCGCTGCAATTACAATTTGAATCGTTAGCGATAGCTAAAAATCATTCCCCGCGTTCCAACGTGTTCTATGTGCCAGTGGAACTCAGGGGACGAAATAGTAACACAGGCTCCCTTCGCAAATTTGTTGGCGATAAATGTGTTCTTTTTGTTGATAGCTGTCAAATGAATTGCTGAGTGTCATTCTAATAATTGTTTTTATAGACGTGAAGGCGTGTAATAAACAGAGAATGACACACGCATGTGAATGGGTTAATCGATATGGCATTTGTGCCATCGCAGAAGGATAAAACTCGAGGCCTGCGGCCTCTCGTTCTATGTTTCCACGCTGGCATTCGTACCATATCGATTGAATGGGTTAATCGTTAATCGATATGTCATTTGTGCCATCGCGGAAGGATAAAACTCGAGGCTTACGGCCTCTCGTTTTATCCTTCCACGCTGGTACTCGTGCCATATCGATTAACCCATTCACACGCGCATGTCGATCTGTGTATATATTATATATACTACTCAAAGTTTGCTAAACACCAAATATTTGACACATCATTGTGAAATCTGCTTGTGACATATTTGCGATATTTTGGGTGGATATGATTAGGGAATGTATTGAGATGGTCCCCAGTGCTTTCATTAGCTCTCTCGACGGACAGACTTTTCGTGACAGTCATGGAAAGTATGTACCCCTTGATTTTCATGATGTTTTCGTGTACTGTCTACATGACATCTGTAGGGTATTCAATCTTCATTTCAACACAAACCCTTGTGATTTAATGATTGAATATGGTAAATGCAAATGTAAGAAGACATTTGTCTGAAGCAGAAATGTGGCGGGCTGTAGGGGTGGTGGAGCAAGAGGCTACCCATCGTCAGGTTGGTGAAGCTCTTGGTGTGCACCGTACGGTGATCACCAGAGCCTGGGCAAGATTTCACACCAGTAAGACGGCATGGTGGAGGCAGAGACAGGGCAACATCTGCAGCTGAAGACCTGTTTTTGATCATTCAGGCCCATAGGAACCGCTTTGCCACAGCAACCCAGCTTCGCAGTGACCTTCAGAATGCAACCGGGGTAAATGTTTCCACGCAGACTATCCGGGAAGGTTGCACGAATGTGGCCTCCGATCGAGAAGACCAAGTATTCGCATTCCGCTGTCCCAGAACCACCAGCAGGCACGATATGAATGGGCTATGGACCACGTTGGATGGACCAGAAAAGATTGGCGTCCTGTCCTTTTACAGATGAGTCAAAGTACTGCCTAGACCACATAGATAGGCGTTCTAGGGTATGGAGAAGACCAGGAGAGAGATTCCATGTAGCAAACATTGCTGAACATGACCGCTGTGGTGGAGGGTCAATCATGGTCTGGGGCGGCATCAGCAGGGATGGACGTACAGAGCTCTGTGTCCTTGAACGTGGTACATTGACTGCACAGCGGTGTATTGATGGGATCCTGGATGTCCACGTCAGATTGTATGCAGGCGCAGTGGGTGACAGATTCATTCTGATGGACGATAATGCCCGTCCTCATGTTGCTCATGCTGTCGGGGAGTATAGACAGAGGGAGGGGATTGAGCGTATGGACTGGCCAGCAAGATCCCCTGACCTCAATTCAATCGAACATGTCTGGAATGAGTTGCAGCTTGCAATTTCAGCCCGTCCAGTCCAGCCAAGAAGTGTCCAGGAGCTTGATGCCATGCTGGTCGAATAATGGAACAACATTCCAGAAAAGACCACCAGGAACCTGATTTGGAGCATGAGAAGGCGTTGTCAAGCTGCGATTAACAGTAATGGGTCTCATACTCGATATTGAATTCATACTAGACCGCCCCGATTGAAAAAATTTCCTCTTTTACCAATAATATCCATTTTCCATGGTTATCGTATTCAAAAGCTAAAAAATAATGCCAAACACAAATAAAATCTTAATTTCTGTACTTAAATCATTAAAGATATAATTAAATAAAAATACACTTTTCATTACAATATTTCAACTAAAACGTAAAACAGGTAGTTGGATATACTTGGTGCTTAGCAAACTTTGATTAGTATATGTTTCGTGTATACACAACGAGGACCAAAGAGACAGCTGCATTTAATGGCATTCCTGTCAAACATTTTAAGGGTAATACATTGGGCTGTACACAATGTTAGAAATCACAATACGTATTCCATTATCACGGTGATATATAATATGACGTTCCTATTCTCGTATTCCACCACCGATTCGTGCATAGAAAAGAACTAATATGGAAAAGCATGTGAAAGATAAAAAAATAGCTCAGATAACTACATAGGGAACAATAAAAATTCAGTCGTCGGTGTTTACTACCACCCCAACACACACTGACAACAGAAACTGATTACGTGCTGTGGCCTTTCGTCATGATATACATGCAATAGAAAGCATAGGACGCATTTGTCTGTTTGAGGCAAAACGAGCACGGTCGATACACATTACAAGTAAGAGTGTATGAATGTGCAGGTTTGTGGGGTGTGTATTTATATGCGTATGTTGGAGCTCCTTTCAGATCCACACATTTAGCGTGGGTATGTAAATTTACTCATAAGAACATTCATTCACGTATCTCAATGAATATTTCCTATATGTTCATATTAGGTATTAATACCATGTCTGTTTTTCATTTTCCTTCTCTCTGAAGTACAAAACCAAAGGAACGGCCAAAGTTTCTGGCGTTTTCAACAATTACTAACGGCAATGACTGCACAAGAAAGCCATCGATCCGGATTCCCATGGCAATACGTTGCTCTCACATTTCAGCATTACTATGACATCAAAACATGTATTTCAGTGTGAGCTACTAAGGAAGCCATCATCGCATACAGAATAATGTTTTATGCTTCAATATACTCGTATGTGAAGTTATAACGATGACCCGTTTATCTATACACACGGAACTTAATTAAGCACCCCCTGTTTTTTCGCAGTGGTGTTAATAGAAACTGTCATTACTTTCATGCTATCTTTCAGAGGGCCAAAAGTGATTGTTTGCGAAAAGAATGGTCAATTGACAAATGAAAGGCAACACAATGATGAAAATATGCAGTATTTTAATGGCGCAAATTACACATATCTGTAACTAATGTTTTTGATGGAAAAATGTTCTCGCGACAAGTATGGTGCAGGGACGGTCCATCAGGAAATATGCCGGTAATTGCTGACAAAAAATGTAACTTGTGATCTCCTGAACTCAAAAGCAGTGTCTAACGTCAACAGCGAGTGTATCCACCACGTGCCCAGATAACAGCCTAACTCTCCTCATATTGCTACCAGTGAGCCTTCTGATACGGTCCAGAGGCAACTGCTGCCACTCCTCATGCAATGCAGCTTCCAAATCGACTAAATTATGTACAGGCAGATCCGAGATCTGTTCTAAGGGATTTAGATCGGGGTTCATTGCAGGTCAAGATAGTGTTGTAATAGCGTTGTTCTGAAGGAAGTCTCTCACAGCGATGTGGCCTTGCATTGTCGTCCATGAATACATGGCGAGTAGCCACCGCACTGAGAATGTCCGTGATGTACTGATGACCATTGAGATTCCCATGTACATTCACCATATCAAGTTTACAATCATAAGAGAGGCATCCCCAGATCATTACTGATTTTCGGCAACAAGGAAAAGTAGGTCTGGTGTTCTTGGGCACGTAAGCAGTATTTCTATGCCTCCAAACTCTCATGCGATCATCTGTGACGTGAAGCAGGAACCTACTCTCGTCTGGCCAATGGACTATCCTCTACGACCTGATATTCCAATGTTGCCGTGCCATACACCACACCAAACGTCATCCTTGATGCTGATCGGACAGAGCTGGACGCTTGATGACTCTCCTGGACCTCATACCCAGTGATTTGAGACGGTTTCGGACAGTTCTGTTTCACAAGCGCCTGTTGCGGAACCAAAGGTATTTCAAAACCCCACTGGAAGCAAAAGAGTTACGCCTAACGAGGCGTGCCAGACTCCGATCTTCCAGAGGAGAGGTCTTTTGTGGTTGTCCAGGCCTTGGTCGGTCCTTAACGTCGTTGGTTTGTTGATGTTTTCGGACAAGTCTGCTTATGACAGAATGAATATAGCCAAGTTGCCATCCAATAGCTTTGAATGACATGCCTGTTGCATGCATGCATGCCAACGATTTGACATCTTAGAGCCTATTACAGTCTTCTCCTTGCCATGTCACCATTTAGTGATAAAAGAAATGACAAATTTTCTTGTTTTATACCCAGATATTGCATGTGGATGATAGTGTATGTTGTGACATTTCTGGGAAGCATACTGCACGTGGACGAGGGGGTGTGTTAGGGGGACGCTATCAACCACGAACATCATGTTTCACTTGATGAATTGTACTGCATGACATATCAGTCATTAACCCTTTACCTAACATGAAAAGCAGACGACACTAGCAAAAACAAATTCTAGAATAACTAATTTTTTTCATTTTTTGTCTCAAAAACATAGGTTATGACCCCTCGTTGGAACGAGCTCAACGAGCTCGTTCCAACGAGGGGTCATAATCTATGTTTTTGAGACAAAAAATGAAAAAATATTGAAAATTAATTGGCGATTTTTGAGATTAGCGCTGGCCGGTTTTGGCCGTTACGTTTGGTAAAGGGTTAAAACATAATAATCAGTAATAGCAACTTCACTGTCATGAAACATTTCAGAGGGTGCTTAATTATGTTCCAGGTGTATATTACCCAAACTAACCCTCAAAATCGGCCAGCGCAAGATTCCCCAATCACATTAGACTGTTGTTTGTTTCATTTTCCTTTGCATTCAAAACATAATTTATAATCCCTTAATGAAACCACCTCATGGAGCTCCTTCCAATGAAAGATCATAAGCTATGTTTTGGGGACAAAAATGGAAATATTTTGTTATTCAAAAAAGATGAAACTTAAATAAACCACACGGTAGAAGACAACCACATATTATGCTCACGCATTTATCTCCATGCAACCAGATGCCACCAAAAACAGGATATCTGCCTCAAACGGCCCAGTTCTAGGTATGGCTATGATGCCACTAAGTTGAAACTTACTGTAGAACAAAGACGCTTATCAAATCAAGTTTATATTTTCTCGGAATTTTCTCGGATTTCCCCCTGAAATCGTTATTTTTTACTTGTACACAATGCTTGCAGCGCTTCTTGTGGAAAGAGTAAAAAAACACGCAGTTCAAACAAAATCTGACTATACACAGGAAGCTACACTGTCGTGAATCTTTCGGATAATGACGTCACTCGCTAATGTACCCGCTTTCCTGCACTTAAGAAACATTGTGTTTTTCTCTTTAACATCGGCACTTATGTAATTCGCCTTACGAAATCGGCAGGCACAAAGCTTAGTGGACGTAAATATTCCGCTACTCCAAAAGGCCTCAATTCCTTTATTCTCTCTGAATGCAATCCAGGTCGTGAAGTTGACTATTTGAGACTCAATATTACTCTTACACTAGAGTAAAACTATCAGGCCTAAAAAGTTAAAAATTTGTTTCTCAGGCCCTCCTGCATGGGCCTTTTCGATGCGACATGCTCTCTTTTGTATCAATGCAAACTTATAAAAAATGAAAAATTTAAAGGTTTCTGTCTGATATTTTATCCAGGTTAATACAAACTGATAAATTTGTCCCTTGAGTGCATGAAGGCTTTGCAATGCTGTAGGAAAGCAAAGCCTTCTTGCACTCAAGGAACGAAATATATCACCACCATGCTATTCTGTAGATTATGAGGTCTAAAACATAGATTAAAAGCAAGAACATGAACTTTTGCTGGCAAAGAAATATTTACAAAAATAAAAAAACGCCTACCCACATGCAATTTTACTAACCCCCCCCCCCCCCCCCCCCCCAGAAAATCTACATTGTGGGGGCCTTATGTGTTTCAAAAATATGCATGCGCGTGTCTGTATATGAATATCGGTATTTAACCCTTAGGGTCTGGTCAGGTTACTGGAACTTCCACCGTGCCACAGTCTTCACATCTAGAGGCTTGGCTGTTCTTTATCGTCAAGCTTTGACTGTCTGTATACTAATGTGCAGGCAACCAGGACTTGACTAGAAATCACAGCCAATAGAATCTGACGAGATCCTAATGGCATTGCAATAATAATAATAATAATAATAATAATAATAATAATAATAATAATAATAATAATAATAATAATAATAATAATAATAATAATGTAATGTTAACGTCTAGAATTCATCGCTGTGCTCTCTGACTTACGTTATTACCCCATATCATAGGCGTACACACCCTTTATTCATTCCATGACAGTCTCAGCGCAACTCAACGGAGCATACTGCCAGACGGGCACGCAGGCAAGCGCTCAACAGGTCCCTATTTTAAACCTAGGTACGGTGAAGATTGCGTAGTACTGGTGAACATTCCCAACGTTCACAGATGGCGCGTAATTTAGCGTCGCAGAGTCACGTACTCAAACTTCGATGATCGCACACCAGCCACTACTACGAGAAGTACCCGAGTCAATCGCTGAGTAGTCACCCATCCAATGATTAACCGAGCTTTTAGCAGGGCTTGACGTTGCTTAACTTCGGTGATCTAACGAGAGCCGGTATCGATTCGCCAATGCTCCCCAATGTACAAGGTTCCTGCAGGCAATGATTGATTAAATTCAAGGCTATTCCAGGGTGTTTCTCGACACTCTTCAGCACCTTCAACGCTTCAAAATAGCCAATTTGGTTTAAACATATTTATTCAATATTTTCAAACAAATATACAAAAGACAACGCAGTAAAATGTAGATCCGATAGGAAGCTATAAAGCTTATACAAGGTCGTTACCACGAACAACATTTGCCGTAAAATATGAATACAACAGGATCAATGGCATACATACAGCCATTTATAGCCTTAAGGGGTCGTCCAACCTAACTTTGGTCAATTTTTTGACATTTTTACCAATGCCTCAGAAACAGATAAGAGAAGTAAGGAAAGGCAAATTATATATCAAAATAATGAGTAAAGTGCGTGGAAAAGGTACATATATTTTTTTCAGGGAAAAAAGGAAATTTTATGATTTTGAAGAAGATTAATTTGCCAAGGGCATAAGTAACGAACCGGTAAAACCACAAAATAATCGGCAATTCGAAAGCCTTGTCCTCAATATAATGATAACATACTACAGACTCGGAGAAAGCATTTTTTTGACACACACTCTGGTGGGTTTTGATGTTTGAAAGTAATAACACCAACACAAATTTTGGATGTTCCGGATGTGGTCATGTTTCAATGATGTTTATTCCGGTCATGCGATTACGACGTGGTTCTTGCAGAAATACTCCATTTGGGCAATAGTAAGAACGCAAGGACGCGATCACGCCCTTTATTTGTTCGAGACAATGTATGAGCGGATTTGCAAACAGGTGACAGCAAATACTTGAGCTGTTAATGTCATAACTGCAAAATATGGTTCGAAATTCCCTCTCGTGTTTACAGGCCGTCTGAACTTTTTTGTTGACAAAAAATCTGAATTATTGCGCACTAGAAAGACAACATGAACCACTTGTAAAAAAATAACCAAGTGTATAAAATCGGGACGATACACATAAAATAAGGCAATATTCATAACAAAGTAAGCAGAATGCTTCAGAAATCACTTTTTCACGAAGTATATTCCAAGTGACCTAGAACTATATTGAGCGTGTTGATTTCCCCCGATGTTGCGAAGTTATTTACTTCCTAGTAACCATGGAATTTGTCGCTGCTGTGTTTGATGTCAGCAAAGGATCGATTGAAGATGGGTTGAAAATGATGCATTCACGCTTTTAAATAAGGTGCGCTTGGGCGATGCTGAGAATTTAGTTTTTTCTTGCAACCAACCATACCAACACAAGCGTCGAATGCCGTCGATCAGTGTCTTTTGTCATCGTTTTACACTGACAAATGTGACAAATCTCCTTCACCGGAAACCATCCCCCAATTTACATATCACAATAAACATAACCGCTGTCAGCGTGGCCGTGTGGTCAAAACCGAAACGAATTATCGAATCCACGGTCAATATTAGCTGCAGTTGGCATTTAAACAAATGAAATACACGAAATATTCGCAATTTCTTCATTATCCATGCCGAGTTACTTTTTAACCAGACCACATGCGTTCAGTTTCGTTTGTCGGCATCAAACTGATATTGTTTGTGGTAATTAATAGTACGAGAAGGCGAAAGAAGCCAAATATTTCCCATCATCTATTAATTAATTAAAAATGATAATTTCTTTTATTTTACTGAAATTATGAATTGATAAGGTGAGTGTGTTGCGATTATTATGCCCCAGACCTGGAAGTTGGTAAATCAAAGGTGCATCTAGGGCCGTGCAGTGGTGACCTCTGTCCTCTTAATCTTAGTCTTACCCATTCATCATTACATGTACCAACATTCTCCCTTGTGTCTCAGCCATTGCTGCTCCAATTTGAAGGATATTTGGTGTTGTGATCGAGCATCATGGGAAAACATTGCCTGTGTAGCTGCTGTAGCATGTGTTTCTTTCCACATTTTTTTCAGAGTTGTGGTACTTTTTCACTCTTTTGAGTTAGAAAATTTTCTTTAAAACTAGTTGATTTGTTACAGTGTGTTGGAAAGTGCCTGCTGATACCCTCAAATGTATTGCTACAAAATATTTCTGGTGAAGATTTTGTTCCTATCACTTATCAAGCAACAACCTAATGAATATTCTGTATAAAGCCACTAATCTGATGTTTGACACTTTTATCGGAGCTGTTTTGAAGGCTTATGGAACTCAAAATGTTGATTTTGGCAGGACTTTTCTATTCACCCATTAATCGATAAATTAAGTCTTATAGTTGGAAGTAAGAAGCATGAAAGGTCCAGAACTAAAAGTCTAAAAAGAATGTTTTGCAATTTAACACGATTTTTGCAGATATACTTACTTGGAGGGTTACCTGTCTGATAGTGTTTGGAACATGTGTGGCCAGGATCTTCAAAAAGAAAAAAGAGTTAAACTTTGAGAAAAAAGGCATATGCCTTGAGTGCCGGAGGTAGAGTCATACAAGGAAGAGAGCCCCCCCCCCCCCCCCCGGGAATTTTTGTGTGTCAAATGGAGCTCACTTGTCACCTTCTGGGGATTGCTTTGTGTACTGCGTTCTTGAGAAAAATATGTGAGACCCTCTGGATGTGCCCTTCTGATCTCAATATGCCAATAAGCCTCCTTGGTGAAAGTACATGCAATAATGGTTATGTAAGGTTGATTTGATGTGTTTTGAATAACAATGTACTTTTAAGTACATTAGATGGTTTACTGCAGTGACAGGTTACAGTTACCCTTATTTCTTCTCCAACAGATATCATGAGTGTATTGGTGTCCAAGAGTAAACAGACCTATTATACTTATTGATAAACCAGACAAATTTAACAATCTAATCACTATCAAATTGATGCATGGGATAAAAGGGGTTACAATTCAAGGGGTTTGTAAATATATTTATTCAACTACAATGTATTGCAGTGCATTCTACATAGGAGAATATCATAGTTTCTTTCCAAACCACCACAGTGATACATACATCTTTATATTGGAAGACACTCTTTTGTCCTTCCATACTTCTTCTGGTAGACCCATTCAAGTTGACCTTTGTTGAACTCTCCAAATCAAAACATAAACAAAAGAAAATGTCTGCCTTCAATCAGTGAGCACACCACTTATAACATTTGGTCTCAATCTTTATTACTTTCATGGATTAGGAAAATATTTCTTCGAGTATGTACTTCAATGCACAGGTACTTTGCACAAGCTGGGAAATCGAAAGAAAAATGATATTTGATACCATTTTTGAATCTATGCTGATGTGCCCCTGTAATGGTATATAAATATTAACAAGGTAAACAACTCGCTTTTCGGAAACGATAGCACTCATCTTCGTTTTTCCCCGCTCAAATTTGATTCACACAACGTATCCAACAGTACCCGGTATCAATGGAAAGGAGAATGAATAAGCTTTACAATGGTGTATTACACGACCGTTGGGTGTTCTTGGGTTGTTCATGACAACTGGGAGAAGTCGCAGAAAAGGCCTAAAAACATTTAGTCGGACAAGAAAGTGAACAGTGAAATGAGGTTTACGAGCGACAATTATCCAATTTATTGTAAATAATTCGAGGTCCCATTGTCTATGGAGGGCAGATTCAAATATTAACCGTATGCCTTTATCAATTACTAATCTCGGATCCACATTTATTCATTTCTGGCGATCACATTTGCCGTTTATACATTTTTTTAACCTTCCCTTGGCTTTGAACAAGCTAGCGGCATCCACAGAAGCACAATGACATCCCATTGGCTACTATTTATGCCGAGAAAATCATCGATGAAAGTAAACCAATGGGAGAATGGGAAAGCTTTTTCGGAAGTCGCGTATCTAAGGACGCCGTCTACTCAGGTCAGCTTGGGAAAAATGTCAAAGTTACGGCTAAAAAGTGTATAAACGTTAAATGTGAACTCCAGAAATTAATAAATGTGGATCCGAGATTAGTAATTGATAAAGAAATACGGTTAATATTTGAATCTGCCCTCCATATACAACGGGACCTCGAATTATTTATAATAAATCGGATAATTGTCGCTCGTAAACCTCATTTCACTGTGCACTTTCTTGTCCGACTAAATGTTTTTCGGCCTTTTCTGCGACTTCCCCCAGATATCATGAACAACCCAAGAACACCCAACGGTCATGTAATACACCACAGTAAAGCTTATCCATTCCCCTTTCCATTGATACTGGGTATTGTTGGATACGTTTTGTGAATCAAATTTGAGGAGGGAAAAAGGAAGATGAGTGCTATCGTTTTCGAAAAGCGAGTTGTTTACCTTGTTAATATTTATATACCATTATAGGGGCACGTCAGCATAGATTCAAAAATGGTATCAAATATCATTTTTCTTTCGATTTTCCAGCTTGTGCCGAGTACCTGTGCTTCAATGTTTATAGAATACAGCTGTTATTTTATTTTGAGGTATTTAAAAACTTTTTTCTCTTACTTATGCCATAGCAGACTTTCAGGTGGTGCTATTTACACATGGCACCAGTTCCATGGCCAATTTCAGTTTCCACATGTTCTATGTTTCATTCCAAGCATTTTGGAATATAATTCATTGGGGTTATTCATTTTGGGCCTTTTTTAGACTTGAAAGAAAATTACATGAAATTTGACCAAAGTTAGGCTGGATGTCCCCTTAAAGTAGCCAGTTTCAAGGCTTTCTATTCACAAATACTAACCAAGACCCGCCTGCCATTGATCTCCCCATTCCCGTCAAAGGAAGTAGAAGGAGGGGGTAATGACAGGAGGGGCCTATATGGGACTACGTCTTCAAAAACCATGGCACATACAACTTTATCATATAACTGAATATTAATGGGATTGACTTTATGACAGTTTTGACGGCCGATCGGCTGACTCTGTCACACTTTTCAGTGGCACTGTTCTTTGATGTTGAAATCCCTTTCTTTAACCCTTCACGAAATCATTTTAGTTCCCCACTAGTTCAATATGCGTTATCTGATAAATAGAATATGGCATTCGTATTTCTTCAAAATTATATTTATGAAACTCGCACGAATTTAATAAAATTATGTACTCTTTTCATAAGTATCAATTTGAAAAAAAAAACAACACTCATTTCATATCCCCATATATAGCTATGATAAACCGCTATGTTGGCATTTTCATTTCTTGAAGTTTCAACACTTTTCAAGGCCCTCCTAGTTCTTAGTCAAATACAAGGCCATTCCTTGAATCCTGAGCCCTGCGGGAACCCAGTTGTAGAGTACCTGTTCTGAGGAAGAAAACTGTCAAGGTTGGACCTGGGGTGTTAACTCTTTCAATATCGTCTGCTCGTCCATACCAGTTTTTCTGAACGCCAAAATTTATGCACACCGTGTTGAAAGGGTTAAGATTGGTGTCCTGTCCGAGATCTGCGTTTCGGGGAATTTTGTAATATATTAATTTTTATATCAGATACTCGCGCAATAAAAATATGGTGATTCTGGATCATGTCACCCAAGCAAATTTTACATAGCTGTATATCGGGACCACCTGATCAATACGAATCCGCCTGTGGATGAAAACTGCCTTAGATCTAAGAAAACACTCGTAAGTTTTTGACCCCTGTCATTCAGTCAACTTCGCGTCTACCGTGCTTGTAGTTTGAGCCGTTTCTTACGAACTGACAGTTCACTCCAAATTTGGTGCTCAAATTATTTTTCAGTAATAGTTAAAAAAGGAACAGAGACTTGGCATGTCTTTACTCTATTAATGCTTTGTGCGTACATCGGGCACTGGAAATTGAATGTCGGGAAAAACCTCGAAGGACAAAATCCATACGAAGAAAACTCTCATTATTCCATTTCAATTTCCTTTCACACCAATAGTATTACCTTGTACGCTGTTACTCACAAAAACTTATTTGTAAATACGTGACCGAGGAAACGACGCCACCATAAGTCCAATGGCTTACTGTCGAATTCATATCAATATATATTGTCAACACGTTATGCTTTGATTTGAAATGAATACTGCTGGACAAAGACAAAAACCCACACACGAGTGGACAAAACCGCATGTCCCCGTGTGGTGATTCCACAAAGATTGACAGACAAATATTTTTAACATCAACGGACCACATGGGACAAGAAAACCGACGAAACTCATAATTTCTGGCACACTCCTTGGTGGGGGACGAGATTTCCGCTCCCTTTTGAATCCATCTCTCCAGTACATTTTGAATGGTTAATGCTTTACAGAACTGGAGTTACTGTCGCGGGTTCTATGCGTCAAGACCAACACTAAAATTTTTCAAATTCTGTTAGTGTGTGTTTTAATCGTCAACATTATTCTTTTCACAATTGTCTCCGCACATCTGTCAATACAGATGTTGCCACCGTTGCTTGCTTGACGTCGCAATCGATTAGAATTCATGGACTTCATAAATAAACTAACGGAAGCGATCAAAATTATTGTGAAAAGCACGGTGCGATAATGAGGTATCTATGTTACTGTCGGTAAACACATAATCCAAGTCGACAACAACTTCTTCAAGTTAATACGTATATTAACCCTTTACCTAAAATGAAAAGCGGACGACACTTGCAAACAAAATTCTTGAATAACTATTTTTTTTCCATTTTTGTCTCAAAAACATAGGTTATGACCCCTCATTGGAACGAGCTCGATGAGCTCGTTCCAAAGAGGGGTCAGAACCTATGTTTTTTAGACAAAATGAAAATATAGTGAAAATTAATTGGCGATTTTTGGGAATAGCGCTGGCCGGTTTTGGCAGTTACGTTGGGTAAAGGGTTAAACAGGCAAAACGTGACCTGTTCATTCTCTTGCAACAACCTTCCATAGATGAACATAGCAGATAATAAACACTTCTCTACATCACCCAAACTTATCTCCGTATTTTCCCATTGCAGTGATCGGCAATCAAGTGTTTTGAATTTAGTCCATTAATTTAACTAACGGTATGGTATTTAGTTGTATAACTGGGGTGTCTCATAACTGGGGATAGACTATTGTTACAGCCGTAAAGGTAGTTTGAAGTTGGGGGCGCGGTGGCGTTGCGGTAACCGGTTCTCGTTAGATCACCGCAGTTGAGCAACGTCGAGCCCAGTTAGTCCTCTGATGGGTGACCGTCTGAGCGATCGATTCGGTCTCCCGCGTTGTGTCCATGGGCAAGGCACTTAACCCTGAGGAAACACATGGGGGCACAATGACGCCGTGTAGTAAGGCGTACCGCACGTCGATGGTGCGCATGTCTTCAACCAATGTAACTCTGCCTGTGCTGCAGTGTGGAGTTACGATGTTGGGGGGCTGGCAGCTGCTCGTCGTCGCTCGGAGGTTCTCTCCGGGTACTCCGGCTTCCTCCACCCGTAAAACTGTCACGGCCATGATTAGTCAGTGTGCATAAGTATGTGACCTTAAACACCAATAAATAAATAAATAAATAAATAAATAGTTTGAATTTTGCTGAATGAAAAGATTGTTCAGAATACAATGAACGCTTCTAAATTGTGCCTGTCCACCCTCAACATTGGGCCCAGCTTCACACATGACCAGTCGGTCGGATTTCGAAATCCACTCTGCCTATTTTAGGTGCGGGATGCCTTATTCCATGGTTCATCGGCCGAACAATGGACTGGTTTTCCCGTCAACCAAATAATTAGGTCGTTAGCTTCCGCCATCCGATCCAGTGGTGGCAAATCGCCCCGTCAAGTTAAGTTGTGCCTAGTATCAAACTTTACGAACAAAACAATCAGCTTCGGTGTAAATGAATTGTTTTCGTTTTTATGTGTGACCGAGACTCTTTCCAAACTAATATTTTGTACTGGGAATTTCTCATAAAGATTCGAAAACTAAACGTCTTCGTACTCTAATACAAATTTAATAATAGTTCACTGGACGAGAGGCAGGTTTACAAAGTTTGTCGGACACTTCTTTTGGTATCGCAGTACTAAATATTTCCCAGAGACGACCATTATAAAGTTCAGGCGAAAAAAAAATATACAATCGGACCACTTTAATTTTGGCACTCAAATATCTTTGTCAAGTATAGTCCTTCAAACAACTTTTCTTACCCGAAAACAGGCAGGAAGGGAAGCACAGGTCACGTGCATATATTTTTCAGGAAATTCCCAACAAAAACATACTAATGGTGAGTTGTAATTTTCATGTCCAACAAGTCACCAACCACGCCTTTATTTTGCTGAATATTTAATAATAATGCATGCAGGACACCAGAAGAATGCTTCAAACGTTTATTAAAACAAAACTTTTCTCAAGTCTAATGAGTAAGCTGAGAGGGAAACGAATTCACAGCTTTCTTTGAAAACTACCCTAATCCTAAAATGAAACTAAAATCAACATCAGCACACAATACTTTTTGAAAAAAGAGAGATATTGTTCCCCTCCCCCCCCCCCCCCCCCCCCAAGAAACAATATGAATGTCAATTTTGTTTCAAAAACTAGGCTTGCAGCTATGTAATTCACCTATATCAATAGACAGTGTCATTTTATACCAACAATTGATGTCCAATTTCAGCCCCCCACAGTATGCCTCTTTTTCATCACAAATTATACTATAATTTATAAATTAATTGTTATTGACACCAAACAAAACATTTCTGATATTAATTTTCCTATATGTGATAGTTTTTAAATCACATTCTGACTTTTGAAGACATTTCACACTGTATTTGATGAATATTTTGCAATTGTTGTAAAAAAGAGCCTCAGTTTTGGCACCTAGAGTAATTGGTATGGCACTAATAAAACATAAAACACTGATTTTTACCAACAGTGTGACAAGTACTGCTCCTGTGACATCTCCTAACACTGTTAAAATGCATAAAAACATCAAATAGTGATTATGTAGTTTTGTGCTTGTGATGCACGTATCTAAAAGTGCACTTTCACAACTTTGGTTTTAACTCCTACAGACATTCATACATTTTGGAAGTCTACCCCAGAGAACTGACTGACATACAATGGAAAATATAGTGAGAAGAGCCAGGGCAAAGGTGTCAAACAGAGAAAAATCTCAGTGGGCCATGAGAGTTGCAGTTCCAAAGCAAATCGTAAAAAAACTGAGTGTGTGCTATTAATTTCTGTCCTCAGAAACTTTACAGTCTTTCCAAATTTTTCTCATCAGCTGAGGGATTCAGTATGGATGAGTGGAAGACCTGATTCAAAGAAAGGGCAATATTTCACACGTGTTACTATAGTACTGTAGCGTGGGAACATTGAGAGTACAAGTACTGGACGACCTCAATATTTTTTTCGATTTTTATATTCAGATAAAAACGATACAAGTGTAATAAACATACAGACACAGAAGTAATACAAATACACAGAACGACACGCGTGCGTCCATCTGTGTTTATTACATGCCTTCACGACTATAAAAACAATTATTAGAAGGACACGCAGCAATTCATTTGACAAATATCAACACAAACAACACATTTTATCGCAAACCAAATTTGCGAAGGGAGCCCGTGTTACTATTTCGTCCCCTGAGGCGCAGTGTGTTTTATGTGCCTACTGGCAGCCTACTGGCACATAAAACATATTGGAACTCAAGGGACGATTTTCAGCTATCGCTAGCGATTCAATTTGTAATTACGTTGCACAATTTGTAGAAAATTCCAGTGAAATGTCGCTTCTATTTAAAAATAGTCTGTCAACGATTTCCGTTCCGTAGATATGTGCGGAACAGATTTTCATTTTCCGCATGGCTTAGTGTTGCTGTTGATGAAGATTTCATAGAACAGCCGTGTAATAAAAAGTATTATTACACATCCATTAGACTTTAAACCCTTCTATTTAACGGAATCGCCGCTATGACAGAAATGTTTCTGTATTGCAACTGACAAGCCGGAACTTTTTTCCCATCACTATTTATACTAGTTCCTTTTCCGTCGAGCCAATAGTTACGCTTCGAAAAGTTTCCAAATTTCGTTATACAATTATCGATCATCTGTCGCGTAGTGTGAAAATGAAAACGCCCAAAGCAAAATAAAGTCGGTTCACAAAAAATTAGTTAACCAAAAATGAAATAAAATTAAAAAACCCAATCATTTCCAACCACAATATTAACCCAGTACCGTGGCCGTCTCGTCTGCGGATACCTTTATATCTAAATTGGTCAACTTTATTTCGGTAAATCTTCGGACAACTTGACATGCTTCGAACTTCTTTTAAAAAGTTTCTCCCAGCTGTTTTGCAAATCTGCCGAAACTGGTACTTATATTTTTAATAACATTAATAGCCACCAAATTGTTAGGAGTGAATGGACATCAGCCAAAGAGAAACAGCGATATGAATTTTAACAAACACGCCTAATAGAAAAGATAACGACTGTAATTTAGACTGGTTCCCAAAAGGTTGTTTTGATTTTCTATCGATCCATTTGATCACTACAGCTTCAAACAAAATACACGGGCTCTTCACCTTTGGGTTTAAACATCGGAATTAAAATATGTTTATTTAAATGAACTTTAATGCATTGAATGTGTAATAAACACAGAACGCGATGTTTGTTTGAATCGGTGGGTGTTTTACATAACTCGTTGGAATGGCGTAGTCATATTTCGCTCGAGCCTACGTTTGGAAGGTCTATATGCGTTAAACTCTGTTCCAGTAACAGAAATAACCTAATAATAGTTACTGATGGTAACACAGTGAAATAATATTTTCGCAAGAGAGGCTGAAGCCTTGTTTAAGGGAGACGACAGAAATGAGAAGAAAAAGAAAAAAGAAGTCGAGGTCTATTGTCCAGTAGCTGACAAATTGTCTGCAGTAGAAGGATAAAGCAGTGCTTTAAGAAGTTCTCATCTCTTGTGAATTAACCTAGATTTTTTTCCGAATACATGTGATGGGAGTATTGTTCTAATCCACAGTATCGACGCAGAACTTCAATTAAATCTTGAAAGCTGGTTTGACACCTTCTCACCTTGCAGGAATAAATGGATTTTTTGTATAGAACTAAGAGCGCGAGATTATTTTCGCGTGACAAAAAAATTATTATTATTATTATTATTATTATTATTATTATTATTATTGTGATCGATAAGGATGACGTGTGGTGTCAGAGACAATTGAACACCGCAGTATTCCTTCAATCATTCAGCGAACTGTAACAAGACTGACATTGCCATATGACATTCAAAGAATAAATGTGACATCGTTTTTTTTGTGTTAAAGCAAAACGTACGCAGTTCAGTTTCAGATAGTTTACTCTTAAGAAGGCAGAAATTTGTAAATAGAGCTCCATTTAAGATTTAACATTGTAGGGTTTGGAGGTAAGTATCGTCTGTGGTTATGAAAGGACTTTTGCATATCAATCTCCAGTCATCCTGTGTGAGATAAGAATTCAAACGTTCCTTCCATTCCTCTGAGAATGAACTGGATCCGAAATCGTCTTTTGCATGAATAGTAGATAAAATGTTTTGTTGCACGTTTTCGTTTCTTTTAGTTTCTCAACACATCCTGAGTCAGCACTTGTGCTTGTTTTCAATAGGATTATAGGTTAAAGTAGGAAAATTCGTAAATTAGCATAGAGAGTAATGGAAAGAAACACAATGGGAAAACAGTAATCTGATTGGTTGGTTTGCTTCGCTCTGATTGGTCAGAAACATATTGATCCTCACATTAAATTAAAACAAAGAGGGTTAGTTAATGAGCCTACTAAAAAGTAGCAACAGTAGGGGGCTGTAATTAAGGATGTTACTGAAAATAGATCGATGCGCGTAGGAACGTGTAACAGTATAGTTCCACATTGAAATTAGTTAGGAGGTCAACTAATGATCTTCCTAAATATAGATCAATGCACGTAGGAAAGTGTAAAAATATAGTATCACGTTGAAATTAAATTAAAATAAAGATGGTTCACTTTCGAATGTCACTAAATATAGAATAGGAACTTATAAAAATTATAATTCCACACTGAAATTAGTTAGGGGTGAATTAATGAAATTACTAAACATAGATTAGTAGCAAAAGTAGCGGATTCAGTTGCGGATGCTACTAAATATAGAATAGGAACGTGTAAAAATATAGCTCCGCCGTACAATTAAGGGAATAGACAGAGAAAAGGGGGATTGTCGGGGAGGACTGCCCAATCATCCGTACCAAATGAAGTAATCTGGGTGTTTTTTTGGTGATTTGGAATGATTGTCGGGTCTGTTTGGGTAATTAGATGTTCTTCAATTGAATCAAACGCAATATACACCTGTCATATTAGAGGGTTTTGAGTCACATAGCAACCACGTGCTACCATAGAAACCAAGAAGGCGGCCTTTAGTATACAAAATGGACGACGGAAATACGTGTCACCCTGTCAACACGCATTGCGCATGCACTAAGGGAATGACGCCACAAGATGGCCGCTCACATGGGCTACCGTGACCACCAAACACGATGTAACTAGGTTGCGTGACCATGAGTCACTTCCGAGGTCCGGGGTGAAGTCCGACCAACCGGGTCCATTCGGGTACATGTTATACTACTCCTGTTATTTGAAAAAAGTCACTGGCAAGGCGAATGTTCAGTAATAAGGGTTTTACTGTACCTGATTACTTCTGAAGTTGTTTCTCTGCATTCAACTGCACAACTTAGTGCAAATTTGTGTGATGGCAATGCAAGTACATGCATATTTCCCGCGCCAAATATAATGATATCGGTAACGTATAATACTCGAGTTATATATTTATTGGTGTTCAAGGTCACTTTCAGCAACTATGGCTATATCACGACTGCAACCTTGGCTTGAAATCTAGTATATCCCAATCGTGTGCACCTGTGCTGCTGATTTTAGATAGAACCAATCCCAGGCGTTGGTTGCCGGGTCCATTTTTTTTCAATAACACAAAACTTGTTTACGAGTAATGTTCCTGTCCCCTGGGTCCCAACGGGAAAAATATCCAAGGAACTGAGATCAAATATCCTTAATTTTATTCATTATGCTTCATTAATGATATGTTTTGGCACAAGTGTATGCGTAGAAAAAGTAATAAATGAAAATATATATCTTTTCGTTTGAGGTAACGTACGGTAACGTAAATTACAGTAAACAATCTGCAAAATGGGGACAAACGATTTTGTTAAAACCAAGTTGCTAGCAATTCTTTAATGCATAAAATAGGTTTGTTATTTTTTGGAAAAGACTCGAGTTACTACTTTTAACTTTCAAATTTCGGCAATTTTTTATGGTAACGTATATTGCACGCTGAATTTACAAAAGGTCAGACGCCAGTTGGCAGATTTTTCTACATGCACACAAACTCAACGCAAACCCTAGATCTATGTGAGATGTCAGAACAACAGCAGCAACCACATTCATTAATATTGACAGGTAACTGTTTGGAAGGATCGGAGAGAGGGGACCTGTATTATCTTTTAATGATCACAACCTGATAACAGTTAAGATTATGGGCAAAAAGACGAATAGAGACAGAAATACCTTCAAGGAAGTTTGGGGACTAAAACAAGGAGCCGACTGGAAGCAGTTTCGGGAAAAACTAAAACCAAATCTTGAATGTATACCTAGGGATGCAAATGTCCAGAGTATTTCAGATGGCATAGTAAATAGCCTAACAGAGGCAGGGAAGGATTGTATAGGAAGGGTGAGGATCCCAACGAGAGAGCTTGGATACAGGGTTAACGAGGGACTGAAAAAGGCTATAAAAGAAAGGAAGGTAAAATGCGCTGCTTACAGAAGAAGTAGGAAGCTTAAAGGGGTGGATAACAATGACACGAGACTAATGAAAGGAGAATATGAACTGGCACGGAGAAAGGTGAATGAGATAAAGAATAATAATAGGAAGGAGCGCAATTGCAGTCTTGCCAGAACAATAAAGAAAACGGGGGGTTCGAGCTCAAACGTATTTTGGAACTGGGTAAATAAACGGGGGAAAAGTAGTGTGCAGAGTATCAAAGTGGATGGGGAAAGTATAGAAGATAAAGGCCGTATCGCTTCAGAGTTAGTCAAGCACTGGGAAAAGATAAACGATAGGCGATGGGGCAGTGGGTCCCCACAAAAAAGAAATACACTGGTGGAGGAGAACCTATCCAATCGTGTATGTAGCGAAATAACGGCAGAAGAAGTGCGGAACGTGGTCTCGAAATTAAAAAATGGTAAAGCGGGAGGGACTGATGAAATTCCGAACGAATTCCTCAAAAATGGAGGGGAGACACTTATTGAAGTCCTGACAAACCTTTTCAACCTGGCTCTGCGAAAGCAAGAGGTCCCCAGAGAGTGGAGGGAAAGTAAGGTGTCGTTCATACACAAAAAGGGGGATAAGGAAGTTCTAGATAACTATAGGGGGATATCAGTTAGTAGTAACATCGGAAAAGTATTCTGTAAGGTCATATACGGTCGACTAGAGGAAGTTATTGAAGAGAAAGGTTTTTTAGGAGAAATTCAAAATGGTTTCAGGAAAGGACGAAGAGTCACTGATCACCTATTTACACTCACCCAACTTATAGAATCAACAAAGGCTGAAAAGAAAAAGATGTTTCTGGCATTTCTAGATGTGAAAAAAGCGTACGACCGAGTGTGGAGGGAAGGTATGTGGCGAAAGCTCGAGGGCATCGGACTGGGGGGTGACTTTGTGGGAATCATGAAAGCACTGTATACAGATGTGCAAAGCCAACTCAGTCTAGGGAGTATCACTACAAAACGAGTCCCTATGGATATAGGCCTCAAGCAGGGGTGTATCTTTTCACCAATTTTGTTTGCATTGTATGTTAAAGATTTAGGGGACGAACTAATTCAGAGTGCGGAGGGGGTAAATGTTGGAGACATGAAGATACCAGGCTTATTCTTTGCGGACGACATGGTGTTAATGTCTAGAACTGAACAGGGGCTAGAGAAACTGCTGGAAATTGTTGGTAGATATGGGAACACTTGGCGGCTCGAACTAAATGAAAATAAAAGCAAGGTAATACCCGTTGGACGCAAGGTAGATATGACGAAGAGATGGAGAGTGGGGGAGTTCTCAATCCCCGAAGGGAAAAGCAAACAAATCACTGTAGGAGAAACGGGAGAGTATGAGTATCTAGGGGTAAGCATAAATATAACGGGAAGAGGGGTGTACAGAAATTACTCAGCCAAACTGATTCTGAAGGGGAAAAGAATTCTGAACCAACTAAAACTTTTAGGGAAAAATAGTTTCAATAAGGTCTTTGTGGGGAAAACACTGTGGGAGAGGGTGGGTTTACCAAGTATAACGTATGGCACGGACGTGATTCCATTAAACCAAACCGTTATTAAGAAGTTGGAAAGTACTTAGAATGATGCCGGCAGATGGATAACAGCGTCGAGTAATGCTGCAGCTTTGGAAGCAGTAAGGGGGGAGCTTGGGTGGATGAAAATCAAGGACAGGGTAGATTTGGGAAAACTGTGTTACTTTAACTACTTGAGAAACCTGCCTGACAACCGGTGGTGCAAATTGATGCTCGATACCACTTGGAATTCTAATATAGAAACGGGGTGGTCAAAACATGTGAGGGAACTAATGGACAATTACTCTATAGAGGTCACAAACATAGAAGTAGGAATGAAAGAAGGCAAAAGGTTTGTCAAAGAGAGAGTCATGGAAGATTACAATCGAAACTGGCGAGCAGGGGTTAGCGTGAAAAGATCACTGCAGGGGTTACAATATAAAGAAAAGCCAGCTTTTGAGATGTAACTAGATGGCACCTTTGGAGGGTCACTGCTGTTCAAACTGAGATCAAGATCACTGGAGCTTCGGGGAAAAATTGGGAGAGATGGGGAAAAGGGATGCCAAATGTGCCACTCTGGAGTAGTGGAGACCCTGGAACATTTTCTCTTGGAATGCCCACAGTATATACCTCATAGAATAAAATTTTACTGGAAGAATAATGCAGAAGTGGGGTGAAGAAACAAAGGATAGATGGCTGAAGGGGGACACGAGGGAGAGGGTAGGAATGCTTATTGAAGAAATTGAAAAAGAGGAAGTGAGGGACACTATTAAGCAGTTTATATCTGAATGCTGGGAGGAGAGGAGGGGAAGAGGGGGTGGGGTGCAGGGGGAATGATGGCCTTCTCTTATGAGGACCGCGACAAATCAGCGGCTGGCCAAAGAGTTATTATTATTATTATTATGTTGATGATTTGTTCACACTGCGTACTAAATATCGTGTCTCATAGAATGGAGTGTTTGTTTCTTTTATTCATCAACAACCAGCAAAACAAATACGGAAAATTATGCTTTGATTAATTACCTTGTGTCGAAAGTCCCACCTTGTACTTAACAGCTCCTGTTCGAGGATAGTGGATGAGGATATAGAATAATTAATATACGGTGACGAGAAGCTTCTTGTAATGCAATGCAAACTCTTTCAAAATCTGCAGCAAAACATTTTTTTAGCCTAGTATCAGCAACAGTTTCCCTAACCAACCCACCCCACCCCAAAACAAGCGGAAAAGTTTACAAACTTTTGGATGGGGGTGCTGTTTCCTCTTCCCCATAGCTATGCTACTGGAATAGGAAGCGCGGCGGCTAAGTGGAACTTTTCGATGGGGGTGCTGTTTCCTCTTCCCCATAGCTATGCTACTGGAATAGGAAGCGCGGCGGCTCAGTGGTTACGGCACTTGACTTCAAACCGAACGATCCTCGGTTCGATCCCCGGTAGTCTGGCTGTTGCTCGTTGGGTTCTCTCCGGGTACTTCGGCTTCCTCCACCCGTAAAACTGTCCGGCACGATGTGACCCAGGCTATCCAAAGTGTCACTAAATGCCCCAAAATAAATAAATGCTAATGGAACGGACGCAATGTTCCAAACAACGTGAATCCATTTTGAATCTCCCCAGCGACCTCAACCTTAGGTAGAAATTCACAACAATGCCAATGTCAATACGGAATGATCACAAACAAACAAATTCAGGATATTAATTTATGACACAGAAGGTAACTTACCACATGTCACGGTCCTGTGTTTGAACGTCAGAGAGAGATATATTGTGTTTTCTTGCAAAATCATGTAATATCGATCGGAAGATTAAAGACACAAACTATAGATCCATTGGTGGACAGTTGAAAAATTAACCATCATCAGAAATTTGTATGATCACCTCTGCGCATGTCCGAGTTTCGGAGAAAAATCTATCCATTTTTTTAACACTGAAGCCTATGGAGATTTTGTAAAAAACAATTATTTCTAAACAATCTCGTTCGAAACTATTTTGCTTCCGCATCTGGTCTAAAACATCAACATTTCCTCTCTCATTTGCTGTAATTAATTGAATTGTAGGATAATTATTTTTTGCTTCCATTTTTATTTGAAATTTGGCTGTAAAGTTTGTGTAGAACCCCTATAGAATTAGGCAAAATTCACTACCCCTGTGGTATTCAACACCATTTTGTGACCTGATAAAATAAACTTTTCATTTCATTCCGCATCAGACAACAAACTAGAGGGATCAAATGTAACATATATCCAAATTTCACTTGAATGTTATAACATCCTTTTGCTTCCAATCCACTTTGAAAAACAGACATTTTTAAGTTTTCCCCCCAAAAATCGACTTTCACTGACCGCGACAAATCAGCGGCTGGCCAAAGAGTTATTATTACTTCTGCTGTTATAAAGATATTTGGTTTAGTCATTTGTACTGGAGAAGAAGACAAGTTTTGTCTTTCTGTATTCTTTGCATTTGGCAGTTTTCAGCAATTAAACCGAATATTACGATGTGTTAGTACAATAATTTAGGTGAATAGATCGGGTGTTTAACAGCTTGGGATGGCTTACTTTTTACAGCTTGAGTGTGGTGTCAATAAAGACCGACTATTGGGTTATGAGCTGGTGGTTTTCTAGAGGATAGAGATATGGCTTCATTTTTTCTTCTTATATAGATGGTGGTACTTGGTTCAATTAATCACCTCTGATTTCAGAGAGCGAACATCCAATCATGGAAATACCGGATAGATTGTTGAAGGCTATTTCAGCCTTAGGGGTCTCTCGTCCTATCACCTGGACTGTCCAGGAGATAGGAACGAGAGTCCACCTGTCTATGGAATTCCTAGTTGAAGAAGAGAAAATATCACCGCCCTCCTCGGGGAGAGGTAGTACCTTTGTTGAGAGGAACTCCTCTCGCACTGGTCCTCACCCGAAGAGGGAAGGAGGCTCTGAAGAGAGAAAGAGAAGAAAGAAGAGCCCGTCCACCAAGCGGAGGGATTCCCGACGCTTGGAGGCATTCTTGGAGATGAAGAAAGAGAAAGGTGAGGAAAAGAAAGAGCCAGAGGCGGCCACCACTTCCCCTTCCACTCCCACAGACAGCCCCATCCAAATGCTGGCTTCCCAGTCGGTATTGTCGGATGTGGAAGAGACTGTGGAGACTGAGGTGGAAATGGAAGCTGCCCTCTCGCCTCTTCCTGACCCCCACTCGCCTCTTCCTTCTAAACCAGAATGCCAGGACGAGGACGACAGGATAGAGAACATCTTACGGGAACACGAGATACAAGGGGACCTTCACAGACAACAGATGGACAGGTAATACCAACTATTCATGCAAAAAGTCGAAGAAACCAAAAAACTAATAGACGCCAGAAATCTACAACAACAAAAGACTCAGCAATCACCCACAACCACTCCAGACTCGGCTAGGACCAGACCCTACAAAACTCAGCAACCACCATAAAGCAGCCCACCAACAACACCAACTACCACTGTCTCTCCTTCCAAACCACAACCTCTGAAAAAGAAGCAGAAAAGACACAAGCGCCGCTAACAACCCACAACTTCTCCTCCTTTACCACGGTCTGACACTTTCAAATGCTACAGCTAATGAGGGTCGAAAGGGGCTTGCTCCCCATATCGTCCCTGCGCGCCTTCGGCGCGGAAAACCATTTGATTCGATTCAATTAATCATGACTTCTTGTATGCGGCTGCGTGTTCGCTCGCCAGTGAACTGGACTGAATTAGATTCAGGAAAATCATTTTTCTTAACACTGAGAAGGCGCCATAGAAAAGCGTCTTGCCAGAATTATTTTACGTGGAAAGAATAATTGCCAGAAGAGAAACAAAAGAGGTAAATATAATTTTCGCACATCTCCTCCTTTTGAGTCTCTTCCAACCTATAGGCAAATGCCAGTCAAAATGGACCACCCTTCCCCCTGCTAATTAATTTTTATACCCTGGATACTCCCACCGTCCCACACGCCGGTAATCTATATGATATCTCCTGCTAATTATTTTACCTATGACGCCTGCCCCAACCTGCTGATTTTATACTAGCTGCAACTGCTCGAGTATTAGGCTCTCCATTAAAACTAAGGGGGGGGGGCTAGCCAGTTTGTGATGGGTGGGGGGCTTCCATGATATTTGGAAGGTCCTAACTAAGACCTTCCAGTCTTTACCTCCTCTCAGAGACCTGCTAACAATTCGGGGGTCCAGCCCCCCTCCGCTCCCCTCACCTTCCGTGACTAAGTCATTGACTAAAACAGCATTTTTTTGTTGAAATTTATTGGAGTCTTTCCGAAGATATAAACATTCAATTCATTTTTTTAATTTCATGCCATGTTAACAGACTTATGTTAATATGTGATACATTATCATAAGAATCTGTGTCTTTGTTGCTTTCCAAAAGCCAACTGCCTTTCAAATTTTATTGTATTTTTATTATTTGGTCTCAAACACATGCTTATGACCCCTCGTTCGAACGAGTTCGTTCCAATGAGGGGTCATAAGTTATGTTTTTGAGACCAAAAATGAATTTGTTCAGTTATTCAGAAATTGCATTTCTTAGTGTCATCTGCTTTCCGCATTTGGTAAAGGGTTATTACATATTTTTTAACAATTGCCTTTCACATTTTATTGTATTTTTATTATTTGGTCTCAAACACATGCTTATGACCCCTCATTCGAACGAGTTCGTTCCAATGAGGGGTCATAAGTTATGTTTTTGAGACCAAAAATGAATTTGTTCAGTTATTCAGAAATTGCATTTCTTAGTGTCATCTGCTTTCCGCATTTGGTAAAGGGTTATTACGTTAATACTAAACACTGCATTATATTATGTTATTGAGAAAGCTTTATTGGCTTGCCAATTTTCTTCTTACTCCCATGAGGTGTTAAATCCCATTGTCCATTGTTTTCTGCAGCCACTCACACAGTAGTTGGTCATAAAACTAAAAATACCGACTAGCGGTTTCACACCTTTGGAATTTTTATTACTGTAACCGAACTCATAGGTAACAGGCTTGACATACGAAATTATTAACTTCAGACAAAAATTCATTCATATTGTTTTTTCAGTTACAGGATTATCAGTATTTGATCAAGTGGGTCAACACAATACTATTTGACTTAGACATCTTCAGATATTGTTTTGAAAATGATAAGCAGGTCGTTTTGAACTCTGTTGATGATTTTCGGAAACTTCCTTTGTCCGAAAATTGGTTTGATTTTTTGAACAAGGACGGTCGTGGCCTTCAGATGAGTTTCCCATTAAAATTAACTCCACGTCTTCGTATGAAAAAAATGTATGTAGCAGTTTAAGTAGCATATTAAGTATCAAACAGCTGTAATTGCTGGAAATCCATCGCGGGCAGTAAATGTGAAGTTTACTGAACATAATTCCGTGGTATTAACATTAGACATTCAAAGCTTGTTTTTCCGTGATATACAAGCAGCAAAGGTTCAGAACCCAGGTCTCTCATATATTGATATTTTAAATACTCAAATTACATGTTTTCAGCTTGTGCATTCTGCTAGACTGGAGGCTAGAATCGCTGTTAAAACCAGTAAAGTAGCAACAGCATACCGGTTTACTACCCCCCCCCCCCCCCACCCCCTCTCGAAGGCCCTGGCACGTAGTACGTTATGTTACAGTCAGACTTTGAAATCAGTAATTTCGTGAAATGACTAAACTATTCAATCATTTGATGAAACGATACGATATTAAGTTAACATGATCGAAATAATATTTTCACACAATATTTCTGATATGTATATATGGACACTGTTTCGTTAACATGATCGAAAAAAATAATATTTTCACACTATTTCTGATGTGTATATATGGACACTGTTTTACTGTTCAAAACTCACATCAAAATATTTTATCTCTTCATTGTCTTTTTGTATAAACTGTATTGTTGAGTGCTATTTAGTCATGTTCTATATTTGTTTCAATAAACATCAGACGGTAACTGTGAGCGTTATTGTTATATTGTCCAATCTGTCGCTAATTGCTAGCCTGACTGCCCATCGTATAATAATCTAATTACTGATCAGGTTTGAATTATCACCTTGGATAATGAGTTATCGAACTTAGCCCACCAAACAGATTTCTGGCAATGCAGAATTTTGTACTTGTAAGAATGTTTTTTTTCCAATCTAATATACCCCAATGACTTTGTCCCTTTCATTTAAATTTACTAAAATCTTATCTTCCAACGCCTGACGTTATTTAACCCCCTGCACACTGATGTAAAAATCTAAACATTTCAGGCTGATAATTTTTCCCATGATGCAACTAGAAATTTAATCATTTCAGTCTTGTTTGACAGAGCTTATTGAGCTCTGTCAAACAAGACTGATTTGATTAAATTTCTAGTTGCATTATGGGAATAATGGCTACTTGAAATTTTGGTATTTTGACATCAGTGTGTAGGGGGTTAAACTTGTATGCATCCCCGCCTGCTCTATTTATGCATAGAAAAACGACATTGCATCGGTATTAAATGCCTCGCCCAAGGACTCAACGCAGTTACACCTGGTGGGGATCGAACAGATGAGTTTTCGGTTTGAAGTCCAATGCCGTAACTACCGAACCACCGAGATCTCTTGGGGGGAAATATTAAATTGGGTGCTTCATCATCGATAAATGTACAAATACCTTTTTCAGTGAGCTGAATAACTCCTTGTATAAAATATGAGCAGTTCCTTTACTGGAACATGATTTCTGTATATAATCACAGGCTTACTCGGAAGATAAAAATGATTAGAACTCATACATTTGTGGACAAACGTTCCATATAAACAATACTCTGATCGATAATATCTTAATATTGAAAATTTCAGTTTTCTGACTACATTTTTTATTGGCAGCAACAATGAGTAACGTTTTAAAAGTTCCACCCAAAATATAACGAAAACATTGTTGACCTATGGTCGCTGAATGCCTCTACGCTAAATATTACCGTCTAGCTTTTTCTGTCTAGGAAAATGACCACAAAAATTGAAAAATGCTCTTAACCCTTTCACTGCCACGCCCATTTAGCCATGGATGGAGGACCTCTATGGACGCCTAAATGTGGGGATGTTTAATAAGATTTATAACATACTTGAAACCCTATCATCTAATTAATTGTTGGAAAGGGCTCTTTGAGCCCTTTCCAACAATTAATCAGATGGCAGGTTAGATTTACGCACACCAGAATGTATAATTATGTCAGCGAAATCCATTCGTGCCCAGAAGCTCCCAGAGGCTAAGTTAGAAAACCTAGTGTAGTGTTGAAACAAACATGCTTCATTGGGAGGTGGCAGGTAGACAGCCAATCGGGCTATGTCACCTGCCTACGGTATATGCATTCGGTATTTTTTTTATTTTGAAATAACCTTGTTCTTTAGAAATGCGTACTCTGAAACAATTTTGTTCTTTAGAAATGTTTACTTTGTACAATGCTTATATCGTTAAATAAAGTGTCTATCTCTCTACCTATCTATCTCAACATGAAATAGGTGACAATAGTCGCTTTCGGCATCGTAAGTGTTAAAATAATCATCTTTCTTATATTATTTTTTTATCAAGCTGCCGAATACACGCGAGATTAATTTTGCAATGAAACATATTACAAATATTTTGTAGCGCCCGAATGATACAAAACTTTGTTCTTTCTCTCGGAGGAAGTAACGTTCAGAAAATTACAAAGTACTTTGAAAATTCAATTTTTGTTGATTGTATCCTCAAATTTTCAGATATGTTACATTATTCCAAGAATGTTATTGTTTCTCATTCAAAGTCTGATGGTTCTTCTTCTCCCTCTCCAAGTTCAGCTATCCGAACTTCTCGGCTTCTCCACTGGGGAAGCCCCGACATTCGGATGGCTAAACTACCCCTTCTCTCAATTCAACGAATCTCCGTTTGCGACTCTGAATTTCCGGTTGCGACGAATTTTTCTGCACAACCCTCTTCTTTCTTCTCTTCACCCCCCCCCCTCCTAATATGTATGGAGTAAACTCATTTAAAAACGTAATAAATAATTGCCACTTTCATTTCACTCTTCGCGAGGCGACGTGCGATAAATGTAGACAAGTTCGCATTCCGGTCGACGTCACCAAATGTCAACTTGCATGAATGTAGTTCCACTGTAGGTGTAAATTTTAACTATTGAAATTCCATTGCTGGCGTGTTCACCACGGTTGGTGTAAAAGCTAAAATTTATGTCATAGGCTTTTCATATATAGTAGAATAGGTAATCATGTTATAAAAAGTGTTTTTTTGCTGACCGTAGTAATCTTTATGCAGTCAAAACAGGTATTAGTTTAAAAATGTATATTCAGCAAGAATGATATAATACATACAAATTAACTTTAGCAAGAAAATTAAAATGCCTGCACGAAATACACAACAGAATAGTATGTAACACTATCAGGACAAATAAATCTGCAATGTTATGGACAGGATTCAGCATTAAGCTTATACGAGACGTTTCCTTAAATAAATAAGGTCGTGCGAAATTTAAGGAGTTGTACATATGTTGCAAGTAACGTTGTTTAAACCTTAAAACTAGACGAGAGGAGAAAAAAGTCAGGTTGAAAAAAACTTGAAACCAGAGTGCTATAGTGGGAACAAATACAACCTATCTCAGATCTGGGTATTTTTATCATTTATTTCCTATCCAAGTTTTCAAGTCACAAGTACTAAATGTAGTTGTGACTCTCTGGACACAACCATGTTCCACGAAACACCCCACCCGTGTGCAAAGATGCGACAGCACCAAGTCACAAACTACTTTGCTTTAACGTTACTGCAGCAGTATTTGTGACTTATAATGCCACCAGAAAATCATTCACAACGCCGCGTGTTAGCTGGGTGTTTAACTTCGAAATTATTCAAAGGCATAACCATAGTACATGCCACACACATTAAGAAGAAATAGCACACGCGGGAGTTGTCTGCTTTCTCTTTTGTGCTCAGCGACAAACAAGTCATAAACCCTAATCCACTGTTTTCTTTGCGAGGCTTCGGAGAAAACAGAAGGTTTTGTGGGCACCCAAACACCAATTGTCCAGGTTTTCATAAAATCGGTTAATCAGCGCTCCTACCCATACACAGATGCACATACGGTCTTGTTAAACCAGCTTTGGGCACTTGTTTGTTTGTTTCGTTTGTTGTGGGTTACGAAGAAGTCCCCAAAGAAGTTTGTAACAAACCCTAACCCATTGTTTTTGGGACGGATATTCGTGGAGAACAAAGGGAATCTTTATTGGATCCCAAGCACTAATATATAAGTTCTCAGAAAATCGGGAAGACATAGCCTACACATGCACACCAAGACACACGCTGCTTCACGTAAACACACACCATCAGTCTTGTTTAACCGCTTTTGTGGAGACTTGGGTTTTTTTTTGTTCCCGGTGACAAACAAGTCCCCTCAAAATCAGGAAGACAAATACCCTAACCCCTTATTTCTTTGCAACGACTCGGAGAAAACAAAGGAAATCATTGTGGGAATCCAAACAATATTGTCTTGGTTCTCGAGAAATCGGCAAGACAGACCGCAATACACATGCACTCGTATATGATCACTTCGTGTTTACTCTTTTCTGTTATATTGGTGCAGCGGTTGAGGAATACAGAGTATTTATTAAACAACCTGGTCGTTCCGAATATCTTAGTCTCGTGGAATATCGGTGGTGTTCTGGATTTCGTGGGCTCCAGCGATATCTCCACATTTCTCCTTCGATCCGTTACATTAGCGTAGTTAGCCCTCGGCAGTGGTCGCATTGTGGTAAGGTACTGCAGATTACATTGCTTCGACCACTCCCATAAGGAATCTGGGATGAGTTTCATTGGTGTTGAATTTCGAAAATTCACAAGAAGTGGTTAAGATATGGAGATCATATACAAACCAGCCTAGTTGATTAAGATCTCTTAGTCTCGCGGTAAAGGAGTTAGGTTGTGCGCCAGATGTTGTGGGTTCGCAATCCAGACCACAAACTTCTCTCTCTCTCTCTCTCTCTTGATCTATAACATTAATGACATAATAGTATCTAAATAACGGTTCGCGTGGGGTTATGTACATGTAGTTGTTATACCTGTACTTTCCACACTAATGTCACGAGCAAAGACTACTAACCAGCCCCACACATATAATACTATAACAAACGTACCACGTGAGAGATGAGCGGACATTAATCGATCAGTAGTTAATTCCACATATTGGAAAACGTATCTATCTCATAAGTAGAAGCGCATTGCCTTGCTGCCTGAATCGTGCCATCGCTTCGCTGATGATGAATATTTCTTCTACAACGATGTTTGAAATGCTGCTGAATGTCGAGAAAACTAACTATTCATGTAACGATACATTGTCTCAATGCAACGGACAAAGTTATTCCAATCTACCTGTGATAAATAAAAAGGACGCTGGAATGGTATGCGTATTGAGCATATTTGTGGTGTTTAGCGTTTTAGGTAGCATTCTGACGGTTTGTGTGTTAATGCTGAGAATGATGAAAGGGGAGTCTAAGACAATGAGTGTCCTATTGTCGTCTCTAAGTATTGCAGAAATGTGTACAGCTTTTTTCACTGTTATCCCTTTGCTGGTGTTTTACACTAAAGGTACATTCTCTCTGGGAAGTATTGGATGCAAATTTTATAATGTGATCAACGTTGTCGTTGTCGACGCCTCGACCCATACACACATCTTTATCGGAATTGAAAGGTAAGTAATAATTTGTATATTGGATTGAGCATATTTTATTTGCCATCAGAACTTTCAAATCATTATACCAAAAAGAGACCAAAGAGAATGTGGAACTACGAAGGGAGATCAATGGTAATTTAATCCTACAGCCCTGTATATAGGTGTAGAATTAAATTATTACTGGAACTTCCTACAAAAAGAATACGAACATGTCCATTTTCCCTTCGACAGTAATAAAACGACACCACTTTGAACTAGGGCCCTGCGAACCTTAAATTTCGGGTCGAATCGAATCTAGAATCGAATCAAGCATCAGATTTCGAATCGAATCGAATCTCGAATCGCATTTCACCGCTTTTCAAGTTGTGGATATTGCACATTTTTACAACCGTAATATTGTCAGTCTCCACTAAAGTATTGTGTGCAACGGCGACTCGTGTAAATCAAGCAAAAACGCGGAATAGCCCAGAAAAGAATCAATGTAATTTCGGATGCAGAACCTACCTGAAATCTTCTTCTATCATCAGGTCTCCTGTCAAGGAGAACTGATGATAGAAGAAGAGTTCAAGAGGAGAAACTTTGTAGAATTTGAGAACATCTCGAAGATTCGAAAATTTTCGAATCGGTGCCATTGAAATCGAATCGAATCATGAGGACTACTTCGCGTCGTATCGCATTTCGAAGCTTCGCTGGACCCTACTCGGAGCGTAAGGATTGAAAGAGGAGTTGAAGGTACAAACGAGAATTGAAGGACATGTGCTGTCATCCTAAGCTTATCTTATGATAAACAATATACAGAATGTTCTGGAGACTGACAGCAAGCTTTGTGAAAACATTTATGGTGAATGATTATGAAAAACAAAAATGAAAACGAAATTGTTTACTCAGATGTAAGATACTGAACCCGAGCAGATATTTTAAAGACACGAAGGTACTTGGAAATAAACAAATGTGTAAAAGGGAAAAGGGAAATGATTTCTAGCTGATGAAGCGAAGACGGTTTCTTTCGGCATACCACATTTATATCAAACTCCCCCTCATATCTAAAATCCAAATTTGGCTAACTAACCCCGCTCTTACTGAGGAGAGAATACCACAATACTCTGCGGCACTGCTCTAAAGTACTCCAATGTACAAGGTTGATACCCGAGTATAACGGGCCATTTTGCGGAGACGCAACGATACACCACACCATTCTCAAACGTTAATTTCACAAGAATTCATCAAAATATAAATCACTTGCTTTGTATGTATGCAATCATTACTCCCCCGAGACGGTTTGCACTGTGAGACTGAAATTGCCAAAAGTAGCAGAGGATATCTCGAAAAACTGCCTGCTTGATATATTTTTCCATTGAAAGAAGGAATGTCCATATGCTTATTGCTTTCGAACTTTCAGGCGGGCGAGAATAAAAGATTCTCTGTGCTGAAGGTGCGTTCGACCAGCCAAACTTGAATCTTGTGGAGGAAAACAGAAATGGATCTCTCTGTATACGAAAAGTAGGTGTCTGTGTCTGTAAGCCCGCGGGCCGGGCAATCCGATTAGTATTATTGATGTCATCAACTCGTTTTGTTACATGACTAAACTTCTGCACAACGGGGAAAGTGATAACATCACCTGATTTGCTGCAGTCGCCACACAAAAATGTATCAATGCATCAGCAAACACCCTATCGATACTTACGTGTGAAATGAACAAGAGGTACTCTCGTTGATATGCTGTGTTCAATACAGAAAAATGTTCAACACCTTCTGTCAGATGTCCACATCTGCAGTATGACGAGTTAGCAATATCTATATAGCGAGTCCTTGCGGGTTAAATATTTAACTGCTACGAAAAGATCTCAAGCTACCGGTCGAATGTTGTAAAGAATTCGGCGCCGTTATGGCCTGGAAGCATTGAAGCCCGTCAATAGTCCATTGCCTATGCTTAGAGTCAATCGTCTGCAATATTTCAGTTGATCGAAAACTGAAATATTCCATCCGATTAAATCTAAAAATACCACATTCTTTTTATTTGAATCAACGCAAGAAATGTTTCCCAATCGAGACTTGATTTTGCCGAATCTTTAATGACTTTATAAATACTATTACACATGTTTTTGTTTACAGAATAATAATGAATGAATACTCAATACAGCGAAACGTTTATAATTGGACCCCTCAGTTCTACCAATTGTGTTAACAATCTTGATGCTTTAAGGCGAATGAAACATGTTTTGACTGCAGTATCTATAACAGGAGAATATTCGTTTTTCTTTGTGATTAAAGGTACGGTACCTTAAATCAACAGTGATCTGAGCGTAAAAGTGGGTAAACAAATGTCCCATAACACAATCGAATTCTTTACGATATTCGACTGTGGCCTGATCACCTGCTGCTACGAGTAGGATAAAAATATTCCAACACAGTACGTATACAGAACGACAGGCGCGTGTGAATGGGTTAATCAGTATGACACGAGCGCCTTCCATGTATAGAGTTTTTCTCCTCTTGAAACAATGGAGCAGATGTGAGCGGAACGGATTTTCATTTTCTGCATGGTTTAGGGTTGCTGTAGATGAGGAATTCATAGAACAGGCGTGTAACAAAAACGCATTCTCTTTTTCTCAATTCGTTGGTTTTGTTTTAGTTCGTGTGCCTTTGGTTCAAAAGGATAAATATTTAAGACAAGTTCAAGACTTATTGTTCCTCAGTAAAAACAAGAGGCACTGGATCCTAACGTTTTTGTTCAAATGTAATGATGCTAATAAAGTCACATGTAATATAGATATACTTTTTTCAGGGTGAAGCCTATTTAAAAAATGCATTGCTCTGGTGCGGGATCAAACAATAATATTCCAATAAGACTTAAATCCTCCTCCTCTGATTGGACGAGAGCTCGCTTAGTATATTCTATGTTACAGCTCAAGTGGCAAATGTTACTGTCTGACGTCACACCGTGAAATATTTGAAATGACGACGCCCGTTTCGTAATTGCTTCACCAACGGAGTGACGAGCAAGTCGCTTCATTTCTCTGGATTTTCCACTCGTGCAGCAGACGGTGTTTCAGATGAAGTGTTGTTTAAATTACAAACCGATTTACGATTTGAAATGAGATGGAATGAGTTTTTCTGTTTATTGATTATTTATCCAGTGACGTTGTGGGACACGCGAGAGGTTTATTTACTAAACCTGTGATCGTTAAAAGTTGCCTTGAACAAGGCAACTTTTAACGATTACATGTTTAGTAAGTAAACCTCTCGTGTTTCATGATGTAGGTTTTGGGCTATGCGTAGTGTCTTACTGGAACATATACGTTGTTGTGATGAAGTGACGGTAACATGGTTTGCGGATCGGAGCGTGTGTACAACCTCGACGCTTCGCGTCTCGGTTGAACATAAGCTCCGAGCCGCAAACCTCAGACCATGTTACCGTCAATTCATCACAATAACTTATAATATATTCCCAAAGCTTATTATCTGAATAAACATCTATTTATGAAAGAACTATTTATTATCGTCATTATGTTTACATACAAAATGCTGTATCGGAGTTGAGCTCTAGTTTCTAGGGTCAAAACTCGACAAGTCGGAGTTGAGTCGAGATATAGCCTTAGAAACAATAGCTAGACCCTGATGCAACACTTTGTTAACAAACATTATGGTTACAGTTAAAACTAGAAGCCCTGTCACGAACTGTGCGCTTATCTAGGTTTAATTGCGCGTAGGAATTGCGCGCAATTGTCATTTTGAATGGCATCCAAAGCACAGAAGGTGCTCCCGGTTACTCATAGCAAACACATGCAATGTTTCTGCAAATGGACCTCCGGGTTACATGGAGGTCCATTGGCTGAAACATTGCTTGTGCGCAGGTCATATGTACAAAATTTGATAGCCTTACTATGGTCATAACGCGTAGATTAATGCGCAGATCGACGTGCTATTTGTGCGCATTTCATGACAGGACTTCTAGTTTTAACTGTATGGTAGATTTATCTTACAATTTTGAAATGTTATGCCAATAATTTGATTAAATACGCAAGTTGTTTCCTTGGAAACTGTATACGGTTGCCTTGAACTTTCCTGATCTCCAGATAAACTTAATGAGTGCGTTCGTCTTCGAAAAGACCGTGTACTGAAAACGGCTTGTTGTTTCAACTTAACCCTTTACCCAACGTAACGGAAAAAACCGGCCAGCGCTATTCTCAAAAATCGCCAATTAATTTTCATTATTTTTTCATTTTTTGTCTCAAAAACATAGATTATGACCCCTCGTTGGAACGAGCTCGACGAGCTCGTTCCAACGAGGGGTCATAACCTATGTTTTTGAGACAAAAAATGAAAAAAATTAGTTATTCAAGAAATTTTTTTGCAAGTGTCGTCTGCTTTTCATGTTAGGTAAAGGGTTAAATAGCTCCAATGATTCAGATACAGAAACATAAAAATAATGTGGTTCAATAATGTAATAATTATACTTTTGGGAAGAGGCTTTTTGGCTTTCATTTCTTGAAACGTATACGGTCTACACACGGTCTATTGCAGGTGCCTTTCGAAAGCGCCTGGTGGTCAATGAATAGTAGCGTAATCAAAGAACCGTAACCAAGGACGTACTTGTATTTTGCAGTTGCAAGAAATTGGGTATCAGGAGTCCCTAATACACGCAGTATTCGGGTAATCAAGGACAAATACACACGCAAGATACAATTATGAAACATGTCACAATTCAGAGCACCACAGCTAGTTTTTGGCCTACTCAAAAGAATGTTAAGTTTTCTCTCACCTTTATATTAACCTTTTTTCTCCAACGCACACGTTATGAAAATTTGATATTTTTAGTATTTATTTTTCAAATGTTCCAACACATATCAACAGAACAAATTGTGCACTGCCCAATCTACGACGATGCTCGTAATTCCACAATCAATGCGTTGCCATTTACCCTTGAGCCCTCCAAACTACTATTTGGATCTGAACGATTGAATAATAATGATAATCTTCTTGTCTTTAGAGCCGTGCAGGACTTTATCATGCTGAGTGGACGCTTTGATAAGTAACAGTGCACTCATTGACTCTTTCGGTGTTACTTGTCACACCATTACCGATATATTCGTAAAGGCTGCCCTATTTAATATCCATTGGTAGCGAACGCTGAATTCAGGTTGTCCCCATGTTTCCTAGCTTACCCTTTGCCCAATGTAACGGTCAGTGTTATCCATGAAAATCGCTATTTAAATCCTTTTATATTCTCAATTTTTGTCTCGGGAACATGGCTCATGACCCCCATTGGAACGAGCTCGATAAGCTCGTTCCGGTGGGGTGTCATGAGCTGTGATTCTGGGAGAGACATTGGGAATTTCCAGTTATTCAAAAATTTATTCTTCAAGTGTCGTCTGCTACACCTGCTGGGTAAGGGGTTAAGTTCCTTTTCCCATCTCATTCTCCTGTTCTCTCTACTGCTCTCCTTAATCTCTCTGGTTCTCATGGTTAAACAATATTTTACTTGGTGCCTGCTGCTACTATTAAATTTCGTCAGTAACCCAAAGGAGACGGCTTATACAAGCTAAAAGCTTACTGCTGAATCCTTTCAACAAATCTCGTCCTTGACTCACTGCATTAATGCATACCATTGTATTGTGCACTCTGTATGACAATCATCTTGTAGTTTATTATATGTATGCATCATATTTTCTCATGAATAAATATTGTTTAAACTAACAGAACAATATCAGGTGACCCCTGACTGGAACGAGCTTGTCGAGTCACATGATATAGTTTTGTTGAATTTTTTTTTTAAATTACTTTTTCCAACTACCAAGTTCGCAGATGCGGCCGATTCGTCAGGTAAAGGTTTAAACTGTTTACGAGGCTTATATGCTGGTCGGAAAATAAATTTTTAAAATAATTTAAGTTGTAACTTTCCTCTTTATTAACTTTGTAAATTCAATTTATATAGAGAAGACGGGAAGAACGACCGCGTAAAATGTTCCGTTTATGTTTGCAAAGTTGTATACTTGAGTTAGTTGAGATTAGTAGCTGGTGTCAAGAAGTCACCAATGCGCATCACACGTTCTGTCAGAAAGTCGTCAGCTGAATTATTGTTAACTATGTCATACAAAGTACTCATCTTCTGAATAAAACCGCGTTCTTCCAGTGTTTTACAATTCAGTTCGACGTGAAGTCCTTCTCGGGATATAGACCTAGTAAAAACACGTGACAATTCGGTCAGCACCACGATGTATATGTTCCAAGTCGATTAACTATATTCATGCCACGCCCAGTCTTCTTGCACTACACGGAGGAGCTGTATAGATATGCTTGTGAGTGAGGAAGTTAAATTTGTAACGCTATCACCTGATTAATTGTTGGAAAGATCCCTCTGGGATCTTTCCAACAATTAATCATATGAGTATGAACGTGCAGAATACCATGATTGAAAAACAACCCCTGCAATACTCACGAACGGCAGGATAATGGTTAAAAGTTTAATTAGTTGGAGAACCGGACCATTGAGGACTTGCATATTCTAATAACGGTAAAATAAATTTCCGTGGTTTCAATGTTCTTTATTACTCAGCACGTATATGAGTTTTCTCCGCTTAGATAGTCCAGAACCATCTTACAAAATCAATAGGCACGTCCGAAGAGAGATTTGCCTGTAATATCATTCCAAGTTGCGTGGAGTGTCCGCTGAACGCACGAGATTCACCTTGGTGTGACATTCTATATTTCTTCTAAGAAAAACTAACGTTAGAATTAAATTCGTTTATTATATTTGCAAAAGTGCCAAGTCAATCTGTTGTCCGTCTATTCGGTTTTATGACTTTACTGTGACTATAGACTATAGTCGTGGTGCGCAAAAAAAGGAGCCACACAGGAAGAAGTTTGGAGGATCATCCGAATAACATATCAAAGATCCACTTAACCCTTTACCTAACGTAACGGCCAAAACCGGCCAGCGCTATTCTCAAAAATCGCCAATTAATTTTCATTATTTTTTCATTTTTTGTCTCAAAAACATAGGTTATGACCCCTCGTTGGAACGAGCTCGTTGAGCTCGTTCCAACGAGGGGTCATAACCTATGTTTTTGAGACAAAAAATGAAAAAAAAATAGTCATTCAAGAATTTTTTTTGCAAGTGTCGTCTGCTTTTCATGTTAGGTAAAGGGTTAAATCCGGTTTGGTGGAAAATATCTACTTTAAAATTAAATCCTCAGTCAAGCTTTCATGCCGATTTGTCCTTCCCTTATCGAAATGCGGACCCAAGAAATTTTCATCTCTGTGTCCTATTCAAGTTTATTACACTCCTGTTCTATAAAATCCCCATCTACAGCAACACTAAAGCATGCGGAAAATGAAAATCCGTCCCACACATATGTGCGGAACGGAAATCGTTGACGGACTATTTTTTTAAAGAAACGAAATTTCACAGGAATTTTCTACAAATCGTGCACCGCAATTACAATTTGTATCGCCAGCGATTGCCAAAATTCGCCCCTGAGTTCCAATGGGTTCTATGGGCCAGGAGTCATATACGACACACTGGAACTCAGGGGGCGAAATATTAACACGGGTTCCCCTCGCAAATTTGGTTGACGATAAAATGTGTTCTTTTTGTTGATAGTTGTCAAATGATTTGCTGAGTGTCGTTCTAATAACTATTAAAACGTGAAGGTGTGAAATAAACACAGAACGACACGTGTAATGTATTAAAATTTCTCTGTGTTAACACTTGCTTTACGCCATGTAAATGGTTAAAAGTGAATAAATGAAATGAAATGAAATGTGTGAATGGGTAATCGATATGGCACGAGTGCTAGCGCGAAAGGATAAAACGAGAGGCTGCACTGATGTTGAAATATCAAACTTCCAACCTGCAAGCTGCTCCCATAATGCAACTTTGAATTTAACAAATTAAACAGAACTCAATGAGCTGTGTCAAACAAGATTGAATTGATTAAATATATGTTAATAGAAATTTCATTATTTTGACATTAGAATGGAGAAGGTCAACAAATAAGAAGTAGTTTGGATACATGGAGGGTGTGTAATTAGGAACAGTTCTCTAACTACTGAGCGGCTGATTTAGTATAAAGATAACAGAGAGTCAGTGATACACATCGGTCGATCTATATATATCACTTAATGCCCTTTGTCACTGCTTATGATTTTTGTGGAATATTGCCACTGAATCGTTCAGAACTTGCGACCTAAGGCTGATTCGGAAGTTACCTTTGCAGTCTGGCGTTAATTGTACTCAAGTGATGCTCCCACTCAAATCCCAGTGAGAGAACTCATTCTTCACCACGCAGCAGTTGCTTGGCAGCAGGTCCTGGGCAAGCTTCAGTTTTGTCTTCCTATCTGATTATTAAGCATGACCCCCAACGCAGTCAATCATGACTTAAAGAAGGGATATGATCAAATCCGTTCGCCTACAGTATGTACATATACGTGCATGTGCAGAGGTTCAGGATGTGATACCAATCTTCCGAGGCCTCGAAGCGACTTTGAATTTATGTGTGAGTGTGTGTGTCTGGGGGATAATAAGTGGTGTTTATCGGACCCTCTTCTGGGAAATCGTGTAAAAATGTGTGTCCTGAAAAGCGATCTGGGCGATTGTAGGGCATTGGTGGACTATAGCACGCTGTATTACCGAAAGGATGTGTGCTGGTCAAGATACGGATCCCATCTGGACGTATTTGACGGTAACAAAGCACGCGGGGAACATCAGAAGATAGTGTTTGCTATTTAACCCTTTACCCAACGTAACGGCCAAAACCGGCCAGCGCTATTCTCAAAAATCGCCAATTAATTTTCACTATTTTTTTCATTTTTTGTCTCAAAAACATAGGTTATGACCCCTCGTTGGAACGAGCTCGTCGAGCTCGTTCCAACGAGGGGTCATAACCTATGTTTTTGAGACAAAAAATGAAAAAAATTAGTTATCCAAGAATTTTTTTTGCAAGTGTCGTCTGCTTTTCACGTTAGGTAAAGGGTTAATTCGGTTCCTGCCACTTTGAGTGCCCACTTTTTATCACCAAAGAAACGGTCTTCACAATGTATAAATTTTGTCACCTTGTGTTTAAAATTCAAATATTTATTGACGTGTTATTTCTGCAATTTAAAAATAAATTGTACGATTATTGATTAAATCACAAGTTTGCAATGTTTAAAATAAATTTATGGGTCTTTAAATGACATTGCCCAAAGCAGGGATTATCTATATTGTTGTCAGTAAAAATCACGTTCTAAATTAGTTTTTAATGTGTCAACAAAAAGTGAATTACGTGCGAAGGTGTATATTTTCGGAGTACGGTGTATACATGCACAGCATACGGATCCTTGGTGGTTGGAAAAATAGGTTGAATACGGATTTTTGCTGGTAAAAAAAATCATAGATCATTTTTGCAGACAGTGAATGAACTTTTCAAGCGAAAATCTCTTTTTGCGATTCAACCTTGGTGAATGGCACCCCAGACTCCATCTCGGAGCACTCGAAACATCCACAGTCCTTTGCTACTGTACTCACAATGTCACCAACTTTAATCTAGGAGTCACACTGTACTGACCCAGGAATAAGCCCAAAATCGAAAATAAGTCGACCTACCAACTTTTCAGATTTCAGGGTTCCATCCTTGTAAATATGCCCAATCCCTGACTTTGGAATTACAAAAATGACGATAGCCAAGCTGATAAATCGTTACGATGAAAATGACCCCCTTACCCAACGCAGGTTATCTTTTTGAAATTTGAAATGATTCCAACAATTTCAACAAAACCATATCACGGGACCCCTTATTGGAACGATTTCGTTCCAGTGATGGGGGGGGGGGGGGGGGGGGGGGGGGGTCACATGATATGGTTTTGTTGAAATTATTTCATTTTTTTTTTCATCTGTTCGGTCTGTAAGTTACGCATGCACATGCAGCTGATTCGTTAGGTAAAGGCGTAATGCATCTTAAAGTATTATGAAATTGACCGAGTCATCTAGCTTTGTGTCAACTTTATATCCAAATTCTGCTGCAGCCTTGGCCTCTCCAAAAAGCCCACCCATATATTATTACCATTTTTTATTTCATGCACACCATGGGCTTATTCCCGGGTCGGTAGGGTAGTAATGCTATATACCAAATATCAAAAGATCCTGCCCAATGAATCTGTATGAAGAAAACGCTCATTTAAGAATACTACTAATACAGTACTAAGTTGAAGTTCCCATTTTAACCCCCCACAGCTGAAAACGGTTTTTAAAGAATCATCCCCGATTGCAATAAGTTGAAATTCACAACAGGAAACCAACCCAAATATGACCCATTATCTTCCAAGATTTGAACAAACTTGAATCTGAACTTTCTGAGGATGCTGCATATCAAATATCAAAAGATTCTGAACACTGGGTCGGTAGAAGATTTTTAAACATTAATTATTTGTCTTCATATTGCATTATTAATTGAAAATTCGGGGTCCACAGGGAGCCTATATATGAACCCAGTGACTTGATTATATAAAACTGAATCTGCCCCCAATAAGAATGCTGCTCACCAAATATCAAAACATTCTGATTGGTGGATATGAAGAAGAATATTTTTAAAGAATATTCCTCATATTACACAAAGTTTAAAGTTAGGCTCATGCAAGGAGCCCAAATATATCTCCAGGGACTTGATTTGAACATACTTGCATCTGACCCTCCCTAAGGATGCTGTATACCAAATATCAAGAAATTTTGATTGGTGGATCAGAATAAGATTTTTAAAGAATTTTCCTCACATTGCACTAGTATTAAGTTAAAGTTCGAGGTCCCATATAGATCCCAAATATAATCCAGGGACTTGGCTGAAATAAACCGGAACCTCACCCCTCAAAGGGAGTTGTATACCAAGAATAAAAAGGTTCCGAATTATAGTTATGGAGAAGATTTTAAAAATATTATTGCGGATGGTAACAGAGTTATGTCACCTGTGCCCCGCCCCGCCCCCCCCCCCCCCACCCCGTGGATGTGGCAACATTATTTGAACAAACTTGAATTACACTATGATAATGAACATGCATATCAAATTTGGTTTAATTCGATCTAGTAGTTTATGAGGAGAAGTCGATAATCTAAAGTTCATGCCAAACGATGGCCGAAGGACAGACGGACGACAGATGGAAAGTGATCATTAAAGCTCCTCTTGAGCTTCGCTCAGGTGGGCTAATAAAAAACTTAAATAAAAAAATATACCTTCTAGGTAGCCAACCATCACGGAAGCATAACATTCTCATCTGCTTGTCATACTTTCATCCTGCCACTTTTCAAGAAATCTGATCCATAAATGCAACCTGTAGGGTGTACCTAAAAAATCCAAGATTTCTACATGTACCATGGCGGCCACTATGTGCAGCCAACAATGACTAACATAGGACATTTTCATCTACTCATCTTAATAGGAAGCTGTCTAGAGTTTCATGAAAATTGGTGCATAAATGTAACTGCAGGGTGTTATTTAGAGCTGAAACGGTTAACCGATCAATCGATTAATCAATGATCAACATCTTGATCGATCCAAAAAGGAAGTGATCGATTAACCGTTGCTTTTGAACTACTGTATTATATGGGTAAAGAAAGGAGCAAACTTGCTCCAAAACAGGCAAACATTGTCACACTGACTCACATCAATTATATGAGACAGAGTAAAGCATGCAAGTTACTTACTGACATACTTCTTTACTTGCATGATCATTATACTGTACCAGTGGCTGGAAATGGTCATTCTTAACCCTTTACCCATTGCGGGTAGCAGACGATACTTGCAAAATAAATTCATGAATTACTAAAAAAATTTAAATTTTTGTCCCCAAAACATAGCTTATGACCCCTCATTGGAACGAGCTCGTTCCAATGAGGGGTCATAAGCTATGTTTTTCAGACAAAAACTGAAAACATAATAAATTTAATTGGAGATTTGTGTATGTAGGCCTAGTCGGTTTTGTTTGTTACGTTGGATAAAGGGTTCATGCTGTAAATCATCAACGGTGTGGCAATTATTCAGATATCTATTTGGACAAGTGATTAATCGGTTAACCAAGGTTAATCCACGTGATTAATCGGTCAAGAAAACTCCTTAACCGTTTGAGATCTAGTGTTATAGAGAAATCTGAGAATGTTGTCATGGCGGCCATTATGGATGGCCAACCATTACCAAAATATGGTGTACTCATCAACTCATGACACTAAGTCATCCCATCGAATTTCAAGAAAATTGCTGCCTAAATACGAGCAGCAGACAGTGAAGAAATTCAAGACGGCTTCTGCGGCGGCCATTGAAAGTGGTTAACTGTGACCACAACAGGACGTTATGATCTGGGTATATAGATCTGAACATGCATATGGAATGTGATGATAATCGGAAAGAAATGTGGTCTGTAGCCCATGCTGAACGAATTGTGGACAGTGTTCTGAATAAATCTCAAGATGGCGGCCATTATGGGTGGCCAATTGATACAAAAAGTTGACGCTCTCATCCACACATCATTCTAAGTCACCCTGAAAATTTTTTAAAAACTTCATGTGACCTGTAGCCTGTGCTGAAGAAATCCATGATGGCTAATGTGGTAGGTATTGTGGACAACCGACCATGTACCATGATGGGACGTTCTCATCTGGGCATGAACCATAACATGCATAGTTTGGTGATAGAAAAGAACTGTGAACTGTAGAACAGATTATGGACACTCTAACAGATGTCCTTTGTCAAGTTAAGCCAAAAATAGTCAGACAATTTTTTGTGAAGAGTGCTGGACTATATCACCGTTAAACATTGGGTAAGGAGTTAATTGGGTGAATTTATGGTTTGAGTGCAAGAATTTGGAGAGTGCATTTTCCACCCAGGCGTGGCTCAGTAGGTAGAGGTGCAGGCTGCAAGCCGAGAGGTCCTCGGTTCGAATCCCACCTGCGGCAACCGCGTTGTGTCCTTGGGCAAGACACTTCATCCCCATTGCCCGCGTGGGGGCACGACGACGCCGTGTACTAAGGCGTACTGCACGTCGATGGTACGCATGTCTTCAACCAATCTAACCCTGTCTGTGCTGCAGTGCGGAGTTACGATATTGGGGAGCTGGCAGCTGCTCGTCGTTGCTCGGTGGTTCTCTCCGGGTACTCCGGCTTCCTCCACCCGTAAAACTGTCATGGTCATGATTAGCCATTGTGCATAAATATGTGACCTTAAACGTCAATAAATAAATAAATAAATTTCCACCCAGGCAATGACTCATGCATTTAAGAAAGTGTAAGGACCCCAAGCGGAGTAAGTTTCAGACAATAGACTGCTTGGATTCAAAGAGAGTGTTTGTTAAACTATTTTTGTAAGTGGAAACTCCACTACATAGGCGTTTTAGTGATAATGAACCCTTTGATATTTTCAGATTCTGGTTATTTATTTTTTGCGATATAAGCATATAACACAGCCCTGTATACAAGATTGTTAAAACAAGGTACACATTAATCTAAAGATAGGAGATAACATAGCCAGATTGGCTGTCTACCTGTTATCATCCCATTATGAAAAGTGTTTTAACTCTCTGACACTGATTTCTAAAATCAAAACTTCAAGAAGCAAATTTTTCCCATAATGCAACTAGGAATTTAACCAGTTCAATCATGTTTGGCGGGGGTCGAGGAAATATATTTATTTATTTATTTATTGGTGTTTAAGGTCACATACTTATGCACAATGGCTAATCGTGACCGTGGCAGTTCTACGGGTGGAGGAAGCCGGAGTACCCGGAGAGAACCAACAAGCATCGACAAGCAACTGTCAGCTCCTCAACATTCTAACTCTGTTCAAGCTCCTCTCAAGCAGGGTTACAGAGGTTGAAGACGTGCACCATCGACGTGCAGTACGCCTTGTTACAACCGATAATGTTACAACGCCGCATAATGTTACACCAACGCATAATGTTACAAAAAATGTAGTAAACAACCGATAATGTTATAAACTCCACATAATGTTATAACTTTTTTCAACCCGTTGTGTTATAAAAATCGACGCATAATGTTATAACTTTTTTCAACCGTTATGTTACAACAAATTAACCGATAATGTTATAACTTCAAATAAACATGTCTTCTTTAATTTATACTGTCATGGCATCAGTTTCACGTGGAGACCGTCGGTCTGTATTTGAGGGAACTCTTCAGTTCCCAATGTAGAATTGGACCATTCTGACTTTAAATAATATATACCATTATTGTAATAAACCCATTTCTGTGATAATTAGGCGTCCATTATATGGTCGGACATTAGGTAAGGATACTATCCTATATTTTAAGGATACTAAACCCACGGAATCCCCCTTTTCGTCGTATGAAGCAATGAAAGCTATGAGCGCAATGAGTACCTCTCCATACGTCTCATATCCCAATTGACGATACTATCCTACCTTTATTTGAGAGTGTTTTTGGGAGTGTTTGGGTCAGTTTTCTGAAGATTGTCGGGTTGTTTGGATTAAATCGATATCTGTTGTCGAGTTGTTTGGGGTGAGACGGAGCACGTGTCCCCATAACAACACGCGCTGCGCATAGGCCCTCCTACCACCAATTATCATGATAATAACATCACAACATGGCCACCCACGTGCACTATCATGACATCCCAACATGACCGCCCAGTCACGTGACATGACGCCACAACACCAACATCAACACAATTCCTCCTCCACAACCTCCTTCTCCCTATACTGCCTGTTCAAGTGATTCCGCCTTTCCAGAACCTGTAATTCCAAATTCATCACTTCCACATCTTCCATCATCTCCACCATCTATATTATCATACCGTCTAGCACTACTCCCTTATAGCATTCTCAGATAGCCTTCTCTGCACAATCACCCTGATGTACTAATCCATGACCTCCTCTCGTTCTCAGCCTAATCCCTGCCCACCCCTTTCAATCTCCCTAAACCCCATTCCTCTTCCTTCCCAGTCTCGCATCTTATTCTTGTTCCGTGCGACTCCAACTTGTTGACCTCTTTTAACTCCACCTCATTTTTGTTCACTGTTGGTTGTTAAAATGTCAAATTAATGAACAATAAGATATTCTTATGACAAGAAATATGCGGCAAATGAGTTTTAGATGCCCAGAACAAGCAGAAACAGAGGCATTTGCCCATCCCCAAAGGCGTCAGGGGACTATGGTCCACTACATTTCTGGAAGCGGAGACTACGCATGTTGGTAAACGTACCAACCGGATAAAATAGAACCCTCCCCACCACCCCGGCCTTCACCATGTTGCGCACCGGATGATAATGGTAATGAAGTCCATGATTGAGTTACCAGGATAATCCGCGTCTATGTAACGTGACTAGGTCATTCTATGATAAATCCCCGGGCGTTGGGGGGGGGGGGGGGGGTCTCCTCGCCTTAACCAGAGCAGAAACCTTTAGTATAAATATTGCATACCTTTATGTGGCAATAAATGGTAAGTGGTAAAGTCCATCTACAATAGCTATAACTGGAATTAGTATACAGAAGTTATAACATTATCGGTTAATTTGTTGTAACATAACGGGTTGAAAAAAGTTATAACATTATGCGTCGATTTTTATAACATAACGGATTGAAAAAAGTTATAACATTATGCGGAGATTATAACATTATCGGTTGTTTACTACATTTTTTATAACATTATGCGTTGGTGTAACGTTATGCGGCCTTGTAACATTATCGGTTAGTACACGGCGTCATCGTGCTCCCATGTAGGCAACCCGATCGGAAATTCTAACTCAGGATCTCTAGCACAGAAGTCCAACAGTCTACCACTGAGCCAAAGCGCCCCCTGGAGGAAATATAAAACTCTATTATATACTTGACATTAAATTGGATTGCCATCATTCATGGTGACTATGTTTGTAGTGTGAACTTTTGAAACTCACAGTTTAACCCTTTACCCAACGAATCGGCCGCATCCGCCAGCGTAATATGCAAATTCAGTAGTTGAAAAAATAGTATTTTTCCAAAAAATTCATCAAAACCATATCATGTGACCCCTCGTTGGAACGAGCTCGTCGAGCTCGTTCCAACGAGGGATCACATGATATGGTTTTGCTGAAATTTTTTGAAAAATTTGAAAAAATTATATTTAAAATAATAAATTTTGATATCGTTTGCGTTGGGTAAAGGGTTAACAATTTATGTCATTTTGAATGACCGCTATAAACTTGTCACAAGAGTGAATGTCTGCTCTTTTTATCCGAGTAAAATGACGTCGACTTGCTCGGAACAAAATCTACCATTACGAGCATGGTTTCTGCGAGAACCGCTGAACTACGATTGTCAAGAGATACAAACAAAGAAAGGGCGCCCGCAATATAAGAAACACTGCAGGTCTGGCGGTTGTAACTAAGGAATACTCATGAAATTTCAGGTATGAGCCTTGGGAGGCGCCCATGGCTACCCTTGACATGGATCACTGAGCGTAGCCCGGCGGTAAGTGGATAGTGGGATGACTTACGCATCCGATTGAATGTCATTTTGAAGAAGGAAATGACTTCAACGAGCCATCGCATTGAATGTCATTTTGATGAAGGAAATGACTTCAACGAGCCATCGCAGCCTCTCAGCTTTCGGACCACAGGTCCAGCCATTGTGTCGCGGCCTGGAGGGTAGCGGAAGCTTCTTCTGCAAGATTTTATTAGGTTTCTTTTATTTGTTTACTTTATTGTATTTGGCGGTGCTTTCGGGGGTCAGGGTCACCTCACGTCGGAGATTTTGGTAGAATAGATTCATGTGAGAAACCTAAGCAGTAACTTAACCCTTTGAACCCGGGCGACCACTTTTCCGTCCAGGAACACGATACGTCATAACGTCATTATGTAGGATGGCTGTCCAGTAAATGTGTGCTGTAGACCAATTAATGTTTTCAACGTGCAGCCCCGAGGCTGCACGTTGAAACACAATGATTGGTCTACCCCAAATAATGAATATGGACTCTTCTAATTGCTGCCATTGAACTGGCATGGAATATTCCACCAGAGTTAGTTTAAACATATTTTATTCTCCATAAATACAGCAGATTTGGATTGGAGTTCAAGTTATTCAACTTATTAACAACTCCTCTTCGAACATAATTATAAAACAATATTGGCAACAAGCTAGTTGTGTGAAAGGAAAACAAGAAAAAAAACCCCAAAAAACAAAATAAAAACAGAATGAAAAAAAAAACGAAAACAAAAGAAACGAAAGAAACTAGAAAATAAGAGTTACAACTCACCGAGGTTGCCTTCATGAAAGCTACTAACTTAAAGGAGACCGAAAACGAGACGCATTGGACAGAATGCTTATGAAAAACATTGGTCACAATTTTATGCAAACTTCCCACTGGATGTAATAAATAACTGGGTTTTCGTGAAAATTAATTCGTTTTGTTGCTTAGTGAGCTCAGGTTTTCCATACAGGAGAGCTTCTATAGGACCAATCACCAGGGTGTGCAGTCTGTTTAGAAACGATAGTCTCAAACTGGTATAATGGGGGCAGGCAAAGAAAAAGTGGCGTGCATCCTCACATGGATGACCACATGAACACTGAGGTGATGGGGATATATGGTATCTAAATTTGTCACCGTTCAAATCACTGCAGTTGTTCCGGAGTTTACAATGGATAATGTTAACTGTTCTCTTCCCCATCAGATAGTATGATGGAGGTCTCAGGTTGGGATTTAACAATGAATAATTATATTTGAATTCAGAAAAACTTTGAGCGTTGGTCAACTGGGAGGGGAGACCATTCCACAGTCGTGTTGTGGATGGAAAAAAAGATCGTCTAAACCGCTCAGTTCTTATAGAGAGTGAAGTAGGAACGAGCACGCAGATTATAAGTGGAGACATCAGCTGTGCGAGTTCCCCAGAGTTCAAAGGGTTAACATAAGCTCTGTCAGACACGAGGTGACCGTGGGTGTCGTTGGGCCCCGGTAAATAAATAAATAAATAACATAAGCTCTGAGTATTCTCAACTTTGTTGATCTCTGCACTGGCATAAAAAACAGTCGATATAACCCCTCCCCCAATATTTAGGGTACATGACCCTCCAGGCTATCGATAACCATACCTAGTGCGCATTTGTGTTACTATTCTTCAGGGCGGATTTATAATTTTAGCCAAGAAGCTCCAAACTGCGAGTTGTTCGCGTTTTGTGTAGATGCTCGCAGGGACCGATCAGGACTATTTACAATACGCTCTAGCCTCGGAGCCTATTTTTTCAATTCATGCGCCAGATTTCAATTTACGGAGTCACACTGCTGTTTGTAACACACACTGCAAATATGTAATAGCTCTCATCATTTTCATTTAGTAGACTTTAGCAAACATTAATCTTCACTGTGGTTTCTGATCAAGTCTTGGCTGCCTATTTAGGCAGCCAAGACTTGATCAGAAACCACAGTGAAGATTAATGCTTGGTAATTAAGACTTGAAGTATTAACTTAAGCACTCTACAACAATGATAAATGATAATCATATATATAATACATGTAAGAGTGTCTCTTTCGATTATCCATCGAAAGAATATCAAAATATGATCTGAGAAGTTACGCGCCAACTGAGAAGCCTATTTCGGAGATTTAAGAGCCAGGTCCTGATGTTTCAGAACCAAATACGCACTGGCGCATGCCCAGGTCGGTCCCTGTGCTCGGAAGTGGATGACGTCGGTCACAGAATAGGCCCTAATATTAGGTGCTGGAAGACAGGATTGTCTCGCTGGCGCCAAGGACGTATTGGTTGACATATTCCATTTCTGAGTGCAGCTCGTTTTACACAGCTATAAGAGATATACATATAACTTTGACACGTATACACTACTTGTACTGCTCTGTGTGGTAATGGTGTACTAATATCAATATTCTTTTCAATTCTACCCTGTTCATGAGAAATAATGCACACAATTCTGTTTTGTTTTTGTTCACAAACGATGGATGTCTGAATAAAAATATGAAAACACAAAAACAGGTAATAACCTCTAATCATGGTGTGCCGGACTCATTTCCGGAGTTGTTGCGAAAAAGTAATTTTCCTTGTTTTCAGTAAACAAAAGAAACGGTTATTAAATGGCAGTTTTTCGTGAAAATTCGATACAACGCTCACATATAATAACTTTTCCAACTACTATTGTGATCATTCCAAATAGTAAAAATATTGATCATGGATTAGAAGAGTAATGCGTTTAAGTTATTAGACTCAATATAAATTAAATGTCTTTGTTATATTTCTTTTGAATTTTACCATCTTACAAAGATACAAACTTAAATAGAAAAAGATATGTGAAAATTAGTTCAAAAGAAATTATTTTAGTGTTAGAATAACAAGGGGCACATCTTGTGCCCTAAATCTAGAGTTTCACATTGAATAAGATGCAATAGAATTTATTTTATCAAGGCAACGTGTTTCCGTCATCGATTTTGTTGCCTGTAGTTCTCCATGTTTGTTTCTATGGCTACGTTTCGAAACGGGGGCGCGGTGGCGTCGCGATAACCGGTTCTCGTCAGATCAACGAAGTTAAGCAACGTCGAGCGCGGTAAGTAGTTGGATGGGCGACCATTTCAGCGACTGATTCGCGCTCCAGCGTTGTGAACTTGGGCAAGGCACTTCACCCCGATTGCCTACATGGGGGGCACGATGACGCTGTGTACTAAGGCGTACTGCACGTCGATGGTGCGCATGTCTTCAACCAATCTAACCCTGCCTGTGTCGCGGTGCAGAGTTCAGAGTTACGATGTTGGAGAGCTGACAGCTGCTCGTCGTTGCTCGGTGGTTCTCCCCGGGTACTCCGGCTTCATCCACCCGTAAAACTCTCATCGACATGATATGACCCTGGCTGTTAATGTGTCGTTAAACCCTAATAAAAAAAAAACTTTCCGAAACATGTTTTTAGGTTTGCTTGTTATGGTATAGCAAAGTGGTAGGCTTGGCCGTAAGGTTGTGTTCTATGGGTGTGTTCGATGCAGAAATGAGCGTGTTGATATACGTAATGGAAGATAAATAGGAAGTGGACGGGACTGTAAATCCAAATTTTGGGCGGTAGTGCTAGTTTGTTTTTCAGAAGTGTAAACATCTGCGGGTACTGAATAGGTGGCACCTATTGCTGAAGTACTTTAGAGGTTTCAATTCAGTTTCGTCGATTCTGCCAACATCAGTCCGAATGCAAAGTACTTCTGGGTCATTGTAAGGCTGTCATCATGCGTGTGTGTGTGTGGGGGGGGGGGGGGGTGGGGGGGGGGACACAGGCGAAATGACCCTCAAAAAGAGGTTACGTATTCTAGGGGTACATTTAATTGCTTTTTTATCTCCATTGTTCTTTCAGACAAGCCCTGGCCTGTTTCCTTTATTCATTTTGCTCAAATCAGTCTGGAAGGATTCATATCTTCGCTTTCTACTATCTCCGATCCCCTTATCTTCAAAAGGACCCTCTTCAATCTATTTTCAATATTATTCTACTTATCCCACGTCCTCTTGTGGCTAAACGTGTCTCTAACATTCAGTCCACAACTTTCCTTATTTGTCTTCATCTGGGATCTCATACTATCTCTGACCTTGGTCCAATCTATGTAACTACTAACGAAGGTCAATCACTCATTGTGATCAACTGACTTAATCTCTAATACAACTTGTGCACATTATCAGTCCATATAGATTTATCTCCCTGGACCTAGGCGTTTGGAATCTTCACCCTAACTTCTACGCAAATCTAGCTCCCAATGTTTTTGCCTTGTTATCACCATCTGTCATGCAACAGATGATGATAGCAAGCCAAAAACAATGGCAGCTGGATTGAAGTGGTGGTAGTAAACCATATTTGGAACCACTGTTTTTAATCCAGTACATGCGTTCTCTTGCTACCAATGCCATGTACCATTAATTCGTCTCTGGTCACAACATCACAATTGTTATGCCCAGTCTCTACTTGCTTATGTTTCTTTCATGACTACAACTGGATGTTATAATTACTGTTGCACACCACAACACTAATAGCTGCTTCAACTGCTGGTTTGTATCACAATAAACCTTATGATCAACGTTTCCAACGGCCAACACCTCCAGTGTCTTCGATGGAATGTCATGTGGAGACTAATATAAGTCTAATCCAGGCTGCTTGTTTTGTTGACACTAAGGTCTCTGGCTTATATGGAAAGAAGGTTACATAATCATAATTGGAGTCGAGAAATGGTAAGAAAAATCCAGTATACATATAACAATGACAGAATTCCGCTAATGCTTAATGTATCTGAATGGGAGTACAGGCGGTCAGTCATCCGAAGAAAGGTTTGCCAAAAGTTGTGAAGGTGGACGTAGCCCTTTAATACTGAGTTGAGGATTAAATATTCGAACTATTGAAGAGTGTTTCAAAGAGTTATTTTCTCATAAGTCAGTCATAAGTCAGAGTCTTGTTCTACAAAATACGATACTATCTCCATAGTCCGACTCTAGATAGAGGCGCCAAAAGTGAGATGCTGTGGAGTAGGCTCCGAAGTTTGGCTATTTACGGCTGGGTACGTTTTAGAGTGTTTATCGCCTTCCCAAAAGTCTGAGATGTTACCAGCCATTCGGCAATAAAACCAGACTTGAAGAAGTTTCAGTTAAAAAAGTCCCGAATGAGGAAAAAACTTAAACTTTTAAAGACAAACCAATATAAGAAACAAGCAACGCCTGGATAGAACAAAGCAAAACCAACAAGAGGACTGCAGTCAACCAACAGAACAAATTCACTTTTGAAGACTCTCTCGCTTCCAAGCCACGAACATACCTAATCAGGAATGGAGTTTCGGTGCCGAATGTAGACAAAGTTAAGAGACAAGAAGACTTTAAAAGGCAATGTGGTGTTCTGGGTGTTCCAGAAACACTGAAAAACAAACCACAACTCATGCGTGATGATTATCCAACATGGACGTGGACGAAGATCAACGAAGCGTACATAGAAGAGGTGACGTCAACGATTAAAAGGACAATCAATTATTATCTCTTTCTACATCATGAACGGAGGCAAACGCTTAAAAACGGCGCACCCAAGCACTGTTCTGTAGAATCTAACACGTGACTGTATCAGCTTATTATTTATGCCGAATGGGTGAGAAAACACGTGATAATGTCGAAATTGCCGTGGAGACATTGGGGTTCCATCAAACACAGAATAGAGGTTCAAAAGCTTGTTATGCATTCTATACCCCTGGAACTTAATTAATCACCCCCGAAATGTTTCATGACAGTGAAGTTGCTGTTACCGATTATTATGTTTTAATGATTGCTATGTCTTTCATCTCTTGAAACATGATGTTTCTGGTTGATAGCGTACCCCAAACACATCCCCTCGTCCATTTGAAGCATGCCGCCCACGAATGCCACAAAAAACACTATCATCCACATGCAATATCTGGGTATAAAACAAGAAGATTTGTCACTTCTTTTATCAGTAAATGTTGACATGGCAAGGAGGAAACTGTCAGGCACTAAGATGACAAATCGTCGGCATGCATGCAACAGGCATGTCATTCAAAGCCACTGGAAGGCAACACGGCTATAGTCATTCTGTCACCAGCAGACTTGTCCGAAAAAATCAACAAACCAACGATGTTAAGGACCGACCAAGGCCTGGACAACCCCGAAAGACCTTACCTCGGGAAGATCGGAGTCTGGCACGCCTCGTTAGGCGTGAACCCTTTGCTTCAAGTGGGGTTTTGAAACGCCTTTGGCTCCCCAACAGGCGTTTGTGCAACTGAACTGTCCGATGTCCAAAACCGTCTCAAAGCACTGGGAATGAGGTCCAAAAGGGTCCACAAGCGCCCGCCCAGCTCTGTCCGATCAGCATCAAAGACGACGTTTGGAGTGGTGTATGGCACGACAACATTGGAATCTCAGGACATGGAGGACAGCCCATTGGTCAGACGAGAGTAGGTTCCTGCTTCACATCACAGATGGTCGCATGAGAGTGTGGAGGCATAGAAATACTGCTTACGTGCCCAGAAACATCAGAACAACTGTTCCTTATGGTGAAGCATCAGTAATGATCTGGGGATGTCTCTCTCATGATTGTAAACTTGATCTGGAGACCGTACGTGGGAATCTCAGTGGTCATCAGTACATCCGGGACATTCTCAATCCGGCTGTCGTGCCTAATTTTGAGAACCACCCGTTGGCTACTCGCCCTATATTCATGGACGACAATTCATGGCCACATCATTCCAATGCTGTTAAAGAATTCCTTCAGAACAACGCTATTACAACACTACCTTGGCCTGCAATGAGCTCCGATTTGAATCTCAAAGAACACATCTGGGACTTTCTTGGACGCCATGTGCAAGCAAGGGATCCACCTGTACAGAATTTGGCCGATTTGGAAGCTGCATTGCATGAGGAGTGGCAGAAGTTGCCTCTGCGTCGTATCAGAATGCTCACTGGTAGCATTAGAAGGTCGGTTTAGGCTACCATCCGGGCACGTAGTGAATACACGCACTACTAACGTCAAAAACTGCTATTGTGTTCAGGAGATCACAAGTTACATTTTTGTCAATAATTACCGGCATTGTTTCATCATGGACCGTTCCAGCACCATACTTGTCCAGAGAACTTTTTCCGATCAAAAACATTAGTGACAGATATGTGTAATTAGCGCCTTTAAAATACTGCATATTTTCATCATTGTGTTGTCTTTCATTTGTCAATAGACAATCACCTTTGACCATCTGAAGGATAGCATGAAAGTAATGACAGTTTCTTTTAACACCACTGCGAAAAAACAGGGGGTGCTTAATTAAGTTCCAGGTGTATATTAATGTTGTAATTAAATATGTAAACCGCCATCTACGCAATTGGATCCACTGGTCCCAGGTATCAACTCAATATCACCATATTTCGTAATTGACAAGATAAGTAAGATTTGGACCATGAGCCCGAAACCATACATGATTAGGGCCCTGCGAAGCGTCGAAATGCAATTCGTTTCGAAATATTCCTCATGATTCGATTCGATTTCACTTGCATCGGTTCGAAAATTTTCGAATCGTCGAGATGTTCTCAAAATCCTACAAAGTGTCTCCTCTTGAACTCTTCTTCTATCATCAGGTCTCCTGTTCAGGAGATCTGATGATAGACCATTTGAAATAATCCAGACGATTGAATCGAAAAACACCACAAGTGTTCATTTTCTTTGAATCAACGCAAGAAATGTTTTTCAATCGAGATTCTATTTCACTGAATCTTTAACCCTTTACCCAACGTAATGTCCAAAAATGGCCAGCGTTGTTCACACAAAAAAAAATGCCATTCATTTTTCGTCTCACAAACACAGCTTATGAACCCTCCTTGGAACGGGCTCTAAGAGCTCGTTCCAATGAGGGCCATAAGCTATATATTTGACGCAAAAAATGAAAATAATTAGTTATCCAATAATTTTTCTTTGCAATTGTCGTCTGCTTTTCATGTTAGGTCAAGGGTTAATGACTTTACCTAAACTATTAGACATGTTTCTTTTCATGATTAGGCAGCACAGTTCCACAATATTGTGTTAATATGTTTTTAAGACGAATTGAATGCTTATAGATTGGAATATCAAGCACGAGCACGAAGAAATACCTATATACATTTCTGAATAAAATGAAGCTGCATTAAATCAAGGGTAGTCTGTGCAAAAACTCCACGAAAACCTGGTAAACAAAAAGCCCATTACAGCGTCGGAGTCCTTACCAAAAACGACTGGTGGTCTGAGTGCTTGTGATGGACCTTGAAAGAAAAAAAACCTCTCTAATGTCAGAATATCAACTTCCAACCACACTTAGGGAGAGTCACCCCACCATTTCTAAATACTATTTTTCACTCTTGCTTCGTGGTTCACAGTTGTCCCATTTTCGGCAATAAAAATTTATGAGTCGTATTTTTGAGTGAGAAACTTTACAGAATCGGGTAATGCTGTTATGTACATTCAAATCGGCCACTGGGTCGGCCGGGGTATACGACAACATTTTCCAGCTGTCTATTTTCGTTTCCATGCAATTATGCTGAAAGCATCATCTTTATTTCCAAGTACTTACCAATCGAGAGATGTTTTTTTCTATTTGATACTCTTCGCTGGTAGCATTGGGAATCTCTGAGGACACAAAAAACTGTTACTTATAATTATTGGCTAACCCATTTATCAAACGTTACCACCATATTATACCAGTGCTACTCACAAAAATCGCCAAACAAATTATATCATTTTTTTAAAAAATGCACAGCTTATGCCCCTCTCGCTGGAATGAGTTCGCTATAATGAAGGGTGATAAGCTGTGTTTTTGAAGCAAACAATTAAATTTTCTTGGGCGTCTGTTATCCTGTAGTCCTGAGAGCTTAAGGGTTAACGTATTGGTTTAACCCTTTATCAAACATGAAAAGCAGACGACACTTGCAAATAAAATTCTTGAATAACTAATTTTTTCCATTTTTTGTCTCAAAAACATAGGGTATGACCCCTCATTGGAACGAGCTCGACGAGCTCGTTCCAAAGAGGGGGTCATAACCTATGTTTTTGAGACAAAAAATGAAAAACAATGAAAATTAATTGGCGATTTTTGTGAATAGCGCTGACCGGTTTTGGCAGTTACGTTGGCTAAGGAGTTATAATAGTCATCGACATCACCTGCTGCCAGGGGCATCGTAAAGATAACCTAGAGATGGAGATGAAGTCAAGTCCAGTCAATCGTTTATACCTATTTTGACCATGTAAGAGGACTTCCGACCCAGGCACTGATTACGGGATCCTGTTTTATCAGTAATACAGGCTTCTTTCCTACAGAAAACAAGTACTGCTTCACTCCCCGGAGCTACCACTTGGAAAAAGAAGCAAATCTTGTCCCACAAGAAAGTACATGATTATCACCAAGAGCGAATCGCTATGTAAGACTCCAGTCCACATAAATAGGTGATCCCCCATATTTACGTCCTTGCTTACTGCTGTGGCTAACAGTGCCTTCAAGCAATGCGATCTTTTTAGGTCGTGACAATGGGAGGTAACACAATCGATAACAGATTTATGCACTCTCATATATATATAAATCGCGTATTCTTGTAAGGTGAGAAACTTCCAGCTTTCATATGCTTAACTTGAACTCTTAAAAAGAGTACAAAACTGTCGAGCTGATGTTCGTCGAGTGCATTTTAAAAAAGAGACAGCTGACGTAAAAACACCTCGCTTTTACTTCAGCGGGTCCTTTTTAACATTGTCTTCCATTTTGTACGCGTTCTATTTCAATAATTTCACAGCAGTCCCAAGACTGCAACGAACTTGTTGGGACAGTGAGACAAAAGTGTTCTAATAAATAATTTAAACCCAGATCCATGGACACCAAGAATAGGGTCATATTTCCATAAAGAGCGACGACTTGTATTGAATGATTTGCGACATCCTTCAACTACTAACAATTGCCATGTCACTTCCCCTTCAGAAGTAATCCCTTGATAAGTGAATCTTAGGTTTTGCAGCTGTGAAGTTCGGGATCGTATGAACTGAGCTTTAAATTTTTGAAGTTCAAATTCTTTCCCTTTGTCCTTTTTTATTACACGCCTGTACTATGAAATCCCTATCTACAGCAACACTAAACCATGAGGAAAATAAAAATCCGTTCCGCATATGTGTGCGGAACGAATTTTCATTTTCCGCATGGTTTAGTATTGCTGTAGATGGAGATTTCGAAATCGTTGACAGACTGTTTTTATAAAGAAGCGAAATTTCACTGAAATGTTCTACAAATAGTGCACGGCAATTACAATTTGAATCGCTGGCGGTAGCTAAAATCGTCTCCTGACTTCCAATGTGGCGATAAAATGTGTTCTTTGTGCTGATAGTTGTCAAATGAATTGCTGAGTGTGCTTCTAATAATTGTTTTTATAAACGTGAAGGCGTGTAATAAACACGGAACGGAACCCGTGTGTGAATGGTTTAATCGATATGGTACTTGTGCTACCGTGGAAGGGTAAAACTCGAGGCCTGCGGCCTCTAATTTTCTCTTCCCGGGTTGGCACTCGTGCAATATCGATTAAACCATTCACACTCGTGTGTCATTCTGTGTACGTCCGATGCGGCCATTTGTGGTTTCACAAATATTGGGACACTTCATTAACCCTTTACCTAACGCAAACGCTATCAAAATTCACTCTTTTGATTATTTTCTTTTTTTAAATGTTTCAAAAAGCTCGTGCCATTGAGGGGTAACATAATATATTTTAAAGGGTCAACATGCGTATGTTGCATAAATAGCCGAGTATATATATGTAGTCATTTGTCTATTTCTTCATCATCAATATAACCAAATAGAAAAAAAGCAACAAAAACAAAAATGCGACACAGTCGGTGAATTGAAAGGTTGCGAGTTACTTATCGCTGTGATGCCCGGTGGTTCTGCCTGGGAACTCCGGGTTCCTATATGTGGCATGAACTGAACTATTAAACAGAAAATGGGTTTCAAAACCCAACATCGCACCAGAGGCACCAGAGGAAAAGCTTACCAGTAAAATTCAACCAGAGTGGAGCATCTACTGATCTCCGATGACCATCGATCCTTAAAACACCTTCGCCACAAATTAAAGCCAAGGATCTCGTAACACCCCTCTTTAAAAAGCACATTTCTCACGAGTTGGACGGTGGAAAAGCCTCATTAGAAATGCAAGTATGCCTATTTGCGTGTGTCCTCGCCTGTCGTACTTTAGACTAGTGGATTCCAGGTTGAATAACTTGAACTACTTGGACTTGGAGAGTGAACTCATTGGCGATTATTATTTTGGCGGTCTTTATCTCTGTTTAGTATATACTTTATAAATAACCACATTTCTATTGACTGGATCTTATACACGTGACTGGTACTCAAAAACCCGCGTACACCAGTTTTTCAGTGAATATCAACTTTCTTAATATAGCTTTTGGAAATCCCCCCTCCAGTTCTATTTCATCGACGTGCATGCGCAGTCAATCTGACTTCCGTCTCATTTTTATGTTATTCTGCAGATGATAACTATTTTATTGTAAAATAAAAGTATTTCTGGTTGATATAATTGTACTTTTAATTGACAAATAGAAGATTGCTTTTTTGAGAATGGTGTATATAATAAAACAGTTATGGACTTTCGTGGAGGTAAATATGGTGTGATATGAACCTAAAAATCTTATAACTAACGCCTCGGTCAATATAAGTTTTTTTTGGTTAAAATCACATCATATTCACCATCACAAAAGTCCATAATTGTATAATGTCTACCTTCTTACGCATTCATTTTCTCATGTTACCCACAGCGAAAGAATAGTTTCTACTCTTTCCTCATACAATAGAATCAGCTCCTACTGTTTTCTAGACACACAACTGATAACGGCCATCTTGCATCTTATTTTGATGGTTAAGTAAATATGAGGTTATGCAGTTTTTTATAATCTTTATTTCGCGTAAATTGTGCAAGACAGAGTTCTCAATAAAATATACTGATTTTATCTTTTTGACTTCAGCAGACGGATTGTCCTGCCACTGCAAAAACACTATATTGCTAATAGAGGTGTATAGCTAGAAACTGTTAACAGACGGAAACGTCCCTATAAGTAGAAGAAGTCTTTCTATCAAAAATTATATGATGTCACACTTTCATTAATCCTTTGAAATAGAAATCCCACCATGATACGCTCTAATTCAATAAGGCTAAGGAAAACAATGAACTGGTTATGGTTTCCCAAACGATCTTAATTTTCATGCCCGACCGTAATGTTTTATGGGCTCTTGGAAAAAAGGCTATATCAATTTAACCCTTTACCTAACATAAAAAGCAGACGACACTTGCAAACAAAATTCTCGAATAACTATTTTTTCATTTTTTTTGTCTCAAAAACATAGTTATGACCCCTCATTGGAACGAGCTCGACGAGCTCGTTCCAAAGAGGGGTCATAACCTATGTTTTTGAGACCAAAAATGAAAATATAATAAAACTTAATTGGAGATTTTTGAGAATAGCGCTAGCCGGTTTTGTCCGTTACATTGGGTAAAGGGTTAAAAAGATATCTGAAGGTACTCAGGGGCCTAGGGTCAAATACTTGCAAGCCTGATTATAGGCAGTACATTCAACTCTTCACCTAATCCGAAGAGCAGACGACACTTGATAAAAAATTTCTTGAAAAAGTATAAATTCATTGTTTGCCTCAAAAACATAGCTTTTGTTCACCTCATTAGAACGAGCCGAACGCGGGGTCACTGAGGTACACAGACATTCTCTCAAACAAAAATTATAAATATTGTAATTAATTATTATTCAATACGCCTTGACAACAACCGGATATTTACACAATCGATGGAACTACGCGGATAATAAACAAGAAGGACGCCAACGCCCTATAGCTCACCAACATTCTTCTTTGATAGTAACTTTGGCAAACACAAGAACTGTATCAAACAGGCTCATAACATGCGACAAAGCTTACCTAAACACAACCTCTTAAAAGTAAAACACAGAAATGACATAAACACTAAGTTAAACATGAAATTCTGAGCTAAATGAAAAACTAAACGCAAATAATACAAATTTCAAGAAAAATGTTTAAAATGCAGGGTATGAGGGGTTAATCATGGAATAATGATACTGAGGAACATGTATGATGAATATAAGTGCCATGGAAAGAGAAGGAGCACAGCAGCTGACCTAAACACTAAGTTAAACATGAAATTCCGAGCTAAACAGAAAACTTTACTTTTTTACTTTTTGGTGTTTAAGGTCACATATTTATGCACAATGGCTAATCATGACCGTGACAGTTTTACGGGTGGAGGAAGCCGGAGTACCTGGAGAGAACCACCGAGCAACGACGAGCAGCTGCCAGCTCCCCAACATCGTAACTCCGCACTGTAGCACAGGCAGGGTTAGATTGGTTGAAGACATGCGTACCATCGACGTGCAGTACGCCTTAGTACACGGCGTCATCGTGCCCCCTCGCGGGCAATGGAGATGAAGTGTCTTGCCCAAGGACACAACGCGGTTACCGCAGGTGGGATTCGAACCGAGGACCTCTCGGCTTGCAGTCTGCACCTCTACCGACTGAGCCACCGCGCTCCCCAAACAGAAAACTAAACGCAACTAAAAATGTCAAGAAAAATGTTTAAAATGCATGGTATGGTGGGTTAATCATGGAACAATGATACTGAGGAACATGTATGATGAATATAAGTGCCATGAGAAGAGAAGGAGCACAGCAGCTGACCTAAACACTTAGTTAAACATGAAATTCTGAGCTAAACAGAAAACTAAACGCAACTAAAAATGTCAAGAAAAATGTCTAAAATGTAGAGTATGAGGGGTTAAATCGTGGTAAAATGATAATAATCATCATATAGCAGCATTATAAAAGCCGTGATATGGAAATAGGGCGAGTATGTGACCTAACAGAAGCTTTAACATTATTGGACACGTACGCCGACGCCGACGCAGACCGAAAGAACCATGCCAAAAGCTGACACAACTGAAGTTGGCGAGCTAAAAACTATAGTTGTAGTGAGTTTTCATTCACGGTTATTTAGGGAGCACGGTGGCGCAGTGGTTACGGCATTGAACTTCAAACTGAAAGGTTCGTGGTTCCATCCCCGCCATTGGTAATTGCATTGTGTCACTGGGCAAGGCACTTAATCTCGATTGCCTTTATGAGGGGCTGTGCCCCAAGGCGTACTGAACGTCGATGTGCACTTGTCTTCAACCAATGCAAAACCTGCGTGTGTGAATTTAGTATGTTGGGGAGTCTGACAGTTGCTCGATGTTGCTCAGTAGTCAGTAGGTACTCCCGCTTCCTTCCCCCGTAAAACTGCCCGACACGTGGTGGCCCTGGCTGTCGAAAGTGTCGTTAAACTCAAATAGTAAAAAAGAACTCACAGTTATTTAGAAAACAAATATGTTCAATAGTATTGGTGAAGCCATTGAGTATTCGGTTTAATCATGCCTCGATTGAGAAACATTTCTTGAGTTGATTCAAAGAAAAAGAATGATTATGGAATATTTATCGCTTTTCCAACCTACTGAAATATTTCAGTCCACTGAATCTTAACACAGACGGCGTACTATTAATGGCTAGATTGGTTCAAGGCCATAACAGCGTCGAGTACCTTACATAATTTGACTGGTGTCTTGCGGGCTTGAGGGCAAATGTTTGTTCCCGTGCTTCGTCGTCCTCTGAGTTCCAATGTGTTCTATGTGCCAGTAGGCACATAGAACACATTGGATCTCAGGGGATATCATTTCTGTCAAAACATGGTGAGTGAAAAAATAGTCCCCTTAAAATTGTACGCAGTTAGGAGAGCAGAAGTTGTCACCGCAGACAAGTGACTCCGGAATGTGCATGTTATTTTCGTCACACACAAGTATGTTTTATGTGATCTATCGCGATATTTACTGGCCAGGTTCTATGTCAGTACATGTTAATAACAGGATGTGCCGTTATTGCAAAAACGTGTATGATAATCCCAGGGAATTTTAACGCCGCACTCCGCCCAGGGCGTATTTCGAGATCAGCAAAGTGTAGCCATGAAGTTGAAATTAATGAAAAGGAACAAAACGTTGCATGCATTCAACTGATGGGCGTCACTGTGTCTATTTACATGTTTCCTCTGTAACACTACGCTCACTGCAGGCCTTTCTGTATTCGTGCTCCAAAATAGCAGCAGTCGGAAACATCCAACAGTCTCTACGCTCTGGAAGGCCTGGAGTGTGACGTGGAAATTATTATATATATCTTACTGTTGATACTTTTTGAGCGCGAGACAAAGTGTGATTCTGATGCAAATGAGATGCGTTATACGTGCGTCATATGCTCACAAGAGCGACAGCGCGCATCAGAAAAGAAGCCCTGTAGCTCCCTGGATTTGTTACTGTCCAACACACAGAACGGACACCGTGGACTGGTCACTTTCCAAAGTTAGGCAAGAGTATTAGATTCCAAGCACTAATTATAGGAATAGGCATAACAAATGTAATTAATGAAGCACCGGGTTCAATCCGGTGCTTCATTAATTAAAATTTTGCTAATGATGATTTTTATTACCTGGTAAACACATGTGTGGAGATCACTGCCCACGCAGGCGTGGACATCACTTTCTCCCCCAACTGCATGTGTAACATACGTGTGTACCGGGTGAGACAGCAGGGTGGGATATTTCTATCCCACCCGCCCCACGTGATGTTATACATTTAAAACGTTATTATGACGTTATGCGTATCGTATCAGTTTCTTGCTACCAACTAACATACTGACGTATCGGAATGCAGTGTGATCAAAGTTTGATGCTCTAAAACTCTTCAACCCTCAAGCTGCCACCGTTCTCAATCGATTTCGTGGTATATACCTTTGGTATATACATAACTTATGCATGCTCTTCCCGATGGTGTCATCAGTTTTTTCAAAACAACGAATACAAAATGAGTTGATTGAATCAGCACGTGACTCCCGATTACCTCTGGCTAACGTAATCGCTGTATGGTGGGGGGGGGGGGGGGGAGAAAAATCATGCTCGATGAGTCTGAAGGTGGGAATGGGGAAATCTCACCCTCGGGGCAAGATATTTGAACCAGACCCTCGGCAAGCCTCGGGTCTGGTTCAAATATCTTTCCCCTCGGGTGAGATTTCCCCATCCCACCTCGAGACTCATCGGGGATCATAATAGTCTACAGCGACTGTACTGTATATTGATAGGTTTATCTAAATAACAAACATGGTCTCTTTCTATTCCTGTTAGTGAAATGACTTGGTAGATGCCACCAGAGTATGAAGGATTTACACTGTTATCTCGTAATGGAAAAAAAACCTTTAATTTCTTTCTTTCTGTGAATATAATATTTAGTTCATTTGCATACCATTCAGTGACGGTTAAATGGGATGATGAAATCTTACGCCTTTTTGTTCTCTCACGCCAGCTTTTAGATTCTTCCTGTTAACCTACCCTCATGGAATTTTTCACATATGTTGCATATTGGTTCTATATTAGGAAGGTGGTTTTAGATTTTAATCTTTGTCCAAAGCAGCGTCAAACTTTATATTTGTTTTCTTAATCGTTACGTCCTCATTTTGACAGTCATCGTTCTGAAATTTTAGGAATATAATCTTCAATACAAACCATATCTAAAACCTTTGCCGTCAAGGGAAATTATCAACGAGTATGGCGGAACTGGACCATGACGACATAGAGGGCTATGGTTCAAAAAAGGAATTCTGTTCGATTTTCTCGACATTTTAGTATGTTGTAGAGCTAAACAAAATGGCAGATAGGTTTTTTCGATTTATCGCCATTTTTGACGTTTGTACGTTGAATAATTACATTGTTAATGCAGTTATACGTTTTGGGTCCAAATACTCAATTGCCATTGGTCAGCTGGATGAAAACGTCATGACCAAATGTAATTCGTTTTCCAATGAATACATGTGGTCGAACTTTGACCCGCATTTACGGTAGAGCGCAGTTGACAGAATGTAATTCGGGCGGTGTTTGGGCGGGTTTTTAACTTTTAGCGCCTCTCGTCTTTCTGCTTTGTTGTTTGGTAAAAAGTAGTTTAAACAGTTACGAAATGTAATTATAAGAATTGAATGCAATTTTTCTAATCTTTATTGGAGTATGAACGTGTGGGAATGGGTACAAATTGTATGAATGCCTTCGGGATTCATACATAATTTGTACCCATTCCCACACGATCATACTCCAATAAAGATTAGAAAAATTGCATTCAATTCTTAATTCAAACTTTGTACAATTTGTGGCATTTTCAACCTCAAAGTTATGAAATTTCACACATTGTTTTTTAAACAAAGGGTCTGGATAATAAACCGTTTAGATTTTCATATTCTCACCTTGTATCCAAAACAACGCTGAATTGACACTCCGACAGCCATAACTATAAAATATAGAGGCGCCAAATATCGCTTATGGGTACAACGATAACCGAAGAAGTGTACCATAGTGGTTTGACCTCTCTACATCCAAAACTCTCGAAGTTGCAGCCAAAAAAATATAAAACACTCTGAAAAATAGATGAAATTTAACTTCGCTGTATGAAGGTGAAATCAAGAGATATTTTAGTACATTTTAGGTCAATGACGTTTTGGTACATACAATTTAAAATACAAAAGTGACAAGAATCACACAATCCGACCTCAAATACCTGAGGTATGGCGTAAATATCGTAAATACGCAACTTCACATACCGCTTCTTACTCATCTGAAGTTATGAACAGTGTCTTTACTATTTCACATTCAATTCACAATGCAGGATGGGCGGGTTTTATGGGATTTTAAAAAAAAAATTAGCCTCATGTTGATGCCGATTTTTCAGAAATTTTGGGAAAATTATCTTAAAAAATCCAACAAATCTGAACATGTCAGTCTTGCCGTCCTAACTAAGTTATTCTTAACGGTTAAGGCCGAACTGACCCGTGATTTCATAGGAGGTCAATTTTCATGCATTTTTAGTATTTCGTAAAGCCCAAATGGCAAAGGAATATATGTTTTGAATTTGTCTGTATAATATCAATTTTGACGTTTTAACGTCATTTCTTCTATTCACGTTTTACCTTTTACCTGTTATCTTGCATAGTTTTACATGTTAGTAGTATGTGATGTGATTTTGAGTCAACATAGGCAGGATCTCATGCGGGATCCCAGCTACGCCATGGTTAGATATCATGGTAGCCCATGTAAGCTGCAGTCTTCTGACACCATTACCATAGTGATACGTGTTGTCAGTGCGCATGCGCAGCGCGTGCTATTAGTGTGATGCGTGTTTCCGTCGTCCATTTTGTATACAAGAGGCCGCCACCTTGATTTCAATGGTGGCACCTGGTTGCTATGTGACACAAAACCCTCTAATAGGACGGTGGTATGTTCGAAGGGTGTGTTTCTTTATATAAGGGTAAATGTAATTACCCAAATAGAACCGACAATTTCCCCAAATCACCAAAAAACCACCCAAACACTACCGACACGGACGAGGTGAAGACCCCTTTGGGACTTATAATAGTAGCACGTAATGCTATGAGGTGCGTTCTATTAAGCTGGAGTAGTTTTCTCGGTCGGATTTCCCCAAATCCTCGGATACTTCGTAGAATTACTACAAACAACCCGACAATTGTTTTACTAGTTGGATTACTTCGGAATCCCCTGCTTCTGCCTATCCTGCTCTATTTCATAGCTTATTCTCTCCATTCCTTGGCCTGTCCTGCCTATGTTGTGACTTCCTTGCTTCCCTAACAAGTATATGTAGATGAGATGATTACAAAGAGGCAAGAGGGTTACCATTTATTGAAAAGAATATACCACCAACGTGTTGTAATCCGTAGTATATACATTACATCACACTCCCCCACATGGGCAGGTCGGATAAAGTGTTTAATCAACGTTGGACTCACGGCGGTTTGATGGGCCACCGTGTTCGTTGATTTTTACCATTCATTTATACCATTACATTTACTGAACATAGGCAGTTGAAGAATGAGCATCTCACATGATAATAAGCTTTATAACATAATCACATCAAATAGCTCCTTGAGGAAACTATTGTTCATAACAGGTCTAACGCGGGTATGACGTCAAAAGTCAACGCCCGCGTTGTAATGTTGTAAATGAGTTGGTTTCAGCAGTAGAATGGAATTAATCTTCTATCGTATTCTATTAACTGTTTACCTAATATAAAACCTAATACAAATAACAGACCGACAAATGCAAAAAAAAAAAAAAAAAAAAAAATTCCAGAATAACTAAACATTTTCATTTGTTGTCCCGGAAACACAGCTTATGACCCCTCATCGGAACGAGATTTACATTTCACGGAGAGCCGTCAGTGATGAAGCAGCACTGCCCCATTTTGATTCTTATCATAACATTTTTGTCTACACATCTAATGGATAGAATTATTGCATCTATCGATTCAGCACCTCACGATATCGCAATTACCAGCTCACGGATAGACACTATTTATTTTCTTTTGCCGTTTACGCTTCCATATTCGTATTTTAATTGCGGTAATAAAGCAAATTCTTTTCACCATAGTCTTGTCCTACAAACCTTGTATAAACAACCTCATTGCCGATACTGCTTTCTACGAGCCCAAATCCTCCGCTCCGAGATGCAATTCCTCTGCTTTATTTCACCAGACATAACTCCCACAACTACTGCGCGAGACGAATTTACTTTAAGAAACAGCTCTCCGGTATTATGGAGTCAGCTACCCCAAGTCCTGAGGCGTAATTCAATCATCAGGTCTGTTCCCGCGCTCAAAAATGCCCCTCCCATGGCGCGAGACGTTTCCCCACAACCGTTGTGCGAGGTGAACTCAAGAAAGCAGGTCTTCGGTTCCATGCGGTACAATAGGCCAAATTTGTGGCACGCTGGTGAAACGATACCATACTCTGTAATGCAAAATATTGAGCTGAGCTAAATCCACGCTCCAGGGGATCAAGTGTCCTCTGAACTACAGGTCAGAGCTAAGTCACGACTGTCCCAAGCTGCCCGTCACAAACAGCATAACTTCGACTAGGAGTCGACTTAATATGCCAAGTGTAACCACGTTGTTGTTTCTGACCACAACATGACTTCATGTGATCCATTCAAAACATACCTACATGAACGAGAAGCCTTAGTTATTTGTTTATTTGATAACATCGTACGGTCGAATCTGTAGTCATGCCGGCGGCCTTGCCGGACAAATACTGCGAGATGTCTCCTCCATCCATCTGGGTCTGTATGCTAACTATATAATTAAAACAAATACAGTCCATCTCACCAGAAACACGCCTCCTCCTGGACTCACGCAGGCCCAGCGTTCAAGGAGAGCAAGGTTAATACCATCCGACTGACCATTAGATATGCAGCATCTCCATTCTGTTCCAAGTCATTTACACGGAATAAAGTGGATGAGAAAATAAAAACTAAAGCGGTCGGCAAGCGAAACACAACAGTATATACACAAGCCCATCACAATGCATGACAACGATGAGAGAGTATGAACGTTAGACTTCATACTGCTACCAATAAAACTCTTTTAAATGTGTTAGGTGAACTATGAAAACAATGAATACGCCAAGTGCTTCTATAAAATCAGCCAAACGTTGCGATTACGTAGCCAAGCTCTTCGATAAAGCGGCCAAGCTCTTCGACAAATCGATCAAGTGCCAAATAATTATCATGAGCGTCAAGCATCAAGGGCGTATTACAATCTGAACTGCTCCGTTTGCTCAGGAGTCAATACGTTTTCAATTCACCAAGATATGGGTTGAATCTATTTGTTGGAAATCACAAGTGCCCATCTGAGGCGGCTAGGCGTTTCGATACAATAACCAAACGATTCAATGAAACAGCCAAGCGCTTAGATAAAGCCAAGTGCATCGATGAAGCAGCCAAATGCTTCGATAAAGCAGTCAAGCGCCAATAATTATATTTTATATCACAAGCTTCGGGCATCGAGACATTATATACTACAGTCTGATCAGCTTCATAAGCTCATGACTTATATAATTCACCGAAATATGGGTTGAATCTATCTGTTAGAGAGCATTATTTATTTATTTATTTATTTATTTATTTATTTATTTATTTATTTATTTATTAGTGTTTAAGGTCACATATTTATGCACAATGGCTAATCGTGACCGTATAATTTCTCAAAACAGCTTTATCAACATTTATACGATTCCACATGCAAAACCGTCGCTTGTGCCGAGTAAAATGGGCTGTACTCTTCACTGAAAACAAACAAGCTAACATAACAGTTCGGTGATACATACAGCGTACAGAACATTACTGCCTTTATTTATTTATTTATGCATTGATGTTTAAGGTCACATATTATGCAGAGTGGCTAATCATGACCGTGACAGTTTTTACGGGTGGAGGAAGCCGGAGTACCCGGAGAGAACCACCGAGCAACGACGAGCAGCTGCCAGCTCCCCAACATCGTAACTCTGCACTGCAGCACAGGCAGGGTTAGATTGGTTGAAGACATGCGTACCATCGACGTGCAGTACGCCTTAGTACACGGCGTCATCGTGCCCCCACGCGGGCAATGGAGATGAAGTGTCTTGCCCAAGGACACAACGCGGTTGCCGCAGGTGGGATTCGAATTGAGGACCTCTCGGCTTGCAGCCTGCGCCTCTACCTACTGAGCCACCGCGCTCCACTGCCTTTATTTCACAAGTGAGGGCGAGGATCACACTATGTAGGACCCACTGACGGTACAATTTACAGTGGTCAATATGCAACCACAAATTAAAATATGGGACAATCCAGCTCTCTGTTCTAACTGCATATCACGGACTCCCAGCACTACCTGAAAGCATGATTTTCATTCTGATCATAAGCTATGTTTATAAGGCAAAACTTTGAAAAAATAAAATTTGTTTGGCGATATTTGTGAATAGCTCTGGACATTTTAGTCGTTACGTTAGGTAAAGGGTTAAAATGCACATTATATGATAAACAGAATCTTAAATTCGTCACGTTTGACATGAAATTGCTGAACTTTGTTTTCTAAAATCCATCCTAGGCCCGGTAAACCTCAGCTCAGATCGATTTTAGTAAACTCGGTACAAAAACTTCATATGAAGTCGCGACTAATTTGAGTTTCTCTATTTACGGCATGTTAGAAAATGCTTCCTGTTCTATCGGAACATAGTAACATTACTTTTTCTTGTCAGAATGAATTATAGATCTGGAGCCGAAATCCGTAACAATTATTATGTGAAAGAAAATATTTTTGATATGGTTGTCCTAAAATGTTAGCTTTTTTTTTTTGTTTAATGGAAAAACTCTCGGGGTCCAATTTAATAAATCAATAAACGGAGAAACTATCTTTAACCCCTTACCTGACGAATCGCCCGCATCCGCCCGCGTAATATGCAAATTCAGCAGTTGAAAAAATATTAGTTTTAAAAAAAATTCAACAAAACCATACCATGTGACCCCTTGTTGGAACGAGCTCGTTCCAACGACGGGTCACATGATATGGTTTTGTTGAATGTTTTTGAAAAATTAAAAACAAATGGTATTTAAAATTATAAATTTTGATATCGTCTGCGTTGGGTAAAGGGTTAAAGAAAAACAGGTTTCAACTGGCATACTTTCCTCACTTCAGTGTGTGTAAATACTGGTTGGATGTTATTAGGTGAAAAAGTAATCATGTTAATAGTCCATGTCAAACCTATAAATGTTAACTGGAGCGTTCAGGCGTCTTTGAGACGTATGGATGATCTGGAATGCCAAAGGTTGTGCGAGTAAGTGGGTCAATTTATAGGTGGTGATGTTAGTGTATGTGTGTGAGACTGTGTATTAAAGGACACAATCGTATATCTTACCTCTTATAAGTATCTGGGAATTTCATTGGTTCAAAGACGTCACATGCAGACTGCATATAAAACCCAACACTAACAGTCAACAACAATATACTCTGACAGTTATGGGTAATCTCCCCTTTGTTCATTGATTATTCAAAATGACGGCAGCTGATAAACGCTTCAAGTTGAAAGATTGAGTGTTGGAAGCTGTCAGGGCAAAGCCAGCCTAAATATAGGGGCAAGGGGCCTCATATTTAAAGATATTGTAAGTTCAAAATATATTCCGCATCAAGGCGAAAAACCTACATGAATTTCACTTCTCTGTAAAGCTGGAAAAAAACACACGTGGTGTATATCCAGCTTTAGCGCAGGGACCCAGGGGAGAAACGGCATGTTAGATAAGGTCTAATCTCCATTTAAATTATACAATAGTCGCAAGTCTTACGAGACGTAATCGGTTGGTGTCAAGATGTCGTCACGGTCAATTGAGAAACGAGATTCTAAAACGATAGAAATGTCTATCGTATCGTCACCTGATCATTAGTTATAGCAATGCGTGGCAGGAACAAATCACCGTTAAAGTCACGCGCGAGATGACTTGTATTGATTCTGTCTCGATATATGTCATCTCCCACCGTTTTGACAGGTGGACAGATGAGCGTCGGTCCACCTGACAGTTTAGGGTAAAAAGTATATATACCTTGAAGAGCAGAGCATTAGACACACACTTGGGGTCACACACACGTTGGTGAAGTCCAGGACAGGCGGACTCTGTTTCCTGGCATAAGGGTACCTTCGATCACAGGACCCTGAAACGGCTGGAATCGCCAGAGAGGGCATTCCATGATTGATTTAGCTTAAAGTTGATAGGCGGCTACGGGGCCGAATTCGTGAGAAGGAACACCCCAGGTGGAACGTTAAAGTTTAGATTGTCGAGTAGCAGGTATCGTCCTGCAATAGTCAGAAGTGTAGGTTAATTGTATTGTGCGTATTAACCCTTTGAAGCGTCAGACTGATTGCGTTCTGAGTAGTTTATTTTGCTGTCGGAACATCGTAATACCGACTGGAGATCGGTGTGAGTGACAATTTCGCCCTAGCACAAAAAGGGGCATCTGTGAATCGTGAATTCAACCAGGAACGGTGAATATTTCAATAGGACTTTCACGGAGGACTTTCAAAAGGCACATAAGGTATGAGTAGACAATATCTGACCCAAATCAGAAGTACGGTGGCGTTATAGATGACGAACATTGCTGGTCGGAACCCTCCGACAGCCAGAGGTACAGTTACGCGCAGACGTTGACATTTGAGCCTAAGCGGGTGAAGCTCTTATGGCGAGCTCACAGTAATAACATTTCAGATTTGTGAAGCTCTTATGGCGAGCTCACGGTAGTAACATTTCCAGTGTGTAGACTATAGTGCCAGTACAGGGCTATAGAATGACTATATGATTATTGAGAATTGTTTAACTCTAGCGACCCATTTTCTGTGAAAAGAATCGAATTGTTGATTATTGAAATATTGAAACGGATTTATTTTTATGTCTAAATAAAAGAATCGTTGTTACTTTAAATCATTCTTTCCATTATACAGCCTGAAGTGATTAGGAATCACACCTAACGGAAATCGAACCTATTTCAGGCCATTTTGGCAGAGAAGGAATCACGGCGCCGAGTTCGCGACACTTGGATTCCGACCCTCCACGTTGGTCTAATTTTCCCGCAACTTCATCAGCGGGACTAAATAACCCCACGTCAGCCCAGGCCTTACGGGGCCTTAGGTGTCCCTGACATTGATTGGCGAGCGCTAACCAGGATATTTCTAAAAGGTAAAAAATGGCTATATGGAAATTTTGTTTTATTTTAACGGCGGTTCTGTTTAGGTTTTGACGCGTTCGGTCAGTTGATGCCATTCAAGGGTTTAATATCGCAATACAGTAGTCCCCAAAAGGATACTTAATAGCCACTATAACTGCGGTAGGTTTCAGAATATTTGGTGCGTTTAATTACGTTAAATTACAGAGGTAAATTAGGATCAATTGCCATATTTTTTTTCTTTCTTTCTTTTCCTTCTCCATTCTTTCTGACGAGTGTTGAAGATAGAAAGAAAAAATCAAAATGGATGTTGTTACACCCCTCGCCCAACTGGTATCATTAGGCAAGGAAATGGGCCTTGAGGGAGCTGGACTTCAGAAGTTCGTTAAAGATGAGCAGAAACGTGAGGCCAAGGAGATTGCCTTACGTAATGACGCAAGGGAGAGAGAGAGGCCCAAGCAGTAAGAGAGGCGAAAGAGAGAGAGATTCAATTAACAAATGAGGCGAGAGAGAGGGAAGCCCAATTAGCAAGGGAGGCAAGGGAGGCAGAGCGAGAGCTCGAACAACAGAGGCACGAGAGAGAATTAGAGCTCCTCAGAGCAAGGGCCGATGTGGAGAATGAAAGTCGGCGCTCAGGGGATGGGAGTGCAGGGGTAGCAATTCATGCCCCACGCCCCCATCTCGCTCATTTCAATGAAAACACAGATGACTTGGACTCGTACTTGGAGAGGTTCGAGCGTTTTGCCTCCAGTCAAATGTGGCCAGAAGACACATGGGCTATGTGCTTGAGCCCTTTGTTGTCAGGTAAAGCCCTCGAGGCTTATACCAGTATGCCTCCTGCACTTCTTAACGACTACAGTGAGCTGAAGAATGCCATCCTTCGGAGATACCAGCTCACTGAAGAAGGATTCCGGACCAAGTTCCGAGAGATTAAGCAGGAGAAGGGAGAAACAGTACCTCAGTATTTTGCCCGAGCTAGGCGGTACTTTGACCGCTGGACTGATCTCGCAGAAGTGAATGAGTCATATGGAGCCCTGCGAGATCTATTTCTCCGGGAGCAGTTTTTAACTACATGCTCCAAGGAGTTGGGCCTGTTCATCAAGGAAAGGGGTCCGCCCACCTATGATGAGATGGCAACTGTGGCAGAACGCTACATCGAGGCCCACGGTGGGAGTGTAAACGCACCCAAATCGGCTAGGGGTGGGGCAAACGGGTTGGCAATGGCACCCGTAAGGCAACACCACGCCGATCCTCCTGCGTCGCAGACCAGCCGGAAGGGGAGCGCTCCCAAGGACACCACTTGTTTTATCTGCAACAAGCGGGGTCATATTGCCAGGGACTGCTGCCAGAAGCAGGTAAGGACCACTTGGAACATTAGACCACCTCAGCAGGGGGCCGGGAACGCAGCGCCAAGGGGTTGGAAGCAAGGTGACCGCGTATATCCAGGGCCCAGTAGGCAGACGGCAGCGTTCTGTCAAACTATCGGTCCAGAACACAGTCCCCTCCGGGAATGTATACAAGAGGGAGAATTAAGGCTGGAAGGCGGGAAGGTTGTCCCGATAATAAGTGGCATGTGTGAGAGGTTCACAACTTCGCAGGAGAAGGTTGATATGCCAGTGTACCCAGGGTATGTGGGACAAAGGGAGATCCGTTTGCTCCGGGATTCTGGGTGCTCCTCTGCAGCGGTTAGAAGACAACTGGTTGACGACAAGCAATTGTTGGGTCGTGACCATTTGTGTATTTTGATAGATGGGACCGTTAGAAGGTTTCCCATCGCGAGGATAACTGTGGATACCCCATTTTATTGTGGCGAAGTGGAAGCCATGTGCATTGAATCACCTGTGTATGACCTGGTCATAGGTAATATCCCTGGGGTGAGGGCAAGCCCTGATGAGTTATGGTCCAGGGATAGGGGGCCAAGTGAGGGCCCAACGAGTAATGAAGGGAAGGTTCCCAGGGGGAACCAATCCGATGGTCCAGGGGATGGCCCCTACACGACGAAATGTCGGGAAGTTTCAGGAGGGACGACTCCTGTCCTATTAGGGAGAAGGGGCCGCAGGCGGTCCAGGCGAAACGCCAAACAGCGAGGGAACCCAAGGGGATCATTGGGGAAAGACCCTCAAGCAAATTTATGTGGGGGAGTTGAGCGCCCCAAGAAGTCGGTGTCACCCGTGTGGAGAGGGGAGGCCAGACCCACGCAAATGGCTGGGCAAACTTCCCCAGAATTGAGAGGGCACGGGTCAACACAAGTTGAGTATGTTAAAGTGGATGGGACCGCTAAGGTGGGCGCCCAGGGGACCGAGGAAAGGGTCCACAAATCAAAGGAGAAGCATGCTAGGTGGCGGAGACCACGCAGAGAGTGCCGGGGGCGCACAGCGCCCAATGTGCGCAAGAACTCGTCGCAATGGACCGGGGCGTCGACGGCACAAGGGCCAAGGACGGCCAGTGTCGTTCGAACGACGGTAATCGCAGGGACGAGTGAGCCTGGGGGATATAGCGCCCAGAGAAGCTCTTGGGAATGCGACAATGACGGGGTATGGGGACCCTGGTGGAATACCCGTAGAAATAACGGGGCGAGAAGTAGGGGTGGGTCAAGGGTTACCCAAGGGGATACTGGGAACCGGACCCCTACCAATGGTCGGTGGTTATAAAGAAGCAATAGCTGGGTGGCTGCGGGCCTGGTGTCTGGGACGGGGGCTCCAGTCGCAAATATTTTTGTTGGTGAGGTGATGAGTTTCGTAAACCCGGTGTTAAGGCCCGGAAGGAATTTTCTTATTTTAGTATTATTATTGCTCTGACTGCTGACTAGAGTTGTTTGTGAGTGCGAATGTGAGATACACTGCCCTGTCTGTCGCGTGTGCGTGGACGGGAAGCCTGTGTGTCGAGTTTTGTAAGTGTGGGATGCACTAACCCCGTCTGTCGCAAAGGCGCGGTCGGGAAATCTGTGTGTTGAATGTGTGAGTGTGTGCGTCACAATTTTAATCCCCTGGTTGAGCTTTGCGAGGGTGAGGCTCAACATAATGCAGGGGTCGTTTGCCCCTTCACAAGTCATATGGGAATGGGAGGCGAAGTTACACTCCGTTGGAATTAACCCATCTGACGCAAAGGCGCGGACGGTGTTACTCGTCGGAGTGAATGCCAAGTGAACTGTTTGCAAAATGGGCGAATGTGTATAAAAATGTGGATGTTTAGGTGTAAATATATAGTATTACAGAGAGAGAGAGAGAGTGCTGCAAATCTAAGAATAAGGCTACTCTCCATATGTAAACCCGCAAGACGGGAGCATGTGGTAGCGTGTGTGTCGTGGGAATCGGTATGGCCGACGCATGAGCCCGGTCATGAACCCCACGACCACTAGGGTACAGTTTTGTAGTCTAGAACAGGATGGTAGATCGTAAAAAGGTGTGAGAGGCGAGCGTGCGTGGCTTTGCCCCTTGCGTTTTAAGAGATACACAGGGTGTTTCTCTCGGGAAGGGAGTTGTCAGGGCAAAGCCAGCCTAAATATAGGGGCAAGGGGCCTCATATTTAAAGATATTGTAAGTTCAAAATATATTCCGCATCAAGGCGAAAAACCTACATGAATTTCACTTCTCTGTAAAGCTGGAAAAAAACACACGTGGTGTATATCCAGCTTTAGCGCAGGGACCCAGGGGAGAAACGGCATGTTAGATAAGGTCTAATCTCCATTTAAATTATACAATAGTCGCAAGTCTTACGAGACGTAATCGGTTGGTGTCAAGATGTCGTCACGGTCAATTGAGAAACGAGATTCTAAAACGATAGAAATGTCTATCGTATCGTCACCTGATCATTAGTTATAGCAATGCGTGGCAGGAACAAATCACCGTTAAAGTCACGCGCGAGATGACTTGTATTGATTCTGTCTCGATATATGTCATCTCCCACCGTTTTGACAGGTGGACAGATGAGCGTCGGTCCACCTGACAGTTTAGGGTAAAAAGTATATATACCTTGAAGAGCAGAGCATTAGACACACACTTGGGGTCACACACACGTTGGTGAAGTCCAGGACAGGCGGACTCTGTTTCCTGGCATAAGGGTACCTTCGATCACAGGACCCTGAAACGGCTGGAATCGCCAGAGAGGGCATTCCATGATTGATTTAGCTTAAAGTTGATAGGCGGCTACGGGGCCGAATTCGTGAGAAGGAACACCCCAGGTGGAACGTTAAAGTTTAGATTGTCGAGTAGCAGGTATCGTCCTGCAATAGTCAGAAGTGTAGGTTAATTGTATTGTGCGTATTAACCCTTTGAAGCGTCAGCCTGATTGCGTTCTGAGTAGTTTATTTTGCTGTCGGAACATCGTAATACCGATTGGAGATCGGTGTGAGTGACAATTTCGCCCTAGCACAAAAAGGGGCATCTGTGAATCGTGAATTCAACCAGGAACGGTGAATATTTCAATAGGACTTTCACGGAGGACTTTCAAAAGGCACATAAGGTATGAGTAGACAATATCTGACCCAAATCAGAAGTACGGTGGCGTTATAGATGACGAACATTGCTGGTCGGAACCCTCCGACAGCCAGAGGTACAGTTACGCGCAGACGTTGACATTTGAGCCTAAGCGGGTGAAGCTCTTATGGCGAGCTCACAGTAATAACATTTCAGATTTGTGAAGCTCTTATGGCGAGCTCACGGTAGTAACATTTCCAGTGTGTAGACTATAGTGCCAGTACAGGGCTATAGAATGACTATATGATTATTGAGAATTGTTTAACTCTAGCGACCCATTTTCTGTGAAAAGAATCGAATTGTTGATTATTGAAATATTGAAACGGATTTATTTTTATGTCTAAATAAAAGAATCGTTGTTACTTTAAATCATTCTTTCCATTATACAGCCTGAAGTGATTAGGAATCACACCTAACGGAAATCGAACCTATTTCAGGCCATTTTGGCAGAGAAGGAATCACGGCGCCGAGTTCGCGACACTTGGATTCCGACCCTCCACGTTGGTCTAATTTTCCCGCAACTTCATCAGCGGGACTAAATAACCCCACGTCAGCCCAGGCCTTACGGGGCCTTAGGTGTCCCTGACAGAAGCCCATATTTGGTCTGATGTACAGGTTAGGCAACTTAAAAGGCTTCATATTCTGTGGATGTGTGTCATGTTACATTCGAAATGAAACTGTTTGGTATGTATGAATTTGCCTTGTTACAATTTATGGAGACTGCCTGCACTCTATCATAAATTGTAACAAGGCAAAGACACGTGAACACATTGTGAGAATTCTCTCATTTAATTTTGATCGCTGTTGTTATTAGTTCTGTGCATCGATGCAGCAGTCGGTAAGATATATTCGTTACACAGTTTGTTGGTGGCCTAATATGATATATATGGTGTCAGTTAATTCCATATTGGGCTCGAGCTTCCACCAACAAACTGTGTAATTAATAATGTTTGTAGAATTTGGAATGTTGATTTCTCATTCCCGGCCAGGAATCGAACCGTCGGCAATCCCGCCTGGCAAGGAGTCCAACACCTTTTTTTCTATTATAGTCCAGGCACATTAGACATAAAAATGAGAAAGTAAGGAAAAAAATCGGAGAAAGCTGATTTTTTTATATGTTTCCGGGACACACATTGCGGATAAAGTGTGAAAAGTCCCCGCGAATCCGAGTTGAGCTTTTTTAGTTATAGCGTTTTTTTGATGAAAAAAAAAATTTAAAAAAAAATTCGACCCAGCTCCATATTTCTCATTCTTATTCGCCTTAGTAGGGTGAGAATCATAAATATCGTGCTGAATTATATTGAGAATACATATCCCCAACAGAAAATGCCAACTTTGTACCAATCCTCACACTCAATGGTGAAATATTCACGAAAATGTACAAAATTACGAAAATTTTTTTATTGTTTTCATACACACAACGGTACACAACGTCCATTAAATCAAATCTACGACTACTTTGGGAGTTAAATTATATATCAAAAATTGCAAAAAAGCAGTGGCTTTATAATGATATATAACAATAGTCATTTATTCCATAATGAACTGGTGAAACGTGTGAAATATTAACCATACCCCCTAAACTCAAATTCAAACGGCATCGACTTTTCTCATTCAAATACCGTATTATAGCATCATTGTTTCAATTTCCATGTTCGATTAAATCACATAATGTGGTGTTCGCCTACATTCAAGATGCATTGGCATGTAATGTGTGCACGCCCTTGATGTGTACTCATAAACTTCCATATGATTATGTCATATTTAGGGGCAATTGGTTCGATCATGGCTGGTAGCGGCTTGGATGAACTTTGGGGGACTGTTTATGCTGGTGGGTCAATCCATCATTTGATCAGTGGTCATGCATATTCAAGAGCAGTTCGTGCCCATTTGCTAACACAAATTGCCATTACAAAACTTGTGTTTGAAGAAAGCCGAACACTAGATAACATAGACTGCACTGAAGTCAATGAAATATTCTGTGGACTTGCCAGGGGTGACTGTACAACAACAGCTGACGCTGTCAATCAAGAAAGTGTCAACCATCTCCTGTCAAAATTACACGAACTGCTCCAGAATGCGTCCGTAGGACGTACAGGAAAGCTTTGGGTACAATACTACGAGCAAATAGGTCTTCTCCAGTTGTTCTTGAGAGCAGAGCGCACAGGCGACTGGGAACTCCACACATATTGTGTTCGCAATATGATTCCAGTATTTCACGCAGATGGTCATTTTGCATACGCAAAAAGTTCTCATCTCTATTTGCAGCAGATGAATGAGCTAACAGAAATAATGCAACAGGATGATTTGAAGTTGTTCACTGAGAAAGTTTACTTTACCATAAGGCGCTCAGATAAATTCTGGGACGGGATATATTCTGATCAGACCATAGAGCAGTGTTTAATGAGAATGTTCAAGCTCCCTAGTGGTCTCACACATGGCAGGGGAATAACCGATGGCACTGTTGCGAAATGGGTACATGGACTACCTCTTTGCCTTCCGATATGTAATGCTCTCGAAAATTTTGTTCATGTTCACACTGGTCATGGCGAACAACATCGGGATCTCCGTCAAAGTTCACAATTGACTGATGCCAATGATATCACCAAATTATTGAACTGGCTCAGAGTGCATTCCCCCTTTCAGAATAGAGATCCACTACAATTAGTCTCTATAGCGACCGGGCTTGTGGCCGACGAAACTGTGAACTGTGACCAAGTTCGCAAAATTGGTGAATGTTGCGTATCGAATGTTGTAAGCAAAACGTTCAACAGCATCAAATTACGACGTGTTGACACTGTGAAGTCTTTCGCATCGATGGCAAATAGCATCAAAGTCCGTGGAAGTAAGGTAGTGATTGACCCCACAATTCTGTTCAACCGCATCACATGTGTTATTCAGTCACAAGCAGAGATGGAAGAGTATCTCAAATATGAACTCGCCCCGAAACCAGCAGCATTGTTTGATTCTGCTGGAATGAGGAAGACACAGAAAAGCACGCTCGGTAAGATCCTCAAAACATACGGTTCCGAGCAAACTAAAATCCCAGAACATTCTCTGTTTGTTGTAGATGGTGGATTTTTATTAAGGGCAGTTGTATGGCCTAAACAGTCGTCATATAAGGACATATGTACATCATATTCCAATTATCTAGTGAGACATTTTGGGGCGAACGTTGTTTTTGATGGTTATGCTTGTACAATGTCGACAAAGGGCATGGAACAAGCCCGTAGATCTAAAGACAGGTATTCCATTGATATCAATATCTCACCCGAGTTACCAGCCACCACACCCCAATCCGATTTCCTTGCAAATGCCAAGAACAAAACCCAACTGATCGATCTTCTAATGCAGGAGCTACCTGCTATCAATATTCAGTCCAAGCAGGCCGAGGCTGATGCTGATGTACTGATAGCCGAAACTGCACTTGACATCGCTCAAGATGACAACAATGTTGTCGTTGTGGGAACAGACACAGACTTGTTAGTCATTCTTACCTCTCGAGTTCAACCGGGATGTAATATTCATATGATGTATTCCATTACCCCAAACTTACTAGTTTCAGTTAGTGAAATAGCAACCAAAATGGGTGATCATAGAAGCAACCTCCTTGTGGCACATTCTATAAGTGGTTGTGACACTACTTCTGCACTCTTTCGAGTTGGTAAGAAGAAAGTATTCAGTACAATTGTCTCCGATGTTACTAGCGACTCACAACAGTATGTCAACACAATTTTGGCGGATGACAGTACACCAAGTGCAGTAGCCGCTGCCGGGGAACAACTTCTCCTGATCTTATACGGGAGTAAAACTGTTTCCTCTCTCGACCAATATAGATATGTCACTTACAAGCGTTATGTAGCAAAATCTAAACTGAATAAACCCATCGACCTAGCCTCACTCCCACCAAGCAGCGATGCTGCACAACAACATGTCTACAGATGTTATCTCCAGGTCCAACAATGGCTGGGTACTTCGCTTCCTCCGACGGATTGGGGGCGGTCGCTAGACAATGGACTTCTTGTACCGACTGCAGCGACAAAGCCATGTGCCTCCGATAACCTACTGAATCTGATCAGTTGTGGTTGCAAGAGTGCTTGTACAAAAAGGTGTGGGTGTAAGAAGGCAGGACTCTCTTGCTCAGGTTTGTGTAATTGCAGTTCGGATTCTTGTAACAACCACAGAAACACTGTCCTGTCGGAAATTTCTGAGTTCGATGAATAATATGTATATAGGTCATGTCATTTCTGTATATAGCGTTGATAATAGTCAATGTAACTTAATCCATGTTGATTGATTTGTACATTCTGTAAATATTATTTATTGATTTTTGTACATTCTGTAAATATTATTTATTGATCTAATGCTGCCAGACACAGACGTGTCTGTTCGGTCCCAAGCCCGAAAATAGTTGAGTTCTCATGCTGACGAATTTTATGCCAAAAGGGGAACTCGGCCAGAAGCAGAGGGGGTCTTCCATAATGTCTATTTTGTAAGCAATGATATATAAATATAAAAGTCTTCAAATGGTGGTGGATTTTTTATCGTCTGTCCAACTAACATCCCGTTCTGTACTACGACCCTTTGGGCAAATTCGTTAGGAAAATCGTCATTTTTTGCGTAAATCCGATACTTTTTTGTGAATTTTCAATAATTTTTCGCAGAAATTGTCACAGAATGCACACTTTCCTCCAGGTAAATGTATATTAGACATTATGTAGCTCGAAATACGCGTAAACAAAAAATACAGTTGGATCAATTCGAGGTTACAAAGTTCGTGCGATTTTTTTTTATTTTTTTCAAACGCGTTTTCGAAAAAAGGCTGTAGAAAAAAAGCTCAACTGGGATTTTAGGAGACTTTTGTCTAATCGTTCAGTGACATGTACTCGACATTCCCTGAAAAAATCAGCTTTCTCCGATTTTTTTCCCTAGTGAAACCTAATGTTCTTGGGCTATTATTATTAAGCTAAAAACAATGAATATATAGAGGATATCTACGCTGTTTTAGAGAATATCGGGAATTATCTCATGAGTGTGGACCTGAAAGTTTTATTTTTCACGAGCCCTTCCGCGAGTGAAAAATAATACTTTCAGGTTCACACCAATAATTCCCAATATTCACTAAAACAGCGCAGATTTTCTTTTTATTATATGCTACGTGACATTTTACTGCGCAATATTCAGCCGAATTCGATTGCAAACGGTTTCAAGACAATAACAAAAAGCTACTGATCGTTCCTGCAAGGCGATGTTCATGGTGAAGTAATGCGCCGACGCGTAACGTCATTTATGAAGCTACTGAACAAATTCATCGTGCAGACCTGAAAATATTATTTTTCAATCACACAAGCGCTCATGAAAAATGCAACTTTCAGGTCCACACTCAAGAGATAATTCCAGATACTGACTAAAATAGAGTAGATGTTCTTTATTATTATAAGCTACGAGACATTTTATTGCACAATATTGAGCCCAATTCCACTCCAAATGCGTAGGTTTTAAAATAATAGCAAAGATCAGCTGATCGTTCCATCAAGGCGACGTGATGCGGCGTAGCGTGACGTCATTTAGGAAGCTACTGGATGGTATTCCTCGATATCCATCGACTCGATGGATATCGAGAAATATCTTTTAGATAATTTGTGATAATTCTCAGACTAGCATACAATAATTACGAGTATTACACACAATTTATTTTTTCCAATAAATAGCTATATGGATGTGTTCAACAATTTGATCAACATACATGATCACTTGATCCACTTTCCTTGCGGAGGCTACGTGAAAGTGAGTTGGATGAATTTCAAAATCACCCATAGAATGGCCAGTGAGGTTTAAATGCTTGCTGGGACATTATAATTATGTTTTATATCCTGTTTGTGTTGAGTTTTTCAGCGTTTGAGATTTCAGGCTACAGAAAAAGCGCAGTGAGTACCCCGTCGATCTGAGGGCGCCAAATCGCCCCTCGTCCCATGAGTTCGAATGTGTTATATGAGCCTTCTGGCACACAGAACACATTGGAACTCAGGGGACGAATTTGGGCGATATTTACCTTATGTCTCATAAGGTGGAAAACTCGGTGGAAACGATTGAGCTGTGATTTGATGATACCTCAAAATGAATGTGGTGGATGAAACGATTTGATTTTGTATGTAACAAGTGATGTGAATCAGATGGTTTAAAATACACCTTACAATCTAAATGACCAGATGCCTGGAATTGTTTGTCTTTATATGCAGTCATATCAAGAAAATCAACAGAATGCTAACTGATGGTAGCTTTCAAAGTGATGTTTGGATCATGATTTTTTTTGAAATTTCTAAAAAATCAGCAAAATCTTCTTGTAAATGTTCTCAAATCATAAAAATGAAATCTAAACATCTGAGATATACGAGAGGATGCTTTGCATATTTGCTAAAGGCATTTTCCTTCCATTTCACCACATAAATGCTTTCAAAAATGAGGACTGAATGCTTTGCCCACAAGACAGACCATTAGTTGGAAATTATTTTCACCATTGAGATAAAAGTCATTACCTTTTAATCCCAGCTCTAAAAGATCCAAAATATGTATTCTTCCGGGAGTTTTTAATAGATTTAACATCTTTATCAATATCAATGTTCGTAAACATGCTGTCGATACCCAAAGTGGCCAATTATATATTATATGTTAATCTTTGTACAGGGGCGCAGAGTTTTCTAAATGGTAAGCACTTATACTCCAATCCTGATTTGCATTGTTGAATGGCAAATACAAATATGTTTAATCTAGTACGCGTTAGAGCACCGCGCTAGCAATTGGACGATTGGGATTAAGTGACTCCCCAAGGACACAACACAGATGACACGGATAGAGCCTATGACCATTCGATCTGAAATCAAATACCATACAAAGGCGTAAGTATTTCTTTGCCGCAAACATATACATGACTGGTCAGGAATGAGTCGACAACTTTACGGTCTGAGTGTTTATGTGATGGTGAATTTGCTGAAGTGCAGCACGTTTTTAAAGCCATGCAACCAGAGATGAAAAATATGAGAAAATGAAAAATCAAGTAAGTCGGATGTTATAAAGGACGAGACTAAGGCAGTCCAAGACGTTTGATACTTCTAACCCAGAAAGTATTAAAACTGACCAATGATTAAGTGTTACGTGTTCATTTTGGTCCGCTGCTCAGCGAGCACACAGTGGTATGTATTTGGGTGATCTGAAGAAACCCACAGGGATGTTGTAAAACTCGGAACGTGGGCAAAGTTGTGCAAAATAGATCGTTGATCTTTATTTGTTTATAAAAATAGCGTGCAAAATTACGACCATCCCGTTACTCAAACCTCAGCGATCCATTCTGTATAGCCCTTCACACAGATCAAAGTAAGATTGAATTTGATGATCATTGGTATAAAATAAAATTACACCATACATGAAATGAAAAGTTGACGGACTGTCCTTTGAAACATGCCTTACAAATGCCAGTGCACGAAACACCTAGAACATAAATTGAGAGAGACGGAAATTCCAGCCCATCACATAATACAAATAACAGGACATTAGAATAAAACTATTGCACCTGTAATCGTATCTACGTCTAATGAACTTAATAATCTACACTCTGATCTTGAAATACTGCAATTTCAAGTAGAAGATTTTTTCCATAATAAGGATAGAAAATTAACCCTTTACCTAACCTGAAAAGCAGACGACACTTGCAAAAATAATTCTTGAATAACTAATTTTTTTCATTTTTTGTCTCAAAAACATAGGTTATGACCCCTCGTTGGAACGAGCTCGACGAGCTCGTTCCAACGAGGGGTCATAACCTATGTTTTTGAGACAAAAAATGAAAAAAATAATGAAAATTAATTGGCGATTTTTGAGAATAGCGCTGGCCGGTTTTGGCCGTTACGTTAGGTAAAGGGTTAACCAATTCAATCTTGTTTGACAGAGCTCACTGAGCTCTGTCAACCAAGACTGAAATTGGTTAAATTCCTAGACATGGTATGGGGAAAATAGCAACTTGAAATATTGGTATTTCGACATCATTGTAAAGGGTTTTAATGTGTCACTGAAAATCAAAGGGTGAATCGTATCCAATACAAATGTTTTCGACGATGAGTTATAACTCGGTGATTTATTTATTTATATATTTACTTATTTATTGGTGTTTAAGGTCACATATTTCTGCACAATCGCTAATTATGACTGCAATATGGAGAAAAAGTCAAGTTTAGTCAATCGTTTATACCCATGTTGCCCATATTAGAGGTCTTCCACCCCAGGCACCGTGACCGGGTCCTATTTTACACGTAAAACAGATCTTGTTTGCCACAATAAACAAGCATTCTACTTCACTTCGCTGAGTTCCCATGTGGACTAGACGATTAATACACTTTCAAATTCTGTCCGAGCAAAGCACAAAACAAATGCAGCTGAAATGATCATTGTGCTTTCGGGGAATATCCATGTTGAAGGTTTTGACATTCACATCCATAACAATAAAGTCCAAATAAATCTTAGGCGAAGACGCATTATTTTCACCGACTGAACACGGATTGAAATCATGTCGGTGCGACATTCCAAAGTGAATGATAAATGTGCTATTTTGCACGCATGTGAGCGTATATATTGTTTCAATTAGAAATTTAGATACTGCGATGTTCAATTCTCAGGTCGAGTCAATTGTGGAACCCTCATTATACTGAATCCACTAATATGGAAAATTCGTTTTTAGTTCTCGTTTCCATTTTTCCCATCTTATTTTCTACATAAATTCTTTCTATATTGGGCTATCATAATAAACCGGCATCAGTATTTATGAATTTATGGGGAACGTCAGCATTTTGCAGACATCTCTGCAAAAACTCAGTCCAGAAAGCCCAACGACATTTTTTGAAGACCACGCTGAGTGATCTGGGTCAGATTCCTTTTCTCAAACCATCACCCTCTCATAAAAATGCCGGATTCAGATGAGATATAGATAAAAACAATTTACTTGTCCCCAATAACTCGACCCGTCTGCTGAAAAAAAATCAAATTGGCATGTTCTGCGACGTAACCCCTACTGTCCTGGATGGCGTTGTACATTTCAGAGTTTTTCTCAATACGGAACACATGTTTTCAATTTCCAACCCATATTCACTTTTATATCTCGCTGCAACTTTCATAAGGAATCAGAGTAAAAAATTTTCAATCAGACGTAGAACTCGACAGATTAATTACATAGCCAATATTACCTCGTAGGAATTTGACTATGAAACTCCAATTTTCATAATAAGGAAACTGTTTCCTTGATTATATCAAAGAACTTAACTCGCTGTGGATATTAAATTGATACTCCATTGGAAAATCAAAATATCCCATATGATACAAGTGTTGTCGTGGTGCGACACTTTCGATGGTCTTTGAACGAAACTTCTGCTGATCCCTTAAGGTAGTGAATGCGATGGTTTAAGATTTCAGATATGTATGAAGAAGTTCGTTTTAAATCCACCCATCATTGCTTAGATAAGGAGTCGACATGAACATTTTCCCTAAATTCGCGATATGTCAACTGAGAGGCTTGCGGGTGTTTTTTCGGCAAAAGGTGGAAAGGTCAATTGGTCGCTTGCCGTTTTTAGCCTACATGCTACGTTCTCATATCCGGAGAGTCCGACGTTCTGACCCCTTCCTTGTAAATTTTATTTCAGTTATCTCCAACTCTTTCTCTGTATTTATTTTTTCTTCGTCTCTGCAAATTGATCTCGTGATTGAGACCTGTCTCTAATAATCTCGTTATATTTGAATTGCAGAATTCCAGCCAACAAAATTATTTGTGAACTATTTCTAACTTCGACAGTACATTTAAAGGACGTGAGTTTGAAAAAAATGGTCATTCAACGAAATCACAATTTCTGTGATGCAAAAGTATCCTCATGCTTTATAATATCATACGCATGAAAGCAACCGATTCTATTAAATAACTTACCTTCAAGACGAGAATTTACCGGATAGCCTATTTGAAACACGCTGCCAGCGTTTTTCAATCTAAATTGGTTAGCCGATCAATCGAGGAAAACTCGGGCATTTTGAATATTCGTCAAAATTAGCTTTCTTAGAGGGACAAAACTGTGAAGATTGTCTTCACGTTGGTTTCTTAAAAGCGGACATGTCATTGAAATCCATTTCAGCTTGCCGTTATCGATAAATGTAGTGTGGGGATCTATTGGATACATAACTGCAATCTATAAGAAATAATACAAAAGTTTCTATTATCTTATTATGACCAAACATTGCTGAAATAATGCACAGTTGTTCTTCGTGGTGGTCATTTATTCGAACAGCTGCAAAGTTAAAATTAGAAACTGCGTATATTCAGAAATGATTCCTTGGGGATTTGTTTACATCCGAGAAACTTTGTCGATGTCTTCGCAATGTCGTGTTGTCTGGAATTTCGTCTACATTAAAACTTTCTAATTAGAGATTTAACCCTTTACCCAACGAATCGCTCGCATCCGCCCGCGTAATTGTGAAATTCAGCAGTTGAAAAAATATTATTATTAAAAAAATTTCAACAAAACCATACCATGTGACCCGTCGTTGGAACGAGCTCGTCGAGTTCGTTCCAACGAGGGGTCACATGATATGGTTTTGTTGAAATTTGGTGAAAAATTAAAAACAAATGATATTTAAAATAATAAATTTTGATATCGTCTGCGTTGGGTAAAGGATTAAGTACATTCGCGTTACTTATGATATCTTATATTTTGCATACAATGCTAGTTCCTACATGTTATTTCACGTGCAAGCAAAACGTGGGAATCAATATTTGTTCAAGCTGCTTTTTAGAGGCTTATTGTCCTTTTAAGTGTTCCGCAAATACTGTGCTTCGCTCACTTAACTGCTCCGTGGTATTCGTTCACTCTCCGCGATTATTTATCGTCGTGTAAATATATCAAAAAAAAACTTTCCAGATAATTTCGACCTTCAGCAACAGTTCTGATCGTTCATCTGTGACAAATGATTGATTCGCAGGCAATAATCTTTTTCGGAAGTAATAAATATCACCTGTTGTCTGTTGTGTGCGAACGTGGTCCGTTACCCTTTGTATTCCAGGCTTCTCCAGAAATACTGTGCTGCGCCCAAAGAGCTAATAATTCGGATAAGTAGAGGGGTAGTGGGGTGGTGATGCACTTCCAGGTGTTTTCAATTGAAGATGTTGTTAACCTCCATAGGGTTGGATCCTGTTCAAAAAGCTTGAAAATAACTGCACGTGAACCACCAGTCGAAATGCTTTGGGATGGTTCCTAAGCATTTCTTTCTTTCCAAACTCCGGGTCGTCTCATCCCACGTCGAGTTTCGTACAGGTATAATTCATTCAAAAGATGATCATTTTTGGTTTGCATGTTCGTGTCTGTGTGTCTGTGAGGAAGTTTGTAGCATTGGACGGAGTACGCTTTCAAGAGTTTTCGAATGAAGATGTTAACCCGGAAATAAATGAAATTATTTAAAAGAATTCTCGTGAACCACCAGTCACAATACTTTATGAAATAGTACTTCTTTTAGTGAAGGAGATTCAAGTTTGTTCACAGAATGTTTCTTGTTTATGTTCAGATATGAAGATATTCCACGACATATCCACAAAGTTAAACTTCTCACACACAGACCCGAGAAAGCAACAAGCATTGTACTGGAATATTCAACGTCTGAGAGCAGAAACTGTTTATTACATTCTAACTCTCGCAATGTACCTTTCAACCCCCCGATGCGTTATATACAATGTGCGGTAGTAATCGCTGGACATATGAACTAAGTTAGACAAAGCCTGCCTTAACAGTGCCGCATAAGATACTTCTATACCGCAAAAGTAGTAGGAGAGGGATGGATCGTCGCACACTGCCCGGACCTAGGAAATGGTGTCATAGCCACGTGACCTAGTTACGTCATGTTTGTTGTCATGGTAGCCCGCGTGAGCGACCAAATTGTGACGTCATCCCCATAGTGATACGTGGCCATGGTGCGCATGCGCAGTGCGTGTTGTTTGGATAACACATGCTTCCCTCATCCATTTTGCATACTGGAGACCACCATCTGGGTTTCTGTAGTAGCACGTGATTGCCATGTGATGCAAAGGTCTACAATAGTACTGGGGTATGTTCGGAGGGTTCGTTTGATTGAAGAGGAGTAGTTTGTAGGTTCCGATTTCCCCCAAATCCCCGTTTACTTCGTAGAATTTCCCAAAGTGAACAGACAATCCTTCCAAATCACTCCAAAAACACCGAAAACTACTGAAATGGGTTCGGGTTTCCGCCAGAATCCTCTTTTTTACAAAAGGTGAATTCATTTGTATAAGAGTCAATCTAAGGACCCAGAATCCTTGGTTACTTCCTATTTATTTAGTTCGAATTCATTTGGAACCTCTACACTGCTTCTATCTATGTACCTTCCAACTATATTATAAAATTCAAATTTACCCAGAAGTTATAATATAGCTGGTAAATACCCGCCTGAAAACAGATAGCCACCTGTGGACATTGCAGCGTGAGGAGAAAATATTTCCTCTCTAATTTCTCGACCTGTCAACCTCGAGAAATTATGTTTTGTCATGGCTGCTTTCTCGTGCGATGTTGCAAAGGGTTTTTTGTTACAAATTATTATCACTTCATAAAGTATTCTCTAATATATTACCGATGTTTCACTTTGACGCTAAAACCACGCAACGCTCAGCAAACCACGTCATGTGTCGGGCCAGCGGGTGCTAATGGAATCTGTGTGGCAGCTGGCCCAATACGTCACGTGACCGAAACTACCTCACATTGATGACACTTCACTTCCGTCTATAAATTGGTAAAATATTCCCCGTGCAAAAACCCCCAAACAATGTATTATGAAGCTTATAATATTGAATATTTCTCGATTTTGAATCATTTTCATCAATTTAGAGTTATTGTGAGATGAAATTCGGCCCAAATCGAATTTAGTGAACTCTGATTTACATTTGAGTATTAGACTCATTGGAGATTCTCTATTAATTGCCAGAAACCGCATGACAGGGTAATGACCATAAATGTCAAGCTCCCATGCAATTAGTCGAATTCTGTTGTGGGCTGTTTTTTCATCCACTTTTCGTGAAGTTTGCATGCGTACTACCTTTGATGCAATGCGATGTTCCTTCAATCACGAAGACATACGTATGTAATTCACTTTGAAAACATAAAGATATTAACACAATTACTGCAACTACATGACATAAAACCACTGTTGTGACAAGTCGCCGTTTATATTTAGAATAAACGTATAGTGTTTTCAAGAAAAAAAAATATTAGTAGGATTAAGAATGAAACCGACGAGCCTTCTTAATTCTACAGGTAGAATATTTTTTTTACTTGAAAACACTATACGTTTATTCTAAATATAAACGGCGACTTGTTTATCCCATAAATCTTCTACAGGCAAGTCGCAGCAAAATCGTGCTATAATTCGCTACAAAACACAGCGAGAAGTGAGGAGCAAATTGGTCCAATTAGATCGGCAAGCAAAACTGGCAAAAATAAACAGGGCGCAGTAATACATTTCTATCTAAAAATAATTCCTCTACAAACTTGAGCTAAACGTGCAAAACTACTTCATAATATGAGCAGTGTGTGGTGTTTTCTACTGGCATTGTGTAATACTTTCAAAAAGATTTAAAGAAATCAACAATCGAACTATTAATTATGCTAACTAGACAAAGAGGCCAGAGGTCAATACGTCCGGCGCTTCTGGGGGAATAAATTCTTTCAGTGTTAAACCTATGGGGAAAATTTATTACCCTCCTAGGTGAAAAAAGCGCAAATTTATCCAAGGCCTTTATTGTTCAAATAAACGGCCATTTATGGGATAAATATAGAATAAATAGATACTAGGGCCGCTAATCAGATTTAAACCACGAATAGGATAAGGGTGCTCTGCAGTCCAATAACATGCTTTTATTTCGTAAAGCAACATCTCATTATGGCGATATCGATATGTCTCATGCCTGCACGTTTACCCACCGAACTTAAAAGCACAGCGGTTTAAAAAGAATCTCATGCAAAAATTTCTTACTGTCAAAACCAAATTAAAGAATCACTTTTGTGTGATATGCGAACATTAGGTGTACTCTCATTATAATTAGGCAACATAAGGCACAACAGTTTCTGCATTTTCATTATCGGAAGAGCTCATACAGGGCTGATAAAATTTGTACATGAATTATTAATTCACCGTGATCGGTAATCTAAGGTAACCCATAGAATGAGAAGAGATGGAAAACAGATATTTTTCCGAAAATTCGACTCAAAAGGCAATGCCGAAAATGGAATACATTTTTAAAATAAAATCCTATGCAATCAAACTTTGATATCCTAAGATAATAATTATTTTATAAAAATGGTCACTATAATCCAGGACCAAATCAACACACATTGTCCATCGCCATCAATGAACAGCTCAGCTCGATCACAATAGCACCGTAAATGTTTCTGTCCGCAAATGTAGAAAACAATTTCTGACTTATTTGTGCCCAAACGACGGAAATTAATTTCCACCTTACCCCAAGTCTGACGGAAACATCTGAACAAATACATACAAATGGCCGTGTCTCTGCTGAACTATCATGAGACTCAATGAACGTGCTGCAAACCACGCGCTAAACATGCAAAGCCGTTTGTCAAGACCATCTTTGAACTAGATGGTGCCATTCGTGTGCAAAGCATACTATAGTATTTGCCCGCATTTGCATTCTTGTTATTGATAAATGCTTGATACGGATAGAAATTAAATCGTATTATATACTATTAAAAAAAGTAGGAGATATTTGATAAAGTGAGATATCGTCGCCTGAGTGCTAGAATGTTCTATGTCCCATAGGGGACATAGAACATTCTAGCACTCAGGCGACGATATATGAAGAAATATATTTATATTTTCATCAAAAAGACAGTTGAGGCATTGCACTGTGACATCTGGTGAATGATTTCAGCGATAGTTAAACACATTTGAGGCATTGCACTGTGACATCTGGTGAATGATTTCAGCGATAGTTGGGTGTCTGACAATCAGACATTCCACGCACTGAGATGTAGAAGACATGGACGGTCAAGTCAGAGAATTTACCACATTCAATGCAAGACCTCTATACCTTGTAAATCCTCCTCGGTTCGCGAGACAAACGCGGATCTGACGAGGCATACTCCTCACCAAACGTCCAATATCAGCTTGACTGATGTTATTCCATTCTTCCTACAGTGCAGCAGCGAGTTCCTGGACATTGGTATGGGGCTGATAGCGTTGTCGTAGGGGGCTGCCAAGCATATCCCAGACGTGCCCGATTGGTGAAAGGTCTGGACTTAGTGCTGGCCAAGACAGTGTAGTGATGTTTTGCACCTGGATAAACTCTGCAGCGACACGGGCCCTGTGTGCTCTTACATTGTCATCTTGGAAAATGAATCGACGGCCGTGACGTCGCGCAAATGGCACCACATAAGCTGCTAACATGTTGTCACGGTAGTACTGCCCTGTGACACGCCCTTGGATGACGTGTAACACGCCCTTGGACGACATGTAATGCTGTTCTGATTGTCATGGTTATGCGTCTCCACACCATAACCGATCCACCACCAAATCGATCGTGCTGCCTAACGGTCACGTCACGGTATCGTTCGTACCGCCGACGGCACACTCTGTTTCGCCTGTCGTGGAAGCCGAGAGTGAACCTCGATTCATCGGAAAACATGACGTTGCTCCACCGACGACTGTCCCAGCGCTGGCGTGCTCCACACCAATTACGCTTTGCTGCGATGTGACGTTCAGTCAAACGTGGAATTATTCGAGGTCGTCGAGCACACAAATTCTAGCTGTGTAGGCGATTTCGGATAGTCTGACCACTGACTCGTACATCTGTCGCTCAGTGCAGCTGCTGTCCAATTTCTGAGGCACTTTGATGGCTGTTACGTAATGCCGTGGTTCAGATGAAATTATCCTAGTTAGCAGTTGTCGCCCTTGGACGACCCGACCGTCATGAACATTACCTGTCTGACGGTAGCGTGACCACAACCTGCTAATCACCAATTGAGTGACGTTGAGAATTTGAGCCACTGCAGTCTTGCGAATTTGAGCCACTGCAGTCTATCTGTTGCCAGCTTCCAACATGCCAACGGCAAGTAAACGTTCGTCACGTGTCAGTCTTCGCATACTTCAAAAGTTACGTTTCGACCAGAAACTATTGATGAATGAGTTTATACCAAGAAAAGAACGATGAGAAAAACGTACTCCACAGACATCAACGCGGCGCTCGTGCGAAAAACCTGCACGAACTTTTCGTGGGCCGGTGACATTTATAATCGACACTGAAGTTGGTAACATATTGATGTGTCCAATCACGCGAATCCAATACCATTTTCCGAAAATATCTACATCAGTTCGGATACCCCCTACTTTTTTTTAGAATAGTACATTAAATCTGAAACCTTTATGCACATCTGGAGACCCTACCTGAACATACGAATACACATTCAATGTTTCGAATTAAACCTCCTAGGAGCCTTTCGTAGAAAACTTATTCTATAGTAGCAAATGTGTCTCCACGGGTGCCACATGGCACTGAATAAAAAATCCAAAACATTTATGCACATCAAGAGACCCTACCTGAACATATGAGCACACCTTCAACATTTTGAATTAAAACCCCTGGGAGACTTTTGTCGCAACTCGATATTCTAACGACAAAAGTGATACGACGGGAACTACATGGCCCGGATCAAAAATTCAAAACCTTCGTGCACACCTAGAGACTCTACCTGAACACAGGACACACACCTTAAGGTTCCGCTCCACAGTTTTCCAGGCATATCCAAAAATGACATGCCATACATTCTCTTCAAAAGCAAATATTATGTAACTCAGTTATCTAACCCTTAACATGTATTACATTTCCCAAAACCACAAAAAACATATAACACTATCTGACTAAGTACAACTCTGAATGTGGGTGGAATAATTTACTGACAAAGGCAAGACTTCAACCTGAACAATTGCATGAAAAAATGCCGAAACCAGTCATTTTTAGTCACCTTGCAGCCTCAAAAGCAGAATTTTCCCACCTACCTACCCCTGGAGCAGAGCATCCCGTGTTTCTAAAATGCCAAAAAAAAAAAAAATATATGTTTCCGTTTGATTTTTTAGTTACCTGTCTGGTAATAAGCCCGTGTAAAAATTACATTTTAAAAAATAGCCAATTTTTCGAATCCACTGTTTCCCATAATCCACCTGGTAATTTACCCCTATGTATCAGACTCCAACCTTGGGACCAAAACTCCAAATTCTCTTGTCCAACAAAAGGCCTAATGTTTGTTTGTTTGTTTGTTGGTGGTTAACGTCACATATTTATGCACCATGGCTAATCGTGACACAACATGGAGATGAAGTCAAGTTTAGTCAATCGCTAATCAACATGTTGCCCATTTTAGAGGACTTTCACCCCAAGCATTGGTGACTGGGTCCTATTTTACTAGTAAAGCGGAACTGGTTTACCACAGTAAACAAGTGCTGCTTACTTCCCGGGGTTCCCACGGGGAAAAGGCCTAATGTAATCATATATCTGATACAAACTAAAGGTACTGTGAGCAAGCTAACAAAGTGATACCCCGCGCCTCAGTTGTTGCACTTACGAGGACACAACCATATGATGTAGCAATTGAAATGTATAAGTTAGATTATCTCCCCCTGGAAATGTCAGAACGGAATTGTATTGCTTCATGCACATCTTCATATGGAGTTTTTCCATTGTGTAAAGTTTCATGAAAATTCTTCAAACGGTTTAGGAGGAGTTGCGCTTATAAGGATGGACAGACGGACTGACGGACGGACGGACAGGGTGATTCCTATATACCCCCCCCCCCCCAAACTTTGTTTGCGGGGGGTATAAAAATATATCTCTATTTTACATGGCCTTAGATTCAACATAAGCCCTATGTTTAGAATTTCACCCCTGTGCAATAGTGCGAAACTGTAGAGCGGAACCATAAAGAGAAAGCAAGAGTGATCTCCCATTGGATTTCACTCAGGCAAAAGAATCTGGAGTCTATCCAGAGTTGAATGAACAAAAACCACAAGTCTCTATTTTCAACCAGTAAAAAGATACATCATAGCCTTTCTGACTGCCGAATAGCTTTTACGGCCAGTTTTTGCCTGATTTTCACAACCACACCACACCACCTCAACCCTCACATTTCTCTGTGCCATTTCAGACAGCATTTTTGTTATTACCACCAGCCATAATTGACTACTAAGGTCCTGTCAATAGCACTGTTAAATACAATCAAAATGTAAAACAATAAGCAGTAATAACCATTCCTTTGGGGGTGGGGTGTTGCTCTCTAGATATGAAAGCGTAAACAGCTTAACGGACGAATGACACACAGACATGACACCAATGACCAAAATGAAAAAGTAGACACCATGATTGCAAATCTCTGGTCAACAATAACAACCAGGCTGTTCATAACTGCATATATTTGTCATGAATACAAGGCTCGGAGTTTAGGAAAGGCAGTGCTCTACCTTAATGTTTTCGAAATCTTGACGAAAATTCAAAACAAGTGCGCAATTAGGCTACATCAATAAATTTCTCCAAATTTCCACTTATTGTGCTAAGATTTCACTTGATGAATGTTAACTACCAATAAAAATTTCACTCAAACCAGAAATAATGAAAAGTTTTTTGAAAAATGGTGTATTTATAACTCAAACACAAATAAGGAACTTCCTGGTTCAAGAATTGACATCGACGGCAGAATGCTCTTTAAGGTTCCGCTCTACCGTTTTCCAGGCATTTCCAAAAATGACATGCCATACACTATCTTCAATCGCAAATATTCTGTAACTTAGTTATCTAACCCACAGCATGTATTACATTTCCCAAATACACAAAAAAACATATAACACTATCTGACTAAGTAGAAATAAACAATCTGAATGTGGGTGGAATAATTTATTGTCAAAGGCAAGACTTCAACCTGATAAATTGCATGAAAAAATGCCGAAACCAGTCATTTTCAGCCACCCAGCAGCCTCAAAAGCAGAATTTCCCCACCAACCCCACCTACCTACCCCTGGAGCAGAGCATCCCCTGTTTCCAAAGTGCAATTTTTTTATATTTTCCGTTTCATTGTTTAGTTACCTGTCTGGTAACAAATCCGTGTAAAAATTACATTTGAAAAAGAGCCAATTTTTCAAAGCCACTGTTTCCCATAATTCATCTGGTAATTTACCCCTATGTATCAGACTCCAACTTTGGGACCAAAACTTTAAATTCTCTTGTCCAACAAAAAGCCTAATGTAATCATATATCTGATACTAAAAATATATCTCAATTTTACATGGCCTTAGTTTCAACATATGCCCTATGTTTAGAATTTCACCCCTGTGCAATAGTGCGAAACTGTAGAGCGGAACCTTAAGCATTTCGATGTAAAACCCCTAGGAGCCTTTTGTCGGAAACTGATTCTCTAACGACAAAAGTGGTGCTACAGGTGTGACATGGGGCCGAATAAACAATCTGCAACCTTTAGGCACATCTAGACACCCTACCGTAACATATGGACAGCATTTCGAATTAAAACCCCTCGGAGCTTTCGCCGGAAACTGATTCTCTAACGACAAAAGTGGCGCTACGGACACCACATGGGGCGGAATTGAAAATCCCAAACCTTTATGCACATCTAGACATCTTACTGGAAAGTATGGACACACACTCAACGTTTCGAATTAACCCTTTACCTAACGAATCGGCCGAATCCGCCCGCGTAATATGCAAATTCAGAAGCTGAAAAAATATTATTTTTCAAAAAATTTCAACAAAACCATATCATGTGACCCCTCTTTGGAACGAGCTCGTTGGGTAAATGGTTAAAACCCCTACGAGCATTTCGCTGGAAACCGATTCTCTAAGGACAGAAGTGGCTACGGTTGCCACATAGGTGCCAAATCAAAAATCTGAAACCTTTATGCACATCTTGACATCCTACCAGAACATATGAACACACTTTAAACGTTTCGAATTTAAACCCCTAAGAGCCAAACCTGATTTTCTAACAATAAAAGTGGTTCCACTGGAACCACTTGGGACCAAATCAAAATTCCGAAACCTTTATGCACATCTACAGATGCTACCTGAACACCTCAGCATAGTTTAAATGTTTCGATTTACAAACTCTTCGTGATATAGAGTTCGGACGTACGGACGGGACGAGACATTACGGACGGACGGACGGACGGACGGACGGAGATCACCACAAAATTCTCGCATTTTTCAGGAATGCGGGGATAAAAGCATCTTTTGATGTTTAACTCCCCACCTACCGTGCCTCTTGAATATTCTGCCAGGCACACTCATCGCGACAGCAGCTGATGCCCTGCCAGATCCTAAGCAAAACAAACGATAAGACTTAATAACACTTACAAACGGTGTGAAGACTTCTAAAAATATATCTCTTAATCTCGAATAGAATAATGGTCTGGTCTCATTCCTCACAACATAATCACCGAATACCTTGCTGGGGTTTTGAACAATGAATTCATCAGATTCATCAGGAATATTTGCCATAGCCAAATACTTTTCAGCTGGATATATCACAGAGTTAGTCTTAGCAATTGTAACCTTCTCTAAATATCCGTTTTGGACTTGTCTATGAAGATACTGACAAATGTATCCGACATTTTAATATCAGATCCAGTAATCTTTCTTAATTCGGCAGACCTCAGAAATCTCGAAAAGGTCAATAATAACACGGCAATTATCCGATGATTCTCGATTGAATATTTCTCGAAGCTCTTTTACAGTTATTGGTTTCTTTTTTTATGAATCATCTTTACCTAACATGAAAAGCAGACGATACTTGCAAAAAAATTCTTGAATAACTAATTTTTTCATTTTGAGCTCGTTCCAACGAGGGGTCACAACCTATGTTTTTGAGACAAAAAAGAAAATATAATGAAAATTAATTGGCAGTTTTTGAGAATAGCGCTGGCCGGTTTTGATTGTTATGTTGGGTAAAGGGTTAACAGTCTTTTAGCTGTATTCAAGACAGAGGCGCCAGAGACAAGGGCACAGGAGGCACGTGCCCCTCTACTTTTTTCCACAGATATATTTCACAGTTACACAATGAGTTAAAATGGGCGCATGCCAACGTGTCTATATACAGATATTCCTGTAACATTATTTGTAAATCCAAACAATATTTAGCCAAAGAATCCCACTTTCGACCGCTTCGGTCCGTTTCTTCTACTTCAACTATCTTCCAACCCGAAGGCTGGTCTACTTCAACTATCTTCCAACCCGAAGGCCAGCCTTCGGGTTGGAAGATGTTTAAAGTAGAAAAATCGTCAGGAAAGTGACTACACAGCTGCATATTCATCAAAACGGGAGACAAAAGCGAGTCATGGTACTTTTACCGACATGCAACTGTAACCGTTCTCAAACTGAGACGAACCGTGGTTGCATGTGCCCCTCCACTTTTATCGAGCTTCCATCGCCCCTGATTCAAGTTGTTTTGGGCTAATTTACTGTCAGTGGGATTCTGCTTTCCAATAAAGTAAAACACAAACCGAATTTTATAAAAGACGGTTTCAAGACGGGAGAAGGTTTAACCCTTTACCTAACATGAAAAGCAGACGACACTTGCAAAAAAAATTCTTGAATAACTAATTTTTTTCATTTTTTGTCTCAAAAACATAGGTTATGACCCCTCGTTGGAACGAGCTCGACGAGCTCGTTCCAACGAGGGGTCATAACCTATGTTTTTGAGACAAAAAATGAAAAAAATAATGAAAATTAATTGACGATTTTTAAGAATAGCGCTGGCCGGTTTTGGCCGTTACGTTGGGTAAAGGGTTAACTGACGGCTGCACTAGTGAAACTATACAGATAGACACACGCCATGATCGGAGAAGCGCCAATAACTTGAGAAACACCGCTCGCCCAAGAAGAATCGGATTATTTCTTATAACCAAGGAGGTATTCTGAATTTTCGAAAGTACTGGCACATGCCGCATATGCGCCATTAAGTTCGCTACCGAATTACCTTTATTCCAAAAAGCTGTGGGAAGCTGATCCAACTCTTCACAGAATTATTCTTATTATTTATTGGTGTTTAAGGTCACATACATCAGCACAATGCCGAAGCGTGATCACAAGGCCAGTCGTTAGATTAAACATATTTTCATTTGCCATTCAACAATGCAAATCAGTGCTGACCACTTGTACAAAGACTAATAGATTACAAACGGCAGAACAAAATATAACAATATGTAAACATTATACACAAAAGAAGTTAACTCAAAAGCGAGAGAGAGAAATAAAGAGAGAGAGAGAGAGAGAGAGAGAGAGAGAGAGAGAGAGAGAGAGAGAGAGAGAGAGAGAGAGAGAGAGAGAGAGAGAGAGAGAGAGAGGGAGAGAGAGAGAAATAAAGAGAGAGAGAGAGAGAGAGAGAGAGAGAGAGAGAGAGAGAGAGAGAGAGAGAGAGACAAACGGGTAAAACTGATTGAAATCAAAGACAAACAAAACAAAAAAAAGAACAGTATACAACAGAAATTCCAGTGATGATGACCCCCCCACCCCCCACCCCCCACCCCCACCCACAATTTATTCAATTCTAAATTTAGTTTAATGCCGCTAAGGAACGTTCACAGAACATTGTTGAGACCAGTTAATTTTGCGTGCTCATTCCACGTCCGTACTAACCTAACATCCACCGTGTTGTCCTCACACAGATTGATTGTCAGGTCCCACTGCGAGAGGACACCCACAGTGGAAGTTAGATCACCTGTATAACCTTGAGACACTCAGACTTGCTGAGAGGCGCAGCTAATTCAGCAACTGTACATCAAATCTCTGTGAGTCACGAATAAATTTTTGAACAGATAAGAAAACTAATACATTGCTGCTTTCGGGTAATGACGGGCTTCCATATAAAATTAAATCCAATGAATTCCAGTTGGGCGTAAGTTTCGACAAATCATCTATGAGGATACAGCGAATATCAGAATTTAAAGAACACAGGAAGAAATAATGTTCTGCATCCTCAACGCCATCGTTACATAAGCAAAATGGAGAATCTGAGATGTAGTTGCGGAACTTGTCACCATTAAGGTCACTACATCCAGTTCGTAATTTTGAGTGAATAATATTGTATTTCCTTATACCGGTTTAAAAATATGTTGGAGGCTTACACAAGGGTGGTGAGATGGACTTTTTGAATTCCCCAAGTGACCGACTGTTTCGAACAACCTCCGGTAGTGTATTCCACACTTCAATACACGAAGGAAAAAATGATCGTTTGAAAAGTTGCGTTCGACAGAAATAAGGGACAAAATTAGATGCGTTTCGTAAATTGTATTGGGACATGTCGGCGACACGAGATGGTAAAAGTTCGTGGAGGAAGTTCGGAGCATTCCCAGTGAGAATTTTGTAAAAGTTACACATTTTGTGAACATAGCGCCTGTTTTCCAGACTACTCCAACCAACTTCCAACAAAAGTCGATCCGTGGGACAGATCTTGTCAACCCGCTCACTATTCGAGCTGCCTCGTAGTGCATATCGTCAATACGATTTAATTGATACTGAGGAGCACCGCTCCACACAGAACTACCATATTCCAAAATCGGTAATATGAATGCATGATATATTTTTTCAAGAATTTTTCTGTTAAAAGTATACTTCAATTTTCTTAATTGGGACAATCTCGAGCAAGTCTTTTTACAAATGTTATCAATGTGATCTGACCAAGACAGGTTTGATTCTAAGGTTAAAACCAAATGTTTGTGAGAATTACAAAAATCAATTGTTTCGCCATTAAACAAATTATTTAATGACCAGATATTTTTCTTAAGTGTGAATAGGATTGCTTTCGTCTTTTTTGCATTAAACGAAACAAGCCATGTGTTAGCCCATTCGTTTACTTTTTTGAGTTCCTCGTTCATTTTTGCTTCGACGTTACATGGACCATTGGACGATTCTGTCAGACACGTGTCATCGGCAAACATGCGAGTAACCGAGTCAATTTTGTCGACGATGTCATTGATATATATAAGAAACAGGAAAGGGCCTAGGACCGACCCCTGTGGATCTCCAGCCTTGACTTTCTTATAGTTGGAACTGTAACCATTTATTTTTACCCTCTGTTTTCTGTCTTTTAGATAGCTGTGAAACCAGCGGAGCAAAGGACCCGAGATACTGTACTGTTTTAATTTATATATGATTCCTACGTGCCACACTCTATCAAATGCCTTTGAAATATCACAAAAGAGACCACATATATATAAGTTTTTATCCACTGCGTCACAAAGGTTATGATAGATCTCTAATAATTGGTAAACGGTGCTGTTGTTTGGAAGGAAGCCTGACTGTAATATATAAAATAGATTGTTGCCTTTAAAATATTTATAGACTTCCTTAAAAACAACCCGCTCCATTATTTTACCAACACAACACAATAGAGAGGTCGATAATTTTGGGGGTCTTGACGATCACCTTTTTTATAAAGAGGGATCGCATCAGCACATTTCCACTCCAGAGGAAACTCCGACAACTCCATTGATTTAGAATAAAACAGAAATAAAGGTCTGCTTACACTAAATTTAGTTTCCTTTAACATTCTATGTCCAATACCACCGTGGCCGCTGCTTTTGTTAGTTTTAAGAGAATTGATAATCTGAATAATGTCTTCCTGAGTAAAAGAAACTTTGCTAAATGATTTTGAACATTTGCGTTTGAAGGGGGGTAGTTGTTTGCTATTCGAGTTCAACATACTATTTTGAATAAATGCCTCGTTTAAAATATTAGCTTTTTCATAGTCGGTTTCAAAAAGTGTGTTACCTGAATCAGTTTTCAGCGTCGGTTTTCCTGGAACGGAAGCAAAGTTGTTTTGAAACATCTTAACAAAATGCCAAAATTGCCGTTGGTCGTTGTTTTCTGATATTGAGGTATCTATTTTTTCTGAGTATTGTTCCTTGGCAAATTTTTTCATATTGTTAACTTTGTTTCGGGTAGTTTTATATTTCGCCCATGTGTTTGGGTTATTGCCTTTCAGAGCTAATTTACTCACTCGATCACGAAGACGAATAGTACTTCTAATAGCGCTATCAAACCACGGCTTATCAGACTTCCTTATTATAACTTTTGTATGTGGAATACATTTTTCTGCAAGTTCCAAAAAAGTAGAAACAAAGTTTGACAGAGCATCATTAATGTTCTCCTCACTGTATATTAATTTCTCCCATTCTGTCTCGTTTATAAGGTTATTCAATTTTATAAAATCACCTTTTTGTAATTCCAGACCTCCCGGGTGACAGTTGATTGAATAGGGTGTGCACAGACTACATGAGTGTATACTGCGAGATGGTCGGATAAACCTAATTCCAGCGTGCCCGAGTGAGCTATCGTAACTGTGTCACTAACAATTATAGGGTCAAGTAGGGTTCGAGATGTCTTTTCTTTTCGAGTGGGCTCAGATATAACATTCTTCAAATTGAATAGTGTTATAAGAGACTGTAGCGTACTCCGTTCCACGAGTAGGTCGGAGTTGATATCACCAGTTAAAACAACTGATGGATTTATTTCCAAGGCTAATTCTATTTTTACCTGCAAGGTGGGACAGTAATTTTCACTCGATTCCCTCTCCGATCTGTATGTGATACAAAGGATGAATTTCTGTTTGTTGCCCACTTCAAACCAGAGAATATCATCATCAAACGATATGTCTTCAATTTGTTTGAAGGTGATGTGATCCGCAAAATACACCGCAATACCCCCGCCGTACTGGTTTCTGTTATGTATAATGGGGACCGAATAGTTTGGGATCAATATATTACCAATATTGAAGTCATTATCCAAGTGAGTTTCTGTAAAGCAAATGATGTCAAAGTCATCGATCTCATCTACTAGCTTATGCAGTTTATGACGGATGCCACGGATATTATAGTTTAGAATTGAAATTGTATTTTGATTGGTACTGACAGAACTTATGAGCTGGACCGGGGTTTGGATGGACATCACCACAGAGAGTAACAAACAACATCATAATAACAATTATAGATGATGAGAGATGGAATATAAGTGGACGGATTTTAAGATGGAGTGTTAATCGTTTATACCATTGTTGACCATTTTAAAGGATTTCTACCTTAGACATTGGTTACTGGACACTAATTTACAAGAAAACAGAGCTCCTTTCCCACAGCAAACAAGCACTGCTTCACCTCCCTGTATTCCCATGGTGAAACTCTTTACAGAAAGCACAATAAAAACCATCGTAAGAAAAAAATAAAAACTATCACGAGGAGTCAATGTACAGACCTATCATTCTGAAGAAAAAATCTTAAACCCAAAACATACCCCCATTTATTCTGCTTGGGTTATACAATTTTTGGCTTGAGGAAGGATTTTCCAATCTAAAATACAACTACTGCTTATTACATCTTGGAACAACAAAATGCCAGTAGATAGCTGAATACCATATTGGGAGGACTACCCCCCCCCCCCCCCTCCCCGGTCTTGCAATACAGAATATACTGTATTCCTTCGGGTACTAAATACATAGGTGGAACTAATGAGTCCTGAAGGTCCGCTCACCTACCCATCCTACCCAGCTAGAGGCAAAAGCATCAATATGTTGTACCTCAGGATTCCAATATTTCGAATTAAATCGCCTGAGTTTCTCATTGTAATAACTCGCGAAACGATCAATAGAGAAACGAACCTTTCCAATCAGACAATATCCCAAAATAGTTCCACTGATATACACCAATCAACGAAATCACGGATTTTTCTGAGAATATCTGCCGAAACACTAATAGAGCGCAGTATCCATACTAAATTTATATTAATACCTTTCTGAAACCACAAATAACAAATGTCCTAAAAAATGAAATCCTCGCCTTCTAATTGGATGAGAGCTCGTGTAGTTTTTTGTATGTGTTCGGCTCCAGTAGCACGCGTCAGCGTTTGACGTCACAACGCGAAATATTTGAAATGAGGTTTTCCGTTTCGCAGTTATTGAACTGAATAATTTCTACATTTCATTGTTAAGCAAAGGGTTTCTCTCAACTTGGTTTGGGGATGGAACTGAGACCTGATTAAAATAGCAGATAACATTTAGTGTTTGACAACTAACTCCACATCTGTAACTTAATTGTTTACATTGTCTCCTTTGTGTGAATAAATAAAACATAGCAATGCTTCAGCATAATTTACTATTACAGGAAATTAGAGGCTGTGTTAAATAAAAGAGGAATAAAAAAACAAGAGAAAAAAGAAAGAAAAAACACGGTACAAAAACAATAGTCTATGTGTTTCATGCAGACTAAATAGACACCGTGTGCATTCAGAAATGATTTCTCAGAGATTTGTTTACTTCCGATAACGTTCGAGAAAGTTCGTTCATAGCTTAGCAACGTCGTGTGTTCTGAAATGCCGTCTGCAATAAAGTTTTATAAGAATAGATTTAAGTAGCTTTTCATTGCTTCTTATGTCTCATAATTTGCATACAGTATTTTTGTTTGCATAAACCTTTACCCAAAAGTAAAATCGGGAATCGATATTTTTCAAATTACGGTTTTTTGTTCCTTTAATTCTCAAATTTACTTTTCAAACCATGCCAACAATGATGGTAGTGTCAATTTTATGTCGTGCAAGCTAATGGTTAAATATTGTCTTTTCAGGTATAGAGCGGTGAGAAGAATGAGTGCATCAACCTACAAAATAAAAGTAATTTACATCAGCATAGTCGGTATCTGGATATATAATCTCATCTTCTCCATTCCGTTCGCATTTTATTCCAGACCTATTCAGATCCTCAATATCCACCTTTGTTTGTTCGATCCAGAAATGAGAAGCAATCACGCTACACTCTATGACGTACATGGATACTTTGTAACCATTGGAAATTACTTTATTCCCTTTTTCGTCATGATTGCATGTTACGTAGGTGTCATATATCAAATGAAACAGTCCATGAAAAGAGTAAGTTGAAAATTCATAGATACTTGTTTCAGGCGCGGAGCCAGGATATCAAAGTTGGGTGGACCAGAGTAATATCGGGGGGGGGGGGGGGGAGGGGGCTAGTTCAGCGATCTGAACACAGTGGCTACCCCTATGTAGGGGGGGGGTAGCCGTTACGTTCAGACCGCTGAACTACTAGGGTGTGGGAATATAAAATAGAATGCGCAGCATCATCCGAGCCACGTAGCGGCGAGATGGGGGTGAAGGCAAGAAGGGGACACTCTGTCTCACTGGAAGGTGGCTTCCCTCAAGAAAAAATTTGAAATTCGTGACAAAAACCCCCGCAATTTCCCTCACTGAGTCCGCCTGTGTTCACAATTTATAAGTTGTGAAGGGCATCAATAATTAGGCTACTTCACTGGGGTGGGGGATTCATAGCTGAAATTTGGGTGGACATGTGCCTCCCTCAGCCCCCCCCCCCCACCCCACCCGGCTACGACAGTGAATTGTTTACAGGGTAAGAATTTAGAGTAATGCATGCAACTGAAAAAACACGTGCTTCACCTCCCCAATCCATACAACCAGGAGAATAGAGGATACCTGTAGATTTTAAGTCCCTTCCATAATTATTTCCTGAATAACTACTAGCTAGTGAGATAAACATATTCAATGAGCGACCTGTGGTCACTCGTTAAAAATTTATTTTTCACCTGCTAGTCACGAATGAAATAATTATGGTAAGTACTCAAACACCGTAGGTATTCTTTTATTATATGTGTTGTCTATTCTACAAAATGTCTATGTTTTAATTCCCAAATAATTGCTTCAAAGGCGACACGTGTCTCTGTTTAAAAGTCATTCAGCGGATAGCCAAGGAACCATTTCCAATGACGAAATTAGTCGTCCACAAAAGAAAATAGTTTCCCCAGTTTTTCACTGAAAGCTGCACAGAAACGCTACTCCATATTAATTTAATGCCACAAAAAACAGTAACAACCATTTGTCATCATGAAATAATAAACATCTCTCACTTTTAGTGATCTTTTTCGCGGTCAGATCACGATCCCAGTGCAGCTCACAAAAATTAGTGGATCAAAATTTCGTGAATAAAGTACTGACCATTCAAGCCTGTTAGCTCAGTCGAATGACATTTGATTATTCAAATTTGCTTTAAGCTTTCGGGTGACCTACCAACCTCTCAAGACACAGTCAAATTCTATAAGAAATTATAAGAATTTCGACGCTGTTGAGGCCTGGAATTGGTCTTGCCATCAAATATTCCATCGCATGTGTTTAGACTGAGTCACCTGGAATATTTCAGTTCGTCGAAAAGACGTTTCCACAGTTCAATTTATGAGCATAAACATTCATTTTCTTTGCATCAATGCATTAAATATTTCTCAATCGATATTTGATTTAACTGAGTCTTTAACCCTTTATCTAACATGAAAAGCAGACGACACTTGCAAACAAACTTCTTGAATAACTATTTTTTTTTCATTTTTTTTGTCTCAAAAGCATAGATTATGACCCCTCATTGGAACGAACTCGTTCCAACGAGTGTAATAACCAATGCTTTTGAGACAAAAAATGAAAAAAATAATGAAAATTAATTGACGATTTTTGCGAACAGCGCTGGCCGGTTTGGCAGTTAGGTTAAGTAGAGGGTTGATGACATTATCAAAACTAATAAACATGTTTGTTTTGTAAATAATTAGCAATGGAGACTCACCACAGCCATTTTTATGATTGCGCCGCGTAGTTCTGTATCTTGATGTTTTAATACAGCTGTATAACAGCTGGTATATAACAGGAGCGCGAAATAATATTTGTATATACTTGTGAGAAAAAGCACATCACATTACATCGGCGGTACTTCGCTCGCAAAAGTGGTTAAACACACAACTCGCAACAGCGTGGAATTGCTTACAGAATCAAATCGGTGTCTTGAGAGCTTGGTGACTTACCTGTGTTAATGGCTAAAATCATTCGGAGATAGACACGTGGGCCTCACAAAGATGGCCGTTTGTGGGACACAAAGCTGATTTGTCCCGACTGTGTTCGTTCAAGTCCTGACTAATCAATACATCAAGGCATGCTTTCATTGATGGCGTACTTCGATTGTGTTATTGGAACATTAATCTGTCTGAATTACAAATCGAGTGCCCATTCTTACCAGACTGGTGGATCTCACGCGACACCAAGTGCAGTGTGGGCGTCGCGAGGGTATATCATGATAACGCGTAAGTTGCCATGTTGTGACGTTATTACCATGGTGATACATAGTGTCAGTGCGTATTATGTCTATCCACAAAGTCCTCATATTTCCATGACCATGAGGACTTTGGAGAACTCCATCAATGTGCTCTAAACGCTAGCCCCTCATGTCATCGTCTGGGTATTTGAAGTCAGTTACTACACGGTGGTTTACTATTGGTATATACTTATCAGAGGATACTGCCTATTCCTCCACTTCTACTTCTCTACCCGCTACATTATCTCCGACGGAAGTTATTTCAACTGAACATATTTCAAACAGATAAACAGAATTAGAGAAATCAGATTAGAGTCATTGCTAGATAGCTCATTTGCTCGATCAGATTAGAGTTATTCGAGCGATGGCTTTTCAGTAATTGCTCGATGACTTATTAGTGGAATTTGGAATATGTATGTCTTGCGCTGGCCTAGAAGGCTGCGCCAAAACAGGTATTAGTACCCTCAGATAAGTATCCTATAAAAGGTATCGTAGAAAGGTATCCTCAAGTAATTCAATACTAGGCCATAGGTAGTCTCAAATACTGAAATTAGGATAAGAGTCGTATGTGCGAGTCACTCGAACGAGCAATTGCTCGATAGCTCATTTGCTCGATGGGATTCGAGTCGCTCGAGCAGTATGTGGAGTCACTCGATCGCGCAATTGCTCTAAAGCTCATTTTGCTCGATGGGCTTAAAGTGGTTTGAGCAGTGACTTTTCAGTGACTTCAATGAGCTTATAATGGGAATTTGGGATGGGTATGTCCTGGGGAGGCCTAGAAGGCTGGGCCAAACAAGTCATAGTATCGTAAGATAAGTATCCTATAAAAAGTATCCTCAAATAATATACTACTCAAAGTTTGCTAAGCACCAAGTATATCCAACTACCTGTTTTACGTATTAGTGGAAATGTTGTTATGAAAAGTGTATATATTTTATATTTAATTATATCTTTAATGATTTAAGCAGAGAAATTGATATTTTGTTTGTGTTTGACATTATCTTTTAGCTTTTGAATACAATAATCAAGGAAAATGGATATTAATGGTAAAAGAGGAAATTTTTCAAATTTGCCAAAAAGTTGACGGAGCGAACTGATATGGGTTCAATATCGAGTATGAGACACATTATTGTTAATTACAGCTTTTGACTTCAGTAACTGCTCGATAGCTTATCGGCTTTGAGAATGATATTGGATTTTGTTGTACACAAGGAAGATAACTCTGCATGCAGATTATGGGAAATCAAGCAGTTTGATTGATTAGTAACTTGCAGTAAAGTGAACTGATTGGACTACCCGGAAAACAAGAACAAGAGTACTCGTAATAGGGTTAGAACTAACAAGGACAGTCCAGAAAAGCTAAATATAGTAACAATAAGCAAAGCTGTTCCATATGATAGGCTCTTCTACTCTACTGTAGTATACCCCCGATTCAATCTAGCGCACCCTATAGCACTACGTGTTACTATTACATGACCAATCTGAGGTTTCATATCAAATAAAAGTTGTTTTTGGTGATTTGGATGGATTATCAGGTTGTTTGTGGTAATTACATGAATCGGGATATTATTTATTTATTGATGTTTAAGGTCACATATGTATGCACAATGGCTAATCATGACCGTGACAGTTTGACGGGTGGAGGAAGCCGGAGTACCCGGAGAGAACCACCGAGCAACGACGAGCAGCTGCCAGCTCCCCAACATCGTAACTCCGCACTGCAGCACAGGCAGGGTTAGATTGGTTAAAGACATGTGTACCATCGATGTGCAGTACGCCTTAGTACACGGCGTCATCGTGCCCCCACGCGGGTAATGGAGATGAAATGTCTTGCCCAAGGACACAACGCGGTTGCCGCAGGTGGGATTCGAACCGAGGACCTCTCGGCTTGCAGCCTGCACCTCTACCTACTGAGCCACCGCGCTCCCCAATCGGGATACTACTCTTGTACAAAGGAACACACCCTTCGAACATACCCCTGTCCTATTATAAGTCTTTGGATCACATAGCAACTACGTGCTACCATAGAAACCAAGATGGCGGCCGCCAGTATACAAAATGGTCGACGGAAACGCGCATCACCTAACAACACGCGCATGCGCACTAACACCACTTATCACTATGGGTATGACGTCACAACATGGCAGCTCACTCGGGTTATCATAACAACACAACATGGCACCACTGGGTCACGTGACTATGACATCACGTGAGATCCTACATGAGGTCCTGTCAAAGAGGGCCGGTTATCTCAGCCCCTTCTACTAGTTCCTCTTTTCTACCTGGAGAAATATGCCTGATAGGACACAAAAGACAGCATGGCTCTCTCCTGCCAACAGCATCGCCCGATTACCTCTTTCCTAATTGGAGCAATATGCCTATACGATGCCATCACATACAACAAAGCTGTTCCTACCTGGAGCAGCCAGATTGCTGTACAACTGCAACATGCTAACCGATAGCGTCGCTCTATTACCTCTTTCCTACTTGGAGCAACATGATTGCAAGTCCATCACAGACAGCGCAACTCTTTCCTACCAGGTGTAGCAAGCTTGCAGGGCAACCGCAGCATGCTGATCAACAGCATCGCCCCATTACCTCTTTCTTACTCGAAGGAATATGTCTGATAAGCCTCGAAAGGCAGCATTCTCTCTACTGCTGGGGCACATGGTCGCCACCAGCTTGACAACGACTTCTCATGCTCCCAATCAGGTTCCAGATGGTCCTTTGTGGGATGCTGTTCCATTCTTGAACCAGCATGGCACCAATCTCCTGAACACTTCTTGGTTGTACTGGACGGACTGAAATTGCAAGCTGCAACTCATTCCAAACATGTTCGATTGGATTGAGGTGAAGGGATCTTGCTGGCCAGTCCATACGCTCAATCCGCTCCCTCTGTCGGTACTCCCGGATAGCATGGGCAACATGAGGACGGGCATTATCGTCCATCAGAATGAATCTATCACCCACTGCACCTGCATACAATATGACGTGGGCATCCATGGTCTATAAATATACCGCTGTGCAGTCAATCTACCACGGTCAAGGACACAGAGCTCTGAACGTCCATCCCAACTGATGTCGCACCAGATCATTATTGACCCTCTACCATAGCGGTCATGCTCAGCAATGTTGGCTGCATGGAATCGCTCTCCTGGTCTTCTCCATACCCTAGAACGCCTACCTGTGCTGTCTAGGCAGTACCTTGACTCATCTGTAAAAAGGACAGGTCGTGAATCTTCTCTGGTCCATCCAACGTGATCCATGGCCCATTCATATCGTGCCTGGCGGTGGTTCTGGGACAGCTGAATGCGAATACAGGGTCTTCTTGATCGGAGACCACCTTCGTGCAACCTTGCCCGGATAGTGTGCATCGAAAATTTTACCCCGGATGCATTCTGAAGGTCGCTGCAAAGCTGAGTTGCTGTGTCAAAGCGGTTCATATGGGCCTGAATGATCAAAAACCGGTCTTCAGCTGAAGATGTTGCCCTGCCTCTGTCACCACCATGTCGTCTGACTGGTGTGCCATACTGCTGAAATCTTGCCCAGGCTCTGTTGATCACCGTATGGTGCACACCAAGGGCTTCACCAACCTGACGATGGGTAGGCCCTTGTTCCACCATCCCTACAGCCCACCACATTTCTGATTCAGACAAATGTCTTCTTACGTCTGCATTCGCCATATTCAGTCATTAAATCACAAGGGTTTGTGTTGAAATGAAGACTGAATACCCTACACATCTCATGTACATGTAGACAGTACACGAAAACAACATGAAATCAAGGGGTACATGCTTTCCATGACTGTCACGAAAAGTCTGCCTGGCAAGAGAGCTAATGTAAAAACTGGGGACCATCTCAATACATTCCTCAATCATATCCACCAAAAATATCGCAAATGTATCACAAGACAATTTCACAATGATGTGTCAAATATGTGGTGCTTAGCAAACTTTGAGTAGTATACAATACCAGGCCATAGGTATCCTCAAGTGCCGAAATGAGGCTAAGAGCAGTATATGCGAGTCACTCGAATGAGCACTTGCTCCATAGCTCATTTGCTCGATAGGATTCGAATCGTTTGAGCAATATGTCGAGTCAATCGATCGAGCAATTGCTCTAAAGTTCATTTTGCTCGACGGGCTTCGAGTCGTTCGAGTTGTGACTTTTCAGTAACTGCTAGATAGCTTAAAATGGAAATTTGGGATAGGTATGTCCTGGGGTGGCCTAGAAGGCGAGGCCGAACAAGTAATAATATCCTTAGATAAGTATCCTTTAAAAAGTATCCTCAAATAATACAATACCGGGCCATAGGTATCCTCAAATACCGAAATGAGGCTAAGAGCAGGCAGTATGTGCGAGTCACTCGAATGAGCAATTGTTCTATAGCTCATTTGCTCGATAGGATTCGAGTCGTCCGAGCAATATGTCGAGTCACTCGATCGAGCAATTGCTCTAAAGTTCATTTGCTCGATAATCTTCGAGTCGTTCGAGCACTGACTTCAGTAACTGCTTGATAGCTTATTGGCTTTGAGAATGATATAGGCTTTTGTTATACACAAGGAAGATAACTCTGCATACAGATTATGGGAAATCAAGCAGTCTGATTGGTTAGTAACCTGCAGTAAAGTGAACTGATTGGATTACCTGGAAAACAAGAACAAGAATACTCGTAATAGGGTTAGAACAAGGACAGACCAGAAAAGCTAAATATAGTAACAATAAGCAAAGCTGTTCCACATGATAGGCTCTTCTACTCTACTGTAGTATACTCCCGATTCAATCTAGCGCGCCCCATTGCACTACGTGTTACTATTACATGCCCAATCTGAGATTTCATATCAAATAAAAGTTGTTTTTGGTGATTTGGATGGATTATCGGGTTGTTTGTGATAATTCTTCGAATCAGGAAATTACTCTTGTACAAAGGAACACACCCTTCGAACATACCCCGTCCTATTATAAGCCTTACGTGCTACCATAGAAATCAAGATGGCGGCCTCCACTATACAATATGGTCGACGGAAACGCGTATCACCTAACAACACGCGCGTGCGCACTAACACAACGTATCACTATGGGTATGACGTCACAACATGACCGCTCACGCGGGTTACCATAACACAACATGGCGCCACTGGGTCACGTGACTATGACGTCACGTGAGATCCTGCATGAGATCCTGTCAATGAGGGCCGGTTATCTCATCCCCTACTACTAGTCCCTCTTTTCTACCTGGAGAAATATGCCTGATAGGACACAAAAGGCAGCATGCTCTCTCCTGCCAACAGCATCGCCCCATTACCTCTTTCCTAATTGGACCAATATGCCTATACGATGCCATCACATACAACAAAGCTGTTCCTACCTGGAGCAGCCAGATTGCTGTACCACTTCAACATGCTTACCGGCAGCGTCGCTCTATTACCTCTTTCCTACTTGGAGAAACATGATTGCAAGTCCATCACAGACAGCGCAACTCTTTCCTATCAGGTGTGGCAAGCTTGCAGGGCAAACGCAACATGCTGATCAACAGCATCGCCCCATTACCTCTTTCCAACTCGAAGGAATATGTCTGATAAGCCTCGAAAGGGAGCAACTCTCTCTACCGCTGGGGCACATGGTCGCCACCAACAATTCCAGACATGGTCCACTAATTGTTGGAAGAGGACAGTTGGGTGGCATCCATTGTCCACACCATGTCACTTCGTCCAGCTAAGGGACTATTAGCTTCATAAACGTCTTTGAAATCTATGGGAATATATGGCATTCTTCCTAGGTATCCTCCCATCGAGCAACGGGTTTTTAGAAATCCCCAGCCTATTTATAGCAGTAAATAAGCATTTTTAATGCTTCCAAATGTTGTGTAATGCAAAGAGGATTCTCACAGCTGGATACTAACAGTCATATCCCTTGTCCAACAACAGAATGGAATTCCCCGGGCCGCTACTTTGGAGGATTACCGTGTTTAAACTATAATGCGCGCTTATCAATGTTGTCCAATCGATGGTATTGTTGAAATGAATGCACCAGGAAGGACAAACACATAACACCAGTTTTAATAAAGTAATTTATTAACTGGTAAAGAGCTAACTTATTTTTGGTCTGCAAAGTTGGTTCACATGTCTTTGGCTTGTTACAATTTATGGGAGGGTACACTTCAAAAATAATATGAAGCACATCCACAGAATAGGAAGCCTTTAATGTGTGGTTCCCACACTTCATAGTAAAGCCAACTTTGGGCTTCCAACACTCAAACAGTTAAAGGAAATGAAAGTAATCGCTGAACAACAAAAAGGAGGAAGTGAATTATCGAAATATTTCCGTGTGTCGTAAAACAGACGATGATTTCCATGGTTTCCGTGGTAAATGATATTGTGTCAGAATACTATAACTCAGATTGATAAAATGTTCCTTTCATAACAGGCCCTTTGTAAATCATCGATAGTTACACCATCTCGTAAAACGCACTTCGGAACTGTGAAAATTTCCCCTGTCCAACGTTCATTATATTCACGAACAGGAGTTTTCAGACAAAAATTAGATTTTTTAAATATTTTCTTGGGCCAATATAATGAATATTTCGGCCCTGCTATTGAGATAGCCTTATTTTCAGTCATCTTTTGTGGACTCATTAGAGTCATTTCTATGATTCGGTGATAAGTGCTGTTATAACCATTGACAAAGGGCTGTAGTTTGTTGTTCACTCACAGGTTCGTTCAACAGTGACGTTTCTATAAATTTTGATCTTGATAATGTTTATGGTCCTATCTGTTACGACAGCATTCAACTCGATTTTGGCTAATAAAAATTAAATGTTTTCGTGTTTCAAGTGCCATTGAACAACTTTGCTTTGAATTTCAGGCCACTTTCCGTTCGAATTCTAGTTAGTTTTCTTCCACCAAGACAAATATCTGATAACGCTTTTTCTACAGACCTTCAAGTTTTATCATTTAAAGGTTGAAGCCACACATACTCGGAAAATATATCAATGACTGACGACACTCATGTAAGCATTGTGCTGTATTGCATGTCCATCAGCTGACCACTAATCATCTATACCAATAATCATAATTAAGTTGCTCTTACTTTTGTCGCAACAGTTGCTGGAAACTCTATGGTTCTTGCCGTGCCGTGGCAACCTCTTTCTAACCCTTCTTATTGGGTTTTTTTGAACGAAACTTTCGACAGTCAGGGGGTACCCCGTGTCGCCGACAGTTTTACGAGTGGAGGAAGCCAGAGTACCCAGAGAGATCACTGGGCAGCGGTGAGTAACTGCCACACTCCCCAAAGTACTAACTCCGCACAAGCAGAGAGAGCATTTGATGAGGATAAGTGCACCATCGACGTGTAGTACGCCATACTACACTGTGTACTATGGCGTGGGAAATAGGGATTAAGTACCTTGCCCAAGTTCACAACGGAGTTACCCCGGGTGGGGTTCGAACCATAGACCCGTCGGTTTGAAGTCCAATGGCGTAACCACTGAGCCACCACGCTCCTATTTCTAACCTTATATTTGCCTATGATGAACTTTTCCTCATTTTTCCGCGAACACTTTAAATTCAGCTTATTTAATTTTCTATCTACCTTCGTTCGGACGTCATCATTTCATAGACCTTCTGTCACATATTTTTCTATTTTCTGTTGAAGATGAGCAATATACCGATAAACCGAAGATACCGAACCGAACCAATCATTGAATACCAAAATCATCAATATTTTCAAATTGTCCTACATTCACTATTTGTAAGGCCTTGTTGAGGCTTGGCAGGAGTTGAAGGGTTCATTTTCATGAAAGAAGTGACTGATTCGGTTAATCCTTAAGGGCTTGGACAATTGGCATGAAATCCGACTAGACTACATCCTGTACAGTGATTTTTAGTCAAGTCTGGGCTGCCTGTTAAGGCAGTCGAGACTTGACTAGAAATCACTGCCCGGGGAATTCATTTATTATCAGCAGGGCCTTCAAATGTTGCCATGCTAGGGACATATGCTGCGAGATTCGAAAAGCCTCAAATAGGCTTTTAACCCTTTACCCAACGTAACGGCCAAAACCGGCCAGCGCTATTCTCAAAAATCGCCTATTAATTTTAATTATTTTTTCCATTTTTTGTCTCAAAAACATAGGTTATGACCCCTCATTGGAACGAGCTCGTCAGTCTCGTTCCAATGAGGGGTCATAACCTATGTTTTTGAGACAAAAAATGAAAAAAAATAGTTATTCAAGAATTTTTTTTGCAAGTGTCGTCTGCTTTTCATGTTAGGTAAAGGGTTAAAGGTTAAGGTGTTCTTGGAATAAGTCACAAAATTACTGCAGATGTGATTTATGTTAGCAAAAGAATGCCAACGTTCATCTCATTGACAGTGGCATTCGTGGCACTGCGGTAGAATGATATGGGGACAACGTATTCTGCCTTTTCCTGGTGTGAATCCTCCTCGGGTTCTATCAACAAATACCCAATACCGAAACGATACCGCGGTATACCAGCATAAAAATACCGAAACCGATACCGAACTCAAAATTCCAATATCGCCAATCTCTATTTTCTGTTCCCATATATTCTTTGTTTGATCTTTAGCATTGTTCAGTAAAGACTCAAACGCATCGTTCTCATTGGATATTTCCATATTTATGTCAGAATCATGTAATATCTTTACTGTTTGAAGTGGTGGTACCTATGATTCTGTCTTATCTACTGACATGTTAAAACGGAGGGAGAGCTCATTATAAACAAATATAAAATTAGAAACTGGCCGCAATGGCAAGAACGATAGAGTTTCAAGCAACTTTTGCGACGAAAGTTCAGGAGAAACACAATGATTATTGGTATAGATGATTATTTGTCAGCTGATTTAATGATTATGGTTAACCCTTTATCCATCGCACACGATATCAAAATTTGGTATTAAAAAAAAATTGTACACATTTTTCAAAAACTTTCATGAAAACCATATCATCTGACCCCGTCATTGAAACGAGCGCGTCAGTTTTCAAATTACGTACGCAAATGCGGCCGATTGGTTAGGTAAATGCCTATGTTCTCGCAATACAACACAGGGATTAAATAAGTATTGTATGCAAGTTATTGATGTATTTTCTAAGTATGGGTGGCTTCGACCATAAAATATAAAACTTGGGGGTCTGTAGAAACAGCTCTATCAGCTACTTTTTTTGGTGGAAGAAAACCAGATAGAATTCGAGCCGACAGTGGACAGGAATTCAAAGTAAAAGTTGTCCAATCGCTCTTGAAACACGAAAACATTCAACATTTATTCCCATACAACGAATCGAAAACTACCGTGGCTGAAAGTGCCAAAAGACTATGAAGATCAAAATTTACAGATACTCAGCTTTTTAACAAAGCCATGAATATACAAACAAACTACACACCTTTGATTTCATTGGCTATTTTAGTCTTCAACTTGAAAACTCTTAACTCTTTACCCAACGTAATGGCTAAAACCGACTAGCACTATTCTCAAAAATCGCCAATCAATTGTCATTATTTTTTTCATTTTGTGTCTCTAAAACATAGGTTATGACCCCTCGTTGGAACGAGCTCTAGGAGCTCGTTCCAACGAGGGGTCATAACCTACGTTTTTGAGACGAAAAAGTGAAAAAAAATTAGTTATTCAAGAATTTGTTTTGCAAGTGTCGTCTGCTTTTCATGTTAGGTAAAGGGTTAATACATCTCGAAAAATTGAAAATTGTGAACAGGCGATACATTTTTGATCTCTCTGAATTTTAATAATTTTAGATCTGTTAGAGCAACTGGATATTTTTATGGCTGTGCGAATCTCTAATTTCGGGTCAAAACGAATCCCGAGAGGACTCAGGTAGAGGATTTCGAATCGAATTGATTGATAGTAAGGCAACTTTTAACGATCACAGGTTTAGTAAATAAACCTCCCATGTACCCTACGACGGCACTGGATTGATTGATTGATTGATTGATTGATTGATTGATTGATTGATTGATTGATTGATTTTATTTAGCGGTATACAAGTACAAATGCAAATAGGAGTACAGTAATGTTAATCAAAATATTTTGGCACGAAAAAAAGATATTTGGCTTCAGTACTACCTTCATGTTGAACATAGCGTGTTAGTAGTATACCGCAGGGAGACAACATAGCCAGATTGGCTGTCTTCCTGTTGTCTCCCTGGATAAATAATCAATAAACCAGATCACTCATTTCATCTTAGTTCAAATCGTAATTCGGTTTGTAATTTAAACAACACTTCATCCGGAACACCGTCTGCTGCACATGTGAAAAATCTAGAAAACTGAAGCGGCTTGCTAGTCATTCCGTTGATGAAGCAATTACGAAACGGTCGACGTCATTTCAAATAATTTGCGTGGTGACGTCAGACGGTAACATTTGCTACTGGAGCCGTAAACATAAAAGAAACTACGCCAGCTCTCATCCTGTCAGAGGGCGAGGATTTTACTCTTACTGAAACATAATCTCCTCTTCCTGAAAATTTCATATCTACATTTTCCCTGAACTATCTTCATCTACGGTGGAAGAACGAAAAGCACTATGTCACGTGGATGTGTTAGCGTATTCATTTACTCAGTTAATATACAACTCAAAGTTTGCTAAGCACCAAGTATATCCAACTACCTATTTTACGTTTTCGTTAAAATATTGTAATGAAAAGTGTATATACTTTTTATTTAATTATTATATCTTTTAATGATTTAAGTACCGCAAATAAGATTTTATTTGTGTTTGACATTATTGTTTAGCTTTTGAATACGATAACAATGGAAAATGAATATTATTGGTGAAAGAGGAATTTTTTCAAATTTGACAAAAAGTTGACGGAGCGAACTGGTATGGGTTCAATATCTAGTATGAGATCCATTACTGTTAATTACAGCTTGACAACACCTTCTCATGCTCGAAATCAGGTTCCTGGTGGTCCTTTGTGGGATGTTGTTCCATTCTTGGACCAACATGCCACCAAGCTCCTGGACACCTCTAGGCTGGACTGGACGGGCTGAAATTGCAAGCTGCAACTCATTCCAGACATGTTCGATTGGATTGGGGTCAGGGGATCTTGCTGGCCAAATATACATCGTCTTCCCGAAGACCACCTTCGTGCAACTTTGCTCGGATAGTCTGCGTCGAAACATTTACCCTCGGATGCATTCTGAAGGTAACTGCGAAGCTGGGTTGCTGTGGCAAAGTGGTTCCTCCGGGCCTGAATGATCAAAAACCGGTCTTTAGCTGCAGATGTTGCCCTGTCTCTGCCACCACCATGCCGTCTTGCTGGTGTGCCATACTGCTGAAATCTTGCCCAGACTCTGTTGATAATCGTATGGTGCACACCAAGGGCTTCCAACCTGACGATGGTTAGCCCCTTGCTCCACCATCCCTACAGCCCGCCACATTTCTGCTTCAGATAGATGTCTTCTTACATTTGCATTTGCCATATTCCATCATTAAATCACAAGAGTTTGTGTTGAAATGATGATTGAATACCCTACATACGCCATGTACATGTAGACAGTACACAAAAAACATCATGAAAATCAAGGGGTACATGCTTTCCATGACTGTCACGAAAAGTCTGCCTGTCAAGAAAGCTAATGTAAACACTGGGGACCATCTCAATACATTCCGCAATCATATCCACCAAAAATATCGCAAATATGTCAAACGCAAATTTCACAATGATGTGTCAAATAGTTGGTGCTTAGCAAACTTTGAGTAGTATACAAAGACGTGAAACCAAAATGCGTATTCAAAGTTTAATGTTAAATTTTGGTAATTATCGCCATACGAGTCATGCGTCTATTGATTAAGAGTCATGGTGACCATATGGGAGAAACAATACTGCCTTCCAAGCGGTTAGTAGGTAGGTGTCACTGGGCTTTCCAGAAGAGGGTCCCACCGGAAAATTTTCGAATATAATCTGTCTGCTTCTGTGGAGAGAATTAGTCAGCATTGCTGCTAAACTGCCACAACAGTGAGGAATAATAACAGGGATTGAATACAGTTGTGAAAGAAAGATGGCCATATAATATGCAAATGTTCCTTCTGGTTTGTCATAATTATGTCAACGCCTCTACAGTTAAAACTAGAAGTCCTGTCACGAACACTGCACTTATATAGGCTTAACTGCGTGTAGGAATTGCGCGCAATTGCGAAATCGAATGGCATCCAAAGCACGACAGATTCTCCTGGTTACTCATAGCAAACACAAGCAATGTTTCTGCCAATGGACCTCCGGGTAAACACAAGCAATGTTTCTGCCAATGGACCTCCGGGTTACCCGGATCTCCATTTGCTGAAACATTACTTGTGCACAGGCCATGCGTACAGATTTTGATAGCCTTACCATGGCATAACGCGTAGAGTAACGCGCAGATCAACATTCTATTTGTGCGCACTTCATGACAGGACTTCTAGTTTTAACTGTACTTGTTCACCCAAACACTTTTCGCCACCAACTTTATCTTCCACGGCTAACAAACTCGACGTCAACAATCTGTTCTCAGTAAAATCAAAATTGCCAGTCCTTACACTTTTGTTGATTCGTTAAAGCTGTCTGAGGGAATCAGCAGCCAATTAAAAACAACTTTCTGCACATGTAATAAAACGTATCCCAAAGTTACATGCATCTTGAATAATGTTTATTCTTGTAAATTATTTCTTGAAGGTTACAGATGGACAGATGCCCTCTATTAGTCAATCTAGAAAAGCAAGAAATGTGACTGTGATGTGTATTGTGGTTGTCATTGTTTTCGCAGCAAGAAGCATTCCAATTCAGATCTTGTTTCTCTTTATTCAATACAATCCTTCGACCGAAAACTATGCTCTCTTTGCGAGGCTATTGGCAGCATCTTTTGCGTTGGGCAGTTTAAATCCTGTCATTTATGGAATCTTGTGGACAACTTTCAGACAACACGCACTTTCTGTAAGTATTATTGTTAAGCCCATTAAAAAAGCAATTCGACACTTAGTGAACCTGACACTCGAATGTGTTGTTAAACCCCAATAGAAGAATAAAAAGCAAACATTTTTTTCAGCCCGGAAAATGGTTACCCTACCTTGCATTTTTCGGACAGAACATAAAGTCTAGTTAACCCTTTGAACCCAAAGGACGTTTCCCGGCCCAGGAACATAATGTTATTTTGATGAAATGACGGTAACATTGTCTGAGGTTTGCGGCTCGGAGCTTATGTTCAACCGAGACGAGAAGCGTCGAGGTTGAACATGCGCTCCAAGCCGCAAACCATGTTATCGTCAACTCATCACGATAACGTATATCTTCCAATAAGACACTACCCACAGCTCTTTTCTCTGGAACACTTTGCCTCATCACCCGAAGTCACCACTTACATACACGTCATTCAAAAAGTGTCTCAAAACTTATCTTTTTCAAACTGTATTTCCACGACCAGTCACCTTTGAATGAATTCATATTGTTTATCAAAGACAATATTTCACTGAGTATGCGTTTTATGTATGTATGTATACGTTTTGTTTTCCACTTTGTAAAGCCTGAGAGCACTTTATGTGGATTCATGGCGCTAAACTCTATTTATTATTATTATTATTAATGCATAATAATTGCATTAAGTAGGATGGCTGCTAAATGAATGTGCAGGGTAGACTAATCAATATTTTCAGCGTTGAAAATAGTAATTGGTTCTTCTCCCAAATAATGAATATGATCTCTTACAGTAACTGTTGCTGTCATTGAACTGTCATGGAAGATAACATCAGGGTTCAAAGGGTTAAAGATAAGCAATTTTCACAAAGTCTGTTTACACTCGACCTGTTTTTCTTCTATGCGTTTCCATCCTTGAAATCTTTTGTAATATGTATTTAAAAAATTTTAACGCCGGTAATGACCAGCGTTATTCATAACGATGTCTTTTTAAATTTTATTATGTTTTCAGTTCTACCACAAAACAAAGCTTCGATCCGTCGCTGGAACGAACTCGTGGACTTCGTTTCAATGAGGAAACATTTGAGCTGTGTTTTAGACAAAAATGGTAATGTTCAGTTATTCAAGAAAATGTTTGCAAGTATCAATATGGAATACTGTTAAGTTATAAAAGTACTGTGTGGGAACGGAAGTGTACTTCCTTTTGGTGGTTTGGTTATCGACGCGATGGGTATTTTACATCGTACCGATTTTGAACAAATTTCTCAAGATACTGGTCGATGTGAGACTTAATCCAGTGACAGCTGCCAGGACTGAGTATGTCCTCGTATTGAAACCGATTCAGGATGTTATTACTAACTTTAAGTCTTTTTGTAAATTAGAGGTGAACAGGGAGAAGTTAGCTCTATATTAGGCAACATCCATACTTAACGTCTCTATTTATACTGTCTGTATACGACCGTATGTCTCTACATCACAATAGATTTGATCAGCACTGTAGTACACTTCTGAACAAGAAGTTATGTTTTTGTCGATTGCTTTCGATATATTTGTGTCATGTTCATTGGAACTCGGAGACAATTTGGTCCACGAAGACTTGTGTGGAATGAATTTTAACTTGTTGTGGTACAGGGAAGGTTAGTTTCAAACTAACGGTGTTATGGAAAGGTTAGTTTCAAACCAAACTAACACCGTGCTGGTACCGGTCAATGTCAGCATAAATGGTTTATCAATGGTTTTCAATGCTGGTACATTTTACACAGAATTCATCATTAGTCCCCAACATTGAACAGATCTGGAATGACACAAAATTATGACACGTAGTGATAATTAGGTGCATGTATGTTAAAGAGCCATGTCATATTTTGTGGCAACTGTGTGTGACTCTCTTGAAAAAGACTCTGAAGCGAATGTAAATATTAGATAATTTTATAGATGGCAGCACACATCACCTCTAACTTGCAATTTACAACATCATAAATCAGTAACTAAGGGCCTACAACCCCAACCCCCTCATTCCCTCTAAACATGCATACCCTCCCGATTATGTAGAAATAATAATTTATGGAACAAGGAAGTTGCGGAGCCCGGCGCTTTGAAAATCTTCCGCTCATCGTCACGAATATATTGCCAAAGTCTCGAAGAGCATGACGAAACTCTGACCAAAAACAAAAATTGGGCTATTCTGTCCCCACCCCCTGATACCAAATAACCTGAGCAATAAGGAATATTTATCGATACTGTGGCTGCACCCATCTGCGGTCTGATATTCTATGGAATTATTTATTTATTTATTGGTGTTTAAGGTAAGATATTTCTGAACAATGGCTAATCGTGACGGCAAGATGGATGTAAAGTTAAGTCAAGTCAAGTCAATTATTTATACTAATGTTGCCCATTTGAGGACGTCCACCCTAGGCAATGGTGACCGTGTCCCATTTTACCACAAAAAACAGAGCTCGTTTGCCATAACAAACAAACACTGCTTCACTTTTCGGGGATCCCAGAGGGATCTAGGGTTTTGGGGGGAAACTATCGAAAATGAAATATGCAGGAGGCATGGAAGACTAAACATTTCGACCAAGGCAGTATCTCGCAAAATCTACGAAGAAGCAAATTTAAAGTTTCAGCCACAGTCCTTATCCATTCATGTCGAACGTATCACAGCTGGTGGCTCATTGACTGAAAATTTATCATTGCTTATTTCGCCCCGCTTCCCCTACCGTCATATTGGTGGTTTCACAGTAAATGCATGTACTTTTAGTCATAAAATTGTGCTGATGTGGCTAACATGGGGGACCACGTTTCGTCGCGTGAGAACCAAAAGGTTCTATCTTCCGGTGGAAAATAAAACCTTATGGTTTTCACACGACGATTTGTCTAGGTATTCACTTTGGGTGATACGTTGTGTGTTTTCTTTTGGGGAATTTGTCGGCCACGGATTCTAATGCACCGGCACATTCTTGTTCCAGACTGACCAATTTAAAATTCAAAACAACCCGCACGTGTTATGCAGCATATTATAATTGTGAGATTGACAGTTCACACTTGTTTTCGAATACGTGGACATATGCACCTACCTCTGGACAGGGATCTGGCGGCCACGTCATCTACACTCTAAAATCAGTGGGGTTAGAAATCAATCCAAATCAACTGGACTGAGTTGTCCAGTTTATTTGGGTTGATTTTTCACCCAACTGATTCTAGAGTGTAGGAGAAATAACATTTTCGTATCGCGTGTGGTCCATATAGGATTAAACAATCATCTCATTGAAACGGCGTGATCTTATGCTACATGCATGGGGCGAGGTCTAAAATTTCAACCCTGGATCTAAGTGATGGTGAAATATATTTGAGTTCTAGAGTAAGGTATGGTCTCTTGAGTGCAACAAGGCACCATGTGCAATGCTTTAGCAGTGAAGATGGTACCTTGTTCCATTAACGCGCCTTGTTGCACAAACGGGACGAAATATCGACTCCAGTCAAAAAAAAACAAAAACAAAAACAAAACCAAACCCATGCCACGAGGTTCATAAATCATTTTTTGGCCATGTCCCTAAAAATTACAGTGCCCCCACACCCTTCAAAATGGGAAAATTAAAGCACCAGAGGATCCCAGATTTACTCTCAGGGCACTGAATTTCAAATATCTTCTTGGGGGAAGCCCCCACCAATGGGATGAGGATACAGTACGCCTGGGGTGTGTGTATGGCCCTTCCATTGGTGGGGGGTCGAGAAGCGCCCCGAACTCCCAGTAATGGGAGGGCCATAACCACCACCACCACCTCAGTTCTACGACCTCCTGAAATGCGTGTGGGATAGATCGACCTGACCCCCCTAATAAAATTATAGAACCCCCCCCCTCCCTAGGAAATCCTAGCTACGCCCCTGCAAACGGCAACAACTACAGGTAAAAGGACACGAAATCAACTACCATAGGCTATACAATTTCCAACTGTTGGTGGTTTGTTAAAACCTTATATTTATTGAACATTTCGGTCAGGATTGGAAAGTAAGACACCGCCACCTCAGTCGCCTCGTCCCTGCTAGAAATACAAGCATCGTCACTTTACTTTCTCTCGGAACTTTTGTTGCTTGGATCCTTCAACCATCCTCATCCTAGAGCCCACCGAAGCTTTCAAGGTTTTATTCGAAGTCGACACCGATGCTGATTCAAGATCGACATTAAATCGGATGGTCCATATAGGATTAAACAATCATCTCATTGAAACGACGTGATCTTATGCTACATGCATGGAGCAAGGTCTAAAATTCCAACCCTTGAACTAAGTGATGGCCCACCTTCCCAGTATCTACTACTAATGTTTCACCCTCGTTGATAAGGTACACTTCTAACTCTTCCCTGATGTTCATTCCTCACAGAAAATATTCGGGGGTGGGGGATGTATGTCAGGGGCGGACTGGGCAAAAATAAAGTTGCGGGAAATGTACCAAGGGGCCCGAACCAAGACAAAATATCGATATTTCGAACTGAAAAAAAAACGCCGCTTCTTTGCATCTGAGCGATCAATGGCAGTCCACATAGAGGGCATTTCGATAGCATTTTTGCATCATCCTTGTCACTCATTTGGCAAGAATGGCTGCACCAAAGAGGGCAGGGGTCTCATCGCACAGATCATAGTTCGGCCCAATGGAAGAAAATTTTGATTTTTCGAACTGGGGGATATCAGGTAGACAGCCAATCTGGCTAATAAATTATCTATCTATCTATCTATCTAACTGAAAGAACGCTGTTTCCTTGCACCCGGCCAATCAATGTCAGTATAGACAGCTGGTATATCGAAATGGCCTCTATGTATCCCTCTATATGGACTGCCTTGAGCAGTCAATGCAATCAGATCCATTTCGCCATTGAAAATTCATGCACCAACAGGTGTTGTGCTGCATCGATTTTGGGGGTCCCTGGAGGCTTCCTGTTTGGGGGCCCAATGGGAATGTCCCGGTGTATCATACTGCCAGTCCGCCTCATTCCGGCCAGTCCGCCTCTGATTTATGTTAAAATAACACTCCTCAAACAGTTTGAATCATTCAACTTGCTGGCAAGGTTTTTTTCGTTGTAAACTTTCCAATAGTGCAACAACATCTGGAACGTCTTTTTCTCATGTTGTAGCTTACGTTTTAACGTTTCGTTTTAACGAGGCTCTATTTCATGGATTGTGTTCAAACATTTTTATGAAATACATGGAATATTTTTATCATGTTGTGATTTTACATTCATTCTTTTACAAAGATAAGATTATTTTTATTAGGCTACTCACTAATATGAAAGGTGGCTTGACTTTTAAATCTACAATTAGTATATTAAATGTTGAACTGTTTTTTAAGCTTTCATATATACAATTGCAATTATAATCCGGATCCTTTCAAATTTTCTATGCAGGTGAAAGGATCCGGGCCAAATTAGAATAGTGGACATGTGACCCTACGGGACGAGTGACTCAAGGCTAGGAAAACTAAACTCCTTCCAAAACTACCCTTTAAAAAGTCAGCCTCAGGGCTATAACAAGCAGTTCTGTCCATGCTTGACGTTATTTGATGTGTATAATGTCAGCGTCTGATGTCATTAAATGCGACATAATTGTCGAAGTTTCAAAGAAAATCAGACGCCCCCTCCCCACCCTCTCCTCCCTCCTCAAGATCATACACAAAACTTTTTAAAAGTCTCCATACATTGTCATCTGAAATATACAAACTTTTTCGTTCACATTACTGTAAATTTACCTGAATATCTGCTCTTTGCTCTAAGACCTCCAGTCTAATTTTGTAAGGAATTCGACGCTGTTATGGCCTGGAACCAGTCTTGCCCTGAAATAGCACATCGCCAATGCCTAGATTAAACCATCTGGAATATTTCCGTTGGTCGAAAATTGGTCCAACACACCATAGATATGCACTTTCTTTGAATCAACGCAAGATATGTGTCTCAGTCGAGACATGAGTTGATCTTTAATGACCTAATCACTATGAATAAAGACTCACTAGAGGTGGTTTTATGATTACACCGAGTAGTTCCACTAATTGTCCTAACATCTTGATTGTTTCAATGTGAATTAAATATTAATTGGTTGGAATATGTATAACTGGATCATGAAAGAATATCTGTGTATACTTTGAGTAAAGGGACATCACATAAACCCTTTACCAAACGTAACGACCAAAAACAGTCAGAGCTTTTCACAAAAAGTGTCATTCAATTTTCATTATTTTTTCATTTTTTGCGTCAAAAACATAGCTTATGACCCTCACTGGAACGAGCTCGCTGAGCTCGTTCCAATGAGGGTCATAAGCCATGTTTTCGACGCAAGAAATGAAAAACAACTAGTTATTCAATAATTTTGTTTGCAGGTGTCGTCTGCTTTTCATGTTAGGTAGAGGCTTCAAGTAAAGATAATCTATGCGCAAACTCCACGAAAAGTGGGTAATCAAATAGCCCATGACTTCGTCGAATTCCAACCAAAATTAGACTGATGGCACGAGAGTTTGGTTTGCTTGGTCCGCGCCAGGCTTATATGTGTGTACGATAATGGACCCTGAGAAGGAAACGAAGCTACTAGAAGGGATTCATCTCAAATTAATTCAAATGACAACTCTGGTAAAAAAACAAAATCTGTTTTTTAAAACTTCCAATATTTGTGTCTTTTTGTTTGATTTGAAGAAGATGAATAAAAACATGTCCAGCGAAATAAATGTGTGGGGTATGCGTGCGTGTAAGACAGAGGGTGTGTGCATAGGGTGGTGATGGTAGTTGGGGGGGGGGGGGGGGGCTTCTTCCCTCCCAATTGAAATTATAACAGATCTCAGCGCGATGGTCTCGCTAAGTTTCACGATGATGGTGCATTATTAAATTTGGCTTAAGAGACTTCATTTTATTTTTCTAGCTTTTTTGTTCACGCTGATGTCAGCAGAAAACATATCAAGGTATTGTATAGAAGAACCTTACAGTGGAATCGTACGGCATAATACAAAAAAAAGCATTCACACTGAACCAAAGAACGGACCCGGACAACTTAACTACAACAAAATTGATCGTACAATTAGAGGTCCAGCGGAAAAAAATATCACTGCTTCAGCAATACAATATCGGAAGTGCAGAGTAGATTGTGTTAAGAGAACCGATCAATGGCCACAATGTTTCTAACAATTGTAATGAAGAAAAAACTGTCTCTCAAAACCCACTTATAGCTACACTGAATGTCATATATTGTCTTCAAAATTGAAAGGCAACAAGAGACTTGATGTGTGGGTAAGAAATAGTTCGATTCAAACAAAGCTTTGACGGAAGTAAGAAAGATGGCTCTAACAGCCCACCAAAGTACCTTTCAACACAGTGGTGAGGAAGCGTTTACTAGTGAATGATCAAACTTTGACAAAAACTAACCACAAGGACCTGGCTAGATGGTCATAGTTCAGAGTGGGGATTTTCTGCTATAATTCACCATCGGCTGCTGAACATCCAACCATTGATAAAACTATTTGCATCCACGCCCCATTGGAGTGCGAATTTTCGAACTGCTGCGTAAGAATAATTTTCGACTGCAAAGAAACCGAATACTCCCTCTCCTCCGTGTTTAAAATATATGGCCTTTGACTTCTAGAGTAAGGCATGGTCTCTTGGGTGCAACAAGACACCAGTTGCAATGCTTTAGCGGTGAAGAGGGAATCTTAACGGGCCTGTCTGCACTAACAGGACGAAATATCAACTCCAGTAAAAAAAAAAGAAAGAAACATGCAACGAGGTTCATAAATCATTTTTTTTGGCCATGCCCCTAAACATTACAGTGCCACCCCCCCCCCTTCAAAATGGGAAAATTAAAGGATCAGAGGGTCCCAGATTTACTCTCAGGGCATTGGATATCCAATTTTTTCTTGCCCCACCCCGAACCTCACCAATGAGGATGAAGTGGGTGGGTGTGTATGGCCCTCACATTGGTGGGGGTTCGGGGAGCGCCCCGAACCCATCCATGGAGGCCATACCCAACCCCACCTCAGGCCAAGGCCTTCTGAAGTGCCGGTGGCATATATCGACCTGACACCCCGAACAAATTATAGCCCCCCCCCCCCCCACACATTCACACCAAGGAAATGCTAGCTACGCCCCTGCAAACGGCAATAGCTACAGGCAAAAGGACACGAAATCAACTACCAAAGGCTTTACAATTTCCAACTGTTGGTGATTTGTTAAAAATGTATATTTATTGAACATTTCGGTCAGGATTGGAAAGTAAGACACCGCCACCCAAGTCGCTTCGTCCCTGCTAGAAATACAAGCATCGCCACTTTATTTTCTCTCGGAACTTTTGTGGGTTCGATCCTCCAACCACCCTCATCCTAGGGCCCACCGAAGAATTCAAGATTCTATTCGATGTCGACATCGATGGACTGATTCGGGATCGACATCAAGTCTGCTTCACGATTCGTATATTTGCGAATCGATAACTCGTGTTGTTTCACGAATTGACGATGACAAATAAATACACAGAACGACATGCGTTTGTGGATGGGTTAATCGATATGGCACTTGTGCCATCGCGGAAGGATAAAACTCGAGGCATCACATGAGAGTGTCGTTCTGTGTTTATTACATGCCTTCACGTCTATAAAAAAAACAATTATTAGAAGGACACTCAGCAATTCATTTGACAACTATCAACAAAAAGAGCACATTTTATCACCAACCAAATTTCCGTACCCATACTCTTTTTCTTCTTCTCGATATTCATTATCTCCTTCATATATCGACTCTATTTCTTCTTCGCTATTTTTGTACACATTAAACTCGCTATATCCTTCAATTTTAGACATTTTATTTAGTTATTTCTCAATCGGTTCAGTTTCGGGTGACCAACGATTTCTGTTCGGCACAAGTGTGCGGAACGGATTTTCATTTTCTGCATGGTTTAGTGTTGTTGTAGATGGGGATTTCATAGAACATGCGTATAATAAATGTTTTCTGTCAGCGGAATCATGCCACAGAAATGAAAGAATGGACGCCCGTTGCGTTTTTTGTTCAATAGGATTGTCGGCATGCTTGCTTGCCCTGCAGGTTTCATTGTTTGCAGTAGTACTTGTGAAGTGGAGCGTGTGAATCCCAATCTCGCGCTCCACTTTATTAGTACTGTTGCCTGCACTTTGGTACTCATGCTACCCGTGGCATTCGCAAGACGCGACGCAAGGATATGCACGGTAACTAAGTAATTTGTTTAAACTACAAGTGATTTCGCGAAAATTGTTTCGCGTGTTTTTCGATTTGATTCGATGTCGACATGGAACTCCTGATTCGACTCGAGGATAGAAATTTCGATTAGCAGAGCTCCAGAATACCTCACCCCATATCAGCAGGATGCCCGTCTTATTGTCACTTATGTAAACAAGAGGCCCCAAGGGGCCTTAATCGCTCACCGGGCAAAGTGATTCAAACAAAGTGGTTCTAAGAAGTATTTGGGGTCACATTCAGTTAGACATGGTTCATCAACACTACAAAGGAATGAAGTCATGAGAGACAAAGTTTATGGAACTTGGGACATGGCTTGAACAAACTTGAATCTTACCCCCCTAAGGATGCTGCATACCAAATAACAAAAGCATTCATCTGCTGGATCTGAAGAAGATTTTTAAAGAAAATTCCTCATTTTGAACTAAGTTATCATTCGGGCTCCCACAGTGAGCCTAAATATGAACCCAGGGACTTGGCTTGAACAAACTTGAATCTTACCCCCTAAGGATGCTACATGCCAAATATCAAAACATTCTGACTGCTGAATCTGAAGAAGACTTTTAAAGAAAAATTCCTCATATTGACTAAGTTATAATTCGGGCTCCCACAGGGAGCCCATATATGAACCCAGGGACTTGGCTTTAACAAACTTGAATCTCACCCCCCAAGGATGCTACACACCACATATCAAAACATTCCGACTGCTGGATCTGAAGAAGAAGATTTTTAAAGAAAATTCCTCATTTGGAACTAAGTTACAATTCAAGCTCCCACAGTGAGCCCAAATATGGACCTAGGGATATAGCTTGAACAAACTTGAATCCCCCCCCCGAAGGATGCTGCATACCAAATATCAAAACATTCTGACTGCTGGATCTGAAGAAGAAGATTTTTAAAGAAAATTCCTCATTTCGAACTAAGTTATAATTTGGGCTACCACAGTGAGCCCAAATATGAACCCAGGGACTTGGCTTGAACAAACTTGAATCTCACCCCCTAAGCATGCTGCATACCCAATATCAAAAGATTCTGCTTGCTGGATCTTGGGAAAAAGATTTTAAAAGAAATTTGCCTGAAATGCACTAAGTTCAAATTTGGGCTCCTATACTGAGCCCAAATATGAACCCAGGGGGCCGATTTGAACAAATTCGAATCAGATCCACCCCACAATGTTGCATACCAAATATCAAAAGATTCTGCCTGCTCGATCTGGAGAAGAAGATTTTTGAAGAAATTTGCCTGAAATGCACTAAGTTCGAATTCGAGCTTTTATAGTAAGCCCAAATATGAATCCAGGAGGCCGATTTGAACAAACTTGAATCAGATCCATCCCACAATGTTGCATACCAAATATCAAAAGATTCTGCCTGCTGGATCTTGAGAAGAAGATTTTTTAAGAAATTTGCCTGAAATGCACTAAGTTCGAATTCAGGCTTCTATACTGAGCCCAAATATAAATCCAGGGGCCGATTTGAACAAACTTGAATCAGATCCACACCACAATGTTGCATACCAAATATCAAAAGATTCTGCCTGCTGGATCTGGAGAAGAAGATTTTTAAAGAAATTTGCCTGAAATACACTAAGTTCGAATTCGGGCTTCTATACTGAGCCCAAATGTAAATCCAGGGGGCCGATTTGAACAAACCTGAATCAGACCCACCCCACAATGTTGCATACCAAATATCAAAAGATTCTGCCTGCTCGATCTGGAGAAGAAGATTGTTTAAGAAATTTGCCTGAAATGCACTAAGTTCGAATTTGGGCTTCTATAGTGAGCCCAAATATGAATCCAGGGGGCCGATTTGAACAAACTTGAATCAGACCCATACCAAGATGCTGCATACCAAGTATCAAAAGATTCTGCCCCCTGGTTCTGGAGAAGAAGATTTTTAAAATAATTTTTCAATAATTCATACGGTGCTATCAGAGTTATGCCCCATACAGAGCCCCCATGGACATGGCCATTTCATTTGAACAAACCTGAATTGCCATATAGTAATGAACATCCACACGAAGTTTCGTGAAAATCGGACCAGTGGTTTGAGAGGAGAAGTCGTTTGAAAAATGTTCACGACGACGGACGGACGCCGGACGGCCGGTGATAAGTTAAGCTCCCTTCGGTGAGCTAAAAATCAGTCACAACCTCAAATCTTGCAGCACACACACACACTCGATGCTCGATAGGGGGGGGGGGGGGCTGGCCTTTCGTCCCACCTATATGGCCCTTTCATACCACTAGTCCTAAATATTGCCTTAAAAGCCTTACTATAATTTGAGCTTCAGTCTCTACAGGCCCGATCGACATCAAACTCAGCAAGTGTGTGCATTTCTATCTGATATAATTAAAAGGACATGTTTGGTGGCAATATTTTATTTTGCGAGAATCGCCAATTGTGTCTTAAGATCGGTGTTGGTAAAACACTTGATGATCAGAGCAATCTATTGGTTTAGAGAGGTAACTCGAAATGCCACCTATCGAAAAACCATGAGAAGCATGGGTTCCATCCATTTTCACCCGGTACTTTTAAATGTATTAAGAAAATCTATTTTGGATTTGTAGGGCAATTAACGTCACCAATTCAACCACACTCCCCTGCAGTTATACGGGGTTAATTTATTTTTGAACCTCTTTTTCCAGTTTGTCCTCAAATATGCCGTCTTGTGAATGATGAGTGATGACACAACTTTGCTCACTCAACTCTTCATTTAGGCCTTCTTAAAGGGGTTGAAAAATCATCTGCGTCCCAAACAAAAAAAACAAAAAACATTTTAGTATTCAAAAGGAAGATCACTTCTTTCTTTCGTCACTGATTTTTTACAGCCGTTTTTTTTCGCTAATATGTCTTTAACCCTTTACCCAACGAAGCGACAACATCGGCCTGCGAAATTTACAAATTTAGTAGTTGAATAAAAATTATTTTCAAAAAAGTTCAACAAATCCATATCATGTGACCCCCTCACAAAGAGGTTCATATGGTATAGTTCTGATTAAATTCTTTGAAATATTAACAACAAAAATATACATAACAAACTTTGATTTTGTGGAGCGTTGGATAAATACTAAAGTATGCACTTTGACCGTAATAATACTCTTCATTGGTGTTAGTGCTTGAGTAATGGAATCTCTCTGTTCAGTGGACGGTTTCCCGAAAGGTCAAAACATAAACATGCCAAAACGTAGCATTTTATTTTAGTCAAAACGTAAAATGTTTTGGTCAAGCGTAACAATTTTGATTCAAAGACGAAACTTTGTTTTTTTTGTTAAAACGTAACATTTTTCATGTCGAAGCGTAACATTTTACTGGTCGAAGTGTAATACTGTTTTGGACAAAATGTAACTTTGTTTTTCGAAAATGTCTACTTTTTCATTTTAGTCTGTTGTTGTGTGTGCATCAGAATTACATCGCAGTAGAAATAGATTCTAATGTAATTGTTCATGGTGAAACTCTATATTGTCTACTAAACCGCCGGTTTATTTTCAATAAAAAAAATTAGATTAGCGTTTCTAATAGACTAGAGTACACATAACTCGATATCTCTTAATTTAATAACCCTGTTAATTGAATATAACTTCCAAACACAGAAAACATGTATACTTTCAGCACAGATTTGACCCGTTAATTTCATATAGGTTATAAACTAAACTCCTGTTATTTGAATAAAACGTTTTGTGATATAACGAGAATTACTCCGACAGTCCCCATTTCCCCTTCGTTAGAAACGCATTTGGCTTCAGTTCTGGCATTAAATTCATTATCTTTTCTTTCACAGAGCCTCGTGTGCTCTGTGAAACAATATAACAATAACATGATTTTGAAGGGCATTACAGTGTATTAACGGCTCAACAGAAATGGTTAACAGCCCAAGAGTTTATTAGCGGGCCGCGACGAAGTCGAGGGCCGCTAATAAGCTCAATGGCTGTCAACCATTTCTGTTGAGCCGTTGATACACTGTAATGCCCGACAAAGTCATGTTATTTCTATTATTGCCACTTTCGTACATCGGGTACATTACAATTAAATTATATGGGAAATAAGATAAATAAATGAAGTTTGACATTTTAGAATTAAAAAGCAGCGACACTATCGTCTGATTTGTTGACAAACAAACCGGGTAACATGACTATCGTCTGATCAGTCTACGGCGAAATTTGGGAAGTTAGATGATGAAATATATCTTCGAAATGCGAACTTTAGGCAAGGAGTTTATTCATCAAAGATGTCATCACTCACTTTGTGCGTATCGCTTCCTATATTTGATACATTATCTATCCGTGACACAAAGAGACACACTTGAAACAAATGTGTTAATTGTGTTTACAAATTAAAAAAATCCGAATTGAATTTCGATCCCAATGGAAATCTGGGGAAAATACTGTTGATCGGCTGAGAAATGTGACGTCATTGTCTATATTTAGACGTGTCGGGCTGTTATTGACGTGTTGGCCTGTTATAGTCAATAAAGGTTCAACACGTCACATGACTTGTATTTGTTGAGCATTACGAGGTTTCAACGCCCGGTAAAACATTGTTAATGTGCTAGGAACGCCCGCAAAAGTGGTAATACATTATAAAATAGATACTCAGTTAATCTCTAAAATACAGGAGAAAGACCAGGGTCGGATTTAGGACTGGGCGAGCTGGGCAGTTGCCCAGGGGCCTCCACAACCGGGGGCCTCCATATATTTCATAAAAATAACCGGAACGACACGTACGTATCAATCAAAACAATATTGCGCGCGTTTTTACGACGCGTTTTACGACGTAAAACGAGCGCAACATGGTTTTGATTGATACGCGAGTATTATAAATATATGTATTGTACTATATTCTTGCTATGAATGATTATGATTGACCTGCTTGCTTGCTTATTTAGACTCTTTCTACTTGAAAAATAAATTTACTTCATGAATGACTGTAACTATGTCTTGTCACCTTTTTAGTATTCTAAGGCAGGGTGGGCCTCCACTACTGAACTGAAGGCTGCCCAGAGGCCTCCACATGTCTAAGAGAATGACAAAATCCCTATTAAACGTGACAAAATCCCTATTAAACGTAACGGCAAAAACCGGCCAGCGCTATTCTCAAAAATCGCAAATAATTTTCATTATGTTTTTATTTTTTGTTTCAAAAACATAAGTTATGACCCCTCGTTGGAACGAGCTCGTTCAAACAAGGGGTCAGAACCTATGTTTTTGAGACAAAAAATGAAAAAAATAAGATATTCAAGAATTTTTGTTGCAAGTGTCGTCTGCTTTTCATGTCAGGTAAAGGGTTAAATGAATACTCTTGGTCATCGAATACTTTCACTGGCAAACTGCTGATTCAGTTAACAGCGTTTCACTGTATCCGGAAATGCGAGATGTGTTTAAAAATTATTAGTAACATGAGATAATGACTCAATCTATTTGCGATATGCCATTGTGACAAAAACTACAAACCAATACGCAAATACAAGCTAAATTATTTCTTATTCGGTATATTTGGTCAGATGAATGGCGGCATATACAGACATTTTGCTTTAGTTTGGTGTCATATTACAAAGAGGTTGGGCATTATCAGTAAATTGCTAAAACACAAGGCAGATGCTTTCAAGACAAATTGTTTCGTTAGCCTTCGGCGGAATTCACATACACATCATGTTGTAAATCTATCCTATCAGAAGAAATCTCTGAAGTGAGCCGCAGTATGTCGAAAAAAAATGTCACTTGGGAAACACATCATTTAAAAAATAATTCCTCACTCATATGAGCAGAGCATTTTGCAGCATCGACGTTTACAGCTTACTTCATTAGCGCACAGGAGGTACTCGGCACAGGCTGGAAAGTCGAAAGAAAAATGATATCTGATAGCATTTTTGAATCGATGCTTACGTGCTCCCATAATGGTAAATAAATATTAACAAGGTACACAACTCGCTTTTCGAAAGCGATAGTACTCATCTTCATTACCACCCTCCCCCCCCCCCCCCCCCACACACACCTCAAATTTGATTCACAAAATGTATCCAGCAGTACCCGGTGTCAGTGGAAAGGGGAAAGAATAAGCTTTACAAGGTGTATTACACGACCGTTGGGTGTTCTTGGGTTGTTCATAATAACTTGGAGAAGCCGCAGAAAAGGCCGAAAAACATTTAGCTGGACAATTTGATGTTCAGTGGAAAGTGGGTTACGAGCGACAATTCTCCGTTTTATTATAGAGACTCGAGGTCCCATTGTCAATGGAAGGCAGATTCAAATATTATCCGTATACCTTTATCAATTTTTATTTTTATTCTTGGCCCGACATTTTTTATATCTGGTGTTTTTCCCTTTCACATGAAAACTCATCAAGCTAACGGCGTCCATCGAAACGACAAAATTCGCACAAAAACATCCCCATTCTCCCACTGGCTTCTTTTCAGACATGATTTTCTCGGCATGAATAGAAGCCAATGGGAGAATGGGGATGTTTTTGAGCGAATTTTATTGTATCGATGGACCGTTTAGTTTAAACATTTTTTATTTGCATACTTAGCAAAGAGGATTGGAGGACAAGTTCTTCACACTTAGCTGTCCCTCCTCTCCAATTACAATAATGTAATTCTGAAACAATGGCGGAGCAAACAAAAATGATACATAATTACTTATTTAAATCGAGGAACTAAGTAGAGAAGAAGGAGAGAGAAAAAAAAGGAAGTGAGAAGAAAGGAAAAAAAAGTAACCAGAAAGCTACCACTATCATGTTAATGCTAGAAAGACAGAACCCAACTGTTCGATCGATGTACGGTATTGGATGGGCGTGTCACAAACAATCCCCCAAACCGCGATAGGCGGATCACACACCCGACGTTCATTTACAGGCAAACCCTCAGCTCACGGACCAACCGGTTACACCCGCTGGTCCATGGGCAGAGAAACCGCCAAGACCCTTGAGCATTCACTTAAAAGTTTTAATATCCCGGGAGAGGCATCCACCCTACCGCGGAGCAGAAGCAACCCGCCCTCCACGTACCGTGTCAATGACCTAAAACGTTTAACTCTCAATGTGTTATCACGTGCTATGACAACAAGCACAATTGTTGAAACGACCCGAATCACCGATGAACTTTTGAGCAGCTCTGAAGATGGCTACATTATCGGAATATCTTAGGGACGGCACGCCAAACAAGAATTCGTCAACTGTGTTTATGCCAAACCGCCCCATTACAATGTAAAGCTCTGCTCTGACAAAGTTGTGGAAGCCACACGCCATAAAGAAATGATGTTCGTCTTCAATGAATGGTCCGTATGAGCAGTAAGGTGAGTCAGATATGTAATTATTGAATTTATGCGAATTCAAGTCGCTGCAGCGATTTCTGATCATACTGTGAATAATATTCAACTTTCTCTTCCCTGTATTAAAATAACAGGGTGGACTGATTTCTGATTTGAATTCTCGTAATAGTTTATTGTTTCTTACGGGGGTTGGCAATGAATTCCATATCGACACACACCTTGGAAAGAAAGAACGTTTCATGACGCCCGAATACTGTAGGGGCTGAAATCTGGCGTATTTCTCAGATTGTATTGCGAACGGTTCCCAACAAGCGGTAGAAGAAGGTCTGTTAAATACTCGGGTGCCGTACCATGGACTATGCGATAAAATACACACATTTTCCTAACATATCCACGTTGTTGAAGCGAGTGCCAACCCACTTCTAATAATAGTTGTTCATGTGGAACTGATCTGGTTAACCCTGATACGATCCGTGCAGCATCATAATGAAGGTCGTCCAGACGTTTCAAGTGACACGCACTTGTGCCGACCCAAACGGGACTAGCATATTCAAGTATTGGCAGAATGAACGAGACATACAACCTTTCGAGTGTGTTTCTATTCATTAAATATTTGAGTTTTCTTATTTGGGACAGTCTCGAGGAGGCTCTCCTACATATTGAATCAATGTGTTTATCCCAGGATAAGTTGTTTTGAATAATGAGGCCTATATGTATGTGCTCGTCATCAAATTTAAGAGACGTTCCTGAGAAAACTATATCAGGATAAGTAACATCTCTAGCTAAAGTAAACAATACAGATTTTGTTTTCTCGGCGTTAAATTTAACTAGCCATCGTTTACTGTGCATAGATCCTTATTAACGACACTAGATACGTCATTTGTAGTTGGGGCACTATTGCTAAGACAGGTGCCATCAGCAAACAATCTCGTGAGTGATATCAAGTTGTCTGCAATGTCATTTATATAAACCAAGAAGAGAAAAGGACCAAGAACAGATCCTTGGGGGACACCAGCATGAACAGTTCTATAATCTGAATAATAATTGTTAACTGAGACTCGTTGTTTTCTATCAGTCAAGTAGTTTTCAAACTACTGAAGGGGTGTTCCCGATATACCATATTGCTTTAACTTGAATATAAGCCCAGTGTGCCAGACTCTGTTGAAGGCCTTAGAAATATCGCAGAACACACCGCAAGTAAATAGTTTGTTGTCTATTGCACAGCACAAACTGTGGTATATTTCTTCTAATTGATAGACTGTGCTGTTCTGTGGGAGAAAACCGGCCTGCTATTTGTAAAAAAGGGAGTTAGTATGGAAGTGACGGTACATATACTTAAAACGACTCGTTCCATTATTTTCCCAATACAAGGTAACAAAGAAATAGGTCGATAATTGTTTACATTGGAGCGATCACCCTTTTTGAATATGGGAATTATATTTGCTTTTTTCCACTCACTTTGGAATATGCCAACCGACAAGGACTTTTTGAATAAAAGAAAAAGAGGACTGCAGATACTATGCCTAGTTTCTTTTAGTAATCTATGACCGATGCCATCATGTCCACTTGCCTTTTTGGCGGGTAGTAGTTTTATTGTGTCATATATATCTTGTTCAGTAAAAGTTATATCCGATAAATGGCTCGGGGGGGGGGGGGGGGGGGGCAGGTCATGACCAGATGAATCTACTTCACTATTTTCTAAGAACGTTCTATCTAAAACTTCAGCTTTTTCGCCGTCGTTCTCAATTACTTTGTTTCATAATCGGTCTGTAACTGGAGAGGAGGTATTGCTGAATCATTTAAGAAATTATTCAAGAATTTTTTGACAACCTGGTAAAACTGTCCAGGAGACGAATGTATTGTAAGGGATTCGTCTAGTTTGTCCAGATAGATTTTTTTGGCTACTCTTTTCATATTATTTACCTTATTTCTAATAGTTTTATACATTTGCCACGATATTTCAGTGTTCAATTTTTTTGGCTTTGACTCGAGCCCTATCTCTCTGACGTATTGCTCTTCTGAGGTTACCATCGAACCAGGGTTTATCGTGTTTACGGATTGTTACCACGTGTTTTGGAACACAGTCTTCAGCCAACTGGAGGAAAACAGAGTTGAAATTTTGGACAGAAACGTCAATATCAACAGGATTGTTTATTAGCTCTTCCCAGTCGACTTCAGTTAGTAAATTATTCAGTTTCTCAAAATCGGCCTTTTTATAATTCCAGATTATTCTTTGTATAGACCTGTCATGTCGTCCTGTTACCGATACATCTACATAGGTGGCTTTATGATCTGAGAGACCAAAGTCCAAACTACCCGAGTGTCTTACCTCAACAACATCACTTATTAGTACTGGGTCAAGTAATGTCCAAGTTCTATGGGTTATGAGTGTAGGTTCATTGATCACGTTCGTCAAATTATATCTAGTTATGATGTTTTGCAGCGGGCCATTAGATTTAGAGAGGTCACAATTGAGGTCACCAAAAATTATTACAGACGGATTTATTGATAGAGCCTCTTCAATTTTGTCACTGAGTTCCAATAGTTTGGACAGCACAGGTTTTCTGATCTATAGGTGACACAAAGCAAAAACCGAGACGCCGTACCGACCTCATACCATAAAATATCATCGTCGAACTGCAGTGTCTGTAGCCATTTGAAATAAATTTCATCAGAGAAATACACTGCGATACCACCCCCAAAATATATTCAGACCTTCTGTTCGCAGGGTAGGCCTCTGCAGTGCCCAGCCTCTGTCCGTTTACCACGGTCTGCAGCCCACGCCAATACTGCCCTGCCAAAGAATTATTTGCCAGAATGTTGCCCTGCCTAACAGAAGAGCTGAACAGCTGGAGCACGCTGGGTATCTGATATAGCATGGTCTTGTACAACTTCCATCTCAGTTCATATGCCCTGCTGACCATGCAAAAGGAGGACAGGATATCCCTGTAATTTCAACAATTCTATTTAGAATAGATTCATTTATCTTCCTGTGTGCAGTGCCCAGACCAACAAGGCACCTGATATTATATGAAATGCAGGGCAATATGCGCTGACTGTAGGACAAAATGATGATACACCCTCCCCAATATTTTTCGGTAGTTACAGGCCTGACTGTGTTATAGAACGAATATGAAATGCCTCAATACTTTAGTTTCGCATTATCGTAAGAGATGATGATTTTTTTTTCAAACAGACATTGATGGGTTAATGTTTGGATGTCCTTGTAGGCGTACTTGCATAATGGTATAAGCATATGAACACGTGTTATGCGCAATTGTGAGCACACGGTGCTTAAAATGTGCTCAAAAGGTGCTCAAGAGTTCTACAATCAAAAAGCATTTTGTATTTTGAAAACTATGCAAGGGCAAGCTTAAGTTGGAACTGTGAGGTAAAATTGTAAATCCTTGTACCCAAGACTTGAGGACTTTAAACACACAAATTATCAAAGTGGCTGCATTAAAAATGCCATGTCTCACAGGAGTATTGGTACAGTATACATGCCGAGTTACTCTTTTTAACAATAGAACCGAAATGTGTTGTTCAAGTGCATTGTATTTTGAAAGAATCTCTTACAATAGATGGCTAAAAAATAACCGTTGTATAGAAGCTCGTATAGACATTCCATTCTACTTACATCATCTCATGACATCATTATATAAGACTGTGGGTGCCCCCCCCCCCTCCCCCACCTCCCAGTCCCGTGTAATGGTAAGTATTGTTGATGACATTCACTATTATTTATTTATTGGTGTTTTAGGTCACATACTTCTGCATACTTCCGACTCATCCACCCACCTCCTCCCACCATACATAGTCTGTCATTTATAGAATAAATAGGTACTAGGGCCGGTAATCAGATTTAAACTACGAGTAGTATAAGGATTTTAACCACTCGGCTTGCCGAGTGGTCAAACCCTTATTCTACGAGTGGTTTAAATCTGATTACCGGCCCAAGTACCTATTTGTTTTATGTATACCGTGCTCTTAATAAATAATCGACTTTGTAACTTAAAATGGAGAAAAAACGACACTTTCTATCGCAAACACACGGGTTTGTTTTGCTTACATCTGCGCCGGTGGCCAGGACTACTCGCTGTACGTGAATGCTTGATTGACAGCTAGACACATCATCAAAGTTGATTGAATTTACCTTGCTTTTTCAGTCAAATTATTATAAACAATTCTTAAATTTTATTTTAAATATTTAATTGTAGGCATTTTAAACTTAATAAGTCAATGCACGTAGTAGATAGTACCGCAAAATGTATGTTTGAATGAAAAATCGCGAAGTGTGAATGTTTCGAAGCTGGCAAATTGTGTCATGCCAAAGGTCAAGTTGGATGATCTTCCGACTGTTGGTGTACATTTTTTTAACCCCAGTAGAAGCTTTACACCGGTAGTGGGGCTAAAAAGTAAAATTTAACATGCAGGCTTTTCACAGGTAGTCACATAGGCGAGCATGATATAAATACATTTTTTTTTCACATCTGTGAATGCCATTAACTTCTTTCTCCTAATGACTTTTGTTAATTAGATAGGTCGAGGGAACGTAAACAGGTAGTCAGTGACGTTTCTTCGTTCCTGGAATCCTTTCTGTATTTCCCAAAGGAATTCCTTATCTTGGACAGTTCCCGTGAGCTTGCCATAGAGAACCTTGAAGAATACCTACAATGTTGCAACTAACGAATATCTTTCTCAAATTGTCTAAAATTTCATATTGCTTTGCCATTCCTCGACTTTCTGACAGCCTTTTGTGCTTCCCCACGCCAATCGACCTACATCCTGTCAGATATTTATTTATTGATGTTTAAGGCCATTTTTAGAATATTTGGCTACATCATGACCCTAATCTGTGTATGAAGTCAGTTTTTATCCAGCCCTTTATACATTTGCTGCCTTTGCAAAGAACTTCCACGCCAGGCGTTCGTTCCGGATGGTGATACTATTTTCCGGTAAATTTTCCAACAGAATGCAGATTTCTCGGTAGACTTAGTGATAATAATATTATGGTTTAACGACCCAATACGTTTCTAAATGTATGTAAACTATCAAATCAGTGAAGTATGACCCATAATCGATATAGAAAATATACAAATTAAGTGATTGGAGTTGTTTTAGTCCACGTTTCAAGCAAATAAACGGAGTTTTGTTAATCGATACGCCATTGTGTCAGAAAGACGCGATTAATGTGAAGTGTACGACGGGGGAAATTGTCTTTTTTAATTATATATAGTCATTGTACACCGGGTGCGTGTGTAATTTTCATTATATTTTAACTTCTACTTAAATTGAACGTGTTAACTAATTCTTGTGCATGACACAACGAATTCTGTGTGATGGGGAAGGTAATTAAAATTGTTGAACATTTTCTCAGCGCGAAGAAAATAAAAAAATTAAAAAAAAGTTTAATTTTATTCTCAACAGAAACATAAAAAATAGATAAAATAAATCATTGCTGAAAATGTATCGGAAGGTGGAAATTATACCCCACCGTGATTTAACTGCAATCCACTCTCCACTAAATAATCTTTCTTAGACTTTGGACAACTATACTTTGGGTTTCAGGTGTCAACGCAGAGTTGTGTGTTTGTGTGTGTAATGCTCTCTCTCTCTCTCTGTGATGTATGTGTGAGAGGGTGTAGGTGTGTGGGTTTATTATGATGTAATTTCCCGGTACCATGTTTTGAGATGCACTAGCGGTTCCATGCCAGTCCCCGGGGTGTTTAATATCCCTAACTTTCCAACCCCCATTCTCCATAATGGTTCAGTGATTGAACCAAAGTTTTAGCGCGGTGAAGGCCCAAGGGGCGATATGGGATTTTAAATCCTTTGAGGTCCTAAAACCTTATTTACTTGTCACGGTTGCCACGGCAGACAGAAAATTTCTCATCCTTCTGGATTTAACCAAAATACTTTAAAATGACTGGCAACTTATGATGTTTAAATTTAATTCTATATAATATTCTTCCTTCAGATCTTTCTTCAGTGTAGCTTGGGATAACACCAGGTCAAAATTTTAACTCCGATTCCAGCGATGCCAATTTCACGTTTTTTGTGTTTATCTTATCCACCTAATTTTTAACATTTCCCTTTCGAAATTTTTAGAAAGATAATCCAAACACACATCAGACTTGACCGTAAAAACTGCGTTCGCAGCAAAATGGCGTCGGCCGTGGTTCATGTTCAATTCTTCAGGCCAAGTTCATTTGTAAATTCCAAAGGTTCCACCTATTAACACATGGTTCCTCCCGAGATAGAGAATTAAATTCAAGCACTCTTTATGCACTTTTCAAGGATTCTGACTAGGATTTTCAAGGACTTACGAGACCATGAACAACACAAAGGATTTCAGCCACGAAGACCTGATTATGGAGAACCAAACGAGCTAGATATATATTGTCTCTTGCGTGCAATAAGGCACCATCTGCAATGCTAAAGCATTGCAGATAGTGGCTTATTGCACTCAAAGGACAATGGAGAGATCAAAGATATGTTCCTGACCGATTTTGTGGTATCGCATGTATGTGGGGGAGGTTATCATGAAACTACTTGTCTTAGACATTATAATTAACCCTTTCATACTTTTGTACGTCTTATGGTGTATGAAATCAAACAGCGCGTTGATACTTTTGTACGACTTATGACGTACGAAATCAAACAGCGCCTTGATACTCTGTGGTCATTTCTTTTGTTATTATTTTTCGATTTTTTTAAAAGTTTTAACCTCAATTCCTATTGTCTCCCAAAAGCCACCAGAAGGTTTCATATCATAATTGCTCATTGTGTTTAGATAACACATACATCTGAGTGGACTCTTAACCCATACAAATGTCTACAGAATCTGAACGCAATGGTATCATCCTAAAAATAGGCCGATGAAATCGTCAGATGTGTACCCATATGCAAAACTAGTAGAAAACTCTATGACGGAGGGCCACCCTGGATGCCGACATTATGTACACCATACATGGTATGGGTACATATAGAAATGGATTGGAGGAGTGCCTAATTTAATGGATAAAGGGTTAATATCTCCAGATCAAATTATTAGATTTACATAAGAAACTATACAGCACAGCATATCAGTAACCTGAATACATATATAAAGTAACCTGATAATCGGATTAATATTTATTGAGTTATCGCCTGCCGAAGAAATGGATTGAAGGAGTTCTCAATTTGTAGGATAAAGGGTTAATATCACAGGATCAAATTATCAGATTTACACCAAAAACTATACAGCTCGGCACATCAGTAACCTGAATACATATATGAAGTAACATGACAAACGGATTGATATTTTTTGAGTTATCTCATGCCAAAGGGATTGGAGGAATTTTCAATTTGAAGGATAAAGGTTAATATCTCAAGATCAAATTATCTGATTTACACCAAAAACTACACAGCTTGGCACATCAGTAACCTGAACACAATTATAAAGTAACTTGACAATCCAAGCAATATTTTTCATGTTATCAAATGCCAAAGAGATTGGAGGAATTTTCAATTTGAAGGATAAAGGATTAATACCTCAGGATCAAAATAACAGATTTACACCAAAAACTATACAGCTCAGAACATCAGTAACCTGAACACAAATATAAAGTAACTTGACAATCCAAACAATATTTTTTAAGTTTTCGAATGCCAAAGGGATTGGAGGAATTTTCAATTTGAAGGATAAAGGGTTAATATCTCAGGATTAAGTTATCAGATTTACAGCAAAAACTATACAGCTCGGCACATCAGTAACCTGAACACAAACATAAAGTAACTTGACAATCCAAGCAATATTTTTTAAGTTATCGAATGCCAAAGGGATTGGATGAATTTTCAATTTGAAGGATAAAGGGTTAATATCTCAGGATCAAAATAACAGATTTACACCAAAAACTATACAGCTCGGCACATCAGTAACCTGAACACAAATATAAAGTAACTTGAAAATCCAAGGAATATTTTTCAAGTTATCGAATGCCAAAGGGATTGGAGGAATTTTCAATTTGAAGGATAAAGGGTTAATATCTCAGGATCAAATCATCAGATTTACACCAAAAACTATACAGCTCGGCAAATCAGGAACCTGAACACAAATATAAAGTAACTAGACAATCCAAGCAATATTTTTCAAGTTATCGAATGCCAAAAGGATTGGAGGAATTTACAATTTGAAGGATAAAGGGTTAATATCTCAGGATCCAATTATCAGATTTACAGCAAAAACTATACAGCTCGGCACATCAGTAACCTCAAAACAAATATGAAGTAACTTGACAATCCAAGCAATATTTTTCAAGTTATCGAATGCCAAAAGGATTGGAGGAATTTTCAATCTGAAGGATAAAGGGTTAATATCTCAGGATCAAAATAACAGATTTACACCTAAAACTATACAGCTCGGAACATCAGTAATCTGAAGATATATATAAAGTAACATGACAATTGGATTGACATTTTTTGAGTTATCTCATGCCAAAGGGATTGGAGGAATTCTCAATTTGAAGGATAAAGAGTTAATATCTCAGGATCAAATTATCAGATTTACACCAAAAACTATACAGCACGGCACATCAGTAATCTGAACACAAATATAAAGTAACTAGACAATCCAAGCAACATTTTTCAAGTTATCGAATGCCAAAGAAATGGATACGGATGCTGGATGGACAGACAGATGGACAGACGGACTGGCAGACGGATGGACAAACGACGGATGGCCACACCGGATGCCGGCATTATGTGTACCATACATAGTATGGGTACACATAAAAAGCCAATTGTGGACTTGACACCCTTTCAAGACCTGTCTCCTACTCCAACTTGCCCCTCCCCCCCCCCCCCCCCCCCAAAAAAAAGCCCCAAAAACAAACAAAAACAAAAAAATCAACATTTTCTGGCACAGCCGCTGTTATTATACTATAACACAGTAGTTTAGTAGACAGGCAAGACATAATGCCCTAAACTTTGAACATTAATTCATGCACCAACAGTTGAAAAGCAGATAAGTGAATAAAAAAAACCAGGAAGAGAAACTGTTTAACTCACCAAAAGGTTTAAATGTTTAATACTTCAAAAGATTCCCATGTAAAGAGTGGCAAGAAGTGAAATATAAGTTCTGTCACATTCATCCAAACAACAGAACATAAACAGCTGGATGCATGTGATGTTTAAATTTCCTGGCCTAGAACCTGAAAAGTACTATTGTCACCCTATCATCATGACAAACGAAACAGTAAACGGCTACCAACCAGTATGTCAAGAGTTTAATAACCTCATAATGGCTACCAACCAGTATGTCAAGAGTTTAATAACCTCATAACACCCCAGCCTGCCTAACACCCCAGCCTGCCTCCAACACACACAGATATTTCATCATCGTCATCATTATCCAGGCTGATTCGTTTGAGATTGAGAAGAGTTATAAGACTTCATTTCCTTTATGTTAATTGCATTCTGCTAATTGAATAGTCGATTGCCAATCAGAAATATTCAGTTAACCCTTTACCTAACCCAAAAAGCAGAAGGCACTTGCCAGCAAAATTACTGAATAACTAATTTTGTTCATTTTTTGTATCAAAAACATAGCTTACGAGTAAGTTACGACCCCTCACTGGAACGAGCTAATTCCATTAAGGGGTCATAAGCTATGTTTTTGAGACAAAAAAAATGAAAAAATAATGAAAACTGAATGATGATTTTTGTGAATAGTGCTGGCCGGTTTTGGCAGATGAATTGGGTAAAGGGTTAACCCTTTACCCAACACACACATTATCAAATTTTGTTATTTTGATTTTTTAAAAAGTTGCAACACAACCATATCATTTAACTACTCATTGGAACAAACTTGAGGAGCTCATTTCAATGAGGGTGTCATATGATATTGTTTTGGCAAAATTTTTTGAAACATTTTACAACAACTGGATTTATAAATTCTCTGGGCTGCCACAGCCAATTTTTCAGTTAAAGGGTTAACTGATATAATCAATTAACAGGGATTCAATCACCTTCCTGTATTTTAGTGATAAATGGAGCATTTACTATATCATATACTACTCAAAGTTTGCTAAGCACCAAGTATATCCAACTACCTGTTTTACGTTTTGGTTGAAATATTGTAATGAAAAGTGCATATATTTTATATTTAATTATATATTCACCCCCCTGCACACTGATGTCAAAATATCCAGATTAGAAGTAGCCATATTTCCCATGATACAACTGGGAATTTAACCAATTCAATCTTGTTTGACAGAGCTCATTGAGCTCTTTCAAACAAGATTGAATTGGTTAAATTTCTAATTGCATTATGGGAAATATTTGCACCCTGAACTTTAGATATTTTGACATCAGTGTGCAGGGGGTTAATGATTTAAGTACAGAAATTAAGATTTTATTTGGGTTTGACATTATTTTTTAGCTTTTGAATATGATAACCATGGAAAATGGATTATTGGTAAAAGAGGAAATTTTTCAATATGCCAAAAAGTTGACAGAGCAAACTGGTATGGCTTCAACATCGAGTATGAGACCCATTACTGTTAATTACACCTTGACAACGCCTTCTCATGTTCCCAATCAGGTTCCTGGTGGTCCTTTGTGGGATGTTGTTCTATTCTTGGACCAGCATGGCACCAAGCTCCTGGACACTTCTTGGCTGGACTGGACGGGCTAAAATTGCAAGCTGCAACTCATTCCAGACATGTTCGATTGCGTTGAGGTTGGGGGATCTTGCTCCCCAGTCCAGATGCTCAATCCCCTCCCTCTGTCGGTACTCCCGACAGCATGGGCAACATGAGGACAGGCATTATCGTCCATCACAGGGACCAGCCTAGGGGGGAATTTTAGGGAGACTTCAAGTCTCCCTCCAGAAAAAATAGGGAGACTGCAGAGTCATGTAGGGAGACTTCATAGGCAAGTGGGGAAAATTAAGAATATTCATGTACCGCCCCCACCGCCCCTTCATATTTTCAATGTGTAATTATTGACTGAAAATCCCCCCACTGCTACCCTCTCCTTCATGACCCCTCCCCTCTTCCTCGTGTCAATCCCCCAGCACCCTCCTGTGGTTGCCTTTCACCAAAGTCTACTGAACTAATAATTTCCTAAGTCTGAAATTGTGAACAGGACCAGATGTAAGAAGGTTGCTTGGGAGGTACTTTGTTAGTTAATAAACAAAATACATTCTGGGGTCGAGTATTTTGTAAAAGAAATGTCATTTCGCATCATTTTTAAGGCATTCCGGTGTCATACCATGTCATTTCGTGTCATTCCAGTGTTTAGGAGGACCCTTTTTCAAGATCGTCCACATGCACACTTGTGTCCTGTACAAAGCTTTTCTTGTCATCACCAAAGCTTTTTTTTCATGTGTTTCAATTCCATTCGTGTTTTTCTGGGAATAGACAGTCCAACCTTTAACAGTCATCAGCAAAATGAAATGAAAATACTGTGTTATAAAATACGTCCATTGTGTATACATTTTCGGCATCCTAAGCGACGTAACCTACGTTCAAACTGGGTTATTTTGTTGAGTCGCGTAAGTCACCTATTTTCGTTTCGACAATTGAAGCTCCAACTGAAACGCAACAAAACAGAAATAAAAAAAAATCTGCCAAAAGCGACAATGGACAATTGATTGTCGTGTGATTTCAAATAAATGGACGTTTATTTGACGAATTAAAATGCCCATTTATCACGCTCGAGCACATTCGATTTTTGAAAATAATCGTTTTCATGTAATTGTAAACCTCGCATCACTCAGTTCAGCCTTTCCTCATTTTTTGGCCAATTTTTAGAGGGCGACTTGTAATCGCCCCTACTATTTTTCTAGGCGACTTTGGGCTTAGAAGGGCGACATAATCGCCCTAGTCGCCCTCACGGCTCCCTGGTCCATCAGAAAGAATCTATCACCCACTGCACCTGCATACAATCTGACATGGACATACAGGATCTCATCAATATACCGTTGTCAGTCAATGTACCACATTCAAGGGCACAGAGCTCTGTACATCCATCCCTGCTGATGCCGCACCAGACCATAATTGATCCTCCACCACCGCGGTCATGCTCAGCAATGCTGGCTGCATGGAATCACTCTCCTGGTCTTCTCCATACCCTAGTATGCCTATCTGTGTGGTACCTTGACTCATCTGTAAAAAGGACAGGTCGCCAATCTTCTCTGGTCCATCCAACGTGGTCCATGGCTGAAGGTCACTGTGAAGCTGAGTTGCTGTGGCAAAGTGGTTCCTACGGGCCTGAATGATCAAAAACCGGTCTTCAGCTGCAGATGTTGCCCTGTCTCTGCCACCACCATGCCGTCTTACTGGTGTGCCATAATGCTGAAATCTTGCCCAGGCTCTGGTGATCACCATATGGTGCACAATAAGGGCTTCACCAACCCGACGATGGGTAGGGCCTTGCTTCACCATTCCTACAGCCCGCCACATTTCTGCTTCAGACAAATGTCTTCTTACATTTGCCATATTCAATCATTAAATCACATGGGTTTGTGTTGAAATGAAAATTGAATACCCAACACATGTCATGTACATGTAAACAGAACACGAAAACACCATGAAAATCAAGGGGTACATACTTTCCATGACTGTCACGAAAAGTCTGCCTGTCAAGAGAGCTAATGTAAACACTGGGGACCATCTCAATACATTCCTCAATCATATCCACCAAAAATATTGAAATATGTCACAAGCAAAGTTCACAATGATGTGTCAAATATTTGGTGCTTAGGAAACTTTGAGTAGTATATATTTGACAGAGCTCATGAAGCTCTGTCGGACAAGACATAACAATTAGGCTCCACAAAGTAGATCTTCTGTTTCTCAGGCCATTTTTGTAAAATTGCATATGGGTGGGCGGCCAGGCTCCGTGTTTTAATTTTATTTTTGTAATTTAGGGGATAACTATGTTGTATTTGATTGTTTGGGGCCGTAAACGATGGTTTTACTGTTGCATATTGAGTTTTGTCGGTGACGCGTTAGCAAAGCCAGTAAAACAGATATTTGCGACAGTAAAACCATCGTTTACGGCCCCCAAACAATCAAATACAACATAGTTATCCCCATTCTAATAATTCGGCTAAAAATGGAGATAGTATTTGTTCTCCCAACTATAAAACAACGTCTTATTGAAGACAACAATTTAAATCTAAAAATGCAGTCTTTGTGGCATCATTTGGGAGTTCCGAACCAAATCACAAATATATTTTATGCTGCCACTATACAAATAGTTCCAAACATTTTAGTCATTTTATCACCAATAACAAAATATATTTATATTTGTACTGACAACATTTATCATGTTTAAATGTTTGTGACAATCTGAAAACAAAATACGCCGGCTGCTTTCCCTGTTCAAAGTTTAGAGTTCACCTTGTGATGTTTCAGTTGGAGTCTGAAAGCACCCGAGGATTTACCATTAAAGTTAAAAATTTTGAGATCTTTGATTGGAAGCTCTTGTTTAACCGTAATAATTACTTATGGTTACAGAACAGTTGTTCATTTCAAACTGTTTCTGGGAAGTGATGTCTTGTGGAATTGGGCTACTGGTATTGACGTAACTGTTGCAGAGCGAATAGTTCACCTCTCTCAGTGGTGAACACATTTCTGTAGCTGTACATATTGGTGCCATGAACGCAGGTGACAAATTAGAAAATGAAAGGACCACTTGCACTTGAAGTCGATGTTATAACATCGCAAGCGGATCGGTCAAAAATATTTAGCCTTGAACAATTAAAATTATTATTGCCAGTTGTCAGAATTTTGGTTTTCTATTTCGCACATAGCGTCCATAAATTCTTCATCGTATGAAAAATTGCTATTTATAAATTATATTATAATATCACTGACTGATTCCACATGGTTGCCGTTAAGCCTGTCGAAATCAGTTTCTTCAACTCTCATTTCATTACTCGGCAGTCTCTGTCAAACTTCTTCCACATCAATATTAAACTTTCCAACTTCATCCATATTAATTACAGTTAATTACAAGAAAGATAGAAAACGTTGTTTTTTTTACAGAAAGTCAACGCATTCACAGCGTTTGTTTACCTTGGATATGGTAGTCAATGACTCCAAATGGAACATAAATACAACGCCCATGAATACATCTTGACTTTCCTGAAATAGTTTTTGAAAACACAAAATTTCCGAGTTACGCCGATTTTACTGTCGCAAATTTTATTGATTAACCAATCAAATTTTGAGATTTATAGTAATTGTATTGGAATATTTGTTTGCCATCAAAAGTTCATGTTCTTGGGTTTGTTTTATGTTTTGGGCCTCATAATCTACAGAATAGTATGGGTGGTGATGTATTTCGTCCCTTGAGTGGAAGAAGGCTTTGCAATGCCAAAGCATTGCAAAGCCTTGTTACACTCAAGCACAAATTTATCAATTTTATTAACTTGGGTACAATATCAGACATAAACCAGTAAATTTTTAATTTTTTAAGTTTGCATTGGTTATAAAAAGAGAGCATGTGGCAGCCAAATGGACCATGTGGGGGGGGGGGGGGGGGGGGGGGGGGGTAGAAAGAAATTTTAAACTTTTTTAGGCCTTAAATGCCTGTTATGAATGTTCTGAGGTAACAAACAAGGGGAATTTGGTTACTATCAGGGTAATGTCTCTACATGTTACAAGATATTTTATCCAATTAACATGAGTTTTACTCAAAAACCTATATGCAACAAACAAGTCAAATTTGTACTGAATGCATGATAAATGTTTTTGTGTTTGGAAGTTATTTTCAATTAACAGGGTTATTCAATTAAGGGATATCCAATGAAATGGGTGCCACTGTATTACAATTTCTTAACTCATCCTTCTCCTGGCAACAGCTACTGGGTTTCTCATACAGGTACATGGACTAGACAGTAGGAAAAAACATATTCAAGACAAAAGGACTTATGTTTATTACATGATGAATGTGTGTTTATACAATGAGACATGTACAATGGTAACAAAACTGTCTAATGGTAGAGATTCAACCATTTCTTCTTACATTCTTACATTAACCGTTTTACAGTGTGTCTCAGAAAGACACTGATGTACGTAATCTTCTCCCCCCCCCCCCAACTGCATGTGTAACATACATGTGTCCCGGGTGAGATAGCAGTGAGAGACAGATGTATCCCACCCCACCCACGTGATGTTATACATTTATAAGGTTATTATGACGTTATGCATATCATATCAGTTTCTTGCTACCAACTAATTCATATTGACGTCATCAGAATGCTGTGTGATCAAAGTTTGATGCTCTAAAACTCTTTAAACCCCAAGATGCCACCGTTCCTAATTGATTTCGTGGTACATACCTTTGGTATATACATAACTCTTGCATGCTCTTTCTGATGGTGTCATTAGTTTTTCAAAACATCGAATACCAAATGAGTTGATTATATCAGCACGTGACCGCCGATTACCTCTGGCTAACGTAACCGCTGTATGGTGGGGGGAGAAAAATAATCCCTGATGGGTACGGGTGTGGGATGGGAAAATCTCACCCTCGGGACAAGATATTTGGTCCAGACACTCGGCAAGCCTCGTATCTGCAAATATCTTGCCCTCGGGTGAGATTTTCCCATCCCACACCCGTACCCATCAAGGATTATAATATTCCCAGCTTCCAGACCTTTTTGGGGCAGTCCAGTTTTTGAAATCCAGTGTTAATTTTGGACAAAGACGATGACTTTGGCTGCTTGAAATTTTGAAAGGTCACTTTCAGCATCTACATTCAATAAATTATTTATTGGTGTTTAAGGTGACACACTTCTGCACAATGGCATGTTAACCCTTTGCCTAACATGAAAAGCAGACGACACTTGCCAAAAAAATTCTTGAATAACTAATTTTTTTCATTTTTTGTCTCAAAAACATAGGTTATGACCCCTCGTTGGAACGAGCTCGTTGAGCCCGTTCCAACGAGGGGTCATAACCTATGTTTTTGAGACAAAAAATGAAAAAATAATGAAAATTAATTGGCGATTTTTGAGAATAGCGCTGGCCGGTTTTGGCCGTTACGTTGGGTAAAGGGTTAAGTCTCACTATTTTAGAGGGAGACTCACTATTTTCCAACATGAATTTTTGTTAACCCTTTACCCAACGAATCGGCCGCATCCGCCTGCGTAATATCAGGGTTCCTGCACCAAATTGAGAAGTGAATTCCAGGAGTTTCCAGGAGGTTCAGATAAATTTTTCAAGGAGTTTCCAGGAGTCAGCTGGGTGAAATTCAAGGGTTTTCAAGGAGTATAAAGCGACCATGTGTTGGGAAGAAGGGAAAAATGTTAGGAGTTGAATTAATCTAGTGAGCAACCGACTCGATTTTTCCAAAATTCCAGGAGTTTCCAGGAGGTGCTTCAAAATTCAAGGAGTTTCCAGGTCCTTGGGAGGGGGGTTTGGAAATTCAAGGACTTTCAAGGAATTCAAGGAGGCACGGGAATCCTGAATATGCAAATTCAGCAGTTGAAAAAATATTATTTTTCAAAAAATTTCAACAAAACCATATCATGTGACCCTTCATTGGAACGAGCTCGTCGGGCTCGTTCCAACAAGGGGTCACATGATATGGTTTTGTTAAAAAATTTTGAAAAAATGATATTTAAAATAATAAATTTTGAAATCGTCTGCGTTAGGTAAAGGGTTAAATGAGCCTAAAACTGGGATTTTTAACACAATTTCACTATTAAAGTCAATACATTTTACTCATTGAGCCATTTAAAAATTAAAATCTCACTATTTTTGCTAAGAAATCTCCCTATTTTACAATTCAGCAGCTTAACATGCCTGCGATTAGCCATTGGGCAGAAGTATGTCACCTTAAACAAATTCTTTTGCTGACAAAGGATTGTCAAAGCTACCAAAAAAGTGTAGGGTTAAGGTATTGGAATGTTGAATGAACAGTTATTTTGGTCGCTTGGGAAGTCAAGTCGTGGATAAATGTTTGTTACTCTGTATTAAACTGCCAACAGTCAAGTGCACTTCAGATTGTTTTCTGCATGGGCAGCAGTGAACACGTGCCTGTCAATGTAACATAGTCTTCAGACAAATTTGACATTCTTCACTTTGAGGAGGTGTTGTTAATTGCAGATCATAACGCTGGAAAAATCCCTCAGTGTGAGTAATGCTGGTTCCAGAATGAATTGACTGTTTGGTACTTTATCGTGTTTCAGAAAAAAACATGTTTTGATTTTAATGAACTGCTTAAAAGTATAAGCGTATGTCATAAAAAAACAAACTATTTTAAAATCTATCACTTTAAAATTTGTTTTTCAATGGTCAATGACAGACAACGAGGGGCTCTTGGTCAATGGGGCATATAATAATTTCTAACCATACCATTTTCCTGACTTGCAACTTATTCCTGCCAGAAATTTCATTGCGATGAATAGGTAAATGTGGAGCTGTTTGCAACATTTGTCTTACAGTGAACAGAGAAAGATACTGAAAAAATGCAGATAGGATCACCGATGCAATGTCGAGTTGTGACAGCACAAAAGTGGGTTTAATCATTATCAACTTATCGTCCAGAAACCAAATGTTCACTATTTACTTTGTGAAAGGTCACTGTGACTTAGACCTTAGACCTAGTGATTCCAATATAAATAGGGCTCTTTCTTGCACCAATGCCAACCTACCTATGATGTTTCATGAACATGGGTGGAACCATTGTCAAATTATCATCTGGAAACCAATTGTTTATGATTTATTATGTTCAAGGTCACTGTGACCTTGACCTTTGCGAGTCCAAAATAAATAGGGGTCTTACCATTATCAAGTTATCATCCAGAAACCACTTGTTTACGATTTACTATGTTGAAAATCACTGTGACCTTGACCTTTCACCTAGCGAGTCCAAAATAAATAGGGTTCTTCCTCTCACTGATGCCAACCTACCTATGAAGTTTCATGAACATGAGTCAAACCATTATCAAGCTATCATCCAGAAACTATGTTTAGGGTCACTGTGACCTTGACATTTGACCTGGTGAGTCCAAAATAAATAGGGTTCTTCTCCTCACAAAGGACAATCTACATAATAAGTTTCATGAATGTGGGTTGAACCATAGTCAAGTTATCATCTGGAAACCAATTGTTTACAATTTACTGTGTGTAAAGTCACTGTGACCTTGACCTTTGACCATGCTAGTCCAAAATAAATAGGGTTCTTCCTCTCACCGATGCCAACCTACCTATGAAGTTTCATAAACATGGGTCGAACCATTATCAAGTTATCATCCGGAAACCAATTGTTTACACCTGCCCGCACGCCATTCACCAAACTATAAGTCGAGTTTGATTTCGTCACAACTCGACTAAAAAGTAGAAGTACATATTCACCCTATGATCACATCAAATTCATGGCACTCAAGGTAAGAGGCTCTTTGCTAATACAGTTAACTATGCCTAACAACAACTTACAAACCATTTGGAAAATTCTTTACTAATATCAAAGACAAATGCACGCCCATGGGAATAAATCGCACATGAAAACTTTGTTTCAGGCGTGCAGCTTGCCATGCACCTGAGATTTTAAATGGCAAGGTCTGGTTTTGTGGCCGGGCAATGCAGGGTGACCACAGGTACGATGTATCATCACTATTATGTGGGACCATTGCAGTCATATAAAATGTTATTGATCATTTACACATTGGTGATTTCCGTTGGCACTTGATGGTGTTTGTTTGTGCACATTTTGCAGAAGTCCGGTGGCAGCGTTTTGAACTGTTTTCTCACCATTCCTTACTGATTTTGCATCGTAGACAATGCAATAACACCAGTGGCTGAAATTAATGGATATCTAGTTCAAATCTGGTTATACCCGATGGTTGGCTGGTTACAAAAATGGGCCAACCGTTTAAGCACCAGTCTGGGTACAGAAATCATTTTTAAAAGATGTGAACTTTTGACACATAGTGCAAGACATTCATACATATATAGATATATCACCAAAAATGCGTGATTGAAGAATAAAGTGCACCATAGACATTCTGCATTTTGGTTTGAAAATAGGGTGTATGTTCCACTCATTTGAATAAGTATGACAAGCTCATTCCAATAAAGGCTGATAATGAAAAAAATTAGTAGTTATTCAAAAATTTTGTTTGAAAGAGTCTTAGGGAAAGGGCTAACTCACTTACTCATGGTAAATCTCGATAGAAAACATGCAGTATTGTAATTTGTTTACAAAAGCAACTATCGCATGTTCTTAATCACAAATGGAAGGTGATTTCAAGCACTGGCAAGATGACACTGGCAAGATGAATTGCAGAAAGTTCAGAACATGGAACACATGGAAAAGTTCAAAATACAGAACAAAATTTGGTGCTGGTCAATGATTTCACCAAAAGGCAGAATGAAAAACAGAACCCAGAAAATAAAAAAGCAGGGAAAGCCAGCAATAGCAGAAAAACTTGCATCCCTGATTTACAAACACTCGCTATTAATATTTTATTATTGTTTTAAGTTTATGCCCTTAAAACATAGCTTGTAACTGTCTCACTTTATTTCTGCAGCAGTTTGTGGTGACTGGATTACCACGTATACTCCTGTGGAGAAGAGTTTCAACCAACATCAATCTCGGGATCTGTGAACAAGTGCAAGATGCAACTGTTATGCAGAGATGAAAGTGCCTTGAAAAAAAAACCCTGTACAATTTCTGATTGTACGCCAAAGGCTCTGGCTTAGGCACAAGATGGGAGAAATCCTAGGAAAAGACCTGGGTCAGGGATGTAAGTGTATTAAGACGTAACAAAGATTATGCATTGCCAATGCAGGTCAAGTTTTTTTGTACTGTTAGGCTTGTCATCATAAAAAATCAAATCCATTGATATTTTTGTTCAAGTTATCGCACTATCAAGCTGAAAACTGGCAAAAATTAACAAATTAAGGGCCATAACTCTTTTGCCATCAAAAGTTCATATTCCTGGTTTGTTTTATATTTTAGGCCTCATAATCTGCAGAATAGCATGCATGTTGTTGTATTTCGCCCCTTGAGTGCAAAGCCTTGTTGTACTCTCGAGACAAATTCATCAATTTTATTAACCCTTTACCTAACATCGAAAAGCAGACGACACTCACAAACAAAATTCTTGAATAACTAATTTTTTTTCATTTTTTGTCTCAAAAACATAGGTTATAACCCCTCATTGGAACGAGCTCGACGAGCTCGTTCCAAAGAGGGATCATAACCTATGTTTTTGAGACAAAAAATGAAAAAATAATAAAACTTAATTGGCGATTTTTGTGAATAGCGCTGACTGGTATTGGCCATTACGTTGGGTAAAGGGTTAACCTGGGTAAAATATCAGACATAAACCATTTAATTTTTATTTTTTCAGCTTTGCATTAGTCATAAAAAGAGAGCATGCAGCTGCCAAAATGACCATGCAGGAGGGCCTGAGCAACAGATTTAGAACTTTTTTAGGCCTTAAGGGCTAAAACTCCACACAGTATGGCTGAACCCCCGCTTTCAAACTCATTCAAGGCATTGTTAAGAAAGTCTTGCATACCAAATACTGACCTAATTCCTTGATATTTGTTCAAGTTATCATCCTAACGAGCTGAAAACATTAAAAAATTAACTAATTAAGGATAACAACTCTGCTCACTATGGCCAAACAGCATCGGTTTTCAAACTCATTCAAGACATTGTTAGGCAAGTCTCACATTCCAAATATTGACCAAATCTATTGATATTTGTTCAAGTTATCGAACTAACAAGAAAGGCTACATCTGTCCACTCATCTGTCTGCCCATCCACCACCTACCCACTGACTTCATCAAACTATAGGTCAAGTTTTTGAAAAAAGCTTGACCAAAAAGTCTGAAACTAATGAAAATCAAAATCTCAGAGGGGGAAAAAACAATCAAAAATCCCTGAATAAGAGGAAATCCTAAAAAAAATTCATCCCTTATATTATGGATGTATGGCCATGCACAAATGTTTGTCCATGTCCAAACTAATGAACCGTGCCCAAACTAAAGAAAAGATATAAAAGTTTGATACGAAATGGAGAAACAAATGCATAAACTAACACTAGAAGTTCTTGAGTGCTCACCCATCCATTACAGACAAACAAATGATTATGAATGTACTTTTGGATCACTATTAACCCTTTACCCAACGAATCGCCCGCATCCGCCCACGTAATATGAATATTCAGCAGTTGAAAAAATATTATTTTTAAAAAAATTTCAACAAAACCATATCATGTGACCCCTCGTTGGAACGAGCTTGTTGAGCTCGTTCCAACGAGGGGTCACATGATATGGTTTTGTTGAAATTTTTTGAAAAATTTAAAAAAATGATATTAATAAATTTTGATACTGTCTGCATTGGGTAAAGGGTTAAACAAATAAAATGACAAGCTAAAAATAGTACATTTTGACTGCAGCCAAAAAACATAATAAACTTAAGCAAAGTTCCAGCTAATGGACCTCCAGATTGAACCTGAAGGTCCATTAGCTGAAACTGTGTTTGTGCTTCTCATGATTTTATTACAGATTATGACTCATTACTGTAGTTATTCCACAGAGAGAGTGATTTGATGGTTATCGATTCTCCATATGTCGTACCTTCATATGCCACATTATTTAGGTTATCAAAAAATGTTTCTCTGATAAGTTTTCCTGAATTTTTTTTATGAGGAAGGCCGGGAGGGAGGAAGGCCATTTTTTAACTAAAGCTGTTCGGTTGTGAACTTTTACCTTGGTTTCAGGGAAGTAATGATAAACATACATCGAGAATATGTGATTTAAAATAATATATCAAACATTTGATTTCACTGACTGCGATAACTGCATGTCATTCGATGTAAACATCCCTCTCAAGACACAGGTCAAATGCTAAACAAAAATATCAACTGAAACTTAGATATTTTTCAGTTTAGTTTGTTAATGTTAATTTTTATGTTGTTACATCGATTGAAACCTTGTCATATTCATACTTTCCAAACTGTAAGATAATTTTAATTCTTGTTTCAAATTTATTTCTTGTGCGAGGCACCACAGTGAACTTACAGTTGGACAAAGGAAGAGTTATTGATAACTCCTACGTGATCAACTGGGCATTCTCTGCAAAGTTTGTGGTTTTGGTTTAAATAATATTGACATTTATCAACTTTCCTACAGAAACCAATTACTGTCTCCAAATACCACGCTTCTTTTTGTGTTTGAATTGACAAATGATGATGGTAATTGTCAAACTCACAGTGTTTCCTCCCTATACATATGAGATCACACTCGTATTTGATTATGAAAATTCTTGGTCATAATTTTCTGCCAAATACTGATGCTCACACATGTTCTGAACATCTGAATGGGAATTACAACCGAGTCAGATTCAGCAGAGAATTTTCTCCACTCATTAACTTTTAACCCTTTCCGACTACGGTTATCGTGACGTTTTAACGTCACGAAGAATCAGGCTTTGGCGACGTCAAACACAATCGTTAGCCTTTTAAACCCTGGTGGTATCTTCCATATCAGTTCAATGACAGCAACAGGAAGAGTCCATATTCATTATTTGGGGGTAGACCAATAAATATTTGCAACGTGCAGCCTTGTGACTGCATTGAAAATATTGATTGGTCTACCCCACACATGCACTTAGCATCCATCCGATTTAATGAAATTATGAAGTATCATGTTCCTGGATGAAAAAGTGCCCGCTCGGGTTCAAAGTCGGAGTACGTAATATTACGTACCGTAGTCGCAACGCACGGCAACTTTCGTACGTAATATTACGTACCATAGTCATAACGCACGGCAACTTCCGTATGTAATATTACGTACCATAGTCGTAACGCATGGCAATTTTCGTACGTAATTTTACGTACCGCAGTCGTAACGCACGGCAATTTTCGTACGTAATATTACGTACCGTAGTCGCAAAAGGTTAAAGAGGTAAGTTGACAGAGCAAAGTGTCAACAATGTTAACAATGAGCAGTTTTGCACAAATTATATGCAGAATGGAATCAAATGATGACCATGGCCCAGTAAAAACACAAACTACCAAACCACTATCGCTATACTTTATTGCAGGGAGGTGGCATTGGCAAAATACCGAATTCATCTTCTGTCTGTTTTTTAAAGACATCTTTGCTTCTAAACACTTCAGGTCTGCATAATCAACTTTGTGCTTTGATTCAACGTTGTGTTTCAACTTAATAGTGCTTCTGTATTCTGCTGTAATATTTTTCTTACAGAGAGTTTACATGTGGTGTATTTGTCTTTTTAATTCTGTTTTTCGAAGTATATCTACACAAGACTTATTATCCCTTCCAGCATGTTATGTTTCATCATCAGTAGGCACAACTTCCTCGGCTATGACTGAGACTTAGATGTAAATATGAAAAGTGAGTAGATTTTTCAATTAACCAGACAGCTCTATTTATAACTTTAATCTAATATAAAATGTGAAAGAAATTTGAAATATTTACTCTCCTGGAAATCATTAAACCATTCATTAGTTGTTTTTTACACATCAGAGTTTTCAATCATATTTATTACACATTAAAGTTTGAAAACAAGTTTCTTTAACGGTAAATAACCATTTACCCAATGCAGATGATATCAAAATGTCTGATTTCAAATATTATTTTTTCAAATTAAACAAAAGCATACCATATGACCCCTCAGTGGAATGAACTTGACCAAGCTTGTTCCAATGAGGGAGGGGAAGAGGGGGGGGGGGGGGGGGGGGTGTCACAATATGAGGCTTCTTGAAAGTTTTTAAAAAATAATTCTTGTTCAACTGATTTCTTTTTTTTTGTTAGGCAGAGGGTTAACCCTTTACCCAACACAGACTATATAAAAATTTATTATTATAAATATCATTTTTTAAAATTTTTAAAAAAAATTTCAACAAAACCATATCATGTGACCCCTCATTGGAACGAGCTCAATGAGCTCGTTCCAATGAGGGGTCACATGAAATGGTTTTGTTGAAATAATTTGAAAAATTTAATTTTTTCAACTGTTCAATTTGCATATTACGTGGGCGGATGGGGGCGATTCGTTAGGTAAAGGGTTAACTGGTAAAGTACTCCTAGCCCATACCTAGGCTACATTTTGAAGAGCAGGTACTACAACTTCATGGCTTCAAATTATTCATATTGTTCATATTTTCTTTGAAGTGAAATCATGCAGTCTGTAACAATGGACCTTTTGAATTGAAATCCAATGTTATAACCTTCCTACAGTTAATCAATGTAGATTTTAACTGGTTAACAAAAATAAGTAAACTTTCCTTTTATGGCAGAATTTCAATGAATAGGGAGGTGACAGAGAAAAAAGATTTCCTTTTTCGTAGCTTGAAGTGAAGATCTAACACAAAGGCAGCAAATTATATGCCAACCCCAATCAAAATTATATGCCAACCCCAATCATTTTATACGGTAATAAATGCAAGGTGATGAAACAGAGTATCTCATAAGTACTCATTCAGTACAAGTGCATCAAATCTGTTTCCCACACCATGCAATACAGACTGATTTTTCATTTTCATTTTCCTGATAGATTAAAATTTCAAGATCCCTCAGGGGCACTTCCTCTCTATGCAGCCTCTACCACTTTCTTCATATTCTTGTTTTGATATCCACATTTGTTGAAATGATCCCTACAAAATCAATTAAATGTGTTAAATGCACACAGTATTAATTATTTATTTATTGGTGTTTAAGGTCGCATATTTCTGAGCAAAGACTAATCATGACCGCAAAATGGAGATTAGAGATTACGTCAAGTTTAGTCAATTGTTTATATCCAAGTTGCCCATATTTGATGACTTCCATCCCAAATATTGGTGACTAGGTCCTATTCACACAGGGGAAATGCACATAGTAGAAACTAAATGTGCCGTGCTTACAAAATACCCCAACCAACACCCACAGGCCCTCTGTATACAAAATAATAATAAAAATAATAACAAAGGATAGTTTTGCACTAAGAATTATTGTAAAAATAGATCATAGTGACCTACTTTTTGGAGCAGGACAGTAAATTCCACCATTCACAGCATTGACTGATTTACCCAAATTACAGGAATATTTCAAAATTAGAGTGCATAACAGATATTTTTTGGTTTTTTTTTAATGCATTTTTGGCAAATTTCACAAGTGATTTAACCCTTGAAGGTCTGGAGGATTTTATACATTTTTGATACACAATGACACAGTCTACTTCTTTTGTTTTAGCCATTGTTTCTTGGTAAGTCTTGGCTGCCTATTTAGGCAGCCAAAACTTGCCTAGAAACAACTGCCAAGATACTTCTAATGTAACTTTGACTTTACCCAGTGAGTGTATGTTAGGGCCCTGTACAATTGTAAGAAGAAATTACCCAACTTGGAATTAGTCCTTTAACGGTTAACTGGTAGAGTGCTAAATAATTTTTGGTCCTTAAAATATCTTTGTGCATCTTTGCCTTGTTACAATTTATGTGAGATTGCCAGAAGGCACAATTTATGTGAGATTGCCAGAAGGCACAATTTATGTGAGATTGCCAGTAGGCACTCTCTCATAAATTGTAACAAGGCAAATCCTAATAGATAAAATAATATCACTTCAAAGATAATATGAAGCACATCTACAGTATATAGCCTTTAAGTTGTGGTACAGCTACTTCAGAATAAAGCCCAAATATGGGCTTCCAGCACTCTACAAGTTAACTGATATTCAGAGACACCAATCAAACCCTTAGAAGCCAAACAATGGCATTTCAGAGAGTCAATATTACATTTTTTCTGAGACTGAACAGCACATAACAAGGTGAGTCTGCAGTGATCCCAACATAGACCAATGTAAACAACTGGTTTGATGCATACCTTTAAGGGCTCAGGGATGATGTATACTAGGGATTCAACTAAAAGGGCAGGGGATCCCTATTAGGGACCCTTTCCCTTACTCAGTTTGCCCCTTGAACCTCAATATTTTTTGATAATAATTAACTAAAGTTGTAAAGAATGTAAACGCCATCATTACTGTAAAATAATAAACTTCAGATACAGCTTAATGTGGTACCCTTATGGCTGTGTCAGAATTAAAGTAAATGATTAAATGAGAATGGAAAATGAGATTTTTAGAATGGGTGCTATAAACTGGTGATGAATTATTTTTGAGGTCAAAATTTTATCAAATGTTTTTGCTGTCTTACAATTTATGGGAGAGTGCCTAGAAGCACTCTCCCATAAATTTTAACCCTTTACCTAACATGAAAAGCAGACAACACTTGCAAAAAAAATTCTTGAATAACTAATTTTTTTCATTTTTTGTCTCAAAAACATAGGTTATGACCCCTCGTTGGAACGAGCTCGACAAGCTCATTCCAACGAGGGGTCATAACCTATGTTTTTGAGACAAAAAATGAAAATATTTTGAAAATTAATTGGCGATTTTTGAGAATAGCGCTGGACGGTTTTGGCCGTTACGTTGGGTAAAGGGCTAACAAGGAAAATCCACATAAACTGCATAATTTCATTTCAAAATTAATACAAAGCACTTCCACAGAATATGAATCGATTAGGTTGCTGCACTTGCACTCCATTATAAAGCCCAATTATGGGCTTCCAGCACTCCACCTGTTAACAAACATCTCACAGCCGAGTCATATGTAGTCTTTAGAATCAAAGGAAAACTGTAAATAGGATCTTGACTCGTGACTGTTTTCTTAGAATGAATGCGACATACATTTTTCAAGCCTCTTTCTGATAAGTTTCAAAACATTTCTTTGCATCGGTCAACAGCCCTGATTATAATCTGACCTGTAATCGGTGTTAGCAGATTTGTTTGTGAGAGAAAAGATTTTTGCTTTGTTACCCTGTAACACAGTTGTGGATAGAAATCGATTGTTGTGCACTAACTCTCTGTACACTGATGTAAAAATACCGAAAGTCCAAACAGCATTTTTTCCCATAATGTTACTAGGAATTTACCAAATTCAATCTTGTTTGACAGAGCTCAACGAGCTTTGTCAAACAAGATTGAAGTAGTTAATTTCCTAGTTACATTTTGGGGAAAATTTGTAGCTTGAAAGTTTGTTATATTTATTTATTATTTATTTACTGGAGATTAACGACACTTTCGACAACCAGGGTCACATCGTGTCAGACTGTTTTACGGGTGCCGGAAGCCAGAGTACCCAGAGAGAACGACCAAGTAATGATGAGCAACTCTCAGACTCCCCAACGTACTAACTCCACAAAGCAGTTTTAACATTGGTTACAGACACGTGCACCATTGACATGCATTACACCTAAGTACACAGTGCCACCGTGCACCCATGTGGGCAAACAGGATTAAGTGCCCTGCCCAAGGACAAAATGCAGTTACCCCTGGCTGGGATCGAACCGTGGAACTCTTGGTTTGAAGTTCAGTGCTGTAACTACTGCACATAGCACTCCCTTGACAGTTTCTTTTTTCAAAATCAGTTTGCAGTGGGTTAATTATATACAGGCCATACAAGAAAAGCGCATCAATTTCAAATATTAGGGGAAACTGAAATTCAAGGACATTAAATGACTCTACTCAATTTTCAAGTACAGTAGAATCCTCTTAATTGAATATCCATTTTGCCAGTGAAAATTATTCAATTAACAGGAGTATACAATTAACAGGGAAAAGGTCAGTTTCCTGTGTTCTGGAGGTAAAGTGAGCATTTATTTTATTATATCTTGTTTGTCAGAGCTCATAGAGCTCTGTCAAACAAGATATAATAGAGTAAATGTCTATTGGATGTAGTGAGGCCAAAAAGGTTGATAAATAAGGGGAATTTGGTGCATGTCACAGTAATCTTTTCGACATATTACAAAAATTTATATACAATTAACAGGAGTTTACTCTACAACCTATATGCAATTAACAGATCAAATTTGTACTGAAGGTATGGTAAATGGTTTTGTGTTTGAAAATTATATTCAATTAACAGGGATATACAATTAAGAGATATCCAATTAAGTGGGCTCCACTGTACTTTCAAGGCCTTGAAAATGAATTTTCAACTTCAAGGAACTTTCAAGGTTTCCAAGGACCATAATGAATCCTGGCATTGGTTGAAGGCATGTGTACCATCAATGAATGCCTCAATACATTATACCACACTGCCTCCATTTGGGCAACTAGGATTACGTGTCTTATCCAAAGACAATATGCAGATTATGCAGGTCAGGAATGAACTGGCAATCTTTTGATCTGAATCTCCAATGTGTCAATCAAAGAGCTACTGCACTCCCGACCTAAATAAGGCCTATGAAAAAAAAATTTTGTTTCTGAGGAAATTTTGCTTCAGTTTTAAGATGAGGAAGGGAGACTTTTTTCATTTGGTAATACATAACAGTCCTGTAACTAGAGGGAATTAGAAATTTTACGAATTTCACTGTAATGTGAAAAAAAACAATGTTTTCAGTTGAGAAAATTTCCCATAATGCAGTTGCAAATTTAACCAACTATGTCTTGTTTGACAGAGCTCACTGAGCTCTGTCAAACAAGATATAGTTGATTAGATTTTGCATCCTATAAGTGCAAAATAGTATCATCAAAGCGATTTCCAGGTAAAAAGTTGAAGTGATGAGGCAAGTTTTCATTCACGAGGGAGGTGTCTGAGAAACAAGAATTTTTTTTTTTTATAGCCAAATTCACCTCTCTTTCCTTTTAGTCAGTTTTATTTGTAAGTTCTGCCCTTTTCCTCTAGATGATTCCTAACAGATACAATAGTTTAATAGCTTACCAAGGATGCTAAAATGGAGCCACCTATCCAACTGCTGAATCGTCTCTCTGAACTGCCAGGTGCTGATATAATCTTCAATCTCATACTCTGAATGAAATAACAGAAAACCAATAATGAATTTCATGAAAAATAATCTGTGAAAAAAATGAGAGAGAACAAAGTTAATGCTTCCATTTCTAATACTACAGATATTTTTGTTGCCTATCAGAATCTTTAAGCTAATGGGTCCACTATAATATATTTACGAGACCATCTCACTCAATGTAGAGGACATCATACAGTAACCTGCTCATGAAGACGGTATTTTGTATTATGCAAAACATACTGTTAGATAGTCGGCCATTACAGTGGAACTCACTTAACCCTTTACCTAACATGAAAAGCAGACGACACTTGCAAAAACAATTCTTGAAGAACCATTTTTTTTTCAGTTTTTGTCTCAAAAACGAGTTCGTTGCAATGAGGGGTTATAACTTATGTTTTTGAGACAAAAAATGAAGAAAATAATGAAAGTTAATTGGCAATTTCTTAGAACAGCGCTGACCAGTTTTGGCTGTTACATTGGGTAAAGGGTTAATTGGATATTCCTTTCATGAATAAGTCCAACAATGGCAATGACACTTGAAAAAATATTTGGGAGACAGATGATTCGCAATCCCCTTCATGATATTATCACAAGAAAGATACGTATTCAATTTTGACAAAAATCTGAAATCTTCTTTGAAATGTTAAAAAATTTATAGTAATTTATATATTTTTTATACTTACCAATGACCCAGACATAGCTGGTGCTAACTCTTAAAATATAGGGCCAAACACAAATTTTGCCCCCCAATCCCCAAAATTTGCATCTAAAACTAAAGAAAACATGTCCTGAAAGGCCCTCCACACTTCGCCCCTACTGCGCATGCGCAGTGTCAAGGACGTTCCGAAATTGGCGCCATTAATCATTCTAATAACCAGTGCCTGGTAAGCGCTATGTACTCAGCGGGGAGGCAAGAGTTCCCAACTCCTGGGAGGGCCATCCCCGTCTGGGTCATTGGTAAGTATAAAAAATATATAAATTACTATAAATTTTTTAACATTTTTATACTGTACCAATGACCCAGACATAGCTGAATAGTAAAAAGGCTGGAGGGCCAAGGACATAGAGCAAAATGGAATACGCTCAATAAAATAAAATAGAGTCATCCCCTGTAGGGAAAAAGAAGTAATAGGCCTTACATGTATCTTTCTTATTTATGATAAATTAGAAAGATACAACACCTTCCAAAATTGAGCTTCATACATCCATGTACTCTATTAATATCCAATATAATCCTTATACTAATAATTTTTAAAGTAAGCCAATAAATAAAGTAAGTCTAGAGAATAGAGACTCTTATACTCCTAAAAGTGTCTGAGGATTGCATAATCATGTCCGTTGACATATGCAATATTCAAAAGCTATACTTTAAAAACTAAGACTTGAATGAATTTTAAAAACCTAAACTTCTCACTAAACAACCATCCCAATAACAGCTCAGAATTACTAACTCCGGAGGAGGTATCCCCTTGTTTTCATAGTAAAACAGGTGACCCAAGGGAACACCCTCCCCCCCCCCCCCCCCTTTTTCTTGCCCTGGGTCAAATAGCCCAGAGCGAAGAGGGCAGCCGAACGGAGACACTGCCGAAACAGACAGCCTACCTAGCTATAGTAGCAACTGTTAAGTGAATGACATTCTGAGCAGTAGATAATAGACCTAACAATAGAGGCCTCCAGAAATGGACTCGATATTTCTAAGATAAAATTCATGAATGTGGATGGCTGAGCGCAATGAGCGGCCTTCAAAAATCTATAATAGCGACACTATTAATGTAAGCCCAAGAAGTAGAAGAACTCTTACTTCATGAGCCGAAATCTTAAGCACAACTGCTAAGTCAATGATATACCATAAGCAGTACCGATAGTTAATAGAATCCATTAACAATAAAATGGAGCGTAACGTCCTTCTACTAGACATCAAGACAGAAGAAGCTTACGCCCTTTGTAATAAACAGATATCTGTTTATAAATACATAAACTGTACCTGGAAAGAGTAAAGGCCTATGCCCATACGAAGACGGAAGGACCTTAAAATAATAGGTTCCGGATAATAGGAGCCTAACTCTTATGCAACAATCCAACCTAAATAGTAACGGAAGTATTGATTCCGAAACTATGAAAGTGAAAATCATCCGTCGATAGTGCATGAAACTCACTGACTCTACAGTAAAAGAGAAACCAACAGAATTACTGTCTAAAAGGTCAAAATTTGAAAACTACTGTTTCCAGAGGCTCAAATGATTACTTAGCTAAATAAGAACCGAAGTTAAAATCCGTATAGGAATTTAATCTAAAGATTCTAAGTCTATTTATCAAAAAGTTACTAACTGACTTAGATAAAGAGACAAAAGACTCAAATGTAAACTATCGTAGAGTGCATAGGTATGAGGTAACATAGACCTATAACCTAAATAATAACAGGCTGCAGTAGATCTTGTGAAACAAGTATACTAAAAAATAGCAATGAGTAGTATGGAGGGATCAACAATATGAACATAATGATCCCTACACCACGACGGAAGAGCCTCCACTTTAGCCGCATAGAATAGTGAAGAAGAGGATCTCCTATAGTAAGAAATCGCGTCCAAAGCTCGTCCAGTACAGTGCTTACAATGCAATACGGACCACACAACGGAATACATGAAGGTTGCGACCTTGCTGGTTGTGATAAAGATGACACGATTTACCCAGTGAAAAAGATCCTCACATAGAGGAAGATTTCACGTTAAGACCCACAGTAGACAAGAGAGTAAATTACTCATGATCTCTGTGAAGATAGAGATGCTATCAACAGAAATGTATTGTGGTTGTTTATCTTAGCAATACCTGCTAAAACAACAGCGCCGGAGGATACGCGTATCCTATCATTCCGTCCTATAGATCAATAGAGCGTTAACAATATTAGCTCAGAGATCTGGACAAGCCAACACATACGTCTGTAATTGATTAGCAAGCTGTGTCATAAATAAATCATCATTGGGCGCTCCCATAGATAGCAAATCTGATTGAATACTTGTTTGTTGAGAGTCCATTCTGACAGCAACAAGCGACCCGTAAGAGAACGGGAGTCCGATAAAACAATTAGACGACCCGGAATATGACGGACCAAAACTGAACTTGGTGTACTATAACCAACAGACGGATTCTTTCCATTAAATTGAATAACGGAAACGAAAGAGTGCCTCCCTGGTTCCGGAGATACGCCACTACTGTCGAATTAAAGGACAGGAATTTGGGCATGCGTTTCTGAATAATGTTCATGCAATGACATAAAGCAAGCCTAAAAAACATTATTCCGCGGAAGTTAAACTGATTGCTAAAAGACTGCGGAACCCAAAGACCCTGGCACTTCGAATCCGTAGGGATCAGTATTATATCCCAATCTGTTTGACTGGCAACCGTCATAACAGCCACACTCGGGTCCGGCAACTGCGGCGGCACTCTCTGAGTCAACCACCGAATGTTTGCCCCAGTCTGAATCTCTTGTAACACTAGATAGACAAGAGAACGTATAAATCGAGCAATTCATGGATTGCCGAAAAGTTGCCGTCGAAGAGAAGCTCCTCCGAGAACGAAGCGACTCTGAGAGAGTTCTTAACCTTACTATCCATGCGTGTGGATGTAGCTAGGGCTGCGTCACGTCTAACTAACTCCAATCAGCCACTGAAGGGCGGAGTTATACGTGAACAAACTACTGCCCTCAAAAGAAATTACATTGAGAATAATATCCCGTAAATCTTTTCTTGAAGACGTAATGATAACGCCTCAGTAAGGCGGATTACGTATAATAAAGCATCTAAGTTAAGTCTACTATACATAATGTCGTTCCCAACATTGAAATTGGAAAAGACATAAACGGCGAAAAAGAATATATGCAGTCTTTAATCACACCGTCTAGACGCATATGAACTCTCGGTATGCCCTGCTCTGCCAAAATAAACTATTTGTATAAATGATAAAATGGCAGAAATGAGCAACGCGGACAAGAAACTAAACTATCATGTTTAGTAGCAGGCTTGTATATATATATATATATAGCGTCGAAAAATAAAACACATGTTGTAATGACAATATTGGACTGCGTCGGTAAGTCAGGGACAATGTCCCTGAACCGATCGAAAAATCCGAGTCCAATGACGCTATAAGTCTCTTATCCAAGATCGCAGCAATGAAGTCCGAAATAATAATCACTGGAAGATAATGCCAGAAGATATGAAAGGCATCTTCCGCTACTACTAAAGGGAAAACTCGAAATCTTTCGAATCCCTTTCGCCATCCTGTCGGACCCTATAAAGCGTTCGGTCGTCCGTAGCTGATGCAACCGCGGACCGCACCGACCCAGCGCCGTCGGATAATTCGTGATTCGACCGAGAAACTGTCAATTGCTGGGATGCTGCGAAACAACTGTGCTAACTCGGATAGCACGTCCGTCACTGAGGCCTGAGGAGAAGCGGTCTTACGATGCATTGCCGCTGGAAGCTCCATGATCGTTACCCCGTGCATACTTCCAATATGCGAGCGAACAGAGTGTATAGGCCTCGTGTCCCTTGGCTACCGGATGGCGCGACCTATTCGCCGTGGAATCACTGAATGCCGAAACTGATCGGATACTCGAGGTCACGTAGCCAATGTGCGGTCGTGTGCCCTGCTGTGAGGATGAGGAAGCATTAAAGACAGTCTCTCAGACTGTCAATATAACGGAGCGTCCCGACCAACGCACATATGCTCCGAATGTAAAATATCTGAACCACAACATGCGGTCCCCTATGTTGTTGGGCGAGAGAGGGACCTCTCTCGCTCACAGCCCGGACGGACCTGGACAAGCCAGGAACCGGACTAACAGGCTTCCTCCGATCTGTCCTCAATCTGCCGTCACTGGGTGAGTACTAAAGTAATTAAAGTGCTCGCATCACCCAAATCTCCTTCCTAGACCGCAACGGACGAACCCGGCAGCCGAACCATTCGATGAATGTACGCTACACCGGGTGAGCTAGCGAATGTCACTCCGTAGGCGATAGACATATTCCATGAGCACTTATTGCCGCTAACTCTTCATTAACTATGACAACAGAGGCACACTTTTGAAAGACATCTCCATAACTCTTCGAACAAGAAACCAGAAATGCTTGGATAGCAAGCATAAAATAATAATATATATAGCGTCGTTCAATAATTCGAAAGTTTGTGTGACATTATTGGACTATGTCGGAACTGAGGGACGATGTCCCTGAACCGAACCAAAAATTTCTAAGTCCACCGACGCTATCAGTTTCTTATCCGGCATCGCAGCATTCTGGTCCGACGAAAGAAGCTGTAGAAGACCAAGTCAGATGACATACACAACAGCATATGTTGTTCCGAAAGGGAAAGCTCGAAATCCTCCGAATCCCTTTCGGTATCCCGTCGGACCGGATGAAACTTCGGACGTCCGTACCCGCTTCCGCGGAGCGTCCCGACCCAGCATCGTCGGATAAAATATATGCGACAGATTCAGTTGATGCTGGGATGCTGCGATAAACTGTGCTATTAAGGAAAGCACGTCCGTTCCCGAGGCCTGTGCAGTAGCGGTCTTACGATGCATTGCCGCCGGAAGCTCCGTGTACGTTGACTCCCGCACACTTCCTATGCAAACGTCCGGAGTCTGCAGGCCTCGTGTCCCTGGCTATCGGATGGTGTGACCTGGTCGCCGAAGAATCCTTGATCGGCGAAGCTGGTAATATATCGGCGGTCACGCAGCCAAGGTGCGGTCGTGTGCGCTGACGAGAAGAGGAAGCCTTAGCAGTCTCAGCGGACTGCCTATACAACGGAGCGTCCCGAGCGACGGACGTATGCTCCGCTTGCAACACAATTTGTACCACAACATCTGGGGCCAGATGTTGTTGAACGAGAGAGGGGCCTCTCTCGCTTGCCGTCCGGAACGAGCTATGAACCGGACTAAAAGGCTTCCTGCGTTCTCCCTCCGATCCGCCGTCACTGGGTGTGCATTAAGTTAATTTATAGTGCTCGCATCACCCCAAAATTCCTTCTAGACCGCAACGGACGAACCCGGCTGCCGAACCATTCGGTGAATGGACGCTACACCGGGCGAGCTAGCGGACGTCAAAGGCCGTCGAACCTACTAGGGTCCTCTTAGGCAATTGGCGTATTTACATGAGCACTTTTCCGCTAGCCCTTCATTAATTGTGACGACGGAGGCACACTGTTGGAAGACATCACAGATACATCACCCTAATCTTGATCGTCTGAAATAGAAATTGATAAAGTAGAGTGACCCTGCGGGGAAAGGACCGAAGTGTCCAAATCCCCAACAACATACCGTGACATACGCTTCCCATATTGTCATCGAAATCATACGATACAGAACAGGAGTTAATGCGAGTACACTGACCACATATAGAATGATAATAAAGTCAGAGGAAGACTTCCTCTTAAAACAATTGATCAATATCCTTTCAATGTGAAAAGAAAACAAGTCCTGCTACTCGCACTAACCCCTGGCAATCAAAATACATAATAATAATATGATCCATTAATATAGAAAAAATAATTGAAATCAAAATATTTTGAAAAAATATTTTTTCAGCACAGCCCAAGTTTCTGAAAAGTAACGTTGAGCCCCAATGGATCCCAAGCCTAAGTGTGGACAAAAATTTTAAAAATATTTTAAACAATTTATTCAACACTTACGAACAATAATAATGTATCTAGTTATGATTAAAATAACATAAAGATATTATTTTTTAGAAATCCCCCCCTCACACAGAGGGCTGTTGTAAATGTAAACAATGAGTGTAAAAACACTAAAATAAGACTCCAGGCACCCAGGCCCGAAATCAGTTACCAAAAATACACTATCTGATGCAAAACAGAGACTTCCAGGGAAGAAACTGCAGAACATCAGATGGTAGATGCAGAACACAACGCCTAACCACCCGTAGGTGAAGACGTAAACATGGGGAAAGAACAGAATTCATTCTGTTATTCAGCTAAAACACCCAAGAAATTTTAGTAATAATAATTACAGAAACTATGCCAAAAGCATGGGAGAATAGCAAGGGGGAACTTAAAGGACAGGGGGAGAGGAAAACACTTAAAAAAACAGTGTAACTAAATAATCAGAATGACAACAAAATGGCTGCTGCCTTGAAAATAGGTAACTTAACATAATTTCATTAAAAAATTTTAAGTTACAGCCCTGAAAATATTCTGTCACACATTCTTTTCCTCTCCTCCTTCTCTATCCTCCTTAGAATCACCATTTCACTAATATTTATGTGTCTGGCATATTTAAACTGAGATTTAAAAGCACAAAGATCAGTCAGATGTTAACTGATGAAGGGCCAAACTTAGAATGATTAATGGCGCCAATTTTGGAACGTCCTTGACACTGCGCATGCGCAGTAGGGGCGAAGTGTGGAGGGCCTTTCAGGACATGTTTTCTTTAGTTTTAGATGCAAATTTTGGGGATTGGGGGGCAAAATTTGTGTTTGGCCCTATATTTTAAGAGTTAGCACCAGCTATGTCTGGGTCATTGGTACAGTATAAAAATGTGATAACAAGAAATGGCTCAACAGGGGCAATAACTCTTTAAGAAATAATTTGACACAGACAGCTGGTTCTCAATTCCATCCATGATATTATCACAAAAATGCTATATATCAGATTTGTAAAAAAACTATTGAATGGTTTTCTTTAACTTCTTACATGCTGTTGGCGGATATTCCTGCCCAGGACATGAAAACTCTTGTCACTAAAATAAGTATAATTTGGGTACCTGTGACCAAATTCCCCCCCTGTAAATTGAACGGATTTTGTGACCAATGATTTCTGTAGTAAAATTTAGATGGATTTTTTCATCAAATCTAGTCATGGCTGCTTTACAGCAGCCATGACTAGATATGATGAAAATTATTTTAAAAATACTCAGCGGGTTAAGAGTTAAAATGTGATGACAAAAAATGGGGAAGGATGGATGGATGTGAGGACAGAACCCATTCCTATACGCCCTCCCATCTTGTGGCAGGAGATAGTAACACTCAGACATGTTAAGTTTCACGGTTTTGGCAGGAGGCTCACAATTTTTTATGCCTTCTCCCGACCTCATGATCAGGGGACAAATTCTCACGATTTTGAGACCACAAGTTTTGTTTTTGAGTCTCAAGTTTCAGTTTTACTAACTACTATAAACAATCTGAGTGGAACGTGGAAGATAGAAAAAGTATTTCAAACAAATTGCCTCACATTTGCCTGGACTGAAGGTAATTCAGATGTGTGAAAGAATAACTGAAAAAACTGAGAAAAAAAAATTAATTCTGTAAAAACGGAACCTCTACATTTGAAGTTTGGAGAGCTATTGGTGAAAACATTGGAGAAGATGATTCGATTATCATGACTTACTTCAATAAAAGTTAACAAACTCATAAGAAATATGATGTCCGTCGTGTTTCTTCTATTTCACTGGCATTTGAAGCGGGAACTATAAAGAACAGGGGGTGGGGAGGTTGGGGGTGGTGGTGGGGAGGAGGGGGGTGGGGGGGATTGAGGGGTGTCTAATTACTGAAATAAACACAACACTTGCATATTATCCCCCAAAACCAGGGCAAGAGCTTAGTGACTCATCAAAAAATAAGGAAATATTGACTTTTGTTAAAATGTAGCTTTTCTTGTAAATTTTTGCATCATGACAATTGACAAAGCTCCAAATCTGAAAGAACAAGGCAGATCCCACCTGTGCATGGGTGGATCCATGGTCTGAAATCCTAGGTGGGGGTGGGGGGGGGGGGGTATGCTAGTGAAGAGAAGGGGGTGGGTGGAATCTCAGAATTGAGGGTGCTGTACTTGTATTAAGGAAAGGAAATAATTTTTTTTTCAAATTTGAGGGAGGGAGGAGCCAACTAGTGGAATGGAGGGGAGGGGGTAGGGTGCTGTGCTCTGTAGAAATCCCATGGCTCATCCTCTGGATCCCACTGACTTAATTTTCAGTGTCTGACAGATCTATAGATGAATTTTCGTCCAGTGTATATTTCCTTATCACTGTGGTCCATTAGCTGAAACTGTGCTCATGTTTCAGTTTTTCCCCTCATTTTTCTGACTTGAATTTATGGTACATTTATGGAGGGGTGGGAGTGTTGGATTGGGGGATTGTTTAGAATTTATTTTATGCAACTTTTTTCCAGTCTAATTTTTATTTTCAGTTAGATGAAACTTTGCATAAAAGCTCCCGCAACATTGCCAATATTTCATTTTTTATTTTTTTTAAATATTTGAGCATGATTTTTAAGAGTGATGGATGGGATAGGGGAGGAAAATTACCATTTTGGTCTCGTATGAAAAAACAAGCTTTGCAGTGTAAAAATCTCACTATTTTGAGTTTTTCAAAATTAACACGTCTGATAACACTGTTAACCCCCTGCACGCTGATGTCAAAATATCCAGATTTGAAGTAGCCATTTTTCCCATAATGCAACTGGGAATTTAACCAATTCAATCTTGTTTGACAGAGCTCATTGAGCTCTGTCAAACAAGATTGAATTGGTTAAATTTCTAGTTGCATTATGGGAAATATTTGCACCCTGAACTTTAGATATTTCGACATCAGTGTGCAGGGGGTTAACAGAATACAACTTCCAAACACCAAGCCATTGATCATACCAGCAGATTTGACCTGTTAACTGCATTTAGGTTATGGATTAACTCTTGTCAACTGAATAAAAAATCTTGTGATCTACAGGCTTCAATTTTTCAAAATTTGATGGAAACAACTTTTTGTTTCCTTGCTTTGAATCAATGGGAAATGACCAGAAACGATTTTTCAGTTTCATGATATCTTTCCATGGGAAACAAGATAAAAAAAAAGATCTGTTGGGTGAAAAATATTTGTGACCAACTTACTTTTCATCAGTTATTTTAATAACAAAAAGTTCTGAACCCGACTGTTGACAGTTTGTCTGCAAATCTCTGATGAAAATTAACAGGTTCTCTTGGGATCCAAATAAATGTACCCATACATTTAATTTTTTTTTAGAAAATCAGTAAGATTCAAATGCTTACCATGTTTATTTAGACCCTGATGTTTATTTATTAATTTCTAATGGTAAGAATTCATATATGGTGCTCGAAAAGCCAATCGCAATAACTATAAAACTTCCACAAAATGAAATTACTTCCAAAATGTGGTGTGATATTCAGGAGTTGGATAAATACATTTCATTAGTTGCTTCTCTTTTTTTTGGGGGGGTGGGGGGGGGGGGGGTGGCAGACTTGAGGAAGAGGCAAGATTAAGAGTGCCAATGCTAGTTCTGAAACTTTTCCAAAAGCTGTACTTAACACAAAGCCCTGTGCAACTTGTGTTGAAAGCATGATGTTTATCATCTATGACTCAAAGTAGACTACTCAGATAACAGGATTACAATGTTAATTTTCATTACACAATTTACAGTTTCACAATGTCAGTTATTAACTGAATGATAGAAAAGTCCTTTTTTATTAACACAGTCAAATGAAATCACAAGTTCAAAATTATTCTCCACTTTATCTGAATGTTATAGTCACAAGGTATCTGATGAAAATGCCAGTAAAATATTTTTGTTTTTGCCCCCCAAAAAATTATCTTCAGAACATTTTTAGAATATTGGAAACATTCTCTATGACATTAACACAATCAATAGAGCACAGTATTCTCTCAAATTACACAATGTCCTGTTTGGGGTTCAGGATGAGAATGGGAGAAAACTAATGATACAAGAGGCCCCAGGGGGCCTGAGGGCGCTCACCTGACATGGTAGTCTAAATATCAAACCAGGGACTTGACTTGAATAAGCTGCATACGCCCCTCCTAAGAAAAGCATATACCAACTAGATGAAGCGATTGTGCCCACACAATACACAGGATTTTCCTTCTATTTTCAGTTCCTGCACTTTAACGTCCCAAAATTGAGATAAACACATAAAAAACAGATTTTTTTCCCAAACAAAATACTTTCAGCCTAAATTTTTTTCTTCTTCTTAAAACGCCTAAAAAACGCTAAAACTAATTTTCGGATTTTGGTCCAAAATTTTCTAAGTCCCACCCGGACCCCAAATTTTTGGTGTAAAAAAAAAATGTTTTTTTTTGTCTTAAAATTGACAGAAACGCATAAAAAACAAAAAACAAAAAAATTATGGATTTTGGTCCAAAATTTACGAAGTCCCACCTGGACCCCAAATATTCAGGGTAAAAAAAATTATTTTTTTTTTGTCTTAAAACTGACCGAAATGCATAAAAAACAAAAACAAAAATTTCCAGATTTTGGTCCAAAATTTTCGAAGTCCCACGGACCCAAAATTTTCGGTGTAAAAAAAAAAAATTTCTTTTTGTCTTAGAATTGACAGAAACGCATAAAAAACACAAAAAAAAAATTTACGGATTTTGGTCCAAAATTTTCCAAGTCCCACCGGACCCCAAATTTTCAGGGTAAAAAAACAAAAAAATTTTTTGTCTAAAAATTGACAGAAACGCATAAAAAACAAAAAAAAACAAAAATTCCAGATTTTAGACCAAAACGCAGAAAAAACAAAAAAATTTTTTTTTCTGATTTTGGTCCAAAATTTTCCAAGTCCCACCCGGACCCCAAATTTTCAGGGGAAAAAAAAAAAAATTTTTTTGTCTTAAAATTGACCAAAACGCAGAAAAAACAAAAAACAATTTTTTATCAGATTTTGGTCCAACCTGGACCCCAAATTTTCAGGGGAAAATTTTTTTTGTCTTAAAATTGACAGAAATGCATAAAAAACAAACAAAAAAAAAATTTCCGCATTTTTGTCCAAAATTTTCTAAGTCCCACCTGGACCCCAAATTTTCAGGGGGAAAAAAAAAAAATTGTTTGTCTTAAAATTGACAGAAATGCATAAAAAACATAAAAAATTTTTTTCGGATTTTGGTCCAAAATTTTCCAAGTTCCACCCGGACCCCAAATTTTCAGGGTAAAAAAAAAAAATTTTTTTTTGTCTTAAAATTGACCAAAACACGGAAAAAACAAAAAAAAAATTTTTTCCGGATTTTGGTCCAAAATTTTCTAAGTCCCACCCGGACCCCAAATTTTGAGGGGAAAAAATTTTATTTTTTTTTTTTTGTCTTAAAATTGACAGAAATGCATAAAAAACAAAAAAAATTCTTTTCGGATTTTCGTCAAAAATTTTCTAAGTCCCACCCAGACCCCAAATTTTCAGGGGAAAAAAAAAAAAAAATTTTTGTCTTAAAATTGACAGAAATGCATAAAAAACAAAAAAAATTTTTTTTGGATTTTGGTCCAAAATTTCGAAGTCCGCAACGGGACCCCAAATTTTCAGCCTAAATTTGAACCCAGGGATTTGGCTTCAACAAACTTGAATCTCACCCCCCTAAGGATGCTGCATACCAAATATCAAAACATTCTTATTGCTAGATCTGAAGAAGGAGATTTTTCAAAAATACTCCTCATACTGCACTAATTTAAACAATTGGGCTCCCATAGAGAGCCCAAATATCCACCCAGGCAATTAATTTCAATAAACGTGTGAAACAATCTCCCAAAGATGTTATATGTGAAATTTTAAAGCTTTTGGAGCAGTGCTTTCGCAGAAAAGTAGTCTTATGTTTTTCCCATTACCCACAGTGTTAAAAAATGCTGACTCAGCACTTTTTCAAAGTCCCCAAAAAGTACCCCATGATAAAACCGATGGCAATTTTTTTTTATCATTCCATTCTGTTCGTCCTAAGGAAGCTTCACAACAAATAAGAATTCTCAGTGCCGTGTAGTTTTGGAGATATGGGCATTTTCATTTTTTTCTATTTTTAGCTCCTGTGGTTCCCACGGGACTATGGGGAAAAAAATTTCGGCATAAATTAGGTACTTATGACCCAATAAGCACTCATGTAAAATTTGGTTTAAATCGGCCTCGCGGTTTGGAAAGTAGAAATTTGGGGCGGGGCCAAAATTTTTGCCCCTCCTTTAACATCGTCAAATATAGCCCCTCCAACTTCTCTTGAACAAACTTGAGACTACACCTCAAAAGGAAGCTGCATACCAAATATCAAGTCTCTGCTATTGCTGGTTCTTGAGAAGAAGATTTTTTAAGAATTGGAGCATTTTTGCCCCATCCCTCTGCTCAATGTGAGCCGAAACCTAATTTGACAAAAAATCAAAGTCCGCATACATAACCCCTTCTCACATGAAATTTCATTAATATGCGGCCAGTGGTTTGGGAGAAAAAGCCCAAACACCACCTTCACGCCTGATGCCGGATGACGGACGACAAACGACGGACGAAAAGTGATCAGAATAGCTCACCCTGACTTTCAGTCAGGTGAGCTAATAATGAAAGTAGATGGGGATCCCAGAAAGTGAAGCAGTGCTTGTTTTAAGTCAATGCATCCATATTAGCACAACATGCCCTATACACGTATAACTACAAATCCACTACTATTGATTATAGTAATGCACATTTTGTTTCTGTTGTTGGAAAAACTCTACAAATGAAGGCGTGGGGAAATAGGCCCGTAACGAAACACCGATGCATCGGTGCATCGCAATACACTCTCCCCGAGATACGCGTATCGGTTGGGAAGTGCCATATTGTGGAATTGCGATGTGGTTGGATTGGTAATGGTCGCTTGATTAAATGCTTACATACACGACAGTCTATCACTTCTTATACCATACTGACTCGTGTCGAAGCCCAGGGGGTGCTTGTGGATAAATTGCAAAGTGCGGGGGGGGGGGGGCTTCGGATCAAGTAATAGTGCTTGCAAGTCGCGTTTGGATGCGTCGGAAATTGGCTAAGTATCCACTGGGTATGTTACGTTTCTTTGGAAACCGCCTACCAATTTTATAGAATTTGCTTTAAAAATTCTCATAATTATCTTGTACATACGTTTCATTTTCAGATTTTGGGTTTTAATCCTCAATTTAATGAGTAAAAAAAACAGAAAACCATGCGGTGTTGTTTTCATTTTTTTTGTACAGGTTACTCTCGAAGCCAGAAATGGACGTAAGTATGTCAATCAACACTGCAAACGACCCCCTTGAAAACAGACAAACATAGACTGTTTAAAAATAGCTGGTTAACTGGTAGAGTGCTAGAAGCCACTATCAGGGCTTTAATATGAATTGCAGGTACCCCAGCCTGAAGGTGTCATATTCTGTGGATGTGCTTCACATTATCTTCAAAGCGAAATCACTTAGTCTATATGGGTTTGCCTTGTTACAATTTATGGGAGAGTGCCTCTTGGCACTCTCCCATAAATTGTAACAAGGCAAAGACACATGAACAAATTTTGATAACCAAAAATAACTTAGCACTCTACCAGTTAAATATGTACATTTATTACGAATAAAACAAAATACAGCTTCCCACAAAATCATTAAAATGAAAGTGTCAATGACACTGTAGCTCAACTTGTCAAGACATGTACATGTATAGTATGTAACACAGCAATGACAAACATCTAGGTAATGACCTGATAACAAAGGTACATATAAAGTATTGTAACGGTCTGTACATAAATACTGACCGTAGCCTGTAACAAATGTATAGGTAAAGTAAAGTAAAGGTGGGTGACAGTCAGATGCTAAACTAGAAAAGAAATCTTTGAGTCCCAGAGTGGGTCTGACTGAACCCCAAAATATTTGTTCTCATAGCACAGTGATAACAAAGGCACCCCAAAACACACTCATTCCTGTCCTAAGGTGAAAACAAAGATACCCAAGAAGTTTCTTGAAGATCAGTTCATAAATACGAGCTGTATAGAAGTTGTGACAAAAAACTGATTGGACCTAATTTCGGTACAAAATGGCCACTGGCAGCCATCTTGAATTTTGGACCACACTCAGAAACACTCATTCTCGTCCCAAGGTGATAACAAAGGTATCCAAGAAGTTTCGTGAAGTTCGGTTGATAAATACAGCCTCTAGCCCGAGCCGTATTGACATGTGCACTTACAGTGTATAAGTAGCACTAAATAAATCAAAATTCATCTAATTTGCATAATTTCTGCACGAGAAAAAAAAACATTCATACAATAATTTATTCAAATCAGAACTTTCATACAGAAGTTCTGTACAAAAGACTGATTGCACTAATTTTGGTACAAAATGACTGCTGGTGGCCATCTTGAATTTTGGACCGCACCCAAAAACACTCGTTCTCGTCCCACGGTGATACCAAAGGTACCCAAGAAGTTTCGTAAAGATCGGTTTATAAATACGGCCTCTAGCCCGAGCCGTATTGGCATTTGCACTTACAGTGCTGAAAGTAACACTAAATACATCAAAGCTAGTCTAATTTGCATAATTTATGTACGAGAATAAAACCTGTATTATATATGATGTATCCCATGGTACTTAACATTCATACAAAAAATTATTCAAATCAGCGCTTTCATGTGGAAGTTCTGCGCAAAAATCTGATTTCACCTAAGTCTGTACAAAATGGCCGCCAGCGGCCAACTTGAATTTTGGATTGGACCCCAAAACACTTGTTCTCGTCCCACAGTCATAACAAAGGTACCCAAGAAGTTTTGTAAAGATTGGTTCATAAATACGGCCTCTAGCCCAAGCCGTATTGAATTGTTGATGGACAGACAGACAGATGGCCTGACGGACAGATGGACAGATGGACGACTGGCCATGGCATAAGCTCAAATTTGGCTTCGCCAAAGTTGAGCAAAAAATCATAATGAGAACCAGATGAAATTTACACAGCGGGATATGAATAACAAAATAGTTGCCTCCCTTGGCAACATGCAAAAAATTGATTTTACACTGAAAGTAATAACCTCACATGTTGCAGAGCATGATGAAATGATAAATGAGCATGTTTTATTGAACCAATAAGTCATAAATCATATCCCTGGTTATATTGTTATATAATTCTCAAATACCAGAGTTGTAATTATTTTTTATTTTTAATTACCACTTTCTCATTAATTTCTGAACACCCGTTTTTCACAGTGAGTTGTGCACGCTCGAAAGTGGCAGTGTTCTTTCACAATGAGTTGTGCACCGCTTGAAAGTTAAAAAATTTATAGTAATTTATATATTTTTTATACTTACCAATGACCCAGACATAGTTGCTGGTGCTAAGTCTTAAAATATAGGGCCAAACACAAATTTTGCCCCCCAATCCCCAAAATTTGCATCTAAAACTAAAGAAAACATGTCCTGAGAGGCCCTCCACACTTCGCCCCTACTGCGCATGCGCAGTGTCAAGGACGTTCCGAAATTGGCGCCATTTATCATTCTAATAACCAGTGCCTGGTAAGCGCTATGTACTCAGCGGGGAGGCAAGAGTTCCCAACTCCTGGGAGGGCCATCCCCGTCTGGGTCATTGGTAAGTATAAAAAATATATAAATTACTATAAATTTTTTAACATTTTTATACTGTACCAATGACCCAGACATAGCTGAATAGTAAAAAGGCTGGAGGGCCAAGGACATAGAGCAAAATGGAATACGCTCAATAAAATAAAATAGAGTCATCCCCTGTAGGGAAAAGAAGTAATAGGCCTTACATGTATCTTTCTTATTTATGATAAATTAGAAAGATACAACACCTTCCAAAAATTGAGCTTCATACATCCATGTACTCTATTAATATCCAATAATCCTTATACTAATAATTTTTAAAGTAAGCCAATAATAAAGTAAGTCTAGAGAATAGAGACTCTTATACTCCTAAAAGTGTGTGAGAATTGCATAATCATGTCCGTTGACATATGCAATATTCAAAAGCTATACTTTAAAAACTAAGACTTGAATGAATTTTATAAACTTAAACTTCTCACTAAACAACCATCCCAATAACAGCTCAGAATTACTAACTCCGGAGGAGGTATCCCCTTGTTTTCATAGTAAAAACAGGTGACCCAAGGGAACACCCTCCCCCCCCCCCCTTTTTCTTGCCCTGGGTCAAATAGCCCAGAGTGAAGAGGGCAGCCGAACGGAGACACTGCCGAAACAGACAGCCTACCTAGCTATAGTAGCAACTGTTAAGTGAATGACATTCTGAGCAGTAGATAATAGACCTAACAATAGAGGCCTCCAGAAATGGACTCGATATTTCTGAGATAAAATTCATGAATGGATGGCTGAGCGCAATAAGCAGCCTTCAAAAATCTATAATAGCAACACTATTAATGTAAGCCCAAGAAGTAGAAGAACTCTTACTTCATGAGCCGAAATCTTAAGCACAACTGCTAAGCCAATGATATACCATAAGCAGTACGCTAGTTAATAGAATCCATTAACAATAAAATGGAGCGTAACGTCCTTCTACTAGACATAAAGACAGAAGAAGCTTACGCCCTTGTAATAAACAGATATCTGTTTATAAATACATAAACTGTACCCGGAAAGAGTAAAGGCCTATGCCCATACGAAGACGGAAGGACCTTAAAATAATAGGTTCCGGATAATAGGAGCCTAACTCTTATGCAACAATCCAACCTAAATAGTAACGGAAGTATTGATTCCGAAACTATGAAAGTGAAAATCATCCATCGATAGTGCATGAAACTCACTGACTCTACAGTAAAAGAGAAACCAACAGAATTACTGTCTAAAAGGTCAGAATTTGAAAACTACTGTTTCCAGAGGCTCAAATGATTACTTAGCTAAATAAGAACCTGAAGTTAAAATCCGTATAGGAATTTAATCTAAAGATTCTAAGTCTATTTATCAAAAAGTTACTAACTGACTTAGATAAAGAGACAAAAGACTCAATTGTAAACTATCGTAGAGTGCATAGGTATGAGGTAACATAAACCTATAACCTAAATAACAACAGGCTGCAGTAGATCTTGTGAAACAAGTATACTAAAAAATAGCAATGAGTAGTATGGAGGGATCAACCATATGAACATAATGATCCCTACACCACGACGGAAGAGCCTCCACTTTAGTCGCATAGAATAGCGAAGAAGAGGATCTCCTATAGTAAGAAATCGCGTCCAAAGCTCGTCCAGTACAGTGCTTACAATGCAATACGGACCACACAACGGAATACATGAAGGTTGCGACCTTGCTGGTTGTGATAAAGAAGACACGATTTACCCAGTGAAAAAAGATCCTCACATAGAGGAAGATTTCACGTTAAGATCCACAGTAGACAAGAGACTAAATTACTCATGATCTCTGTGAAGATAGAGATGCTATCAACAGAAATGTATTGTGGTTGTTTATCTTAGCAATACCTGCTAAAACAACAGCGCCGGAGGATATGCGTATCCTATCATTCCGTCCTATAGATCAATAGAGCGTTAACAGTATTAGCTCAGAGATCTGGACAAGCCAACACATACGTCTGCAATTGATTAGCAAGCTGTGTCATAAATAAAACATCATTGGGCGCTCCCATAGATAGCAAATCTGATTGAATACTTGTTTGTTGAGAGTCCATTCTGACAGCAACAAGCGACCCGTAAGAGAACGGGAGTGCGATAAAACAATCAGACGACCCAGAATATGACGGACCAAAACTGAACTTGGTGTACTATAACCAACAGACGGATTCTTTCCATTAAATTGAATAACGGAAAACGAAAGAGTGCCTCCCTGGTTCCGGAGATACGCCACTACTGTCGAATTAAAGGACAGGAATTTGGGCATGCGTTTCTGAATAATGTTCATGCAATGACATAAAGCAAGCCTAAAAAACATTATTCCGCGGAAGTTAAACTGATAGCTAAAAGACTGCGGAACCCAAAGACCCTGGCACTTCGAATCCGTAGGGATCAGTATATATCCCAATCTGTTTGACTGGCAACCGTCGTAACAGCCACACTCGGGTCCGGCAACTGCGGCGGCACTCTCTGAGTCAACCACCGAATGTTTGCCCCAGTCTGAATCTCTTGTAACACTAGATAGACAAGAGAATGTATAAATCAAGCAATTCATGGATTGCCGGAAAGTTGCCGTCGAAGAGAAGCTCCTCCGAGAACGAAGCGACTCTGAGAGAGTTCTTAACCTACTATCCACGCGTGGATGTAGCTAGGGCTGCATCACGTCTAACCAACTCCAATCAGCCACTGAAGGGCGGAGCGGAGTTATACGTGAACAAACTACTGCCCTCAAAAGAAATTACATTGAGAATAATATCCCGTAAATCTTTTCTTGAAGACGTAATGATAACACCTCAGTAAGGCGGATTACGTATAATAAAGCGTCTAAGTTAAGTCTACTATACATAATGTCGTTCCCAACATTGAAATTGGAAAAGACATAAACGGCGAAAAAGAATATATGCAGTCTTTAATCACACCGTCTAGACGCATATGAACTCTCGGTATGCCCTGCTCTGCCAAAATAAACTATATGTAAAAAAGATAAAATGGCAGAAATGAGCCACGCGGACAAGAAACTAAACTATCATGCTTAGTAGCAGGCTTGTATATATATATAAATATATAGCGTCGAAAAATAAAACACATGTTGTAATGACAATATTGGACTGCGTCGGTAAGTCAGGGACAAAGTCCCTGTACCGATCGAAAAATCCGAGTCCAATGACGCTATAAGTCTCTTATCCAAGATCGCAGCAATGAAGTCCGAAAAATAATCACTGGAAGAAATGCCAGAAGATATGAAAGGCATCTTCCGATACTACTAAAGGGAAAACTCGAAATCTTTCGAATCCCTTTCGCCATCCTGTCGGACCCTATAAAGCGTTCGGTCGTCCGTAGCTTGATGCAACCGCACCGACCCAGCGCCGTCGGATAATTCCTGATTCGACCGAGAAACCGTCAATTGCTGGGATGCTGCGAAACAACTGTGCTAACTCGGATAGCACGTCCGTCACTGAGGCCTGAGGAGCAGCGGTCTTACGATGCATTGCCGCAGGAAGCTCCGAGATCGTTACCCCGTGCATACTTCCAATATGCGAGCGAACGGAGTGTATAGGCCTCGTGTCCCTTGGCTACCGGATGGCGCGACCTATTCGCTGTGGAATCACTGAATGCTGAAACTGATCGGATACTCGAGGTCACGTAGCCAATGTGCGGTCGTGTGCCCTGCTGTGAGGATGAGGAAGCATTAAAGACAGTCTCTCGGACTGTCAATATAACGGAGCGTCCCGAGCAACGGACATATGCTCCGAATGTAAAATATCTGAACCACAACATGCGGTCCCCTATGTTGTTGGCTTCCTCCGATCTGTCCTCAATCTGCCGTCACTGGGTGAGTACTAAAGTAACTAAAGTGCTCGCATCACCCAAATCTCCTTCCTAGACCGCAACGGATGAACCCGGCAGCCAAACCATTCGATGAATGTACGCTACACCGGGTGAGCTAGCGAATGTCACTCCGTAAGCGATAGACATATTCCATGAGCACTTATTGCCGCTAACTCTTCATTAACTATGACGACAGAGGCACACTTTTGAAAGACATCTCCATAAGTCTTCGAACAAGAAACCAGAAATGCTTGGATAGCAAGCATAAAATAATAATATATATAGCGTCGTTCAATAATTCGAAAGTTTGTGTGACATTATTGGACTATGTCGGAACTGAGGGACGATGTCCCTGAACCGAACCAAAAATTTCTAAGTCCACCGACGCTATCAGTTTCTTATCCGGCATCGCAGCATATGTTGTTCCGAAAGGGAAAGCTTGAAATCCACCGAATCCCTTTCGGTATCCCGTCGGACCGGATGAAACTTTCGGACGTCCGTACCCGCTTCCGCGGAGCGTCCCGACCCAGCATCGTCGGATAAAATATATGCGACAGATTCAGTTGATGCTGGGATGCTGCGATAAACTGTGCTATTAAGGAAAGCACGTCCGTTCCCGAGGCCTGTGCAGTAGCGGACTTACGATGCATTGCCGCTGGAAGCTCCGTGTACGTTGACTCCCGCACACTTCCTATGCGAACGTCCGGAGTCTGCAGGCCTCGAGTCCCCGGCTACCGACCCAGCGCTGTCGGATAATTCTCGATCCGACACCGTTTCTGTCGGCTGCTGGGATGCTGCGATAAGCTGTGCTATGTGCACAAGAATGTCCGGCGTCGAGACCTGCGGAGGCGCAGTCTATCGCTGCTTCGCCGAGGGCAGCTCCGCATCAGATGGCTCCCGCATACTTTTCCTATGCGAACGTCCGGAGTCCATCGGTCTCGAATCCCTGGCTGCCGGATGGTGTGACCTGGTCGCCGAAGAATCCTTGATCGGCGAAGCTGGTAATATATCGGCGGTCACGCAGCCAAGGTGCGGTCGTGTGCGCTGACGAGAAGAGGAAGCCTTAGCAGTCTCAGCGGACTGCCTATACAACGGAGCGTCCCGAGCGACGGACATATGCTCCGCTAACGACACATTTGTACCACAACATCTGGGGCCAGATGTTGTTGAACGAGAGAGGGGCCTCTCTCGCTTGCCGTCCGGATGGACCGGAACGAGCTATGAACCGGACTAAAAGGCTTCCTCCGTTCTCCCTCCGATCCGCCGTCACTGGGTGTGCATTAAGTTAATTTATAGTGCTCGCATCACCCCAAAATTCCTTCTAGACCGCAACGGACGAACCCGGCTGCCGAACCATTCGGTGAATGGACGCTACACCGGGCAAGCTAGCGGACGTCAAAGGCCGTCGAACCTACTAGGGTCCTCTTAGGCAATTGGCGTATTACATGAGCACTTTTCCGCTAGCCCTTCATTAATTGTGACGACGGAGGCACACTGTTGGAAGACATCACAGATACATCACCCTAATCTTGATCGTCTGAAATAGAAATTGATAAAGTAGAGTGACCCTGCGGGGAAAGGACCGGAGTGTCCAAATCCCCAACAACATACCGTGACATACGCTTCCCATATTGTCATCGAAATCATACGATACAGAACAGGAGTTAATGCGAGTACACTGACCACATATAGAATGATAATAAGGTCAGAGGAAGACTTCCTCTTAAAACAATTGATCAATATCCTTTCAATGTGAAAAGAAAACAAGTCCTGGTACTCGCACTAACCCCTGGCAATCAAAATACATAATAATAATATGATCCATTAATCTAGAAAAAATAATTGAAATCAAAATATTTTGAAAAAATATTTTTTCAGAACAGCCCAAGTTTCTGAAAAGTAACGTTGAGCCCCAATGGATCCCAAGCCTAAGCGTGGACAAAAATTTTAAAAATATTTTAAACAATTTATTCAACACTTACGAACAATAATAATGTATCTAGTTATGATTAAAATAACATAAAGATATTATTATTTAGAAATCCCCCCCTCACACAGAGGGCTGTTGTAAATGTAAACAATGAGTGTAAAAACACTAAAATAAGACTCCAGACACCCAGGCCCGAAATCAGTTACCAAAAATACACCATCTGATGCAAAACAGAGACTTCCAGGGAAGAAACTGCAGAACATCAGATGGTAGATGCAGAACACAACGCCTAACCACCCGTAGGTGAAGACGTAAACATGGGGAAAGAACAGAATTCATTCTGTTATTCAGCTAAAACTCCCAAGAAATTTTAGTAATAATAATTACAGAAATTATGCCAAAAGCATGGGAGAATAGCAAGGGGGAACTTAAAGGACAGGGAGAGAGGAAAAACACTTGAAAAAACAGTGTAACTAAATAATCAGAATGACAACAAAATGGCTGCTGCCTTGAAAATAGGTAACTTAACATAATTTCATTAAAAAATTTTAAGTTACAGCCCTGATAATATTCTGTCACACATTCTTTTCCTCTCCTCCTTTTCTATCCTCCTTAGAATCACCATTTCACTAATATTTATGTGTCTGGCATCATTTAAACTGAGATTTAAAAGCACAAAGATCAGTCAGATGTTAACTGATGAAGGGCCAAACTTAGAATGATAAATGGCGCCAATTTCGGAACGTCCTTGACACTGCGCATGCGCAGTAGGGGCGAAGTGTGGAGGGCCTCTCAGGACATGTTTTCTTTAGTTTTAGATGCAAATTTTGGGGATTGGGGGGCAAAATTTGTGTTTGGACCTATATTTTAAGAGTTAGCACCAGCAACTATGTCTGGGTCATTGGTACAGTATAAAAATGTGGCAGTGTTCAATCAGTATCTTTCTGATGATATTCAACCACTGTGAAAACTGTGAAAACTATATGTTGTGGGCGTGTTTCAAACAACTATTGACAGCAGCCTGCACACTCATTTGAAACAAGTGACAGCTTCCAAAACGAGGTCAACAAAAATATAAACAAGTCAATTTTGCTTGGGATATATAATTTTTTAATAAAGACTTATACACTGAAGACAGGCATAATGTATTACACAAAAGACGAATTTAACAACACAAAAATCCCAACTACAAAAAAAGTACAGTTATACTGAAGTGACAGGTGCACTGGTTGCAGTGTATGTATACAAACTGAATCAAGTCTAGTTTGAAGATACGTACGTCGATTCATATCGTATCGCGGTTAAAATATCGAGATACGAATTGTATCATGGCCAAAGCATATCGTTACGGGTCTAGTGGAAACAGAAAATTGTTACCGTGAATTTAGCCTCACAGTAGCGAAATGGAAACAGGCCAACTGATAACATGAAAAACTGAAGCTTGGATTTATGGAAGAATTACTCAAAAAACCAAATTAATTCTACATGTTTATAGATGTATTCTGCCTTACAACATGGAATGTATGCATTTAATCTATTATATCTACTTAGACAGCCTCCATAAGCAATGCCAAACAAGATATAATGGTACAGTAGAATCCTCTTAATTGAATATCCATTTTGCCAGTGAAAATTATTCAATTAACAGGATATACAATTAACAGGGATTTGGTCAGTTTCCTGTGTTCTGGAGGTAAACTGAGCATTTATTCTATTATATCTTGTTTGACAGAGCTCATAGAGCTCTGTCAAACAAGATATAATAGAATAAATTCCTATATTGGATGTAGTGAGGCCAAAAAGGTTGATAAATAAGGGGAATTTGGTGCGTGTCACAGTAATTTTTTTGGCATATTACAAAAATTTATATACACTTAACAGGAGTTTACTCTACAACCCATATGCAATTAACAGATCAAATTTGGACTGAATATATGGTAAATGGTTTTGTGTTTGAAAATTATATTCAATTAACAGGAATATACAATTAAGAGATATCCAATTAAGTGGGCTCCACTGTATTACTATAAATGCTCAGTTTATCAAATCACAAGTTCAAAATTATTCTCCACTTTATCTGAATGTTATTGGAAAACTAGGAACCTCTTGTTCACTGAATACTCATTGAGGTCATTCCAATAAGGGGTCACATGATATGGTTTTGTTAAAATTTTTAAAAAACAATAATCAAAATAATAAATTTTGATATCCTGTGTATTGATATCCTGATCATCTGATAAACATTAAATTAATATTTTTCACTTGCAGAGCTGTTATACATTTAAAATTTAATGTACAATGATTACAAAAGCATACTCTTTCTTGGGTGGATCATGACATCATTGCACTTACACAGATTTCATAAAAATACTTCAACAACAATACAAAATCATGAAAAACACAAAAATAGTGTCTGATATGCAATGTTTTCATGCTTTTTTTTAGACACATAAGATTTGACAGACATGTGGGCTGAAAAGCAGAAAGGAAATTTTGATCAGATCGTAACAGGGTTGAGATCCTCAGAAAAAAAGATTTTAATAATTTGGAATGTGAAAAGAATATGAAAAATTCTGGCTACTCACTGGAGGGGTTTTATTGCTCAAATCTCTGTTCAATCTGTCAGTGAAACCTTGTAATAATGTATTGCCGCCAACAACAATTACACTGCTGTATAGACTCTGCAATAAAAAAAAAGTGAAGGATAAAATCAAAACGCACAAAAAATAATCAAAATTGCCCTTTAGCAAAGTCAAATAAAAGGCCGTTTGGCCACATGTCCCCCGAAAAAACAAGTCGAAAAAGGGGCATAACTATAGTAAAATGATCGGTCTGAACCCATATTCGAACTTGACCTGTATTATTACCCCAGAAAGTCACATACCCAAATTCTTTCCGATCAAATACTCCTAACTGGAGTTATCATCCGGACACCACAAATCTTGAATTTCTAAGTTGAAAAAGGGGTATAACTCTGATAAAAATAATCTGGCCGAACCCATATTCGAACTTGACCTGTTGTTTGGGCTAAGAAGGTCATATACCAAAATTGGTTCCAATCAAATGATCCAAACTGGAGTTATCATGGGGACACAAAGTGGGACAGATGCACAGATGGATGGACACATGCACGCACGCATGGATCGGCGGACGGACACCGCTGATTTCTATAGTCCCCCAAACATTTTTTCAGGGAATAAATACAGAGTGATTCCACCAGGAAAAACTATCATATCCATGATGCAGTACTGGAAATAAAGAGCTTACATAATAACCAATCAGAAGGTTATTCTACACAACATGCTGATAAGGCCTCACAATGTAGATTTTCTGTTACTCAGGCCAATTTTTGTAAAATTGCATGCATGTTGGGTGGTTTTTAACTTTATTTTTGTAATTATTTCTTTGCAATCAAAAGTTCATATTCTTTGTTTGTTTTCTGTTTTAGGCCTCATAATCTATAGAATAGCATGGGTGGTGATGTTTTCGTCCCTTGAGTGCAAGGCGGCTTTGCAATGCTAAAGCACTGCAAAGCCTTATCACACTCAGGGAACAAATTTATCAATTTTATTAACTTGGGAAAAATATTAGACATAAACCATTTAATTTTTATTTTTTAAAGTTTGCACTGGTTATACAGTGAGAATGCGGCAGTCAAAAGAACCATGCGAGAGGGCTCGAGAAACAGATTTTTAACTTTTTTAGGCCTAACCTATTTGAAAAAAGTGTTCTGATGCTTTTCCCCTTTCCATTTTTACTATGCTGGGCATTCTGTTTGCGTCTTAACAGAATTTTCAGCAAAATAAACAGCGAGCCCAATGTGCGATTGCACATTGGTGAGATTATGCATTTCAGTTTTTGCTACTTATTTTAGCAGAAATTCTCTAAACGGCATGCCACTCTTTTCATATGTGGTTGCAATGCACAATTATTGAGTGAAGTTAGTCCACAAAGACTGTCTGGTCTTGCTGGCAAACATGCGAGAAGAGGAATTTATATTGTATTATTTAATTGGAGGAACCTGTCGTTTGTTTGTGTATTTTACAATTGATGTAACCCCATGTAACTTGAACAATAATTCATGGGTGATTTCCACGCCTAATGCTGTATTAATGAAGAATGTGGGAATCATTTCTGTCACACACAGGTTGTTGGTGGTAAGTACAAATGATTGTCTCTCTCACAATATATGATACTATAGGGTTTAGGCCGATTTACAATGTCTGACCAGGCTTGTCATTTTGAGGCGGGCAATCACCCTGAGGCCACAATCGCCTGCCTGAGTTCAAAATCCGTGGACGATAAACATCTGCCTAACCCCGATTTCTGCGGCCCATTAATTCAGTCGAAAGCACCTCAAAATCTGCATCTCAAACAGCAATTTTCATGGATTGAAGGAGGTAACAAAGTGCAATTTGTGAAGTGTGTAGTGTGTCGTCGACGCAGTCACCCAGAGACAGTAAGTAATTTTCCAAATACGAGAGAGAGGTCTGCCAATTCTAAAGTTGTAATTAGTTATTACATTGTACATTGGACTGTGACAATTCTCGGGTCACGTGCGATTACGGGACGTATCATCCCCAAGCCACTTCAACCAGATGATTTGCCTGGGACATTTCATCCCAAAATCAAAGCCAGGACGATTCATCAACCAAATCTGATTGATTTGCCTCAACATGGCTTGGTTATCTGGCTGAAAGATAACAATAACACTCACTGTTAGTGAGTGTCATGGGTAACCTGGTATCTTGTATCCAAATATTCAAGTCTGCATCTATACATTGCGTGATGACGTACATCATAATTACACAAACCATGTACCTTGAAATAATATTAGTTGTCTACCCAGCTGACTGAAACAAAATAGCCCCCTCAAACCATAAATGGTCCTCCTGGGGTCATTTTTGGCAAACCCAAAATGGCTCTCCTGGGGTGATTTGAGGCAAACCATAATGGCCCTCCTGCAGTTTTCAAAATGACAAGCCTGACTGACATACAACATCTACAAAATAAATTATTATATAATCTACTAAAAATCACAGCGAATAATGGTTTGTTTGTTTACCAGGACTTAACTTGTAGTGGCTCGGTTGAAAAGTGCTGAAAGGCACTATAGTGGCTTCACACTGTGTGCATTAGCTTGATGTTTTCTCACCAGTAGAACAGTGTTTTATATGAAGTTGTTTTGTTACAATTTATTGGAGAGTGCCAACAGGCACTCTCCAATAAATTGCAACAAATCAATTATTTATGAAAACAATTTTGTTCAATCAAGGCCCACCTTGCTGGTAGTAATGGAATCTTTAATAAAAATAGTCATGTTACATATCACTTTTGAAAAATAATTCAGCACTCAACAAGTTAATGACACTTTCAACAGTGGAGGAAGCTGGAGTACCACTGAATACTGGTATATTTATTATTTATTTATTGGTGTTTAAGGTCACATACTTATGCACAATGGCTAATCATGACTGTCACAGTTTTATGGGTGGAGGAAGCCAGAGTACCCAGAGAGAACCACCGAGCAACAACAAGCAGCTGCCACCTCCCCAACATCGTAACTCTGCACTGTAGCACAGGCAGGGTTAGATTAGTTGAAGATAATGTGCACCATCGACGTGCAGTACGCCTTAGTACACGGCATCATCATGCACCCACATGGACAATCAGGGTTAAGTGCCTTGCCAAAGGACACAATGCAGGAGTCCGAATCGATCGCTCAGACGGTCACCCATCCGAGGATTAACCAGGCTCGACGTTGCTTAACTTCGGTGATCTGACGAGAACTGGTTACCGCAACGCCACCGCGCCACCATTGAATACTGGTAATTGACAGATCATGTGGAATATAGTAATTTAATATGCATCATAAACTCATCCCCACAGAGAGGATAAAACACAATAACCACAGGTCAACTAATATCAATATTGGCAAGCCTCTAATGTCAAAAAATATTATTAGATAGATTGGTCATAATTCAATAACTGTTACAAAGTTCATAAAACTAAAAAAAATTGACAGCACATTGTAGGCAATATTTTCTGACCATATTCCAAATGTTGCATACCACATAGCTGTGTGTTTGGCATTGTTACCCTTACATAGGTGAGATGCTGCTGAAATCCCTACTGAACATACACTCACAAAAATCAAAATGTATGGGAATATACAGTTATTGTCCTTGTGCTGTCCTTGTGACATGAAAATTTGTCCCATGCTCAAGGCACATCATGTCTCCTGTGCGAAACATGACATAATAAGAGGGTGCAACAAATCTCTATTTCTCAACATACAGATTTAGGTATTTCTTGAAAAAGGACAAAGCAAGTTTTAACAGTATCTCAAAGTTAAAATTTCATGAAACTAAACTCTTGGGAAAATGATAAATTTTAAGTAATTTATATATTTTTTTTATACTTACCAATAGCCCAGACTAGCTGGTGCTAACTCAAAAATTAATCCAGGACCCAACACAAATTTTGCCCTCCAATCACCAAAATTTGCATGCAAAACGAAATAATCAAGTCCTATCTGGTTCTCCATACTTTTGAGATCTGCACATGCACAGTATCCAGGAAGGAACCGAAATTGGCACCAAAAATCATTCTTTCTACAGATTGCCTGTTAAATGTTATAAACAGTGGGGAGGTATGAGTGCCCACTTATGGGAGGACCATACCCGTCTGGGCCACTGGTAAGTATAAAAAAATATTCAAATTACTTAAAATTTATATTTTTATACAACCAATGGCCCAGACGAGCTGAATAGTAAAAAGGCTGGAGGGCCTAGGACTTAAAGGAAAACCAATATATAAAGATAGTCCAGAGAATGAGACTCTTTATACTCATTTAAAAGTGTCCGAGGATTGTATATTAACGCCCGTTTGACACGTGACATATACAAATGCTTCACAGTGTGCTACACTTTAAAAAAAGTACATAAATGAGAAATAGTTATTGCTTCACACCAAGCTATACATTAAAACCATCCCAGCCCCGACTCAGGACTACTGACACCGGAGGAGGTCTTCCCTTGCTTTTCACTATAAAGCCAGATGATCATAATGGAAAAACCCTCCCCACCCCCTCCCCTTGTTCTGAGATAAATATGCTCAGAACGAAGAGGGCAGCGGAACAGCGTCAGTGCTTGAACGGGCAGCTTAAATACCTATAGAAGTAACCATTAATGGACAACATTCTGAGCAACAGAAAGAGGACCCAAAGATCTAAGGTCACTGGAGATGGACACTAAATTTCTCAGGTAAATCTTGGTAAATGAAGAGGGTTGTGTCCAGTAAGATCAGTAATGGCTATACTATTGGAATAAGCCCAAGAAGTGGACAGCGCTCTAACCTCTAACCAACTACACTTCTCACCCACTGATTTTCTGTGACTGTTACCCTGTTTCTCGCGAAGTTTCATAACCTTCCACCAACTGGCAAGCAATAGAGGTCTTGAACATCACCTGTAAGACTTGCGAGGATTACAGGAGGAGAAACTACATCCTCCCTGTGAAGATCCTCGCTCCGTTGACTTAGGGGCATCTGACCGATAGTCCCAATCAGACTTATGCCCCTTTCCCGAGTCGCTATATTGACGATCTCCGGAGTAATTGTATGAGGGTTTCTTGTACCCTCGCGAGGAGTTCCCTTTTGAAGATTTTGATTTGGAATGTCCTCCTTTACTCCGGTCTGCTGAAGCGGGTTGTTGAGACGCCAACTTCAGTAGTAGCTTGTTCGTATACTAACGAAAGCTTGTCGTCAAAAATAGTATGTCCAGAGACCGGAGCGACCCGGAGAGAGCTTTTCACCTTGTCATCTATAAGTGATGACGACACAAGGACAGTATCACATCTAATTAACTCCAGATTAGTCACAGTCAGGGCAGAGTTATACGTGGTATACATGGTTTCCCTGGAAAGAACTCTAAGAGAGATATGCACATCCCCAAATTCCTTCCCGTAGGTATCTGCGTAGGACATAGCGTCCAAATTCGCTCTATTTGATGAAATTGCAGTTTTCATTACATCTGAGCTAATACTGAATGATGCAGGTAAGGATATATCTAAATCCCCGGCCTGCTCATCCAAACGCAGTGGAGCTCTCTGTACATCTTCTTCAACAGTTTTAAATGAACGTGGTCCAAGGAACGGTATATTTATGGAAGATGTATACAAGAAGCCGCCTTTTTTCCTCGCACTTGAGAGGTTAAATAAGGAGTCGTCTACATGGCCAAAGGCCTGCAACACCTGCCTAGACTGAACCGGGAAAGAAAGAACTTCTTACTTCCTCTGTATTAAGTCGGCGTCTAAAAACACCAGCAGTTTCTCTCTTGTGGCAGCCTGCTGATTCGGTGGAACAAATTGAGGGTAGTATTGATGGATGAAATCCATCGCAACCATGTGTTGCTCCAAAAGGGAAGGGTAAACCTCTTCCTTATCCCTTCCTTCATCCGTGTGAATCAGTTGCAAATCTTGGCCCATTGCATCTGCATGAACAGACGACTGGACCGACCCAACACCGTCCGACAGCTCAGGTTCTGAATCTGTGGGAGGCTGATCCTTCACTTGTTGGGATGCTGCGATCAGCTGTGCAATCTGCGACAGCAAGTCCGTCATCGAAGCCTGAGGAGCAGCGGTTTTCTGTTTCTTAGCCACTTGCTGCTCCTGGGACGGCGTTCCGGAGATGGATCTCTGAACGTCCTGATGATCGAGGCCTTGTCTCCTTAGCTACCGGATGGTCCGACTTCATGGGCGAAGAGTGGTCCCTTCTTCGTGCAGCAGGCTGGATATCCAAAGTCGGGTAGTTTGGATGCAGTCATGTGTGCGTAACGGAAGAAGCCGTGACTGTAGCCAAGGCCAGCTGCAGTCTAGACGGAGCGTCCCGAGTGGCAGGTGTGGATGTATGCTCCAGCCCATGCAAGTTTTTCATAACAACATCTGGCCCCAGATGTTGCTGGGTTAGATAGGGACCTCTCCTGCTCGCGTTCTTTTCAGACCTTGCCGAGCCTCCCAACAGAAAACTTGCTGGCCCTCTTCCTTTCTGTTCATTCCCTTGCTGGGTGAGCTTGTTTTGTTTTTAAGGTGCTTGCTCTACCCACTACACTTCCTTCGACCCCAAGGGACATACCCAGTGTCATGGCTCCCACGGATGGAGTAACTGCTTCACCAATGGAGCTAGCTGCTGGCAAAGGACTAAAGCCAACGCCCAGTGGCTTTATCCCTTGCCTAATATTCAAGAGCACCTTCACAGGTAGCTCTGTTTGCGCACCAGAGCATGACGAGGTAGCACACTTTTGCTAGGTGTCGCATGTTCTTGGTCCTCTGAAAAAGAAACTGAAAAACTTGAATGACCCTCCGGCGAGGGTACCGGCATAGGCCTCTCACGGCTAACAATGTACCGTGACACCCGTGTCCAACGTTTGCCATCCCAGTCAACACGTTGGACAAGAATTCATAGGAGTACATCACCTACAGGCAAGTCAACACACATGTAAATCTTGCATTTTGAGCAACAAACTTTCATAATTTAATCAAAACCAAGTCGATCAACTCCCACAAACTCCAAAATAAATATATGATAAAGATGCATAATAATCAATAATGAAAATCGAAAAATTAAATTCCAAACATCTTTCGAAATTTTTTTGACAAAAGCCCAAGTTCCTAAAGGGAACATGAAGAGCCCAAGGGTATCCAAATAGAGCCTAAGTGTGGACAAAATTCCAAAAATTATTGCTACCCTACTAGAATATTAAAACATGTATCTTACAACAATCCTACAGTAATAATAACTAAATACTACATATATTTAAGGACGTTGCCAATGTAAACAATGTGCAGGAAAAAAACAGGAAACAAGACATCAGGCACAGAACAAAAAGGCCCAAAGTCAGCAACCGATTTTAAAGCTTCCAGTTGTAAAGCAAGATCTTCAAATGAAGAAAAAACGATACATCGGATAGAAGATGCATGACCCAAATGATCCAACACCTCTAGGGTGATGACGTAACCATGGGGATAAACAGAATAAACATTCTGTAATACACGTTAAACTCCCAAGAAAAAAATTTGATAAAAATAAGCCAAAAAGCTTGGGAGTTTAACAGGAAGGCTTTAAGGAAGGATAGGGAAGAAACACTTAACAGACAGTGGATAAAACATCAGCAAGAATGATGATGTCAGGCCCATGTCCCGAAAATGGGAAACATGAAATAATTCTGATAAAAATTATAAAGTTACAGCCCTGAACGTTCCAAACCACCATAGTTCACTTCCATCATCCATTTATGTCCTTGGATCCACCAATTTTACCATTGATTTGTGTCTGGCATCCTCAAAAATGAGATTTAAAAGCACAGATGTCAGTTGAATGTTGCTGACTTTATGGCCAGACAAAGAATGATGGTTGACGCCAATTTCGGTTCCTTCCTGGATACCGCACATGTGCAGATCTCAAAAGTATGGAGGACCAGATAGGACTTGATTTTTTTGGTTTGGCTTGCAAATTTTGGGGATTGGGGGGGTGGGGGGGCAAAATATGGGTTTGGCCCTGGATTAATTTTTGAGTCAGCACTAGCTAGTCTGGGCCACCCCCTCCCCCCTCAAAAAATAAAAAAAAAATAAAAAAGGTTCTGATACAGCAACGAGAGTGGTAATCAGGAAAATTTGTTAGTCAAAGGTCCCTTTGACCTTGATTGGCCCCTACTCCAAGATAAATAGGGGCGACATGTGAAGTTTGGTTTTGATCACAGAACAAAACTTTAATTAATGGGGGGAAACCATTAAATTAATGGGGGGAAATATAGAAAATTAATTTCTATATTTATTTTACCAACCACTGGCCCAGACTAGCTAGCTAGCTCTATTCTAAGAATCAGACCAAACACTTAATTTTGTCCTTTTGGAAAAGCCCAGAAAGTGTCTCCAAATCTGCCAACAAGTATTCTTTTGTACCACCTGCTAAGTGTTTAAAAATGAAGTGATCGTTCTGATTCGTAGAAAAGAGCTTGCTAGCTACACTGGGCCAGTGGTAATGGTTATAAAAATTTGTAATTTAAACGTCAACCATGACCTTTGACCTATGGCACAGACCCCAAAATAAATAGCATTCTTCCTTTCATCAAATCCAACCAACATGTCAAGTTTGGTTTCAATCTGCCAAAACTTACTTCAATTAATGGAAACCAACTCCGTCTACAGACATTTTCAGAGGAGAAAAGTTTAAGGTCAATGTGAACTGAACTTTGGCACAATGATACCAATGTAAGTCAAATTCTCACCTTTCATAATACGCAGCCCATACAACATAATTGGGTTGAATCGGCCAGCAGAACTTGTATTAGAAAGCAGAAACCAACTGTGTCTGCCGACAGTTGGACAGATTTACAGCAGCACGGTTATATCCCACTCAAAATGTTTTCAGGGGATAAAAAGGAAACTTACAATATCTGATCAGTTTGTGGTTCAGGATTCTCGACTAACCATAATTATGTTACAATCACTTCACGAAAAATATAAGGGGGCCAATACTTGTCTAAAGACCACTGTAAAGCTACTATTGAATAGCATTTTAAAAAAATTGTCCAGGCTCATAACTCTTTACCTATATCTAACTTAAGCGGGCCTTTAAATTCCACCAAACACACCCAGTTAACCAGCGTCCACAATTTCCATGAATGTTCCCAAATTTGATTGTGTAACACATAGTTTGGTTTGTTTATTATGCTTTCTTGTCCATTTTTGTTCATATGATTTAACACACAGGAGCCTATACAATTTTGCTGCTCAGTGAGTCCTCATCCTGTGACTAAACAGTTGCTTCTAAGCAAGTCTTGGCTGTCTGTACAGGCAGCCAAGACTTGCAAAGAAACAACTGCCATGGTACTTATAATTTGACGTCGAGTTCACCCCAAGATACCCAGAGACTACATGTTGGGGCACATATTCTGTTGCTGTAGAAAGTGATCAGAGCTGGAAAAAGCCACCAAAGGGTTATTGGTAATATACATCCTGAGGCACCAATACAGTGAAGAGAAACCAGGAAATGGCATGTCCAACAGACAGTATTGCAAAAACGTTTCCTCAAAGGGACTGAACAGCAGGTCACTTGGCAAGTCTACAAATCTAAAGGTCTGAATATAAGGAATGTATCAGACCAGTGCTATTCATGAAAATCACCCTTCGAAGTTTAATATTTTTTCCTAGAAACAAAAGGTTATCTCACTACCTTTGGATGAACCTGTCAAACTCATTCCAAATGAAGGATCATAGACTCTGTTTTTGAGGCAAGAACTGAACATTTTCAGTTTAAAAGAATATTTGGTGTATGTATAGTTTATCCCATAAATGCCCATTTATTCGAACAATAAAAGCCTTTGATAAATTTTTGCTTTATTCACCTAGTAGGGTAAATTTTCCACGCAGGTTTAACACTGAATGAATTTATTCCTATAGTAGATATGGACATGTTGACCTTTGACCGTTACTGCATTTGTGTTGTCCTGACCTGTTTTACACTTGTGGGAGACATAATGAACCAATGTTTATTGAACTCTGGCTGTTGCTTAAATGTTTAGTTTTAGAATATATGACACATTTCAAGTCTGCCCAACAATAAAATGAACAACAATAAACAAAGAAAATGCAAATTAAATCAAACAAACCCTGCGTTGAAAAGCACACAAATTCGATTGTGAATCAACAATGAAAAAAAAACAATAAACAACGATAATGAGAAAGATAAGAAAGAGTGTTCATTTAATAAAGTAATTTTGCAAGTTTAGCTTAAGTTTACAGAGGAATATTTTTAGACAGAAATAGACAGAAATATATCACAGCGCCTTGTTTATTTTTGGCAATGTTGCTTGTCGATCGAATTGGACCAATGTGCTTTTCGCTGTGTTTTATAGCGATTAACAGCTCGATTTCGCCGCAATTGCCCTGTAAAAGATTTAAGGGATAAACAAAATAATCGTGTAGTGTTTTCAAGTAAAAAATTGAGGCCAGAGGCTTGTCGGTTTCATTCTTAATCCTACTCGTAGAATAAATTTTTTACTTGATAACACTATACGTTTATTCTATATCTATTAGTCATGTTAGGTAAAGGGTTAAGGGATAATTTGACAAAGATTTTTGTCTACTCCCTTGGACATACAGACAAGTAACAAAATGCTGGGTCCTATTTTTCTAAAGCCTCAGCATTAAAGATGAGTGCCGCTTCACTTTATAGGGTTACCACAATGATTAAAGACACCATTCAATTTGTTTAATAATTTGCTACGGTTGCAATCATACTTACAGATCTTATGTCGATATCACACATTCCTACACTGGTTGTCACAACATGACCCATGCTCAACATTGTATTTCCAGGAACATCCTGATAAAAAGAAATTGATGTAAAGGTGAAATATGACTGAAAAACCTATAGACTACTATGATCTGAATCACGGTCTCTTTTTTTAGCTCAAATCGCAACACACTTTTACTTGTGGGTCAGGATTTCCTAAATAAAATGCTGCAAAATCAAGACTGCATAAAAAAAAACACAACTGAAAATAGTATCCTGGATTCAAAGTTCTTGTACAGTGGAGACCACTTAATTGGATATCTCTTAACTGAATAACCCTGTAAATTGAATATAATTCCCAAACACAAAACCATTTAACATACTACCAGTACAAATTTAACCTGTTAATTGAATATAGGGTATGGAGTAAACTCCTGTTAATTGAATAAAAATTCTTGTAACCTGTTGAGAAATTACCCTGACTCTCCAAAGTTTTTCTTTGTTTATAGATCTATTTGGCCTCAGTACATCCAATGCAGACATTTAATCTATTATATCTTGTTTGACAGAGCTCATTGAGCTCTGTCAAACAAGATATAATAGAATGAATGCTAAGTTTATCTCCAGAATACAGGAAAGTGACACTATCCCTGTTAATTGAATACTCCTGATAATTGAATAATTTTCATTGGCAAAGTGGCTATTCAATTAACAGGGTTCCACTGTATTTCCTTTTGGACAGACGAGATTCTCTGGTGTACCAGAGTGGTGAGCTGAGAGATAATTGCAACCAGATGGTGGCCCAGTTGTGATCCAATCAAAGTTCTTCTTCAAAAGATTCCATTTGTAATCACATTACTGTATGACTCAAACACAACAACTGATATCCTCAAATATTAGTTGCTTTATTTAGATTCAAATCAACTTTAATAAGACATGCTCTGGTGTGCACAGATAGAGCAGTAGGTTTACATGCCTGCCCAATAAAATATGTAGTGACTTTTTAACACTTTAAACGATGATTTTACAGAATCGTATACAATATGTCAGTTCAAAGACCTGATTGAAATGGAAGATTAGTATGTGATATATTATTATTATTCTCAACATTCTACCTAATGCTGAAGGTTGAAAATGATAATAGAGCTAGTTAACTCAACAAGAGGACTGCATCGCAAAGCGCTGCTAATGCCCCCAACTGCAAAAAAGTCGAAAGAGTGAAAAAGTGTTATCTAACGGTGAAAAAAATGTGTGGAAGAAACTCGCGCTTCACAGGTATCATTCCCCCATGATGCTCTATCAAATTTTCCAAGTCAAAAAAGGACCATAAATTTGGAGAAAATGTGTGGACGGAACCTTCTGCATTTTCCCCATGCTGCTCTATCAACATATCAATTATCATTCTAATCAGTGTGGCGATAGCTGAGCTGCATGGTAAACCATTTGGATGGAAGGAAATTAAAAATTTCCAAAGTCGATTAAGGGCCATAACAGCTGAGAAAATGTGTGGGAAAATCTCACGCTACACAGGTATCGTTCACCCCCATACTGCTCTATCACTGTACCAAATATCATTCAAAAACTGGGCAGCTGTAGCTGAGCTACAAGGGAAAACGATCGGACAGAAGAGAATTTTGAATTGGCCAAGTCAAAAAAGGGACATAACTCTGGAGAAAATGTGTGGAAGAAACTCATGCTACACAAGTATTGTAACCACATGATGCTCTAGAACCACACAAAATATCATTTAAACCAGAGTAGCAATGGCTGAGATACAAGGGAAAATGTTTGTATGGAAGGGAATTTAGAAATTTCCAAGTCGAAAAAGGGCTGAAAAAAATGGGTGGAAGAAATTCACTGTATGCAAGTATCATTACCCCCATATTACTCTATCACTGTACCAAATAAAATTCAAAATGGAGTAGCTGTAGCTGAGCTACATGGGAAAATGTTTGGACAAAAGGAATTTTGAATTTCTAAGTCGCAAAAGGACCATAACTCTTGAAAGTATTGTGGAAGAAACTCACACTATACAGGTATTGTTCCCCCATGGTGCTCTATCACATCAACAAATATCATTCAAATCAGAGTAGCAGTGGCTGAGATACAAGGAAAAATGCTGGTACGGATGGACAAATGGATGAATGGACAGATGCATGAAGGGACAGATGAACAGACAGACAAGATGGGGACATAATAAAGGAAATCAATGGTGCAAGAGGGGTGGGGAGGAGTAAAAAAAAAAAACAATTTCATATACTTTAAGATGTCATATTTACATTTTAGTGTGTGCATTCAGAAGCATATTGTAGTCAAAAGATTATGTGACAAATGTGGATAATGTGGTGCCATCTTTATATTGATTTGGTGAGTTGGAATCAGTTATCTATTATTTATTTCCATGCCTTTGATGAACTGGAAGAGGTACCTAGACAGTTCACCTGAGCATGACTTGATGCATGATTTAGCAATGTCACCTGTCATGCTATCAATTTGTCCTGTTTAACAAAGCTGGCAGTTTCCAGGGTCCGACAGATATGAATGAAAAATCAAAATCAAACCCAAAATATACAATTTCACAGCTTCTGAGACAGGATCGATTACAGGCTTTTCAAGCTTGTGTTTCCAAATATTTTAAAGCTAGTTTTCATGCTTTAAAATTTTTTCTATTCTTGTAACCATGTCAACTGTTTTAAATAACTCTTTTAACCCTTTGAACCTAGAAGGTCGCTTATCCTGCCCAGGGTCATGATACAACCTGAAATCATAAACAAGACAGTTGCTCAGTGAATTTACATGATAGACCAATCAAGATTTTCAATATGCAGCCCCAAGGCTGTACATTACAAATATTGATTGGTCTCCCCCCAAGTAACAAATGAGACTCTTCCAACTGATGACACTTCAAAGGGTTAAATAAAATTTATTTCCCAAATCAGGGCCCAAGAGCTCCAGCAATTCAAGTTAAAGAGACCCTAACTCTCAAGGGGGAAGGTTTGTGGCACAGCTGACACATGGAATGGCCCTCACAAGAAATGTCAGTCAAGGAGGCACTCAAAAGCAAATATTGCTGCAATCTTTCAAAAAGTGCAAAAACTTGACACCATGCACTATATAAAAAGAGAATCTCCAACGATTTCCCAGTTTAGATCGAAAAGCATTCATAGGGCTGAAACGGTTGGCTCATTTTCACAACCGACTAACCAAGAGCCATAACTGGATAACATCTGGTTATCTGTAGCCATTATTTCACTGAATCTGGGATCAAAACTATAGGAATTGGAAAGCAGTATTCTCAGAAACTATTCCGTAGTGTGTATACAAATGAATGTTTGTCGAGTACTCGACAACGTTCATTTGTATACATACTACGAAATAGTTTCTTCGGTTACTCAGTACTCATGGAAATTGCCGATCATTAATGAAGTCTTGAATGCCAAAGTCGATTATTTCTAAATATATACAGCACTGCTGAGAGGTGTAATCTATCCCAAAGGAAAAGCGGCATATTTACTACGTTTTAACTGAGGAATGGCGATCACTATTGATATTTCGGATAACCGGGTGACGTTTTATTCAAAATCAGTTAGGTTGGTAACCGGTTTCAAACCAGTTATCCAGTTAACCACTTCAGTACTAGCATTCAGTAAATTTATTGGAAGATTTCGTAAATTTTGGTATAAACTGGGGACAAATTGAAGATTCTATTCATTATGTGATCCAAACACCACACAAAAGACACTTAAAGACAAACCAGCAGTGGCTTCTAAAAGGTCTGCGATTAAGTTACTTAAGATGCGATGTTTGTCCAGAGTGTCTGTGTCAGGAAACTGTCCGCAAAAAAGAATCAATTGCGAAGCATTTCATGACAAAAAATAAATGAAATGATTTTCAAATAAACATCCAACTACTGTCACAAAAATGTTTATCAATCCTCATTCTCCAAGGCTGAATATTTTCAGCATAACTTGATGTCCCGGGCATTACCATTTTAATGAATGAGCTTAATAAATCAGAAATTGGGTCAGATCATATAATAAGTGACTTTAACCCTTTACCCAAAGCACAGGATATCAAAATTTATTACTTTAATTAATGTTTTTCACACTTTTTCATAAAAATCAACAAAACCATATCATGTGACCCCCTCATTTGAACGAGCTCGATGAGCTCGTTCAATGAGAGGTCACATGATATGGTTTTGTTTAAACTTTTTGAAAAATATTTTTTTTTCATCTGCTAAATTCGAAAATTACGCGGGTGGATGCAGTCGATTCATTGGGTAAAGTGTTAAACACCAGCCAATCATTCTATCCTATCTATCAACCCTCAAATGATACTTCAATCAGAAAAAGAAATGTGAAAACAAAATTCTGGGATTGTATTATTGACCTGAAATAATTTGACTGTGAAATCAGAAAATGTTTTTTTCATTTGGGCCACAGTATACCTCAAATCTTTAACCCTTAGAGGCCTATTTCCGACTTTTACAACCTCAATACATATGTACTTAACATGTCATCATGGGGAGGCTCTGCTGACAATAGGCAAATTATCTAAGCAGCAGTTTCTAGTTACAGACTTGACTAGAAATCACGGCTAAGCCACTGCATGTTTTAAGGCGGTGGGCTGGTGGGAATTAGGGATACTTGTCCAGGCCTTATGGGTTAACCCTTTAACCCTTTACCCATTGCAGACGATATCAAAATTTATTATTTTAAATATCATTTTTTCAAAACATTTCAACAAACCAATATCATGTGACCCCCTCGTTGGAACGAGCTCGACGAGCTCATTCCAACGAGGGGTCACATGATATGGTTTTGTTGAAATTTTTTTGAAAAATAATATTTTTTGAACTGCTGAATTTGCACATTACGCGGGCGGATGCGGGCGATTCGTTGGGTAAAGGGTTAACAAAGATGACAAAATATCCAAATTTCAAGCAGTAAATTCATCCCATAATGCACCTAGGCATGTAATCAATTCAATCTTGTTTTACAGAGATCAATGAGCTGTGTGAAACAAGAATGAATTAGTTATATTCCAGGTTGCATTGCAGGAAACATTTGCAGGTTAACCCTTTACCCAACGTAACGGCCAAAACCGGCCAGCGCTATTCTCAAAAATCGCCAATTAATTTTCAAAATATTTTCATTTTTTGTCTCAAAAACATAGGTTATGACCCCTTGTTGGAACGAGCTCGATGAGCTCGTTCCAATGAGGGGTCATAACCTATGTTTTTGAGACAAAAAATGAAAAAATTTAGTTATTCAAGAATTTTTTTTGCAAGTGTCGTCTGCTTTTCATGTTAGGTAAAGGGTTAAATGTTTGATATTTCGACATCAGTGCACACAGGAGTGAAGATGAAAATATTTACAGGGAACCCTAAATATATAGGAATTTGTACTAGATGTACTGTTTTGGGGGTGACATAAGAATTAATTGCATTGCAATTGGTCTCTAGAATGAAGCAGAAAGCAAAGCACTCACCTTTATCATGGAAGGATCAAACAAACCCTCACAAATTTTAAACCTCTCTTCATTGAAGTCACAGTTATAACCATTTGGAAAATCATAGTGCACAGCTGGTATTTGTTCTGCTTGGCTGCCAAGAAAATTGTATACATATTAATTTTTATCAATCCTTTACATTTTTGTCAAATAACCGGTTGTCAAACATATTAGCCATATCCTCCCAAACATGTACGAAAGTGCTATTCAGCTGTATTTTTGTCTTTTTCCATCCAAACAGCATATGAATCCTCCTCCGAGAGAGATCATTGAGATCATTCCAGTGAGGAGTCATAAGCAATATCTGGGAGGGAGGAGAATGGGCCAAAAAATTGCGTTGTGTTTCCAACAAATGAAGAATGGTAATACTTGCCACCACCACAGACTTTTCAACAAAATTAAATTTAATCACTTGAACTTTAATTTTGTTTTAGTCTTAAATTGTTCAGATATAACACACAGGGGAATTTTCACCAATGTTTATCCATTACAATTATTGTTTTAATAGCAATTTGAATGTAGAGACCATCAATATGGGAATGGTCACGGATGGTCACTTACATTCAGACTGGTGGACTTATATAAAATACCCGACCATCCCTTTTGGAAGGTCACTTACACACAGATTGCTAAATTTGTCAAAATTACTTAACCCTTTACCCAACAAATCGGTCACATCCGCCCACATAATATGCAAATTCAGCTGTTGAAAAAGTTAAAAAATTTATAGTAATTTATATATTTTTTATACTTACCAATGACCCAGACATAGCTGGTGCTAACTCTTAAAATATAGGGCCAAACACAAATTTTGCCCCCCAATCCCCAAAATTTGCATCTAAAACTAAAGAAAACATGTCCTGAAAGGCCCTCCACACTTCGGCCCTACTGCGCATGCGCAGTGTCAAGGACGTTCCGAAATTGGCGCCATTTATCATTCTAATAACCAGTGCCTGGTAAGCGCTATGTACTCAGCGGGGAGGCAAGAGTTCCCAACTCCTGGGAGGGCCATCCCCGTCTGGGTCATTGGTAAGTATAAAAAATATATAAATTACTATAAATTTTTTAACATTTTTATACTGTACCAATGACCCAGACATAGCTGAATAGTAAAAAGGCTGGAGGGCCAAGGACATAGAGCAAAATGGAATACGCTCAATAAAATAAAATAGAGTCATCCCCTGTAGGGAAAAGAAGTAATAGGCCTTACATGTATCTTTCTTATTTATGATAAATTAGAAAGATACAACACCTTCCAAAAATTGAGCTTCATACATCCATGTACTCTATTAATATCCAATAATCCTTATACTAATAATTTTTAAAGAAAGCCAATAATAAAGTAAGTCTAGAGAATAGACTCTTATACTCCTAAAAGTGTGTGAGAATTGCATAATCATGTCCGTTGACATATGCAATATTCAAAAGCTATACTTTAAAAACTAAGACTTGAATGAATTTTATAAACTTAAACTTCTCACTAAACAACCATCCCAATAACAGCTCAGAATTACTAACTCCGGAGGAGGTATCCCCTTGTTTTCATAGTAAAAACAGGTGACCCAAGGGAACACCCTCCCCCCCCCCCCCCCCCTTTTTCTTGCCCTGGGTCAAATAGCCCAGAGCGAAGAGGGCAGCCGAACGGAGACACTGCCGAAACAGACAGCCTACCTAGCTATAGTAGCAACTGTTAAGTGAATGACATTCTGAGCAGTAGATAATAGACCTAACAATAGAGGCCTCCAGAAATGGACTCGATATTTCTGAGATAAAATTCATGAATGGATGGCTGAGCGCAATGAGCAGCCTTCAAAAATCTATAATAGCAACACTATTAATGTAAGCCCAAGAAGTAGAAGAACTCTTACTTCATGAGCCGAAATCTTAAGCACAACTGCTAAGCCAATGATATACCATAAGCAGTACGCTAGTTAATAGAATCCATTAACAATAAAATGGAGCGTAACGTCCTTCTACTAGACATCAAAGACAGAAGAAGCTTACGCCCTTGTAATAAACAGATATCTGTTTATAAATACATAAACTGTACCCGGAAAGAGTAAAGGCCTATGCCCATACGAAGACGGAAGGACCTTAAAATAATAGGTTCCGGATAATAGGAGCCTAACTCTTATGCAACAATCCAACCTAAATAGTAACGGAAGTATTGATTCCGAAACTATGAAAGTGAAAATCATCCATCGATAGTGCATGAAACTCACTGACTCTACAGTAAAAGAGAAACCAACAGAATTACTGTCTAAAAGGTCAGAATTTGAAAACTACTGTTTCCAGAGGCTCAAATGATTACTTAGCTAAATAAGAACCTGAAGTTAAAATCCGTATAGGAATTTAATCTAAAGATTCTAAGTCTATTTATCAAAAAGTTACTAACTGACTTAGATAAAGAGACAAAAGACTCAATTGTAAACTATCGTAGAGTGCATAGGTATGAGGTAACATAAACCTATAACCTAAATAACAACAGGCTGCAGTAGATCTTGTGAAACAAGTATACTAAAAAATAGCAATGAGTAGTATGGAGGGATCAACCATATGAACATAATGATCCCTACACCACGACGGAAGAGCCTCCACTTTAGTCGCATAGAATAGCGAAGAAGAGGATCTCCTATAGTAAGAAATCGCGTCCAACGCTCGTCCAGTACAGTGCTTACAATGCAATACGGACCACACAACGGAATACATGAAGGTTGCGACCCTGCTGGTTGTGATAAAGATGACACGATTTACCCAGTGAAAAAAGATCCTCACATAGAGGAAGATTTCACGTTAAGATCCACCGTAGACAAGAGAGTAAATTACTCATGATCTCTGTGAAGATAGAGAAGCTATCAACAGAAATGTATTGTGGTTGTTTATCTTAGCAATACCTGCTAAAACAACAGCGCCGGAGGATACGCGTATCCTATCATTCCGTCCTATAGATCAATAGAGCGTTAACAATATTAGCTCAGAGATCTGGACAAGCCAACACATACGTCTGCAATTGATTAGCAAGCTGTGTCATAAATAAAACATCATTGGGCGCTCCCATAGATAGCAAATCTGATTGAATACTTGTTTGTTGAGAGTCCATTCTGACAGCAACAAGCGACCCGTAAGAGAACGGGAGTGCGATAAAACAATCAGACGACCCAGAATATGACGGACCAAAACTGAACTTGGTGTACTATAACCAACAGACGGATTCTTTCCATTAAATTGAATAACGGAAACGAAAGAGTGCCTCCCTGGTTCCGGAGATACGCCACTACTGTCGAATTAAAGGACAGGAATTTGGGCATGCGTTTCTGAATAATGTTCATGCAATGACATAAAGCAAGCCTAAAAAACATTATTCCGCGGAAGTTAAACTGATAGCTAAAAGACTGCGGAACCCAAAGACCCTGGCACTTCGAATCCGTAGGGATCAGTATATATCCCAATCTGTTTGACTGGCAACCGTCATAACAGCCACACTCGGGTCCGGCAACTGCGGCGGCACTCTCTGAGTCAACCACCGAATGTTTGCCCCAGTCTGAATCTCTTGTAACACTAGATAGACAAGAGAATGTATAAATCAAGCAATTCATGGATTGCCGGAAAGTTGCCGTCGAAGAGAAGCTCCTCCGAGAACGAAGCGACTCTGAGAGAGTTCTTAACCTACTATCCACGCGTGGATGTAGCTAGGGCTGCATCACGTCTAACCAACTCCAATCAGCCACTGAAGGGCGGAGTTATACGTGAACAAACTACTGCCCTCAAAAGAAATTACATTGAGAATAATATCCCGTAAATCTTTTCTTGAAGACGTAATGATAACGCCTCAGTAAGGCGGATTACGTATAATAAAGCGTCTAAGTTAAGTCTACTATACATAATGTCGTTCCCAACATTGAAATTGGAAAAGACATACACGGCGAAAAAGAATATATGCAGTCTTTAATCACACCGTCTAGACGCATATGAACTCTCGGTATGCCCTGCTCTGCCAAAATAAACTATATGTAAAAAAGATAAAATGGCAGAAATGAGCCACGCGGACAAGAAACTAAACTATCATGCTTAGTAGCAGGCTTGTATATATATATAAATATATATAGCGTCGAAAAATAAAACACATGTTGTAATGACAATATTGGACTGCGTCGGTAAGTCAGGGACAAAGTCCCTGTACCGATCGAAAAATCCGAGTCCAATGACGCTATAAGTCTCTTATCAAAGATCGCAGCAATGAAGTCCGAAAAATAATCACTGGAAGAAATGCCAGAAGATATGAAAGGCATCTTCCGATACTACTAAAGGGAAAACTCGAAATCTTTCGAATCCCTTTCGCCATCCTGTCGGACCCTATAAAGCGTCCGGTCGTCCGTAGCTTGATGCAACCGCGGACCGCACCGACCCAGCGCCGTCGGATAATTCCTGATTCGACCGAGAAACCGTCAATTGCTGGGATGCTGTGAAACAACTGTGCTAACTCGGATAGCACGTCCGTCACTGAGGCCTGAGGAGCAGCGGTCTTACGATGCATTGCCGCAGGAAGCTCCGAAATCGATACCCCGTGCATACTTCCAATATGCGAGCGAACGGAGTGTATAGGCCTCGTGTCCCTTGGCTACCGGATGGCGCGACCTATTCGCTGTGGAATCACTGAATGCCGAAACTGATCGGATACTCGAGGTCACGTAGCCAATGTGCGGTCGTGTGCCCTGCTGTGAGGATGAGGAAGCATTAAAGACAGTCTCTCGGACTGTCAATATAACGGAGCGTCCCGAGCAACGGACATATGCTCCGAATGTAAAATATCTGAACCACAACAGGCGGTCCCCTATGTTGTTGGCTTCCTCCGATCTGTCCTCAATCTGCCGTCACTGGGTGAGTACTAAAGTAATTAAAGTGCTCGCATCACCCAAATCTCCTTCCTAGACCGCAACGGACGAACCCGGCAGCCGAACCATTCGATGAATGTACGCTACACCGGGTGAGCTAGCGAATGTCACTCCGTAAGCGATAGACATATTCCATGAGCACTTATTGCCGCTAACTCTTCATTAACTATGACGACAGAGGCACACTTTTGAAAGACATCTCCATAACTCTTCGAACAAGAAACCAGAAATGCTTGGATAGCAAGCATAAAATAATAATATATATAGCGTCGTTCAATAATTCGAAAGTTTGTGTGACATTATTGGACTATGTCGGAACTGAGGGACGATGTCCCTGAACCGAACCAAAAATTTCTAAGTCCACCGACGCTATCAGTTTCTTATCCGGCATCGCAGCATATGTTGTTCCGAAAGGGAAAGCTTGAAATCCACCGAATCCCTTTCGGTATCCCGTCGGACTGGATGAAACTTTCGGACGTCCGTAACCGCTTCCGCGGAGCGTCCCGACCCAGCATCGTCGGATAAAATATATGCGACAGATTCAGTTGATGCTGGGATGCTGCGATAAACTGTGCTATTAAGGAAAGCACGTCCGTTCCCGAGGCCTGTACAGTAGCGGACTTACGATGCATTGCCGCTGGAAGCTCCGTGTACGTTGACTCCCGCACACTTCCTATGCGAACGTCCGGAGTCTGCAGGCCTCGAGTCCCCGGCTACCGACCCAGCGCTGTCGGATAATTCTCGATCCGACACCGTTTCTGTCGGCTGCTGGGATGCTGCGATAAGCTGTGCTATGTGCACAAGAATGTCCGGCGTCGAGACCTGCGGAGGCGCAGTCTATCGCTGCTTCGCCGAGGGCAGCTCCGCATCAGATGGCTCCCGCATACTTTTCCTATGCGAACGTCCGGAGTCCATCGGTCTCGAATCCCTGGCTGCCGGATGGTGTGACCTGGTCGCCGAAGAATCCTTGATCGGCGAAGCTGGTAATATATCGGCGGTCATGCAGCCAAGGTGCGGTCGTGTGCGCTGACGAGAAGAGGAAGCCTTAGCAGTCTCAGCGGACTGCCTATACAACGGAGCGTCCCGAGCGACGGACGTATGCTCCGCTATCGACACATTTGTACCACAACATCTGGGGCCAGATGTTGTTGAACGAGAGAGGGGCCTCTCTCGCTTGCCGTCCGGATGGACCGGAACGAGCTATGAACCGGACTAAAAGGCTTCCTCCGTTCTCCCTCCGATCCGCCGTCACTGGGTGTGCATTAAGTTAATTTTATAGTGCTCGCATCACCCCAAAATTCCTTCTAGACCGCAACGGACGAACCCGGCTGCCGAACCATTCGGTGAATGGACGCTACACCGGGCAAGCTAGCGGACGTCAAAGGCCGTCGAACCTACTAGGGTCCTCTTAGGCAATTGGCGTATTACATGAGCACTTTTCCGCTAGCCCTTCATTAATTGTGACGACGGAGGCACACTGTTGGAAGACATCACAGATACATCACCCTAATCTTGATCGTCTGAAATAGAAATTGATAAAGTAGAGTGACCCTGCGGGGAAAGGACCGGAGTGTCCAAATCCCCAACAACATACCGTGACATACGCTTCCCATATTGTCATCGAAATCATATGATACAGAACAGGAGTTAATGCGAGTACACTGACCACATATAGAATGATAATAAGGTCAGAGGAAGACTTCCTCTTAAAACAATTGATCAATATCCTTTCAATGTGAAAAGAAAACAAGTCCTGGTACTCGCACTAACCCCTGGCAATCAAAATACATAATAATAATATGATCCATTAATATAGAAAAAATAATTGAAATCAAAATATTTTGAAAAAATATTTTTTCAGAACAGCCCAAGTTTCTGAAAAGTAACGTTGAGCCCCAATGAATCCCAAGCCTAAGTGTGGACAAAAATTTTAAAAATATTTTAAACAATTTATTCAACACTTACGAACAATAATAATGTATCTAGTTATGATTAAAATAACATAAAGATATTATTATTTAGAAATCCCCCCTCGCACAGAGGGCTGTTGTAAATGTAAACAATGAGTGTAAAAACACTAAAATAAGACTCCAGGCACCCAGGCCCGAAATCAGTTACCAAAAATACACCATCTGATGCAAAACAGAGACTTCCAGGGAAGAAACTGCAGAACATCAGATGGTAGATGCAGAACACAACGCCTAACCACCCGTAGGTGAAGACGTAAACATGGGGAAAGAACAGAATTCATTCTGTTATTCAGCTAAAACTCCCAAGAAATTTTAGTAATAATAATTACAGAAATTATGCCAAAAGCATGGGAGAATAGCAAGGGGGAACTTAAAGGACAGGGAGAGAGGAAAAACACTTGAAAAAACAGTGTAACTAAATAATCAGAATGACAACAAAATGGCTGCTGCCTTGAAAATAGGTAACTTAACATAATTTCATTAAAAAATTTTAAGTTACAGCCCTGATAATATTCTGTCACACATTCTTTTCCTCTCCTCCTTTTCTATCCTCCTTAGAATCACCATTTCACTAATATTTATGTGTCTGGCATCATTTAAACTGAGATTTAAAAGCACAAAGATCAGTCAGATGTTAACTGATGAAGGGCCAAACTTAGAATGATAAATGGCGCCAATTTCGGAACGTCCTTGACACTGCGCATGCACAGTAGGGGCGAAGTGTGGAGGGCCTTTCAGGACATGTTTTCTTTAGTTTTAGATGCAAATTTTGGGGATTGGGGGGCAAAATTTGTGTTTGGCCCTATATTTTAAGAGTTAGCACCAGCTATGTCTGGGTCATTGGTACAGTATAAAAATATATTATTTTTCAAAACATTTCAACAAAATCATATCATGTGACCCCTCATTGGAACGAGCTCATTCAGCTCATTCCAATGAGGGGTCATATGATATGGTTTTGTTGAAATTTTTTGAAAAATTTGAAAAAATGATATTTAAAATAACAAATTTCGATATCGTCTGCGTTGGGTAAAGAGTTAATATGCATGTGCTCACAAATACACAACTTATAAAGATAAACCTACAAATCAGTTTTGTGCCATTGAAAGACTTAAAATTAGTGTAAAAAAAACAGGATGTTTCGAATATTCATTTTTCCTGCTTAAAAGGGCAATGTCAGGTTATTCTCTAAAACCAACGATAAATTTATGTCACCAGATTTCATGAATATTTCATGAATATGGTAAAACACCTGAAAAATAAAAATAAAATCTACAGTACAGTCACTGTGGATTGGTCGTAATCCACACGTGGGCAGTTACGTCATCGCATGTGTTTACCAAGTAGTAAAAATCATCATCAGCAAAATTTTAATTAATGAAGCACCGGGTTGTACCCAGTGCATCATTAATTATATTTTTGATGATTATTCCTGTAATTAGTGTTTGGAATCTATTATTATTGCATCCGTGGAAATATTGCCCACGCGTGGAATATGACCAGTCCACGGCAACTGTACTTTACTCTTGGCTATTATGTATAAAACTAATCTGTCATAGGTACTTATTGTTGCATAACAGTCTTACAAAACTGTTGGGACAGTATATGCAGAGTGCTTTAAAACTAAAGTACCCGCAGAACCTTAATTCATGTACGAATAATATAAAAAAATAAATAATGAGAGAGACATTACAAAATGACAATACATGGCCTTGTCAAGTCTTTATTCAATCTTCAATACAATCATCAAAAAAGACATTACACATGTAGAAATGTTAATTTAAGTTCCCAGCTATAGATTCAACTGGACACCAAATTTAGTGAGGGCGATCCTAGTATTCTCCTCCTCCCACCCCCCAGTCAAAAAGGACCCTAAAATATTTTTCACCTTGCTCTGCTCTGCACACGGGGCCAAACTATTTTCCTAGATCAGCCCTTCGAATCCAATGCTTAAGACAATGTAAAATCTAACACTGAGAATATTGTGTAAATGTACCTGTGTTCATATGGTGTGTCCATTACTTGCAACACCGATGCAGCAAAATCCTGTAAAACATCCTGAAACAGACAAAAGTATAAATGATTATTTTTCTCCATGTTACAGAAGTTCTTCCCAGCTAAAAAAAAATGGTATCCTAATGTAACTCTTTGTCTTATACAGACCAATCTTTATCCACAGTACAAAAATACTCTGCAACCATGAAGAGATATGTCTTCTTGTTAACAAAATATACCCCTATATATATATATATATATATATATATATATATAGAATTCATCCTCTCATCAATGGATTTTTATACCACACACAACATATTCAGCAGATAAGAGTTAAAATAAATAATACCAACTGTGGATCTTATGTTATAGCATCATAGAAAGAATAGATGTCACATGGGGTAAAACAATAACATTGAGAGTTGAATAGAACTGCAAACAACAAACCATTTATAGGTATTCAGTACAAATTTAGCTTAACTGCTTAAATGCTGATGGTATCTTCCAGGTTAGATCAATAAAAGAAATTGGGAGAGTCTACATTCATTAGTTGGGGGTAGACCAATTAATATTTTCAACATGCCACCTTGGGGGGCTGCATGTTGAAAATATTGATTGGCCAACCCAAAACATTCATTTCATTTCGTGAGAAAAACATTTTTAAAGAATATTCCTCATATTGTACCAGGTTAGGGAACCCAAAAATTGAAAATATTAAACCAAGGGACTTGACCTGAACAAATATGAATCTGCCCCACACCCCTTCCCCAAGAATGTTGTACCACATATTCAAAGATTCTGACTGGTGACTGTGGAGCAGATTTTTAAAAAATATTGCCCATATTCCACCTAGTTAAATTCAGGCTCCCATAGTAAGCCCCAAATATTAACCCAGAAACTTGCTTTGAACAAACTTTGGATCTGAACTCTCTGAGGATGCTGTATACCAAATATCGAAAGAATCTGACTGGTGGATCCAAGAAGATTTTTAAAGATTTCTCCTCATATTGCCCCAAGTGAAAATTTGTGCACCCATAGGAAGCCCACACATTAACCAAGGAACTTAATTTGAACAAACTTGAATCTGACCCTTGTAAGGATGCTGTATACCAAATATCAAAAGATTCTGATTAGTGTTTCTGGAGAAGATTTTAAAAGAATATTCCTCATATTGCACTAAGTTAAAATGCAGGCCCCCAGCGGAGCCCAAATGTCAATCCAGGGATTTTAGTTATACAAAGTTGGATCTGGCCTCCCTGAGGAGGCTGTAAACCAAATATCAAAAGATTTTGACTGGAGGATCTGAAGAAATTATTTAAAGGTTATTCCTCATACTACACTAGGTTAAAATTTAGGCTCCCATAGGGAGGCCAACTGCTAAATGTGGGACTTCATTTGAAACAAGATGAGCAACGCAAAGCATGTGCCAATGCCCCCAACCCAACAAATATTTTCTAAGTCGAAAGAGTGAAAAAGGGCCATAACTCTGGAAATAATTGAGCGAAGTAAGATGATTGTAACCCTAATAATTTTGGAGTTATGCTTGGTACACGATTTGTGATGCTGAACATATGAAGGTCAATTGTGACCTTCACCTTGAAGATGCGGCAAAAACTAATGCACGTGACACACCTTCTGACTGTCCTTAAAATTTGTAAAAAGTTTAATATTTGTACTTTGGTTCTTTTCTGAGTTATGGGGGAGAAACGAATATTGATGATTTTCAGTGTGACCTTGACCTTACGGACCTGGCTGTGGTGTGTGACACATCCACCCGTTGTCCTTTATAATTGAGCAAAGTTAGATGATTGGAGCCCTAATAGTTTTGGAGTTATGCTTGAGACAGGATTTGTGACCCTGAACATATGAAGGTCAATTGTGACCTTCACCTTGCAGATGCAGCGGAAACTATTATATGCGACACACCTGAAGTCTGACTGTCCCCAACATTTGTAAAATAAAGTTTAACAATTGTACTATGATTCATTTCTGAGTTATGGCTGAGACACAAATATTGACCGATGTTTAGTGTGACCTTGAAATGTGACCTTGAGCTTGAAATGTGACCTTGACCTTGAAGGTACGAACCCGGCTATGGTGTGTGACACATCCTCCCATGGTCCTTTATAATTGTGTGAAGTTTGATGACGGTGGCCCTAACAGTTTTCAAGTCATGTTATGGGCTCAGGGTGCTTGTATACAATCTTTTCTCGTGACTTGATTAGTATTTGGGTATGTATAGCTACTTGTTGCAGAAGCGCGTCTCATATCTATACATCCCTAAAAACAAGTCCCATCACGATAAAAGATTCTGTACAAGCACAATGTGCATATAACACATATTTATTTCCAATAGTTTACATGGAATGATATTAAGGAGCATTCTTGTGTAACTTTAGGGAAACAAATTATGAATTATCACAAATAAACATGTCAACTCAAAGAAAAGAAACTTTTGGTAAATCAATCAGCTAATTGTAACTTGCTGATCAATCCTATCCCTTCTTGATCAACATGGTAGACAAAGAAAACTTTCCATTAAAGAACATTTATTTTGTTATGTACTAACAATTTTGTGCTTTTATCAATTCTGAAATAAAAAGCTTAAGTTTGAATTACAATCTTGCAAATACCTTGACCATATAATTGTGAAAGCTGGTAGACACTTCTGGTAAACTGTCTTTCTTCTTCCAGTTTGCAGGCTCCTTCTCATTCACAGGTTCCTGAAACAAAGATAAGGCCACACAAAGTAGATCTTCTGTTTCTAAGGCCATTATTTGTGAAATTGCATGCGGGCGAGCGTTGTTTTATTTTATTTTTTATTTCAGTAATTTCTTCTTTGCAATCAAAAGTTCATGTTCTTGGTTCAAGTTTTAGGCCTCATAATCTACAGAATACCATGGGTGGTGGTGTATTTCATCCCTTGAGTGCAGGAAGGCTTTGCAATGCTAAAGCATTGCAAAGCCTTCCTGCACTCAAGGGACAAACTCATCAATTTTTTTAACTTGGGTAAAATATCAGACATAAATCATATAATTTTAGTTTTTTTTAAGTTTAAATTGGTTATAAAAAGAGAGCATGCGGCAGCCAAAAGGACCATGTGGGAGGGCCTGAGAAACAGATTTTTTTATTTTTTTAGGCCTAACAAATAACTAAGCTCTTTTCAAACAAAGAATTAAATTGAATGATCAAAATTTTCAATAAGTATTTTCAGTAAAATTGAAATAAGAACACTCCTGTTCAATGCAATCCCCATCTACAGCAACACCAAACCTTGAAAATCCGTTGATGTTCTATTTTTAAATAGAGGCGAAATTTCACTGGAATATTTTGCAAATCGTGCACCTCAATTACAATTTGAAATGATAGCCAAAAAAAGGCCACTGAGTTCCAATATGTTCTAAGTGTCAGTAGGTACATAGAACACATTGCAACTCAGCGGATGAAATAGTAACACGAGTTCCCCTCGTAAAATTGGTTGGAGATAAAATGTGTTCTTTTTGTTGATAGTTGTCAAATTAATTGCTGAGTGTCCTTCAAATAATTGTTTTTATAGACGTGAAGGTGTGTAATAAACGACACATGTGTGTGAATGGGTTAATTGATATGGCATTTGTGGCCTGTGGCATCCAGTTCTATCTTTCTGCACTGGCACCCATCATGCCATATCGATTAACCCATTCACAAACGCAAGCCATTCTGTGTATATTTGTCACTTTATGGGTGTATGAATGTGGGAATGGTGTGTTAACACACCCATCTCACATTCATACCCTGATAAAGCAACAAAACCAACTAGTCTCCAGTCTCCATCATTTACATCAATGCATTCATATCGACTTTTGTGTGCACGGCAGTTTTATTATTTTCAACATAGGATAATACACATGATCTCAAACACTAAAGAGAAATACCCATTTGAACAATGCACCTACTAACTAGCAGCCCCTGGCCACCTGCAGCAATTACAGTCTAATTGCATGGCTGGACATGCCCATATTTATTTATTTATTGGTGTTTAAGGTCACATATTTCTGCACAATGGCTAACCATGACCGTGACAGTTTTACGGGTGGAGGAAGCCGGAGTACCCGGAGAGAACCACCGAGCAACTGTCAGCTCCCCAACATACCAACTCCACACAAGCAGGGTTAGCATTGGTTGAAGACAGGTGCACCATCGACGTGCAGTATGCCTTAGTACACAGCATCACCGTGCCCCCACATGGGCAATGGGGGTGAAGTGTCTTGCCCAAGGACACAACACGGTTGCCGCAGGTGGGATTCGAACCAAGGACCTCTCAGCTTGCAGCCTGCACCGGGACTTGCCCATAAATTTTTATTTGACAAATGGGTTTGACAAACCCAAAACATTGAAACTATAGGAATATTATTTCATGTTATGAACACACCTCCACTATTTATTTGCAAGCAAATCTGATATCATTAACTGGTAGTGCGCTGGAAGCCCATATTTGGGCTTTATTTTAAAGTGATATTATTTTATCTGTGGGGATTTGCCTTGTTATGTCCCCAACTTCTGAAGGAGGATTCGAGGGTATCAAGTGGAGAACTGTCTGTCTGTCTGTCTGTCTGTCTGTCTGTCTGTCTGTCTGTCTTTCTGTCTGTCTGTCTGTCATTGGCTTTTAAATCCAATCCAAAACAAATCCCAATTGGAGCCCCGATAATGCAAATTTTCCCAATGGCACAGGCACCATACCCTTTCCAAAACAGGGCAGAAGCATCCCTGCTTCATCAATTTTATGTTAAATATATACATCTAGTACTGAACAATATTTTGAGGTGCTGATCAAGGAATTCTACTTCGGACATTCTTGGAGTATCTATTTTCAATGTGCCACCTGCAAGCAAAACAGAAAATAAAAAATTTCTAATCACAGTTAGAAATACCTTTTCTTTGATCTGGTAAGGTGGTACAACATCTATACCAGCCTCATCTAAATACTTCTTTGTTTCTATTGTTATAAAATCTCCAGCCAGTGGGCTCTTCACCACAGCTAAAATTGAGAACAAGAGAATGAATCCAGTTATTCCAAGAAGAAAAGGTCCCATAAAGTAGCTCTTCTGTTTCTCAGGCCATTTTTTGTAAAAATCTCATGCGGGTAGGTAGTTTTTTATTTTTGGAATTATTATTATAGTTCATGTTCTTGGTTTGTTTGATGTTTTAGGCCTCATAAACTGGAGAATAGCGTGGGTGGTGGTGTATTTCATCCCTTGAGTGCAAGAAGGCTTTGCAATGCTAAAGCATTGCAAAGCCTTGTTGCACTCAAGGCAGAAAATTATCAATTTTATTAACTTGGGTAACTTATCATACATAAACCATTTAATTTTTATTTTTTAAAGGTTGCATTGGTTGTAAAAAGATAGCATGCAGCAGTCAAAAGGACCATGTGGGAGGGCCAGAGAAACAGATTTTTAACTTTTTCAGGCCTAAAGTAAATTATGACTGAATTAAGAATAATTAGTTGACCACAGAATAGGGTTCTTTTTAGTACTGCAGAATGATTCTACAAATATTTAAATCAAAATACAGGATGTGATTCTGGATTTTCGCAATACCATAAGCCAAGTTGATAATGCATACAAACAAGACTGATTAACCCTTTACCTATTGAATCAGCTGCATCTGCTTGCGTAATTTTCAAATTAAGCAGTCAGAAAAAAATTTCCAAAAAGTTCAACAGAATCATATCATGTGCCCCCTCATTCCAATGCGGGCTTACATAATATGGTTTTGTTGAAATTTTTTTTTAATTGTATAATCACACACAAAAGATTTCAGCCAATGGACCTCAGGGTTCAACCAATGCTTAGCCTGCTTGTGTGGAGTCAGTGTGTTGGGGAGTCTGATAGTTGTTTGCCATCGTTTGGTGGTTCTCTCTGGGTACTCTGGCTTCCTCCACCCGTAAAACCAGCCAACACACAGTGACCATGGCTGTCAAGTGTTGTTAAACCCAATAAATAAATAAATAACAATATCGGATGTAGCAAAACTGTAAATAATAACCAGAAAGATATTATTTACACTGAATGGTTGATAATACCTTAATTTAGAGTATATAATGCATATAAGAATGCAATGAGGAATTCAAGTATGTTTTCCAAAAATGAGTTTTTGAAAACGAAGTGCATCTGCGTAAATATATCTTCTACAGTTGAAAACGGAATAAAAACTTCCATAATCTTAACCGCAAAAGGCTTGAACCTTGACATATTAGATCCGGGCCTAATTTGAGGGGTACCCAAAGACTCTTGTCCTTGAGTAACCATTTCAAACATAAACAAAAGGAAATAAAATAAAATTCTATAAAACCCAAAACACGTTGGAGTGGTTGAGGCAAAGGAGAAGAGAAGGATACATTGACCCTTTACCTAACACAATGGCCCAAAAATCGCCAATTAATTTTCATTATATTTTCATTTTTTGTCTCAAAAACATAGGTTTTGACCTCTATTCGAGCTTGTTCCAATGAGGGGTCATAACATATGTTTTCGAGACAAAAAATGAAAAAAAATTAATTATTCAAAAATTTTGTTTGCAAGTGTCGTCTGATTTTCATGTTAGGTAAAGGGTTAAGCAGACAAGAAATACATATAACAACTAGAGGGAACTGTTTTAGTGAACTAAAACACATGTCTCCCCTTCGATTAGTCCCATGCTTCCAACTTACGACTAACAAATATCAATCTAAAAGTCAAATGTCAAGCTCATGGAAGTTCAAGATAGAATGTAACACATCAGCCTGGCTGTTGCATTCATATGCCAAATATCGTAAACCTAGCTGAACAATTCAATAATTTGACCTTGATGTCAAAGATCAAGGTCACAACAGTACATGATACAATGTTGTCTTGTGCTGATACCCTCACATTCCAAATATCATAAGCCTAGGTCAAAAGATGAAAAAAAATCAATAATTTGACCTTGAGGTCAAAGGTCAAGGTCATATGTGGATCGAGCTCAAAGTCATATGCGGATCATGATGGTACATTGTCTCATGGTGATATACCCACATGCCGAATATCATAAGCCTAGGTCGAAAGATGAAAAAAATCAATAATTTGACCTCGGGGTCAAAGGTCAAGGTCATATGGGGTCATGATAGTATGCGACAAATTGTCTCACGGTGATACACCCACATGCCAAATATCATAAGCCTAGGTCAAAAGATTAAAAAAAATCAATTTGACCTTCAGGTCAAAGGTCAAGGTCATATGTGGGTCAAGGTCAAAGGCCAATGTCATATGTGCATCACAATGGTACATCATCTCATGGTGATACATCCACATGCCAAATATAAGCCTAGGTCAAAAGATTAAAAAAAATCAATAATTTGACCTTGAGATCAAAGGTCAAGGTCATATGTGGGTCATGATAGTATGTGACACATTGTCTCATGGTGATATACTACCAATTTGACCTTGAGTTCAAAGGTCAAGGTCATATGTGGGGTCGAGGTCAAAGGTCAAGGTCATATGTGGGTCAAGGTCAAAGGTCAATGTCATATGTCGGTCATGATGGTACATCATCGCATGGTGATACACCCACATGCCAAATATCCTAAGCCTTGGTCGAAAGATTAAAAAAAATAAATAATTTGACCTTGAGGTCAAAGGTCAAGGTCATATGTAAGTCATGATAGTACACGACACATCGTCTCAAGGTGATACATCAACATGCCTAATATCATAAGCTGAGGTGAAAAGGTAAATAAGTTCTGACCTGGACAAGCTTACTTGCCAACAAATCAGTAATTTGACCTTGAGGTCAAAGGTCTAGGTTATATGTGGAACATGATGGTATGCAACACATCGTCTCATGGTGATACACCTTCATGTTAAATATCATCAGCCTAGGTCAAAAGATAAAAAAAAGTTTTGACCTGGACACGGTTGTATGAGAAGAACAACAACAACGACAACAACAATGACAACAACGACAACAACAACAAGAAGAAGAAAAATTCAGGGTGAAACAATATGTCTCCCTTCGGTGAAGGGGAGACATAATGATGAATGGTGATCATTTCAGGGAATGACCCCAAATTGTGCTATTTATTATTTAATTATTTATTGGGGTTTAACGACACTTCCAACAGCCAGGGTCACCTCATGTCAGACTGATTTACGGGGGGAAGAAGCTGGAGTACCCAGAGAGAACCATCGAGCAACATAAAGAAACTGTCAGGCTCCCCAACATACTAACTCCACATCAGCAGGGTCAGCATTGGTTGAAGACAAGAGCACCATCGACGTTCAGTACACCTTAGTACACAATGTCACCGTGTCTCCACGTGGGCAATGGGGGTGAAGTGTCTTTCCCAAGGACGCAACGTGGTTGCCACACAAAACAGGGTAACACACGATTCTAATTTATACAAAATAATTTAGAAAGCAGTCCTGAACAAAATCACATCTGCACCCTTCCTGAGCAGGAATATGTTATTTCATATTTCTTCTAGATACAGCATTTGAAGCCATCTAAAAAGAAATTTCAGAGAGATTAAAAAACACAAATGTTTACAATGGGCCAAACAAATGAATGATTATTGGATGTATTGGAGGACACTTTGCTCTGCTCATGTGCAGATGCTATGTATGGAAGCCTAAACAGGACTCTAGATTAGATTTTGTGTTACTTTGGCTTAATATTTGTTGGTGTGAGGGATTCCAAAGTTAAGAGTTTGGTCTAAATTCTATCAAATAGAAAGCCTGTATGTTTGGGCCAGTGGTATAGTGGATAAATATACAAGGTTTCAAATAGAATGTCATGAATAAAATTCAAGTACTTTTTAAGGAATTTCAATGACCCTTTTGTTATTTTTCAAGCTCTTAAGCCTGGCAAAAATTACTAACATTCAACTATCCAGAGATTCTTTTTTATTATATGCCTGTTCTATACAATCCCCACCTACAGAAACACTAAACAATGTGGAAAATGAAAATTGTTGATAGACTATTTTTAAAATGAAGTGAAATTTCCACTGAAATTTTCCACAAATCATGCACCACAATTACAATTTCAATCACTAGCGATAGCTAAATATCGTTCAGTGAGTTCCGAAGTGATCTATGTGCCAGTAGGCACATAGAACACATTGGAACTCAGGGGACAAAAAAGTAACACAGGTTCCCTTTGAAAATTTGGTTGGTGGTAAAAGTGTTCTTTTTGTTGATAGTTGTCAAATGAATTGCCGAGTGTCCTTCTAATAATGTTTTTTATAGACTGGAAGGTGTGTAATAAACACAGAACGACACGTGTGTGAATGGGTTATTCAATATGGCACTTGTGCCACCACGGAAGGATAAATCTCGAGGCCTGTGGCCTCTTGTTATATCCTTCTGTGGTGGCACTCATGCCATATCAATTAACCCTTTCACACGCGTGTGTCGTTCTGTGTATGAGTGTCTATATGGGAAAAATATGGTACCCTATCCCAATGGCATTTCACAATAGGTGTTTTTAACTGGTAGAGTGCTAAATTATATTTGACCATCAAAATTGTTCAATTATCTTTGCCCTGTTACAATTCATGGAAAAGTGCCTGAGTTTGACTACTGCTGGTATGTACCAGTTTATCGACATACCATATAGCCCATTTCCGAGAAAGGATTCACCCATATATGCATCAATGAAAGACTTTCACAAATTCGGAGTCTCAAACCATTACCATCTAAGTTTACAGGCAATATTCCACTGGAATGTAGTGTAATTTAATTAGACTTCATATTTTCCTGGTATTGCAGGGTATTGTTGACAATTTCATCTCAAGCTTTTAACAAAATATCGATTGATGTTTAAGGTCACTTTCGTCATCTTTGGCTATCTCATGACCACAACATAGGTATGAAGTCAAGTTTAGCGGATTGTTTGTACCTGTGCTGCCCAGTGCAGAGGACTTCTGCTCCAAGCGTTGGTTTCAGATCCGATTTTACCAGTGAAGCAAAATTTGCTGACCACAGTAAACAAGCACTGCTTCACTTCTCAGGGTTGTCACAGGGATTTTTAACAAATCAAACAGTGAATAACTTGAAACCAGAAATGTGAGTAGCCACTTCACTACTGTTATTCAACCAGATTGACTGTTGAATTCTCTCTTTGTTTTCAGTTTTTCCTGCATTTCCTAACATTGTGTATGATTTACATCTTGTGCCGAATTATACAATTTACCCTTTTTATCGGTAACAAAATAATTTATTTTTTATTTTACTGGTATTAAGAACAATAATAACACAAAAAATAAGAGACTGTTGAGTCATATTAACCCTTTACCCAATGCAGACGATTTCAAAAATTTATTATTTTAAAAATAATTTTTTAATTTTTTAAAGAAAATTTCAACAAAACCATATCATGTGACCCCTCTTTGGAACGAGCTTGACAAGCTCATTCCAAAGAGGGGTTGCATGATATGGTTTTATTAAACTTTTTCGAAAAATAATATTTCTTCACCTGCCGAATTTGCATATTACGCAGGCGGATGTGGGAGATTCATTGAGTAAAGGGTTAACAAAATTCAAGTAGTTTTTCAAGAACAGAATAAAAATACTATGTTTTTAAAAAATTTCATGACCTTGAAAAATGGGATACAAAATTTAAGCATTTTCATGGACTTCAAGGACCTGTGCGAACCCTGACATCCATCACACTTGACCAAAAGTAACTGCCACATTCAGCAAGCTTCAATCACCAAAATTGTCACAAAAATTTTATTATTTTAATTTCCAAAGAAAGCACACCTTATGACCGCTCATTGGAACATGCTCGTCAAGGTTGTTTCAATGAGGGGTAATAAGATATGCTTTGGAAACAAACATTTTGAGATTGCACAACAGCTGCAATAAATGATAAAAATAAAACAAATTCTAAATTCATAAAGGGCAATAACTCTGACAAAGATATACTGATTAACACCTTCATTGAGTGTGGGGCTAGATGTCAGTAAAATGCACTTGCATACCAAATATGATATCATTTCAAGAATTTTAAAGTTTATTGAGTTTGATAAGGCAAATGAAACAAGGGCTACAGAAGGCATGGGCCACTGCCTCCGACCCATAGATATGTTCGAAGTAGCCTTAAAGGTATCGTGGGGCAGACAAATTTTCTAAGTCGAAAGAGTGAAAAGGGGCCATAACTCTGAGAAAAAACTATTGGACAGAACCCATTCCTTGTGCATATACATTAACCTATGTGAATCTACCCCAAATCTTCCTTCGGAGGTCGGGGGCATAACAAATTCCAAATCAATAAAGGGCAATAACTCTGAGAACAAAAATCTCTGAATAACACAAGCATTAAACATGGTGCTAGACATCCAACTATGATGTAATTCCACCAAGTATTTTAAAAATTACTGAGTTTAACTTTTAACCTGCTGTGTATTTTCAAGAAATTCTTTATAAGAACTAGTCATGGCTGCTTCATTTACATTTAACTCAGAAATAATTGGTGAAAAAATCCAAGCAATTTACAGAGGAAAAATTTGATTAAATGTCCTCAAATTATACTTATTTCAGTCGCAAGGGAAATAACTGACCAGCAGGCAGACCAACCAACCAACACTGCCACATAGACGGCTGGTTGCTACAAAAAGGAATATTTGTAATTATTCAAGAAAATTGTTTGAAAGTATCTTTACTTGTCATGATAGCCCTTTACTTAATGAATAAGCCGCAATTGACCTTATTTAATTTACAAATTACGCAGTTGAGAAAACAACATTTTTGAAAACAATTCAATAAAACTATATAATGTGAATCCTCAATGGAATGAGCTCATCAAGCTCATTCCAATGTGGGGTCACATGATATAGTTTTGCCCAAATTTTTGGAAAAATTTGAAAAAACAATAATTAAAATAACAAATTTTGATATCCTGTCAAGCCTGGATATAATATTTTGGGGGTGCCAGGCAAAATGACAGGTACAAACTGACTCCTGTCGGACATTTAGAGACCCTTCCAGACAGGGGTAAAATCTTACCGTCAAAGAATAGGTGCCATCACTGAAATTAGCTCCGGGTTTGACATTCTAATTATAATTGAGAAAATATAACACATTCCTTCAAGGGTTTATACTATATCGTTGATAAGTCAGTGTGAATACTGTACTTCAATTGAAAACACTGCATTTGTGTTGCTTTTGACAATTGTGAATACAGAAATTCAAATCTGGGGAAGTACTGCATGTTCGATACATTGTGGGAGTAATCCCCTTGGAAAGTGTCCATCTACAAAATCCTTGTTTTATGTTTTTGTTTTGCATTGAATTTTTAAAACGTGGTATACTGCATCTGTAAATGATTGTTATGTATTATAATGATGGGAAATAATCTGTTATGGATTTGTACTTCAATGAACAAAAATAGAAGTGAGTGATAATTCACCCACTATTCCCATGCATCACTGCCCACTTAACTATGAAAATTGGCCTCAGACAGGGTGATGGGCGCAAGCAACTGGCCGTCTGACAAATACAAAACTGAGCTGGACTTCGTCTGCATCTGACCTCTTATATCCAGGCTTGTATCCTGTGTATTCACTAAAGGGTTAGACAAAGGGAGTAATGTCTATTTTGTAAACCAATCTCCACAATCTGGCAGCAATGGAACCTAACTTGGGTGATTACAGTGTGTATTGAGAAATTTGTACACAGAGAAGTAATCTGCCCCAACACTTAACACAAATGTTCTTTTTTTCACAAATGAGAAATGAGAAAACTGAAATACAAAATCCATCAAAAAGTGACCAGCTGTAGGTAGAAACCTGAGGCAATTTATCTGACATGAATTTATTGATGCCCACATTTCTAAATCTCTGCAAGTAAATGTATTTGGGTCAACCACCACTGTAAGAATACATCAGGGCATACCACGGCTGAAAACAGTTGGCTCATTTTCACAACCGACTAACTGAGAGCTATAACCGGATATCCGGTTAACCGTAGCCATTATTTCACCGAATCTGGGATCAAAACTATAGTAATTGGAAAGCTGTGCTCTCAGAAACTATTCCGTAGTGTGTATACAAAAGAATGTTGTTGAGCACTCGACAATGTTCGTTTGTATACATTCTACGGAATAGTTTCTGCGGTTACTCAGAACTCAATAAAATTGCTGATCATTAACGGAGTCTTGAATGCCAAAGTTGATTATTTCTCAATATATATGAGGAGTAATCTATCCCAAAGGAGAAGCTCCAGATTTAATACATTTTAACTGTGGAATGACAATCACTATCGATATTTCGGATAACCGGTTGACGTTGTTTTTAATCAGTTAGGGGGGTAACCAGTTTTAAACCAGTTATCCAGTTAACCATTTCAGTACAAGGGCATATCTTATAGTTTGGGGGAATTTTGAAAAATGAAGATCAGGAAGTGCAGCATTTACAAGATTGTTTTTCTCTCAGTCATATAAATTTCAAAAACCTGAGGAAGATTCATTTTTTAACTTGTTACCCATCCAAATAGGAAACACAGTTTCTGATCCCTCATTGGAATGAGCTCAATGAGCACATTCCAATGAATGGGCATAAGCTAGGCTTTGCAGGCAAACTAGATGTGACTTCCAGTGGTGGATAATCCCCCGGAAAAACACCCTTAAACAGTAACTTGCCAATACTCAAGTTGTGGAACACTACCCAATTTCAAGTAAAGGTCACAGTGATCTTAAAACTTTGGCACAATGACCCCAAAATATGTAGGCTCTTCTTCTCATCATGCCAAATCCACATGTCAAGTTTTGAATGGCCAAGTTTAATTTTAATTAGAGGATGGAAACAAATTTGGAAAAACGTTAGGGTCAAGGTCACAGTGAACTTGACCTTTGGCACAACGATCCTAAAACATTGTGTTTCTCCTATTGTCATGCCCAACATACATCAACTTAGGTTGGAGCAATTTCAATTATACAGCAGAAACCAACTTTGTCTACAGACAGGCAGATGGATGGCCAGCCTCAAGGCAATAACCACCTAAATTTTTTAAGAGAGGATATGATTGAGAAAAATGAAAGATGATTTTGGAGGTTAGCATGGCTGGTTTTGGCCATTAACAATTGGCAAATTGTTGAATTCAATTTCTTCCTTGTGAAACTGCATGAAAACAGTAAGAAAAGGTACAGAAAATAATAAGTGAAAAAAAAAACCCAGTAAGGTTCAGATAAAAAAAAAACTGTTTTGAACCTACCTTGTTGTACAACATAGCCATCATAAACTGGAATTGCACTTGTATGAGTAGCACCACTGTCGAATACCAGAGCTGTTGATCTTCCATTAGCAAATCTTCACAGTTAAGGAAATTTTGCAAGAATGGGTGCAAGTGCTTGTTAAGCTTTCCCTCTGAATATATTCATTTATTTATTGGTGTTTAAAGGTTACATATTTCTGCACAATGGCTAATCATGACCGCAACATGGAGATAAAGTCAAGTTTAGTGAATCGTTTATACCCATGTTGCCCATTACTGAGAACTTCCCCACCACGCAATGGTGAGTGGGTCATCTTTTACCAGTATATTTATTTATTGCTGTTTAAGGTTACATATTTCTGCACAAAGGCTATAATAGTGACCACAACATGGAGATAAAGTCAAGTCCAGCCAATTGTTTATACCCGTTGCCCATTTTACAGGACTTTCACCCCAGGCAGTGGTTACCAGGTCCTATTTTACCATTAAAACAACAGAGCCTGTTTATCACAGTAAACAAGCACTGCTTCACCTCCTGGTGTTCCTCTTGGGGTTCCCCCCCGAAAAGAAGATTTTTCTGTGGTATATAAAGCATGCAGAGTTTTGTTCAATAAGCCCAAGGGTTCCAAAAAAAAGTTTGGGCAGGACAAAAAATCTCCCATTACAATAGCAAACAGTGTTCCACTTGAATCACAATATCTAAATCAACAATTTACAACAATAAAGAGCATTACCATGGATAGCATATGCTGTAAAAATAAATTACAGTGAAGCTCACTTAATTGGATACCTCTTAACTGAATAACCCTGCTAATTGAATATAATTTCCCAACACAAAGCCATTTACTATACCTCCAGTACAAATTTGACCTGTTACTTGAATATAGGTTATAGAGTAAACTCCATTTAATTGAATAAAATTATTGCAACCTGTCGAGAAATTATCCTGACTTTCCCTAGTTTTCCTTTGTTTGTAGACCTATTTGACCTCAGTACATCCAATGCAGGTATTTAATCTATTATATCTTGTTTGACAGAGCTCTTGGAGCTCTGTCAAACATGATATAATAGAATAAATGCTAAGTTTATCTCTAGAATACAGGAAAGTGACACAATCCCTGTTAATTGAATACTCCTGTTAATTGAATAATTTTCATTAGCAAAGTGGCTATTCAATTAACAGGGTTCCACTATACTGTGTTAGTTAATGGAAACCAAAATAGTTTCACATGCAGAAAATTCTGGCATTCTACTTCTGTCATCAGGTCTTCTGTATAGTAGACCTGATTATAAAATAAAAGTTCAATTAGAGACACTAGACAGGATAATAAGAACATTTCGACGATTCTAAAATTTAAGAATAAGCGAGACTCAAACTGAATCATCAACTTTGAATTGAATCAAATTTCAAAGCTTTGCAGGTCACAGCAATAAAAACTGATAACTCAGAACATAGGAAAAGTGGCTGATCCCTGTGTGTGAATGTCTTATCTGTCTTCAATCTAGCTTGGGGTTGGAAAATGAATCAATTTTCCTCATGGACACTGTACTTATAGGCATGCCTTTAAATTCTTCCCAACTAACGATGGTAAACGCTGTGCCCAAATAAGAGAATTGCGCACAAATTTTGCTGAGTTTGAAACTTTTTTCCAAAGCTTTGCAGTGTTTCGGCAATATATGGCTTGGCCAGTTTTCCCTGATGGTCGCAGTATAGCTTAGAGCTTACCTTCGAATCAAACAATGCAACAGATAAATAATTTTTTTAAAAACTCACAGAGTTCGCCATAGAAAATCAATCAGCATCAACAGTTTCGTATACGACACTGTTGATGCCGATCGCTTTTCTGTAGCGAATTCCATATGATCATGCACTTAAAGCTTGAGATCTATTATATTCATGTTTGTGACATTTCTCGGTAAACGCCATGTGTATTTACATTCAAATAGACGTTTGGCTCGACATTGGGAAACTAAGAAGCCTCCTTGAGTTAGTCGAGTAAACTCACGTCAAAGGGTGGTGGGAGGGAACCAGTAATAATGGTGAAGACCTATAACAAGGGGTTGTAAACTAGTATTTTAAGACGGGGGACCTAAAACCTAAAACAGATGCCAAGAAGAAGAAAATACCTGTGCTTTTGCTCCATATTTGTCATTGTGCCCAAATTAGACTGATCTAAAGGTCTGCTTATAGGTTCACAAAAAGGATACGCTGAAAGAACAGCATTCTTACACAAAAAGAATGCTGGGACTTTGTACTTCTCAAACATTATTTCAGTCAGCTTTTCTCTCTTGGCTCTGGTATTCCACTGAAGAAAAGAAGAAAAAAAGATCCATTTTTACAAAGCATTTGTCATTCTGCTATGTAACATTTGTTGGCAAAGAGTTTGAGTGCTTTTCATCTCTCTTCTGCTTCAGATCAATGTTAACTGGTAGAGTGCTGGAAGCCCTATTTTGGGCTTTACTAAAAGTGACAGGCAATAACTGTCTGTAGCTACATTCTGCCTGAGGAAGCCTTTATTGTCCCTGATATGAATCAGATTTTTTATACAATACCTTGCTCTCTTACATTTAATTGGATAGTGCCTATAAGGCACTATCCAATTAAATGTAATAGAGCAGTATTTGATGAGCTTTGATTTGTTGTTAGAAAAACTCAGCACTTTACCAGTTAAATGGTGGATCTGAACAGGTTAGAGTTTGTACACTCTAAATAGAAGGATAAAAAACAGAGCTTTATTCTCAAAATATTTTAATCATCTGTATGCTTGTACACATGGAAACATACATGTGCCTACTGAAAAACATTCTGGTGTCTCAGACAATTTTTGCGCAATTTCATAATGAGAGAGGGTGGGCTTGTTAGGGGCATGGTGGCTCAGTAGGTAGAGGTGCAGGCTGTAAGCCGAAAGTTCCTCAGTTCGAATCCCACCTGCAGCAACTCAGTTGTGTCAAGGGCAAGACATTTCACCCCCATTACCCATGTGGGGGCATGGTGGCATTGTGTACTAAGGCATACTGCATGTCGATGATGCACTTGTCTTCAACCAATGATAACCCTGCTTGTGTGGAGTTAGTATATTGGGGAGCCTGACAGTTGCTTGCCATTGCTCAGTGGTTCTCTCTGGGTACTCTGACTTGCTCCACTTGTACAATAGCTACTCATTCTTGGAAAGCACTCTTAGATTACCATTTCAGTGGACAAAAAAATTAAATTAAGGCTATTGTAAAAAACCCATTGTTTCTCGGTAAATTCTGAAAAAACCTCCTTCATCATTAAAATTCCGAGAAAATTCATATTTACTTGTTTTATTTTTAACCAGCCAAAATTGGTACTGATAACAGTGGATTCTTTTCAAACTTTGATAAGTAATAAAGATGATGGGTAAACAGGCATGTTATATTCCAATCAATTTTGAGAAAAATTTTTTAAAGGACGAAGGCGCCGGAGGCGCCCGAGTTGAGACGGAGGCGAAGCCGACGTCGAAACTCGTGAGTCCTTTATACTAATTTCACACTTTTTTTAATGTAGGAAGTAATTAATGAGATGAGACTTCACGAGAATGACTCTGGCTGATTAAACTTTTAGGGATTTTTGGCAAAGGAACCGGGGACAAATAAGGTTACATTTTTTCAAGGATACTCGGATGCTAGAACAAGTGATGGCTCTTCACCATTGCTTTCACCCTCATAGGGTCAAGGGACCCTTAATATATTGAGTGTGTGTGTGTGTGGTGGGGGGGGGGGGGGAGAGGGGGTAATGGGTCACTGATTATGTCACGTGACGACCATAGCAAGTAAAACACGCCCCTAGCAACGGGCAAACTACTGGGCCAATTTTGACCAGTTTTGATACATGGACCCAACATGCATTGCAAACGAAAACGGACAGGTCAATGGTGTCGCCACGTGACTTCCCTAGCAACCAGAGCGCCCCCTTAGCAACGGGCTAACTACTGGGCCGATTTTGACCAAATTCGGTATACGGACCCAAAATGTATTGCAAATAAAAACATACAGGTCAATGTTGACGTCACATGACTTCCCTAGCAACCAGAGCTCCCCCTTAGTAACGGGCTAACTACTGGGCCGATTTTGCCCAAATTCGGTATACGGACCCAAAATGCTTTGCAAATGAAAACAGACAGATCAATGTTGACGTCACGTGACTTCCCTAGCAACCAGAGCGCCACCTTAGCAACGGGCTAACTACTGGGCCAATTTTGACCAAATTCGGTATACTGACCCAAAATGTATTGCAAATAGAAACATACAGGTCAATGTTGACGTCACGTGACTTCCCTAGCAACCAGAGCTTCCCCTTAGTAACGGGCTAACTACTGGGCCGATTTTGACCAAATTCGGTATACGGACCCAAAATGCTTTGCAAATGAAAACAGACAGATCAATGTTGACGTCACATGACTTCCCTAGCAACCAGAGTGCCCCTTAGCAACGGGCTAACTGCTGGGTCTATTTTGACAAAATTCGGTATTCGGACCCAAAATGCATTGCAAATGAAAACAGATAGGTTAATGTTGACATCACGTGACGTCCCTAGCAACCAGAGCGCTACCTTAGCAACGGGCTAACCACTGGGGCGATTTTGACCAAATTCGGTATATGGACCCAAAATGTATTGCAAATAAAACATACAGGTCAATGTTGACGTCACGGCTTTTCAGTAAAACTGCATTGGCATATTTTCATCATCCTTTTTTGCACAGCACTGCTGTATTTTCTTGTTTAAAAATATTTCAGATTATCATAATATTTTCCTCACAGTCAAATATATATATTTCTAGGGTACAGGGTTATGCCAAAATACAGAAGTAAATATTATGTATTAATTCATTTTATTCCTTCATTTTTATTTGTTTATTAAATCATAATCCTTTATCTACAAGTATGTTTCCATGGGTAAGGAGCACCATTTATAAGTGACCATGGAACTGTTGTTTTCACAGATAAAATGCCTCTGAATAGCAATACTCACTCATTTTGAAATAACATTCTTCAAGGGGATTCTTCATCAAAATTTTCTGGAGAATTTGACCTATTCTTCTAAGGGAGAGTTTCCTTCGGCACCAAGTGGTGTGCGTGGTTCAGTATAGTTTCGCTAGGCAGTTGGTGCCGAAGGAAACTCTCTCGGCGTGGGTTCGAACGCCCGCCATGCCAATGTAAACAAAACCAGCATCCTTTCTTAATTCTATGACATGTGAGAAATTTGAAAAAAAGTATCGCTGATTTCTTCTGAGGTGCAGTTCGTAGAATTAAGTATTTATATGCAAATATTGATGAATATTTTTCTAAGGTTTGCAATTCAGTGGGTTGGAGACAGGAAGTTGTGAAGACCTGTACTCTATTTAGGTCATTTAAATTTAAGTCTTTACTCAATGTAATGGCGAAAATTGGCCAGTGCTATTTGCAAAAATCACCATTCAATTTTCCTTATTACTTCATTTTTTATCTCAAAAACATAGCTTATGACCCCTCATTTGAATGAGCTCATTCCAATGAGGGGTCATGGGCTTTGTTTTTGATGCAATAAGGAAAATATATAGGTATTCAAGAATTTTGTTTGCAGGTGTTGTCTGCTTTGCCTGTTGAGTAAAGGGTTAGTTAACCTTTTGAACACTGAAAAATAGTTGAAATTTTTAGTGCCCAAGTAAGAAACATAACAGTCCTCATTTATTCACTAAAATAAAATAACCTGACCACTTGTTTTCAAAAATTGCTTTGCTTTTTCAAAATAATTAGTTGAATATAAAACTCAGTAGTTGTTTTTGATCCCCAACTGATATTTAGTCAAACTTTGAAACCCTACCACCAAAAATTCCAGGCTCAATTCACAGATTATGTACATGTATGCATTATTCATGAATCATGTGATGATAATATAAGTTATGGGCTTTCAGTGGGTGGATATGGTGTGATATACGGCGAAGTGAGATCAATATTTGGCGAGGCTGAAGGCTGAGCCTAATATTGATCTTGCTGAGCCTTATATCACACCATATCCGCCCACTGAAAGCCCAATAACGTATTTATTATGCCAGCCCTTTGAAAGAGACACAACCATAAGTGTACACAGATGCCTAGTGCAAATGTTCTGTTATCACTATCAGGGAATTTCCCGGTTTTACGTCATGTGAAGGTCACGCTAGTAGCAGGTGCTGAAACAACGGAGTTTTCTTCTCAATAAACAGGAATTTATATTAACAATTCACAACTTTAATTCAGTGTTATGTACAGGAAAAAAAAACAGTTGGAGCAAATGGATTAACAATTCTTTCAAGAAGGAAAGTGGGAACAGTTTCATTCATCATTCACCTCAGACAGTGCCAGTTGGCTTCTATACATGTCGTTTTAGTGGTTTATTTATTGTATTTATTTACATTTGTTTATTAAACGTATTATAGTTGTACATTGCTCAACAGACACACACGCAAAATTATTTGTTGTTCATCGAACACGCGAAATTAGTTAATATAATAATAATAATAATAATAATGCAATGTTAACGTCTAGAATCCACCGCAGTGCTCTTTGACTTACATTATTACACCGTATCACTGGTGTTCACACCCTTTGTTCATTCTATGACATTCTCAGCTCAACTCAATGGAGCATACTGCCGGTGCTCCAAAGATAGACACTCAAGGCAAGTACCTCAACAGGTCCATATTTTTCACCTAGGTATGGTGGGGATTGCGTAGTACTGGTGAACATTCCCAACGTTCACAGCTGGCATCTGATGCAACGTCGCAGAATCATACATTCAAACTTTGCTGATCGCACACCAGCCACTACTATGGGAAGCACCCGAATCAATCACCGAATGGTCACCCATCCAAGGTTTAACCGGCCTTGACATTGCTTAACTTCGGTGTTCTAATGAGAACCAGTTTCGCTTTGCTTGTGCTCCCCAAAAAACATTGAAGCGAGCGGTGGATGTCAAAAACAAAATGTCGGAACTGGCCGTATATAAGTTCTATATATGGTCAGCTTGATGCTACACAGTTTCATATACAGTCACTAGATATTGAAGCTGATTGGTCAATAACAATTACTGGCATAATAATAGTATTAACTGGTTGAGTGCTAGAAGCCACTATCAGGGCTTTAAAAAAATGAGGGAACCTGATCAAAGGCCAACGTTTTCTTTGCACATGCTTTATATTCAGTCAAACGCATATAATATTTTATTTATATAAATTTGTTCTATTACAAGTTACTAGAGAGTGCCTGTGAGCATTCTCCAATAATTGTAATAGAACAAAACTTGAATCACAAATTCAGACCATCAAAAAATAATCTAGCCCTCAACCAGTTAATATTAATAAAAATGAGACTGAAGCAAGAAATTATGGGATATTGGCGTCAAGAAGGTTATTGCCCACGGTTTAAACCATTAGAGTGCTACCATTTAACCATTAGAATGCAAAGGTTTTTTTTTGTTTTTGGTTGTCAAACATTTGTTCAAATGTTGTTGCCTTGTTACAATTTATGAGAGAGTGCCTACCGGCACTCTCCCATAAATTATAACATGGCAAATCCACATAGACTAAATAATATCACATCAAAAATTAATTGAAGCCTTCAAGCTGTGGTACAGTGGAACCCTGTTAATTGAATGACCACTTTGCCAATGAAAATTATTCAATTAACAGGAGTATTCAATTAACAGGAGTATTCAATTAACAGGGATTGTCACTTTCCTGTATTCTAGAGATGACCTTAGCATTTATTCTATTAAATCTTGTTTGACACAGCTCAATGAGCTCTGTCAAACAAGATGTAATAGATTAAATGCCTGTTTTGGATGAACTGAGGCCAAATAGGTCTATAAACAAAGGAAAACTTTGGAGAGTCAGGGTAACTTCTCGACAAGTTTCAAGATTTTTTATTCAATTAACAGGAGTTTACTCTATAACCAATATTCAATTGACAAGTCAAATTTGTACTGGAGGTATAGTAAATGGTTTGGTGTTGGGAAATTATATTCAATTAACAGGGATATACAATTAAGAGATATCCAATTAAGTGGGCGCCACTGTACCCACACTTCAGGATAAAGCCCAATGAAAGTGTAAAAGACACTACAGCTTAACTTGACAATGTGCAGTGTTTGATGAAAAGGATAATGTCCAAAGTTTAGGAAAATAATATGAAATAAGACAAGAATTGTTATAATTGAGAATATGTTAAGTTCTGTATGCTACATGCTATGTTTTCAAGAAAAATAATTTAAGGTGTAGACTGTTCTAAAGAAATGAGGCCTGGGTTGATGTGGCCCTCACAGTTAAAGTATGTTAACCAATGTTACCAAGTTACAGTAAAATTATTCCAAAAAGAGTCATCCTACCAAATTACAATGAAATCCTTTCATCAATATAAATAGTAGACTTTGCTAAAGGAATCTAGGTCATGAGCCATCTGGTGGTCAAGGTTGACTGATTGTGACCAAAATAGGACAGTCTCATCTAGCTATCATACCGAGTTATCCTACCATGTTACAATGAAATCCCATCATAAAAACAACCTGTGGACAGTGCTAAAGGAATCTAGATCACATGCCCAAGTGGCGATAACAGCTGACCGATCGTGACCAAAATAGGGACAGTCTCATGTAGACATCATACCGAGTTATCCTTCAAAGTTACAATGAAATTGCTTCATAAACATGAACTTTAGACTGTGCTAGACAAATCTAGGTCACATGACTGTGTGGCCATAACTGTTGACCGATCATGGCCAAAATATGTCTTTCTCATCTATGTATTACATGGAGTCATCCTACCAATTTACAATGAAACCCTTTCATAAATGCAACCTGTAGACTGTGCTGCAGAAATCTAGGTAATGTGCCCCTGCGGTCATCATGGTTGAGTGAACCCGACCAAAATAGGACATTCTCATCTAGACATTATACAGAGTCATCCTACCAAGTTACAATGAAACCCTTCATAAATACCATCTGTAGACTGTGCTAAATGTTTTCAGGTTTGGGGACCATTCAGCCGTCACAGTTTGTAGGGCCAAAATGGGATGTTCTCATCTATACTTGACCTCGAACCTGCATATGAAATTTCATGATGATCTGACAAGAACTACGGGATGTAAGCCTGTGCTAAAGAAAATGCGAACAGACTCACAGACTTCCGCATGTGTGATGGCAATAGCTTATCTTGACTTTGTCAAGTTAAGTTAACAAGAGGCCCCATGAGGCCTGAGGCACTCACCTGACAATAGTTGTTTAAAGAAGGATTTAATTAGCATCTATAGCTAGTTAACACTACGGAGGAAGGAGGTTATTTAATTATTTGTAACTATGTTGTGCATGGCAGATGATTTTTTTTATTACTGGGATGCTACCACAGAAATAATGCCCAGATTTCCAGTAATGCAAAACTAGGGAGTCCAAATATCAACCTAGGCACTTAACTTGAACAAACTTGAGTCTGAGCCTTTCCTTTCCACCACCAGCATGCTGTGTACCAAATGTGACTGATGGATCTAAAGGAGAAGATATTTAAAGAAATTTCCTCATATTGAACTACCGGTAAGTTAAACGTTGGGCTCCAATACAGATCCCAAATATTAACCAAGGAACCCGATTTGAACAAACTTGAATCTGCCCCCCCCCCCCCCCCCCCCCCCCTATCTCCCCCGGAGATGTAGTATACCACATATAACAGCATTCCGACTGGTGGATCTGAAGAAGAAGATACTTAAAGAAATTTCCTGATATTGCAGCAAGTTAAAGTTTTGGCTCCCACAGGTAGCCCAAATATTAACCCAGGGACTCGCTTTGAACAAACTCAAATCTGACACCCCTAGATCTACTAGATACATTATATATCAAATATCTAAAGATTCTAATTGATGGCTTTGGAGAAGATTTAAAAAATTTTTGAAAACAATTTATCAGTGTAATGCCCCTTGTGGAACCCCTGTGGGCATGGCAACATTATTTGAACAAACTTGAATTGACATACACTTAAAACTAGAAGTCCTGTCATGAAATGCACACAAATAGCAAGTCGATCTGCACATTAATCTAGGCTTTATGACCATAGTAAGGCTATCAAATTCTGTACATATGTCCTGTGCACAAGCAATGCTTCAGCCAATGGACCTCCGGGTAACCCGAAGGACAATTAGCAGAAACATTGCCTGTGTTTGCTATGAGTAACCAGGAGAACCTGCCATGCTTTGGATGCCATTTGATATGGCAATTGCACACAATTCCTATGCTCAATTAAGCCTAGATAAGTGCATAGTTCATGGCCAGACTTCTAGTTTTAACTGTATAACAAGAGCAGCGCGAAGCGTGGCATATGCCCCCTCCTGCAATTACCATGGATAGCATTATACCATCAAAAGCATGACATGTGTCTGCAGCAATCTGTACTAATATAAACAAGCATGGCAAAAATTTTTTCAATCCAACGTATGATGACAGAGCTAGAGCAGCAAATATGTTGGATGGACACATTTTTCAATCATACCCTAAGTTAAACACGGGCAAATAACACTGTAAATGCTGATGCGAAGATATTAATTCTACTGTAGAATCAGTTCCCCCATGCTGAGGAACAAGCATGGTAAAAATTATTTGAATTCAATGTATGATGACAGAGCTAGAGCAGCAAATATGTTGGACGGACACATTTGTATTACGCACGAACATATGCAGCTCTCCACTAGATACCCCCCTCCGACCAAGTCAGGAGCATAATAAAGAGCATGCACATCAAATTTTGTTCAATTTGGCCCAGTGGTTTACGTTGAGGAGTCGATAACGTTAAGTTCACGCCGGTTGGATGGACTGACGACAGACAAAAAGTGATCACTTAAGCTCCTCGTGACTTTCAGTCAGGTGAACTAAAAATAAAATACTTACCGCAGGTTCTGACATCATTACTGGATGGAAATGTGATTCAGATTTGATATGCCGATTGTAAGAATAATCCATGACCTTCTCAAATACATCCCAATCATCCACTGTAAAATACATTAACAGAATTAATATTGTTCAAAAGGACAATAGGTTAAAGTCTCTTCACTCTGATGTCGAAATATCAAAGCTAAAGGCTGCAAAATTTTCTCAAAGCACAATCTGGAATTTAAGTAATTACATCCTAGTCGATAGAGCACCATGGGATCGGCCAACCAACTACTTGTAGTTGCTTAAATTCTCAGTGCGACATCGAAAAGATAGACTCTTCGAAAACAGACAGAATATGACAATCCAGACTGATTGACTGTTGAATCAAACTGTCTATTATATGACAGTGGAAATTATGAAAAAGAAATTTTATTAATCAGATAATACATTAATTACATGTATAATATAATAAAATTGGAAGATCACCAATTCGTTGTGATTTCATATGAAATTTCTGTACCGAGTTCACTAAAATTAATCTGAGCCAAGGTTTACTGAGGTCAGGGATGTCGCGATTAATCAATTGTCAGTCGGTCACTCCGAAATCGATTAGTATTTTTCGTTGTCAAAGAATCGGTAAATTTTAACCCCATTTTAGTTGTTTAATAATTAAAAAAAAAATCAATGAAAAACTATTGTTTCTAAAGGTAAAAGGTCAAGAACGTCAACGTTAAACCTCAAGAAGCCGTTAGAAGTATTTGTCTTTTAAGTACATTTAAAGCTTTGATGTTCTGAACTTTTGAACCGTCAGTGTAATAATCAAGACCAGTTGGCAGTTGCGAAGTTCGCAACTGCCGACCGGTCTTGATTATTACACTGACGGTTCAAAAGTTTAGAACATCAAAGCTTTGAAGGAACCTAAAGGAGAATCGTCTTTGTTGTTTACTTGAGGTAGGTCAACTGACGTGAACTTCATTTTTAATGACTTCAAAGAGAGGGAGGCATCATCTAGGTACGATTAATCGATTATTATCAATTATTTCTGACGATTAATCGATTCCGAAATTAAAAAATCGTGACAGCCCTAACTGAGGTTCACGTCAATTTTAGTGAACGAGGTTCAGAAATTTCTGGTCAAATTGTGACAAATTTGAGATTCTTTTTATAACATAATGTGTAATTTAAACTAGTGCTGAAACAGTTGGCCCATTTTTGAAACCGGCTAACCATCGGGCATAACTGGATTTCAACCAGATATCCGTTAATTTCAACCACTGGTATTATTGTATTGTCTACGATGCAAAATCAGTAAGGAATGGCAAGAAAACAGTTCAAAACACTGCCACTTGACTCCTGCAAAAAGTAAACAAACGAAAACCTTCGAGTGCCAACAGAAATCATTGATGTGCAAACAATCGTTAACACATCGTAAATGTGGTCACCCTGTATTGCCCCGTCAAAAAACCAGGCCATGCCATTTGAAAGTCACAGGCACATGACATGCCGCGCACCTGAAACAAAGTTTACATGTGCAATTTGTTCTCATAAACGTGCATTTGAAGTGAGGGATGACTGTCGTTGATTTTACTTAAGAATTTTCCAACCAGTTTGTAAATTGTAGTTACATGTAGGCATAATTAACTGTATTAGCAAAGAGCCTCTTACCTCGCGTGGCTTGAATTTGATATAATTATATCATCACAGAGTGAATATTCACTCCTAAATGTTTTTAGTATCTTTTTCTGTTCTCTGCTAAGACAAATGTCACAAACAGTTACACGTTTACATCTACCTATTCCTTGCAATGAGATTCTGGCGGGAATATGTTGCGAGTCATGAAAGGGGTGTGTTAAGAAATTATTATATGTCCCATTGTTCGAGAGGGGAGCTGGACGTTGCAAACATGGGCATTTCAGAACATTTGTTACACAAACCATTTAGGATGTTTCATACACAAGCTAGGACGTTTCGTACACAGGGTTATGACTGTCTTGAGATAAGTAAAGATAACAACCTGTGAATAAAAATAACAAAATTTATTGCAATAAGATATTTATATAAATACAAAACATACTGGAATGATACAAATATAAAGTTCTACAAAGATAAGTCTGACTTTGCACAGAATACAGATAGAACATACTGGAAAATATTTATTATAATTACAAGAGCAATGCTAACACGTGTGCTAATGCCCCCAAAGGTAGCCAAGTCGTACTCACATATGGATAATCAGACAACAGCTTCACTGCTGCTACATTGCAGAACAACAGTAAGGAATGGCAAAGTGCCAATAAAATTATTATTACTTATATTTTGTTAATATGTTTTGTAACAACAGACAACAGCTTCACTGCTGCTACATTGCATGCAGAACAGCACTAAGGAGTCAGTAATAGAGAAAAAGTTATAAAAATAATTGCAGATGACTTGAATGGTACCATATTGAATAATAACTGAAAGAGGCAAAAATACGAATAGTACATACCTTTGTTAAAAATTCTCAAACCAGTGAAAAAGTAGAACTGGTCTTGCATCTTTCCCAAGTGAAAAAAGGGGCATAACTGCATCAAAAATGGACGAGTCAAACCTCAAATTGAAACCGACCTGTACTTTGACATGAGTAATCAGCATATAAAATTTGAAACTCATCGGTTCAGCCAAACAATTTTAATTGGTAGGAAACCCAAAAATCATCAATTTTCAAAGTAAATAAGGGACATAACTCCTGTACGATTTGTCGGACGAAACCCTAGGTACAAGGGCATCCATTCCGCCAAGCTGCCCTATCACCGTACCAAAGAACATTAAAATCCGACAACTGATGTTAGAGTTATAATACAAAATTTTCGTACGGATGGACGGACGGAGACCTCCACTATATACCCCTCGAAAAAAAATTTCGGGGGCATAATAAGTAGGCCTATGCTAAGGATGGGCTTAGGACTTACATGACGTCTCAGTAAGTTTGAAACTAGGGGTAAGGTAAGGCAGGGTGGGGTCCCTGCATGATGATGTACTGGGTATTTTACATTGCAGTAATAAATGGAAGTGTCAATGACACTGTAGCTCAACTTGTCAAGACAAAGACATGTACATGTATAGTATGTGACACAGCAATGACAAACATCTAGGTAATGACCTGATAACAAAGGTACATATAAAGTATTGTAACGGTCTGTACAAAAATACTGAGCGTTGCCTGTAACAAATGTATAGATAAAGTATTGTAAAGGTGGGTGACAGTCAGATGCTAAACAAGAAAAGAAATCTTTAGTCCCAGAGTGGGTCTGACTGAACCCCAAAATATTTGTTCTCATAGCACAGTGATAACAAAGGCACCCCAAAACACACTCATTCCTGTCCCAAGGTGAAAACAAAGGTACCCAAGAAGTTTCGTGAAGATCAGTTCACAAATATGAGCTGTGTAGAAGTTGTGACAAAAAACTGATTGGACCTAATTTGGGTACAAAATGGCCACTGGCAGCCATCTTGAATTTTGGACCGTGCCCAGAAACACTCGTTCTCGTCCCAAGGTGATAACAAAGGTACCCAAGAAGTTTTGTGAAGATCGGTTCATAAATACAGACTCTAGCCCAAGCCATATTGACATGTGCACTTACAGAGTATAAGTAGCACTGAATAAATCAAAGTTCATCTAATTTGCATAATTTCTGCACGAGAAAAAACCCCATACTATATGTGATGTATTTCATGTTACTAAACATTCATACAAAAATTTATTCAAATCAGAACTTTCATACAGAAGTTCTGTACAAAAGACTGATTGCACTAATTTTGGTACAAAATGGCTGCTGGTGGCCTTCTTGAATTTTGGACTACACCCAAAAACACTCGTTCTCATCCCACGGTAATAACAAAGGTACCCAAGAAGTTTCGTAAAGATCGGTTCATAAATACGGCATCTAGCCTGAGCCGTATAGAAGTTGTGTACAAAAAACTGATTAGACCTAATTTCAATACAAAATGGCCACTGGCAGCCATCTTGAATTTTGGACCGTGCCCAGAAACACTCGTTCTCGTCCCAAGGTGATGACAAAAGTACCCAAGACGTTTCGTGAAGATCAGTTCATAAATACAGACTCTAGCCCGAGCCGTATTGACATGTGTACTTACTGTGTGTAAGCAGCACTGAAAAAATCAAAGTTCATCTAATTTGCATAATTTCTGCACGAGAAAAAAACCCGTATTATATGTGATGTATCCCATGGTACTAAACATTCACACAAAAAATTATTCAAATCAGCGCTTTCATATGGAAGTTCTGTGCAAAAATCTGATTGCACCAAATTTCGTACAAAATGGCTGCCATCGGCCATCTTGAATTTCGGACCGGACCCCAAAACACTCGTTCTCGTCCCACGGTGATAACAAAGGCACCCAAGAAGTTTCGTAAAGATCGGTTCTTAAATATGGCCTCTAACCTGAGCCGTATTGGCATTTGCACTTACAGTGCTGAAAGTAACACCAAAAAACATCAAAGTTAGTCTAATTTGCATAATTTACGCACGAGAAAAAAACCTGTATTATATGTGATGTATCCCATGGTACTAAACATTCATTCAAAAAAATTATTCAAATCAGAGCTTTCATATGGAAGTTCTGTACAAAAAACAGATTTCTGCATCGTCGGTACAAAATGGCAGCTGGCAGCCATCTTGAATTTTGGACCGCACCCAAAAACACTCGTTCTCGTCCCACAGTCATAACAAAGGTACCCAAGAAGTTTCGTAAAGATCGGTTCATAAATACGACCTCTAGCCCGAGCCATATCCAATTATTGACGGACAGACGGCCAGATGGCCAGATGGACAGACGGACGACGGGCCATGGCATAAGCTCAAATTTGGCTTCGCCGAAGTTGAGCTAAAAAAGTGTTGTACTGAAAATTAATCATTTTAATGTGTTCATGTGCTAATTATGACTCCAGTGTAATAACAATGCTGTGATTACATATCATAAGAACTGATCAAAGCTGATTAATCATCAACGAGCTCACATCATGTTTTGATTTTTCATCCAAAAAAGATGTTTTTACTGACTGCGGTTCATTTTATGTCCTAACAATAATTTCAAATGTACGACATATTGTGATGGTGTTGGACGTATTAAATTCTGTTCCGTGATATTTCCTTCAAATGTGCATTTTTTTATACTGGATTATAATGCCTTACAAAAGTAAGTAGTCTATTATTTCGTATAAAAAATACACAAAAACCCTATAGAATTTGCCTGTGTACGAAACGTCCTTTGATATATGTATGAAACGTCTTTGTAAAACAGTCAGTGTACGAAAGCCTGTGTACTAAACAACACTAATCTGTCCGAGAACCTCTTGTTGTCTGACATTGACTACTGAAAAACAAATTTTAACATGCAACATTTAAAAATAGGTTTTTTTATGACATACGTTCATACTTTTAAAATGTTCAATAAAATCAAAACATGTTTTTTCTGAAACACGATGGTAAAGAACCATACAGTCAATTTATTTTGGAAGCACCATTACTTGCACTGGGGGATTTTTTTCAGCATTATAATCTGCAATTAACAACACCTCATCAAAGAGAAGAATGTCAAATTTGTCTGTAGAAGATTGTTACATTGACAGGCATATGCTCACTGCTGCCCACGCAGAAAACAACCTGCAGTGCACTCGACTGTTGGCAGTTTGTTACAAACATTTATCTGTTACTTGACAGCCCAAGCAACCAAAACAACTGTTCATTGAACATTCTAACACCGTAACCCTTTCATGTTTCATTGAGTACACATCGTTGTAAATCAACAAATGTTTGGCAGCTTTGACAATGCTTGCGTCAGCAAAAGAATTCTAACAAATCGCTGTCAAATACTATTTATTTTCTCAACACTATCCCGTAAACTAGAGGTATAGCAGTTATCTGGGTGACCGCTTTTCCAACCAGTTATGCCGATAACCATTTGCAAACCAGTTATCCAGCTAACCATTTCAGCACTAATTTAAACTTTCAGATAAAATAACCACAAAAGCTGGCCTGAACTGTTCACAAAAATTGCCAGCCAAATTTTATAATTTTGGTAAAAAACTTTGCCTCAAAAAAACTTGTCAAGCTCGTTCCAATGAGAGGTCATAATCTATGCTTTTGAGAAGAAATATTTAATTATTCAGGAAATGTTTTTGGCAAATGTTTTCTTCCATTTATTTTAGGAAGACAGTTAATGAAAAATAGGAGATCAATTCAATTGAACTTATAAAACCAACTCACAACATAAACAAAAATTGCAACCTTCAACCCTGCTTTCAAATGGTGTGTTGCAGGAAAAAAAAAAACAGCCACCATCACATTTTAATGAGAATTACACAACTTTCATGTATATTTTATGCTGGAAGATTTTGTGCTCCAACACAATCAAGATTTCTCACGTCGCGGAAAAAGCAAAAATGTTGGTGCTTGTACTGTAATTGGATTTAACAAGCTTCCATTTTCATGTCACAAATGAACAATTACTAGATTATTGTAACAGATTCACACAACTTTACAAAATATTAAGAAAGGGTGGGGGGGGGGGGGGGGTAGGGGTTACAAAACAAATATTCTCAGTTACGCATATTGAACTTTCATGAAAACATTCTACAAGGATCTTTGCAAAGATCTTGTTGTTCATTTTTTCAAAATATGGACAAAATGGATTTCAGGCGATTTCCAAACGTTATATTAATTTCTGTCCTTGTCACATAAGGGAATGTGGATATTTCCGATTCGTTGGGATATTCTATTCAACTTATTCAGTATGACCTTAAAAGATAACTCTATTGAAAAGGCGCATAGGGTGGGGACAAGTTGCGTTGGCTAACTGACAATATCTGCATGATAATGCAGCTATGTAGCTTGTGCTGAGAATAAAAAATGTAGTATTTCCTTGAACTTGTGTTTCACCTGAAACCAACAGGGACCACCAACACACTTGTGTTTGCCTACACTGTCATTTGGTCAGTGTCTGTAGATTTTTTCAATTTTTATATTATTTTCTTTTTTCTGTGTTTTGTTACTCTGTTGTGTATGTCTGATGAACTGTCAACACTCTCAAGTTCACTGGATGATTGTTACATTGATACCGGGTTATTTTGTTTCACTAAATGACTTTATCTTACCAATCGGTGCTGCTCAAAATCTATTAACCCTTTACCCAACGTAACGGCCAAAACCGGCCAGCGCTATTCTCAAAAATCGCCAATTAATTTTCAAAATATTTTCATTTTTTGTCTCAAAAACATAGGTTATGACCCCTCGTTGGAACGAGCTCGTCGAGCTCGTTCCAACGAGGGGTCATAACCTATGTTTTTGAGACAAAAAATGAAAAAAATTAGTTATTCAAGAATTTTGTTTGCAAGTGTCGTCTGCTTTTCATGTTAGGTAAAGGGTTAACCCTCTGCACATTGATCTCAAAATATTTAAATTTCTGCTTGCAAGTTTTTCCCATAATGCAACTGGTAATTTAACCAATTCAGTCCTGTTTGACAGAGCTCAGTGAGCTCTGTCAAACAAGATTGAATTGGTTAAATTCCCAGTTTCATTATGGGAAAAATAGCCATGCTAAATTTCAATATTTTGACATCAGTGTGCAGAGGGTTACTCTCATGTGCCAAATAACAGTGATGGCTGAATAATAGTGATGGCTTGCAGTTTCATCGAATATTAATAACAGTGATGGCATTTTCCCTCTATGTCTCATTACCAAATAAAAGTGATGGTCGGTATTTTTCTCCAAAATTAATAATAGTGTCAACACTATTATTCGGCACCTTTAGAGTAACCCTTTACCCAACACAGAGAATATCAAAATTTATTATTTTAATTACTATTTTTTAAATTTTTTCAAACATTTTCAACAAAACCATATCATGTGACTCCCTCATTGCAATGAGCTCGATGAGCTCACTCCAATGACTAGTCACATGATATGGTTTTGCCGAAATATTTTAAAAAATTAATTTTTTTCAACTGCTCAATTTGCAAATTATGTGGGTGGATGCAGCCAATTCATTAAGTAAAGGGTTAAGCTGACACCCGTTTTTGAAGCAATTTTTATTTTCAAACCAATAGAAAGTACAAATTGAAGGTGACATGCAATCTGAACTGTCATTAAATAGAAGCAGGTCTTGATTGCATTTAATATTTGCATGCGAGATGAACACAGAACAAGAGAAACACATTGATCTGCCGGGGGACATTTAGGAAGAACATTGTGGCTTTTTTGCAGGTAATTCAAGACAGGACTTCAAGTTTTAACTGTTTACACCATACATACCCATTCCCTCCTTGAGAAAACTTTGCATTTCCATATCCTTCCGTGGTACCTTCATGTATACAGTGTCTATGTAATGCTTCTTTTGTGGCTGTTTAATTTCACCTCCATCTGTATCCATGTCCATATCTGAAATATCCATCATTCCTATGGTTGTGGGCATTTCAGCCTGAAACGATATACAAGTATCGTAAGACAAGAAAATTGCTGTACATGTACATGAACATTCTTACAAAATCTCAAAAGTAAAAAGAAAAAAAGGAGCCCCATGGGGCCTGAGGCGCCCACCTGACCAATGTTGTTTAACCCCTAACACTCGGGTAGTGCAACAGAATTTTCGCCAATCACTCTGTTTTTCTCTTGTTTAACTATGAATTTAACCAATTATATCTTGTTTAACAGAGCTCACTGTGCTCTGTCAAACAAGGTATATGGTTAAATATCAAACTGCATTATGGGAAATATTTGCCGCAGAAAACTTTGCCATTTTGACATCAGTGTGCAGTGGGTTAAAAAAGGATTTAATTAGCATCTATGACTAGTTAACACTAAAGAGGAATGAAGTTATTTAATTATAACTCTATTGTCCATACCAGACCTTTTTTTGTAGTGTTGGGATTTTACCACAGAAATAACATCCAGATTTTCAGTAATGCAAAACTAGGGAGTCCAAATATCAGCCTAGGGACTCAACTTGAACAAACTTGAATCTGACCCTTCCACTCCACCCCCAGAATGCCTTATACCAAATATCAATAGATTCTGAATGGTGGATCTGAAAAAGGAGTTTTTTAAAGATTATTCGTCATCAGGGCCATATCCGGGGAGAATTTGGGGACACCTGTCCATATATGCCGCAGAATTACCTCCATGTGCTTTCTGTTTACCTGTTCCATGCATTTTTATTGGAATGTAATTGCCTCAGGCATATTTTAAGTCAGCTACAGTATCCTAGTTTGGGATTCAAGTGATTAGCTTTGTGTTGGTTTTAGTTATGTATAATTTGTACTGAATTTTGACTGTTTTAGAGGACGATGGAATGTAGATTATACACGTATACAATGAGTTTGGGCACCTGAAGTTTGAGAACCCAAACTGGTATACGGGTACCAAAAACTTGAACCTGAGCCTGGCTGGGGTGTTGTATACCAAGTATCAAAACAAAAACATTCTGAATGGTAGTTCTCAATGATTATTTCAAAGAACATTACTCTTTTACACAAAGTTAAAATTATGGTTCCCATTGGAAGCCCAAATATTAACCCAGTGACTATTTGCAAAAAACTGGAAAAAGATTCAGATTGCGGGTTCGTGAGAAGAAAATTTTTTAAAGAAAAGTCTCCAAATTGTACCAAGTAATGAAAGTGTCAATGACACTGTAGCTCAACTTGTCAAGACATGTACATGTATAGTATGTGACACAGCAATGACAAACATCTAGGTAATGACCTGATAACAAAGGTACATACAAAGTATTGTAACGGTCTGTACATAAATACTGACAGTAGCCTGTAACAAATGTATAGGTAAAGTATTGTAAAGGTGGGTGACAGTCAGATGCTAAACAAGAAAAGAAATCTTTAGTCCCAGAGTGGGTCTGACTGAACCCCAAAATATTTGTTCTAATAGCACAGTGATAACAAAGGCACTCCAAAACACACTCATTCCTGTTCCAAGGTGAAAACAAAGGTACCCAAGAAGTTTCGTGAAGATCAGTTCATAAATATGAGCTGTATAGAAGTTGTAACAAAAAACTGATTGGACCTAATTTCGGTACAAAATGGCCACTGACAGCAATCTAGAATTTTGGACCGCACACAGAAACACTCATTCTCGTCCCAAGGTGATAACAAAGGTACCCAAGAAGTTTCGTGAAGATCAGTTCATAAATACGAGCTGTATAGAAGTTGTAACAAAAAACTGATTGGACCTAATTTCGGTACAAAATGGCCACTGGCAGCCATGAATCATGACATGAATCTGACCCCTGTAAGGGTGCTGTATACCATAATCAATATTCCTCGTGTTGGATTAAGTTAACTAGTTGTGGAGGGCTACATTATTTCTGGTGGTCTGAATTTGTTCATCAAAGTCACGTCCATCGGTTAATAATTGGGCTCTCTATGGGAGCTCAAATTTTAACTTAATGCAATGGGGGAATATTCTTTAAAAATGATAAATTTAAAGTAATTTGTATATTTTTTCTACTTACCAATGGCCCAGACTTAGCTGTTGCTAACTCAAAGTTATCAAGGGCCAAACACAAATTTTGACCCCCCCCCAATCCCCAAAATTTGCATGCAAAACCGAAAATTAAAAGTCCTATCTGGTCCTCCATACTTGTACTCTCTGTGCATGCGCAGGCGCCAGAAAGTGACCAAAATTAGTGCCAACATCATTCTTTGTAGAAATGAGTACTACATAATAACTCAGCTGGGAGGTATGAGTGCCCACTCATGAGAGGGTCATACCCATCTGGGCCATTGGTAAAGTATAAAAAATATACAAATTACTTTAAATTTATAATATTTTTATACTATAACCCAATGGCCCAGAATTAGCTGAATCGTAAAAAGGTGGAGGGCCTAGGACTTCAGAATTAGTAGACCAACATAGTTCCATAGCCTGTAAACCAAAGTGAAAGGAAATTAAATTCAAAAGGAATTACATGTACATGTATGTCTCTCTTTACAGCAATAGAGAAGACATATCATCAATAAGGAGCTAAATTTAAGTAATTCCATATTCTTAGCATGAAGACTATGCCAATTGGATGTAACGAGTTCCCAATTTTTTAAGGCTAGTCCATACTAAGCTCCAAAAACTGGGATGGTATATTTGAGAATGAGAGGCTATCACCCACAAACATACGCCATATACAATAAACACAAGCTGTATCCAGGATTTATCTACAGACAAATCAGCTTCACTCATAGTTACATACTTATCAAGCCGGAGAGGTAAAAAATGAAACTGTCAGTGACACTGTAGCTTAACTTCTCTGTGTATTGTGTTTGATGAAAAGGATAATGTTCAATATTTATGAAAGGATTATGATTATGAAATAAGACAAGAATTACAAGAATTGTGATAATTGGGAATATGTTAATTTCTGTTCCCTGTATGCTATGTTTTTAATAAAAATAATATGAGGTGTAGACTATACTAAAGAACTGAGGGGTGGGTAAATGTGGGCAGTTAACGTATGTCAACAAAAGTTACCAAGTTACAGTGAAATTATTCCAAAACGAGTCATCCTATCAAGTTACATTGAAATCTCTTCATAAATATGGCCTGTAGACTGTGCTAAAGGTTTTCAGGCTTCAGGCTTGTGTAGACATCACGGTTGACTGATTGCAACTAAACGGGGACATCCTCGTCTCGACATTATACTAAGTCATTCTACCAAGTTACAATGAAATCCCTTCACAAATATGACCTGTAGTTTGTACTGAAGTTTTCGGGTTTTGGGCTTGGCAGCCATCATGGTTGAATGATTGCGACCAAAAGGGGACGTTCTCATCTGGGCATTATCTGGAGTCATCCTACGAAGTTTCAAAGAAATCCTTTCTTAAATATGACCTGTAGACTGTGCTCAAGGTTTTCGGGCTTCGGACCCCTGTAGCCATCACAGTTGACCAATCATGACCAAAAGGGGATGTCATCACCTAGGCATTATATGGAGTCAACTTAACAAGTTACAATGAAATCCTTCCATAAATACGACCTATAGACTATGCTAAAGGTTTTTTGGGTTTTGGGCTCAGGCAGCCATCAAGGTTAAATGATCGTGACCAAAAGGGGATGTTCTCATCTAGACATTATTTGGAGTCATCCTACAAAGTTACAATGAAATCCCTTCATAAATATGACCTGTAGACTGTGCTAAAGGTTTTCGGGCCCTGTAGCCGCCACAGTTGCCCAATTGTGCCAAAAGCGGACGTTCTCATCTAGATATTATATGAAGTCAACCTACCAAGTTACAATGAAATCCCTCCATAAATATGACCTGTAGACTGTGCTAAAGGTTTTCAGGTTTTGGGCTCGGGCAGTCGTCATGGTTGAGAGATCGCGACCAAATGGGGAAGTTCTCATCTAGACATCATACAGAGTCATCCTACCAAGTTACATTGAAATCCCTCCATATTAAATATGACCTGCAGACTGTGCTAAAAGTTTTTGGGTTTCGGGCTTGGGCAGCCATCACGGTTGACCGATCGCGACAAAAAGGGGACGTTCTCATCTAAACATTATAAAGAGGCATCCTACCAAGTTACAATGAAATCCCTTCATAAATATGACCTGTAGACTGTGCTAATGGTTTTCGGCTCGGGCAGCCATACCAGTTGACCGATGGTGACCAAAAGGGGACGTTCTCATCTAGACATGACCCCATATGAAATTTCCTGATGATCAGACAAAAACTACGGGGTGTAGCCTGTGCTAAAGGAAAATGTGAACAGACTCACAGACTTCCGCACGCGTGATGGCAATAACTTATCTTGACTTTGTCAAGTTAAGCTAACAAAAAATCCCCCCCCACCCTTTTTTGAAGGAATCTTCAAAAAGAAGAGGGGAGCGCCCTGGAATCAGTAAAAGCGGGTACCAAATAAGAATATAAATATTCGTCGTATAGACACCCAGGGATTAATTATTATTAATAAATTAGTGCTTAATGCCACTTCAGAAGCTAAGGCTATAGCGGCGATCCTGGTAAATAATATCGCTCGCATGTAACGTACACCTGAGTCGGCATACGCAGATGTGTTGAAAACAGGTTATATAATAAATAACATACACATTTCCAATAGAATCACAATGGACGATCTCTGGTGAGTAAACACACTTCCAGGTAACCCTCAGACGACCCTATTCAGGTGTACAATAAATTCCAGTAAATAACACTCCTAGACGTGTACTATCTGATATCTAAGTTCCTTGAAATGTGCGAATATACCAGTGTAAGACAAGACGTATTCGACTGGGTACCACCATTAATAGAAATCTTGATCTAGAAATGGATCGAGCTTTGATTAACAGGCTTGCCACAGACTGCCCCCGAAATAATTCAGAGTTTCTAAGGTCCATAACATACATTAGTACATCACGTGACAAATCCCCGTATTCTCATTGGCTGTATTGATAGGGACTATGAAAGCATAGTGCCCAGAGTCAAGCATAGTGCCCGGAGTCATGCAATAGTGCGCACGCATTGCAAACAGAATCCCAAGGGGATTCCCCTTTTCTTCTGAGCAGACGGCAAATGTGGAGACGAATAGAAATAAAATGAGCGTTTCGAGATTCGCAAACGAGAATGTTAATTCTTTCCTTGAACAACATCAGAGCCGAAAGACTGTTAGTTTAACCAAATATGCTGTCAATATTCTCCGGCAGTTCTGTTCGGACAGAAAAAGGAATGGTGCATTTGAAACGTAAGATGTTGGAAGATTAACAGAACTATTGAAAGACTTTTATACAAACGTTAGAAATCGCGATGGTGATTTGTGTTCCAAAAGCAGTATTTGTGCCATTCGTCAAGGAATAAGAAGATATTTGCAAGAACCCCCACATGAGAGACACTTTGATATAATAACAGACCCAGCTTTCAAAGGTGCTAATTGTGTATTTGACAGCATGTTGAAGAAAACAAGAGAAGACGGAAAAGGAACAGTCCGACACAAAAAACCCATTCCGCCAGGTAACTATAAAAAATACATAATAAAATAAAACACAACAAAACTAGAAAGTGAACAAGTCAGTGTCTGCAATAGACAGTGGTGTTGTAATTATTTGTTCTCGTATAAATACACAGTCTTGTTAATTACATGAAATAGACGAGTGTTGTTTATTACTCAAATCGACAAGAGACACATAAGAACAGTTGTGAGAGAAAGTAAATAAATAACGGGCAGCAATGTTTGCTGAAAGTTATCATAAACATGAATAAATAAATAGATAAATTACAGGGAGCAATGCATGTTGAAAGTTATCATAAACATGAATAAATAAATAAATTGTAGACCTATCAATTAAATAGTTTTGAATAAGAGTGTTAGAGAGGGCACTGAATATTATTTATCTTCGATCACAATAAACGATTGTGACTGACCGTGTAAACGTTTATTCTGCTTTGATGCTTTGTGTTTCATTCTATTTCAGGCGATCTAAGGAAATTATATCAGCACCCAATTGTGTTTAATCCGGACATTCCAAGAAGTCTTTTGAATAAAGTAATGTTTGAGCTTTTATTTTACTTTTGTCGGAGAGGGAGAGAAAACATTCGAGAAATTAAAGCTTGTGATTTTGTAGTTAAAACTGATGACACTGGAAGAAAATACATCCTGAAAACTACTTCTGAGCAAACAAAAAATCACACAGGTGTAACGAATGAGGATGAAGGTGATGGACCTAGAATGTATGAAACTGGCACAAAAATGTGCCCTGTTAATAGTTTTCAACGATATCTTATGAAACGAAACCATGAGTGTGATGCATTCTTTCAAATTCCGAAAAATTCATACCACGAGAATGACGAATGTTGGTCTGAGCGAAGGGCAATGGGAAAAAATTCCATAGGAGAGTTCATGATAAAAATGTCTAAACAAGTTGGTCTTTCTGATACATATACCAACCGCTGTGTGCATGCTACGACCATTAACAATTCTTAATGATTGTGGATTCAAAGATCGCGATATTATTTCTTTATCGGACACAAGATCTGATGTCAAATGAGGTATGTCAGGGAGCTTGAGTTCCATGGTCGAAAATGCAGATGCTGAACATTCAGAAATGCCTGCAGCAAGGAATGCTGTTGAGAAAACAACAATGCAACTCTCTTTCCAGTCAGCAAATTCCACAGTATCAGCACCCGAATTATTAGATACCGATATTGATGACGACGATCTGATAAGTGCGTTGGAGGAAATCGAGTGTTCAAAAAACTCAACATCAATTGACATTCGAAAGCAATCCAAAGAAATATGCAACAAAATGCAGTATTGTGCCCCAAAATTCAATTTCAGCAATTGTGTTGTAAATATTTACAATTATTAAAATGTGCTCGTGCATCAGAGGAAGTACCCATAACACGTTCAATGGGGTGAACGTTAATAAAACTTTAGTGCCATGAATAATGGAATTTCTATAGTGCATCACAAGCTCTGTTAATACCACCATATATGAGACGTTGATTCTGTTGTATGATATCTCGTGTTAACTAGTTATGTGCCACATGATTGGTTGATCGGTTTCATGTTTTTATTTACATTATTCTACTTTACCCGTTGAGTTCGAATCCAGTTGATAGTTTAATGTTTTCCTGACATTTTCATGTTATTAATTTCATTGTTTTATTTTGGATAGTAAAGTGTTAGTTATCTCTCCGTTCCTTCTTTAATATGTTGTGGAGATGGTCTGGGTGTGATGTACTAAACCCATTAATGCCTTCCGTTTCGGGCACTATGCTCTCATAGTGTTGCTTCGGGAACCAAATAGTGCCCTCGCTATCGCTCGGGCACTATTGCATCCCTCAGCAACACTATGAGAGCATAGTGCCCTCAATGGAAGGCATTAATAGGTAAATAATATGTCTGCCTAATAATGCGATCATGATGCATGTGAGCATTGAAATCCTGCATGTAATCATCTGAATACCAGTTAACTGACTAGACAGCCTCCCAGGTACCCCAATGCTAGCAATTTATTGACGATGAATCATATGCTCGTATATAACATATACACTTAAAACTAGAAGTCCTGTCATGAATAGTGCGCTTATCTAGGCTTAATTTCGCGTTGGAATTGCACGCAATTGCCATATGGAATGGCATCCAAAGCACGGCAGGTTCTCCTGGTTACTCATAGCAAACACATGCAATGTTTCTGCCAATGGACCTCCGGGGTTACCCAGAGGTCCATTGGCTGAAACATTGCCTGTGCACAGGCCATATGTACAGAATATGATAGCTTTAATTGGGCCATAACGTGCACATTAACATGCATATCAACGTGCTATTTTCGCGCATTTCATGACAGGACTTCTAGTTTTAACTGTAGATAGACGAACAACCACAGGAAACCAACCAACTAGAAAGTGGATGTGCCCATAGAACCTGACCCAGTCGCCAATCGAGAAGTCATGAAATGCATGTATGTACTTAACTGCATAGAAGGCTTGTGGGAAGAAAACTACGTCTTGCCCGGTGGGGGGGGGGGGGGGGGGGGAGGGGTGGGGGGGAGGGGTGGGGGGAGGCTCCTCATGTCTGACCGACTCCATAATGCCACTAAGGGCAGAGAAGGACGTGAAGAACAAAAACTTCCCCTGATAAAGAAGGTCCTCTCATGGAGGAAGCTTCCGGGGAACGTCCCATAACAGACACCTGAGAAGATTGATTCGTAGTTTCTGCGACTACAGAGGTGATACTATCATGATTTCACAAGACTATTTGAACTAAACAGAATCTGCTAAATCAACGGGGTTGGAGGATATGCCTATCCTATCATTCTGTCCCATGAGATCAACAAAGCGTCCACTGTGTACACTCGATGAACTTGGCATGGCAACACGAACGTCGGTAACTGATTGTTCTGGTGTGTCGCAAACAGAACTATCAAGGAATGATCCCAATGGTAGCAAATCTGCCTGAATATTCGCTTGTTGAGAGTCCGGTCCAATGGCAAGAGACGACATTTCTGAGAGAGTGAGTCTGCTTGTACATTCAGACGACCCGGCATATGATGGACAGAAAGATGAACATGATGATTCATGATGTATACTATAATAGAATCTTCTCCGTTAATTTGCATAATGGCATTGAATGAGTGTCGCCTTGGTTCCTGATGTAAGCTACTACTGTCGAATTGTCCGACAAAAATTGAACATGGACGTCTGCTATTATGTGAATCCAATGTTGTAGCGCTAACCAAATTAACATAATCTCTTGATGTTTATGCACTTCTCTAGGAACCGTGGGTCTAAAAGACCCTGACACCTCAAGTCTGCAGGACTTAGGGTTGTGTCCCAACCTGTCTGACTCACATCCGTCATAATCGTGAAAGCCGGATCCCGCAGTTGCAGTGGAACTCCCCGAGTTAACCACTGAATATCTGCCTAAATCTGAACCCCTGTTTTACCAGTTCCGTTAAAACAACACTGATTTCGAGCAAATGCGTCATCACACTCCCCGTTCTGAGTAAAGAATATCTGGAGGGGACGTGTGCACAGTCAGCTCGTCGGAATAAGATCCAGAGCCGCTCCACACAGCCCCATCAGTCACATGAATTCCTTCGCCGTTAATGCGTCTGAGTGTAGACAAAAGCGAGCATAACAACTGACAAATTTCGCTCTGGGTAACGGCTGACAAACCAGATTGTTCTGAGTCTCGAAGCTCATTCCCAAGTGAGTGAACATCTTGGACAGAGCTATATCCGACATTTTCTCATTTACAATAAAACCAACACGTCAGAACAAAAGAAGTAGACTCTGAACAACGTTCTGTAGAAAAATTCTGTTGAAGTATCTCTGAAGAATGACGTCCAAGACTCCAAGTAAGCCGACGTTACCGGAAACAAATGAGCTCGGAAGTATGACATTACCGGGTTCGTTATACAAGTGAATGCCCAGGGAACCAGGTTCAGACCAAAGCACATTGCTCTGAACTGATACATCTTCTCTTGCACAGCGAAACGCAGGTACTTTCTGAATGCCGGATGTTCCACGACATGAAAGTATGCATCCTTTAGATCTATGCTTGCCGTATAGTCATTCACTCGAATGCTTGCTTTTACTGACCGAATGGTCTCCATATAGAATTCTGGAGCCATGATAAGCTTGTTTATCCAGCTCAAGTCTATTACTGGTTGGAACGAGCCGTCTGGCTTCGGTATGAGGAACAGGTGACTGTAGAAACCCTGAGAATCCTGATTCTCAGTGACCTCCATTTCTTCCTTTAATACAGAGTCTGTACCTCCGCTAGGAGAGACTCTCCTTTGAAAGGATCTGACAGAAGATCTGACCAACGCAGACATCTTATTAGTGGGGGTGCTGCTCGGAATGATATCGGTAGGCCGTCCTAGACTACACTTCTCAGCGACTGATCTTCCGTGACTGCTGTCCAGTTTTTCGTGAAGATGATACCCTTCCGCCAACTGGCAAGCAATAGAGGTCTTGAAAATCACCTGTATGGCCTGCAGGGCTTATGGGAGGAGAAACTATGTACTCTCTGCAAAGAACCTCGTCCAACCACCCAGAGGGGTCTGACCGAAGTCCCAATCAGACCTACGCCCCTTTCCCGGTCACTATATTGACGACCTCCAGAGTAATTATAAGAGGGCTTCTTGTACCCTCGTGAGGAGTTCCCTTTTCACGTTTAGATCTGGAACATCCTCCTTTAGTCTTGTCTGCTGAAGCGGGTTGATGAAACGCCGACTTCGATGGCAGATCACTTGATGCTTTCTAAATAGCCAGATTACAGGCTGACGAAAGCTTGTCATCCAAAATAGTATGCCCGGACAGCAGAGTGACTCGGAGAGAGCTTTTCACCTTGTCATCTATAAGTGATGATGACGCAAGGGCAGAGTCACATCTGAATTAACTCCAGATTAGACACTGTAAGGGCAGAGTTATATGTGGTATACAAGTTGCCCTTGAAAGAACTCTCTAACAGAGGTACAAATGTCCTCAAATTCCTTCCCCGTTGAGACATTGTGCCATAGCTCTGGTAAGGTGACCTGCATAAGACATTGCTTCAAAATTTGCTCTACTTGATGAAATTGCCGTTGTAATTGTGTATGAGCGAATAGTGACTGATGCAAGGATACATCTAGATCCCCGGCTGCTCTTTCAGACGCAGAGGAGCTCTCCGAACATCTTCTCCAACCGTTATTAAATGAACATAGTCTAAGAAATGATATGCTTAAGGAAGATGTAGCTAACAAACCGCCTTTCCTTCTCACATTCGAGAGGTTAAATACGGCATCGTCTATATGGCCAAAGGCGTGAGACACCTGCCTAGACTGGACCGGAAAGAAAAGGACTTCCTCCTTTGTCCGGATAAACGTCAGCGGTTTCTTCCTTGTCGTCGCAGCCTACTGATTCGTAAGAACAAATTCAGGGTAGTATTGATGGATGAAATCCATTGCAACCCTGTGCTGTTCTGAAAGGGAAGGGTAATCCTCTGCCTTATCCCTTTCACCATCCGAGAGAATCAGCTGCGAATCTCGGTCCCTTGCATCTGCGTGAACAGACGACTGGACTGACCCAGCACCATCCGACAGCTCAGGTTCTGAGACTTGAGGGAGGCTGCATCTGCACTTGCTGGGATCAGCTGCGCAATCTGCGACAGCAAGTACGTCATCGAGGCCTGGGGAGCTGCGGTTTCCTAGCCGCTTGCTGCTCCTGGGACGGTGTGTCAGAGATGGATCTCTTCTCTGAACTCCCAATGATTGAGGCCTTGTCTCCCTAGCTACTGGATGATCCAACTTCACAGGCGAAGAGTAATTCCTTCTTCGTGCAGCAGGCTGGATATCCTAAGATGCAGTCGTGTGTGCTTTAGTAACGTAGCGGAGGAAGCCAAGACTGAAGCCGACCCTGGCTGCAGACAAAACGGAGCTTACCGAGCGTGGGCGAACATATGCTCCGTCTCATGCAAGTTACCAACCAGAAAACTTCATTTCGGCTTGTGAAACGTAGCGTAGGAAGGTGTGACTGAAGCCGACCCCGGCTGCAGACTAAACAGAGCGTCCGAGTGGAGGGCGGACATATGCTCTGGCTCGTGCAAGTTTCCCATAACAACATTTGGACCCAAATGTCTGTTAGGTTAGAGAGGGGCCTCTCCTGCTCGCGGTCTATAGCCCTCGCCGAGTACAAGAAACTTGTTGACATCCTCCCTATTTCCTCACTATTTCTGTCGTCACTGGGTGAGCTATTTATATTAAAGTGCTCGCTCTACCCAATCCACTTCTTAAACCGCAATGGACTTACCCGGCGTTACAGCACCCACAGACAGAGTACAGCTTCACCAGTCGAGCTAGCTGCTTGCAAGAGATTAAAACCCTTAACAGAAGGTCCCAACTCTTGCAAACATGAGCACTGCAGCTAGCTCTATATGCTCCATGGAGCGCGAAGACGGTAGCACACTTGGATGGGTGTCAGAATATCATCACCATGTTCATGTTCCTCTGAAATAAAAATGGAGAAAATGAATTATAACTCAGTGAGAGTCCTGCCCTCAGAACCTCACTGCCAACACACAAACCGCAACACTCGTCTCCAACATTAGTCATTCCAGTGAACACAAGAATGACAAGAGTCCACAGGAGTGCATCAACTAAAGTCGATATCAGACATCCAGACTCCACAACAAAATATATACAATTAAGATACATAAATAATAGCAATCAAAAATTAATTCAAAATATTTTTTTGGAAATTTTCTCCCAAAGGGGCCATTAAGAGCTCAAAGGCATCCCAAAAGAGCCAAAGTGTGGACAAAATTCAAATTTTTTGAGCTACACTACTGGTATAATAATCCATGTATCCTACAGTAATGCTACAGTAATAGAATATAAAAACTACCTATATATGAGGACGTTGTCAATGTAAACAAGACATCAGGCACACAAAAAGGCCCAAAGTCAGAAAACAATTCATGCTACCAGATGCAAAGCCAGATCTTCATACGAAGAAGAAACGATACATCGAATAGAAGATGCAAGACTAAACGACCTAACACTCCTAGGGTGAGGACATAACCATGGGGAAAAAACAGAATAATATTCTGTAATAAATGTTAAACTCCCAAGAAATAAAACACTTCAATAAAAATTAGCCAAAAAGCTTAAGAGTTTAACAGGAAGGGTTCATGAAAGGATAGGGAAGGAATACTTAACAAACAGTGGAATAATCATTAACCAAAATGATGATGTCAGGCATATGTCTCGAAATTGGGATACATGAAATAATTTTATAATTATTGTAAAGTTACAGCCCTGAAAGTCAGAAACCACCGTTGAACCAATAACAGTTTGGATCCACCAATTCTTAAATTGATTTGTGTCTGGCATCCTCAAAAAAGGAGATATAAAGCACAGAAATCATTTCATTGTTGATGACTTTAGGGCCAAACAAAGAATGATGTTGGCAGTAATTCTGGTCACTTCCTGGCGACTCCGCACACGCGGAGAGTAAAAGTATGGAGGGCCAGATAGGATTTTTAATTTTTAGTTTTGCAAGCAAATTTTGGGGATTAGGGGTTTAAAAATTTGTATTTGGCCATTGATAACTTTGAGTTAGCACCAGCTAAGTCTGGGCCATTGGGTTATACTATAAAAAATATAAACTTTTCAGATTCATCCATATTTAACTGAAGAAAACTTGGTGAAAAAATCCATTCAATTTACACGGAGCAACATTGATAAAATACACCCAAATTATACTTATTTCAATGGCAAGCAAAAATCTTGTCCTGAGCAGGAATATCTGCCAACAGCATGCAAGGAGTTCAGCTGCAGGCCTAAATGAACAAGAAGCCCCACAGCGCCTGAAGCACCCACCTTGAACAGAACACGATATAAACAGAGTCCAAGAATGAATCTACATTAAGCAATCCATCTCCATTGGATACAATGTTAACTCTTGAGCCCCTCAGGAGTGACTAAAATAGTCCAAGCATCATGCCTTTTCTTCAGTTGATCATGTAAAAAGTGGAGCTTCCTATGAAGCCCCTTGATACAACCTATATGGAATAATCTTAGTTACACACCTCTAGATGGTACTGAATACAAAATTTCTAATTCTTCAGCAACATGGCCAATTCCAGCTCCCATAAGAATACAATGATATATACGAAACGTTGAAAGATTCTGATGGTTCTGAAGAAGAAGATTTCTAAAGACTATTCCCCATATTGCCCTAAGTTAAAAATTTGAGCTCCTGCATTGAGCCCAAATATGAACCAATGGGGTTCATTTTAACAAACTTGTATGAGGCCACCCAATGGATGCCGTATACCAAATATCAAAAGATTCTGACCATTGATTCTGGAGAAAAGATTTTTTTTAATTTTTGCAAATATGCTGATTCAGCATTTTTATGATTCCCCCCCACCCCCCCCCTCCTCCCTACAGAATATCCTAACAAAACTGATGGCAATTTTTTTACCACTCAATTCTACAGGTCCTAAGGATGCTTCGTACCAAATAACAGTTCTCTGTTCCATGTGCTTTGGGAAATATGGGCGTTTGAAAATATTTCTATCTTCAGCTCCCAGGGTTCCCATGGGGATGCAGGAATTTTCTGTTTTTGCATGAGTCAAATACTTATGACCCAATAATACCACATACCAAATTTTGTTCAAATTGGACCATCAGTTCAGAAAAGAGAAATATTGGGCAGGGCCAAAAGTCTTACCACTCCAGTACAAAGCCAAATATTGCTTCATGAACTTCATTTGAACTTGATTCTACACCTCAAAAGGAAGCTCCATAACAAATATCAAGTCACTGTACCCACTGGTTGATGAGAAGAAGATTTTAAAAATATTTTGGAGCATTTCCCCAACCTGCCTCCCTAAGTTGAACAGAAATGCAATTCCCCTTTGGGACCATCACTCACTGAAACTTTCACACTTGAATTGGCCCAGTGGTTTTGGAGAAGACCCAAACATGGTGTTGACGGACAATGGACGGACAGATGAGAGATAGACGACAGACAGAGAGCGATTAGATAAGCTCAGCTTGACTTTGTCAAGGTGAGCAAAAAAACAAAAAAAAAAAAAAGAAGAAAAATCTATTATAATTTTGCTTCTTGAAACAACACAAATTTGTATTTTATCAAGTAACATCAATACAAAATACATAGTGCCTTATGAGTCACTCTACATCAATGTAGTAAAGAATATTTTATCATATGAATCGTCCGTTTTGTTCACTTTAAAACATTTGATATTTTGTTTTCATATTAATCAGTGATAAATAAAGCCTTCCGCCAGTTTCATTGGTCAATTTCAAAACTAGACAATTTGATTGGCTGAACAAAATACAACAGGGCCACATTTTCATAATTTGCATAATTAGAGTTGGGAGCTTTCATTGGTCAATTTCAAAACTGGACAATTTGATTGGCTAAACAAAATACAACTGGGTCATATTTGCATATAATTTCAGTATGGAGAATTTACATTATCTGTCCTATTTAGGGTGGGTTATATTGTACTAATCTTTTACCTACAAGAAAAAGCCATTCATTTTTTTATATTTTCACCTTTTGCCTCCAAAACATAGGTTATGACCCCTCATTGGAACGAGCTCGTCAAGCTCGTTCCAATGAGGGGTCATAACCTATGTTTTGGAAGCAAAAAATGAAACTTTTAGTTATACGAGGATGTTTTTTCCAAGTGCCGTCTGCAACTCAAGTTAGGTGATGGGTTAAAAAGTCATACTAAGTGGCTAATTTGTGAGTGTGTGTGTCATACGATAAATAGAATATGAAATGAGTGTTTTTCACATATAATATTTATGAAATTCGTCCGAATTTTCGAAATGGGCTCACCAGAAGCTCGCCAAAACGGAAAATTCTTAGACTTGTTTCATAAATATTATATGATAAAAACACTCATTTCATATCCTCTATTTATCAACGCAAAAGAAAACTGGATTTACTGATCAAACGGGTAAGAAAATAAATAACTCATCACTTTTTAACATCCTGTTGTGGTAAGAAAGGTATATAATTTGATAGTATTATACCACTGCTTATATATTTATACAGATTATGATATATGACAAATTGTAATTCAATCGTTCGTTCTGAGCCCATAATTTGATTGGCTGTGAGCCAACAGGCTCCCTGCTCTAATCCTCAGGTAAATCCACTCCTACCATGCTCTAATTGCCAGAAGTGGGTCAATTAGAACATGTACGTATCCACGCTTCGTGCAAGCAACAGCACAGAGCCACTCCTATCTCAGATCGAACACCCTCTGTAAATTTGATCATTGCAAATAGACAGAGATCAAAAATGACATTTTTTACATTGTTTTTCTTCAAATACATGTCACATGATATGGTTTTGTTGAAAGTTTTTGAAAAATAATATTTTTTCAACTGCTGAATTTGCATATTACGTGGGCCGATGTGGGTGGATGCAGGCAATTCATTAGGTAAAGGGTTAATTGTCATATATACAAGCTCACAGAAATTTTGTTGATTAAAGGAAAAACAGGCAAAATAACAGCACATATAACAAGTAGAGGGGTTAAGAGAAACCATAATCGCAATAAAACACATCTATAAGCAATATAGATCACCATTTCCTGAAAATAATTGTCAAGTACTATTGTCATGGTCATAAACAACCAGTAACTGCAAAATAAAATTCCTGGGGCCACTGGGTTTGAAAAAAACAACTCAAGCACAAACTGTCACAAAGCTGATATTGGAGCTGACTGAAACATAAATTGTTACAAGTACAAGTTCACAGATTTTTTGCTGGAAAAAAGGAAAAACAGCCAAATACATGTGGTCATCACAAACTGCGAGATGGAACCATGTAAATGTACATGCAAAATGAAGCATAATGTCCTGCCAACAATAACTGAAATAAGCTGAAATGATAGGCATTGCCAGATAAAACAGTAAAAAATTACTCAATTATTTTGATACCCATATCTGTATCTTCTTCAACCAGATTGCGATCGTCTCACATTCACACCAGTGGACAGAGATTTGCCCCCTCCCCTCAAATGTTTTGTTAAGCCAATGCTAAGATGCAACATTTTCAATTTTCTTTCATGTCAGGTGAAAGTCTAATGTTGTGAGCAGAAAAATGGTCATGAAATTATGACCAGATCATGACTCGGCTGTGATCCAGTTCAAAATCTTGCATTTGTAATCACAGTGCTGTAAATAATATTACATGTTCACCTTATTTTATTACATGTACTTAGAACAGGATTCTTACAATTGAAAGGAAAAAAAAGGCTTAATACTTTTGCCTGACATGTCAGTCCATTTTCCATACGCATTCAAGTACTTAAAATCAGAACCCTGGATGATTTTGATGAAAATAGTAAGTAATGCCTGGTAAAATTTTACAAGAAAACTGAAAGAATGTCATTTCTAGGGCAGTGTATTTGCACCACACAATAATTTATACTAACTTACTAAGTTGTTAAACAAGAGGCCCCAGGAGGTCTTAGGGCGCTCACCTGACATGGTAAAATGTAGTCTAAATATCAAACCAGGGACTTGACTTCAATAAGCTGCATACGCCCCTCCTAAGAAAAGCATATACCAACTAGATGAAGCGATTGTGCCCACACAATACACAGGATTTTCCTTCTATTTTTTTCAGTTCCTGCACTTTTACGAACCAAAATTGAGTTAAATGCATAAAAAAAAGATTTTTTTATTTTTGTTCGGAAATTTTCGAAGTCCCAAACAAAATTTTTTCAGACTAAATTTTGTTTTCTTCTTCTTAAAATGGACCAAAACACAGAAAAAACAAAAAAACTACTTTCCGGATTTTGGTCCAAAATCTTCGAAGTCCCACCGGGACCCCAAATTTTCAGTCTAAAAGAAAAAAAAAAAAAATTTTTTTTGTCTTAAAATTGACCAAAATGCATAAAAAACCAAAAAACTAATTTACAGATTTTGGTCCAAAATTTCAAAGTCCAGACCGGGACCCCAAATTTTCAACCCAAATATGAACCCAGGGATTTGGCTTGAATAAACTTGAATCTCACCTCCCTAAGCATGCTGCATACCAAATATCAAAAGATTCCTATTGGTAGATCTGAAGAAGAAGATTTTTAAAGAATACCCCTCATACTGCACAAGTTTAAACATTTGGGCTCCCAGAGAGCCCAAATATGGACCCAGGGAATTGATTTCAATAAATGTGTGAAACAATCTTCCAAGGATGTTATATGTGAAATTTGAAAGCTTTTGGAGCAGTGGTCTGGGAGAAAAGTAGTCTTAAATGTGTTTCCTATAACCCATAGTGTTAAAAAATGCTGACTCAGCACTTTTTCAAAGTCCCAAAAAAGTACCCCACGATAAAACCGATAGCAATTTTTTTACCATTCCATTCTGTTGGTCGTAAGGAAGCTTCACACCGAATAAGAATTCTCAGTGCAGTGTAGTTTTGGAGATATGGGCGTTTTAATTTTTTCTTATTTTTAGCTCTGTGGTTCCCATGGGGTGACGGGAAAACAAATTTGGGCATAAATTAAGTACTTATGACCCAATATGCCCTCATATCAAATTTGGTTCAAATCTGCCCCTCGGTTTGGAAAACAGAAATTGTGTGCTTGGCGAAAATTCTTGCCCCTCCCATAACAAAGGCAAATATAGCTCCTCAAACTTCTCTTGAACAAATCTGAGTCTACACCTCAAAAGGAAGCTGCACACCAAATATCAAGTCTCTGCTACTGCTGGTTCATGAGAAGAAGATTTTTTAAGATTTAAGCGCACTTTTTGGGCGCGGCCCTACCGAGCGGCAGGTCAACTTGATTTGAACAAACTTGAATTGACATATGATAGGGAACATGCACAGCAAATTTTGTTGAATGTGGTCCTGCAGTTTGTGAGAAGAAATCGATAATGTAAAGTTAATGACGGACGACGGACGGAAAGCGATCAGTTAAGCTTCCCTTGAGCTTGGCTCAGGTGAGCAAAAAAGGATAACTTAGTTGTTATAACAAGATAGCTAAGTTGTTATAACAAAGTTAGCCGAGTTGCTATTATAGGATAGCTAAGTAGTTATAACAAGACACACATGTAGCCAACTAGTATCTTGTGGAGAGATAATGCCTCATTTGGCAGCCAAAGAATAGGATTTCATGGGGGAATTGGTATGGGACACCGGGAGAAGAGGATTAATGAAGGGAATGTTCTTAGGGGATGGAGTCAATCATATATCATACTGAGATAGGGTCAGTTGTATATCATACTGAGATATACATGTAAATGTACATACTGCATGTATACCATAATATGCTGTGCTCAGCATGGCCAAACCATACCAGTTTTGAAACTCATTCAAGTTATTGTTAAGAAAATCTCACATGCAAAATAATGACTAACTCTATTGATATTTGTTCAAGTTATCGTGACGAGCTGAAAAGAGGCAAAAATTAACTTAATTTAGGGTTATAGCTCTGCTCAGTGTGATCAAATCACAATAGTTTTCAAACTTTTTTCAAGACATTAAGAAGGTCTCACATACCAAATACAGACAAAATACATTAACATTCATTGTAGTTATTGCACTAATGAGAAAGGTGATACCCACCCACCTGCCCAAAAGTATGTGTCTTTTCCTCACTGCAGCACTGTGAAACCCCATCAACTGTAAAACAACATGTGTATCTGAGATGATATTTCTGTTTGTTTTTCTTGGTTCAGTGTTTTATTCACAAAATCTAAATCCACTGGTGTATCAGTGTCGCAAAAGAAACATGAGACACCGCCACCACATACAGAACATGGAGAGTGGATTGCCACTAAAACACCTATGAAGTGGTATTTTCACCCATACAATAACTCTTTGCCTGTTAAAAAGCACAAGAATGCCAAGCAAAGTTTCAGACTGTGGACAACTGGGCTTAACTCGGAGGTCCATTAGCTCAATCTTTGCTTGATGTTCTTATGCAATACCAGAGGAATCAACAGTAACTGTGTTCATAGGAATTCCACTCCATGGGAGTTTTAGTGGTAATCCACTCTCCATGTACAGTACATGTAACTACAAATGTACATGTACAAGGAGAAGTGCCAGGCCTGGCATTCTTAATGAAAGTGTCAATGACACTGTAGCTTAACTTGTCTGTGTGTTATGCTTGATGAAAAGGATAATGTTCAATGTTTTTGAAAGGATTATGGAATAAGACAAGAATTGTGATAATTGGGAATATGTTAATTTCTGTTCCTAGTATGCTATGTTTTCAATAAATATAATATGAGATGTAGACTATACTAAAGGGGTGGGTTAATGTGGCCCTCACAGTTAATGGATATCAACGAAAGTTATCAATTTACAGTGAAATTATTCCAAAGTGAGTCATCCTATCAAGTTACAATGAAATCCCTTCATAAATATGGCCTGTAGACTGTGCTAAAGGTTTTTGGGCTTCGAGCCTGTGTAGCCATCACATCAAGGGGATGTCCTCACCTAGACATTATACTGAGTCATCCTACCAAGTTACAATGAAATCCCATCATAAATATGACCTGTAGTCTGTGCTCAAGTTTTTCAGGCTTCGGGCCCCTGTAGCCATCACAGTTGATCAATCGCGACCAAAAGGGGACGTTATCATCTAGACATTATATGGAATCAACCTACCAGGTAACAAAGAAATCCCTCCATAAATACGACCTGTAGACTGTGCTAAACGCTTTTGGGTTTTGGGCTCGGGCAGCTGTCATGGCTGAATGATCGTGACCAAAAGGGGGCATTCTCATCTAGACATTATCTGGAGTAATCCTACCAAGTTACAAAGAAATCCCTTCATAAATATGACCTGTAGACTGTGCTAAAGGTTTTTGGGCATTGGGCCCCTGTAGCCATCACAGTTGACCAATCGCGACCAAAAGGGGATGTTATCATCTAGACATTATATGGAATGAACCTACCAAGTTACAATGAAATCCCTCCATAAATACGACCTGTAGACTGTGATTAAGGTTTTCAGGTTTTGGGCTTGGGCAGCTGTCAAGGCTGAATGATCGCGACCAAAAGGGGACGTTCTCATCTAGACATAACCTCAAACCTGTATATGAAATTTTGTGACAACTGAATAAGAACTACAGGGCATAGCCTGTGCTAAAGAAAAATGTGAACAGACTCACAGACTAACAGACTTCCCACGTGTGATGGCAATAGCTTATCTTGACTTTATCAAGTTAAGCTAAAAATGTAGGAGGGCTAAAAATCACTCCCTACGCATGGCCTTGGAGAGCAATTTGGTCTCTTCAAGCTTACAAAAGCTATAAGTGGCAAAATGAAGTTTTGCTATTAATGAATTCTGCCTAGTGGGCTTTGTACATTTTATTTGGTGCTGCTAACAAGGTAGTCTCTGTGAGACAGCTACACTGCCTCTCCTATGCAAAGGCCCTGAGATAGGGAGGGGGGCAGGCAGTGTGGACGTCTCACAGAGACCTCTAACAAAGCAGAGATCTGAAAAGATATGTGTTATAGAATAGGCTGTTATGGTAATCATTATTTTCTAAGGCTCGGAGGCCTTGAGGGCTAGTTTCCGCCCTCCTTGATTATTTTAAGGCGAGCTGCAGGCGAGTGAATAAATCACCCTCCTGAAAATGCCAGGCCTGAAGTGCAACAATTATCATTCCAAAAATTCTTACCTTGGGTGTGTCTTCACCAGCAAAACCAGCTCTGAATGAATAAGAGCCAATATCAAAAACAATTGCTCCAACTTCATCTGAATATAAAAAAAATAGATGACAGAAATTATTCACATATACATGTTCTGGTACTCCCCAAAAATTGAGAGCCTTCCTATTTTTTACATATACATGTAGGTAGTATTCAAGTCTCTTAGATTTGTTCAGAAGTCAAAATATAGTTATGTATTTATTTATCAGTGTTTGAGGTAACATATTTCTGCACAAAGGCTAATTGTGACTGTAACATGTTGCCCTTTTTAGAGGCCTTCCACTCCGGTCACTGGTTAGTGCATGGGTCCCAGGCCTGGCATTCTGAAAAATGCAGGAGGGCAAAAAATTAAAATTTTTTAGTAAATTTTGTTTCTTAACATACCTACCACAATTGTTTACAATTGGCTGTAACATAAGTGCAAGCCCTACTTCGGAACTAACTCAAGCTTTTAGAATCTTTTCCAAACGAGTTGGAAAAGTACTAGAGTGCAAAAGCACGAAAAAGATCGAAAAAAGGGTCGAGCGAGACCAGCGCTCGAAATTACAGGTACTCTCTCTGCACACCTCTTGCGTTTACCGAGCACATGCGCAACAACCGTGACGTCAATTCCGTATTTCCGCCAACGAGAAGTTTGTGATTTAGCGGGGAGGCATTGATATCAAAGATATCCCCAAGGAGGGTGGGCCTCCGGTAAACAATTGTGGTAGGTATGTTAAGAAACAAAATTTACTAAAAAATTTTAATTTCTTTTCAACCTACTCACAATTGTTTACAATTGGCTGAATAAACAATAGGAGGAGGTGAATCACATAACCAATACCAACAAGAGTAGCAGAACGAAAGCAAGGATGGCAGAGAACAAAAACTAAAACCTGTAATGAAGATAGAGAGAAGGCACCTGAAAAGAACAAGGCTGAGAGAAGCGCAACCTCGACAAAAACAATTTAACGAGGGTGCACAACAGCCTGAGCAGCAACGAGAGGGCCTAAAGAATAAAGGTCCTCAGATTGCTGCTGAAGGTGGCGGAGATAAAAGGAGGAGAAGGTAGAAGCATTCCTCCAGTAAGCCGCGTACATAACATCACGGAGCAAAACAGAATTGGAGAACGCCCAGGATGTAGAAATGGCACGAACCTCGTGAGCATTAAGCCGGTTCGAAACAAGATCCGATGCAGACAAGCGAGAATAAGCCAGCTTGATTGCAAGACAGATCCACCTGGAAATAGAATGGGAAGAGATAGACTGCCGCTTAGGAATGAGAGACAGAAAGAATCTCTTCCGATCCCTCCTAATGAACTGAGTGCGAGTAATGTAAGTCTTGACCGCACGAACAGGACAAAGAAAAGGCCTCCGTCAATCTACAGCAGGGAGAGCCCGAATGCAGATGGGAGGAGGTACCGAATCGGGGAGTTGATTCTTAGCCAGAAAAGAGCAATCAGTAGTGAATGTGACACTGTTAGCCTCATTTCGGAAGAAGGCAGAATCAACAGATAGCGCATGAAGCTCACTGACTCGACGAGCAGAAGCAAACGCTAGAAGAAAAGCCGTCTTATAGGTGAGAAAACGCATGTCGGTCTCAGATAAAGGCTCGAAAGGCGCCCCCTCCAAACAGTGCAACACCCATGCCAAGTTCCACTTGGGTGTAAGACGCAAAACTCGAGGCCTCTTCAAAGAAAAGTGCCGAATAAGTTTGGAGAGGAAAAGATTACGACCGATACACCGCTTTCCCACATAAGAGAAAGTATCAGACAGCATAGACCGATAGCCCTTAATCGTAATAGGCTGGAGGCCCTTGGAGTCAAAAAGAAAAACCAGAAAATCCGCAATTTGAGCGATAGACGGATCACGGTAATTCACATTGTGATCTGAACACCAGCGGCAGAAAACCTTCCACTTGGCGGCATAAGTCATTCCAGTGGAAGGTCGCCGCGATGCAGAAATGCACTCCACTGATCGTCTCGAAAAACCTCTACGTCGGAGACTGGACCTGATAAAAGACAGGCGTGAAGGGACAGGGTCGCCAGGTTGTTGTGATACTTCCTGGGACGACCCTGTGAAAGAAGATCGCGACGTAGAGGTAGACGAATCGGTCGATCGGCCAATAGAGGCCGCAGCAGATTGATCCACACCCTCTGTGGAGACAGGGGTGTGATCAGAATGATCCTGCAACTGCAAGCACGAATCTTCGCTAAAACTTGAGGAAGAATCGGTGCAGGAGGAAAGGCATAGCCGACCCAACCTGTCCAGTCAAGAGACAGAGCGTCTACTGCAAATGCCAGAGGATCTGGACAAGGGGAGACAAAAGTCTCTACCTGATGATTCCAGCGAGTAGCGAAAAGGTCGACCTGAGGACGACCCCACTGCTCGCAAATCGCCTGAAACACCGACCGATGTAGCATCCATTCGGTTGGAAGGACACTGTCGCGTCGGGACAGGGAGTCTGCTAGGACGTTGAGACGCCCGGGAATGTGTCGAATGGACACCCGAGCGTTCACATCCCGCGCCAACAGAAGAAGATCCCGAGACAGCCGATACATGGGAATCGAATGAGTGCCTCCCTGATTCCGTATGTAGGCCACTACTGTCGAATTGTCCGAAAGAAGTAGGACAACATGGTCCGACAGATGAGGGATCCAAAGCCGAAAACTCAACAGAAGAGCAAGGAGCTCCTTCTGGTTGATATGAAGGCCCACCTGCTCGCTGTCCCACTCTCCGTGAGTAGACAGACCGAGAGGGTCCAACGTCGCACCCCAGCCCCGATCGCTGGCATTCGCAGTAAGGATGCGATCGGCCAAAGGAAGATCCAACGGAACACCCTGTGTCAGCCAGGGAATATCTGCCCAAGTGCGGAGGTGACAAAGCAGAGACCGAGGAATAGTGAGTTCCAGGTCCAGCGGATCTACATTCGGACGCCAATGATCCAACAGGAAGTGTTGGAGAGGTCGGACAAACAAGCGACCGAGCGGAATGAGATCTGTCACCGAACCGCAAAGGCCCAGCATCCGAAGGAAAGCCCTGGCCGAGACCGAGGAAGATTGAAGCAGGTCCCGAGTCAAGGCGGAAAGAATCGTCGCCCGAGCCTGGGGGACCGACACTACATTGTGAAGAGTGTCGAAATCCATCCCCAAATGACGGAATCGCTGAGAAGGAAGAAGATCCGACTTCTCGCGATTGACTCTGAAACCCAGCGACGCTAGCAGGCAAAGAAACTGCCGGACATCGAACTCCAGAACAGCAGCATCGTGGTGCCGTTGGAGGATGTCGTCTAGGTAGGCGGACGAAGTCACTGCCGACTGAGTGCGATGGAAAGCAAGCACATGTGACATCAGTCGGGTGAAGGCCCAAGGAGCCAGGTTCAAACCGAACGGGAAAGCTCTGAATTGAAAAACTCGATCCCGAAACGAGAACCGAAGGTATTTCCGTGACGCCAGATGAATGGGTACATGGAAGTAGGCATCCTTCAGGTCGATACTGGCCGCAAAATCGCCCTGATGAACTGAACGTCGAACCGACCGGAAAGTCTCCATACTGAAACGAGGAGCAATTATGTACTCGTTCAGGGTACTCAGATCGATGACAGGACGAAATTGGCCGTTTTTCTTCGGCACCAAGAAAAGTCTCGAGTAAAACCCCGGTGAAAGGGTGTTCCTGACCACCTCGATCGCCCCTTTGGTGAGGAGATTGTCGATCTCCTGCACCAGAAGGTCCCGACGCAGAGAATCTGAAGGGACCTGAGTCGGAAGGGGCACCCGAGATAAACTGGGGTGCCGATGGAAGGACAGTCGCAGACCGGAATGAATGACGTCGAGGACCCAAGAGTCCGACGTTATCTCTGTCCAACGGTCGTAAAACAGCGACAGCCTTCCCACGACTGGAGGCGAATCGAGGTGAGAACCTTCACTTGCGGCCTCGACGAGGCCCCCGAGAGGAGAAACCACCTCGGGAAGTGACAGAGTCCTGAGACTTTCCAGCCTGAGGCTGCCAGCGGGCCTGGCCACGTCGGCGCTTCTTATGAGCAGAAGGAGCAGACGGAGCCGAAGGCGTAGCCGACGTCGCCGATGAGGCAGACGCAGCAGCACGCTTGGCGGGCCTGGAACGACCCCCACCCGCAGCAGCAGGTGGGTCAAGCTGTCTCAGCAAAAGCTGGTCCTTCGAATGACGAAGAACTTCGCCACGAACAGCTTCCACAGAACCATGGAACAACTGAGGTCCTACCAAAGAGGCAGACCTCAGAACAGCACGTTGCTCAGAAGGAAGGGATGGTAAAGAATCCAAAACCGCATCCCGGCGTGCCAGCTCCAAATTGGCCGTGTTACAGGCGTGAGCGTGAGTCAAGTTCATAAGAGCCTGTGACAAAACGCGAAAAGGCGCCTGAGCGTCATCAAACTCCCCTGGTGGAAAATATTCAGCCAGAGCAGCGACGACATGGTCCGCGAGAGATAACATACCCAGCATCTCTCGGGACAGGCCCACCATAGACTCAACTACCGACATCGGGAGAACTGCCGACTTAGGCTTAGTCAACCCGAGGGAAGAAGAATCCTCATCCACAGTAGTCATCCCTTGGAAGACTGGTGGAGAGACGGAATCGTAAACACGAAACCGCGATGGAGGCAGAAAGGCATCAGCTCTAGAAAAGAAGGAACCCTTGAGGGCCTTAGAACGCATTTTGGCATCTAAGCCCTGGAAGGACTCAACCACCTGAGCCGATTGCAGAGGACGCAAAGCCCCGGAGCTAGAAGGCTCAACAGGGTTACGGCGCTCCACAGTGGACCGTGGCCGGACGGTCACAGAAGGCTGGTCGGAAGGTAGAACGTCTGGCAATAAGCCAAAGACGAAATCCAAAGCCTGCCCCAAGACTGACGAGGGGGGCCATCACCTTCAAGATACTCGTCATCCTCCGTAGCAGAGGAGACGTAGCCCAACTCGGGCTGACCAGCAGAAACCTCCTGTGAATACTGTGCAGTATCCAAGGGGCCAGGCGAGACATCTCGGCGACCGACCAAAGGAGGTTGTGCCTCAGGAGGCACAGGGAGGCCAACTTGAGGGTTGCCAGAAAGCAACCGGGTGAGCGCCAAAACGGCCTGGCGCAGGTCACCCTGAGAATCCGTCGCAGCAGAATCGCCCGACGGAGTGTCCTCCCAATGGACCCTTCTGGTAGAAGAACCCAAATCCTCAGAAGAGACCGACGGCGAACGTCGATCTGCAGACAAAATAGGAGCACGGTGAGAAGACACCGGAGGATAGTCCCGATTGTGACGCCCAGGAGCCATCACTGGCCTCTGCGAAACAGAAGGCCCTGTCTGCAAATCCTCGAAAGGGACCGACGGCACACGTCGATCGGTAGCTGGACCTAGGACACGGTGAGAAGACACCGGAGGATTGTCCCAAGAATGACAGGAACCTGTCATTGGCCTCTGCGCAGCAGACGGCCCCAACTGCCTATCCTCTGAGACCGACGGCAAGCATCGATCGACACCCAGACTCGGAACACAGTGAGGAATCACCGGAGGAAGGTTCCGAGAGTGACAGCTAACCGGGGCTGTCACTGACCGCTGCCGAACAGCAGGCCCTGGATGCCAACGTCCCAACACCATCCCGCTAGCCGGCACACTAGCAGGCGAAGGTGGAACAATAAACGATTCACTCGAGGGACGAGGAATCGCTGCCGAAGCGACCGGCCGGCTCAACCGACTAGGAGCAAACCTAGCCAGATGAGACGGAGCAGACAGCAAACCCGCACAGCCTCGCCGTGAGGCTGGGGGAGGCTGAGAACACACAGACACACCAGCAGATACAGCCTCGGTCCCCCGAGACTGTAGACCATCCCCAGAGGAGATGGAAGAGCCACCATCAGACAGAATAGGATCTGGAGTAGCAACCTCCTCAACAACGGTCGACGGTGTAGGAGGCAGATCGGAGAGGGTTACCGAGCTGACCCCGGAAAAGCTCTCAACGAAAACAGACGCCTCAATAGTGACATCCGAAGACAAAGAGACCGCGGTCTCCTCATCAGGAATCACTGAACTAACACCGTCAACAGTTGCAGAGGAGCTCGCCACAGAAGTCAGATCCGAATCCTGTGTGACAGAGTCACCACGTGCACTAGCAGAAATGTCTGCAATGGCACGGCTACCCTTACCCCGAGAACGAGGGGTTCTAGCTCTGGAAAGAACCACCTTGTTAACAGAAGCCCAAAATGTAGAGGACCAAACCCCACAGATACCACATGATTGGGCCTGAGTGCAATTGTTGCAAGTGACACATGTGGTATGGGAATCGTCCACATGTTTCACCTGCAAACAAGAGGTACAAGGAATAGTCTTAGGCATGATATAAATACAATAATCAAGCTTCCCGCCGACGGAAAACAGAACGAAGGTCGTGTTCACATGTGGGGGAAAGGCAAGATAAAGTGTGAAAAGAACAGCACTAATAATACAAATTAACATTAAATGAGAATAATAATTTGGTAGCTTGAAAAAGGATACAATCCAGTAGCACACTAAAGATGATTAATAAGTTGTTCACGAAGAATTAATAGCATAAACAGCACGAGTCACAAAAATTTCCGACCATGAACAATGGCGGAAAATAAAGGAATTGACGTCACGGTTGTTGCGCATGCGCTCGGTAAACGCAAGAGGTGTGCAGAGAGAGTACCTGTAATTTCGAGCGCTGGTCTCGCTCGACCCTTTTTTCGATCTTTTTCGTGCTTTTGCACTCTAGTACTTTTCCAACTCGTTTGGAAAAGATTCTAAAAGCTTGAGTTAGTTCCGAAGTAGGGCTTGCACTTATGTTACAGCCAATTGTAAACAATTGTGAGTAGGTTGAAAAGAAATCGCTCTCCTTAATCAGCTTAGGAGAGCAATTAGATTTACACAGCATTTTAAGTATCCAGTTGAATGAACTCATTGAAACTGAAACCAACAGACTACATCAGTGATTTTATTAACTTTATTAAGGTAAAGCGAAATCTCTTGACATCTAGATGTCTCACTCAACAACCGAACACACACTTGACAAGACCTGTGTGTGTACCCAGACCTGTTGTCCAAGAAAGTCATACGCCTACCACTACCACCTTCAACCCCCCTTGGGGGGTTGAAGGTGGTAGTGGTAGGCGTATGACTTTCTTGGACAACAGGTCTGCTTGAATCTACAGTCACATCCTGGTGCAAGTGCTTCAAGTGACAGGATAGTAGTAATGGTAGTATATTATAGTGTCAATATTCCTTGAATAATTACCCCTCAAACTGTGATGTCAGTTGTTGATCTTGAAACTGACAGAAAAAAAAATATTGCTGTGACCCATTTTGCTTCAAATGATTGCAACTGTGTTTGGGTATGGTTGCAGCCATTACCTTTACCACTTTCAAAATGAAATTACCGTATTACGTGATGTTATGTGACTTCGAAGTTAAATTACATTTTTGCTTTACAACAAAAATTTAATGTGAGCATAATACATGTAATCTCGATCATCCTGGACCAAAATATTTAGGAGGGCAATTTTTCGCTCTCCTTAATTCTTTCAGGAGGGCAGTAAGGAGAGCTAAAAAATCGCTCTCCTGAAATTGCCAAGCCTGGGGTCCTGATTTACCACAGTAAACAAGTACTGTGTCACTTCATGTGGTTCCCACATGGACAACATTAAGTTTATATCTACAGTACTATAGAATTTTTTTGGAACTGATTGTAATTGGATTGCAAGACAATTGTTATCCTTACATGTAACTGGTGTGGGGGTGGAAGAAGGGAATCTCTCCCAAGGGGAAAGATATTTTACCCAAACCAGGGCTTATATTTCAAGGAAATTTGGGAGAATCCATTTGGATTCTCACGAAAATGGCTGTGAGAATCCATACCTGCTATGGGTGTCCCAGGATCCCATCAGGCCACCATGGTTGAATCTGTTGTATACTGATAACACATGTTAACTCTTTACCCAATGTAGCCTTTTAATTTTTAAAATATCAACTGATTTTTTAAAACAAGAGGCCCCACGGGGATTTAATCCCTCACTTGCCAAAGTGGTTAAAAGAAGTATTTGGGGTCAAATTCAGTTAGACATGGTTCATCAACACTACAAAGGAAAGAAGTCATGAAAGTCAAATTTTATGGAAAAACACTAAGGAATGGATTTGAACAAATCTGAACCTAACATGACCCCACTCCCCCTGCTACCCCCACCACACCCATAGAGCCCAAATATTAAGCTAGGAACTCAAATTGAACAAACTTGAATCTAATCCCCCTTGAGATGTTATCAACCAAATATGAAAGAATTCTGACTGGTGGATCTGAAGAAGAGGGTTTTTAAAGAAATGCCCTCACATTGCACTAAGTCCTCACATTGCACTAAGTTAAACTTTGGGCTCAAATAGGGAGCCAAAATATTAACCCAGGGACACGATTTGAAAAAAATTGAATCTGACCCACCAAGAGATGTTGTATACCAAATATGAAAGAATTCTGATTGGTGGATCTGAAGAAGATTTTAAAAGAAATTCCCTCATATTGCACTAAGTTAAAATTCAGTAGGGCTGGGCAGTTTATCACTCTAAATCTTTCAAAATATATTTTGCAGCCAAACATTTTGTTACATCTAACTGCCCTACCCCCCACCCCGACAAGGAAGGGAGGGGAGGACATTTTTGCAAAATAACCACTCTAATTCATCTTGGAACTCGATTTTGAAAAGAACTGAAGAAAAAAATTTCCAAATTTTGGTCCAACATTTCCAAGTGGGAACAGGACCCAAAATTTTCAGGCTATAAATCTTTTTTCCCTCTCAAAATTCAACAAAACGCATAAAAATCCCCTCAAATTTTTTTTCAAATTTTTGTCCACAACTTCTAAGTTCGAACCAGACCCAAAATTTTCAACCAAGAGACTCGAATTGAACAACTCGAATCTCACCCCCCTAGAGTTGATGCATACCAAATGTTAAAGGATTCTGACTGGTGTATCTGAAGAAGATTTTTAAAGAAATTTCCTCATATTGCACTAAGTTAAAATTTGGTTTCCCATAGGGAGCCCAAATATTAACCAAGGAACTCGATTTGAACAAACTTGAATCCCCCCCCCCCCCCCCCCCCAGAGATGATGTACACCATATATGAGAGGATTTTGACTGAGGAATCTGAAGAAGAAGATTTTTAAAGAAATTTCCTCATATTTCACTTAGTTAAAATTCAGGCTCTCATAGGGAGCCCAAATATTAACCCAGCAACTCGACTTGAACAAACTTGAATCTGACCCCCCTATAGATCTTGTATACCAAACATAAAAGGATTCTGACTGGTGGATTTGAAGAAGATTTTTAAAGAAATTTCCTCAAATTGAACCAAGTTAAACTTTGGGCTCCAATAGAAAGCCCAAATACTAACTCAGGAACCCAATTTGTACAAATTTGAATCTGACCCCCCTAGAGATGTTGTATACCAAATATGATAGCATACTGACTGGTGGATCTGAAGAAGATTTTTAAAGAAATTTCCTCATATTTCACAAAGTTAAAATTTGGGCTCCTACAGGGAGGAGATGTCGATAATGTAAGGTTAATGCCAGACGGATGACAATGGACGGAAAGTGATTAGTATGGCTCCCCTTGACCTTTGCTCAGGTGATGATGAAACAGTCTGGTGACCAATCATTCTTCTGGCGATCAATCATTCTGTCACGAACTGTGCGCTTATTTAGGCTTAATTGCATGTAGGAATTGCGCGCAACTGCCATATTCAATGACATCCAAAGCACAGCAGGTTCTCCTGGTTACTCATAGCAAACACAGGCAATATTTCTGCCAATGGACCTCAGGGTTACCAATGCTTGAGCACAGACCAAATGTACATGTACAGAATTTGATAGCCTTACAATGGTCATAACGCATAGATTACCGCACAGATCGATGTGCTATTTGTGCGCATTTCATGATAGGACTTCTAGTTTTAACTGTACAAGAAATATCACTGAGTCTGGAACCAAGATCGAACATGTCAAGATACTTCAATATTACTGGATATACATGTACAAAGATACAGTGAATTATAATCAAAGCATAACATCCAACAATGATCAAGATACAGAACAGATGAAGACAATGAAGTGAACAAAAATCAAATTTCAAAGGACTGAAGTCTCAACCTCATCTCTGGATCATTCATGTATATCGAGACGAATTCAACCAATCGTTTACTCCCATGTTGCATCATTTTAGAGGACTTTCACCCCAGAAACTGGTGTTTGGGTCATATTTCATCAGTAAAACATACCTTGGTTACCACAGTCAACAAGCACAGCTTCATTTCTTGGGGCTCCCACAGGAAGCAACAGTTGATCTTTGCTTCTACATGTATACTTTTGTGGACAGATCACCAGGCCTGGCGTTTTCAGGAGAGCGATTTATTCGCTCGCCTTAAAAAAATTGAGGAGGGCGAAAAATTGCCCTCCTAGCCTTAGAAAATAATGATTACCACAACAGCCAATTCCCCAAACCAACAGGTTTTCAGATCTCTGCTATGTTAGTAGTCCCTGCAATATTGCCACACTGCCCCTTCCACACCTCAGGCCTTACCAAGGCCCGGAGGTGTGGGAGGGGCAATGTAGCAGTCTCATAGAGACTACCTGGTTAGCAGCACCAAATAAAATGTATGTACAAAGCCCACTAGGCAAAATTTATTAATAGTACAACTTCATTTTGCCACTTTTCACTTTTGTAAGCTTGAGGAGAGCTAATCGCTCCCCAAGGCCTTGTGAGGAGAGTGATTTTTAGCCTTCCTGCATTTTTAAGAATGCCAGGCCTGGATCACCTGACAATACAAGCAGAGGTAGTGCGAATGAGGGGTGAGAATGTGGCGGCTTTGTGTTTTACCACCCACCTATTCTGATGAAGAAAACACCCATGCATTGGGGTTTTTCAATCAATATGTAGTAGTTATTCTTTTTTTTAACTCCCCACCTACATGTACCATGAATAGACGACAATTGTGAAAACAATTCCAAAATACACTGTTAGTAGAATTTTCCCCCTTTTTTGCCTCAAAAAAAAAAACTTATGACTCCTCATTGAAATGAACTTGTTCCAGGGAGGTCAAACGTTATATTTTTTGGGTTAAAGTTGAAAGAAATTACATTATCAGTCTCCACCTCTCTGACTGGGAATGGGTCAAGTTGCCCCCAGGTGAAGTTGCCCTCACATCAAGTTGCCACTGGGTCAAGTTGTCCCCAGGTCAAGCTGCCCCATACATCAGATCAAGTCGCCCCAAAAAGGTTTTGCACTAGAAAGGTTTAATAATAACATAAGACTGGTCTGATTAAACACTTAATTTTTATTTATTAAAACTGGAACATAATTATAAAGTATATAACAAATATATAAAGTACAGCCTGCAATAAAGTGGAAACCTGGACGCACTAATAACTCACTATTTGGCCAATATTTGCGTCACATATGTATATGAATATCGCGATATTTTTATAGCAATAACGCATCAGTTGGTCGGGATGTGCCTGGTCGAACACGCCAAGATGACAAAATCGAAAAACCCTATATACTTGCTATCAACAGCATGTCCTACGTGTACCTGTCTGTGTTGTAACCCCTCCCCCTACACATAGTCTGATCAGATGCAGTTTAGGAGCGGGGCTCAAGAATTTCTATTTCCTTTTTTAAAACAAATTTTAATTGCCTCATCTTAACATTTAAGTAAGCCATTTTGTTGCTTTCGCAAATATTTCTATTTCATTTTACATGTACTTCACCCCCATTCGTGGTCAATATAATCGATATCAAAACGTGAAGGGAAGACTCACCTCACCCCTCTCCCTTTGACTTTAGAGCTTTGTATTTATAAAAGTTTAAACTGCAGTTAAGTAAAGATACTCACAGTGGACTCTTGCGAAGCCGGGTAGGCCAAGGGAAATCTGCACTTTCACCCTTTACCTAACAAATCGCCCGCATCCGCTCGTGTAATATACAAATTGAGCAGTTGAAAAAATTAAATATTTCAAACTATTTCAACAAAACCATATCATGTGACCCCTCACTGGAACGAGCTCTTTGAGCTCATTCCAATGAGGGGTCACATGATATGGTTTTGTTGAAATGTTTTGAAAAAATAAAAAAATGATATTTAAAATAATAAATTTTGATATCGGCTGAATTGGGTAAAGGGTTAACTGCATTGACATCAACAAATACATCGACTACGTCAGTTCGTTTAACATAAAAAGCTTTGCCTGGCTCAAATCGTCCATATTATTATAAGTATTTGCTACTCTTCTTTTTATCAAAAAAATTATGAATGATGGAAATCTATGTATGGAAATCTCGCATCATGCGACTCATTTGTCTTACGATAATCGCCACAACACGTTGAAAATATCATGTTAATGCTATAGGAAGATTGCCAAAATAAGGTGCTAATATGGTGTCATTAACAAAATAATATTGCCTAATGGTATACTTTGTTATAGGCTATACTCTACAATTATACATATTTTTTTATTTATTAAAATAAGAACATAATAACAATATATATACAATAATACATTTCATAAATTACATCAAAATCTATCTATGGTTTATATAATTTATTTTGTTATAAATGTTATATAAACCAGTCATATTCATTTTTATATACTGAGTCAAAAAAGAAAGTATAATAAACTTTGAAGATCAATTTTTTAATATTATCGAATTTAATCCCAAACAAATGATTGTAAATTCATATTTCTAGTCTAGCTGTACGAATTTGCATAATTTCATGTTCTTACTGTTGCCAGCGTCACATCAGGATGCCGCAATTCAGACATGGGGTGAAATAAAAAGTTCACATATTCAGTCAATAGCATGTATGTCCACCCTCTGCCTCTTGGATGGCAAGACTTCAATGGCACATGGACCTGATAAGTCTCTGGATGTCACCCTGTGGTATTCCATTCCACTCCTTCCTTAGAACATTATGTAAATCGTCTAACATCTGAAGGTCATGATGACATACCTAACGGTCCAACTGATCCCACAGATACTCGGTTGGCAACAAATCTGGTGAAAGTGGGGGGCCAGGGAAGAAGTTTGATGCTCTGCTCCTCAAGAAAGTCACGACAGATACGTGCCACGTGACATCAGTCATTGTCTTGCTGGAATAACTGCAATCCGATGTTAGCATTGAACAATGGGACAACAACAGCGTTAAGAATTACGTCCCCATATCGCTGCCCATTCAGATTACCATCGATGAAGATCAACTGCGCTCGATGGTGCAAGGAAATTCCTGCCCAAACCATTAAACTACTCCCGCCAAAATGGTCGCATTCCTGCACGAAAGCATCAGAAAGCCATTCTCCTTGTCGGCGATACACTCTTGCCCTACCATCAGACAAAATCATGATTCATCACTAAAAAGAACTGTGCTCCAATGCTGCTGAGTCCAGCGAACATGCTGATGTACCCATTCCATTCTGATGGTACGATGACGTTGGGTAAGGATTGGTCAGTGGTATGGACGCCTTCTTCAGATGCCGTGTTCAGTGAGTCTCTTGTTGACAGTTTGTCCATGATTCTATTGTTAGTTCTACCAGGAGTAATTGCTGCTGTCCTTGTCACCAGAAGGAAGCAATCACGCAAGTGAGACGTCCTGATGTGTCGGTCTTGTGCAGGGGTCATAACTCTTGGTCGACCTACATGTAATCGCGGTCGGTCGGCAGAAGATCCAGTGGTTCTATACCTTCCAATGAGATGGTAAATAGTGGCCACAGTGACTCTGAACTAAGCAGCGAGCTCATCTGTAGGTATCCCAGCCTCATGCATATCAATGGCATGCAACCTCTGATTTTTGGTTTTACCTTGGCATTTTTTAAAATGTCAGAAGACAAAAACTAGCATGTTTTCTCAATAACCCAAGCTCTCTAGCACAACATAACACAAAGAAAATCGTCGGTCACCCATTCAATCTGACAGTCTCTGGTAGCACGTGCTATTTTGAAATCGGTAGCAAAATTTATTCGGTTGGGTGGATAACAACATGTCATTGAACTCTTTGCACGACTTCTTGTCCACAAACATTCAAAATTAGAACTATTATATTTCATCCTTTATGCTATTTTTTCACATTTGTTTCTATTATACTTTCTTTTTTGACTCAGTATATTACATGTATATCATTACGATATCGCTCATCGTAACAGTATAATATTAAGGTGAATGAGTCTGGTTTATACAAAATTTATAACAAAATAAATTTTATACATAATAATGTTACAAATATATACAACTACATTACAAAAATAAAATCAACATCTATCTATGGTTTACATATGTTATATAAACCAGTCTCATACATCTTTATATTATACCATTATGATGAGCGATATCATAACAGTATATTATAAATGATGAATGAAAAGTTTCAGTCCTCACAGACTCAATCCTAAAGTTTTCAATGAGCTGCGAGGCAATCCTCTCTGACTCCACGCAATTTAATTCTATTGTATAATTTTAATTTTCAGAAACTTATTTTGTTTTTCTGTTACATGTAAGGGTTTGGTGTTCGTTCAGCTCAACCATTAATTCACAATCTTGGAGTCTGTTGAGTGTTTTGTTTTGTAGGTTTTTTAATCGCGTATCAATATTTTATATTTTTGCTAGCTCATGAAGTTCCTTTAGTGTCCACTTGGGCTTGCATAGTGCCACGCGCAAGGCATGATTTTGAACCCTCTGTAGCTTCTGAATGTTGGTTCTGTTCAGGTCATTTGTTATTATGGCATTGTATTCTAGGACGAGACATATAAATGATTTGTAGAGCTTGAGAAGCATGTTCTTTGTTTGCTCCCCAATTTTTACCTCTGATCATCTTCAGAAAGTTAAAAAATTTATAGTAATTTCTATATTTTTTATACTTACCAATGACCCAGACATAGCTGGTGCTAACTCTTAAAATATAGGGCCAAACACAAATTTTGCCCCCCAATCCCCAAAATTTGCATCTAAAACCAAAGAAAACATGTCCGGAAAGGCCCTCCACACTTCGCCTCTACTGCGCATGCGCAGTGTCAAGGACGTTCAAAATTGGCGCCATTAATCATTCTAAAAACCAGTGCCTGGTAAGCGCTATGTACTCAGCGGGGAGGCAAGAGTTCCCAACTCCTGGGAGGGCCATCCCCGTCTGGGTCATTGGTAAGTATAAAAAATATAGAAATTACTATAAATTTTTTAACATTTTTATACTGTACCAATGACCCAGACATAGCTGAATAGTAAAAAGGCTGGAGGGCCAAGGACATAGAGCAAAATGGAATACGCTCAATAATATAAAATAGAGTCATCCCCTGTAGGAAAAAAGAAGTAATAGGCCTTACATGTATCTTTCTTATTTATGATAAATTAGAAAGATACAACACCTTCCAAAATTGAGCTTCATACATCCATGTACTCTATTAATATCCAATATAATCCTTACACTAATAATTTTTAAAGTAAGCCAATAAATAAAGTAAGTCTAGAGAATAGAGACTCCTATACTCCTAAAAGTGTCTGAGGATTGCATAATCATGTCCGTTGACATATGCAATAATCAAAAGCTATACTTTAAAAACTAAGACTTGAATGAATTTAAAAACCTAAACTTGTCACTAAACAACCATCCCAATAACAGCTCAGAATTACTAACTCCGGAGGAGGTATCCCCTTGTTTTCATAGTAAAACAGGTGACCCAAGGGAATACCCTCCCCCCCCCCCCCTTTTCTTGCCCTGGGTCAAGTAGCCCAGAGCGAAGATGGCAGCAGAACGGAGACACTGCCGAAACAGACAGCCTACCTAGCTATAGTAGCAACTGTTAAGTGAATGACATTCTGAGCAGTAGATAATAGACCTAACAATAGAGGCCTCCAGAAATAGACTCGATATTTCTGAGATAAAAATTCATGAATGTGGATGGCTGAGCGCAATGAGCAGCCTTCAAAAATCTATAATAGCGACACTATTAATGTAAGCCCAAGATGTAGAAGAACTCTTACTTCATGAGCCGAAATCTTAAGCACAACTGCTAAGTCAATGATATACCATAAGCAGTACCGATAGTTAATAGAATCCATTAACAATAGAATGGAGCGTAATGTCCTTCTACTAGGCATCAAAGACAGAAGAAGCTTACGCCCATAGTAATAAACAGATATCTGTTTATAAATACATAAACTCTACCCGGAAAGAGTAAAGGCCTATGCCCGTATGAAGACGGAAGGACCTTAATAACAATAGGATCCGGATATTAGGAGCCTAACTCTTATGCAAAAATCCAACCTAAATAGTAACGGAATAGTGATTCCGAAACTACGAAAGTGAAAATCATCCATCGATAGTGCATGAAACTCACTGACTCTACAGTAAAAGAGAAACCAACAGAATTACTGTCTAAAAGGTCAGAATTTGAAAACTACTGTTTCCAGAGGCTCAAATGATTACTTAGCTAAATAAGAACCGAAGTTAAAATCCATATAGGAATTTAATCTAAAGATTCTAAGTCTATTTATCAAAAAGTAACTAACTGACTTAGATAAAGAGACATAAGACTCAATTGTAACTATCCTAGAGTGCATAGGTATGAGGTAACATAAACCTATAACCTTAATAAAAACAGGCTGCAGTAGATCTTGTGAAACAAGTATACTAAAAAACTGCAATGAGTAGTATGGAGGGATCAACAATATGAACATAATGATCCCTACACCAACGACGGAAGAGCCTCCACTTTAGCCGCATAGAATAGCGAAGAAGAGGATCTCCTATAGTAAGAAATCGCGTCCAAAGCTCATCCAGTACAATGCTTACAATGCAATACGGACCACACAACGGAATACATGAAGGTTGCGACCTTGCGGGTTGTGATAAAGATGACACGATTTACCCAGTGAAAAAAGATCCTCACATTGAGGAAGATTTCACGTTAAGACCCACAGTAGACAAGAGAGTAAATTACCCATGATCTCTGTGAAGATAGAGATGCTATCAACAGAAATGTATTGTGGTTGTTTATCTTAGCAATACCTGCTGAAACAACAGCGCCGGAGGATACGCGTATCCTATCATGCCGTCCTATAGATCAATAGAGCGTTAACAACATTAGCTCAGAGATCTGGACAAGCCAACACATACGTCTGCAATTGATTAGCAAGCTGTGTCGTAAATAAATCATCATTGGGCGCTCCCATAGATAGCAAATCTGATACTTGTTTGTTGAGAGTCCATTCTGACAGCAAACAAGCGACCCCTAAGTGAACGGGAGTCCGGTAAAACAATCAGACGACCCGGAATATGACGGACCAAAACAGAACTTGGTGTACTATAACCAACAGACGGATTCTTTCCATTAAATTGAATAACGGAAACGAAAGAGTGCCTCCCTGGTTCCGGAGATACGCCACTACTGTCGAATTAACGGACAGGATTTGGGCATGCGTTCCTGAATAGTGTTCATGCAATGACATAAAGCAAGCCTAAAAAACATTATTCCACGGAAGAAAATTGGTTGCTAAGAGACTGCGGAACCCAAAGACCCTGGCACTTCGAATCCGTTGGGATCAGTATTATATCCCAATCTGTTTGACTGGCAACCGTCATAACAGCAACACTCGGGTCCGGCAACTGCGGTGGCACTCTCTGAGTCAACCACCGAATGTTTGCCCCAGTCTGAATCTCTTGTAACACTAGATAGACAAGAGAACGTGTAAATCGAGCAATTCATGGATTGTCGAAAAGTTGCCGTCGAAGAGAAGCTCCTCCGAGAACGAAGCGACTCTGAGAGAGTTCTTAACCTTACTATCCACGCGTGTGGATGTAGCTAGGGCTGCGTCACGTCTAACCAACTCCAATCAGCCAATGAAGGGTGGAGTTATACGTGAACAAACTACTGCCCTCAAAAGAAATTACATTGAGAATAATATCCCGTAAATCTTTTCTTGAAGACGTAATGATAACGCCTCAGTAAGGCGGATTACGTATGATAAAGCGTCTAAGTTAAGTCTACTATACATCATTGAAGTTGGAAAAGACATAAACGACGAAAAAGAATATTTCCAGTCTTTAACCACACCGTCTAGACGCATATGAACTCTCAGTATGCCCTGCTCTGCCAAAATAAACTATTCGTATAAATGATAAAATGGCAGAAACGAGCAACGCGGACAAGAAACTAAACTATCATGCTTGGTAGCAGGCTTGTATGCATATATAGCATCGAAAAATAAAACACATGTTGTAATGACATTATTGGACTGCATTGGTAAGTCAGGGACAATGTCCCTGAACCGATCGAAAAATCCGAGCCCAATGACGCTATAAGTCTCTTATCCAAGATCGCAGCAATGAAGTCTGAAATAACAATCACTGGAAGATAATGCCAGAAGATATGAAAGGCAGCTTCCGATACTACTAAAGGGAAAACTCGAAATCTTTCGAATCCCTTTCGCCATCCTGTCGGACCCTATAAAGCGTTCGGTCGTCCGTACCTGATGCAACCGCGGACCGCACCGACCCAGCGCCGTCGGATAATTCCTGATTCGACCAAGAAACTGTCAATTGCTGGGATGCTGCGAAACAACTGTGCTAACTCGGATAGCACGTCCGTCACTGAGGCCTGAGGAGAAGCGGTCCTACAATGCATTGCCGCTGGAAGCTCCGTGATCGTTACCCCGTGCATACTACCAATATGCGAGCGAACGGAGTGTATAGGCCTCGTGTCCCTTGGCTACCGGATGGCGTGACCTATTCGCCGTGGAATCACTGAATGACGAAACTGATCGGATACTCGAGGTCACATAGCCAATGTGCGGTCGTGTGCCCTGCTGTGAGGATGAGGAAGCATTAAGGACAGTCTCTCGGACTGTCAATATAACGGAGCGTCCCGACCGACAGACATATGCTCCGAATGTAAAATATCTGAACCACAACATGCGGTCCCCTATGTTGTTGGACGAGAGAGGGACCTCTCTCGCTCACAGCCCGGACAGACCTGGACAAGCCAGGAACCGGACTAACAGGCTTCCTCCGATCTGTCCTCAATCTGGCGTCACTGGGTGAGTACTGAAGTAATTAAAGTGCTCGCATCACCCAAATCTCCTTCAACGGACGAACCCGGCAGCCGAACCATTCGATGAATGTACGCTACACCGGGTGAGCTAGCGAATGTCACTCCATAGGCGATAGACATATTCCATGAGCACTTATTGCCGCTAGCTCTTCATTAACTATGACGACAGAGGCACACTTTAGAAAGACATCTCAGTAACTTTGCGAACAAGAAACCAGAAATGCTTGGTTATAGCAAGCATATAAAAAATAATATATATAGCGTCGTTCAATAATTCTAAAGTTTGTGTGACATTATTGGACTATGTCGGAACTGTGGGACGATGTCCCTGAACCGAACCAAAAATTTCTAAGTCCACCGACGCTATCAGTTTCTTATCCGGCATCGCAGCATTCTGGTCCGACGAAAGAAGCTGTAGAAGACCAAGTCAGATGACATACACAACAGCATATGTTGTTCCGAAAGGGAAAGCTCGAAATCCTCCAAATCCCTTTCGGTATCCCGTCGGACTGGATGAAATTTTCGGACGTCCGTACCCGCTACCGCGGAGCGTCCCGACCCAGCATCGTCGGATAAAAAATATGCGACAGATTCAGTTGATGCTGGGATGCTGCGATAAACTGTGCTATTAGGAAAGCACGTCCGTTCCCGAGGCCTGTGCAGTAGCGGTCTTACGATGCATTGCCGCCGGAAGCTCCGTGTACGTTGACTCCCGCACACTTCCTATGCGAACGTCCGGAGTCTGCAGGCCTCATGTCCCTGGCTACCGGATGGTGTGACCTGGTCGCCGATGATTCTCTGACTGGCGAAGCTGACTGGATATCCGTGGTCACGTAGCCGAGAGCGGTGGTGTGCGCAACTATGAGAATGAGGAAGCCTTATTGACAGTCTACTCCGGACTGACTATATGTCGGAGCGTCCCAAGCGACGGACGTATGCTCCGAATGCGAAACATTTGTACCACAACATCTGGGGCCAGATGTTGTTGAACAAGAGAGGGGCCTCTCTCGCTTGCCGTCCGGATGGACCGGAACGAGCTATGAACCGGACTAAAAGGCTTCCTCTGTTCTCCCTCCGATCTGCCGTCACTGGGTGTGCATAAGGTTGATTTATAGTGCTCGCATCACCCCAAAATTCCTTCTAGACCGCAACGGACGAACCCGGCTGCCGAACCATTCGGTGAATGGACGCTACACCGGGCGAGCTAGTGGACGTCGAACCTACTAGGGTCCTCTTAGGCAATTGGCGTATTTACATGAGCACTTTTCTGCTAGCCCTTCATTAATTGTGACGACGGAGGCACACTGTTGGAAGACATCACAGATACATCACCCTAATCTTGATCGTCTGAAATAGAAATTGATAAAGTAGAGTGACCCTGCGGGGAAAGGACCGGAGTGTCCAATTCCCCAATAACATACCGTGACATACGCTTCCCATATTGTCATCGAAATCATACGATACAGAACAGGAGTTAATGCGAGTACACTGACCACATATAGAATGATTATAAAGTCAGAGGAAGACTTCCTCTTATTACAATTGAACAATATCCTTTCAATGTGAAAAGAAAACAAGTCCTGGTACTCGCACTAACCCCTGGCAATCAAAATACATAATAATAATATGATCCATTAATATAGAAAAAATAATTGAAATCAAAATATTTTGAAAAAATATTTTTTCAGAACAGCCCAAGTTTCTGAAAAGTAAATTTGAGCCCCAATGGATCCCAAGCCTAAGTATGGACAAAAATTTTTAAAAATATTTTAAACAATTTATTCAACACTTACGAACAATAATAATGTATCTAGTTATGTATAAAATAACATGAAGATATTATTTCCAGAAATCCCCCCCTCACACAGAGGGCTGTTGTAAATGTAAACAATGAGTGTAAAAACACTAAAATAAGACTCCAGGCACCCAGGCCCGAAATCAGTTACCAAAAATACACTATCTGATGCAAAACAGAGACTTCCAGGGAAGAAACTGCAGAACATCAGATGGTAGATGCAGAACACAACGCCTAAACACCCGTAGGTGAAGACGTAAACATGGGGAAAAGAACAGAATTCATTCTGTTATTCAGCTAAAACTCCCAAGAAAATTTAGTAATAATAATTACAAAAACTAGGCCAAAAGCATGGGAGAATAGCAAGGGGGGACTTAAAGGACAGGGAGAGAGGAAAACACTTAAAAAACAGTGTAACTAAATAATCAGAATGACAACAAAATGGCTGCTGCCTCGAAAATAGGTAACTTAACATAATTTCATTAAAAAATTTTAAGTTACAGCCCTGATAATATTCTGTCACACATTTTTTCCTCTCCTCCTTAGAATCACCATTTCACTAATATTTATGTGTCTGGCATCATTTAAACTGAGATTTACAAGCACAAAGATCAGTCAGATGTTAACTGATGAAGGGCCAAACTTAGAATGATTAATGGCGCCAATTTCGGAACGTCCTTGACACTGCGCATGCGCAGTAGAGGCGAAGTGTGGAGGGCCTTTCAGGACATGTTTTCTTTGGTTTTAGATGCAAATTTTGGGGATTGGGGGGCAAAATTTGTGTTTGGCCCTATATTTTAAGAGTTAGCACCAGCTATGTCTGGGTCATTGGTACAGTATAAAAATATTTATATGTTTAGTAGCTCTAACCATAATGTACTTTACATGACTGTTCAGACTGAGTTTGCTATCAAGAACAAATCGAAAAGATTTGGCCTTGTTGCTTGCTTCTAATTTGTGACCGTATAACTAGAGATTGATACTAGAGACTGTTTTTTTTTTCTTTGCTTCTTGAAGAACATTAAAGATGGGCAATATACTGAAAAGAAACTGAAATCACATGTATACTGGAACCCAAACCAATCATTAAATACCGAAACCATTTACATTGTACTTTCAAATTTTCCTGCATCTGCTATTTATAAGACCTTGTTGGGCCTTTATAGCAGATGAAGTGTTCATTTTCATGAAACAAGTGACTTGTTTTCTCCTTCAGTTTTGTTAACCAATAAAGGCTTGGTCAATCATCCCGATTTCCCACTAGACTACAACCTGTACATGTCCAGTTGCTCAGCAGTGATTTCTAATCAAGTCTTGGCTGCCTCAACAGCCATTTCCATGTGATTTCGTTATTGTCAGCAGGATCTTCTAATGATGCCAAGTTAAGGGCACATGCTCCGAGATCACGAAACGGTTGGGCCTTTAAAGGTTAAAGTGTTTGAAACACGTCACAAAATTACTGTACCTATGATTAGTATTGGCAAAACAAATCCAGTTTTGAGCTCATTGGCAGTGGCATTGGTAGTGCTCTGGTAGAATGATACAAGAACAACATATTCTGTAGTTTTATGATGTGAATTCCTATTTGGTACTACCAACAAATCTCAATCAAGTCACCTACTGAATACCAAACCACTACAACAGTATTTTCCCCCTAAAAATATCAAAACCGATCACAAAATTCTAATAACGTGAATCTCTACAGGACGTAACTTTTTGAGTTTTGGCGGCATTGAGCTTGATGCACCATAGGGCGCACCAGCTCTCAAATGGTATATAAAGGTGACTGAGACTGGTTTATATAACATCTGTAACAAAATAAAATATAAACCATAGTTAGATATTCATTTTATTTATGTAATGCAGGGAAAGTGAAGTCGTATCATCGTTATGCTTATCGGAGCCCTGTTGATGAACAGTCATCACAATCCATCAAAAACACTCAATGATCAGATTGCTTGTTTAAACAAAAACAAGAGGCCCCACGTGGCCTTAATCGCTCACCTGACAAAGTGACTCTAAGAAGTATTTTAGGTCACCTTCACCATGTCATGCCTCATCAACATTAACTGGTTGAGTGATAGATTTTGTTTGAAGTTCAACATTTGTTACCTAAAATTAGTTTTATTTAAAATCATTGGTGTGTGGCCAATCTCCAATGATTTTTAATAAAGCAAATTTATCTCTGCAGACAAACTGGTTTAGCATGAAGCACAAACAAGGAATGTGAAGAGATAGCCTTGGACATCTCTCCCCAACTGTGGATATCTTCCATGTGCTACATGTATATATTTGCATGCAAGAAAACAAAAATTTTCACAAATTTTATTTTTTTTTATCATCATTGGAACAAGCTCAAACAGCTTATTCCAATAGGGGTATGGGAAGATCAGGTATATTTTTGAGACAGAAATGTGAATATATAAATAATGGTGTTTTTTGTGAATGATGCTGGAGAATTTTGCGTAAAGATATGGTAAATGGTTTGTTCTAGATACAGAATGATGCAAAAGTATTTAAATTTGATTAGGCAAGTTGTTCCTATAATGCATTTAAAAATTGAAGTAACTGTTTTTTTGCTGACGAACTTTTAGGTGTGTGTGTCTGTGTTTGTGTGTGTGTGTGTGTGTTTGTGTGTGTGTGTTTGTGGGGGGGGGGGGGGGTAAGAGTGTTCTTGCAAACAAAATTCCTGAAGAAATGGAAAATTTTATTTTTTGTGTGAAAGACATAGTGCGTGAATGTTGATTGGAACAAGCTTAGAGAGCTCATTTTAATGTGAAGTCATAAAGCTGTGTTTTACGTACGAAATTCTGGAATAACTAAAAAAATTGCTTTTTTGACTCAAAAAGCATGGTGTGCGACCTCTCATTGGAATGAGCTCAAAAAGCTCATTCCAATGGGGTATTTACAAGCGATAAGTACATGTATGTTTAAGAGACAAAAATTAAAATTTGAATAGCGATTTTTGCGAAGAATGCTGACAAGTTTTGGCAGTTATGCTGGTAAAAAGGTAAGATATGCAAAGTGGTTGTTTTTTAGAGGCGACATTTAATTAAGGGGAATTAACCCTTGATTACTGAGGTAACTTCTAAAAGTACTGAAATTTCATGAAGCAATGTGAATAACAGACAACAGTTGCCTAAAAATTTCATGAATAACTAAAATTTTTATTCCTTTGTCTCGAAAACATGGCATATGACCTTTGTTGGAATGAGCTGAATGCGTGTGTTCCAATGAGGGGTCATAAAATTTGAACGAAGATTTGTGTGAATAATGCATTAGTACTGCTAGATTTGGGTAAACGGTTCACCCTGGATACCACCCCCTTCTATAGTAGATCTTTTCTGCAAATTTTGTCTAAGATTCTATCAACTTTACAAATAAATACGTTCATGAATCACAATCAGATCCACCCTACAATGTTGCATACCAAATATCAAAAGATTCTGCCTGCTGGATCTGGAGAAGAAGATTTTTTAAGAAATATGCCTGAAACGCACTAAGTTAAAATTTGGGCTCCTATACGGAGCCAAATATAAACACAGGGGGCCGATTTGAACAAACTTGAATCAGATCCACCCCACAATGTTGCTTACCAAATATGAAAAGATTCTGAAGCTGGATCTGGAGAAGAAGATTTTTTAAGAAATTTGCCTGAAATGCACTAAGTTCGAATTCGAGCTTCAATAGTGAGCCCAAATATGAAACTAGGAAGCCGATTTGAACAAACTTGAATCAGATCCACCCCACAATGTTGCATACCAAATATCAAAAGATTCTGCCTGCTGGATCTGGAGAAGAAGATTTTTTAATAAATTTGCCCGAAATGCACTAAGTGCGAATTCGGGCTTCTATATTAAGCCCAAATATGAATCCAGGGGGCCGATTTGAACAAACTTGAATCAGATCCACCCCGCAATGTTGCATACCAAATATCAAAAGATTCTGCCTGCTGGATCTGGAGAAGATGATTTTTGAAGAAATTTGCCTGAAATGCACTAAGTGCGAATTCGGGCTTCTATATTAAGCCCAAATATGAATCCAGGGGGCCGATTTGAACAAACTTGAATCAGATCCACCCCGCAATGTTGCATACCAAATATCAAAAGATTCTGCCTGCTGGATCTGGAGAAGAAGATTTTTGAATAAATTTGACCGAAATGCACTAAGTTTGAATTCGAGCTTCTATAGTGAGCCCAAATATGAATCCAGGGGGCCGATTTGAACAAACTTGAATCAGATCCACCCCGCAATGTTGCATACCAAATATCAAAAGATTCTGCCTGCTGGATCTGGAGAAGATGATTTTTTAAGAAATTTGCCTGAAATGCACTAAGTTCGAATTCGAGCTTCTATAGTGAGCCCAAATATGAATCTACGAAGCCGATTTGAACAAACTTGAATCAGATCCAACCCACGATGTTGCATACCAAATATCAAAAGATTCTGCCTGCTGGATCTGGAGAAGAAGATTTTTTAATAAATTTGCTTGAAATGCACTAAGTTCAAATTTGGGCTCCTATACTGAGCCCAAATATAAACCCAGGGGGCCGATTTGAACAAACTTGAATCAGATCCACCCCACAATGTTGCTTACCAAATATGAAAAGATTCTGCCTGCTGGATCTGGAGAAGAAGATTTTTTAAGAAATTTGCATGAAATGCACTAAGTTCAAATTTGAGCTTCTATAGTGAGCCCAAATATGAATCTAGGAAGCCGATTTGAACAAACTTGAATCAGATCCACCCCACAATGTTGCATACCAAATATCAAAAGATTCTGCCTTCTGGATCTGGAGAAGAAGATTTTTTAAGAAATTTGCCTAAATGCACTAAGTTCGAAATCGGGCTCCTATACTGAGCCCAAATATGAACCCAGGGGGCCGATTTGAACAAACTTGAATCAGATCCACCCTACAATGTTGCATACCAAATATCAAAAGATTCTGCCTGCTGGATCTGGAGAAGAAGATTTTTTAAGAAATTTGCCTGAAATGCACTAAGTTCGAAATCGGGCTCCTATACTGAGCCCAAATATTAACCCAGGGGGCCGATTTGAACAATCTTGAATCAGATCCACCCCACAATGTTGCTTACCAAATATGAAAAGATTCTGCCTGCTGGATCTGGAGAAGAAGATTTTTTAAGAAATTTGCCTGAAATGCACTAAGTTAGAATTCGGGCTTCTATAGTAAGCCCAAATATGTATCCAGGGGGCCGATTTGAACAAACTTGAATCAGATCTACCCCGCAACATTGCATACCAAATATCAAAAGATTCTGCCTGCTGGATCTGGAGAAGAAGATTTTTGAAGAAATTTGCCTGAAATGCACTAAATTCGAATTCGAGCTCCTATAGTGAGCCCAAATATGAATCTAGGGAGCCGATTTGAACAAACTTGAATCAGATCCACCCTACAATGTTGCATACCAAATATCAAAAGATTCTGCCTGCTGGATCTGGAGAAGAAGATTTTCAAAGAAATTTGCCTGAAATGCAGTAAGTTCAAATTTGGGCTCCTATACTGAGCCCAAATATAAACCCAGTTGGCCGATTTGAACAAACTTGAATCAGATCCACCCCACAATGTTGCATACCAAATATCAAAAGATTCTGCCTGCTGGATCTGGAGAAGAAGATTTTTTAAGAAATTTGCTTGAAATGCACTAAGTTCAAATTTGGGCTCCTATACTGAGCCCAAATATAAACCCAGGGGGCCGATTTGAACAAACGTGAATCAGATCCACCCCACAATGTTGCTTACCAAATATGAAAAGATTCTGCCTGCTGGATCTGGAGAAGAAGATTTTTTAAGAAATTTGCATGAAATGCACTAAGTTCAAATTCGAGCTTCTATAGTGAGCCAAATATGAATCTAGGAAGCCGATTTGAACAAACTTGAATCAGATCCACCCCACAATGTTGCATACCAAATATCAAAAGATTCTGCCTTCTGGATCTGGAGAAGAAGATTTTTTAAGAAATTTGCCTAAATGCACTAAGTTCGAAATCGGGCTCCTATACTGAGCCCAAATATGAACCCAGGGGGCCGATTTGAACAAACTTGAATCAGATCCACCCTACAATGTTGCATACCAAATATCAAAAGATTCTGCCTGCTGGATCTGGAGAAGAAGATTTTTTAAGAAATTTGCCTGAAATGCACTAAGTTCGAAATCGGGCTCCTATACTGAGCCCAAATATGAATCCAGGGGCCGATTTGAACAAACTTGAATCAGATCCACCCCGCAATGTTGCATACCAAATATCAAAAGATTCTGCCTGCTGGATCTGGAGAAGAAGATTTTTGAATAAATTTGACCGAAATGCACTAAGTTTGAATTCGAGCTTCTATAGTGAGCCCAAATATGAATCCAGGGGGCCGATTTGAACAAACTTGAATCAGATCCACCCCGCAATGTTGCATACCAAATATCAAAAGATTCTGCCTGCTGGATCTGGAGAAGATGATTTTTTAAGAAATTTGCCTGAAATGCACTAAGTTCGAATTCGAGCTTCTATAGTGAGCCCAAATATGAATCTACGAAGCCGATTTGAACAAACTTGAATCAGATCCAACCCACGATGTTGCATACCAAATATCAAAAGATTCTGCCTGCTGGATCTGGAGAAGAAGATTTTTTAATAAATTTGCTTGAAATGCACTAAGTTCAAATTTGGGCTCCTATACTGAGCCCAAATATAAACCCAGGGGGCCGATTTGAACAAACTTGAATCAGATCCACCCCACAATGTTGCTTACCAAATATGAAAAGATTCTGCCTGCTGGATCTGGAGAAGAAGATTTTTTAAGAAATTTGCATGAAATGCACTAAGTTCAAATTCGAGCTTCTATAGTGAGCCCAAATATGAATCTAGGAAGCCGATTTGAACAAACTTGAATCAGATCCACCCCACAATGTTGCATACCAAATATCAAAAGATTCTGCCTGCTGGATCTGGAGAAGAAGATTTTTTAAGAAATTTGCCTAAATGCACTAAGTTCGAAATCGGGCTCCTATACTGAGCCCAAATATGAACCCAGGGGGCCGATTTGAACAAACTTGAATCAGATCCACCCTACAATGTTGCATACCAAATATCAAAAGATTCTGCCTGCTGGATCTGGAGAAGAAGATTTTTTAAGAAATTTGCCTGAAATGCACTAAGTTCGAAATCGGGCTCCTATACTGAGCCCAAATATTAACCCAGGGGGCCGATTTGAACAATCTTGAATCAGATCCACCCCACAATGTTGCTTACCAAATATGAAAAGATTCTGCCTGCTGGATCTGGAGAAGAAGATTTTTTAAGAAATTTGCCTGAAATGCACTAAGTTCGAATTCGGGCTTCTATAGTAAGCCCAAATATGTATCCAGGGGGCCGATTTGAACAAACTTGAATCAGATCTACCCCGCAACATTGCATACCAAATATCAAAAGATTCTGCCTGCTGGATCTGGAGAAGAAGATTTTTGAAGAAATTTGCCTGAAATGCACTAAATTCGAATTTGAGCTCCTATAGTGAGCCCAAATATGAATCTAGGGAGCCGATTTGAACAAACTTGAATCAGATCCACCCTACAATGTTGCATACCAAATATCAAAAGATTCTGCCTGCTGGATCTGGAGAAGAAGATTTTCAAAGAAATTTGCCTGAAATGCAGTAAGTTCAAATTTGGGCTCCTATACTGAGCCCAAATATAAACCCAGGGGGCCGATTTGAACAAACTTGAATCAGATCCACCCCACAATGTTGCATACCAAATATCAAAAGATTCTGCCTGCTGGATCTGAGAAGAAGATTTTTTAAGAAATTTGCCTGAAATGCACTAAGTTCGAAATCGGGCTCCTATACTGAGCCCAAATATGAACCCAGGGGGCCGATTTGAACAAACTTGAATCAGATCCACCCTACAATGTTGCATACCAAATATCAAAAGATTCTGCCTGCTGGATCTGGAGAAGAAGATTTTTTAATGTTTTTCCCATTGCCTACAGTGTTAAAAAGTGCTGACTCAGCACTTTTTCAAAGTCCCGAAACTGTACCCTATGATAAAACTGATGGCAATTTTTTTTTACCAATCCTTTCTGTTGGTCCTAAGGAAGCTGCACACCAAATAAAAATTCTCAGTGCCGTGCAGTTTTGGAGATATGGGCGTTTTAAATTTTTTCTATTTTTAGCTCCTGCGGTTCCCACGGGGCTGCGGGAAAAATTTTTTTTGCATAAATCAAGTACTCATGACCCAATAAGCCCTCACATAAAATTTGGTTCAAATCAGCCTCTCGGTTTGGAAAATAGAAATTTTGGGCGGGGCAAAAAATTTTGCCCCTCTCATAACAACGTCAAGTATAGCCCCACAAACTTCTCTTGAACAAATCTGAGTCTACACCTCAAAAGGAAGCTGCACACCAAATATCAAGTCTCTGCTACTGCTGGTTCATAAGAAGAAGATTTACAAAGATTTTGGTGCCCCTTGGGGATGTGGCACCACCCAGGAGGAGGGGCAACTTCATTTGAACAAATCTGAATTGGCATTAGGTAATAAACATTTAGCCAACATTTGAATAAAATTGGGCTAGTGGTTTAGGAGGAGAAGTCGATAATGTAAAGTTAACGCCGGACGGACGACGACGGACGCCGGACGACGGACAGAAAGTGATTAGTAAAGCTCCCCTTGAGCTTCGCTCAGGTGAGCTAAAAATGGAGGACCAAATAGGACTTTTAATTTTCGGTTTTGCAAGCAAATTTGGGGGATTGGGGGGGGGGGTTCATAATTTGTGTTTGGCCCTAGATAACTTTGAGATTGCACCAGCTAAGTCTGGGCCATTGGGTGATACTATAAAAAATATTGCGACCCACGCTCCAATAAACACAACCACAAATTCCGTTTTAAAATTGAAAGAGCCACATGGTTTCTGACAGAAATAAAACAAATATCGAATTACCAAAATCTCCACCTAATTTACTTAAATTCAACATCTACACATCTGCTGGCCACTGTCAATAATTTCTATGTATACGTTTGAATGAAGTTAAAAAAAACAGTACTGTTTCACACTATACATGCACCAATGATATTTTCAAGACAGTAAGCCGAGATTTGGGTCTTTCAGAGTCAATACATGAAACTCAATACGATATTCATTAATATTCATGACCTGTCAATACAAGGTTGAAGCATTGTAAATTCTTCATCAGTTTATCAAATGCTGTTACCTTTGATGAACTAGAACTTGCCACTTGCTCTTCATTTATACTGTCTGATATATTTATTTGTACACGTAATTTTGAAGCTTGAATTCCAAAATCGGTTTCAAATTCACAGTTGAAGTCGGAAGAAAATTTTGGGTTAGAATGATCAAAATGAGCAACTTTTACTCGATAAAATGTTTAGGGTCGGCATGATTTTTTAGGGTCGGTCGGGTTACCCTAAACACAGGTTTTGCTTTGGGTTTTTTTTGGCCTGACATTTTACAAACAGTACAGGCATAGATATGTTATAATTATTTATTCAACTGATACAATCAACAAAAGATGCCTTGTTAGTTGTTGGTAGAAGATGTTGCAATATAGAGCCGATTTGATAGATATATATGGATGGTTTCTATATGCTCGCAGACAACCGGCAACTGAATCCGAGGACTAACCCGACCCACATACCACAAAATCGGTCATGAACATATCTTTGATTTTTCCATTGTCCCTTGAGTGCAAAAAGCCACCAAACTAGAGCATTGCAGATGGTGCTTTATTGCACTCAAGGGACAATATATATCTAGCTATTGTCCTTTCCATAACCCCCCAATGGTAAATAAACTCTGGAATAATACAAAATCAAGAAAATATATTTTAGTTTTCAGCTCCCGATTACGTGTAATATATTTAACTTCGCCGTCTTACGTTTCTGTGATTTTAGCTCGCTCGAAAATTATATGAACGAATTTTTTAATTCTCTATGGGAATTTGTGTGTATTTTCGGAACAGCGTCCATTTTGCAACAATGCACAAGTGACGTAACTGGGACCGTCCATTTGAGAACAGGTAAATTTGAATTTTCACGGCTTGCCTTTGCAGAAGGCGTGTTTTGACGAAGTTGGAATATCAGTTCGTCGTGATGATGGTTCAAAATAAAACTCAAGTCTTGTTCAAAACGCGTTAGTGAATTAGTGAATAAATAAAATGTACATGTATTGTAGTCGTGAGGTAAATTATTTTATTAATACGTGCCGCACCAGTTTTCCAAATTTGTCATGTCTTGCCGACAACTGCCCTCAGTATGTTGCTACAGACCTCCATTTAGGCTTTGATTGTATGTGTGACAGTGACACGGGTACAGGCGAAAACAGCACCGTGTGAAATCCGGGACCCGTTACTTTCGGTTTGGCACAGGAGTCCGGATTTCTTGGGTTTGGACAGCCCCCATCCAAATATGGCCTAAAAGACCTTGTTTTAATTTTTTACCTTGGCACGTCCTTAGAATTCGGACCCCCCCCCCCCCCCCCCCCCCCCCCCCCACACACACACACACACACACACACATACACAAGATTCTGATTTCTGCGTCAAATAATAAAGAAGGAGGTGTATCGTGAATCCAGGTTGGATAGATTCCAGGGCCGAGGAAAGGGTGGGGTTGGTGGAGGGGTGTTATTGCTTTTAATGTTTAGAAGTCACTGCTAAACAACAAGAAAACCATGAGATAGTTGGGAGGGAAGATGTATCCTCTCATTTTTAACTGCTCAATTTTCCACAAATTTATTAGAGAACCATAGGCTAAATACTCGGTTTCAAAACGAAACACAGAAAAAGGCAGAATTTAAATGAATTAATTTCGCCATCGGAACTGGTACCGTTCTCCCCACAATCAATTGGTGCCGTTTCGCTCACTCGGTACCGTTTACTCAGGTGCCGTTTTCACACGGTGCCGTTTTTTGCTATAACCCGACACAAGTCCAAGTAACCAATTTTCTTTTAAGAAAGTATATAACTAATAGCACGAGAGAATTGGCATCTTCGAATACAACCCTGACGAATACGTATAATCACTAGAAAGCTTTGGAAAATTGTAGGGAAGGAGGGGGGCGTCACGAATACGTCACTTCGTGATCACGCTGCCCCCCCCCCCCCCCCCCCCCCCCCCCCCCCCCCCCGCCATTTCTCAGCAAGCACCTGATAAATCTTCTGAGGGAGAAATCACTAGGCAAAGTTGATCAGAGAATTTATATAATATTAATCATATTTCGACTCCACTGATTATACCCAGCACAGGCGTATAGACCAACGGGCCAACTTTTTTCCATGGCTGCGGGGGGTAGGGGGTGGGGGGGGCTGGAAGATTTTGCCCGAAAAGTAACCACGTGCGTAGCCCTGGTGTGGATGTTCGTGAGCGTGTCTTCTCCTACTGGTGGGATTAAGGGAACCCTCCCCGGGAACATTTTTAAAAATCTGATCCGCTTGAGGGTTTCTAGAGAACCCAGACTACCTTTCGAACCTTGTAATTGGAAGAAAAGACGATCGCTTTTGTAGAGGTGCCTGACTGAATGTGTTCGAGCGGTCTCCTCTGGTATCAGTCAACCACAATAAAACATTATATGCTTCTCGGGATTCAGCTGGAGTAAATACGTGTAATGTAAGGCCTGTGTGCCCATAGCATTAGAGGATCGAACCCTACAGATGGATGAGGCTTTAACACTATTCACGTGGGTCGATATATAACAGTTTGGCTGGCCGCTGATTTGCCGTGGTTCTCAGTTGAGAAGGTTTTGGTTACCCATGTGCTTCCAACTGCCTCCCGATTCTCACGCATCTTTCCTCCCAATACTGAGACGAACTGCTTGAAGACACGCTGTACTCCCATTCTTCACAATCCCTCCAATAAGCATACTAACCATCGCATTTGTGTCAACCACTAACCACGTCCTTTATTCTCCCATCCCACGTCCTCATTATGCTACTCCCAGTAAATTTTGATCTTGAAGATTGAGATTTTGGACTTCCTAATAAAACGTATTCCAAGGTCACCACTACGCCCAAGTTACACATTTGGGTCTCCTTTTCCACCGTCTTTCCCAATTCCCCCTAATCTCCAGTGACCGCGACCTCAGCTTGAGCAACAGTGACCACCCCTCCCCTTACAATGGTGCCATTGTCAAGGTACTCTTCAAAACCTGTCTTCTCTTTGTCACGCAGGCCACACAAAGACCTCTTTCTTTTGACCTGCTCTCGCCAATTTTGGTTACAATCCCCACTACTCTTTCTCTAACGGTTTTTTTTTTTACCTTTGGTTGTCTCTATTTCTGAGTTCGATACATCGTTTGGATAAATCCCTACAAACTTCTACCATTACTGCAGTTAATTATAACGAAATTTTTAAAAACCCTAAGCAATGAATTATTATCTCGACTGTCTAATATTTCTACATACCCGTGTTACTTCCACTGGGTCCAGTGGCGGCTCAAAGGTGTCTCCCCTCTGGATATACTTTAGCAAGGGGCGTCATATATGCCCAAGACCTAAGGTGGGATGCTAATAGAATTATAGATGGCGGCGGGGAGTATCCCCGGGAAAATTGGAAAAAAGATTTCAATCCCCGAGGGCTTTTTGGCCACTAAATAAACTATGTTCCCATTCAGCCTGCAACATTTTTCAGTGGGTAGGTAGATAGTGTGACATTTTATATAATAAAATCAATCAGTAACTGGAGCTTTCGGCCACTTGGCCTTATTTGCCACATTGTGGGGACCTAGTGAGGGGACCTAAGAAGTGATGGCACAGTAATGTGACCCAATTTAACTCATGTTAGATTGTCATGGTAGCCCGCGGAAGCGGCCGTCTTGTGACGTCATCTCCATAGTGACACGTGGTCTTAGTGCGCATGCGCAGTGCGTGTTGTTAGGGTGATAATACTTCTGTCGGACATTTTTGTCTGATGGAGGCCACCATCTTGGTTTCTAAGGTAGCACGTGGTTGCTATGAGCCTGAATGGCCTACACCAAGACGGGGGTATGTGCGGAGGGTTTGTTCGTTTGAATAGGAGTAAATTTGATTACCCAGAAAGACCCATCAATCCATCCAAACCACCCAAATCGACTATTTGATATGGATTCCTCATGAATCTTTCTTTTTTCAATAACAGGTACGTTACTTTGTATAAGAGTAGTTGTACTTTGTAGAATTACCACAAACAAGCCGACAATCCCTCCAAATCTCCAAAATGCGCCCAAAACAACCGTAACGAACTTGTACTCCCCATCTAGGGATTTTAGTAGTAGCACGTAGTACTATAGGATCGAGAGTATGTTCTATTACACTAAAGTACTGGTCCAGATTTTCCAAGAACCCTATTTTTGTGCCTATTACAGATACTACTCTAACACTAGCAGTATGTCTAGCCCAAACTAGCTCTAGTTCGTTCCCTCGTCCAAGTCTTATAATCACCAGTGCTTGTTTTCCCATAACATGTATGCAGAGTTATCTTCAGTGTGTATAACGAAAGCCTATATGATTCTTATAGCCACGAATCCATCGAAGAGTTACTGAAAAGTCATTGCTCAAGCGACTCGAATCCCATCGAGCAAATGAGCTATAGAACAATTGCTCGTCCGAGTGACTCGAACATACTTTCTTCGACTGGGTCACGTGAATATGACGTCCTTCCTAGGTTTCCCATTAAGCCCCCCTACCACCCCCCCCCCCCCCCCCCCCCCCCCCCATGTGGCACGATCTCTACATCTAGTACTGATGATGTTACATAAATGCACAGTACATCATAAAGGTAGACTTTCAGAAATACAGTTAACATTAGCGTCCTGCGTGATGAAGTTTATATTTTTTATAATTGTTGATAAAGACGATGTGACCGAACACCCAAGATATCAATCACTTCTAAAATTACGACAGATTTGATGGCCGGCGAAAAGACTGGACTTGATCAGTCATTGATGATTGACTTTTTGTGTGATATCTTCCTTGCCTTTAGCGCTGCAAAATCTTCAGTCTACAGTGCCCACGTCAAGTCATTTAATTCCCGATGACTCAATAGCTGTCATCGCGCGGCCCGCCTAATCTGTCGCGGCACACAGTGGATCTGGCATCGGTTTTTATAAGAATGAGGAACCTCTATTATTAAATATAGATACTCTCAACAGGTATCAGGGAACTAAAAAATTGAATTAGAGTTACCCACCTTGAATTAGAGTTACCCGCCTTGAAAGGTTGCACTCGGAAATGATGCAATTGTTACGGAATGCGATCGTAAATTCTGACTCCAAGCGTTGTGATTACTGACAGAACTACGGAGCCCCACCAACCGCGAAGTCCCATCAGCCTGTGGCATTTTGTGATTCCTTACCAGACGATACCAGACACAGGCTCCAGATTCTGGGTTCAGGTTGAGCCAGTCGTGTTCAGCACAACGAAGACCAGTTATCTACGATTTTTATTAACAAATAAAACTCAACTGCCAATCGTTTTCTCTGGTATAAAGTAAAATTCACAATGTTCAGTCAAAGTTCATACCTGAAAGCAACAGTGGCGGCATCCATCTTACTTCTTGTAGGTAGGTACTTGCTCGTCGGGAGCCCAGAGACAACTTCCCAAACATCCAGGAATCAGTGCTTATATCCACTAGATTTTTGATGCCAAACCTGATCACGCGACTACCAGTCAGCGGAATAGTTAGGGAAAGTTCCCATGACGTGGCAGTCACCATTGTTAGACGCTTGTACTGCCATGTAGACTGTCGGCAATCTGCATGCAATCTATAGAGTGGTTGTTCCGCAAACACATTCCGCCGGGGTTCTGTTGACCGGGGGAATTGTGTGATAGAATTTACAGTTCTGCAACTTTTGCATTATGTGATGCCCGTTTGTTCTGGGAGTGTGATTTATGGGTTGATGACAGCTATGACAGTTCAAATAGTACCAATTCGGAGATTTCCGCCCGTGATATTTATCAACTAAAACTCGACTACCGGCGTTATCTCTGATCAGCTCTTCCACTGAGTGTAGGTCAGTCGGTCGAGTGTTAGTCGGAGTATTTCTTATTAGTTTATCCAATTCTACGAATATCGGCTCTGAGGAAAATTAACAGCAATAATATGAGTCCCATTCAAACTAATAGAAAACTGTCCTGTTATTTCTATAATTTCCATGGAAGAACTACAGCTCTTCTTTCGAGCTTGCTTAACTTCTGTGGGCCAACTTCGCAACACAATCGCTAAAAATAAACAGACTTTGGAAAATATATTGTTTCAATAAAGGTTTGAAACATTCTATTGACATCTTGCACTATTGTTGAATATGCCTGATAAAAAGAGGGTGATTTGATGACTCTTAAACCTAAAAAATACAATTTACTTTTTGTGTGTTTTTGTTGGGAATTGCCTGAAAAATGCACGTGACCTGTACTTCCTTTCGTGTCAGTTTTTCTCTCTTATTTGTTGCATGACCCTTGTTCTCGGGTGAGAAAAAATTGTCTGAAGGGCTATACTTGACAAAGATATTTGAATGGCAAAATTGAAGTGGTGCGATCATATTTTTTCGCCTGAACGTTACTATTGTCGCATGTGGGAAAATATTTTGTTCCGTGATACCTGTAACTTTGTTTCACTCTCGAATTCAAATTCAAAACCTGGGCATATTGGTCTGCGTCACGCAGCGCGTTCCGTGTGGCTTGTAAGTGAAGCTAAGCGCACATGTTTGCATTTGCGGCAATAGATCTGGGGTCCGATGTGTTATTTTTATCGGAAGCGTTTGTCAGAGAGAAATCTGATTTAGGAACTCATTGACATCGGCACATGTGTGCGGTTGCGTACGAAACTGAATTTGCTGCCGCGAATCCAATCGGCATCGGACAGAAAATGTCGGTGTTCGGTGTCCGAACGATGAGGCTCGTAGGCCCATATAAAAACAGTCCGCCTTCTTTTTTGGCATACTTCCTTTTCTTCTCTCAATTGTTTTAACGTTTCACGTATTTTTTTTTTCTTTGGGGGAGGGGGTGGGTGGGGGGGCGCCTCTGGCCGCCCCCTGAACCCACTCAAACAGACCACCCCCATTTGGGTGGATCAAAATATTCTCCGCCTCGCGAGTTCCAACTTTCGGTTTCTATAATTTCCATTTATGACGACTTATCTACTGTGAGTTGATGGTACACTAGTAAAATAGATTAGAATATTTGCCTCCTCATCTGCTCGTTTCAGGCATAGTGGATGAAATTTGCCGCAGATTCAGGCAGATTGAACAAATTTGAGAAAGACTGGTGCTCAATTTGAAATAACTTTTAAAACTCAACTTAAAATAGAGAAGGAGGTGGGGTTGAAAATAAAAAAATATAGATACTAGGCTGAAAAAAACAGTTGTTTTAGACAACCCCTACCTCCGATCCAAACTTTGCCCCTCTTGAATTTACTTCCCACCTCCTGCACAGGATGTAATTTTGTCTGTTTGCGTTGCATTCCAAGAGGTATTTCACGGTTTCTACCATAGGATGTGAAGGTTCCAGCTGTTAGTCAAATAGTGATTCGAAATTCGAAATTTCTAGACGTTGATTTTATTTTTTTGGGAGGGGGGGAGCCCCACTCCCGCGACAATGAATGCGCACGTCATCGAGAAACGTGACGTTTTTACGACATACATGTAACAATGATTATAGCTGAATTCCCTGTGACCAAGAGGGGTGGCAACCGCACCCCCCCCCCCCCCCCCCCCCATCGTCTCATGCACACATGGTTCTTGGAACAAATTCAAATGACCTCCCGTTAATTAATGATATGTGTCAGTTCTGGTGTAGCCGTTTAACTTCCTCCCTACATTTCACCCCCACCCGATAGGATAAAATCTCGTGTGTTTCCCCTCTCTAAATATAAAAAAAACATTTGCTTTTAAAAAGCTTATTTCTGGCTCCCAAGACTGGTGGAAGATGAAAAGATACACGCAGGCCATGACGGAATATCTCACCCCCTGCCTCCGCCCTGTGACTTTGCATTCGATTTATATATTCTTTATTTCTTCATATTTGAAGATTTTGTTTGTAAAGTTAAAACTTTGAGCTATAACTGAGACGTTGTAACTTTTCCTCTTAGTAACGTGGAAGAGAGATAATCCACGCACACTGAAAACTACTTACGGTAAGTTTTACAAGCCTAAAATTAACCTACCCTCGCGAAGTATGTTACAATTTTTTTTTCTAACGATTATTTGAATGGTATTAAAGGCCGACGACCCAAAACATATGTAAAAAAACGAACGCGAATTACTTTGGCGAAGTCCAAGTTCGTAGTTTTACAAGCCTAAAATTAACCTACCCTTGCGAAGTATGTTACAATTTTTTTTTCTAACGATTATTTGAATGGTATTAAAGGCCGACGACCCAAAACATATGTAAAAAAAACGAACGCGAATTACTTTGGCGAAGTCCAAGTTCAATGTTATTGAACTGGTTCGGACGGGTGGGGGAGGAGAGGGGGTCGAAACATGACACGTCCTAAATAGCCATGTTAATCTTTTAAAATTTAGTTCAAGTTATATGCTCTACCCAGACTTCAAAGAGTATGGGCTATAAATTCACTGGCAGAGAAAAATTGGAACGTGTGTCTATATGTCACTTGGAGAGGTGGAGTGCATTTTTTGTGAGCACCGTGTACACAGTCAGTGATGCCAGATCGAGGATCTGCCGCCAGCTATCTCAACCCCATACTGTCTTGAATCTGTTTCCTTGCAAGACACATATATGCGATAAACCAAAGATGGTTAGCCCATTTCCCCAAACTTGATTTCAATGCGATTCGCTTGACTTAATTATATTCTACGCAGTTCAAGGGCAGGACAGTGCCGGAGTGGACTTCAGGTGGTGGAGGTGGGGGGGGGGAGGGTTGTTTTAGGTTTCATGTTGGTAAATTTGGCGAAATGGAAGTAAAAGCCGGTATTCTGACAGCAACATACTTAAGAGCTTGATTTTTCGATAAGTAATCCGCGTTGGATGCAAAAAACGTTACATCTGGGCGCGGTGGCTCAATTGGTAGGGTGCAGGCTGCAAGCCGAGAGGTGCTCTGTTCGAACCCCACCTGCGGCAACCGGGTTGTGTCCTTGGGCAAGACACTTCACCCCATTGCCCACGTTGGGGCATGGTGGCGTTGTGTACTAAGGCCTACTGCTCCTCGTGGATGGAGCACCTGTCTTCAACCAATGTTATAACCCTGCTTGTGTGGAGTTACCATGTTGTGGAGCTGAGAGTTGCTTGCCATTGTTCGATGGTTCTCTCCGGGTAATCCAGCTTCCTCTGTCCGTAAAAATGTCGTGGTCATGATTAGCCATTGTGCATAAATATGTGGCTTTAAACACCAATAACTAACTAACTAAACACGGTACATAATTTGGTTCTTCAATCAGAAATCTGTTGAAATCAGTGTTTTGGTCTTCAATCAGAAACCTGTTGAAATCGGTGTTTTATCGCCGAATGGGGTGGGGATAAATCTCATATATTGAAAAATATGGGGTTTATCCCCACCCCAATCGGCGATAAACTTCGACTCTACTGAAGAATTTTCATCGAAAAGGAATTTTCGGCAGAAAAACATTATTAAATCACAAGTCTGCTTTCGTGCACAATGTTTCTAAAGCTGTTACAAAATTTATCAGGGTGAACTTCAAAATTTTATTTAGAAAGCCTCAACAGTTATTTACCGACGCATTTTATTTATTTTACAGAAACGGTCATCACTTTGTGATCGTAAGTTTCACTTGGGCCCGAATTTCGCAACAAACGTACCGATGTTGTGGAACGGTTCAGATTTATGTTTTGATCTGTATCCAAATCCATCAAAACACAACTCCTTGCAACAACCTCGAAACCCTCAGGTAAAAATAGATTATGCTATCCGTTACGTCATTGGTAAACAAACATGTCGGCTGCTGGCGTAAAATGACAACAACGGTGAGCTTTTGAGTGAAATCAAGGGAAAATGAAGACCCACCGATAAGGTAGTAATGCGAAAATTGTCTCCTTCATCTATTTTTTAATTTGAGTGGTTGATTATAATTGAATAACAAACAGAACAGGAGATACGCGATACAGTCTTTCGCCAAGTATGTTTCGGAAAATACTATAGTTTGGTTCTCCAAAATCAGGTCCTCGAGGCTGAAATTCTTTGTATTGTTCATGGTGTTGTAAGTTCTTATGAGCTTTATAATAGTCCTTGAAAATCATGATCAGAATCCTGAAAAGTATTTAAAGAGTGCTTGAAGTTGATCCTCTGATGTCAGTAGGAACCATGAAGTAAAACCAGCATATCCCAAGACTGCTAATCAATTACGGTCATTTGCTAATCAATTTCTTGAGGAAAGGGAAAAAGTGCTAATTGCTAATCAAAAATTTAAAACCAAAATATACCCTGAATAATTGAGAATATGTTAAGTTCTGTGCCCAACATGCTATGTTTTCAACAAGAATAATTTGAGGTGTAGACTTTACTAAGGAACTGAGGCCAAGGTTGATGTGGCCCTCAAGGTTGTCTTGGTCACATGCCCATCCAGCTGTCATGATTAACCAACTGCTATCAAAACAGGACAGTCTCATCTAGATATCATATCGAGTCATCCTACGAAGTTACAATAAAATCCCTTCATACATAGGACCTGTAGACAGTGCTAAAGGAATCTAGGTCACATGCCCAATCAGCGGTAACGGCTAACCGATCATGATCAAAATACGACAGTATCATCTAGATATCATTCCGAGTCATCCTACCAAGTTACAATGAAATCCCTTCATAAATAGGATATGTAGACAGTGCTAAAGGAATCTAGGTCAGGTGCCCAAGTGGCAGTAATGGCTAACCGATCATGACCAAAATAGGATAGTCTCATCTAGACACCATACCGAGTCATCCTACCAAGTTACAATGAAATCCCTTTATAAATAGGATATGTAGACAGTGCTAAAGGAATCTAGGTCAAGTGCCCAAATGGCAGTAACGGCTAACCGATCATGACCAAAATAGGATAGACTCATCTAGACATCATACTGAGACATCCTACCAAGTTACAATGAAATTGCATCATTAATACAACCTGTGGACTGTGCTAAAGGAATCTAGGTCATGTGCCCCTGCAGTCATCATGGCTGACTGAACCCAACCAAAATAGGATGTTCTCATCTAGACATTATATGGAGTCATCCTACCAAGTTACAATGAAATCCCTTCATAAATACGACCTGTAGACTGTGCTAAAGGTTTTCGGGTTTCGAACACATGCAACCATCACGGTTGACCATTCGTGACCAAAGTGGGGTGTTCTCATCTAGATAAGACATTGAATCAGCACATTAAATTTAGCGATGATCGGACAAGAACTATGGTGTGTAGTCTGTGCTAAAGAAAATGTGAACAGTCTCACAGACTTCTGCACACATAATGGCAATAGCTTACCTTGAATGTCAAGTTAAGGTAAAAATTGAATAGACACTTCATGAATTACGCTGGTCATTATGTGGGTAAAATATAATGATATATTGGATAAAATATAATGAAATCTAACTCCCACATACCATACACTATAATTTCAAATGCTTCTGCAGCAGTTATCCCAATGAATGGAACGTAAAACCTCCACATATTATGGCCTCCAAAAAAGGTTATGACAAATACAACAGACATACCCTGAAAGAGAAACAGAGAAAGGAGCAATTTTAGACTAAAATGCAGAAAAAATAAAGAAGTTCAGTCCATAAAATGGAGCCCTTATAATTAAATAGCCACTTTGGCTATGAAAATTATTCAATTAACAGAAGTATTCAATTAACAGGAATTTGGTCACTTTCTTTTATTCTAGAGGTGAAGTAAGCATTTCTATTACAGTGGAACCATGTTAATTGAATAACCACTTTACCAGTGAAAATTATGCAATTAACAAGAGTATTTAATTAAAGGGGACTTGTCTCTTTCTGCACTCAAGTGATAAACTGAACATTTATTCTATTATAATGGTACTGTGTTTGAAAGTATTATTCAATTGGAGCACTGTCAAACAAGATAAACATGTGAAAGTTTAAATGCCTGTATTGTATGTAGTGATGCCAAACAGGTACATAAACAAGGGGAATGCTGTGACTGCCAGGCTAACCTGTCGGCATATTATAAGTTTTTATATTAAATTAAGAGGGAGTGTGGTGGCTCAGAGGTTACAGCACTGAACTTCAAACCAAAAGGTCCAAGGTTCAATCACCACCAGGGGTAACTGCAGTATCCTTGAGCAAGGTTCTTCATTCGGATTGCCCATGTGGGGGCACAGTGGCTGTGCACTAAGGCGTACAGCACGTCGATGATACACTTGTCTTCAAATGCTAACTCTGCTTGTGCAGAGTTAGTATATTGGGAAATTTGACAGTTGCTCGGCATTGCTCTGTGATTCTCTCCAGGTACTCCAGCTTCCCGTAAAACTGTCCTACATGATGTGTCGAAAATCATTAAAACCCCAATAAATAAATTAAATTAACAAGCATTTGCTCTATTACTTAGATGCAATTAACAGCTCAAATTTGTACTGAATGTATGGTGAATGGTTTAGTGTTTAGAAGTTATATTCAAATAACAGGGTCATACAATTTTGAAAGTGAGCACCACTGCACGAACATGACCATAATTTAACAGAACATAAAAACCCTGAGCTTTGATAAATGAAATATGACACAACAGCATCATAAAAAGAGGAAGCAAGTTAATTCACGGCATGCATAAAAGTTAAAAAATTTATAGTAATTTATATATTTTTTATACTTACCAATGACCCAGACATAGCTGGTGCTAACTCTTAAAAATATAGGGCCAAACACAAATTTTGCCCCCCAATCCCCAAAATTTGCATCTAAAATCAAAGAAAACATGTCCTGAATGGCCCTCCATACTTCACCTCTACTGCGCATGCGCAGTGTCAAGGACGTCCCGAAATTGGCGCCATTAATCATTCTTATAACCAGTGCCTGGTAAGCGCTATGTACTCAGCGGGGAGGTATGAGTTCCCAACTCCTGGGAGGGCCATCCCCGTCTGGGTCATTGGTAAGTATAAAAAATATATAAATTACTATAAATTTTTTAACATTTTTATACTGTACCAATGACCCAGACATAGCTGAATAGTAAAAAGGCTGGAGGGCCTAGGACATAGAGGAAAATCCAATAAGCTCAATTATATAAAATAGAGTCATCCCCTCGAGGGGAAAAGGAGTATTAGGCCTTACATGTATCTTTCTTATTTATGATAAATTAGAAAGACACAACACCTTCCATAATTGAGCATCATAACATCCATGTACTCTATTAATATCCAGTATAATCCTTATACTAATAATTTTTAAAGTAAGCCAATAAATAAAGTTAGTCAAGAGAATAGAGACTCTTTATACTCCTTAAAAGTGTCTGAGGATTGTATAATAACGCCCGTTTGACACGTGATATATTCAACAGCTATATTTTAAAAACTATGGCCTGAATGAATTTTTAAAACATAAACTTATCACTTAAAAACCATCCCAGTAACAGCTCAGAATTACTAACTCCGGAGGAGGTATCCCCTTGTTTTCATAATAAAACAGTTGACCCAAGGGAACACCCTCCCCCCCCCCCCCCCCCCCCTTCTCCCTGCCCTGGGTCAAATAGCCCAGAGCGAAGAGGGCAGCAGGACGGAGTCACTGCCGGAACAGAAAGCCTACCTAGCTATAGTAGCAACTGTTAAGTGAATGACATTCTGAGCAGTAGATAATAGACCTAACAATGGAAGCCTCCAGAAATGGACTCAATATTTCTGAAATAAAAATTCATGAATGTGGATGGCTGAGCCCAATGTGCAGCCTTCATAAAATCTATAATAGCGATACTATTAATGTAAGCCCAAGATGTAGAAAGAGCTCTTACTTCATGAGCCGAAATTTCAAGCACAAACTGCTGAGTTAATGATATACCATAAGCAGTACCGATAGTTAATTGAATCTATTAGCAATAGAATGGAGCGTAATGTCCTTCTATTAGACATCAAAGACAGAAGAAGCTTACGTCCTTACTAATAAATTGATATCTGTTTATAAATACGTAAACTCTAACCGGACAGAGTAAAGGCCTATGCCTGTACGAAGACGGAAGGACCTTAAAAACAATAGGTTCCGGATATTTATTAGGAGCCTGATTCTTAACCAAAAATCCAACATTAGTAGTAAAGGAAATAGTGTTTCCGATACTACGAAAGTGAGAATCGTCCACCGATAGTGCATGAAGCTCACTGACTCTTCAGTAGAAGAGAAGACTAAGAGAATTACTGTCTTAAAAGGTCAGAATTTGAAAACTACTGTTTCCAAAGGCTCAAATGATTACTTAGCTAAATAAGAACCGAAGCTAAATTCCGTATAGGAATTTAACCTAAGGATTCTAGGTCTATTTATCGAAAAGTTTCTAACTGACTAAGATAAAGAGACATAAGACTCAACTGTAAACTATCATATAGTGCATAGGTATGAGATAACATAGACCTATAACCTTAATAGTAACAGGCTGCAGTTGATCTTGTCAAACAAGTATACTAGAAAGTTGCAATGTCTAGTATGGAGGGATCAAAAATATCAACATAATGATCCCTACACCAACGACGGAAGAGCCTCCACTTTAGCCGCATAGTATAGCGAAGAAGAGGTTCTCCTACAGTAAGAAATCGCGTCCATAGCTCGTCCTGTACAATGCTTGCCGTGCAAGAAGGACCACACAACGGAATACGTGAAGGTTGAGACCTTGCGAGTTGTGATGAAGTTGACATGATTTCCCCAGCGAAAGAAGATCCTCTCATGGAGGAAGTTTTCGCGGTAAGTCCCACAGTAGACACCTGAGTAAATTTACCCACGGTCTCTGTGAAGACAGAGATGCTATCAACAGAATTGTATTGTGGATGATTATCTTAGCAATACTTGCTGTATCAACAGCGCTGGAGGATACGCGTATCCTATCATTCCGTCCTATTAGATCAATAGAGCATTAACAACATAAGCTCAGGGATCCGGACATGGAAACACATACGTCTGCAATTGAATAGTGAGTTGTGTCGCAAATAAATTATCATTGGGCGCTCCCATTGATAGCAAATCTGATTGAATACTTGTTTGTTGAGAGTCCATTCTGATGGCAACAAGCGACCCTTACGTGAAAGGGAGACTGCTAATACAATCAGACGACCCGGAATATGACGGACCGAAGCAGAACTTGGTGTACTATAACAAACAGAAGGATTCTTTCCGTTAAATTGAATAACGGAATCAAATGAGTGCCTCCCTGGTTCCGGAGATATGCAACTACTGTCGTATTAACGGACAGGATTTGGACATGCGTTTCTGAATAATGTTCATCCAATGACATAGTGCAAGCCTAAATAACATCATTTCCTGGAAGGTAAGTGCTTGCCTAGAAACTGTGGAACCCAAAGACCCTGGCACTTCGAATCCGTTGGGATAAATATTGTACCCCAACCTGTTTGACTGGAATCCGTCATAATCATAAAACTCGGATCCGGCAACTGCAGTGGCACTCTGTGAGTCAACCACCGAATGTTTGCCCCAGTCTGAATCTCTTGCTACACTTGATAGACAAGAGAACGTGTATATTGAGCAATTCATAGATTGCTGAAAAGTTGCCGTCGAAGAGAAGCTTCTCCGAGACCGAAGCGACTCTGAGAGAGTTCTTCACCTTACTATCCACGCGCGTGGATGTAGCCAGGGCTGCGTCACGTCTAATCAACTCCAGGTTGCCACTGAAGGGCGGAGTTATACGTGGAAAAACTACTGCCCTTGAAAGAAATCACATTGAGGATCATATCCTGGAATTCTTCCTCTTGAAGACGTAATGATAACACCTCAGTAAGGTGGTCGACGTATGATAAAGCGTCTAAGTTAAGTCTATTAGACATCATTGTCATTTCCAACATCGTGGTTGGAATTGACATAGACGGCGAAAAAGATAATTCCCAGTCTTCAGCACCGCCGTCTAGATGCATGTGAACTCTCGGTATGCCCTGTTCTGCCAATATAAATTATTTCCTAGAATTGAAAAAAGGCAGAATAGAGCATTGCGGACAAGAAACTAGACTATCATGCTTGGTAGCAAGCTTATATATAGCTTCGTTAAATAATTCGAATGTTCTAAAGACATTATTGGACTGTGTCGGTAAGTCAGGGACAATGTCCCTGAACCGATCCAAAACTCCGTGTCCAATGACGCTATTAGTCTCTTATCCAGCATCGCAGCAATGTAGTCCGACGGAACAACCTCTGGAAGATAATGCCAGAAGAAATGTATGGCAGCTTCTGTTGTTCCGAAAGGGAAAGCTCGAAATCGTCCGAATCCCTTTCGCCATCCTGTCGGACCCTATAAAGTGTTCGGTCATCCGAACCTGATGCAACAGTGGAGCGCACCGACCCAGCGCCGTCGGATTATTCCTGATCCGACCGAGAATTTGTCGTCTGCTGGGATGCTGCGATAAACTGTGCTATTTTGGATAGCATGTCCGTCACTGAGGCCTGTGGAGAAGCAGTCTTACGATCATTGCCGCTGGAAGCTCCGTGTTCGTTACCCCGTGCATACTTCTATTATGCAAGCGAACGGAGTGTATAGGCCTCGTGTCCCTTGGCTACCGGATGGCGTGAACTGTTCGCTGTGGAATCACTGAATGACGAAGCTGGCCGGATACTCGAGGTCACGTAGCCAATGTGCGGTTGTGTGCGCTGCTGTAAGGATGAGGAAGCATTATCGACAGTCTCTCGGACTGTCAATATAACAAAGCGTACGGGCATATGCTCCGAATGCGAAATATCTGTACCACAACATCCGGTCCCATATGTTGTTGTACAAGAGAGAGACCTCTCTCGCTCGCAGCCCGGACGGACCGGCTTCCTCCGATCTGTCCTCTAATCCGTCGTCACTGGGTGTGTACTAAAGTCTATTATAGTGCTCGCATCACCCAAATCTCCTTCCTAGACCGCAACGGACGAACCCAACTGCCGAACCATTCCATGAATGGACGCTACACCAGGTGAGCTAGCGAATGTCAACTCCGTCGATCCTACTAGGGACCTCTTAGGCGATTGACGTATTCCATGAGCACTTATTGCCGCTAGCTCTTCATTAACTATGACGACAGAGGCACACTTTTGAAAGACATCTCAGTAACTTTGCGAACAAGAAACCAGACATGCTTGTTAATAGCAAGCATATAATGATATATATAGCGTCGTTCAATAATTCGAAAGTTTGTGTGACATTATTGGACTGTGTCGGAACTGAGGGACGATGTCCCTGAACCGAACCAAAAATTTCTATGTCCACCGACGCTATCAGTTTCTTATCCAGCATCGCAGCATTCTGGTCCGACGAAAGAACCTCTAGAAGATAAAGTCAGATGGCATACACAGCAGCTCATGTTGTTCCGAAAGGGAAAGCTCGAAATCCTCCGAATCCCTTTCGGCATTCCGTCGGACCGGATGAAATTTTCGGACGTCCGTACCTGTTTCCGCGGAGCGTCCCGACCCAGCGTTGTCGGATAATATATAATGCGACAGAGATTCTGTCGTTGCTGGGATGCTGCGATAAGATGTGCTATTTGCGATAGCACGTCCGTCACCGAGGCCTGTGCAGTAGCGGTCTTACGATGCTTTGCCGCTGGAAGCTCCGTGTACGTTGACTCTCGCACACTTTCTTATGCGATCGTCCGGATTCTGCAGGCCTCGTGTCCCTGGGTACCGGATGGTGTGATCTGGTCGCCGATGATTCTCTGATTGGCGAAGCTGACTGGATATCCGAGGTCACGTAGCCAAGAGCGGTCGTGTGCGCTACCATGAGGATGAGGAAGCCTTATTGACAGTCTCTCCGGACTGACTATATATCGGAGCGTCCCGAGCAGCGGACGTATGCTCCGAATGCGAAACATTTTGTACCACAACATCTGGGGCCAGATGTTGTTGTATGAGAGAGGGGCCTCTCTCGCTCGCAGTCCGGATGGACCTGGACGAGCTAGGAACCGGACTAAAAGGCTTTCTCCGTTCTCTCCTCTAATCTGCCGTCACTGGGTGTGCATTTGGTTGATTTATAGTGCTCGCATCACCCAAAACTCCTTCTAGACCACAACGGACGAACCCGGCTGCCGAACAATTCGATGAATGGATGCTACACCGGGCGAGCTAGCGGACGTCATAGGCCGTCGAACCTACTAGGGTCCTCTTAGGCAATTGACGTATTTACATGAGCACTTTTCCGCTAGCTCTTCATTAATTGTGACGACGGAGGCACACTTTTGGAAGACATCATGGATACATCACCCTGTTCTTGATCGTCTGAAATAGAGATTGATAAAGTAGAGTGACCCTGCGGGGAAAGGACCGGAATGGCCAATTCCCCACTAACATACCGTGACACACGCTTCCCATGTTGTCATCGAAATTAACACATACAGAACAGGAGTTAGTGCGAGTACACTGACTACATATACAATGATTATGAAAGTGAGAGGAAGATATCCTCTTATTACAATTGAACAATTATCCTTTCATTGTGAAAAGAAAACAAAGTCCTAGTACTCACACCAACCCCTGACAATCAAAATACATAATAACATGATCCATTAACATAGAAAAATAATTGAAATCAAAAAATTTTGAAAAAATATTTTTTCAGAACAGCCCAAATTTCTGAAAAGTAACGTTGAGCCCCAATGGATCCAAAGCCTAAGTGTGGACAAAAATTCTAAAAATATTTTAAACAATTTATGCAACACTTACGAACAATAATAATGTATCTAATTATGATTAAATGAACATCAAGATATTATTTTCAAGAAATCCCCCCTCACACAGAGGGCTGTTGTAAATGTAAACAATAAGTGTAAAAACACCAGAAGAAGACTCCAGGCACCCTGGCCCGAAATCAGTTACCAATAATACACTATCTGATGCAAAACAGAGACATCCAGGGAAGAAACTGTAGAACATCAGATGGTAGATGCAGAACACTACGCCTAACCACCCATAGGTGAAGACGTAAACATGGGGAAAAGAACAGAATTCATTCTGTTATCAAGCTAAAACTCCCAAGAAATTTTAGTAATAATATTACAGAAAATATGCCAAAAGCATGGGAGAATAGCAAGAGGGGACTTAAAGGAAAGGGAGAGAGGAAAACACTGAACAAGCAGTGTAACTTGATAACAAGAATGACCACAACAGGCTGTTGCCTCGAAAATAGGTAACTTAACAGAATTTCATTAAAAAAATTTAAGTTACAGCCCTGATAATTTTCTGTCACTCATTTTTCCTCTCCTCCTTCTATATCCTCCTTAGAATCACCATTTCTCTAATATTTATGTGTCTGGCATCATTTAAACTGAGATTTACAAGCACAAAGATCAGTCAGATGTTAACTGATGAAGGGCCAAACAAAGAATGATTAATGGCGCCAATTTCGGGACGTCCTTGACACTGCGCATGCGCAGTAGAGGTGAAGTATGGAGGGCCATTCAGGACATGTTTTCTTTGGTTTTAGATGCAAATTTTGGGGATTGGGGGGCAAAATTTGTGTTTGGCCCTATATTTTTAAGAGTTAGCACCAGCTATGTCTGGGTCATTGGTACAGTATAAAAATATCATTTTATCAACAGAATACCCTATATAGAAAATTTAATAACATATCTTGTAGTATCAAGTCATCTATTTTGAATTCTTTTGGATGAGTCTTCTCACAATTTGACATTTTTTTTACTTCATGATGCAAAAGTTCCATCTAAAGTGGAGTTATGTTTATTGGTGCTTTACTGGTTGAGTGCCAGAAGCCACTGTCATGGCTCTATTGAAAATGACTTAACCCTTTACCCAACGTAACATCCAAAACTGGTCAACGGTATTCTAAAAAATCGCCAATTAATTTTCATTATTTTTTCATGTTTTGTCTCAAAAACATAGGTTATGATCCCTCATTGGAACGAGCTCATCGAGCTCATTCCAATGAGGGGTCATAATCTATGTTTTTGAGACAAAAAATTTTAAAAATTTGTTATTCAATAATTTTTTTTGCAGGTGTCGTCTGCTTTTCATGTTAGGTAAAGGGTTAAAGCCTTTACAGGGTCTTTACATTGCACACATTAGCTTGTTGTCTGCTCAGTAGTACAGCAAATGAAAGTGTCAATGACACTGCAGCTTAACTTGACTGTGTGCAGTGTTTGATGAAAAGGATAATGCTCAATGTTTATGAAACGATTATGAAATAAGACAAGAATTGTAATAATTGAGAATATGTTAACCCTTTGAAACAGAGAGGCTGCTTTTCCAGTCCAGGAACTTCATACATCATACTTCCATTGAGTAGGATGGCTGCCAAGTTAAGGCATGGGGTAGACCAATCAATATTTTCGCAACTTGAAAATAATGATTGGTCTACTAGTCCTGCCCTCTCCCCCCATCCCCCATAATAAATATGGACTCTTCCAATTGCTTCCATTGAACTGACGTTGAAGATGCCACCAGGGTTCAAAGGGTTAATTTTTGTACCCTACATGCTATGTTTTGAACAAGAATAATTTGAGGTGTAGACTGTATTAAAGAATTGAGGCCTGGGTTGATGTGGCCCTCACAGTTAACGTAAGTCAACAAAAGTTACCAAGTTACAGTAAAATCATTCCCCCAAAATACACTTAAGAGTGCAGTAAAAGAATTAGATCGGAGGCCTGGGGCCCTATACGGCTCTCATGGTTGATTGAACTGAACCAAAATGGAGAAATTCATCTGGACATATATTCAGAAATCCATCTAGACATCACAACACCAAGTCACTTAATGAAGTTGCAATGAAATCACCTCATAAATATTATAAATTTTAAGTAATTTGTATATTTTTTATACTTACCAATGGCCCAGACTAGCTGTGCTAACTCAAAAATTAATCCAGGGCCAAACACATATTTTGTTCCCCAATCCCCCAAATTTGCATGCAAAACCAAAAAAATAATGTCCTATCTGGTCCTCCATACTTTTCAGATCTGTGCATGCGCAGTATCCAGGAAGACACCGAACCATCATTCTTTCTATAATTGCCTGTTAAATGTTGTAAACAGCGAGGAGGTATGAGTGCCCACTCATGGGAGGGCCATACCCATCTGGGCCATTGGTAAGCATAAAAAAATATACAAATTACTTAAAATTTATAATATTTTTATACAACAACCAATGGCCAGACTAGCTGAATCATAAAAAGACTGGAGGGCCTAGGACATAAAGGAAAATCCAATCTCACAATCACTTCAGTAAAGGATATCTCCTACAGGAGAATAGGAGAAGATAGGAATTATATATGTCTTTCTCCTTTACGAGAAGCGAGAAATACATAACACCAACAAAAAAATTGAGCACTACATAATATATAATTCTCCATTTAATGCCAGCATAACCTATTAAGCTAATTTGGTGAAGGAAAACCAATATATAAGGATAGTCCAGAGAAAGAGACTCTTTATACTTGTTTAAAAGTGTACGAGGATTGTATATTAACGTCCGTTTGACACGTGACATATACAAATGCATCACCGTGAGCTACACTTTAAAAACAGTACATAAATGAGACATAGTTATTGCTTCACTCCTAGCTACACATTAAAACCATCCCAGCACCGACTCAGGACTACTGACACCGGAGGAGGTCTTCCCTTGCTTTTCACTATAATGCCAAATGATGATAAGGGAAAAAACCGTCCTCCCCCCTCCCTCCCCTTGTTCTGAGGTACATATCCTGAGAACGAAGAGGGCAGCGGAACAGCGTCACTGGTGGAACGGGCTGCTTAAATAACTATAGATGTAACCATTAAAGGATGACATTCTGAGCAACGGAAAGAGGACCTAAAGATTTAAGGTCACTGGAGATGGACTCTAAATTTCACAGGTAAAACTTGGTAAATGTAGAGGGCTGTGTCCAGTACGCAGCCTTCATGAGATCAGTAATGGCTATACTGTTAGAATAAGCCCAAGAAGTGGACAGCGCACTGACTTCAGGCACTCATATCTTATTTACAGAACGTTGATCCGAAGATAGATTTTCATAGGCAATGCGTATTGCCAACTGAATCCATCTAGCAACTGAATGAACAGAAATATCCTTCCTGTTAGGAATCAATGAAAGAAAGAAACGCTTTCTTCCTTTTCTAATAAAATCTGATCGACGTTTATATATGCGCATAGCCCTGACTGGACACACAGCAACGTTCTACTGTTCTCTGAGGACGGCAGAGCCTAAATGATAATAGGCTCAGGTCGCTTGTATGGAGTCTGATTCTTAGCCAAAAATCCCACTTCCGTAGTGAGGGTAATGGTATTACCCACACTACGATAGTGAGATTTATCAACCGATAAAGCATGAAGTTCACTAACTCTTCTAGCAGATGCTAAGGCTAAGAGAAATGCCATTTTATAGGTCAAAAATTTGAACTCTACAAAGTCCAACGGCTCAAAAGGAGCTTCTTTGAGCTTCAACAGAACCCAAGCCAAATTCCACTTAGGAATTAATCTGAGGGGTGAAGGTCTTTTAATAGAGAAATTTCTAACCAGCTTGGACAATGATGCATTTGATCCAATAGCCAAGTTATCATGATGAGCGTATGTGTCTGATAACATAGACCTATAGCCCTTAATTGTGACGGGGTGCAGTTTGAGATCATCAAACAAGCTGACCAGGAAATTGGCAATATTTGGCATGGACAGATCATAAATGTCTATCAACTGATCCTGACACCAACAGAAGAAAACCCTCCACTTCGCTGCATAGTTCAACGGAGAGGAGGACCTCCTGCAGTTAGAAATTGCATCCACTGCTCATCCTGTAAACTGTTTTCCATGCAAGAAGGACCACACAACGGAAATATGTGAAGGTTGAGACCTTCCAGGTTGTGATGCAGTGCGCATGACTTCCCCTGATAAAGAAGGTCCTCTCGTGGAGGAAGCTTCTGGGGAACGTCCCATAACAGACACATGAGAAGACTGATCCAAGGTTTCTGTGACGACAGAGGTGCTACTAGTAGGATTTTGCAATGAGACTGTTTGATCTTTAACAGAATCTGCTGAATCAACGGAGTTGGAGGATACGCATATCCTATCATTCCGTCCCATGAGATTGACAGAGCGTCTACTGCATACGCTTGATGGTCTGGACATGGTGACACAAACATCGGTAACTGATTGTTTAGGTGTGTCGCAAACAGATCTATCATGGGGCAATCCCACTGGTAGCAAATCTGCCTGAATACTCGCTTGTTGAACCTCCACTCTGATGGCAACAGGAGACCTTTCTGAGAGAGCGAGTCTGCTAGTATGTTCAGACGATCCGGTATATGACGGACAGAAAGCTGAACATGATGATTCAGGATATATAGAAGAATCTTCTCTGTTAGTTCGCATAACGGAATCGAATGAGTGCCGCCCTGGTTCCTGATGTATGCTCCTACTGTCGAGTTGTCTGACAGAATCTGAACATGAATGTTCGCTATTATGTGAATCCAATGTTGTAGCGCTAGCCATATTGGCATCATCTCTTTGATGTTTATGTGCTTCCCCTGGAACCAAGGGTCCCAAAGACCCTGACACTTCGAGTCAGCGGGGCTTAGGGTCTTGAAAGCCGGATCCGGCAGTTGCAGCGGAACTCCCTGAGTTAACCACTGAATGTCTGCCCAAATCTGAACCCTTTGTTTTATCAGGTCCGTTAAAACAATACTGGTTTCAAGTGATTGCGTCTTCACACTCCAGTTCTGAGTATCTGGAGGGGACGCGTGAGCAGCCGGCCCATCGGAATAAGATCCGTAGCCACTCTGCACAGCACCAACAGTCGCATGAATTCCCTCGTTGTTAATGCGTCTGAGTGTAGACAAAAGCGAGCATAACAAGTGACTAATTTCGCTCTGGGTAACGGCAGACAAACCAGATTGTTGGGAGTCTCGAAGCTCATTCCCAAGTGAGTGAACAACTTGGACGGAGCTTGATCTGACTTTTTCTCGTTTACGATGAAACCGAGACGACTCAGTAATAGAAGCAGACTCTGAACATCATTCTGAAGAATAATACTGTTGCCGTATCTCTGTAGAATGTCGTCCAAGTAAGCCGACGTTACCGAAGACGAATGAGCTCAGAAGTATCACATTACCGAGTTCATTATTCGAGTGAATGCTCAGGGAGCCAGGTTCAAGCCAAAGCACATCGCTCAGAACTGATACACCTTCAATTGTATAGCGAACCACAGGTACTTTCTGAATGCCGGATGTACCAGGACATAAAAGTACGCAGGATTAAGGAAGAAGAGGGAGGAAACACTTAACAAACAGTGGCAATTTCATAGCAAGAATGATAACATCAGGCCCATGTCCCAAAATTAGGGAACGTGAAATAATTTTCAATAAAAATTATAAGTTACAGCCCTGAACACATCAAACCAGGGACCAGCCGTGAGGGCGACTAGGGCGATTATGTCGCCCTTCTAAGCTCAAAGTCGCCTAGAAAAATAGTCGGGGCGATTACAAGTCACCCTCTAAAAATTGGCCAAAATGAGGAAAGGCTGAACTGAGTGATGCGAGCTTTGCATGAAAACGATTATTTTCAAAAATCGAATGTGCTCGAGTGTGATAAATGGGCATTTTAATTCGTCAAATAAACGTCCATTTGATGAAATCACATGACAATCAATTGTCCATTGTCTCTTTTGGTGGATTTTTTTATTTCTATTTTGTTGCGTTTCAGTCGGAGCTTCAAATGTCGAAATGAAAATAGGTGACTTATGCGACTCAACAAAATAACTAAGTTTGAAAGTAGGTTACGTCGCTTAGGATGCCGAAAATGTATACACAACGGATGTATTTTATAACATAGTATTTTTATTTCGTTTTGCTGACGACTGTTAACTGTTGGGCCGTCTATTCCCACAAAAACACGAATGGAATTGAAACACGTGAAAAAAGCTTTAGTGATGACAAGAAAAGCTTTGTACAGGACACAAGAGTGCATGTGGACGATCTTGAAAAAGGGTCCTCCTAAACAACAGAATGACATGAAATGACGCGGAATGACACCAGAATGCCATAAAAATGATGCAGAATGACATTTCTTTTACAAAATACTCGACCCCAGAATGTATTTTGTTTCTTTACTAACAAAGTACCTCCCAAGCAACCTTCTCACATCTGGTCCTGTTCACACTTTCAGACTTAGGAAATTATTAGCTTAGTAGACTTTGGTGAAAGGCAACCACAGGAGGGTGCTGGGGGATTGGCATGAAGAGGGGAGGGGGTCATGAAGGAGAGGGTAGCAGTGGGGGATTTTCAGTCAATAATTACTTTGTGATTTTTTAACCTGGCATAGATGCCTCATAGACAACTGGACCTGGATTATTGGGACATTAATGGAGGACCACAAATTGAAAATATGAAGGGGCGGCGGGGGTGGTACATGAATATTCTTAATTTTCCCCACTTGCCTATGAAGTCTCCCTACATGACTCTGCAGTCTCCCTATTTTTTCTGGAGGGAGACATGGAGTCTCCCTAAAATTTCCTCCTAGGCTGGTCCCTGCATCAAACCACTGTTTTTTCCTCTCATCCTCTTAATGCATCCTTGGATCCACCAAAATCACCATTACTTTGTGTCTGGCATCATAAAAACTGAGATTTACAAGCACAGAAGTCAGTTAGCTGTTACTGACTGAAGGGCCGAAGAATGAGGCTTGGCGCCAATTTCGGTACTTCCTTGACACTGCGCATGTGCAGTAGACAAAAGTATGGAGGACAATATAGGACATTATTTTTTTGTTTTGGATGCAAATTTTGGGAGTTTGGGGGGGGGGGATGAAATTTGTGTTTGGCCCTGCATATTTTGGAGTTAGCACCAGCTAAGTCTGGGCCATTGGTTTACAGTATAAAAATATATAGCCTGTAGGCTGTGTCAAAGGTTTTAAAAACAAGGGCTCGTCAGGCCAACACCGTTGACCAATGAGACTAATTTAGACCAAAATACATGTAGGATGTTCTCATCTAGGCATCAGACCAAGTCATACTACCTAGTTACAATGAAATTGTTTTATAAATATGGCCTGCAGACTGTGGTAAATAAAGACTTTAGGATTCAAACTCACACAGCTGTCACAATTGATGGATCATGACCAAACTAGAATGTCCTCATCTTCTAGACATCATACAAAAAGAAAGGATGTCCTACGTTTATGAAAGGATTATTAAATAAGACAAGAATCGTGACAAATGACAATATGTTAAGTTCTGTATCTTATAGTTTATGCATTCAACAAGAATAATAAGAGGTGTAGACTGTGATAGAGGAATTTAGACTTGAACTTGTGCTGCCCTCATGGTTGATCGATCTCAACAAAAACAGGGTAGCAGGATGAAATAACTAGATATCATACCAAGTCATCCTACCAAGTTACAATGAAATCCCTTCATAAATACGACCTGTGGACAGTGCTAAAGGAATCTAGGTCAAGTGCCCAAGTGGCAGTAATGGGTGACCGAACGTGACCAAAATCGGAGTCTCATCTAGACATAATACCGAGACATCCTACCAAGTTACAATGAAATGGCTTCATAATTATAAATTGTAGACAATGCCAAACAAATCTAGGTCACAGCCCATGAGGCCATCGCAGTTGACCGATCATAACCAAAATAGGACGATCTCATCTAGACATCATACTGAATCATCCTACCAATTTACAATGAAATCCCTTCATAAATGCAACCTGCAGACTGTACTAAATGTTTTCAGGTTTCGAACCTGTGCACCAGCTGTCACGTTTGACTGGTCAAGACCAAAATGAGATGTTCTCATCTAGACATTATAGAGAGTCATCCTACCAAGTTACAATGCAATCCCTTCATAACTACAACCTGTAGACTGTGCTAAAGGTTTTGGGGTTTTGAACCCGCGCAGCCATCACAGATGACCGATTGCGACTAAAATGGGACGTTCTCATTTAGACATGATGTTGAACCTGCACATGAAATTTAGTGATGATTGGACAAGAATTACCAGGTGTAGCCTGTGTTAAAGAAAATGTGAACAGACTCAGACTTACAGAGTTCCACACATGTGATGGCCATTAATTATCTTGACTTTGTCAAGTTAAGCTAAAAATGCGTGAATGAAGACTTGTGTTCATAACTGATGAAATATTACTCAACTCGGACCATAAAAGTGGACTGAAAATTTTGCCACCATCGCAATCTTGATCTGGTCAAAACAGTGGCAAGGCCTGGGGAAAGCCCAAAAATAATTGCTGCTCCCCAACACTTTGGCTCAATGCAACTTTCACATAACATATACAGCCCTAAAATGGTCTCCAATATAGGGCTACACATGCTATAAATGACCCAAATTCACACTTAAGAGCACTGGATTTTTAAAACAAGAGGCCCCACGTGGCCTTAATCGCTCACCTGACAAAGTGACTCTAAGAAGTATTTTAGGTCACCTTCACCATGTCATGCCTCATCAACATTAACTGGTTGAGTGATAGATTTTGTTTGAAGTTCAACATTTGTTACCTAAAATTAGTTTTATTTAAAATCATTGGTGTGTGGCCAATCTCCAATGATTTTTAATAAAGCAAATTTATCTCTGCAGACAAACTGGTTTAGCATGAAGCACAAACAAGGAATGTGAAGAGATAGCCTTGGACATCTCTCCCCAACTGTGGATATCTTCCATGTGCTACATGTATATATTTGCATGCAAGAAAACAAAAATTTTCACAAATTTTCCAAAATATTAGTTTTTTTATCATCATTGGAACAAGCTCAAACAGCTTATTCCAATAGGGGTATGGGAAGATCAGGTATATTTTTAAGACAGAAATGTGAATATATAAATAATGGTGTTTTTTTGTGAATGATGCTGGAGAATTTTGCGTAAAGATATGGTAAATGGTTTGTTCTAGATACAGAATGATGCAAAAGTATTTAAATTTGATTAGGCAAGTTGTTCCTATAATGCATTTAAAAACTGAAGTAACTGTTTTTTTGCTGACGAACTTTTAGATGTGTGTGTCTGTGTTTGTGTGTGTGTGTGTGTGTGTGTGTGTGTGTGTGTGTGTGTGTGTGTGTGTGTTATGTGTGTGTGTGTGGGGGGGGGGGGGGGGGGGGGTAAGAGTGTTCTTGCAAACAAAATTCCTGAATAAATGGAAAATTTTATTTTTTGTGTGAAAGACATAGTGCGTGAATGTTGATTGGAACAAGCTTAGAGAGCTCATTTTAATGTGAAGTCATAAAGCTGTGTTTTACGTACGAAATTCTGGAATAACTAAAAAAATTGCTTTTTTGACTCAAAAAGCATGGTGTGCGACCTCTCATTGGAATGAGCTCAAAAAGCTCATTCCAATGGGGTATTTACAAGCGATAAGTACATGTATGTTTAAGAGACAAAAATTAAAATTTGAATAGCGATTTTTGCGAAGAATGCAGACAAGTTTTGGCAGTTATGCTGGTAAAAAGGTAAGATATGCAAAGTGGTTGTTTTTTAGAGGCGACATTTAATTAAGGGGAATTAACCCTTGATTACTGAGCTAACTTCTAAAAGTACTGAAATTTCATGAAGCAATGTGAATAACAGACAACAGTTGCCTAAAAATTTCATGAATAACTAAAATTTTTATTCCTTTGTCTCGAAAACATGGCATATGACCTTTGTTGGAATGAGCTGAATGCGTGTGTTCCAATGAGGGGTCATAAAATTTGAACGGAGATTTGTGTGAATAATGCATTAGTACTGCTAGATTTGGGTAAACGGTTCACTCTGGATACCACCCCTTCTATAGTAGATCTTTTCTGCAAATTTTGTCTAAGATTCTATCAACTTTACAAATAAATACGTTCATGAATCACAATCAGATCCACCCCACAATGTTGCATACCAAATATCAAAAGATTCTGCCTGCTGGATCTGGAGAGGAAGATTTTTTAAGAAATATGCCTGAAATGCACTAAGTTAAAATTTGGGCTCCTATACGGAGCCCAAATATAAACCCAGGGGGCCGATTTGAACAAACTTGAATCAGATCCACCCCACAATGCTGCTTACCAATTATGAAAAGATTCTGAAGCTGGATCTGGAGAAGAAGATTTTTTAAGAAATTTGCCTGAAATGCACTAAGTTCGAATTCGAGCTTCTATAGTGAGCCCAAATATGAAACTAGGAAGCCGATTTGAACAAACTTGAATCAGATCCACCCCATAATGTTGCATACCAAATATCAAAAGATTCTGCCTGCTGGATCTGGAGAAGAAGATTTTTTAATAAATTTGCCCGAAATGCACTAAGTGCGAATTCGGGCTTCTATATTAAGCCCAAATATGAATCCAGGGGTCCGATTTGAACAAACTTGAATCAGATCCACCCCGCAATGTTGCATACCAAATATCAAAAGATTCTGCTTGCTGGATCTGGAGAAGAAGATTTTTGAAGAAATTTGCCCGAAATGCACTAAGTTTGAATTCGAGCTTCTATAGTGAGCCCAAATATGAATCCAGGGGGCCGATTTGAACAAACTTGAATCAGATCCACCCCGCAATGTTGCATACCAAATATCAAAAGATTCTGCCTGCTGGATCTGGAGAAGATGATTTTTTAAGAAATTTGCCTGAAACGCACTAAGTTCGAATTCGAGCTTCTATAGTGAGCCCAAATATGAATCTAGGAAGCCGATTTGAACAAACTTGAATCAGATCCACCCCACAATGTTGCATACCAAATATCAAAAGATTCTGCCTGCTGGATCTGGAGAAGAAGATTTTTTAATAAATTTGCCCGAAATGCACTAAGTGCGAATTCGGGCTTCTATATTAAGCCCAAATATGAATCCAGGGGGCCGATTTGAACAAACTTGAATCAGATCCACCCCGCAATGTTGCATACCAAATATCAAAAGATTCTGCCTGCTGGATCTGGAGAAGAAGATTTTTGAAGAAATTTGCCCGAAATGCACTAAGTTTGAATTCGAGCTTCTATAGTGAGCCCAAATATGAATCCAGGGGGCCGATTTGAACAAACTTGAATCAGATCCACCCCGCAATGTTGCATACCAAATATCAAAAGATTCTGCCTGCTGGATCTGCAGAAGATGATTTTTTAAGAAATTTGCCTGAAATGCACTAAGTTCGAATTCGAGCTTCTATAGGAAGCCCAAATATGAATCTAGGGAGCCAATTCAAACAAATTTGCATCAGATCCATCCCGCAATGTTGCATACCAAATATCAAAAGATTCTGACTGCTGGATCTGGAGAAGAAAATTTTTTAAGAAATTTGCCTGAAATGCACTAAGTTCGAATTCGAGCTTCTATAGTGAGCCCAAATATGAATCTAGGAAGCCGATTTGAACAAACTTGAATCAGATCCACCCCACAATGTTGCATACCAAATATCAAAAGATTCTGCCTGCTGGATCTGGAGAAGAAGATTTTTTAATAAATTTGCTTGAAATGCACTAAGTTCAAATTTGGGCTCCTATACTGAGCCCAAATATAAACCCAGGGGGCCGATTTGAACAAACTTGAATCAGATCCACCCCACAATGTTGCTTACCAAATATGAAAAGATTCTGCCTGCTGGATCTGGAGAAGAAGATTTTTTAAGAAATTTGCATGAAATGCACAAAGTTCAAATTCGAGCTTCTATAGTGAGCCCAAATATGAATCTAGGAAGCCGATTTGAACAAACTTGAATCAGATCCACCCCACAATGTTGCATACCAAATATCAAAAGATTCTGCCTTCTGGATCTGGAGAAGAAGATTTTTTAAGAAATTTGCCTAAATGCACTAAGTTCGAAATCGGGCTCCTATACTGAGCCCAAATATGAACCCAGGGGGCCAATTTGAACAAACTTGAATCAGATCCACCCTACAATGTTGCATACCAAATATCAAAAGATTCTGCCTGCTGGATCTGGAGAAGAAGATTTTTTAAGAAATTTGCCTGAAATGCACTAAGTTCGAAATCGGGCTCCTATACTGAGCCCAAATATTAACCCAGGGGGCCGATTTGAACAATCTTGAATCAGATCCACCCCACAATGTTGCTTACCAAATATGAAAACATTCTGCCTGCTGGATCTGGAGAAGAAGATTTTTTAAGAAATTTGCCTGAAATGCACTAAGTTCGAATTCGGGCTTCTATAGTAAGCCTAAATATGAATCCAGGGGGCCGATTTGAACAAACTTGAATCAGATCTACCTCGCAACGTTGCATACCAAATATCAAAAGATTCTGCCTGCTGGATCTGGAGAAGAAGATTTTTGAAGAAATTTGCCTGAAATACACTAAATTCGAATTCGAGCTCCTATAGTGAGCCCAAATATGAATCTAGGGAGCCGATTTGAACAAACTTGAATCAGATCCACCCCACAATGTTGCATACCAAATATCAAAAGATTCTGCCTGCTGGTTCTGGAGAAGAAGATTTTTTAAGAAATTTGCCTGAAATGCACTAAGTTCGAAATCGGGCTCCTATACTGAGCCCAAATATGAACCCAGGGGGCCGATTTGAACAAACTTGAATCAGATCCACCCTACAATGTTGCATACCAAATATCAAAAGATTCTGCCTGCTGGATCTGGAGAAGAAGATTTTTTAATGTTTTTCCCATTGCCTACAGTGTTAAAAAGTGCTGACTCAGCACTTTTTCAAAGTCCCGAAACTGTACCCTATGATAAAACCGATGGCAATTTTTTTTTACCAATCCTTTCTGTTGGTCCTAAGGAAGCTGCACACCAAATAAAAATTCTCAGTGCCGTGCAGTTTTGGAGATATGGGCGTTTTAATTTTTTTCTATTTTTAGCTCCTGCGGTTCCCACGGGGCTGCGGGAAAAATTTTTTTTGCATAAATCAAGTACTCATGACCCAATAAGCCCTCACATAAAATTTGGTTCAAATCAGCCTCTCGGTTTGGAAAATATAAATTTTGGGCGGGGCAAAAAATTTTGCCCCTCTCATAACGACGCCAAGTATAGCCCCACAAACTTCTCTTGAACAAATCTGAGTCTACACCTCAAAAGGAAGCTGCACACCAAATATCAAGTCTCTGCTACTGCTGGTTCATGAGAAGAAGATTTACAAAGATTTTGGTGCCCCTTGGGGGCGTGGCACCACCCAGGAGGAGGGGCAACTTCATTTGAACAAATCTGAATTGGCATTAGGTAATAAACATTTAGCCAACATTTGAATAAAATTGGGCTAGTGGTTTAGGAGGAGAAGTCGATAATGTAAAGTTAACGCCGGACGGACGACGACGGACGACGGACAGAAAGTGATTAGTAAAGCTCCCCTTGAGCTTCGCTCAGGTGAGCTAAAAAATTTATATTTTATAATAAATTTCCTTTCTTATTATGCCTACCATAAAAGTGGACTGAAAATTTTGCCACCATCGCAATCTTGATCTGGTCAGAACAGTGGCAAGGCCTGGGGAAAAGCCCAAAAATAATTGCTGCTCCCCAACACTTTGGCTCAATACAACTTTCACATAACATATACAGCCCTAAAATGGTCTCCAATATAGGGCTACACATGCTATAAATGACCCAAATTCACTCTTAAGAGCAGTGGATTTTTTAAAAAAATTTAAATTTTATAATAAATTTCCTTTCTTATTATACCTACCACAATTGTTTAGTACAGGCTTGCACTACAGTGGAAGTCCCTAACTCGGATAATATACTCTCTATTTTTGTCTATCCCAAGCAATTTGGGAAAGAAAAGTGGTGCAAAAGCACCAAGAAAAAATAAGCCAAAACTGGGTCAAGTGCTACCAGCGCAGACCCAGTAGGGGATGCTCTTTTCCAAGTACAACTCCACGACTTCAGTTGCCAGTGTGCATATGCGTCGCTAATGACCCATTCTTTTTTAATCCGCCAACGTTAGAGTTTTGTGATCAGCAGGGAGGAAGGATTCTTACCCATATAAGAAGACGGGAGGGCCTCCATGTAAACAATTGTGGTAGGTATAATAAGAAAGGAAATTTACTATAAAATTTAAATTTTTTATCAACCTACCTACAATTGTTTACTACAGGCTGAATAGACAATAGGCTGGAGGGAATCGCATAACCAACCCACACATAACCCAAGTGCAGTGGAACCGTGAACAGACGGAAGAGGTCCCGAGGCTTATCAACCATAGCATCACAATCATTAGTAAAAGACAATGAGAGATGAGGCATATGGGTCTGTGTGACACCCAGACAGAAAAGGGCAGTAACAGCACAGAGCTGAAATTGATCTTCAAGAAGCCTAATGGCTAGGGCAGACAACAGCCTGAGCAGAAGAAAGAGGACCCAATGCAAAAAGGTCCTCTGTCTGCTCCTGCAACTGATGCAGATAGAAGGTGGAGAAAGTTGAGGCATTTCTCCAGTAGGCTGCCTGCATAACATCCAACAACTTGACAGAGTTAGAATAAGCCCAAGAGGTAGACAATGCACGCACCTTGTGGGCAGAAATACGACTGGTAATACAAATGCCAGCTAATAAACGAGCGAAAGCCATACGAATACAAGACAAATCCATCGAGAAATGGATTGAGGAGAGATCTTCTGTCGACCAGGAATAAGAGACAGAAAAAAACGTTTCCTGCCTTTCCGTATGAATTGTGTCCGATTGAGACAAATGCGAATAGCACGGACCGGACAGAGTAAAGGGTGATTACCCTCAACAGAAGGAAGAGCCCTGACACAGATAGGAGAAGTAGTATCTGGTATCTGATTCTTGGCCAGAAAAGAGCAATCAGTGGTAAAAGTAACACTGTTGGAAGAGCTCCTATAAAGGCCGGGTCAACCGTGAGGGCGTGAAGCTCACTAACCCGTCTGGTAGAAGCAAACGCCATCAGAAGAGCCATCTTATATGTGAGAAAACGCATATCCACCTGGGATAAAGGTTCGAACCCGCCCCCCTCCCTCCCCCCCCCCCCCCCAAGCAAAGCAGCACCCACCAAAGATTCCATCGTGGGGTAAGCGAAGTCTGAGGCCTTTGCAAAGAAAGGTGCCTAACAAGCTTGGAGAGGTAAGGATTAGTGCCGATACGACACTTCTGCACATAAGAAAAAGTCTCTGAAAGCATGAACCTGTAACCCTTGATGGTAACAGGCTGGAGACCCCGAGAATCAAACAGATATATCAGAAACTCCGCAATCTGTGAAATCGAAGGATTGGCATAATCAACAGAGTGATCAGCACACCATCGACAGAAGACCTTCCACTTAGCTGCATAAGCTAAACCAGTGGAGTGCCTCCTTGAAGAAGAAATGCACTCCACTGCTCATCTCGAAAAACCTCTACGGAGGAGACAGGACCTGACAAAAGATATGCATGAAGGCACAATGAAGTCAGGTCGACTTGAAACCTCCTCGGGTGACCTTGGCAAAGAAGGTCATGACGTAGAGGGAGACGTGCCGGAACCGCCGCCATCAGCGAGAAGAGCTGATTGATCCACACCCGCTGAGGTGACAGGGGAGCGATCAGAATGATTCGACAACTGCAGGTTCGAATTTTGGCTAGAACCTGAGGCAGAATCGGAACCGGCAGGAAGGCGTAACCGACTAGACAGTTCCAATCGAGTGACAGAGCGTCCATGACAAAAGACAGAGGATCTGGACACGGGGACACGAAAGTGTTCACCTGATGGTTCCATTGAGTCACAAAGAGATTGATGTGGGGACGACCCCAGAGATCGCAAAGAGACTGGAACACTGCCCTGTGGAGCATCCACTCAGTGGAAATGACCCTGCCTCGTCGGGACAGGGAGTCGGCTAGGACGTTCAGACGACCGGGAATGTGACGAACAACCACCCCGGCGTGGACATCCTGATCGAGCAGTAGAAGATCCCGAGCCAATTCGTACATTGGAACCGAGTGCATGCCGCCCTGGTTCCGAATGTAAGCAACCACTGTCGAATTGTCGGACAACAGAAGGACCTGGCGATTCGACAGGTGAGGGATCCACTGCCTGAAACTCAGAAGAAGAGCAAGAAGCTCCTTCTGGTTGATGTGTAGAGCTGCCTGATACTGGTCCCACATCCCGTGAAGGGAAAGACCTAGAGGATCCAACTTTGCACCCCATCCGAGATCGCTGGCATCTGCTGTCAGAACGCGACCGGACTTCGGAAGTCCAACGGAACACCCTGTGTAAGCCACTGAACATCCGTCCAGGGGAGAAGGTGAGGATAAAGAGACTCTGGAAACTGAAGCACCAGATCTAGAGAATCGACATTTGGCCTCCAATGACTGAGCAGAAAGTGTTGGAGAGGTCTGACACGCAGCCGACCTACAGGAATGAGATCCGTCACCGAACCGCTGAGACCGATCAGCCGGAGAATACTCTGTGTCGTCGCGGATGTGGACTGGGACAGAGTCAGAGCAAAAGCTGAGAGAATCACAGCCTTGGCCTGGGGAACCACCACCGTATTGAATTGGGTGCGGAAGGCCATCCCCAGATGACAAAATGACTGAGAAGGGACCAGGTCCGACTTCTCCTCGTTGACTCTGAATCCTAGCGACGTGAACAAGCTCAACAGAGTGGCAACATCCAACTCCAGTAAGGCAGCGTTGGAATGCCTCTGGAGGATATCGTCCTGATATGCCGAAGTAGTCACCCTGGGCTGTGTGCGATGGAAAGCTATCATATGCGACATCAGTCTGGTGAAGGCCCAAGGAGCCAGGTTGAGGCCGAAAGGCATGGCCTTGAACTGGTAAACTCGCCCCAGAAAAGCGAACCTGAGATACTTCCGTGACGCCCGATGAATCCGAACAACATCTAACACCCAAGGATCGGATGTGATGGTGGCCCAACAGTCTGCGAACTCTGCTATCCTTCCTCCAACCTGGGACGAATCGAGGTGAGGACCTTCATTTTGAGCCCCGACGAGGCCCGCGACAGGAGAAACCACCTCCCTCTACTGTATGAAGAATCCTGAGACTTCCCTCTAGCCTGCCGATGCTTACCTCTAACCCGTGAGTAAGAAGTAGGAGCGGTGGCAGAAGGATCAGCCCTTTGCTTTGCAGAGGAAGCAGAAGGGTACATGTTAGGCTTGGAACGGCCCCTGCCTCCCCTAGAAGGCTGATCAAGCTGATGAAACAGCAGCTGATCTTTGGAATGACGAAGGACGTCATCCCGGACCGTCGACATGGAACCATGGAACTGTTGCGGACCTGCCAAAGAAGCAGATAGAAGAGCAGTGCGCTGCTCCTCAGGAAGGGATCGACCTGTGTCCAGCACAGAGTCCCTTCGAACTAGTTCCAAATTAGCCGGGTTTCAGGCATGCGTGTGAGCAAGATTCATGAGTGCCTTGGACAGCACACGCAAAGGAGCCTGTACCTCGTCAAACTTATCTGGAGGCAGATAAGCGGCTAAAGTAGAGACGGCGTGATCTGAGAGAGAAAGCATACCCAGCATCTCTCTCGATAAGCCCAACGTGGACTCCAGAGTCGTTATAGGAATGACGGCAGACTTGGGCTTGGAAAGCCCGAGGGAACTGGAGTCTGGATCCAAAATCATCAAAGTCTGGCAGACTGACGGATTGGCAGAATCGTAGGAACGATAACGCACCGAAGGCAAAAAGGTGTCAACCCTGGTGAAGAACGGAGCGTTCATAGCCTTGGAACTCAGCTTAGAGTCCAAAGCTGAAAATGCTTCAACCACCTGTACAGACTGCCATGGTCGAAGACGCCCAGAAGCAGGTTGCTCCACAGGTTGTAGGCGCGCGACCGATGATCGCAGCCTGGCTGACACTGTCGGCTGGTTTGATTGTTTGAGATCCGGAAGGATCCCCAAGTCAGAAGACTGCTGGCTCTCGACCTCAAGCATGTCTGACTCCTCCCCTGAGTCAGAAGACACATAGCCCATCGTGGGCAAACCAGCCGACGCCTCCCATGGTGTCGGAACACCAGGGGGATCAGAAAGCTGCCTGTTTCCAATCCCGGGAGGCGGCGCCATAAGGGGCGCTTGGAAACCACTCGCTGCCTCGCTGGGAGCAACGGGAAGGCTCTTGGACAGAACCTGAGTGAGTAATGAGAGGGCCTCCCTAAGCTCACTGCCCGTATGGGCCCGGCAAAGTGGCTTCACCTCTGACCCTCTTAACCAGCGAAGGGTCACGATCCTCAAAAAAACCTGAAGCGGGGCGACGGGCGGCAGCCAAAACATCTGAAGGCAGACGTGTATAGGGGTATGACGCACCCCGAGGATCAACATAGCGGGAACGGACCTCTGCGGGGCAGAAAGTCCAGGCTGCATAAAAGATGTTGGTCCCTCAAACTGGCCGTGGGACCAGAATGAGTGGACGGAAAACCCACATAGTTCCTAGTGTCCCCACTATGAACATCCGAATCCAATGACACAACTGTGGTGCTCGACGGCGCAGAAACCACAGTAGAGGGTTCGGCCGGCAGCTCCTTCCAACTTCGCCAAGTTGAAGCCAGGGAAGGCTGAGGCCGATATCCCATGTCCACACTACCAGACATCCCTGCAGTCCCCTGCAGGGATAAGCCGAGGCCGGCTGAAGCCGAAGACGAAGCAGACAGACCAGCAGTAATAGTAGATACGTCGGGAGTTGTTGAGGTTGGTGGAATTGTGGAGAGAGCACCCCTGCTCGGCTCCAAAGGAGGAGTCACAACCCTAGTGACGGCCTCAGATGTCGACTGGAGGGGGACCATAGTCCCGGAACCAGGCATCTCTTCACCAGACAACTCAATGGCTCCCGCAGTATCCAGTACAGGAATAGACTGCACATCCCCCACGGAGGAGGAATAACTCTCACCAGACATGGTCAGTTCGGGAGCCCCCGAACGATCGCGTTCCCCTTTCCTGCGGGTGCGGGAGGTACGGCCACGAGAATGCACAACACGGTTCACGGACGCCAAGAAAGTGGATGACCACAATCCACAGAGACCACAGAGCCGATCGGCCGAACATTACAAGAGGAGCATGAAGCATGCGAATCGTCCACATGCTTTGGAAGCAAACATTGCCCACAAGGAATAGTCCTGGGCATGATAGAAGTGAGAGAAGCAGAGAAGGTGAAATCAGAAGAAAACAGAAGAACACCCCCAAAGAAGAGAGAAAGGTGACAGAAAAATAGACCCCAGACGGTCGACCGGGAACCAAACAACAGAATGACCACTCTCAAAGGAGAGAAGAAAATCTACAGAAAAGGTATCCCGCTGACACCTAACTCTAACATAATTAGAAAAATGAACAATTTTGACATTTACAATAATTGTGAAAAATTAAGTCCGAAACCGCATGGCTCACAAAAATCGCACGCGACTCGGATAAAGAACATATAAATCATTATGGAGAATAACTGTATAGAGAATATAAATAAAACAGTTCCTGTTAAGCAAAAAAGGATACTTGGATCCAACTTGATGCAGGAGACAACAATCAACGAGCAGGATGAACACTGATACGAGTGCAGAAAAACATCTTGTCACATGGCAGACGAAAAAAAGAATGAGTCATTAGGGACGCATATGTGCACTGGCAATGGAAGTTGTGGAGTTGTACTTGGAAGAGAGCGTCCCCTACTGGGTCTGTGCCGGTAGCACTCGACCCAGTTTTGGCTTATTTTTTCTTGGTGCTTTTGCACCACTTTTCTTTCCCAAATTGCTTGGGAAAGACAAAAGTAGAGAGTATATTATCCGAGTTAGGGACTTCCACTGTAGTGCAAGCCTGTAGTAAACAATTGTAGGTAGGCTGATAAGAAATTCTTGGGGCTGGGAGGGCTAATCCTAACTATGATGCTGTGGCCAATACCCCATCCTCCCACTTCCCTTCAAGGGAAGTGGGAGGAGGGGTAACAACCAGAGAGTTCTAGTTAAGAATAGGAGAGGCCTCCACTCACCACAACCTCCCCCCCCCCCCCTTCACAACAGCCCTAAAAATATCACAGTATCATGTTTGCCCCCACCCCCGCCAAAAAAAACAAAATCTAGAGGTGTGACTGTCTCAGATACATACCCCCTGCTGCCATGATTATTCTAAGACAAAAAGGGGAATAACTCTGGAAAAATGTCCAATCAATACTAATCACAGGTGCACAGGTTCCCATGGTAGTGAACATCATACCAAGTTTAAAAGGAATCAACCCATAAACATCTGTGAAAATCTCCAGACAAAATTCAGGCTTTCTAAGATGAAAGATGCCCCTCATAACTCTGGCAAAAAAAAAATTCTGATCAAAACTATAATCACAGGTACAAAGTTCCCATGGTAGTAAACATCTATACTACGTTTCAAAGGAATCGACCCATAAACATTTGCGAAAATCTCCAGACAATATTCAGGCATTCTAAGATGAGAAGGGGCATAACTGTGGAAAAACAAGTCTGATCAAAACTATAATCGCAGATGCACATGTTACCATGATAGTAAACATCCGTTCCAAGTTTCAAAGGGATCAAACCTTGAACATCTGAGAAAATCTCCAAACTAAATTCAAGCATTCTAGGACAAAAAGGGGCATAACTGTGGTAAAAAACATCCGATTGAAACTATAATCACAGGAATTCTAAGATGAAAAAGGGAATAACTCTGGCAAAAAGTCTGATCGAAACTGTAATCAGGTGCACAGGATCCCATGATAGTGAACATCCATACCAAGTTTTAAGGAAGCAACCCATGAACATCTGAGGTCTCATTACAGTTATTCCGTTGAAAACGTTAGTTTTTCAAGAAATGCACGGCTTCTCATTAACACAGCCAAGGAAATTTCGCATTTAAATTACCTCCCCTATTCACAGTGCTCACAACGTGGACAACTTCTGAAAGCTCTGAATGTAGCCTATTCAGGAGACAACTGCACACAAAAAAATCATAAAATATCACTCAAATACACTCAGCTGAATGACACAGTTGAAGGCTGAAGAAACGGGTCAAAATTTTCTCATTTTGAGGATAAATTTCCAATTTTTCGTGCATCAATAGTGATAAAACTGTGTTATAGGAATTCCTTATTCCTCCACTGAATATTCTACATCATAAGATGATCATTCTGACAAAAAAACAATATATGGGTTTCTTATTCATTTTTTCAGAAGGCTGTCTCAAAGCAAATTTACACAAAAATTGTCTCATTTGTAACCTTCAAATTGTCAGGTCAGAAACAGGTCTGGATTAGTCATTGAAGAATCCTGCGTGACTTTGACCCCCAAGTGAAATGCACTTGACAGTACACAGTTTGAATCAAGACCATCAACAGATTAGCTTGGTCATATCACAATTAATGAGAATTATTTACTAAATCCACACCACCACAAAATAAACCTATGGCTCAAAATAGCCATTTGGCTGAAGATATTCAATAATTGTGGATATGACCTTTTAATAGGAAACAAGACCTGAGAAAATCTCTGGACAAAATTCCAGGATATTAATATAAAAAGGGGCATAACTCTGCCCCAAAAATCCAATCAACACTATAATCGCAGGTGCACAGGTTCCCATTTCAAAGGAATTGACCCATAAACATCTGAGAAAATCTCTGGACAAAATTCTAGGCGTGCTATTTCAAGTCGAAAAGTAGCATAATTCTGACAAAAATAATCTGAGCGGAACTATAATTGCAGGTGCACAGGCTCCCATGGCGTTAAACATTCATACTAAGTTTCAAGTAGATTAATCCATAAACATCTGGGAAAATTTCTGGACAAAATTATGTCTATGGACGATTGGATGGATGGACGGACAGACATATGGATGGACATACGACTATGTACTGACAGATGGATAAAAAAGAACATGTGAACAACATTAAAGAAGCACTGCTTCACTTTCTGGGTTCTTCAGGAAAAAATTGAGTTAATATAATCTTAACACAGAACAGTAACATAAAAATTTTAATTCAGGATTTTATGTTTCAAATTGTGCATTAGTCTCAGTACTATGAATAAAAACAAGAGGCCCCAAGGGGCCTGAGGGCACTCACCTGACATGGTAGCCTAAATATCAACCCAGAGAATTGATTTCAACAAGTTGCATCTGCTACTTCTAAGAAAAGCTTATACCAAATATCCAAAGATTCTGACCAGTGGATCTAAAAAAAATTGATTTTTAAAAAATATTCCTCATATTGAACTAAGTTATAATTTGGGCTCCCACAGGGAGCCCATATATGAACCCAGAGACTTGGCTTTACCAAACTTGAATCTAAACCCCCTAAGGATGCTGCACACCAAATATCAAAACATTCTGACTGCTGGATCTGAATAAGAAGATTTTTAAAGAAAATTCCTCATTTTGAACTAAGTTACAATTCAAGCTCCCAGAGTGAGCCCAAATATGGAACTAGGGACATGGCTTGAACATTCTTGAATCTTACCCCCCACAAGGATGCTGCATAAAAAATATCAAAAGCATTCTGAAGAAGATTTTTAAACAAAATTCCTCATTTTTAACTAAGTTATAATTCGGGCTACCACAGTGCGCCCAAATATGAACCCAGGGACTTGGCTTGAACAAACTTGAATCTCACCCCTCTAAGCATGCTGCATACCCAATATCAAAAGATTCTGCCGGCTGGATCTGGAGAAGAAGATTTTCAAAGAAATTTGCCTGAAATGCACTAAGTTTGCACTAAGTTCAAATTTGAGCTCCTATACTGAGCCCAAATATGAACCCAGGGGGCAGATTTGAACAAACTTGAATCAGATCCACCTCACAATGTTGCATACCACATATCAAAAGATTCTGCCTGCTGGATCTTGAGAAGAAGATTTTTTTAAGAAATTTGCCTGAAATGCACTAAGTTCGAATTCGGGCTTCTGTAGTGAGCCCAAATATATATCCAGGGGGCCGATTTGAACAAACTTGAATCAGATCCACCCCACAATGTTGCATACCAAATATCAAACGATTCTGCCTGTTGGATCTGGAGAAGAAGATTTTTTAAGAAATTTGCCTGAAATGCACTAAGTTCGAATTCGGGCTCCTATACTGAGCCCAAATATAAACCCAGGGGTCCGATTTGAACAAACTTGAATCAGATCCACCCTACAATGTTGCATACCAAATATCAAAAGATTCTGCCTGCTGGAGCTGGAGCTGGAGAAGACTTTTTTTTCCCATTGCCTACAGTGTTAAAAAGTGCTGACTCAGCACTTTTTCAAAAGTCCCGAAACTGTACCCTATGATAAAACCAATGGCAATTTTTTTTTACCAATCCTTTCTGTTGGCCCAAAGGAGGCTTCACACCAAATAAAAATTCTCAGTGCCGTGCAGTTTTGGAGATATGGGCGTTTCAATTTTTTTCTATTTGTAGCTCCTGTGGTTCCCACAGGGCTACGCGAAAAAAAAATTCAGCATAAATTAGGTACTTATGACCCAATAAGCCCTCACATAAAATTTGGTTCAAATCAGCCTCTCGGTTCGGAAAATAGAAATTTTGGGTGGGGCCAAAAATTTTGCCCCTCCCATAACGACGCCAAATATAGCCCATCAAACTTCTCTTGAACAAACCTGAGTCTACACCTCAAAAGGAAGCTGCACACCAAATATCAAGTCTCTGCTACTGCTGGTTCATGAGAAGAAGATTTTTTAAGATTTTAGCACACTTTTTGGGTGTGGCCCTTAGTGTTGAAACGATTAGCCGACTAATCGATGTCGACGCGATTATTAAATTAGTCGATCCCTAAATCTGCTAGTCGATTAGTCGGAACATCTGCCCCAACCATACACCATCCCCTTAAATTCACCCAACATTGTTGCGAACGTCACAAGTAAACTCCCGAAATCAAAAAACAACCCACGGAAATAACGCGTTTGATGTTTCCGACTGCATGAATAACAACCCTAGTTGGCCAACTGACCAGAGATTGAATAAGACCAGGGGTGCGTGAAGTAAACAGGGAAAAATATATGGGTGAGCTTATTCTCGAGGGAGCAGCCTGCAGGTAAATTAGGACCAAAGGTGACATGAAATTAGGCCACCTACGGACATCAATTTGTTCACCAGGTACTGGTAAGTTCGAAATGTCTTACAGAAACATCAAAGAGAAATTATGGAAGAACACATACCAGTTCGTATTTGGAACAATTTGTTATTACTAAAGAACCAATTACAAAATCCATGTGCTTTTTATTTTCATTTTGTAAATACATGCGGACAAATTCCTGGAAATCTGCGAGTTTCCGGGAAATTGAAAGTGAAACTAGCTTTTCCTCGAACTGCAACTGAGTTAAGAGGAAACCCAATCAGGTTAGGTGATGATTTTCAAAGCAGACAATATGGAAATTAGTAGGCGTGTTCGATGTATGCATAATTATGGACAGATAAGAGGTTAAGTCATAATACGAGAAATTGTGTGGGAGTGTTCGGTGTACAATTGTTGACAGGATGATGACTGCTGTGGGCGTTAACTGTGCTTAATTTTCGACAGGGGGATGTACATCACGCATGCGTAAAGAGCACTTCCTTTTGTTAACATTCAATGGGATGGAACGAATAATATAAAAAAAACCTGAATAATGATTTATTTTATTAAAATATCAGTGACTATATTGAGAAAAAATGATTTTAAACAGAAGCTACCAACATTAATTCTCTCTCGAAACTGAAAGAGGTTTTGAGGACTTTGAAAGCTTCACTTGTCATTGTTTCATTGCAAGTATTACTGTTAGTTTTAACCAGGAAAGAACGGCGGTACACGTGTTTGATAACAATAACATGGGGGCTTCGACTAGTCGATTAGTAATCGATTACTGCTGGCGACTAGTCGATTCCTGAAAATCACTAATCGTTTCAACACTAGTGGCCCTACCAAGGGGCGAGGTAACTTGATTTGAACAAAATCAAATTGCGATGTCATAACAAACTATTATCTCAAATATCAATTAAATTGGTTCAGCGGTTTGGGAGGAGAAGTCGCAAACACCATGTTCATGGACGACAGACGGTGAGTGATCACTATAGCTCTCCTGACTGAAAGTCAGGTGAGCTAAAAAGGTTTGGTCTTAGAGGCTTGACACTGTTAAGATTGCAGACTGAAGACCAATACCATTATCTATACAATGTCACAACACACAGATCATATCCAATAATAAAAACATTTGATGATTTGATGTCAAGCATAGCTGAATAGACATTCTTCAAAAGGGCTAGTTATGGCAAAAAGAGAATGGCTTTAAAAACTTGCCTACAGTCATGATTTACCTACATATATACACCTCTGCATACTGATGTCAAGAAACTTAAAGTTTCAAGACTAAAACTGTTCCCATGATGCAACTAGAAATTTAACCAATTAAATCTTGCTTGACAGTCCTCACTGAGCTCTGTCAAACAAGACTGAATCTGTTAAATTTCTTTGAGCTCTATCAAAAAAGACTGAATTGGTTAAATTCCTAGTTGCATGATAGGAAAAATTTGTTGCTTGAAATTTTTGTATTTTGACATCAGTGTGCTGTGTTAAAGCTACACTTATTTAATGTTAGTAACTTGTAAATATTTTTTGGGGTACAAATGTATCTGACATGCTACGTACGTAGGTGCCATGTAACTGTATTTTGTATTCGATTTCAAGCTGCATTTCAGTTTTAATAAAAACAAGAGGCCCCACGTGGCCTTAATCGCTCACCTGACAAAGTGACTCTAAGAAGTATTTTAGGTCACCTTCACCATGTCATACCTCATCAACATTAACTGGTTGAGTGATAGATTTTGTTTGAAGTTCAACATTTGTTACCTAAAATTAGTTTTATTTAAAATCGTTGGTGTGTGGCCAATCTCCAATGATTTTTAATAAAGCAAATTTATCTCTGCAGACAAACTGGTTTAGCATGAAGCACAAACAAGGAATGTGAAGAGATAGCCTTGGACATCTCTCCCCAACTGTGGATATCTTCCATGTGCTACATGTATATATTTGCATGCAAGAAAACAAAAATTTTCACAAATTTTCCAAAATATTAGTTTTTTTTATCATCATTGGAACAAGCTCAAACAGCTTATTCCAATAGGGGTATGGGAAGATCAGGTATATTTTTGAGACAGAAATGTGAATATATAAATAATGGTGTTTTTTTGTGAATGATGCTGGAGAATTTTGCGTAAAGATATGGTAAATGGTTTGTTCTAGATACAGAATGATGCAAAAGTATTTAAATTTGATTAGGCAAGTTGTTCCTATAATGCATTTAAAAATTGAAGTAACTGTTTTTCTGCTGACAAACTTTTAGATGTGTGTGTCTGTGTTTGTGTGTGTGTGTGTGTTTGTGTGTGTGTGTGGGGGGGGGGGGGGGGGGGTAAGAGTGTTCTTGCAAACAAAATTCCTGAATAAATGGAAAATTTTATTTTTTGTGTGAAAGACATAGTGCGTGAATGTTGATTGGAACAAGCTTAGAGAGCTCATTTTAATGTGAAGTCATAAAGCTGTGTTTTACGTACGAAATTCTGGAATAACTAAAAAAATTGCTTTTTTGACTCAAAAAGCATGGTGTGCGACCTCTCATTGGAATGAGCTCAAAAAGCTCATTCCAATGGGGTATTTACAAGCGATAAGTACATGTATGTTTAAGAGACAAAAATTAAAATTTGAATAGCGATTTTTGCGAAGAATGCTGACAAGTTTTGGCAGTTATGCTGGTAAAAAGGTAAGATATGCAAAGTGGTTGTTTTTTAGAGGCGACATTTAATTAAGGGGAATTAACCCTTGATTACTGAGGTAACTTCTAAAAGTACTGAAATTTCATGAAGCAATGTGAATAACAGACAACAGTTGCCTAAAAATTTCATGAATAACTAAAATTTTTATTCCTTTGTCTCGAAAACATGGCATATGACCTTTGTTGGAATGAGCTGAATGCATGTGTTCCAATGAGGGGTCATAAAATTTGAACGGAGATTTGTGTGAATAATGCATTAGTACTGCTAGATTTGGGTAAACGGTTCACCCTGGATACCACCCCTTCTATAGTAGATCTTTTCTGAAATTTTGTCTAAGATTCTATCAACTTTACAAATAAATACGTTCATGAATCACAATCAGATCCACCCCACAATGTTGCATACCAAATATCAAAAGATTCTGCCTGCTGGATCTGGAGAAGAAGATTTTTTAAGAAATATGCCTGAAATGCACTAAGTTAAAATTTGGGCTCCTATACGGAGCTCAAATATAAACCCAGGGGGCCGATTTGAACAAACTTGAATCAGATCCACCCCACAATGTTGCTTACCAAATATGAAAAGATTCTGAAGCTGGATCTGGAGAAGAAGATTTTTTAAGAAATTTGCCTGAAATGCACTAAGTTCGAATTCGAGCTTCTATAGTGAGCCCAAATATGAAACTAGGAAGCCGATTTGAACAAACTTGAATCAGATCCACCCCACAATGTTGCATACCAAATATCAAAAGATTCTGCCTGCTGGATCTGGAGAAGAAGATTTTTTAATAAATTTGCCCGAAATGCACTAAGTGCGAATTCAGGCTTCTATATTAAGCCCAAATATGAATCCAGGGGGCCGATTTGAACAAACTTGAATCAGATCCACCCCGCAATGTTGCATACCAAATATCAAAAGATTCTGCCTGCTGGATCTGGAGAAGAAGATTTTTGAAGAAATTTGCCCGAAATGCACTAAGTTTGAATTCGAGCTTCTATAGTGAGCCCAAATATGAATCCAGGGGGCCGATTTGAACAAACTTGAATCAGATCCACCCCGCAATGTTGCATACCAAATATCAAAAGATTCTGCCTGCTGGATCTGGAGATGATGATTTTTTAAGAAATTTGCCTGAAATGCACTAAGTTCGAATTCGAGCTTCTATAGTGAGCCCAAATATGAATCTAGGAAGCCGATTTGAACAAATTTGAATCAGATCCACCCCACAATGTTGCATACCAAATATCAAAAGATTCTGCCTGCTGGATCTGGAGAAGGAGACTTTTTAATAAATTTGCCCGAAATGCACTAAGTCCGAATTCGCGCTTCTATATTAAGCCCAAATATGAATCCAGGGGGCCGATTTGAACAAACTTGAATCAGATCCACCCCGCAATGTTGCATACCAAATATCAAAAGATTCTGCCTGCTGGATCTGGAGAAGAAGATTTTTGAAGAAATTTGCCCGAAATGCACTAAGTTTGAATTCGAGCTTCTATAGTGAGCCCAAATATGAATCCAGGGGGCCGATTTGAACAAACTTGAATCAGATCCACCCCGCAATGTTGCATACCAAATATCAAAAGATTCTGCCTACTGGATCTGGAGAAGATGATTTTTTAAGAAATTTGCCTGAAATGCACTAAGTTCGAATTCGAGCTTCTATAGTAAGCTCAAATATGAATCTAGGGAGCCGATTTAAACAAATTTTCATCAGATCCATCCCACAATGTTGCATACCAAATATCAAAAGATTCTGCCTGCTGGATCTGGAGAAGAAAATTTTTTAAGAAATTTGCCTGAAATGCACTAAGTTCGAATTCGAGCTTCTATAGTGAGCCCAAATATGAATCTAGGAAGCCGATTTGAACAAACTTGAATCAGATCCACCCCACAATGTTGCATACCAAATATCAAAAGATTCTGCCTGCTGGATCTGGAGAAGAAGATTTTTTAATAAATTTGCTTGAAATGCACTAAGTTCAAATTTGGGCTCCTATACTGAGCCCAAATATAAACCCAGGGAGCCGATTTGAACAAACTTGAATCAGATCCACCCCGCAATGTTGCTTACCAAATATGAAAAGATTCTGCCTGCTGGATCTGGAGAAGAAGATTTTTTAAGAAATTTGCATGAAATGCACCAAGTTCAAATTCGAGCTTCTATAGTGAGCCCAAATATGAATCTAGGAAGCCGATTTGAACAAATTTGAATCAGATCCACCCCACAATGTTGCATACCAAATATCAAAAGATTCTGCCTGCTGGATCTGGAGAAGAAGATTTTTTAAGAAATTTGCCTAAATGCACTAAGTTCGAAATCGGGCTCCTATACTGAGCCCAAATATGAACCCAGGGGGCCGATTTGAACAAACTTGAATCAGATCCACCCTACAATGTTGCATACCAAATATCAAAAGATTCTGCCTGCTGGATCTGGAGAAGAAGATTTTTTAAGAAATTTGCCTGAAATGCACTAAGTTCGAAATCGGGCTCCTATACTGAGCCCAAATATTAACCCAGGGGGCCGATTTGAACAATCTTGAATCAGATCTACCCCACAATGTTGCTTACCAAATATGAAAAGATTCTGCCTGCTGGATCTGGAGAAGAAGATTTTTTAAGAAATTTGCCTGAAATGCACTAAGTTCGAATTCGGGCTTCTATAGTAAGCCCAAATATGTATCCAGGGGGCCGATTTGAACAAACTTGAATCAGATCTACCCCGCAACATTGCATACCAAATATCAAAAGATTCTGCCTGCTGGATCTGGAGAAGAAGATTTTTGAAGAAATTTGCCTGAAATGCACTAAATTCGAATTCGAGCTCCTATAGTGAGCCCAAATATGAATCTAGGGAGCCGATTTGAACAAACTTGAATCAGATCCACCCTACAATGTTGCATACCAAATATCAAAAGATTCTGCCTGCTGGATCTGGAGAAGAAGATTTTCAAAGAAATTTGCCTAAATGCACTAAGTTCAAATTTGGGCTCCTATACTGAGCCCAAATATAAACCCAGGGGGCCGATTTGAACAAACTTGAATCAGATCCACCCCACAATGTTGCATACCAAATATCAAAATATTCTGCCTGCTGGATCTGGAGAAGAAGATTTTTTAAGAAATTTGCCTGAAATGCACTAAGTTCGAAATCGGGCTCCTATACTGAGCCCAAATATGAACCCAGGGGGCCGATTTGAACAAACTTGAATCAGATCCACCCTACAATGTTGCATACCAAATATCAAAAGATTCTGCCTGCTGGATCTGGAGAAGAAGATTTTTTAATGTTTTTCCCATTGCCTACAGTGTTAAAAAGTGCTGACTCAGCACTTTTTCAAAGTCCCGAAACTGTACCCTATGATAAAACCGATTACCAATCCTTTCTGTTGGTCCTAAGGAAGCTGCACACCAAATAAAAATTCTCAGTGCCGTGCAGTTTTGGAGATATGGGCGTTTTAAATTTTTTCTATTTTTAGCTCCTGCGGTTCCCACGGGGCTGCGGGAAAATTTTTTTTTGCATAAATCAAGTACTCATGACCCAATAAGCCCTCACATAAAATTTGGTTCAAATCAGCCTCTCGGTTTGGAAAATAGAAATTTTGGGCGGGGCAAAAAATTTTGCCCCTCTCATAACAACGCCAAGTATAGCCCCACAAACTTCTCTTGAACAAATCTGAGTCTACACTTCAAAAGGAAGCTGCACACCAAATATCAAGTCTCTGCTACTGCTGGTTCATGAGAAGAAGATTTACAAAGATTTTGGTGCCCCTTGGGGGCGTGGCACCACCCAGGAGGAGGGGCAACTTCATTTGAACAAATCTGAATTGGCATTAGGTAATAAACATTTAGCCAACATTTGAATAAAATTGGGCTAGTGGTTTAGGAGGAGAAGTCGATAATGTAAAGTTAACGCCGGACGGACGACGACGGACGACGGACGACGGACGCCGGACGACGGACGACGGACAGAAAGTGATTAGTAAAGCTCCCCTTGAGCTTCGCTCAGGTGAGCTAAAAATTATAAAACAAACTGTGGACTTTTTTTTCAACCCTGTTGTCTGTTACCTGAAAACTGCCAGTGTTTTTCTTTCATCCCTGATTGAGTCAGCAGGTGTATTTTGTCAGGGAGAGATTTTGTCATGGAAGGATTTTGTCAGGATGTATTTTGTCAAGGTAGAATTTTGTCACAGGTATTATGTTGATGGGAGAATTTCATGATATGCCTGTAAAAGAATAAGCAGGCGAAGATACTTACAATTTGACCTACATCATAACCCCAGGGTAAAAATAGCACCCCAGTGTTGTATTTTTCCCAATGAGACAATATGAAACACAGCATAATTCCTAAAACTATGAAAAAAACTCTGGAGGAATCAACACCCATCTCTCCTCTTCCAAATATAGAATACATCCCCATTGGAAGGAACAATGTTGCCCAACTGTCCAATCCATGATCAAACAGCTCTCCGAGTGGTCCACAGGAGTTTGTTCTTCTTGCTTGTTTACCATCTGTACCATCTGAAAATAAAAATACTCATTTTCAGCAGCTAACATCTATATTTAACCCTTTACCCAAAGATTGCTATTTTAATTATTCTTTTAACACTTTACCTAACACAAAATGCAGTCGACACTTGCAAATAAAATTCTTCAATAAAGTTTTTTATTTTTGCGTCAAAAAAATAATGAAAATTGAATGGTGATTTTTGTGAATAGCGCTCACTGGTTTTGGCCATTACTTTGGGTAAAGGATCAAAAAATTTCAAAAAATTTCAACAAAACCGTATCATGTGACTCCTCATTGGAATGATCTTAATGAGTTTGTTCCAATGAGGAATCACATATGTTTTTATTGAAATGTTTGGAAAAATAATTTTTTATGCAGCTGTTCAATTTGAATTTTTGTTGGTGATGCATTAGGTTAAAGGTTTAAGGTGGGGTGCATTGTGTGCTTGTATATATGTATGTTTGCAATCAAAACTTCGAGAACAAATGTACTACAACGCTGAAACTGTTGATGAATTTTGTGTTCCGCATGATTTATTATTACAAGAAGGAATTTCCAAGCATTCAGTCCAGGTGGTTGAGAAGAGAAAATTAACCATTTTTTTAAAATGAATGCGCTCGAATTACAGTAAAAATATAAAAATTACAGCAGAGATCAATTAGCTATGCATTTCATTACTGAATAACCTGTTAACTGTATAAAACTTCCAAAATGTCAAACCATTTATCATCCCTTCACAGGGATTTTTTTGCCCTTTTTGGGAAAGGGTCCAGGCAGACTGTAAAATTCCATGCCAATCTGTGAATCAATTTGCATAAATATTCACATTGAGAAAATCACACAAATCCAAGTAGATTGGCAGTAGTATTTGTTTAGATTTGCAGCTGAAAACGGTATTGAACTGTGTACCTATCAGTTTGAAGTCCAATACCATAACCATTGAGCCACCACACTCCCATTGTTATGAATAGTTTGCAAGAAGTTAACATGTGAGCACAAATAGGCAGCATTAGATTTGCACTGTTTCAGTAAAAGTGCAGTTTGAAAAAAACCTACCCAGTACCGGGTCCTGGTTTCTGAACATTAGTCTTCTTATCTGTGTCTGAATATTAAAACTGTCACTACAGACTCAAAGAAATGTTTACATTCCTCTACATATCTTACACATTTAAAAAACTGAATTGAACATGTGCATTGCTATCATTATGGTCATCAAAGTTGAACTGGCCAGTAGCCAGTTTTGTGTACACTATTTTTCAGGTATGGTGCTATCTTGACATCAGCATGCTGTTAGGAACAGCCAATCTCTTTGAAATAACTAATGAAATATGAGGAATCCCTTGGGGTTTTCAAAGCGAAACTTCTAAGATGTAAATCCCATGAAAGAAGCCATTGGTTGAAATGTTATAAACTGTGCATGCGTACAATAATACATGTGTCTTCTTGCCTCAACTTGTTTCAGATTCAATGTGGCCAATATTTAACCCTTTCCTGACTCGTCGACACACGCCGCACCAGTGGTAAACTGACACTACAAACCCGTCAGCGTGCTGCACGCTGATGGCATAGTAATACATCTACTCTAACCTCAGACCAAATGTGCTATCTCTAACAGTCCACAGAAGTAATTTCATGCTCGAATGAAATTAGAGTTGTTTCACTTTAGTTGATTGGCTACAGTTTTAGCGCATATTGCACCTCACAGTAATTCCACGGACGAAGATGACAATTGATAGCAACATGGAAAAAGGATTCTGCGGTACAGTCTCGTTCAAATCAAGCTGACACATATGACACCACTATGAGTGCTGGACTTTCAGATGATGTTGCCAGTAATAATCCAGATGACGGAGTGGAATAGGACAAGCCAGTGGGAGGGGACGCGGCAGAAAAAGAAGTGCTGGTCAGGGACATGGCAGAATACGAGGGAGCTGGCGTGGTCATAGAATTGGTCCAATTTTTCAATGGGAAAAATGCACAGATTTTGTTCCACTAGATATCCAATGTTCTGAAGCTGGGAAGATAAATCCTGACTTACTTGACAATCCAAATGAATGGAATGTTTTATGCTTTTATCTAATGGACGAGATGATCCAGAAATTAACCCCAATATACCAAGTCTGGGGGGTCGGTTTGGTTGAGTCGCGAAAGGGTTAAGCACTTTTGTTAATAATAGTGACTGTTATGACAAATCACTTGAATAGGTCGGAAAACAAACATTCCAAGGTCTGTGAAGGTAAATTTTGTCGCAATTGAAAGGACCCAAAAATTTACGCCCACACAACATATGGACAAGTTGGTGTTGTCACCACTGAATAAAGAAATATTCATTATTAAAAAAAATTCCAAATTGTACATGTACAAAAACGATGGATCAATCAAGCTTCTGGGGTGGACAATTTTGGCCTTGTACACCAGCTGTATAACAAGCTATTAATTAAAAATTGAATATGTTTCCATTGTTGGAATTCACTAAAACAAGGATGCCAACGACCTATAGCTCACCAACATTCCTCTTTGATAGTAACTTTGGCAAACACAAGAACTGCATCAAACAGGCTCATAACATGCGACAAAGCTTACCTAAACACAACCTCTTAAAAGTAAAACACAGAAACTGACATAAACATTAAGTTAAACATGAAATTCTGAGGTAAACAGAAAACTAAACGCAAATAAAAATGTCAAGAAAAATGTTTAAAATGCTAAAATGCACGGTATGAGGAGTTAAACATGAAACAGTGATACTGAGGAACATGTATGATGAATATAAGTGCCATGGGAAAGAGAAGGAGCACAGCAGCTGACCTAAACACTAAGTTAAACATGAAATTCCGAGCTAAACAGAAAACTAAACGCAACTAAAAATGTCAAGAAAAATGTTCAAAATGCAGGGTATGAGGGGTTAATCATGGAACAATGATACTGAGTAACATGTATGATGAATATAAGTGCCATGGGAAGAGAAGGAGCACAGCAGCTGACCTAAACACTAAGTTAAACATGAAATTCTGAGCTAAACAGAAAACTAAACGCAACTAAAAATGTCAAGAAAAATGTTTAAAATGCAGAGTATGAGGGGTTAATCATGGAACAATAATACTGAGGAACATGTATGATGAATATAAGTGCCATGGGAAGAGAAGGAGCACAGCAGCTGACCTAAACACTAAGTTAAACATGAAATTCCGCGCTAAACAGAAAACTAAACGCAACTAAAAATATCAAGAAAAATGTTTAAAATGCAGAGTATGAGGGGTTATCATGGAACAATGATACCGAGGAACATGTATGATGAATATAAGTGCCATGGGAAGAGAAGGAGCACAGCAGCTGACCTAAACACTTAGTTAAACATGAAATTCTTTTTCACTAATCTGGAAGGCTTTTTGGGTTAAGATAGCATTTCGCTTTGCACGCAAAGTCACGCATACCTCACCTTGAACGCATCCAAGTGTGAGATTAATTACAGGTAACCTGTGCTCTATATAAGGCAGGTGTAACGGTGTGCTGTATCTTTTTCGCTTTGAGCACGCTTGAGAGCAGTAGGAATTTTATTTGATTGGATTTCTAATAATATGAGCAGAACAAGTAAAAAGGCTGAAACTGAAAGTTCACCTTCGTCTTTGACGTCAAAATGTTCTTCCAGTTCATCGGATACAAGTGACATGATCGACAGTAATAATGTCTCATTACCTTCCAGTTCGACTTTGAATTTGGAATAAAGACACCAAACTCTTCAACTTATGGCTTCGGATGATGGGGATTCATCCTTTTCGGGCTTTCAGCCATCGGGCCAGGCTAATGTTAACCCTGTGCCAGGCACCAAAGACAGCAAAACAACCGCCACTGCTAAACAGAAAACTGGTTCACGGAAAGAGACACACAAGTCCGACAAAAAGCAGACGGTTACGGTTAAGCTCTCAAAATTGGACAGCATGGCTGCCGACAACCCAACTAAGGGTATGTACAGCAAGACTGGCAAAAATCTCACTGTAAGGGTTCGAAACCTTAGTGACAGTTCGGATAGCATGGCTACCGACCTTGATGGGATAACCCACAATGATAGAGTTCAGATCACACCTGCTCAACAACCCAAACATGGGAATAAGACCTCTGGGACCAAGAGGACCACAGGCCATAGGCTACAGAAGGAAACAACTGGGGACATTGTGACATGCCTCAATTTCGACTCAGAGGATGAAACTCCGGTTATGTCGGAATCTTCTGATGAGGCTCAGATGTCCTCAAATGATGACTTTGATTTCCCTCAGATATTTGTTGATGATGGAAATTTTGGGGAGAGTATCGATTCCACATTGGCAGATTTTGCTTACAGATCATCCACGATCAAGTCAAAAACTGATCCTTTACTAGAAAAGCATCTAATCCCCAACAATGCTAAGTTAACACAGCCTCCACGAGTCAACACTGAACTTTGGGGCCAGTTGGAGCAGAAAGAAAAGATAAGAGATGTACGGCTTCAAGATGAGCAAAAGGGAATCGCCAATGCCAGGGTTCCATATTACAAAATATTTAACACCGTAAAAAAAGGCCAAGAAATATAAATTTTATAGTAAATTTCCTTTCTTATTATACCTACCGCAATTGTTTACTACAGGCTTGCACTACAGTGGAAGAACCTAACTCGGATAAAATACTTTCTATTTTAATCTTTCCCAAGAGATTTGGGAAAGAAAAGTGGTGTAAAAACACCACGAAAAAATAAGCCCAAACTGGGTCGAGCGTCATCGGCGCACACCCAGTATGGGACGCTCTTCCATAGTACAAATCCACGACTTCCGTAAAACAATGCGCAGTGCATCAATTCATCATTCTTTTGATTCTGACAACACAGGAATTATGTGATCAGAGGGGAGGAAGGATTCTTACCCGAATAAGAAGACTGGAGGGCCTTCATGAAAACAATTGCGGTAGGTATAATAAGAAAGGAAATTTACTATAAAGTTTATATTTCTTATCAACCTGCCTTGCAATTGTTTACTACAGGCTGAATAAAAAGGATGGAGGGATTCACATAACCAACCCACACATAACTCAATAGCACTGGAACCGTGGACAGAGGAAGAGATCCCTAGGCCTATCAAACCATAACATCACAAACATTAGTAAAAGGCAATGAAAGATGAAGTGCGATGCACAGACAGAAAGCTGAATGGCTGGGATAGACAACAGCCTGAGCCGAAGAAAGAGGGCCCCAAAGACAAAGGTCCCACTGACTGAATGTTCTTGACGACCTCGATCGCCCCCTTTGTCAGAAGATTGTCTATCTCCATGGACAAAAGTTCCCGACGTAAAACGTCTGAAGGAACTTTGGTTGGAAGAGGCACCCTGGACAGAGTGGGGTGCCTTCGGAAGGATATTCGCAGCCTGGACCGAACAACATCTAACACCCAAGTATCGGATGTGATGGTGGCCCAACGGTCTGCGAACTCTGCTATCCTTCCTCCAACCTGGGACGCATCGAGGTGAGGACCTTCATTTCGAGCCCTGACGAGGCCTGCGAGAGGAGAAACCACCTCCTCTACTGAATGAAGAATCCTGAGGCTTGGAACGGCCCCTGCCTCCCCTAGAAGGCTGATCAAGCTGAAGAAACAGCAGCTGATCTTTGGAATGATGTAGGACGTCATCCCGGACCGTCGACACAGAACCATGGAAAAGTTGCGGACCTGCCAAAGAAGCAGATCGAAGAGTAGCGCGCTGCTCCTCAGGAAGGGATCGGCCTGTGTCCAGCACAGAGTCCCTACGAACTAATTCCAGATTAGCCATGTTACAGGCATGCATGTGAGTAAGATGCATGAGCGCCTTGGACAGCACACGCAAAGGAGCCTGTACCACGTCAAACTTATCTGGAGGCAGATAAGCAGCTAAAGCTGAGACGACTTGATCTGAGAGAGAAAGCATAACAAGCATCTCTCTCAATAAGCTCAACGTGGACTCCAGAGTTGTCATCGGAATGATGGCAGACTTGGGCTTGGAAAGCCCGAGGGAAGTGGAGCCCTGATCCAAAACCGTCAAAGTCTGGCAGACTGACGGATTGGCAGAATCGCAGGAACGATAACGCGCTGGAGGCAAAAAGGTGTCAACCCTGGTGAAGAAATGAGCCTTCATAGACTTAGAACTCAGCTTAGAGTCCAAGGCTGAAAATGCTTCAATCAACTGTACTGACTGGCACGGTCGAAGACGCCCAGAAGCAGGTTGCTCCATAGGCTGTTGGCGCACGACCGATGATCGTGGCCTGGCTGACACTGTCGACTGGTTTTATGGTTTGAGATCCGGAAGGAACCCAAACACAAAATCAAGAGCTGCCCCCAAGTTCAAAGACTGCTGGCTCTCGACATCAAGCATGTCTGACTCTTCCCCTGAGTCGGAAGACACATAGCACATCATGGGCAAACCAGCCGATGCCTCCCATGGTGTCGGAACACCAGGGGGATCAGAAAGCGGCCACCTATTTCCAATCCCGGGAGGCGGTGCCTTAGAGGGCGTCTGGAAACCACTCGCTGCCTCGCTGGAAGCAACAGGAAGGCTCTTTGACAGAACCTGAGTGAGTAAGGAGAGGGCCTCCCTAAGCTCACTTCCCGTACTGGCCGGTTCGACAGGGGAACGAACCGGCAAAGTGGCTTCACCTCTGACCCTCTTAACCAGCGAAGGGTCACAATCCTCCAAAACACCCAATGCGGGATGATGGGCGGCAGCCGAAACGTCTGAAGGCAGACATGTATAGGGGTACGACACACCCCGAGGATCAAAATAGCAGGAACTCATGAGAGTCACCGTGGATCTCTGCGGGGCAGAAGGTCCAGGCTGCACAATAGACGTTGGTCCCCCAAAACTGGTCGTGTGGCCAGAATGAGTGGACGGAAACACCACTGAGTTCATAGTGTCCCACTAAGAACATCTGAATCCAATGACACAACTGTGGTGCTCGATGGCGCAGAGAGCACAGTAGAGGGTCCGGCTGGCAGCCACTTCCAACTTCGCCGAGTTGAAGTCTGGGAAGGCTGAGGCCGATACCCCCACGTCTACACTCCCAGACACTGCAGCAGACCACTGCAGGTATAAAACTACTGTGCTCAATGGCTGAGAGGACACAGTAGGGGGTTCAGTCGGCAGCCACTTCCGACTTCGCTGAGTTGAAGTCGGGGAAGGCTGAGGCCGATACACCACAACCACACTATAGACATCCCTGCAGACCCTTGCAGGGATAAGCCGAGGCTTGTAGACAGAACAGCAGTAGAAGCAAATATGACGGGAGCTGTTGGAACTGGCAGAAAAGCAGAGAGAGCCACCTAGCTCGGCCTCCAAAGGAGGAGTCACAACCCTAGTGACAGCCTCAGATGTCGACTGGAGAGGGTGCATAGTCCCGGAACCAGGCATTTCTTCACCAGAAATCCAACAGCTCCCGCAGTATCCACCGCGGTAAAAAAACTGCACATTCCCCCACAGAAGGGGAATAACTCTCACCAGACATGGTCGAGTTGGGAAGCCCAGAAACGACAGTGTTCCCCACCCCCCGCTGGTGCGGGAGGAGCTATACATGCCCCCCCCCCCCCACCGGAGGGGGAGCAATTCTCACCAGACAGGGTCGAGTCTGGCAGCCCGAAACGACAGCGTTCCCCACCCCCCGCAGGAGTGGGAGGAGCTGCACATCCCCACGGAGGGGGTATAACACACACCAGACGTGGTCGAGTAGGGGGGCCCCGAAACAACAGCCTTCCCCCCCCCCCTCACAGGTGTGGGAGGAGCTGCACATCCCCCACGGAGGAGGTATAACTCACACCAGACATGGTCGAGTCGGGAGGCTCCCGAAACGACAGCGTTCCACACCACCCGCGGGTGCGGACGAAACGGACATGAGAACGCACCAAGGCGAGGGCAAAAGGAATTGCCCTAAAGGAACTGAACTGGAAATAACAGAGGTGAGAGCAGTAGAAGAAAAAGGTGAACTGAACAGAAACAGAAAGTAGAAGAACACCCTCAACTACGAGAGAAGGTGTGTTACAACCAGTAGTGTAAGAATTTACCAGTAATGTCGAAATCGACCAGTAATGTCGAAATCAACCAGTAATGTCGAAAAAATCGACCATAATGTAAAAATCCGTAATGTCGAAAAATTAACCAGTAGTGTCAAAAAGTGACGACCAAAATGATGATTTTTCGCAAAAATTTCAATATTTATTCGGGTTGCTCAAATTGTACTTTTGCCTATATTTATCGACTTTTAACCATTTTCGTGCAAGTTTAAACACATTTACCCCAGTAAATATGGAATTTTATGTTTAACAATTATTTCCCTCTTTCATATGCACAACATATCCCATCCTATTTGCTCTCTCTCTCTCTCCTCTTTCTCTCTATCTATCTCCCCTCTCTTTCTATCCCATGTCCCTCTGCCTTTGCCCCCCTCTCTCTCTCTCTCTTTCTCTCTCTATCTCCATCATTCTCTCTCTCTATCCCCCTCTCCGTCTGTCTTTGCCTAGCTCTCTTTCCCTCTCTCTCTCTCTCTCACTCTGCCTTTGCCCTGTCTGTCTGTCTGTCTGTCTGTCTGTCTGTCTGTCCGTCTGCATTTGCCCCTACCTCTATCTCTCCTTCTCTCTCTCCCCTTCTTTCTCTCTCTATCGCTCTCTCCCTATCCCCTTTTCCCTCTGTCTTTGTCCAACTCTCTCTCTCTGTCTCTCTCCCCTCTCTCTCTCCCTGTGTATCCCCCCTCTCTCTCTCTCTCTCTCTTCCTCCTTCCCCCCCCTCTCTCTCTGGATAGATAATGAATTGATACGACGCTGAAATATTTAGTCTAGTATTTAGCGCTCGCACAGATAGACATACAGTCACACATGTAGGCTGGCAAGTGTGTAGGCAGGCAGGTTAGCAGCATCCAGGCAGATGGACAGAAATCCAGACAGACAGAAAGCAATGTGGCGTGTGAAAAATAACCCCTAGACGTGGATAGACAACTGAATGACAGAAAGACAGGCAGACCTACATACAAAGATTGATTGGTTGGTTGATTGATTGATTGATTTCGTTTACGACACTTAGTTTAAAGCACGCGCACCATACACGTGTCATTTCGGCATGTGGCTTGGCACACGAAGTCAACGTGCACCTGGGATAAAGTGTCATTCCCAAGGACACAACTTAACTGACCTCGTCAGGTATAGAAGCCGGATATTCATCAATTTGAATTGCGAGGCAATTTCTCGATTGAGCTAATAGTGCTCCCCACGTACATGTGGGTGACGCAGACTGACTGATTGATGGATGTAGGTAAAAAGACAGGTAGCAAAGTGGTAGAACTAGATGATAGACATGCAGCAAATATCGGGTAGTGACTGACATTATAATAGTCAGTCATTGAAGCACACGACCAGGGGTGTCATCTGGCTATACCCCCCTTCCCCTCGACAAGTGTTAGTGCTCCTCATTTTGGTCGTCACTTTTTGACACTACTGGTTAATTTTTCGACATTACAGATTTTTACATTACTGGTCGATTTTTTCGACATTACTGGTTGATTTCGACATTACTGGTTAATTTTTTCGACATTACTGGTCGATTTCGACATTACTGGTAAAGTTATACACTACTGGTTGTAACAAGGTGGCAGAAAAAAAATGGTGGGTACACGACAGAATCCAGATGGCCAACAGGGACCAAAAAACCCAGAAATTCAGCCCTCAACAGAGTGAAGAAATCCTGTCCAGACAGTCCCTGATTGACACCTAACTCCAATAACAATTAAATTTTTATCAACCGAAAAATTCATTGTCGAATCGCGTTGATAAGAAGTCGAAAACAAAACATTCGCGAAAACGGAATAGTAAATAATATACAATGAGAATGTGGTTGAAAATATTAACGAGAATATATAAAACACAGTCCTGTTATTTTACAATCTTCAGATCCATAATTCCAGTCACAGGAAAACCATTATCAACGAGTTGAATTATCACTGTTTCATAATGCATATGGCGGAGACACATCTTCCACGAGTCTTGGATAAAAAGAGAATGATGAATTGATGCACTGCGCATTGTTTTACGGAAGTCATGGATTTGTACTATGGAAGAGCGTCCCATACTGGGTGTGCACCGATGACGCTCGACCCAGTTTTGGCTTATTTTTTCGTGGAGCTTTTACACCACTTTTCTTTCCCAAGTCTCTTGGGAAAGATTAAAATAGAGAGTATTTTATCCAAGTTAGGTTCTTCCACTGTAGTGTAAGCCTGTAGTAAACAATTGCAAGGTAGGTTGATAAGAAAGTATTTAGTTTGAAAAATAAATTAATTGCCAAAGACAAGAACAGTACTAAGATTAGTGATTTAGATACTCAAATGATCAGATTACTGGAAGAGATCAAAATTCTCTCAGTCGACAGAATTTCTATGGCAGGGCAGCTAACTATGCAACTTTTATAAAGAGACGGATATTACTGAAACCCAGTTTCAAACCTATGTTCCGTCCATTGTGCTCTCCTGAACAACCGGTGACATATCTTTTGTTTGGCAATGACATTCTACAGACCTTAAAGTCTTGTAACGAGAAAGTTAAAAAATTTATAGTAATTTATATATTTTTTATACTTACCAATGACCCAGACATAGCTGGTGCTAACTCTTAAAATATAGGGCCAAACACAAATTTTGCCCCCCAATCCCCAAAATTTGCATCTAAAACTAAAGAAAACATGTCCCGAAAGGCCCTCCACACCTCGCCCCCACTGCGCATGCGCAGTGTCAAGGACGTTCCGAAATTGGCGCCATTTATCATTCTAATAACCAGTGCCTGGTAAGCGCTATGTACTCAGCGGGGAGGCAAGAGTTCCCAACTCCTGGGAGGGCCATCCCCGTCTGGGTCATTGGTAAGTATAAAAAATATATAAATTACTATAAATTTTTTAACATTTTTATACTGTACCAATGACCCAGACATAGCTGAATAGTAAAAAGGCTGGAGGGCCAAGGACATAGAGAAAAATGGAATGCGCTCAATAAAATAAAATAGAGTCATCCCCTGTAGGGAAAAGAAGTAATAGGCCTTACATGTATCTTTCTTATTTATGAAAAATTAGAAAGATACAACACCTTCCAAAAATTGAGCTTCATACATCCATGTACTCTATTAATATCCAATAATCCTTATACTAATAATTTTTAAAGTAAGCCAATAATAAAGTAAGTCTAGAGAATAGAGACTCTTATACTCCTAAAAGTGTGTGAGAATTGCATAATCATGTCCGTTGACATATGCAATATTCAAAAGCTATACTTTAAAAACTAAGACTTGAATGAATTTTATAAACTTAAACTTCTCACTAAACAACCATCCCAATAACAGCTCAGAATTACTAACTCCGGAGGAGGTATCCCCTTGTTTTCATAGTAAAAACAGGTGACCCAAGGGAACACCCTCCCCCCCCCCCCCTTTTTCTTGCCCTGGGTCAAATAGCCCAGAGCGAAGAGGGCAGCCGAACAGAGACACTGCCGAAACAGACAGCCTACCTAGCTATAGTAGCAACTGTTAAGTGAATGACATTCTGAGCAGTAGATAATAGACCTAACAATAGAGGTCTCCAGAAATGGACTCGATATTTCTGAGATAAAATTCATGAATGGATGGCTGAGCGCAATGAGCAGCCTTCAAAAATCTATAATAGCAACACTATTAATGTAAGCCCAAGAAGTAGAAGAACTCTTACTTCATGAGCCGAAATCTTAAGCACAACTGCTAAGCCAATGATATACCATAAGCAGTACGCTAGTTAATAGAATCCATTAACAATAAAATGGAGCGTAACGTCCTTCTACTAGACATCAAAGACAGAAGAAGCTTACGCCCTTGTAATAAACAGATATCTGTTTATAAATACATAAACTGTACCCGGAAAGAGTAAAGGCCTATGCCCATACGAAGACGGAAGGACCTTAAAATAATAGGTTCCGGATAATAGGAGCCTAACTCTTATGCAACAATCCAACCTAAATAGTAACGGAAGTATTGATTCCGAAACTATGAAAGTGAAAATCATCCATTGATAGTGCATGAAACTCACTGACTCTACAGTAAAAGAGAAACCAACAGAATTACTGTCTAAAAGGTCAGAATTTGAAAACTACTGTTTCCAGAGGCTCAAATGATTACTTAGCTAAATAAGAACCGAAGTTAAAATCCGTATAGGAATTTAATCTAAAGATTCTGAGTCTATTTATCAAAAAGTTACTAACTGACTTAGATAAAGAGACAAAAGACTCAATTGTAAACTATCGTAGAGTGCATAGGTATGAGGTAACATAAACCTATAACCTAAATAACAACAGGCTGCAGTAGATCTTGTGAAACAAGTATACTAAAAACTAGCAATGAGTAGTATGGAGGGATCAACCATATGAACATAATGATCCCTACACCACGACGGAAGAGCCTCCACTTTAGTCGCATAGAATAGCGAAGAAGAGGATCTCCTATAGTAAGAAATCGCGTCCAAAGCTCGTCCAGTACAGTGCTTACAATGCAATACGGACCACACAACGGAATACATGAAGGTTGCGACCTTGCTGGCTGTGATAAAGATGACACGATTTACCCAGTGAAAAAAGATCCTCACATAGAGGAAGATTTCACGTTAAGATCCACAGTAGACAAGAGAGTAAATTACTCATGATCTCTGTGAAGATAGAGATACTATCAACAGAAATGTATTGTGGTTGTTTATCTTAGCAATACCTGCTAAAACAACAGCGCCGGAGGATACGCGTATCCTATCATTCCATCCTATAGATCAATAGAGCGTTAACAGTATTAGCTCAGAGATCTGGACAAGCCAACACATACGTCTGCAATTGATTAGCAAGCTGTGTCATAAATAAAACATCATTGGGCGCTCCCATAGATAGCAAATCTGATTAAATACTTGTTTGTTGAGAGTCCATTCTGACAGCAACAAGCGACCCGTAAGAGAACGGGAGTGCGATAAAACAATCAGACGACCCAGAATATGACGGACCAAAACTGAACTTGGTGTACTATAACCAACAGACGGATTCTTTCCATTAAATTGAATAACGGAAACGAAAGAGTGCCTCCCTGGTTCCGGAGATACGCCACTACTGTCGAATTAAAGGACAGGAATTTGGGCATGCGTTTCTGAATAATGTTCATGCAATGACATAAAGCAAGCCTAAAAAACATTATTCCGCGGAAGTTAAACTGATAGCTAAAAGACTGCGGAACCCAAAGACCCTGGCACTTCGAATCCGTAGGGATCAGTATATATCCCAATCTGTTTGACTGGCAACCGTCATAACAGCCACACTAGGGTCCGGCAACTGCAGCGGCACTCTCTGAGTCAACCACCGAATGTTTGCCCCAGTCTGAATCTCTTGTAACACTAGATAGACAAGAGAATGTATAAATCAAGCAATTCATGGATTGCCGGAAAGTTGCCGTCGAAGAGAAGCTCCTCCGAGAACGAAGCGACTCTGAGAGAGTTCTTAACCTACTATCCACGCGTGGATGTAGCTAGGGCTGCATCACGTCTAACCAACTCCAATCAGCCACTGAAGGGCGGAGTTATACGTGAACAAACTACTGCCCTCAAAAGAAATTACATTGAGAATAATATCCCGTAAATCTTTTCTTGAAGACGTAATGATAACGCCTCAGTAAGGCGGATTACGTATAATAAAGCGTCTAAGTTAAGTCTACTATACATAATGTCGTTCCCAACCTTGAAATTGGAAAAGACATAAACGGCGAAAAAGAATATATGCAGTCTTTAAACACACCGTCTAGACGCATATGAACTCTCGGTATGCCGTGCTCTGCCAAAATAAACTATATGTAAAAAAGATAAAATGGCAGAAATGAGCCACGCGGACAAGAAACTAAACTATCATGCTTAGTAGCAGGCTTGTATATATATATAATATATAGCGTCGAAAAATAAAACACATGTTGTAATGACAATATTGGACTGCGTCGGTAAGTCAGGGACAAAGTCCCTGTACCGATCGAAAAATCCGAGTCCAATGACGCTATAAGTCTCTTATCCAAGATCGCAGCAATGAAGTCCGAAAAATAATCACTGGAAGAAATGCCAGAAGATATGAAAGGCATCTTCCGATACTACTAAAGGGAAAACTCGAAATCTTTCGAATCCCTTTCGCCATCCTGTCGGACCCTATAAAGCGTTCGGTCGTCCGTAGCTTGATGCAACCGCGGACCGCACCGACCCAGCGCCGTCGGATAAATTCCTGATTCGACCGAGAAACCGTCAATTGCTGGGATGCTGCGAAACAACTGTGCTAACTCGGATAGCACATCCGTCACTGAGGCCTGAGGAGCAGCGGTCTTACGATGCATTGCCGCAGGAAGCTCCGAGATCGTTACCCCGTGCATACTTCCAATATGCGAGCGAACGGAGTGTATAGGCCTCGTGTTCCTTGGCTACCGGATGGCGCGACCTATTCGCTGTGGAATCACTGAATGCCGAAACTGATCGGATACTCGAGGTCACGTAGCCAATGTGCGGTCGTGTACCCTGCTGTGAGGATGAGGAAGCATTAAAGACAGTCTCTCGGACTGTCAATATAACGGAGCGTCCCGAGCAACGGACATATGCTCCGAATGTAAAATATCTGAACCACAACATGCGGTCCCCTATGTTGTTGGCTTCCTCCGATCTGTCCTCAATCTGCCGTCACTGGGTGAGTACTAAAGTAACTAAAGTGCTCGCATCACCCAAATCTCCTTCCTAGACTGCAACGGACGAACCCGGCAGCCGAACCATTCGATGAATGTACGCTACACCGGGTGAGCTAGCGAATGTCACTCCGTAAGCGATAGACATATTCCATGAGCACTTATTGCCGCTAACTCTTCATTAACTATGACGACAGAGGCACACTTTTGAAAGACATCTCCATAACTCTTCGAACAAGAAATCAGAAATGCTTGGATAGCAAGCATAAAATAATAATATATATAGCGTCGTTCAATAATTCGAAAGTTTGTGTGACATTATTGGACTATGTCGGAACTGAGGGACGATGTCCCTGAACCGAACCAAAAATTTCTAAGTCCACCGACGCTATCAGTTTCTTATCCGGCATCGCAGCATATGTTGTTCCGAAAGGGAAAGCTTGAAATCCACCGAATCCCTTTCGGTATCCCGTCGGACCGGATGAAACTTTCGGACGTCCGTACCCGCTTCCGCGGAGCGTCCCGACCCAGCATCGTCGGATAAAATATATGCGACAGATTCAGTTGATGCTGGGATGCTGCGATAAACTGTGCTATTAAGGAAAGCACGTCCGTTCCCGAGGTCTGTGCAGTAGCGGACTTACGATGCATTGCCGCTGGAAGCTCCGTGTACGTTGACTCCCGCACACTTCCTATGCGAACGTCCGGAGTCTGCAGGCCTCGAGTCCCCGGCTACCGACCCAGCGCTGTCGGATAATTCTCGATCCGACACCGTTTCTGTCGGCTGCTGGGATGCTGCGATAAGCTGTGCTATGTGCACAAGAATGTCCGGCGTCGAGACCTGCGGAGGCGCAGTCTATCGGTGCTTCGCCGAGGGCAGCTCCGCATCAGATGGCTCCCGCATACTTCCTATGCGAACGTCCGGAGTCCATCGGTCTCGAATCCCTGGCTGCCGGATGGTGTGACCTGGTCGCCGAAGAATCCTTGATCGGCGAAGCTGGTAATATATCGGCGGTCACGCAGCCAAGGTGCGGTCGTGTGCGCTGACGAGAAGAGGAAGCCTTAGCAGTCTCAGCGGACTGCCTATACAATGGAGCGTCCCGAGCGACGGACGTATGCTCCGCTAACGACACATTTGTACCACAACATCTGGGGCCAGATGTTGTTGAACGAGAGAGGGGCCTCTCTCGCTTGCCGTCCGGATGGACCGGAACGAGCTATGAACCGGACTAAAAGGCTTCCTCCGTTCTCCCTCCGATCCGCCGTCACTGGGTGTGCATTAAGTTAATTTTATAGTGCTCGCATCACCCCAAAATTCCTTCTAGACCGCAACGGACGAACCCGGCTGCCGAACCATTCGGTGAATGGACGCTACACCGGGCGAGCTAGCGGACGTCAAAGGCCGTCGAACCTACTAGGGTCCTCTTAGGCAATTGGCGTATTACATGAGCACTTTTCCGCTAGCCCTTCATTAATTGTGACGACGGAGGCACACTGTTGGAAGACATCACAGATACATCACCCTAATCTTGATCGTCTGAAATAGAAATTGATAAAGTAGAGTGACCCTGCGGGGAAAGGACCGGAGTGTCCAAATCCCCAACAACATACCGTGACATACGCTTCCCATATTGTCATCGAAATCATACGATACAGAACAGGAGTTAATGCGAGTACACTGACCACATATAGAATGATAATAAGGTCAGAGGAAGACTTCCTCTTAAAACAATTGATCAATATCCTTTCAATGTGAAAAGAAAACAAGTCCTGGTACTCGCACTAACCCCTGGCAATCAAAATACATAATAATAATATGATCCATTAATATAGAAAAAATAATTGAAATCAAAATATTTTGAAAAAATATTTTTTCAGAACAGCCCAAGTTTCTGAAAAGTAACGTTGAGCCCCAATGGATCCCAAGCCTAAGTGTGGACAAAAATTTTAAAAATATTTTAAACAATTTATTCAACACTTACGAACAATAATAATGTATCTAGTTATGATTAAAATAACATAAAGATATTATTATTTAGAAATCCCCCCCTCACACAGAGAGGGCTGTTGTAAATGTAAACAATGAGTGTAAAAACACTAAAATAAGACTCCAGGCACCCAGGCCCGAAATCAGTTACCAAAAATACACCATCTGATGCAAAACAGAGACTTCCAGGGAAGAAACTGCAGAACATCAGATGGTAGATGCAGAACACAACGCCTAACCACCCGTAGGTGAAGACGTAAACATGGGGAAAGAACAGAATTCATTCTGTTATTAAGCTAAAACTCCCAAGAAATTTTAGTAATAATAATTACAGAAACTATGCCAAAAGCATGGGAGAATAGCAAGGGGGAACTTAAAGGACAGGGAGAGAGGAAAAACACTTGAAAAACAGTGTAACTAAATAATCAGAATGACAACAAAATGGCTGCTGCCTTGAAAATAGGTAACTTAACATAATTTCATTAAAAAATTTTAAGTTACAGCCCTGATAATATTCTGTCACACATTCTTTTCCTCTCCTCCTTTTCTATCCTCCTTAGAATCACCATTTCACTAATATTTATGTGTCTGGCATCATTTAAACTGAGATTTAAAAGCACAAAGATCAGTCAGATGTTAACTGATGAAGGGCCAAACTTAGAATGATAAATGGCGCCAATTTCGGAACGTCCTTGACACTGCGCATGCGCAGTGTGGGCGAGGTGTGGAGGGCCTTTCAGGACATGTTTTCTTTAGTTTTAGATGCAAATTTTGGGGATTGGGGGGCAAAATTTGTGTTTGGCCCTATATTTTAAGAGTTAGCACCAGCTATGTCTGGGTCATTGGTACAGTATAAAAATATCAGAATCACTTCTTATGTTCCCAGGTGTGACAATTTCCATCGAAACACACAGTCAGACCGAAGAGCCTTGTCTACATATAGTTACAGGCAGAGAAGTGGTGGTCCTTCTGATACATCTGAGCCTTTTTTAGGGAAGTTCCGAGGCCAGGGCTATCGTCAATGAGGCGGACGTACCAGAGGAAACTGGCAGAATCGAACCAACTGGCCAAGGAATTAGAGGTATAACAATAAGGTTTTTCTGATGGATCATCAGCTAACCATGTTTCAGCATGGAAAGATATCACCACTGACCCATGGATCATTAACAAGGTCAAAGGGTACAAACTTGAGTTTGATTCTTTACCAGTCCAGGTGGGCATACCAACGCCCACACCTATTTCTAATTTTGAAGCTCCCTTGGTTGACGCGGAAGTGGCAAAGCTTCTGGACAAGGGCGCCACAGTTCCATCAAAACCAGAATGGCATCAGTTTATATCAAACATTTCTCTTCGACCTAAAAATGACGGTTGATTGAGGCCAGTAATTAACCTACGAAGACAAAATAAATTTATCAAATATTTCCATTTCAAAATGGAAACTATCGATTCTATGAGAACCATGCTTCACAGGAACAATTATGTTACGTCTATAGATCTTAAGGACGGCTACTTCAGTGTTCCTATATATAAAGAACACCAGAAATATCTGAAATTCATATGGAATAAAAACTTTTTGAATTCACCTGTTTACCTTTTGGATACTCCGCCACGCCTCGGGTGTTCACCAAGGTGATGAAACCAGTGTTTGCTTATATCAGACATAGAGGAACTAAATGTTCACAATACATAGATGACTCACTGGTTTTCCATAAATCGAAACAGGTGTGCCAGAATCAAACTCAATCGTTGTGCCGTTTGTTCGGTAAGCTGGGATTTACTCTCAACAGAAATAAATTTTGTCTTCACCCTAAACAATCTATCATGTACCTCAGATTTGAAATTAACTCTGTTTCGTTCCAAATTAAACTACCAACTGACAAGGTAACTTATATCTCTCAGACTGCAGTAGGCTTGTTAGCACAGTCCCGCCCTACCATCCGACTGGTAGCACATGTCATAGGCCTGTTCACGTCCGCTTTCTGAGCTATCAAACCAGGCCCTCTTCATTACCGCACTTTGGAAAAGGATAAACAAAGGGCTTTACGAATTTCCAAATCTTATGACCATGACATGTGTCTTTCTGCAAAATCTCGTTCGAACTTAATTGGTGGATTCATAATATACGGAAATATAATGGTTCACCTATCCGAGAAGCAGCTGCAAGTGTTTATCTGGAAACTGACCCCTCTAGAACCGGATGGGGTGCAACTGTAAATGGGGATTGTGTCTCCGGACAATGGGATAACCAGCAGCAGTCTTACCACATTAATGCTTTAGAGTTATTGGCAATAGAGCTTGGTCTAAAGCATCTATGTGAGAAAATGCATGACTGTCATATTTCTATCAGAACAGACAATGTTGTTGCTGTACAGTACATTAACAAATTGGGAGGTCGTAAGAAACTTTTACAATCAGGAGATGCATATGGAATTGGGCCCTCTGAAAGCAGATACACCTTTCGGCCACACATATCCCAGGAACAGATAACATCATAGCTGATAGATTATCTCGACAATCTACTTCCAACACGGAATGGATGTTGAACAAACACATTTTTAAAAGATTGACACAACATCTTTTTCTACCATCTGTTGATTTGTTTGCCTCCTCAACTAACAGACAACTTGCCAATTATGCTTCTTGGTTTCCTGACAATGATGCAATCATAATCGATGCCTTTTCTACTCCATGGACAGGCCACTTATCTTACATTTTTCCACCTTTCAGTCTCCTGACCAGAATTTTATCAAAGATCAAAGACGACAAAGAAGAAAAGGCTATACTGGTTGTACCGTTCTGGCTAACCCAGGACTGGTTTCCAGCCCTTCTGAACATGCTGGTAGCAAAACCTATTCAGCTACCACTCATGGGAAGTCTGCTCATGAATGTGTTAAGAAACGAATATCACCCATTACACAGAAAACTACATATGATCGCCTTTTGTGTATCAGGAATCACCTCAAAGACAAAGGACTTTCTAAAACAGCAGGAAAGGTCATTGCCTGCTCCTGGAGAGATTCCACCAATGCTCAATACAGTTATGCATGGCAGAACTGAGTGTTATGGTGTTATAAACGGAATACCAATCCCGTTCATCCCACTGAATAAAAATAATTCGGTATCTGACAAAACTAGAACTATCACTGAAGGTGATTAATACCCCCGCTTTGGGTTTTTAGAGGAATGCACTTCTGATCATGTAGGCGAAGGCCATAAGGAAATGTATACATAAAGATCATTTTTTGTTGTTGAAATTTGTATTTGCATGTGGCCTTCCACAGAACAGCACTGAATACTTAAAGAGCCCACACATATATGGTTTACATTTGGAAAAACACATTTACAATGTGCAACATGTATTCAAAATCGGTTCATTAATGTAGGAGGAGTTGCACACACAAGAATCCCATTTGAAAACCCATAATAAATCCAAGTTAAAGGGAGATAACCTGGTTAAAATTGTCGCAGATCAAAAATTTGGGAATATGTGTATGTTCACTTAGTTGTGATAATGTTTGAAAGGTTTCGTCAAAATTGACTGATAAATGTAGGAGGAGTTGCACGCACAAGAATTTCATGTAGAAACCCATAATAAATCTAAGTTAAAGGGAGATAACCTAGTTAAAATTGCCACAGCTCAAAAATTTTGGAATATGCGCATGTTTACTTAGTAGTGATGATGTCTGTAAACTTTTGTCCAAATTGATTGATAAATGTAGGAGGAGTTGCGTACACAAGAATTTCATGCAGAAACCCATATTAAATCAAAGTTCAAGAGAGATAACCGGGTTAAAATTGTCGCAGATCAAAAAGTTTGGAATATGCACATGTTCACTTAGTAGAGATGATGTTTGAAAGGTTTCATCAAAATCGGTTCATTAATGTAGGAGGAGTTGCGCACACAAGAATTTGTTCGAACAGAAAGACATAATAAATCTAAGTCAAAGGGAGATAACCTGGTTACAATTGTTGCAGATCAAAAATCTTGGAATATGCGCATGTTCACTTAGTAGAGATGATGTCTGAAAAGTTTTGTCCAAATTGATTGATAAATGTAGGAGGAGTTGCATGCACAAGAATTTCATGTAGAAACCCATAATAAATCTAAGTTAAAGGGAGATAACCTAGTTAAAATTGCCACAGCTCAAAAATTTTGGAATATGCGCATGTTCACTTAGTAGTGATGATGTCTGTAAACTTTCGTCCAAATTGATTGATAAATGTAGGAGGAGTTGCGCACACAAGAATTTCATGCAGAAACCCATATTAAATCAAAGTTCAAGAGAGATAACCTGGTTAAAATTGTCGCAGATCAAAAAGTTTGGAATATGCACATGTTCACTTAGTAGAGATGATGTTTGAAAGGTTTCATCAAAATCGGTTCATTAATGTAGGAGGAGTTGCGCACACAAGAATTTGTTCGGATGGAAAGACACAATAAATCTAAGTCAAAGGGAGAAAACCTGGTTAAAATTGTCGCAGATCAAAAATCTTGGAATATGCGCATGTTCACTTAGTAGTGATGATGTCTGAAAAGTTTTGTCCAAATTGATTGATAAATGTAGGAGGAGTTGCGCACACAAGAATTTCATGTCCGGAAAGACGTACGGACGGACGTACGGACGGACGGACGGACGTACAGGGCGATTCCTATATAGCCCCCACTTCTTCGAAGCGGGGGTATAATTACTAAAGGCCAAGAAGTCCCACAGTGTCCTCAATACACACAGGGCAATGCTTATACAGACATTACTGTTATTAGATAATCAGCATCTTAAATCTACCCCTATAATTAACCAATTTATGAAAGGAGCATCTAATACTAACCCACCTAGAATCCGCTACGAGCACACGTGGGAAGTTTCTCCAGTTTTGGCATATCTTGCTACCTTATATCCTCTTAAATCAATGACCCTAGAATTGTTATCTAAGAAATTGGCATGTCTCATGTCATTGGTGACAGCTCAACGATGCAGTACATTAGCATCCTTAGACATAAACCAGATGATTTTGTCACAAGATAAAATTAATTTTACCACAACTCAGCCACAAAAAACATCCACACGAAAGAAATTTAATTATACAATAGAGCTCTTTAAATTCAGAAATAATAAGAATTGTGTCTTCAGTACGTAGGATGCGCAGCTATGAGAGGGATTCTTTAAGATAAACCTGAACTTGTGAAGGCTTAGAGGGTATTACCCTCCCACATTACTGCAAGTATTAATGCTGCATCACTTATCCCAACCCATTGCAGGGTCTCTTGTATTGTAATATACCCTGCATTTTCCAATGATTCTTCATTGCTAATTACCTTTGAAAAAGATGCAGCACACCGTTACACCTGCCTTATATAGAGCACAGGTTACCTGTAATTAATCTCACACTTGGATACGTTCAAGGTGAGGCATGCGTGACTTTGCTTTCAAAGCAAAATGCTATCTTAACCCTCTAAGCCTTCTATCTTAAAGAATCCCTCTCATAGCTGTGCATCCTACAGATGCTGGCAAGAGAGGGGGGAATTCTGAGCTAAACAGAAAACTAAACACAACTAAAAATGTCAAGAAAAATGTTTAAAATGCACGGTATGAGGGGTTAATCACGGAACAATGATACTGAGGAACATGTATGATGAATATAAGCGCCATGGGAAGAGAAGGAGCGCAGCAGCTGACCTAAACACTAAGTTAAACATGAAATTCCGAGCTAAACAGAAAACTAAACGCAACTAAAAATGTCAAGAAAATTTTTTAAAATGCAGGGTATGAGGGGTTAATCATGGAACAATGATACTGAGGAACATGTATGATGAATATAAATGCCATGGGAAGAGAAGGAGCACAGCAACTGACCTAAACACTTAGTTAAACATGAAATTCTGAGCTAAACAGAAAACTAAACGCAACTAAAAATGTCAAGAAAAATGTTTAAAATGCAGGGTATGAGGGGTTAATCATGGAACAATGATACTGAGGAACATATATGATGAATATGGTTATGAGGGGTTAATCATGGAACAATGATACTGAGGAACATGTATGATGAATATAAGTGCCATGGGAAGAGAAGGAGCACAGCAGCTGACCTAAACACTAAGTTAACTTCCTGCACACTGATGTCAAAATATCTAAATTTCAGGCAGAAAAAATTTCCCATAATGCAACTAGAAATTTAACCAATTTAATCTCGTTTGACAGAGCTCATTGAGTTCTGTCAAATGAGATTGAATTGGTTAAATTTCTAGATGCAATATGGGAAAAAACAGCTTCCTGAAATTTTGGTATTTTGACATCAGAGTGAAGGGGGTTAAACATGAAATTCCGAGCTAAACAGAAAACGAAACGACACTTAAAATGTCAAGAAAAATGTTTAAAATGCAGGGTATGAGGGGTTAATCATGGAACAATGATACTGAGAAAGATGTATGATGAATATAAGAGCCATGGGAAGAGAAGGAGCACAGCAGCTGACCTAAACACTTAGTTACCGGTAAACATGAAATTTTGAGCTAAACAGAAAACTAAACGCAACTAAAAATGTCAAGAAAAATGTTTAAAATGCAGGGTATGAGGGGCTAAATCATGGTAGAATGATAATAATCATCATATAGCAGCATTATAAAGGCCATGATATGGAAATAGGGCGAATAAGTTACCTAAACAGAAGCTTTAACATTATTGGACATGTACGCTGATGCCGACGCCGACCGATCGAGCCATGCCATAAGCTCACACAACGAAAGTTGGTGAGCTAAAACCAAATGAGGTGTCTTTAGCTGAGCTTGTATAGTACTTCAGGTTTTGTCCATTACATTAGGTAAAGTGTTGACTTAAATGAAATTTAGAGTGAGACTGTACAGTGCACAGGGTAAGTTACTCAGTTAAAAATGATTTTTTTTTTATAACCAGAAAGTGTAAATAACCCTGTGCATTGCATTGCATTTGTTCTGGAGGAGAAGACACACACAAAGAATAAAAAATATTGTCCCTATATCCCGATAAATTCTGTCTTTTGATTGGTCAGAATGACTTGGACAAACAGCCATGGCAAAGGGTGCACCCAACATCCAAGGTATATGAGAGCATGCAACATCCAGGGTATATTTGCACGCAAAACATTGGGGGTATATGGTTTGAATGAAAGCTTATCACCTTCGCTCACCTCAATATAAAAATCGAACCAAAAAACCTGAAAATAGTCACAAATATCATCAGATTTCCAACAAGTTGATCATATTTTCCTGTTATAAATTAAATAGTTGAATAATTAAATCAAACACCTTGAGAAAACTAAAATGAGAGCAAATCTGATACAAAATAGCCTATATGTTTACAGAAGCTACTACATGTAGTCAGGTTCATAACAAACAGTCACATGAAATCATGATCAACCCAGTCTCTGTAATCTTTATTAAACTGTTCTAATACTATTACATGTAACCCAAGCCTGGAGATATTTATTCATTTTTGCTACACTTTGACAGAATACATTGTGTGACTTTGCAGTTTGCCTATACAGGCAGCCAAGACTTGCTAATAAACAACTGATAAGGTTCTTATAGAATGTAACAGGCAAGTGTATCTAACTTAGATGTGAGTCTTCCATGGAAGACGTGTGTCGCCTGGTGTTTCAGACAGAATTCTAAGTGGAAAAGGGGCATAACTCTGGAAAAAATACAGCGGATCAAAAAATAAAATAGGAGGTGCACAATGCCATCATGTGATAAAGAATCACTGAAAGTTTCATCAAAATCCATTCATAGGTTAAAGAGGAGTGGCGGATAAGAGAAAGTGTGACGCGGACGACGACGCGGGCGACGACGTGGGCGACGACGCGGACGACGCAAGACGACGGGGCATAACTCTGGAAAAAATACAGCGGATCAAAAAATAAAATAGGAGGTGCACAATGCCATTATGTGATAAAGAATCACTGAAAGTTTCATCAAAATCCATTCATAGGTTAAAGATGAGTGGCGAATAAGAGAAAGTGTGACGTGGACGACGCGGACGACGCAAGATGACAAAAGTAATCCCTATATGTCGCTCCCCACTTCGTGGGGGCGGCGACACAAAAACTGTCAGTTGGGGCACCTGTTTTGTTGAGGCAAAAAAAATGATGAAAGCTGGAATTAAGCTCTAACTTGAGTTAAACAAGGGAAAATAACTCTGTAAATGTTTAAGCAAAGATGTTAATTCTGCTGTAGGGTCCGTTCCCCCATGTTGACAGACAAGCATGGCAAAAATTATTTGAATCCGACAAATAATGACAGTGCTACAGCAGCAAATATGTTGGACGGAAACATTTGCGTTACGCACGAATGTACAAGGCAAAAATTATTTGAATCCGACAAATAATGACCGTGCTAGAGCAGCAAATCTGTTGGACAGACACATTTGCATTACGCACGAACGTATGAATTGTGATAATTAAGAATATGTTAAGTTCTGTATCCTACATGCTATGTTTTCAACAAGTATAGTTTGAAGAGCAGACTGTACTAAAGAATCGCGAGGCCTGGGTTGATGTGGCCCTCACAGTTAACATATGTCAACCAAAGGTACCAAGTTTCAGTAAAATCATTCCAAAACGAGTCATTCTACCAAGTTACAATGAAAGCTCTTCATAAATATGACTCATAGACTTTGCTAAAGGAATCTAGGTCACGTGCCTATCCGGCAGTCACCATTTACCAATGGCGACCAAAATATGATAGTCTCATCTAGATATCATATCGAGTCATCCTACCAAGTTACAATGAAATCCCTTCATAAATACAACCAGTAGACAATGCTAAAGGAATCTAGGTCACGTGCCCAAAATAGGAGTGTCATAGATAGATATCATATAGAGTCATCCTACCAAGTTACAATGAAATCGTTTCATAAATACAAGAGGCCCCAGGGGGCCTTAGGGTGCTCACCTGACATGGTAGTCTAAATATCAAACCAGGGACTTGACTTGAATAAGCTGCATATGCCCCTCCTAAGAAAAGCATATACCAACTAGATGAAGTGATTGTGCCCACACAATACACAGGATTTTCCTTCTATTTTCAGTTCCTGTACTTTTACGTCCCAAAATTGAGATAAAACGCATGAAAAACAGATTTTTTAAAATTTTTGTTTGGAAATTTTCGAAGTCCCAAGCAAAATATTTTCAGACTAAAATTTTTTTTTCTTCTTCTTAAAATTGACCAAAACGCAAAAAAAACAAAAACTAATTTCCGGATTTTATCCAAAGTCCCACCCGGCCCCCAAATATTCAGTGTAAAAAAAAAATTTGTTTTTGTCTTAAAATTGACCAAAATGCATAAAATCAAAAAACTCATTTCCGGATTTTGGTCCAAAATTTTCAAGGTCCCACCCAGACCCCAAAATTTTCAGTGTAAAAAAAAAAAAAAAAAAAAATGGTTTCTCTTAAAATTGACCAGAACGCATTAAAAAAAACAAAAAACTAATTTCCGGATTTTGGTCCAAAATTTCTAAGTCCAGACTGGAACCCCAAATTTTCAGCCTAAATATGAACCAGGGATTTGGCTTGAAAAAATTTGAATCCCACCTCCCTAAGCATGTTGCATACCAAATATCAAAAGATTCCTATTGGTAGATCTGAAGAAGAAGATTTTTAAAGAATATTCCTCATACTGCACTAATTTAAACATTTGGGCTCCCATAGAGAGCCCAAATATGGGCCCAGGAAATTTATTTCAATAAACATGTGAAACAATCTTCCAAAGATGTTATATGTGAAACTTGAAAGCTTTTGGAGCAGTAGTTTGGGAGAAAAGTAGCGTTAAATGTTTTTCCCATTACCCACAGTGTTAAAAAATGCTGATTCAGCACTTTTTCAAAGTCCCAAAACAGTACCCCATGATATAATCGATAGCAATTTTTTTTAACCACTCCATTCTGTTGGTCCTAAGGAAGCTTCACACCAAATTAGAATTCTCAGTGCCCTGTAGTTTTGGAGATATGGGCGTTTTAATTTTTTTCTATTTTTAGCTCCTGCGGTTCCCATGGGGCGACAGGAAAAAACATTTGGGCATAAATTAAGTACTTATGACCCAATAAGCCCTCGTATCAAATTTGGTTCAAATCTGCCTCTCGGTTTGGAAAATAGAAATTTTGGGCTTGGCGAAAATTCTTGCCCCTCCCAGAACAAAGGCATATATTGCCTGTCAAACTTCTCTTGAACAAACTTGAGTTTACACTTCAAATGGAAGCTGCATACCAAATATCAAGTCTCTGCTATGGCTGGTTCATGAGAAGATTTTTAACTAGAACTATCACTGAAGGTGATTAATACCCCCGCTTTGGGTTTTTAGAGGAATGCACTTCTGATCATGTAGGCGAAGGCCATAAGGAAATGTATACATGAAGATCATTTTTTGTTGTTGAAATTTGTATTTGCATGTGGCCTTCCACAGAACAGCACTGAATACTTAAAGAGCCCACACATATATGGTTTACATTTGGAAAAACACATTTACAATGTGCAACATGTATTCAAAATCGGTTCATTAATGTAGGAGGAGTTGCACACACAAGAATCCCATTTGAAAACCCATAATAAATCCAAGTTAAAGGGAGATAACCTAGTTAAAATTGTCGCAGATCAAAAATTTGGGAATATGCGTATGTTCACTTAGTTGTGATAATGTTTGAAAGGTTTCGTCAAAATTGATTGATAAATGTAGGAGGAGTTGCACGCACAAGAATTTCATGTAGAAACCCATAATAAATCTAAGTTAAAGGGAGATAACCTAGTTAAAATTGCCACAGCTCAAAAATTTTGGAATATGCACATGTTTACTTAGTAGTGATGATGTCTGTAAACTTTTGTCCAAATTGATTGATAAATGTAGGAGGAGTTGCGCACACAAGAATTTCATGCAGAAACCCATATTAAATCAAAGTTCAAGAGAGATAACCTGGTTAAAATTGTCGCAGATCAAAAAGTTTGGAATATGCACATGTTCACTTAGTAGAGATGATGTTTGAAAGGTTTCATCAAAATCGGTTCATTAATGTAGGAGGAGTTGCGCACACAAGAATTTGTTCGAACGGAAAGACATAATAAATCTAAGTCAAAGGGAGATAACCTGGTTAAAATTGTCGCAGATCAAAAATCTTGGAATATGCGCATGTTCACTTAGTAGTGATGATGTCTGAAAAGTTTTGTCCAAATTGATTGATAAATGTAGGAGGAGTTGCGCGCACAAGAATTTCATGTAGAAACCCATAATAAATCTAAGTTAAAGGGAGATAACCTAGTTAAAATTGCCACAGCTCAAAAATTTTGGAATATGCGCATGTTCACTTAGTAGTGATGATGTCTGTAAACTTTCGTCCAAATTGATTGATAAATGTAGGAGGAGTTGCGCACACAAGAATTTCATGCAGAAACCCATATTAAATCAAAGTTCAAGAGAGATAACCTGGTTAAAATTGTCGCAGATCAAAAAGTTTGGAATATGCACATGTTCACTTAGTAGAGATGATGTTTGAAAGGTTTCATCAAAATCGGTTCATTAATGTAGGAGGAGTTGCGCACACAAGAATTTGTTCGAACGGAAAGACATAATAAATCTAAGTCAAAGGGAGATAACCTGGTTAAAATTGTCGCAGATCAAAAATCTTGGAATATGCGCATGTTCACTTAGTAGTGATGATGTCTGAAAAGTTTTGTCCAAATTGATTGATAAATGTAGGAGGAGTTGCACACACAAGAATTTCATGTAGAAACCCATATTAAATCAAAGTTCAAGAGAGATAACCTGGTTAAAATTGTCGCAGATTAAAAAGTTTGGAATATGCACATGCTCACTTAGTAGAGATGATGTTTGAAAGGTTTCATCAAAATCGGTTCATTAATGTAGGAGGAGTTGCGCACACAAGAATTTGTTCGGATGGAAAGACACAATAAATCTAAGTCAAAGGGAGAAAAACTGGTTAAAATTGTCGCAGATCAAAAATCTTGGAATATGCGCATGTTCACTTAGTAGTGATGATGTCTGAAAAGTTTTGTCCAAATTGATTGATAAATGTAGGAGGAGTTGCGCACACAAGAATTTCATGTCCGGAAAGACGTACGGACGGACGTACGGACGGACGGACGGACGGACGGACGTACAGGGCGATTCCTATATAGCCCCCACTTCTTCGAAGCGGGGGTATAAAAATTCTGTGCATTTTGGCCCCACCTCCCTCCTCAATATGAGCAGAAACCCAATTTGAAGAAAAACCTGTATGCCCCTATATAACCGCTACTCATGTGAATTTTCATTGAACTGCAGCCAGTGGCTTGGGAGAAAATGACCCAAACACCACCTTCACGTCTGACGACAGACGACAGACAAAAAGTGATCAGAAAAGCTCACCCTGACTTTCAGTCAGGTGAGCTAATGAACTGTAGACTGTGCTGAACAAATGTAGATAACAGTCCCATGCAGCCGTCACGGTTGCCTGAACCCGACCAAAATATGACATTCTCCTCTTAGACATTATATGGAGTCATCCCACCAAGTCCAATCCCTTCATTTATACAACCTGTAGACTGTGCTAAAGGTTTTCGAGTTTCGAACCCACACAGCCATCATCACGCCAAAATGGAACATTCTCATCTAGACATGACCTTGAACCTGCACATGAAATTTTGTGATGATCGGACAAGAACTGCGAGGTGTAGCCTGTGCTAAAGAAAATGTGAACAGACTCACAGACTTCCACATACATGATGGCAATAGCTTATCTTGACTTTGTCAAGTTAAGCTCAGGATTATTTCAATATTTCCATCCATAACTGAAAAAAGTGTGGAAAACCTGTTTTAACTATCAAATTTCCAAGTTCAAGGGCAATAACTCTGTAACTGTATGAAAAACTGAGTGAAGGGAGCAAAAACAGAACTCATCAGGAAGGTACATACAAAAAATCAATTCAACACTTCTATTGATAGCTGAAACAAAGTGCGAAAAAACGGTTTTAACCCTTTACCTAACACAAAAGGCAGACGACACTTGCAAATAAACTTTTTAAATAACTAATTTTTTTCATATTTTGCCCCAAAAACATAGCTTCAGACCAACCATTGGAACGAGTTCAATGAGCATGTTCCAATGAGGTGTCATAAGCTATATTTTTTTGAGACAAAAAATGAAAAAAAATAATAAAAGTTGAATGGTCATTTTTGTGAATAGTGCTGACTGATTTTGGCCGTTACGTTGGGTAAAGGGTTAACTGTCAAATTCCTAAGTTCAAGGGTAATAAATCTGTTTATAAACCAAGAGAGCAGATCATATTGAAACTTGATCTGTAAGTACACTCCAGGAAGCGGCATACAAAAACTCATTTCAAAACTTCCATGCATAGCTGAAAAAAGTGTGGAAAACCTGGTTTAACTCTTGAATTCCTAAGTTCAAGGACTATAACTCTGTAATAAACCAACTGAACGGAATAGAATTGAAACCTGATCTGTAGGTACCCACCAGGAAGCTCCATACAAAAAATAATTTCAACATTTTGATCAATAGCTAAAAAAGGTGCGGAAAACATGGGACAGACGAATAGAAAAACAGATGAATGAACAGATGGACGCACAGGCTGATCACTATAGGGCATCCGGTGTATAGGCAACAGGATCCTAATGAACTCATTTAATTTTAAAAATAAAACTGTTTTTTGAACTTTTAGTTATGCTATTCAGATTTCAGGTACATGCATAATACATCACTCATAAAAAAATATATAAAGTTTGGAGTCTCCTGTTTTTGTAGTACAGTGGAGCCCACTTAACTGGATATCTCTTTACTGAATAACCCTGTTAATTGAATATAATTTCCCCATACCTCCAGTACAAATTTGACCTGTTAACTGAATATAGGTTGCAGAGTAAACTCCTGTTAATTGAATAAAAAATCTTGTAATCTGCCGAGAAATTACCCTGACTCTCCCCAGTTTTCCTTTGTTTACAGACCTATTTGGCCTCAGGACATCCAATGCAGGCATTTAATCTATTATACCTTGTTTGACAGAGCTCATGGAGCTCTGTCAAACAAGATATAATAGAAGAAATGCTAAGTTTATCTCCTGAATACAGGAAAGTGGCATAAACCCTGTTAATTGAATACTCCTGTTAATTGAATAATTTTCATTGGCAAAGTGCCTATTCAATTAACAGGGGTCCACTGTAATAATGAAAGACGCTGCAGGCAATAAAAACATTCAATGAGGAGTTTCATTTTCAGTGAGGGATTGCCTGAGAATCAAAACAATTCTTTTGGCCTTTTTATCAAGAAATAAAATAAAGTGCATATTTTGGGGGTTTCTGTTGGAAAGTGATGACTAGAGTGCAAATACATGTAAAAACTTACCTAATGTATGAGACAGAAAATTGTTTATGCCACACACAAGCCACACCCAGTTTGGAACAGGTGCATAATCTGGGTAGTCACGACTTGCAGCATAAAAATGGAGATCGTAATATGTCAATAATACAAAATTCACAACCAGCAGTAAAAATCCAACAAATGTAAGAACATTGGGGGCAAGCCATAGTGGATAAAACTGGAAATAAAAAACAAAACACATATGAATAATAACTGAATTTTTATTTGACCGTTCTAATCTTCAAAAGATGTTAACTTTAATCTTTAATAACTTAATTCCTGATGTTGACTGAAAGAGGTCCATTCACCAGAATATGTGGAAGAGTTGCTTCCCCACAGGAATTTATTGCTTTTGTTTCTGTGTTTTGACTGCCGTCAGCTGGGAAAGGTATTGCATGTGAAGCCTTTACCCTGTGATTCTTCAAAGAAAATTTGTTCTCTCAAATATTAATTCAGTCATACTGTGGTAAATGGGGCATAACATTTAATGCCAACTTTGGGGGCATTCAAAGCTATCTAATTTCAATTTCTAAACATTTTTGATTGATTTGGTATTCAGACATTTTCAAGGATTTTTACCAAAGATATTTTTCAAGATCAAATATAAGAACTTGCAAGGAATTTGGAAAAAGCAAAAACAGATTCACTCGGTAATGTTTTGAAGTTTTCAGTTGGAAGTGTAATCTACATGTAAGTTTCCCATATTGCAACTACTTTCATGAAGAAATTGCATTTCAACCATTTAACTGGTACAGTGCTGAATTATTTTTAGTCGTCAATATTTGCTCACTTGTCTTTTTCTTGTTACAATTTATGGGAGAGTGCCTTGATGAACTCTCCCATAAATTTTTACAAGGCAACCCCACACAGACTTAACCCTTTAACTAACATGAAAAGTAGACAACCCTTGCAAACAAAATTCTTGAATAATTAATTTTTTTTATTTTTTGAGTCAAAAACATAGCTTATGACCTCTCATTGGAACAAGCTCAACAATCTCATTCTAATGAGGGATCATAAGCTATATTTTTTATAAAAAAAATGAAAAAATAATGAAAATTGAATGGAAATCAGGCCTTTAAATTCATTTAATTTGGGCACACCAAATTGCCCTAATTTGGGCACAATAAAATAACAGTCTTATCCTGTTATGTTTTATTTTCATGCTTTTCTTTGTGTTTCTATGGTCATATTATGATGGAAGTTAGTCTCCTCCACCTCCACATGCAAAAACGTCCTCTTACCTCACTGTTGAATTACCCCATAAAGTTTCATAGAACTATCTTTAACAATTAAAAAGGTATAGATGGCTGAAAAACTTAATGTTTTTTAAACAACCTGACCCCCCCCCCCCCTCCTCCCCACACCCAAGCCCCAGCTCGTCTCCACTAGGGTAAATTTAGTGAAAACATTTCTTTGGCATAAAATCACCTGAAGTCCTTGAAAAAAAAAATTCCCACCCACTCCCGAAAAAAAAATTAATTTACAACTCATGATGCTGAATAAGCCCATATATTTTCATAGATTTATCTTCAATGGTTAAAAAGTTATAACTGATTGATAAACTTGACGCAAAACTTGAATCTCGAAGTAAAATTACTAGAACTTTTTTTTTAATAGTCTGACCACACCCACTCCACCAACTCCATTCCTGTCTGCACTGAGGTAAATTTCATGAAAACATGTCTTTAGCATTTCTTTACCATGAAATCCTTCCCAAAAAATTCACCCTCAACTCCAAACCTCTACTCTAACCACTCCTCATCCCCAAACATCTAACTTCCCCCCCCCCCCCCCCCCCCCCCCCCCCACAACCAGAAAAGCAAAGCATGGGCCACTGCCTCTGACCCATAGGCATGTTCGAAGTAGCCATAAAGGTATTGTGGGACAGAAAATTTTAAAAAGTCCAAAAAGTGAAAAAGGACCATAACTCTGGGAAACATCACTGGACGGAACCTGGTCCTTGTGCATATATGTTCCCCATGCGGGTCTATCAGCATACAAAGGAGATCCAAATCTGACTGATGGCTTAGAAATTATAATGCAAAATGTTTATATGGACAGGCAGACAGGTGGTCAGAGGGCTTCACTAGATATCCCTCTTTCGGAGGTCGGAGGCATAAAAAAAATTCATCTCACCTCATGATGTGGAATAATCCTATAATGTTTCACAGAATTATCTTCAATGGTTAAAAAGTTATAGCCAATTGAAAAACTTGACCTAAAAACTTAACCTTGAACTGAAATTCTATTTTAGTGATAACAACCTTGACCTTGAACCTAGTGGCATGATTTTGACTGTCAGATAACAGATCATGATGGGGTATATCCCTAAAAGTTATACAGTTCATGGTGGAATATTAAAATTTTTTAGTAAATTTTGTTTCTTAACATACCTACCACAATTGTTTACAATTAGCTGTAACATAAGTGCAAGCCCTACTTCGGAACTAACTCAAGCTTTTAGAATCTTTTCCAAACGAGTTGGAAAAGTACTAGAGTGCAAAAGCACGAAAAAGATCGAAAAAAGGGTCGAGCGAGACCAGCGCTCGAAATTACAGGTACTCTCTCTGCACACCTCTTGTGTTTACCGAGCGCATGCGCAACAACCGTGACGTCAATTCCGTATTTCAGCCAACAAGAAGTTTGTGATTTAGCGGGAAGGCATCGATATCAAAGATATCCCCAAGGAGGGTGGGCCTCCGGCAAACAATTGTGGTAGGTATGTTAAGAAACAAAATTTACTAAAAAATTTTAATTTCTTTTCAACCTACTCACAATTGTTTACAATTGGCTGAATAAACAATAGGAGGAGGTGAATCACATAACCAATACCAACAAGAGTAGCAGAACAAAAGCAAGGAGGGCAGAGAACAAAATCGAAAACCTGTAATGAAGATAGAGAGAAGGCACCTGAAAAGAACAAGGCTGAGCGAATCGCAACCTCGACAAAAACAATTTAACGAGGGTGCACAACAGCCTGAGCAGCAACGAGAGGGCCTAAAGAATAAAGGTCCTCAGATTGCTGCTGAAGGTGGGGGAGATAAAAGGAGGAGAAGGTAGAAGCATTCCTCCAGTAAGCCGCATTCATAACATCACGGAGCGAAACAGAATTGGAGAACGCCCAGGATGTAGAAATGGCACGAACCTCATGAGCATTAAGCCGGTTCGAAACAAGATCCGACGCAGACAAGCGAGAATAAGCCAGCTTGATTGCAAGACAGATCCACCTGGAAATAGAATGGGAAGAGAAGGACTGCCTCTTAGGAATGAGAGACAGAAAGAATCTCTTCCGACCCCTCCTAATGAACTGAGTGCGAGTAATGTAAGTCTTGATCGCACGAACAGGACAAAGAAGAGGCCTCCGGCCATCTACAGAGGGAAGAGCCCGAATGCAGATGGGAGGAGGTACCGAATCAGGAAGTTGATTCTTAGCCAGAAAAGAGCAATCAGTAGTGAAGGTGACACTGTTAGCCTCATTTCGGAAGAAGGCAGAATCAACAGATAGCGCATGAAGCTCACTGACTCGACGAGCAGAAGCAAACGCTAGAAGAAAAGCCATCTTATAGGTGAGAAAACGCATGTCGGTCTCAGATAAAGGCTCGAATGGCGTCCCCTCCAAACAGTGCAACACCCATGCCAAGTTCCACTTGGGTGTAAGACGCAAAACTCGAGGCCTCTTCAAAGAAAAGTGCCGAATAAGTTTGGAGAGAAAAAGATTACGACCGATGCACCACTTTCTCACATAAGAGAAAGTATCAGACAGCATAGACCGATAGCCCTTAATCGTAATAGGCTGGAGGCCCTTGGAGTCAAAAAGAAAAACCAGAAAATCCGCAATTTGAGTGATTGACGGATCACGGTAATTCACATTGTGATCTGCACACCAGCGGCAGAAAACCTTCCACTTGGCGGCATAAGTCATGCCAGTGGAATGTCGCCGCGATGCAGAAATGCACTCCACTGATCGTCTCGAAAAACCTCTACGTCGGAGACTGGACCTGATAAAAGACAGGGGTGAAGGGACAGGCTCGCCAGGTTGTTGTGATACTTCCTGGGACGACCCTGTGAAAGAAAATCGCGACATAGAGGTAGACGAATCGGTCGATCGGCCAATAGAGGCCGCAGCACATTGATCCACACCCTCTGTGGAGATAGGGGTGTGATCAGAATGATCCTGCAACTGCAAGCACGAATCTTCGCTAATACTTGAGGAAGAATCGGTGCAGGAGGAAAGGCATAGCCGATCCAACCTGTCCAGTCCAGAGACAGAGCGTCTACTGCAAATACCAGAGGATCTGGACAAGGGGAGACAAAGGTCTCTACCTGATGATTCCAGCGAGTAGCGAAAAGGTCGACCTGAGGACGGCCCCACTGCTCGCAAATCGCCTGAAACACCGACCAATGTAGCATCCATTCGGTTGGAAGGACACTGTCGCGTCGGGACAGGGAGTCGGCTAGGACGTTGAGACGCCCGGGAATGTGTCGAATGGACACCCGAGCGTTCACATCCCGCGCCAACAGAAGATCCCGAGACAGCCGATACATGGGAATCGAATGTGTGCCTCCTTGATTCTGTATGTAGGCCACTACTGTCGAATTGTCCGAAAGAAGTAGGACAACATGGTCCGACAGATGAGGGATCCAAAGCCGAAAACTCAACAGAAGAGCAAGGAGCTCCTTCTGGTTGATATGAAGGCCCACCTGCTCGCTGTCCCACTCTCCATGAGTAGACAGGCCGAGAGGATCCAACGTCGCACCCCAGCCCCGATCGCTGGCATCCGCAGTAAGGATGCGATCGGCCAAAGGAAGATCCAACGGAACACCCTGTGTAAGCCAGGGAATATCTGCCCAAGTGTGGAGGTGACAAAGCAGAGACCGAGGAATAGTGAGTTCCAGGTCCAGCGGATCTACATTCGGACGCCAATGATCCAACAGAAAGTGTTGGAGAGGTCGGACAAACAAGCGACCGAGCGGAATGAGATCTGTCACCGAACCGCAAAGGCCCAGCATCCGAAGGAAAGCCCTGGCCAAGACCGAGGAAGATTGAAGCAGGTCCCGAGTCAAGGCGGAAAGAATCGTCGCCCGAGCTTGGGGGACCGACACTACATAGTGAAGAGTGTCGAAATCCATCCCCAAATGACGGAATCGCTGAGAAGGAAGAAGATCCGACTTCTCGCGATTGACTCTGAAACCCAGCGACGCTAGCAGGCAAAGAAACTGCCGGACATCAGACTCCAGAACAGCAGCATCGTGGTGCCGTTGGAGGATGTCGTCTAGGTAGGCTGACGAAGTCACTGCCGACTGAGTGCGGTGGAAAGCAAGCACCTGTGACATCAGTCGGGTGAAGGCCCAAGGAGCCAGGTTCAAACCGAACGGGAGAGCTCTGAATTGAAAAACTCGATCCCGAAACGAGAACCGAAGGTATTTCCGTGACGCCAGATGAATGGGTACATGGAAGTAGGCATCCTTCAGGTCGATACTGGCCGCAAAATCGCCCTGATGAACCGAACGTCGAACCGACCGGAAAGTCTCCATAATGAAACGAGGAGCTATTATGTACTCGTTCAGGGTACTCAGATCGATGACAGGACGATATTGGCCGTTTTTCTTCGACACCAAGAAAAGTCTCGAGTAAAACCCCGGTGAAAGGGTGTTCCTGACCACCTCGATCGCCCCTTTGGTGAGGAGATTGTCGATCTCCTGCACCAGAAGGTCCCGACGCAGAGAATCGGAAGGGACCTGAGTCGGAAGGGGCACCCGAGATAAACTGGGGTGCCGATGGAAGGACAGTCGCAGACCGGAGTGAATGACGTCGAGGACCCAAGAGTCCGACGTTATCTCTGTCCAACGGTCGTAAAACAGCGACAGCCTTCCCCCGACTGGAGGCAAATCGAGGTGAGAACCTTCACTTGCGGCCTCGATGAGGCCCCCGAGAGGAGAAACCACCTCGGGAAGTGACCGAGTCCTGAGACTTTCCAGCCTGAGGCTGCTAGCGAGCAGAAGGAGCAGACGTAGCCGAAGGCGTAGCCGACGTCGCTGACGAGGCAGACGCAACAGTACGCTTGGCGGGCCTGGAATGACCCCAACCCGCAGCAGCAGGTTGGTCAAGCTGTCTCAGCAAAAGCTGGTCCTTCGAATGACGAAGAACTTCGCCACGAACAGCTTCCACGGAACCATGCAACAACTGAGGTCCCACCAAAGAGGCAGACCTCAGAACAGCACGCTGCTCAGAAGGAAGGGATGGTAAAGAATCCAACACCGCATCCCGACGTGCCAGCTCCAAATTAGCCGTGTTACAGGCGTGAGTGTGTGTCAAGTTCATAAGAGCCTGTGACAAAACGTGAAAAGGCGCCTGAGCGTCATCAAACTCCCCTGGTGGAAAATATTCAGCCAGAGCAGCGATGACATGGTCCGCGAGAGATAACATACCCAGCATCTCTCGGGACAGGCCCACCATAGACTCAACTACCGACATCGGGAGAACTGCCGACTTAGGCTTAGTCAACCCAAGGGAAGAAGAATCCTCATCCACAGTAGTCATCCCTTGGAAGACTGGTGGAGAGACGGAATCGTACACACGAAACCGCGATGGAGGCAGAAAGGCATCAGCTCAAGAAAAGAAGGAACCCTTGAGGGCCTTAGAACGCATTTTGGCGTCTAAGCCCTGGAAGGACTCAACAACCTGAGCCGATTGCAGAGGACGCAAAGTCCCGGAGCTAGAAGGCTCAACAGGGTTACGGCGCTCCACAGTGGACCGTGGCCGGATGGTCACAGAAGGCTGGTCGGAAGGTTGAACGTCCGGTAATAAGCCAAAGACGAAATCCAAAGCCTGCCCCAAGACTGACGAGGGGGGCCCATCACCTTCAAGATACTCATCATCCTCCGAAGCAGAGGAGACGTAGCCCAACTCGGGCTGACCAGCAGAAACCTTCTGTGAATACTGTGCAGTATCCACGGGGCCAGGCGAGACATCTTGGCGACCGACCAAAGGAGGTTGTGCCTCAGGAGGCACAGGGAGGCCAACTTGAGGGTTGCCAGAAAGCAACCGGGTGAGCGCAAAAACGGCCTGGCGCAGGTCACCCTGAGAATCCGTCGCAGCAGAATCGCCCGACGTAGTGTCCTCCCAATGGACCCTTCTGGTAGAAGAACCCAAATCATCAGAAGAGACCGACGGCGAACGTCGATCGGCAGACAGAATAGGAGCACGGTGAGAAGACACTGGAGGATAGTCCCAATTGTGACGCCCAGGGGCCATCACTGACCTCTGCGAAACAGAAGGTCCTGCCTGCAAATCCTCTAAAGAGACCGACGGCGCATGTCGATCGGTAGCTGGACCTAGGACACGGTGAGAAGACACTGGAGGATTGTCCCAAGAATGACAGGAACCTGTCATTGGCCTCTGCGCAGCAGACGGCCCCAACTGCCTATCCTCTGAGACCGACGGCAAGCATCGATCGACACCCAGACCCGGAACACAGTGAGGAATCACCGGAGGAAGGTTCCGAGAGTGACAGCTAACAGGGGCTGTCACTGACCGTTGCCGAACAGCAGGCCCTGGGTGCCAACGTCCCAACACCATCCCACTAGGCGGCACACTAGCAGGGGAAGGTGGTATGATAAACGATTCACTCGAGGGACGAGGAATCGCTGCCGAAGCAACCGGCCGGCTCAACCGACTAGGAGCAAACCTAGCCAGATGAGACGGAGCAGACAGCAAACCCGCACAGCCCCGCCGCGAGGCTGGGGGAGGCTGAGAACACACAGACACACCAGCAGATACAGCCTCAGTCCCCCGAGACTGTAGACCATCCCCAGAGGAGATGGAAGAGCCACCATCAGACAGAATAGGATCTGGAGTAGCAACTTCCTCAACAACGGTCGACGGTGTAGGAGGCAGATCGGAGAGGGTTACCGAGCTGACCTCGGAAAAGCTCTCAACGAAAACAGACGCCTCAATAGTGACATCGGAAGACAAAGAGACCACGGTCTCCTCGTCAGGTATCACTGAACTAACACCACCAACAGTTGCAGAGGAACTCGCCACAGAAGGCAGATCCGAATCCTGTGTGACAGAGTCACCACGTGCACCAGCAGAAATGTCTGCTACGGCATGGCTACCCTTACCCCGAGAACGAGGGGTTCTAGCTCTGGAAAGAACCACCTTGTTCACAGAAGCCCAGAATTTAGAGGACCAAACCCCACAAATACCACAAGATTGGGCCTGAGTGCAATTGTTGCAAGTGACACATGTGTCATGAGAATCGTCCACATGTTTCACCTGCAAACAAGAGGTACAAGGAATAGTCTTAGGCATGATATCAAAATAATAATCAAGCTTCCCGCCGACGGAAAACAGTACTAAGGTTGTGTTCACACGTGGGGGAAAGACAAGATAAAGTGTGAAGAGACAAGCAATAAAAATACAAATTAACATTAAATAATAATAATTTGGTAGCTTGATAAAAGGATACAATCCACTAGCACACTAAATATGTAGAATAAGTTGTTCACAAAGAATATACAGCATAATTAGCACGAGTCACAAAAATTTCTGACCATGTACAATGGCGGAAAATAAAGGAATTGACGTCACGGTTGTTGCGCATGCGCTCGGTAAACGCAAGAGGTGTGCAGAGAGAGTACCTGTAATTTCGAGCGCTGGTCTCGCTCGACCCTTTTTTCGATCTTTTTCGTGCTTTTGCACTCTAGTACTTTTCCAACTCGTTTGGAAAAGATTCTAAAAGCTTGAGTTAGTTCCGAAGTGGGGCTTGCACTTATGTTACAGCCAATTGTAAACAATTGTGAGTAGGTTGAAAAGAAATAACCCTGTCAAGTTTCACACATGTCTTCAACAGTTCAAAAGCTATAACCCATTGTTGATGGCCTTCAACTTTCCATCACCCGTTGTTGGAACTGGTAACACCTTGGTATCCCATCTGCTAAGGCAGGTGAGACAAAAAACAACATATAACAAAATAAAAAGAAAAATGACAAACAAAATTGTGCCTTATTTTCATTTCAAAAATATTCTATTTCGATATATAATAAAGTTTATATTTTTCCAATTCCTGCTATTTTAGCCTACATGTACCCCTCCATTTTTGTCATTTTCATCATTACTATTTTTCATCACTACCAAATTCGTCATTGTCAATTTCATTGTTATTTTTACATCCTGAATGGTAGTAAAATAGTTATAGAATTAAACCCTAAGCCGCATACAGCCAGAACTGCCTGATAGGCTACAGTCATCTTAGCAATATTTTTAAATCATTGTCGGTTGCCTGCATGATGTAGAAACACTGGTAAGTCATTGGCAGTTGCACACAGTAGCTATTATTGACAAATAAATCTGAGGCTTTAACCGGTTCTTTCTCAATGCAGACGACATCAAAATTTATTATTTTAATTTTTTTTTTTCACATTTTTCCAAAACTTTAAATCAAAATCATATCATGTGACCCCTCGTTCCACTGATGGGTCACAAGATATGGTTTGGTTGAAACTATTTGAAAAATAAATTTTTTTCAACTGTGTAATTTGTAAATTACGTAGCTGTATGCAGACGATTTGTTAGGTAAAGGGTTAAATAAGATATAATGGATTAAATTCTCAATACAATAGCCAATTACAGAGATTTAAACATACTCTAGTTCACTAATTACATGTCAACACCTAATTAACCATTCACCAAATAGAATGGTTGTCCCAAACCAGTACTATTCACAAATATTCCTGTGAACATGATTTAATTATTAGGAGAGTTGTGACGAAGTCAAACTCGACTTATTGTTTGACGAATGGCGGGTGGGCTGCGGGCATAAACAAGTGGTTTCTGAACGATAACTTGAAAATGCTTCGACCCACGTTCATGAAACTTCATAGGTAGGTTGGGCTCGGTGAGAGGAAGAACTCTATTTATCTTGGACATGCTAGGTCAACAGTCAAGGTCACAGTGACCTTGAACATACTGAATCATAAACAATTGGTTTCCGGACGATAACTTGACTATGGTTGAACCCAAATTCATGAAACTTCATATGTAGGTTGGCCTCAGTGAGAGGAAGAACCCCATTTATTTTGGACTCGCTAGGTCAACAGTCACGGTCACAGTGACCTTGAACATACTAAATCATAAACAATTGGTTTCCGGATGATAACTTGACTATGGTTGAACCCAAATTCATGAAACTTCATATGTAGGTTGGCCTCGGTGAGAGGAAGAACCCTATTTATTTTGGACTCACTAGGTCAACGGACAAAGTCATAGTGACCTTGAACATACTAAATTGTAAACAACTGGTTTCCTGATGATAACTTGACTATGGTTGAACCCACATTCATGAAACTTCATATGTAGGTTGGCCTTGGTGAGAGGAAGAACCCTATTTATTTTGGACTTGCTAGGTGAAAGGTCAAGGTCACAGTGACCCTGAACATAGAAATCAAAACAATTGGTTTCCGGACGATAACTTGATAATGGTTTGACCCACATTCATTAAACTTCATAGGTAGGTTGGCCTTGGTGAGAGGAAGAACCCTATCTATATTGGAAGCGCTAGGTCAAATGTCAAGGTCACAGTGACCCTTAACATAGTAAATCGTAAACAATTCGTTTCCCGAGATAAGTTAATAATGAGTAAACCCACTTTTGTGTTGTCACAACTCCACATTGAATTGGTGATCCTATCGGCATTTTTTTTTCTATTTTGCCGCAAAAACATAGCTATGACCCCCTATCAGAACAAGATCACAGAGCATGTTCCAATGACAGGGTCATAAGCTTTGTTCTGAGACACACAAATGAATTTTTTTTTTGTTATTAACTCTTCACATGTTCACGCTGAGTATTTTCAAGATATTTTTTATCAAATCTAGTCATGGCTGCTTCAGAGCATCCATGACTAGATATGGCGACAAAATTATCGATGTTTAGCTCAAGAGATCATTGAGGAAAAAATCCATCCAATTTACAAAGGTAAAATTTAAGATTATGTGTAATTGGCAAGAGAAATCCTGTCCTGGACAGCAATATCTGACTGCAACATATAAGGAGTTAAAGGAGTGGGTTTTTACAAGTTTTGTCTACATTTGGTGTTAGGAAAAGGGATGGTGCTTATTTTTCACAAACAAAGTTGACATGCAAATAACACAAGTCAAATAGCCATAATTATGTATCAGAGCTGAAATGGTTAAGGGGTTTTCTTGATCGATTAATCATGTGGATTAACCTTGGTTAACCGATTAATCACTTGTTCAAATAGATATCTGAATAACTGCCATACCGCTGATGATTTACGGCATGAACCTTTTACCCAACGTAACAAACAAAACCGACTAGGCCTACACACATAATTCTCCATTCAAATTTTTTATTATGTTTTCAATTTTTGTCTCAAAAACATAGCTTATGACCCCTCATTGGAACGTTGAACTCGCTCCAATAAGAGATCATAAATTATGTTTTTGAGACAAAAATTGAAATTTTTTAGTAATTCATGAATTTATTTTGCAAGTATCATCTGCTACCCGCAATGGTTAAAGGGTAAAGAATGACCATTTCCAGCTACTGATACAGTATGATGATCATGCAAATGAACAAGTATGTCAGCACGCAACTTGCGTGCTTTACTCTGTCTCATATAATTGATGTGAGTCAGTGTGACAATGTTTGCCTGTTTTGGAGCAAGTTTGTTCCTTTGTTAACCCATATAATACAGTAGTTCAAAAGTAACGGTTAATCGATCAATTACTTTTTGGATCTCAATCAAGATGTTGATCATTGATTAAGCGATTAATCAATTAACCATTTCAGCTCTACTATGTAACATCACATTGTACTTACCTGTACAAACCAATCCCAAAATGGATGTGTTATATATTTACTTAATGGACTTGTGTCAACTGCACTGTACTGTGAAAGATAAAAACAAAAAATATAAAGATAATAAAAAAAAATTTCATAACAGCTTTCCAATTTTATTTCCCAGTGTACCAGTGTATCCCCCCCCCCCCCCCCCCATAAGGAAGATAGTCTAGGACATCTTCCTCCACACTGAGTATCAACCCCCATACTTTTTTGTTAAATATATCAATGATTAAACACTTCACTTAAAAAAAGGTTCCAGCTGATTCTTTTGTTCAATGTTCATATTGGTGGCAGAAAAAATCCACATGCCCAGATCTGTATAACCTCTCACCTTGCTTCTCAAGCCAAGTCAGTATTCTACAATACAGGCACTGTGGACTGGTTGTAATCCACAAGTGGGCAGTGATGACTATGAATGCATTTACTAGGTAATAAAAATCATCGAAAGCAAAATTTTAATTGATGAAACACCAGGTTGTACCCAACTCTTCATTAATTAAATTTTTGATGATTATTCCTAAAATTTGAGTTTGGATCTAATATTATTGCGTCTGTGGTAATATTGCCCATCCATGGAAAGTGACCAGCCCTCGACAGCCATACTGTATGTTACGCCACTAAGAATATCACTTCCAACAATATGCTCATGCTAAAACCACAAGAACCATTAATAATATTGAAATTTTTGACGAGCTGTTGGGGGAGGGAGGAAAATACCCAGGGTGCTTCACCCTGGATTTTCCTCCCACTCTTCTGTCTCCATATCTAATTTGATTTCCTTTAAGTTTAGGGAATTCAAAATGTTCTTTTATCTATTATCTCTGTAGTTATCACAGCTCAACTTAATCGTCCTTGACATTAAGGAACTGAAAAAGGTTTCTTCATTCATTATCTCTGTAATATCATAGGTAAATATTCTTGAGATGGTTGAAACTGATTATAAATCATGGAAGATGTCTGTACCACAGGGCCAATGACTGGTCATAAGAACTGAACAAACTAAGAATGCCTTTCTAAAAAAAAATCAACTGAAAATGTTGAAACTGCAAAAGCACAAAAATATTTAAAATGTTTTGAGTTGGCATTTTTCCCTCCCAATACTGTAGGGTACAGTCGCCGTGGACTGGTTGTAATCCATTTGTGGGCAGTGATGTCCATGCATGTGTTTACTAGGTAATAAAAAAACCATCATCAGCAAAATTTTAATTAATGAAGCACCGGGTTGTACCGGGTGCTTCACTGATTAAATTTTTGATGATTATTCCTATAATTAGTGCTTGGTATCTAATACTGTTGCATGGGTGGAAATATTACCCACTGGTGACCAATCAACGGCAGCCATACCGTAGATTCATATTTGCCATTGTGCCCAAATTAGACTAATCTAAAGGCCTGACATAATCATCACCGTATCACAATGCTTCCCTGTGGACAAACAGGATTGTGGGTATTGCACATAGACATGACACATTTCACAGTTATCAGTTGCGAACTTACCATTTTTTAAACGCATGCCCAATGCTTTTCATGGCAGTTCAGAATCAATCAGATATATAGTAATAATAACATAATAACTCTTTGGCCAGCCGCTGATTTGTCGCGGTCCTCATAAGAGAAGGCCATCATTCCCCCTGCACCCCACCCTCTCTTCCCCTCCTCTCCTGAAATATCTGTTTCAGACATCTGATATGAACTTACCCACCTCATGCAAGACAGTGCAGGCCACTAAAATTCATTCTCGATGAGGATGGAGATGGAGATGATCGCAAGAAATAGCAATAACATTAGATTTCAAACACCAATTATAGGAAGAATCATCAAAAAATTACTAAATGAAGCACAGGGTACAATCCCATGCTTCATTAATTAAAATTTTGCTGATGATTTTTTATTACCAGGTAAACGATGCATTGACATTACTGTCCACGCATCCAGCTTTTAAAAATTTTAAGTTTGCTTAACCCCAAAAAAGGTGTTGCAAAGATAATTTGCTTAACCATTCACAGGTTGGCTTAACCCATCTGCAGAAAATGATGCTTTGAAATGTTTCTGTTTCGAATTTTGCATGAACGTAAAATCAATTGTGCAAGGCAGGACTTGTTTAACCTTCACATGAACTAAACTAAAGTTCATGCAATTTTTAAAAGCCTGCGCATGGAATACAATCAGTCTACTGCAACTGTACTGTATATGGAAAATGATAAATTTTAAGTAATGTGTATATTTTTTATACTTACCAATGGCCCAGACTAGATGGTGCTAACTCAAATTAATCCAGGGCCAAACACAAATTTTGCCCCCCAATTCCCAAAATTTGCATGCAAAACTGAAATGAAAGTGTCAATGACACTGTAGCTCAACTTGTCAAGACATGTACATGTATAGTATGTGACACAGAAATGACAAACATCTAGGTAATGACCTGATAACAAAGGTACATACACTACTGCACAAGCGGCCGTTATATGAATATCCCAGGTCCGAGGTGAGACAAAAGGATTAAACCCGCCCGACAATGAATGCGATAATTAAATTGGACAAGACATTTGCGGTGAAAGGGATTAACTCAAGAGAGCGTAATCTCGGAATTAATTGTGAAATGGATTAGATCAAATAAACAACTTCATGTCGATGTCAAGAATGTGAATGAAAACGAATCGTCCATAATTTTCCTTTAAGTTTAATGATATTGATGATACATTATATCGTAGTTACATTTTTAATCCTGTCCTATTAAACAGTGTCACAAATGCAACTCACGAAGGCATACATGTATTATAACTATGACGTTGAAATACGACAGTCAATTTTACAAAGCAAAATTCATTGTTGCACGCACAGTTCGGAAAATTTACGCTTTCAGGTCAAATGTCACAGGCAGCTAAAAATAAAATTACTGGTGCCATGTTATCTGCTTCCCAAACCCGCATTTAGAGCGATTGTTTCAAGATGTGTTGTGAGAATTGCAGATGAGGAAGGGGTGTGTAGGAGGAATTCACATGGGGTGGGGCGCCAGGGTAATAAACGGCATTCACCAGCGACGTTGATACAGCCAGACCGAGGAGGCAGTTTTTGTACATTGCACGGGATTCAGATTGTCAGACATATTCGTTAGGTAAATGAAGAGTTAGTCTGTGGTAAAAAAAAAAAAGCTCGGCAATAACATGGGTTTGTCGGGAATTTGGAATGATTAAAAACCCTGCCTTACTCGCACCACTGTCGACTTCGTCTCGGACCTTTCATAAGATTTGGGCATCTGTATCATTTCTGTTGCACAGCTAATGAACCGCAACATCATGTTAAGTTTTATTAATTATAACTTAATGTAGGGCAAATTGTAGAATATTAACACCGTGCAATGGTTGATGTTTTTACAAATTTTTCTGTTAGGGATAGTAAACAAAGCCCCCACCCCCCCCCCCCCCCCCCCCACCCCCCACCGTCATCTTGAAATTGAAAAATCAGATTTTTCTGGGAATTTGCTCCATTTATTATTATAGTGTCAAAAATCCCGTCTATTGTCTTCATTACGAAATCCGGTCTTGTTAGTGTAAACTTTGACCCAAAGTACGTAATATAATTTTTGATGTACATCTTTCAGGATGTCACACCAATATATTGTATTACAGACTTTGAATCCAATTTCAGACTATCGTCAAGTAAATGATAACTATTTATGGCCAAAGAAGCGTAACATTGTGAATTCCAGACGAAACTTTTCATCTGCATTGTAAATTCAGCCAGATAACCCAGGATAACCTAAAAAGTGACCAACTTTTTCCCCAATTTACAATGAGCGTACATTAAAACCAAAATTTAAAAAAATATTTAAACCCAGAGAGGACAAAAAATACATCTCACTTAGGCTACCTCTTCGATGACAAACTTTTATGTTAATCTTAGCAAAGCATACACAGTAATTGTTATCCAAACTGTGAAATGCCAAGAAGCTGTCATGAAGCCACGCACGCTAATCGCCGCCAAGCTATGATCGAGAAAAGCTGTCAGCATGGCTTCACAAAACCTTCATGGCGGTCAGCTGCTTCGCTATTGGCTGAATTAAAAATACACACATGCCACAAAGAACTTAAATATCAAGATCTCCTCTGAAAAATCAAAAAACTTTCGTTCATTCAAAAATCAAAAAACTTTCGTTCATTCAAAAATCAGAATCGATTCTTTAATATCATCGTCAAAATGACCACAAGAAAAGAAACTTCGCTACCAAGTCACGATCTTGTAAGATATGATGTAGACAACAAGCTCCAGGTTCGAACAAGAATATATTTTCTTGAGACGCAGTGGATTGAAGTGGAGAAGGAATATTTGGTGCAGTGGGGTTCATCCCCAAGGTCAGCTGACAAAGCAAAGGTAAGTTTCAGTAGTTAAACGTTTGCAAGCCCCCCCCCCCCCTCCCCCCCCCCCCCCCCCCCCCCCCCCCCAGCTGGGAAGAAAACAAATCAAATATTTTCTCAGAAGAAAGGGGTCTGGGGAGTCTCAGGTGTGTCCTCCTGGAATCATCTTAAATAAAACCACGAACATGATGATATGGCCTATGAAATATGGCTTCTTAAATAAAACCACGAACATGATGATAGGGCCTATGAAATATGACTTGAATTAAAAAAAATGGAAATAAGACTTTGTACCTGTTTTTGCATCAAAAACATAGCTTATGACCCCGCACTGAAAGCTTGTTCCAATGATGAGTCATGAGATATGTTTTGAGCTCAAAATGGAAAGACACGAAGAAATTTAAATGGGGATATTTAAATAAAATAGCGCTGTTTGGGTTTGGTCGTTATGTTGTGTAAGGGGTTAACATATGTCCCAACTACACATGTGTGTTGGGGGAGGGGGGCACGGTGGCGTTGTGCACTAAGGCGTACTGTACGCTGAATACTGAAGTCAGTCCCAAACGAAGTCGGCCCACGAGAGAAGTGGACCCACAAGAGAAGTCGGCCCCAAACGAAGTCCGAATACAGAAATAGTGTATCGAAATTTCAGTAAATAATAGGCGATTACGCTGTCTGCCTTATTTTTTATCACTGATAATACCAGCACCATCAGTTCCCAGAAAGCGCTTCGGCTTTTCGGGAATTAATGTTACGTACTGGTATTTTGAATGGTAAAAAAGACGACTACATTTTTTCATGCATCTAAGTGGTGTAATTAAGGATTGACATTACGTCGAAATACAGACAGAAATAGTGCATCGATATTTCAGAAAATAATATGTGATCACTGATAATACGTGAAACTTGCTAAACGACTAAAGGCAGCTTGGAGTAAATGGGAGGAGCATACCCCCCCCCCCCCCCCCCCCCAACACACACACTCTCTTGAATTTCTCGTTGTTTGGCAGTGACCAAAATAAACTACAATTATTAGGTTGTTTACTGGATTTCATTTACGTGTAATTTAATAAAATGCCAGATACGTCTGTAACAGTGTCATATTCAGCTTTTTTCCACCTATAAACGCAAATTATTACATTTTTTATCAGATTGCATTGAGTTTAATAAATTGCCACATAAGTCTGTAACATTAATTGTTATTAATTTATTACATTTTTTAACATTAATTGTTATCTAAATTTGCCTTAATCATTTCGCGTTAATATTCATTGAAAAGGCTTCACTCCAGCTTTTTTAACGAACAAAGGCAAAATGATTACAATTCTTTCATAATTAATATAATTTAACGTTTTGCTAGATAAGACTAGCCCTAATTTTAAAAAGAATATCTGTCACCGATAATTTCGTGTTTATTCATTGAAAAAGCTCCTCTGTAGCGTTTTCAACGAATAAATGCCAAATTATTACTCTCAAGACCGAATAGTCCCGATCCCTCAACTAATGTTGACCTGGGCTAGAAAGTTGGCGGTTGCTCGCCACTGCTCGGTGGTTCTCTCTGCCTCCCCCCCCCCCCCCCACCCATAAAACTGCCCCACACGACACGACAAGCCCTTGCTGTTGATAGTGTAAAAAAAGTGTAAAAAAAACTTGGTTTTTTATGTGACTTGTGAGAAATGGGAACTTTTTTTTCACAGGTTTTGGCTGCTGGAAGTGAAATACTCGTGGTTTGGTGGAGGTAAGCTGAACAAACTTGAACTAGATCCTACAAAAAAGGCCTACATCAAGAGATACGTCCTCTTCCTGCATCCAGAGTTCTCTGAGCAGAGGACATTCAGTGACACTATCGTTTCCCGAATAAACGAGAATTTGAGACGACCAGTCAAAAAATAGAAAAATGTTTTAGGAGAAAACTGTGTCATGTATATATTTTTACTCTTGTTAGTTGGTTAAGCAGTAGAGCTAAAGCTCTCATGGTTCATATTCAGCAACGCAAATAACATTTTGTTTACATATATTTGTTTTATGACCAATTATTGCCCATAGGCACTCTCTAATAATTTGTAATAAAACAAATTCTGAACAACAAAATCAGCCCCCCCCCCCCCCCTCCACACACATACAAGACTATGCTCCTTCGAGATTTGTTTTCATTTCGAATCTAGTAATCGAAGTTAGTATTCATGTTTCATATATTCAGTCGAACGCAAATATTGTTGAAATATTTGTTTTATGACAAATTATTGGAGAGTGCATGTGGGCACTCTCTAATAATTTGTAATAAAACAAATTCTGAATAACAAAGTCGGCTTGGTGTAAATCATCTTAGTTGTCTAACAAAATGTATAGATGGGATTGAAACTGTACATAAATAATGTTGAAAATAAAGACTAGGATGAACAATAATCCTCGCTTGTAATATTCCAACTACATCATCAAGAGCGCTTCGAAGAAAATATGGGAGGATTTGATCAGTCAATCATGAACTTGACATAGGCACTCACCACCAGTCATTTGATGTGACAAAAAGGTTTGAGAAAATACTTGTACACCGAGTGTGTGTGTGTGTGGGTTGGGGGTGTAAGCCTCTTTTGTTACATCAAATGACCGGTCGCGAGTGTGATTATAGTGGAGCAGACTGTCACCAAGTCGGATTTGCATGCTCCGTTGGAAACATATTGCTATTGCTCGCCGTTGCTCGGTGGTCCTCTCCGGGTACTCCGGCTTCCTCCACCCGTAAAACTGTCGAGGTCATGATTAGCCATTGTGCAGAAATATGTGACCTTAAACACCAATAAATAAATAACATATTGCTACAATAGGGTTAATGTCAATAATGTGGGATTTCTTTTTTTTACAATTGTGCTAATCACGAAGTCGTTCTCGATATGTGCTGTTCTACCATTGTTGTTGTTTTTTATGTATACGTGTATATTTTGATATGAAATAAATCCAGACAAGAACTTCTTCTTTGATGAATTCTTCAAGACAACCCATCTTCTCTGGCCATGCTTGTATCCAACTTTTAAAACTATGGGGTTATTGGTCGAAAAAAGAAAAAAAAACATCTGCCATTGGGTAATTGGTATGGTGGGGTGGGGGGTATAGGATTCTTGCGTGACAGGCCTAATACCATCATCGCTGATAATACCAAGCGCTCTCGGTGAGCTCCGGAACCAGTTTGAGGCCGATATTATCAGTGGAGGAAAGACACCACGAGGTCGTATTTCTGTCCTTAAAAATAGAATTAAAATGCTCTGACTTTCACACAAAGCTGATATGTGTTCAGAAACGCAGATCAGTACTGGGCGAGTCGTGTGGTGCGTTATCTTCCTGTTCAGACCATGTGCATTTGACAATCACGGGAAAACAACAAAATACATAACACGTGCTGGAAATAAACGCCTTAATATAGTTATTTTAATTTTTGTTATTTTCTGGTCAACAAACATCAATCACAACCTCATGCATGGGCTTCAAATGAATATATGACCGCCCGAGCAATTTCGATGCAAATACTGATTACCCCAAACACCCACAATTCAAACGCACTGAACAGTACTGTTGTTACCACCCCAACTTCCTCGAATCGCCGTTTGGGAAGAGATTAATGAAGTGTCACCCATTGATTACCACCACGTAACGAAGGCCGGTGCAGGTGGGTATGGAATGAGCATTTCATCCAATTGTGGAAAGAAAACCACAACAGATGAAATGCTCGTTCCATACCCACCTGCTCCGCCCCTCCCGCCCTCCACCAAACGCAGGCTATTGAAATGTTAGTATCTAGTGTAGATTTGCAGGCAATTCATTTAAGCAGGCATGAGTTAAAAAGTGCGCACCGGCTTTACTGTATTTGGTGAATCGATCCTTTCCAGAGAAACGAGCGGTGCAGAAACTGCCATTTTAAAATTTTCAGCCATTTAATTCTTAAAAATTTATCAAATCATCAGCAGTTCAAATTTAATGCCGGACATTGTATTCTATTAAACCTAACTTAAACTAAACGCGATTCTGAATCACATTTATGTACGTTAGTGTTGAGATGTTGCAATTTGGCAGATTTTTAAAAAATATTCTTACTGATTAAAAACGTAAATATTTCGAGTGATGCCAGATGGTAATAGTTTGGCAGACGTCGTTTTGTCGAGACTATTGAATTGCATATGTATTTCGACCACCTAATTTTGACAGCCGTGCAAAATACGATAACAAGTAAATCCCTTTCGCTCAGGTGCCCGAGAAATTAATTACAGCTTTAATCCGTTTGACCGTGAATCACGGCGATTTTAATAACGTGTCGGACATTGACTCGAGAAAGAATCTCCAATATTAGTCGGCGACTTCCCTTAGATCTTGAGTGAACCATTCGCGGACCTGGGATATTCATGCAACCGTCGCTTGCACAGTAGTGTATAAAGTATTGTAACGGTCTGTACATAAATACTGACCGTAGCCTGTAACAAATATATAGGTAAAGTATTGTAAAGGGGGGTGACAGTCAGATGCTAAACTAGAAAAGAAATCTTTGAGTCCCAGAGTGGGTCTGACTGAACCCCAAAATATTTGTTCTCATAGCACAGTGATAACAAAGGCACCCCAAAACACACTCATTTCTGTCCCAAGGTGAAAACAAGGTACAGAGGAAGTTTCGTGAAGATCAGTTCATAAATACGACCTGCATAGAAGTTGTGACAAAAAAGTGATTGGACCTAATTTCGGTACAAAATGGCGACTAGCAGTCATCTTGAATTTTGGACAGCACTCAGAAACACTCGTTCCCATCCCAAGGAGATAACAAAGGTACCCAAGAAGTTTTGTGAAGATCGGTTGATAAATACAGCTTCTCGCCCGAGCCGTATTGACATGTGCACTTACAGTGTATAAGTAGCACTAAATAAATCAAAATCCATCTAATTTGCATAATTTTTGCATGAGAAAACCCCGTACTATATGTGATGTATTCCATTTTACTAAACATTCATACAAAAATTTATTCAAATCAGAACTTTCATACAGAAGTTCTGTACAAAAGACTGATTGCACTAATTTTGGTACAAAATGGCTGCTGGTGGCCATCTTGAATTTCGGACCACACCCAAAAACACTCGTTCTCATCCCACGGTGATAACAAAGGTACCCAAGAAGTTTCGTAAAGATCGGTTCAGAAATGCGGCCTCTAGCCTGAGCCGAATAGAAGTTGGGTACAAAAAACTGATTAGACCTAATTTCGGTACAAAATGGCCACTTACAGCCATCTTGAATTTTGGACCGCACTCAGAAACACTCGTTCTCGTCCCAATGTGATAACAGAGGTACCCAAGAAGTTTCATGAAGATCGGTTGATAAATACAGCCTCTAGCCCGAGCCGTATTGACATGTGTACTTACTGTGTGTAAGTAGCACTGAAAAAATCAAAGTTCATCTAATTTGCATAATTTCTGCACGAGAAAAAAACCTGTATTATATGTGATGTATCCCATGGTACTAAACATTCACACACAAAAAGTTTAAAATCAGCTCTTTCATATGGAAGTTCTGTACAAATATCTGATTGCACCTAATTTTGTACAAAATGGCTGCCATCGGCCATCTTGAATTTCGGACTGCACCCCAAAACACTCGTTGTCGTCCCACAGTGATACCAAAGGTACCCAAGAAGTTTCGTAAAGATCAGTTTATAAATACGGCCTCTAGCCCGAGCCGTATTGGCATTTGCACTTACAGTGCTGAAAGTAACACTAAATATATCAAAGTTAGTCTAATTTGCATAATTTACATACGAGAAAAAAAAACGTATTATATGTGATGCATCCCATGGTACTAAACATTCATACAAAAAATTATTCAAATCAGCGCTTTCATATGGAAGTTCTGCGCAAAAATCTGATTGCCCCTAAGTCTGTACAAAATGGCCGCCAGCGGCCAACTTGAATTTCGGATCGGACCCCAAAACACTCGTTCTCGTCCCACCGTCGTAACATAGGTACCCAAGAAGTTTCGTAAAGATCGGTTCATAAATATGGCCTCTAGCCCGAGCCGTATTGAATTGTTGACGGACAGACGGACGACTGGCCATGACATAAGCTCAAATTTGGCTTCGCCAAAGTTGAGCTAAAAATCAAGTCCTTGATGGTCCTCCATACTTTTTAGATCTGCCTATGCACAGTATCCAGGAAGTACCGAAATTGGCACCAACTATCATTCTTTCTACAGATTGCCTGTTAAATGTTATAAACAGCGGGGAGGTATGAGTGCCCACTCATGGGAGGGCCATACCCATCTGGGGCATTGGTAAGTATAAAAAAATATACAAATTACTTGAAATTTATCATATTTGTATACAACAACCAATGACCCAGACTAGCCGATTCGTAAAAAGGCTGGAGGGCCCAATCTCTCAATTACTTCAGTAAAGAATAGCTCCTACAGGAGAGTAGGAGAAGATAGGAATAATGTCTTTCTCTTTTATGAGAAAAGAGACAGACATAACACCGACAATGTAATTGAGTATTACATAATATATAATTCTCCATTTAACGCCAGAATAACACGTTATGCTAATTCGGTGAAGGAAAACCAATATATAAAGACAGTCCAGAGAATGAGACTCTTTATATTCATTTAAAAGTGTTTGAAGGATTGTATATTAATGCCTATTTGACACGTGACATATACAAATGCTTCACAGTGAGCTACACTTTAAAAACCATATATAAAGGAGACATAGTTATTGCTTCACTCCAAGCTACACATTGAAACCATCCCAGCACCGACTCAGGACTACTGACACCGGAGGAGGTCTTCCCTTGCTTTTCACTATCAAGCCAGATGATCATAAGGGAACCCCCCCCCCCCCCCCCCTCTGAGGTAAATTTCCTCAGAACGAAGAGGGCAGCGGAACAGCGTCAGTGCTGGAACGGACTGCCTAAAGACCTATAGATGTAACCATTAATGGACGACATTCTGAGCAAAAGAAAGAGGACCCAAAGATCTAAGGTCACCGGAGATGGACTCTAAATTTCTCAGGTAAAACTCGCTAAATGAACTGTGTCCAGTACACAGCCTTCCTGAGATCAGTAATGGCTATACTGTTGGAATAAGCCCAAGAAGTGGACAGAGCTCTAACCTCATGTGCTGGTATTACCCACACTACGGTAGTGTGATTCATCAACAGATAAAGCATGAAGTTCACTGAATCTTCTAGCAGATGCAAAGGCTAATAGAAATGCCATTTTATAGGTCAAGAATTTGAACTCTACGACGTCCAACGGCTCAAAAAGAGCCTTTTTGAGCTTCAACAGAAACCAAGCCAAATTCCACTTAGGAATTAATCTGAGGGTTCTCGCCAAGACACGTGAGGTGGATTATATCCCTTGATAGACAAATGAATAATAAATGACCATGGATACAGTATTTATTTCAGCATTGCAGATGAACAACAAAATGAATTACTTCAAATTTGAAGCCAAGAAAGATAACATACTTACTTTATCAGGTCTCAAACATGAGCGTTTTGCTGACACAATATTACCAGACTGCAGCTAATAAAACACCAGTATGGCTTTTTTCTATTGTTGGTGGCCAGAAAAGCTAATCGCGTTTACACGGAATACATTGAGATAGAATGTACTCGAATAAAGAAGCACTGAATTTATTGTTCTCTTAATTGTGCTACGGGCAATGGAACAGCATGTCCATGTATTGAATTTGAAAAGTTATCAATTACTAATTTCACACCACTAGTTGGAAGTTTATTTCTATGGATTAACAGGAGCGCATTAGTCTAAAGTATGTAATTTTTCAGTCTTACTTTGATCCGAGATGAAACTGGTTAGCCCCACATACATCTCATTTCGCATTTTCGTGGCACACATGGACTTTTTTAATCGATAATACTGTGAAAGTCGGTATACCGATTAAGTTGAAAATTACTCTGTATTGACTTGGTATTGAAAAAATTACTGAATTACCATACAGCCCTAGTTCTCGGTCTATTGATAAAGAAATTTCTAACTAGCTTGGATAATGAAGTATTTGATCCAATAGCCAAGTTATCATGATGAGCGTAAGTATCTGATAACACAGACCTATAGCCCCTAATAGTGACGGGCTGCAGTTTGAGATCGTCAAACAAGTAGACCAGGAAATCGGCAATATTTGGTATGGACAGATCGTATACCTCTATCGACTGATCCTTACACCAACGGAAGAAAACCCTCCACTTCGCTGCATAGTTCAATGAAGAGGAGGACCTACTGCAGTTAGAAATAGCATCCACTGTGCGTCCTGTAAACTGTTCCCGTGCAGGAAGGACCGCACAGCGGAAATACGTGAAGGTTGAGACCTTCCAGGTTGTGATGCTGTGCATGTGACTTCCCCTGATAAAGAAGATCCTCTCGTGGAGGAAGCTTCTGGGGAATGTCTCATAACAGACACCTGAGAAGACTGATCCAAGGTTTCTGTGAAAACAGAGGTGCTACTAGCAGGATTTTGCAACGAGACTGTTTGATCTTTAACAGAATCTGCTGAATCAAAGGAGTTAGAGGATATGCGTATCCTATCATCCCGTCCGATGAAACTGACAGCGCATCTACTGCGTACGCTCGATGATCTGGGCATGGCGACACGAACGTCGGTAACGGGTTGTTCAGGTGTGTCTCAAAAAGATCTATCATGGGACGATTCCACTGGTAGCAAATCTGTCAGAATATTCGCGTTTTGAGAGTCCACTCCGATGGCAATAGGCGACCTTTCCGAGAGAGCGAGTCTGCTAATATGTTCAGACGACCCGGTATATGACGGACAGAGAGATGAACGCCATGATTCATGACATATAGGAAAATCCTCTTCGTTAATTCATATAACGGAATCGAGTGAATGCTGCCCTGGTTCCTGAGGTAAGCAACTAGTGTCGAATTGTCCGACAGAATTTGAACATAGACGTTCGCTATTTGGCGAATCCAATGTTGTAGTGCTAGCCATATTGACATCATCTCTTTGATGTTTATGTCCTTCTCTAGGAACCGAGAGTCCCAAAGACCCTGACACTTCCAAGTCTGCGGGACTTAGGGTCGCGCCCAAGCCCATCTGACTCGCGTCCGTCATAATCGTGAAAGCCGGATCTGGCAGTTGAAGTGGAACTCCACTGAAGATCTGCACAAATCTGAACCTTTTGTTTTACTAGGTCCGTTAAAACAATACTGGTTTCGAGCGAATGTGTCTTCACACTCCAGTTCTGAGTAAAGAATATCTGGAGGGGACGCGTGCGCAGACAGCGGATCAGAATAAGATCAGCAGCCGCTCTGCACAGACAGCCCCATCAGTCGCATGAATTCCCTCACTGTTAATGCGTCTGAGTATAGACAAAAGTGAGCATAACAACTGACTAATTTCGCTCTGGGTAACGGCAGACGAACCAGATTGTTGGGAGTCTCGAAGCTCATTCCCAAGTGAGTGAACGACATTGACGGAGCTAGATCTAACTTTTTCTCGTTTACGATGAAACCAAGATGTCGGAGCAATAGAAGCAGACTCTGAACATCGTTCTGAAGTATAATTCTGTTGCCGTATCTCTGCAGATCGTCATCCAAGTAAGCGGCCTTTACGGCCGTTACCGCAGATGAATGAGCTTGGAAGTATGACATTGCTGAGTTCATTATTTTGATTCTCGACAACCTCTATTGCTTCCTTTAATAAGAGAGTCTGTACCTCCGCTAGGTGAGCCTCTCTTTTGAAAGGATCCGTCGGAAGATTTATCCAACGCGGACATCCCGTTAGTGGGGGTTTCACTCGGAATGATAGCCGTAGGCCATCCGAGACTACACTTCTCAACCACTGATATTCCGTGACTGCTATCCAGTTTCTCGCGAAGTCTGATAACCTTCCACCAACTGGCAAGCAATAGAGGTCTTGACCATCACCTGCAGGACTTGCGAGGCTTACAGGAGGAGAAACTACATCCTCCCCACGAAGATCCTCACCCCGTCAGCACAGTGGCATTTGACCGATAATCCCGATCAGACCTACGCCACTTTCCCGAGTCGCTGTATTGACGACCTCCAGAGTAATTGTATGAGGTTTTTTGTACCCTCGCGACGAGTTCCCTTTTGATGATTTTGATTTGAAACATCCTCGCTTACCCCGGTCTGCTGAAGCGAGTTATTGAGACACCGACTTTAAGAGCAGAGCACTGGATGCTTTCTTAGTAGCCTGTTCATATACTAACGAAAGCTTGTCGTCAAAGATAGTATGTCCGGAGACTGGTGCGACCCAGAGAGAGCTTTTCACCTTGTCATCTATAAGTGATGACAACGCAAGGGCAGCATCACATCTAATTAACTCCAGATTAGTCACTGTCAGGGCGTAATTATACATGGCATACATGATTGCCCTGGAAAGAACTCTAAGCAAGGAACAAAGGACCTCAAGTTCCTTCCCATTGAGACATTGCACCATAGCTCTGGTAAGGTGATCTGTGTAGGACATTGCATCCAAATTCGCTCTATTGAATGAAATTGCAGTTTCCATTACATCTGAGCGAATGTTGAATGAAGCAGGTAAGGATATGTCTAAATCCCTGGTCTGCCCATCCAAATGCAGTGGAGCTCTCTGAACATCTTCTCCAACTGTTTTAAATGAACATGGTCCAAGAAATGGTATATTTATGGAAGATGTTGACAAGAAACCGCCTTTTTTCCTCACATTTGAGAGGTTAAATATGGCATTGTCTACATGGCCGAAGGCCTGCGACACCTGCCTAGACTGAACCCGGAAAGAAAGAACTACTTCCTTCCACCATATAAAGTCTGAGTCTAGAGACGCCAGCGGTTTCTTCCTTGTTGTTGCAGCTTGCTGATTCGATGGAACAAACTCAGGATAGTACTGATGGATAAAATCCATTGCAACCATATGTTGTTCCGAAAGGGAAGGGTAATCCTCTTCCTTATCCCTTTCACCATCCGACTGAATCAGTTGAGAAGCTCAGTCCATTGCATCTGCCTGAACAGACAACTGGACTGACCCAGCACCGTCCAACAGCTCAGTTTCTGAGTCTGAGGGAGGCTGCTCCGGCACTTGCTGGGATGCTATGATCAGCTGCGCAATCTGCGACAGCAAGTCCGTCTCCGAGGCTTGAGGAGCAGCGGTTTTCAGTTTCTTAGCCGCTTGGTGCTCCTTGGACGGCGTTCGGGAGATGGATCTCTTCTCTGAACGTCCCAATGATGGAAGCCTTGGTTCCCTAGCTACCAGATGGTTCGACTTCATGGGCGAAGAGTGGCTCCTTCTTCATGCACGCAGTCGGGTAGCTAGGATGCGGTCGTGTGTGCTTAGTTATCATAGTGGAAGCCGTGAATGTAGCCGTGGCCGGCTGCTGTCTAGACGGAGCGTCCCAAGCGGCAGGTGTGGACATATGTTCCGGCCCGTGCAAGTTTCTCATAACAACATCTGGCCCCAGATGTTTCTGGGTAACAGAGGGACCTCTCCCACTTGCAGCCTTTTCAAACCTCGCCAAGCCTCCCGACAAGAAATTAAAATTCTTTAGTAAATTTTGTTTCTTAACATACCTACCACAATTGTATACAATTGGCTGTAACGTAAGTGCAAGCCCTACTTCGGAACTAACTCAAGCTTTTAGAGAAATTTTCCAAACAAGCTGGAAAAGTAATAGAGTGCAAAAGCATGAAAAAGATCGAAAAAAGACGAGAGACAAGCGCTCGAAATTACAGGTACTCTCTCTGCAAACCTCATGCGTTTACCGAGCGCATGCGCAACAACCGTGACGTCAATTACGTATTTCTGCCAACGAGAAGTTTGTGATTTAGTGGGGAGGCATCGATATCAAGGATATCCCCAAGGAGGGTGGGCCTCTGGTAAACAATTGTGGTAGATATGTTAAGAAACAAAATTTACTAAAAAATTTTAATTTCTTTTCAACCTACTCACAATTGTTTACAATTGGCTGAATAAACAATAGGAGGAGGTGAATCACATAACCAATACCAACAAGAGCAGCAGAAAGAAAAGCAAGGAGGGCAGAGAACAATAGCGAAACCTGTAATGAAGATAGAGAGAAGGCACCTGAAAAGCACAAGGCTGAGCAAAGCACAACCTCGATAACAACAATTTTAATGAGGGTGCACAACAGCCTGAGCAGCAATGAGAGGGCCTAAAGAATAAAGGTCCTCAGATTGCTGCTGTAGGTGGCAGAGATAAAAGGAGGAGAAGGTAGAAGCATTCCTCCAGTAAGCCGCATTCATAACATCCCGGAGCGAAACAGAATTGGAGAACGCCCAGGATACAGAAATGGCACGAACCTCATGAGCATTAAACCGGTTCGAAACAAGATCCGAATTAGACAAGCGGGAATAAGCTAGCTTGGTTGCAAGGCAGATCCACCTGGAAATAAAATGGGTAGAGATAGACTGCCTCTTAGGAATGAGAGACAGAAAGAATCTCTTCCGACCCCTCCTAATGAACTGAGTGTGAGTAATGTAAGTCTTGATTGCACGAACAGGACAAAGAAGAGGTCTCCGACCATCGACAGCGGGGACGCCCGAATGCAGATGGGAGGAGGTACCGAATCAGGAAGTTGATTCTTAGCCAGAAAAGAGCAATCAGTAGTGAAGGTGACACTGTTAGCCTCATTTCTGAAGAAAGCAGAATCAACAGATAGCGCATGAAGCTCACTGACTCGTCGAGCAGAAGCAAACGCTAGAAGGAAAGCTGTCTTATAGGTGAGAAAATGCATATCGGTCCCATGCCAAGTTCCACTTGGGTGTAAGATGCAAAACTCGAGACCTCTTCAAAGAAAAGTGGCGAATGAGTTTGGAGAGAAAACAATTACGGCCGATGCACCGCTTTCCCACATAAGAGAAAGTGTCAGACAGCATAGACCGATAGCCCTTAATCGTAATAGGCTGGAGGCCCTTGGAGTCAAAAAGATATACCAGAAAATCTGCAATTTGAGCGATTGACGGATCACGGTAATCCACATTGTGATCTGCACGCCAGCGGCAGAAAACCTTCCACTTCGCAGCATAAGTCATGCCAGTGGAATGTCGCCGCGATGCAGAAATGCACTCCACTGTTCGTCTCGAAAGACCTCTACGTCGGAGACAGGACCTGATAAAAGACAGGCGTGAAGGGACAGGCTCACCAGGCTGTTGTGACACTTCCTGGGATGACCCTGGGAAAGAAGATCGCGATGTAGAGGTAGAAGAATCAGCCAATCTGCCAAGAGAGGCCGCAGCAGATTGATCCACACCCTCTGTGGAGACAGGGTACGATCAGAATGATCCTGCAACTGCAAGCACAAATCTTTGCTAATACTTGAGGAAGAATCGGTGCAGGAGGGACAGAGCGTCTATCGCAAACGCCAGAGGATCTGGACAAGGGGAGACAAAGTTCTCTACCTGAAGATTCCTGCGAGTAGCGAAAAGGTCGACCTGAGGGAGTCTGCTAGGATGTTGAGATGCCTGGGAATGTGTCGAATGGACACCCGAGCGTTTACATCTCACGCCAACAGAAGAAGATCCCGAGACAGCCGATACATGGGAATCGAATGTGTGCCTCCTTGATTCCGTATGTAGGCCACTACTGTCAAATTGTCCGAAAGAAGTAGGACAATATGGTCCGACAGGTGAGGGATCCAAAGCCGAAAACTCAACAGAAGAGCAAGGAGCTCCTTCTGGTTGATATGAAGGCCCACCTGCTCGCTGTCCCACTCGCCGTGAGTGGAGAGACCGAGAGGATCCAACGTCGCCCCCAGCACCGATCACTGGCATCCGCAGTAAGGATGCGATCGGCCAAAGGAAGATCCAAAGGAACACCCTGGGAGCCAGGGAACATCGGCCCAAGGGTGGAGGTGACAAAGCAGAGACTGAGGAATGGGAAGTTCCAGTTCCAGCAGATCTACATTCAGACGCCAATGATCCAACAGGAAGTGTTGGAGAGGTCAGACAAACAAGCGACCGAGCGGAATGAGATCTGTCACCGAACGGCAAAGGCCCAGCATCCGAAGGAAAGTCCTGGCCGAGACCAAGGAAGATTGAAGCAGGTTCCGAGTCAAGGCGGAAAGAATCGTCGCCCGAGCATGGGGGACTGACACTTCATTGTGAAGTGTGTTGAAATCCATCCCCAAATGACGGAATCGCTGAGAAGGAAGGAGATCTGACTTCTCGCGATTGACACTGAAACCCAGCGACGCTAGCAGGCAAAGAAACTGCCGGACATCTAACTCCAGAACAGCAGCATTGTGGTGCCGTTGGAGGATGTCGTCCAGGTAGGCTGATGAAGTCACAGCTGACTGAGTACGGTGGAAAGCAAGCACATGTGACATCAGTCGGGTGAAGGCCCAAGGAGCCAGGTTCAGACCGAATGGGAGAGCTCTGAATTGATAGATGCGATCCCGAAACGAGAACCGAAGGTATTTCTGTGACGCCAAATGAATGGGTACATGGAAGTAGGCATCCTTCAGGTCGATACTGGCAGCAAAGTCGCCCTGATGAACTGAACGTCGAACCGACCGGAAAGTCTCCATACTGAAATGAGGAGCTATTATGTACTCATTCAGGATACTCAGATCGATGACAGGACAAAATTGGCCATTTTTCTTCGGCACCAAGAAAAGTCTCGAGTAAAATCCCGGTGAAAGGGTGTTCCTGACCACCTCGATCGCCCCTTTGGAGAGGAGATTGTCGATCTCCTGCATCAGAAGGTCCCGACATAGAGAATCGGAAGGGACCCGAGTCGGGAGGGGCACCCGAGATAAACTGGGGTGCCGATGGAAGGACAGTCGCAGACCGGAATGTATAATGTCAAGGACCCAAGTGTCTGACGTTATCTCTGTCCAACGGTCGTAAAACTGCGACAGCCTTCCCCCGACTGGAGGCGAATCGAGGTGAGAGCCTTCACTTGCGGCCTCGACGAGGCCACCGAGAGGAGAAACTACCACCTCGGGAAGTGACAGAGTCCTGAGACTTTCCTGTCTGAGGCTGCCAGCGAGCCTGGCCGCGTCGGCGCTTCTTCTGAGCAGGAGCAGCATGAGCCTAAGGCGTAGCCAACGTCGCCGACAAGGCAGACGCAGCAGGACGCTTGGCGGGCCTGGAACGACCACCACCCGCAGCAGCAGGTTGGTCCAGCTGTCGCAGCAAAAGCTGGTCCATTCGAATGACGAAGAACCTCGCTACGGACAGCTTCCATGGAACAACTGAGGTCCAACCAAAGAGGCAGACCTCAAAACAGCACGCTTCTCAGACGGAAGGGATGGAGAAGAATCCAACACCGCATCCCGGCGTGCTAGCTCCAAATTAGCTGTGTTACAGGCGTGAGCGTGTGTCAAGTTCATGAGAGCCTGTGACAAAACGCGAAAAAGTGCCTGAGCATCATCAAACTCCCCTGATGGAAAATATTCAGCCAGGGCAGCAACGACATGGTCCGCGAGAGATAACATACCCAGCATCTCTCGGAACAGGCCCACCATAGATTCAACTACCGACATCGGGAGAACTGCCGACTTAGGCTTAGTTAACCCGAGGGAAGAATAATCCTCATCCACAGTAGTCATCCCTTGGAAGACTGGTGGACAGACGGAATCGTAAACACGAAACCGTGATGGAGGCAGAAAAGCATCAGCTCTAGAAAAGAAAGAACCCTTGAGGGCCTTAGAACGCATTTTGGCGTCTAAGCCGTGGAAGGACTCAACAACCTGAGCCGATTGCAGAGGACGCAAAGACCCGGAGCTAGAAGGCTCAACAGGGTTACAGCACTCCACAGTGGACCGCGACCAGACGGTCACAGATGACTGGTCGAAAGGTTGAACGTCCGGCAAAAGCCAAAGACGAAATCCAAAGGCTGCCCCAAGACTGACAAGGGGGGCCCATCACCTTCAAGAAACTCGTCATCCTCCGTTGCAGAGGAGACGTAGCCCAACTCGGGCTGACCAGCAGAAACCTCCTGTGAATACTGTGCAGTATCCAAGGGGCCAGGCGAGACATCTCGGCAACCGACCAAAGGAGGTTATGCCTCAGGAGGCACAGGGAGGCCAACTTGAGGGTTGCCAGAAAGCAAACGGGTGAGCGCCAAAACAGCCTGACACGGGTCACCCTGAGAATCCGTCGCAGCAGCATCGCCCGACGGAGTGTCCTCCCATTGGACCCTTTTGGTAGAAGAACCCAAATCCTCAGAAGAGACTGATGCCGAACGTCGATCGGCAGACAGAATAGGGAGACGGTGAGAAGACACCGGAGGATAGTCCATCACTGACCTCTGCGGAACAGAAGGTCCTGCCTGCAAATCCTCTAAAGAGACCGACGGCGCACGTCGATCAGTAGCTGGACCTCGGACATGGTGAGAAGCCACTGGAGGATTGTCCAAAGAATGACAGGAACCTGTCATTGGCCTCTGCGCGGCACATGTCCCCAACTGCCCATCCTCTGAGACCAACGGCAAGCTCCGATCGACATCCAGACTCGGAACACAGTGAGGAATCACCGGAGGAAGGTTCCGAGAGTGACAGCAACTGGGGCTGTCACTGACCTCTGCTGAACAGCAGGCCCTGGATGCCAATGTCCCAACCCCATCCTGCTAGTCGGCACACTAGCAGGGGAAGGAGGAACAATAAACGATTCGCTCGAGGGGCGAGGAATCGCTGCCGAAGTGACGGAACGGCTCAACCAACTAGGAGTAGATGAGGCGGAGCAGACAGCAAACCTGCACAGCTTCACCGTGAAGCCAGGGGAGGCTGAGAGCTCACAGACACACCAGCAGATACAGCCTCGGTCCCCCGACACTGTATACCATCCCCAGAGGATATGGAAGAGCCACCATCATACAGAATAAGATCTGTAGTAACAACTTCCTCGGCAACTGTCGACGGCGTAGGAGGCAAATCGGAGAGGGTCACCGAGCTGACCTCGGAGAAGCTCTCTACGAAAACAGATGCCTCAAGAGTGACATCAGAAGACAAAGAGACCACGGTCTCCACATCAGGTATCACTGAACTAGCACCAGCAACAGTTGCAGAGGAACTCGCCAAAGAAAAAGACAGATCAGAATCCTGTATGACAGAGTCACCACGTGCACTAACAGAAAAGTCTGCTGCAGCACGGCTACCCTTACCCCGAGAACGAGGGGTTCTAGCTCTGGACAGAACCACCTTGTTAACAGAAGCCCAGAATTTTGAGGACCAAACCCAACAAATACCACATGATTGGGCCTGAGTGCAATTGTTGCAAGTGACACATGTGGAATGAGAGTCGTCCACATGCTTCACTTCCAAGCAAGAGGTACAAGGAATAGTCTTGGCAGAATATGAATGATAATAATGGAATCAAGCTTCCTGCCGATGGAAAACAGAACAAAGGTCGTGTTCACATGTGGGGGAAAAACAAGGCTAAGTGTGAAGAAAACAAGCAATAATGATAAAAAATAACATTAATTAATAACAATTTTGAAAGCTTGAAAAAGGATACAATCCACTTGCACACAATCAAATGCAGATAGCACATACAATAAGTTGTTCATGAAGAAAACAGCTAAGTATAGCACGAGTCACAAAAATTTCCGACCACGTACAAATGGCGGAAATAAAAGGAATTGATGTCATGGTTGTTGCGCATGCACTCGGTAAACGCAAGAGGTGTGCAGAGAGAGTATCTGTAATTTCGAGCGCTCGTCTCGCTCGACACTTTTTTCGATCTTTTTCGTGCTTTTGCACTCTATTACTTTTCCAGCTTGTTTGGAAAAGTTCTCTAAAAGCTTGAGTTAGTTCTGAAGTAGGGCTTGCACTTACGTTACAGCCAATTGTAAACAATTGTGAGTAGGTTGAAAAGAAACTTGCTGGCTTCCTCCCTAGTTCCATCGTCACTGGGTGAGCTTTTGTTTTTAATGTGTTCGCTCTACCCACTACACTTCCTTCGACCGCAATGGACATACCCGGTGTTACTGCTCCCACAGATGGAGTAGCCGCTTCACCAGTCGAGCTAGCTGTCAGCAAAGGATTAAGACCACCGGCCAGTGGCCTTATCCCTTGCCTAATATTCATGAGCACCTTAGCAGCTAGCTCTGTTTGCTCATCAGTGCGCGACGACAGTAGCACACTTTTGATGGGTGTCACATTACCATCACCATGCTCTTCTTCCTCTGAAAAAGAAAATGAAAAACTTGAATGATCTTGCAGTGAGAGTTCCGGCATAGGACTCTACCGCTAACAACGTAGCGTGACACCAGCTTCCAGCGTTTGTCATCCCAATCGACACATGTAGGACAAGAATCTGCAGAAGTACATCAACTACAAGCAAGGCAACATGCATGTAAATCTGAGGAAGACTTCCTCGTCTTACATTTTGAGCAATAAGCTTTCATGATTAATCAAAGTCGATCGTACACCCACAAACTCTACAATAAATATATGATAAAGATACATAATAAACAACGATCAAAATCGAAATCGAAAAATTAAATTCAAAAAATTTTTCGAAAATTTTTTGAAAAAAAAACCCAAGTTCCCAAAGGGAACATGAAGAGCTCAAGGGTATCCCGATAGAGCCTAAGTATGGAGAAAATCCAAAATTTTATTGCTACACTACCAGAATATAAAATAATGTATCTTACAACAATCCTACAGTAATAATAACTAAATACTACATATATTTAAGGATATGTTGCCAATATAAACAACGTCAAGGAAAAAAACAGAAACAAGACATCAGGCACAGAAAAAAGGCCCACAGTCAGTAACAGATTTTAAAGCTACCAGATGTAAAGCAAGATCTTCAAACGAAGAAAAAACGATACATCAGATAGAAGATGCATGACCAAAATGACACAACACCCTTAGGGAAAGGACGTAATGGGGATAAACAGAATAAACATTCTGTTACACGCGTTAAACTCCCAAGAAATTTAATAAAAAATTTCGATAAAAATAAGCCAAAAAGCTTGGGAGTTTAAAAGGAGGGCTTCAAGGAGGGATAGGGAAGGAACACTTAACAAACAGTGGATAAATCATTAGCAAGAATGGTGACGTCCAGCACATGTCCTGAAATTGGGAAACATGAAATAATTTTGATAAAAATGATAAAGTTACAGCCCTGAACATTTCTAACCACCGTTGTTCACTTTCATCATCCATCATCCATTTATGTCCTTGGATCCACCAATTTTACCATTGATTTGTGTCTGGCATCCTCAAAAATGGAGATTTAAAAGCACATATGTCAGTTGAATGTTACTGACTTTTGGGCCAAACAAAGAATGATGGTTGGCGCCAATTTCGGTACCTTCCTGGATATTGCACATGCGCAGGTCTAAAAAGTATGGAGGACAATCTAGGACTTGATTTTTTTGGTTTTGCATGGAAATTTTGGGGATTGGGGGGCAAAATTTCTGACCCTGGATTAATTTTAGTTAGCACCAGCTAGTCTGGGCCATTGGTTGTCATATAAAAATATAAAGAGGCTGAGAAACTCTGGAAAAGCATAGGTCATGGAAAGTGAAAAAAATGAGAATACACATTATACATGTAGTGACAGTTACAAACAATCAACTGTGACAGATGTAAATTCAAATGCAGTTTTAACATACCAGAAAGTAAAAAAAAAAAAAGAAATAGTTCCAATGAACTGGGGCTTGAATATGAAATACAGAGACTGTACATGTGGGTTTACTCGGGAGACCAATTAAAAGTGGAAAATCATGCTATATCGCCCACTTGTTTCAACGTCCATTTGAAATTATCACAAAAATTCTGATTTGCAAATCTTTCTTCTTAGCCACATTAGATATTGCCAAAAAGACAGCTGAAAACACTTTGAAGCACTGTTCACAGGAGCCGGCCTTTAAACTTGTTCTGATTTGCAGGAATCAATTTTGATTCTCGTGAATTCCTGCTGCAAGAATCAATTTTCAGCTCTTGAATAATTTAGAGTTTGAGAGTATTGTTACACCCTTGGGACTACAAACAATACATATTCTATAGTAAAAAAAAATCTCATATGTTAACCCTGTGAACTCTAGTATGGTATCTTCCAGGCCAATTCAATGGCAGCAATCAGAAGAGTCCATATTCATTATTTGGGGTAGACCCAATCAATATTTTCATGCGGACTCGGGGCTGCACATTAAAAATATTGATTGGTCTAGCCCACACATTTACTGAACAGACATCCTATATAATGACATTATAACGTATGATGTTCCTGGCCAGAAAAATGGCCACTAGGATTCAAAGGGTTAATATTTTATCATTTATTGTAATTCATCAGTTAAATTTAACCTTGTTGTTCTTTCTGAACCCATAATTTGATTGGCTGAGACTTGGTCGACTCCGTGCTCTAATCTCAGGTAAATTCACTCTTACCATGCTCCAATTGCCAGATGCAGGTAAATTAGAATATGTCTCTATCCACACTATGTGCGATCTCCCTTCTCTCTTATGAAGTCTTACGTCACCCTAGTCACGAATCGAACACATTCTTAAATTCAGTCATGGCAAATAGACCAAGATCGAATATGACAATTTTTATTGTTTTTCTTCAAATAAAATGCGTTTGAAGAATTTTTTTCAATTCTAATAATGACAGGAATTATAATGGAGATAAACGTCTTTTGTTTCGTTAGACATTTCAAAATTTGACTATGGAAAGTTAAAAAATTCATGGTAATTTATATATTTTTTATACTTACCAGTGACCCAGACTTAGATGGTGCTAACTCTTAAAATTCTAGGGTCAAACACAAATTTTGCTCCCCCAATCCCCAAAATTTGCATCAAAATCCAAAAAATCAATGTCCTATGTGGTCCTCCATACTTTTATCCACTGTGCATGCGCAGTGTCAAGGAAGCACCAAAATTGGTGCCAAATCTTCATTCTTACAACCAGTGCCTGATAAGTGTTATGTAATCAGCGGGGAGGTATGAGTTCCCAACTCATGGGAGGGCCATCCCCATCCGGGTCATTGGTAAGTATAAAAAGTATAAAAAATATATGAATTACTATAAAGTTTTTTAACATTTTTATACTGTACCAATGACCCAGACTTAGCTGAATAGAAAAAAAGCTGGAGGGCCTAGGATATAAAGGAAAATCCAATAGACTCAATTACATGTAAACAGAATTATCCCCTCAAGGAGAAAAGGAGAACAGGCTTTACATGTATCTTTCTTGTTTATACCAAAAATAAAGACACAATACCATTCCGTAATTGAGCACAATAACATAAATGATCTCTATTAACATCCAGTATAACCCATTATACTAATTTTTTAAAGGAAAGCCAATAAATAAAGATAGTCCAGAGAATGAGACTCTTTATATTCATTTAAAAGTGTCCGATGATTGTATATTAACGCTCATATGACACGTGACATATACAAATGCTTCACACCGAGTTACACTTTAAAAATATTACATAAATGAGATAGACATTAGCTTTACACTTTAAAACCATCCCAGCACCGACTCGGAATTACTGACTCCAGAGGAGGTATTCCCTTGCTTTTCACTATAAAGCAGGTGATACCGGTATAAGGGAACACCATCCCCCCCCCCCCCCCCCCCCTTTCCCTTGCTCTGGGTCAAATACCCCAGAACGAAGAGGGCAGCAGGACAGAGTCACTGCCGGAACAGAAAGACTGCATAACTATAGTTGCAACTGTTTAGTAGATGACATTCTGAGCAACAGATAATGGACCTAAACAACGCAGGTCATCAGAAATGGACTCAATATTTCTAAGATAAAAATTTGTGAACGTGGAAGGCTGAGACCAATATGCAGCCTTCATCAAATCGGTAATAGCGACACTATTAGCATAAGCCCAAGATGTAGAAAGCGATCTTACTTCATGCGCCGAAATCTTAAGCACAGACTGCTGAGTTGAAGATAATTTTTCATAAGCAGTACGAATAGTTAATTGAATCCACCTTACAATAGAATGGACCATAATGTCCTTTCTATTAGGCAACAGAGACAGAAAGAAACGCTTACGTCCCTTTCTGATAAACTCAGATCTACGTTTGAAAATACGCATAGCTCTAACTGGACAAAACAAAGGCCTATGACCGTCTGAAGTCGGAAGAGCCTTAATGATAATAGGTTCAAGGTACTTATTAGGAGCCTGATTCTTAGCCAAAAATCCAACATTAGTAGTCAATGTAATAGTATTACCAACACTACGATAGTGAAAATCATCAACAGTTAGTGCATGAAGCTCATTAACTCTTCTAGCAGAAGAGAAGGCTAAGAGAAAAGCTGTCTTATAAGATAAGTATTTAAAGTCCACTGTATCAAGAGGCTCAAATGGCACTTCTTTTAGCTTCAAAAGAACCCAAGCTAAATTCCACTTAGGAATTAACCTAAGGGTTCTAGGTCTATTTATCGAAAAGATTTTCACTAACTTAGATAAAGAGACATTAGATTCAATTTGTAAGCTATCATGATGAGCATAGGTATCCGATAGCATGGACCTATAACCCTTAATAGTTATTGGCTGCAGTTTGATATCGTTAAACAAGTAGACCAGAAAATTAGCAATGTCTGGAATGGAAGGATCATAAATATCAACAGAATGATCCCTACACCAGTGAGAGAAAACCTTCCACTTAGTGGCATAATTTAGCAAAGAGGAGGTCCTCCTACAGTTAGAAATTGTGTCCACTGCTTGTCCTGTAAAATGCTTGCCGTGCAAGAAGGACCGCACAGCGGAAATACATGAAAGTTGAGACCTTGCAGGTTGTGACACAGTGTGCGCGATTTCCCCTGCGAAAGAAGGTCCTCCCATGGAGGAAGCTTCCGCGGAATGTCCCACAACAGACACCTGAGTAGATTTATCCATGATCTCTGGGGTGACAGAGATGCTACCAACAGAATCTTGCAGTGAGATTGAATCAACGGAGCTGGAGGATAAGCGTATCCTATCATTCCGTCCCAAGAGATCGAGAAGGCGTCTACTGCAAATGCTTGAGGATCTGGGCATGGCGACACATACGTCTGCAACTGATTGTTGAGATGCGTCGCAAATAAGTCTATCATAGGACGATCCCATTGGTAGCAAATCTGATTGAATACTCGTTTGTTGAGAGTTCTTTCTGACAGCAACATACGACCTTTCCAAGAAAGGGAGTCCGCTAGAACGTTCAGACGACCCGGAATATGATGGACCGACAGAAGAACCTGATGCTCTAGGACAAACAGAAGGATTCTTACCGTTAAGTTGAACAATGGAATGGAATGAGTGCCTCCCTGGTTCCGAATATATGCTACTACTGTCGAATTGTCGGACAGAATTTCTGAATAATGTTCATCCAATGACGTACTGCAAGCCAAATTGACATCTCTCTTTGATGTTTATGTGCTTGTTTAGGAACTGCGGATCCCAAAGACCCTGGCACCTAAAATCTGTTGGGCTCAAAGTTGCGTACGAGCCATTACCGAGTTCATTATTCGAGTGAAAGCCCAGGGCGCTAGATTCAGATCGAAGTACATTGCTCGGAACTGATAAATGACTCCTAGGACAGCGAAGCGAAGATACTTTCTGAACGCCGGATGTGCCATGACGTGAATTTAAGTATGCATCCTTGAGATCTATGCTCACAGCATAATCGTTCACTCGAATGCTCGCTCTGACTGATTGGATGGTCTCCATATAAAATTTTGGAGCCACGATCAGCTTGTTTATCCAGCTCAGATCTATAAGTGGACGAAACGAGGCATCTGGTTTTGGAACCAGGAACAGGTGACTGTAGAAACCTGGAGATTCCTGGTTTTCTATCTGGCTTGGGGCGAATACTTTGTAAATGTATTCGAATACGAATACGAATACTTTGAAATTTCATGAATACGAATTCGAATACAAATACACAAATTTTCAAATGTATTTGAATATGAATACAAATACATTACAATGTATTCATGAATACATTTTTGAATACTTGAATACTTTTAAAATTAGAAGTATTTATAGCAAGGTCTTTAAGATTTTTGTTTGTTGGGTTAAAAGTCATTTTTAAACTGATGGTCCTTTAGCTGAAGCTTTAATTATGCTTACCATGCTTTGTTGGAAAATTAAAGTAATTACCTGACGGGAAATCCACTCTATGGGTGTCATAGTAATTAGGGGGGGGGGGGGGGTGCGGTGGCTTAGTTGGTAGAGGTACAGGCTGCAAGCCGAGATGTCCTCGGTTCAAATCCCACCTGCGGCAACCGTGTTGTGTCCTTGGGCAAGACACTTCACCCCGACTGCCTACATGGAGGCACGATGACGCTGTGTACTGAGGCGTACTGCATGTCGATGGTGCGCATGTCTTCAATCAATCTAACCCTGCCTGTGCTGTGGTGCAGAGTTCAGAGTTACGATGCTGGAGAGCTGACATGCTGCTCGTCATTGCTCAGAGGTTCTCTTCGGGTACTCCGGCTTCCTCCACCCGTAAAACTGTCACGGTCACGATTAGCCATTGTGCATAAGTATGTGACCTTAAACACCCATAAATAAATAAATACTCTCCATGGACAACACATCACAAAATGTGAGTGGATTACCTCCTGAACATTAAGTATCAATTGCAATGACACCACATAAGAAGGACTAGTAAAGTTTTAGCCAATGTTTCATGGTTAAACCTGGAGGTCTGTTGGCTGAAAGTTTGCTAACACTGTTAGCTTAACAGCAGTAGTATTTTCTTTATAATATTTACGTGCTTTCACCAATTATAATTAGACATACTGAGCTGTACAAAGGTGACCTTAAACAGGAATAAATAAATAAATAAATAAATAAATAAATAAATAAATAAATAAATAAATAAATATGTGTTTTCACTGTGAAATAATGGATAAAATAGAAAAACTTTAAATAAATCCAAAAATTTTAGAATATAATATCATTGAATAACTGAGTTGTGTCCAATAACACAAGTTTTTTTGTTTTATTTTTATTGTCCATGTTTTCAACAATTTAAAAAGCCATGGGAATATGTGGCCATTGTTACATAAATATGTTGTATTGTGACAAGTTAACTGATAATTAAGTCTATTGTATGTTTTCAATGCATAAATTTCAGACAAGTTGTTTGGTGGTATATAAATAATATCAGGGATTATTAAGCCTTTAATATTGATATGAGGTGTGAATTTGTTGCCTGGAGTCTATGGGCTTGTTCTGTGAAAACCTTTTATTCAGTATATGGTTCTTTAATTCCAAAATATAGAAAGTATTCAAAATGTATTCATGAATACAGCTCAAATTTTAATGTATTTGAATACGAATACGAATACATGTATTCATAACATTCAGTGAATACTGAATACATGTGAATACTTGTAAACTGTATTCGAATACAACTGAATACAAATACCCCAACCCTGTTTTCTATGACCTCTATCACGTTCTTCTCCAGAAGAGATTGGACCTCTGATAGCGAATCTCTCTTCTGACGGTTTGATGGAAGCTGAGTCCAACGTGGACTTCAAGTTAATGGAGGTTTTTCCTTGAAGGACAGTTTTAGACCTTCGGAAATAACCCCCTGCACCCATGGGTCGTCCGTAATTGACAACCAATTGGTTAAGAATCTCGACAGCCTTCCTCCCACTGGAACGCAATAGAGGTTTAGACCATCACCCCCTGGACTTGCAAGGTTTGTGGGAGGAGAAACAACGTCCTTCATGACCTGCACCTCACCCAGTCGACCTAGGGGCATCTGACCGGTTGTCTCGGCCAGCATTACGACCCCTACCTGAGTCGCTACTTTGACGGCCTCTAAAGTAAGACGTCCTCCTCTATAGGAACTTCCCTTGGACGTACTCGCCCTAGAAGTGCATGCCTTACTCCTCGGTGCTGAGTCCGACTTTTTCGAAGAGGATTTAAAAAGCAGAGAGTCCGAAGCTTTCTTAATAATCTCATCATAGATTATAGAAAGCTTACGGTCGAAGAGAAGTTTTCCGGAGACCGGAGCGACTCGAAGAGAGTTTTTCACCTTACTATCCACTCTTGTGGATGCAGCCAGGGCAGCATTGTTACAACCGATAATGTTACAACGCCGCATAATGTTACACCAACGCATAATGTTACAAAAAATGTAGTAAACAACCGATAATGTTATAAACTCCGCATAATGTTATAACTGTTTTCAACCCGTTATGTTATAAAAATCGACGCATAATGTTATAACTTTTTTCAACCCGTTATGTTACAACAAATTAACCGATAATGTTATAACTTCTGTATACTAATTCCAGTTACAGCTATTGCAGATGGACTTTACCACTTACCATTTATTGCCGCATAAAGGTATGAAATATTTATACTAAAGGTTTCTGCTCTGGTTAAGGCGAGGAGATACCCCCCCCCCCCCCCCCCACAACTCCCGGGGATTTATCATAGAATGACCTAGTCACGTTAGTAGTATGTCATGTACCCGGACACCCCCAGGTAGCCAGACCCCAGTGCCGGACCCCGGAAGTAACGTCATGTCACGTGACCCAGTGGTGCCATGTTGTGTTGTCATGGTAACCCGCGTGAGCGGCCATGTTGTGACGTCATCCCCATAGTGATACGTGGTGTGAGTGCGCATGCGCAGCGCGTGTTGTTAGGGTGATACGTGTTTCCGTCGTCCATTTTGTATACTGGAGGCCGCCATCTTGGTTTCTATGGTAGCACGTGGTTGCTATGTTACCCAATTTTTTTGCAATTGGACGAGGTATGTTTTGAGGGTGCGTTCCTTTGTAGAAGAGTAAATCTAATTACCACAAACAACCCGACAATCCTTCCAAATCACCGAAATTGACTTTATTTGATACAGATTTCCCATGCTATTGGTTTTATTGACTTAGCACGTAGTGCTATAGTACTAAGGGGATACAAGGGGGTGCGTTCGATTGAACAGGAGTAATGCTCTGGCTTAGAATTCTCCCAGAATCCCTTTTTGGATCCCTATCCCATGACTTTTATCCCATTAAAAGACACGTTCCTTTGGTCATTACCCAGAATTCTCTGCTTCTATCTGTATATGCAATAGTTTTCGTCTATCTGGTCTTGTTCCTTTGTTCTTGAGTATACGCCAGTAGCATAGAAGAGCCTATTAACTGGAACAGCTTTTCTTATTATTACTATATTTAGCTTTTCTAATCTATTCTTGTTAGTTCTGACCCTATTCCGTATACTCTTGTTGTTTCATTTATCTAGATCATTTATATAAATTATAACTAACCAATCACATTGCTTGATTTCCCATAACCTGTAATTAATCATATAGAGTTATCGCCCCTTATTACAACGAAGTTGTATCCGATTCTTATTACATCTATATCCAATGGCAATATCCCCGGGCACTCCAATTTCGGCACCCCTTTTTTGAAAATATATGACCTTCGGCACCCCTTGTTTGTCATATGTGCTTATGTGAAGAAGCACAATGTGACACAATGTGCCCTAGCACAAAGGCACATGCTTTATGTGCCGATATGTGCTTATGTGAAAAGGCACAGTGTGACACAATGTGCCCTAGCACATAGGCACATACGGGTATTTGAGGATACCTATGGCCTGGTATTGTATTATTTGAGGATACCTACTCGTGAATCCTTTTTTTGTCATATGTGCTTATGTGAAAAAGCACATTGTGACACAATGTGTCCTAGCTCAAAGGCACATGCTTTATTTTCCGACATGTGCTTATGTGAAAAGGCATAATGTGACACAATGTGCCCTAGCACATAGGCACATACGGGTATTTGAGGATACCTATAGCCTGGTTTTGTATTATTTGAGGATACCTACTGGTGAATTCCTTTTTTGTCAGATGTGCTTATGTGAAAAAGCACAATGTGACACAATGTGCCCTAGCACATAAGCACATGCTTTATGTGCCGACATGTGCTTATGTGAAATAGGTATCCAGGCCATAGGTATCCTCAAATACCCGTATGTGCCTATGTGCTAGGGCACATTGTGTCACATTATGCATTTTCACATAAACACATATCGGCACATAAAGCCTGTGCCTTTGCGCTGGGACACATTGTGTCACATTGTGCTTTTTCACATATGACAAAAAGGGATTCGCCAGTAGGTATCCTCAAATAATACAATACCAGGCCATAGGTATCCTCAAATACCCGTATGTGCCCATGTGCTAGGGCACATTGTGTCACATTGTGCCTTTTCACATAAGCACATATCGGCACGTAAAGCCTGTGCCTTTGCACTAGGACACATTGTGTCACATTGTGCTTTTTCACATATGACAAAAAAGGGATTCGCCAGTAGGTATCGTCAAATAATACAATACCAGGCCATAGGTATCCTCAAATACCCGTATGTGCCTGTGGCTATGGAATCCCATTTTGGTCGTTGACATTGTGTCACATTGTGCCTTTTCACATAAGCACATATCGGCACATAAAGCATGTGCCTTTGTGCTAGGGCACATTGTGTCACATTGTGCTTTTTCACATAAGCACATATGACAAAAAAGGGGTGCCGAAGGTCATATGTTTTTCAAAAAAGGGGTGCCGAAATTGGGGTGCCGGGGGATATTGCCGTTGGATATAGATGTAATGAGAATCGAATACACTTCGTTGTAATAAGGGGAGATAACTCTATATGATTAAGTACAGGTTATGGGAAATCAAGCAATCTGATTGGTCAGTTATAATTTATATAAATGATCTAGATAAATGAAACAACAAGAGTATACGGAATAGGGTCAGAACTAACAAGAATAGACTAGAAAAGCTAAATATAGTAATAATAAGAAAAGCGGCTCCAGTTAATAGGCTCTTCTACGCTACTGGAGTATACTCTAGAACAAAGGAACAAGACCAGATAGACGAAAACTATTGCATGTACAGATAGAAGCAGAGAATTCTGGGTAATGACCAAAGGAACGTGTCTTTTAATGGGATAAACGTCATGGGATAGGGATCCAAAAAGGGATTCTGGGAGAATTCTAAGCCAGAGCATTACTCCTGTTCAATCGAACGCACCCCCTTGTACACCCTTAGTACTATAGCACTACGTGCTAAGTCAATAAAACCAATAGCATGGGAAATCCGTATCAAATAAAGTCAATTTCGGTGATTTGGAAGGATTGTCGGTTTATTTGTGGTAAATAGATTTACTCTTCTGCAAAGGAACACACCCTCAAAACATACCCCGTCCTATTGGAGAAAAATTAGGTAACATAGCAACCACATGCTACCATAGAGACTAAGATGGCGGCCTCCAGTATACAAAATGGACGACCGAAACACGTATCACCCTGACAACATGCGCTGCGCATGCGCACTCATACCACGTATTACTATGGGGATGACGTCACAACATGGCCACTCACACGGGTTACCATGATAACACAGCATGGCGCCATTGGGTCACGTGACATGACGTCACTTCCGTGGTCCGGCACCGGGGTCCGGCAACCTGGGGGTGTCCGGGTACAAGACATTCTACTCACGTTACATAGACGCGGATTATCCTGGTAACTCAATCGTGTGACGTCATTACCATGAGCATCCAGTGCCCTACATGGTGAAAGCGGGGGTGGTGGGGGAGGGGTGCTATTTTATCCAGTTGGTACGTTTACCAACATGCGTAGTCTCCGCTTCCAGAAATTTAGTGTACCATAGTCCCCTGACGCCTTTGGGGATTGGCAACTGCCTCTGTTTCTGCTTGTTTTGGGCATCTAAAACTCATTTGTCGCACATTTATTAGTCATAAGAATATCATATTGTTCATTAACTTGACATTTTAACAACTAACAGTGAACAAATGAGGTGGAGTTAAAAGAGGTCAACAAGTTGGATGGAGCGAGGTACATATGGTGGATGTGGCGGGTTGGTAGTGTCGCACGGAACAAGAATAAGATGCGAGACTGGGTAGGAAGAGGAATGGGGTTTAGAAGGACTGGAAGGGGTGGGCAGGGATTAGGCTGAAAAAGAGAGGAGGTCATGAAATAGTACATCAGGGTGATTGTGCAAAGAAGGCTATCTGAGAATGCCATAAGGGAGTAATGCTAGACGGTATGATAATATAGATGGTGGAGATGTTGGAAGAAGTAGAAGTGATGAATTTGGGATTACAGGTTCTGGAAAAGGCGGAATCACTAGAACAGGCAGTATATGGAGAAGGATGAGGCTGTGGAGGAGGAGTTGTGTTGATATTGGTGTTGTGGCGGTGTTGGTGATGGTGTTGAGTAGTTATGTATGTTGTAAATGAGCCATTTTGTCGGACCCCGGGGCAGGACCGGGGGAAGTGACGCCATGTCACGTGACTGGGCGGTCATGTTGGGTTGTCATGATAGTGCACGTGGGTGGCCATGTTGTGACGTCATTGTCATGATAATAGGTGGTAGGAGTGCGTACGCGCAGCGCGTGTTGTTATGGGGACACATGCTCCGTCTCACCCCTAACAACCCGACAATAGATATCGAATTAATCCAAACAACCCGACAATCTTCAGAAAACTGACCCAAACACTCCCGAAAACACTCCCAAATAAAGGTAGTATATTATCCTTAATGAAGGTATGAGACGTATGACGAGGTACTCATTGTGCTCATTTTCATAGCTTTCATTTTGAGACGTATGATTTTGCGTGCATCGTGCTCATTTTCATAGCTTTTATTGCTTCATACGACGAAAAGGGGGATTCCGTGGGTTTAGTATCCTTAAAATATAGGATAGCATCTTTACCTAATGTCCGACCATACACTGGACGCGTAATTTATCACAGAAATGGGTTTATTACAATAATGGTATATATTATTTAAAGTCAGAATGGTCCAATTCTACACTGGGAACTGAAGAGTTCCCTCAAATACAGACCGACGGTCTCCACCTGAAACTGATGCCATGACAGTATAAATTACCAAAGATATGTTTATTTGAAGTTATAACATTATCGTTTAATTTGTTGTAACATAACGGGTTGAAAAAAGTTATAACATTATGCATCGATTTTTATAACATAACGGGTTGAAAAAAGTTATAACATTATGCGGAGTTTATAACATTATCGGTTGTTTACTACATTTTTTGTAACATTATGCGTTGGTGTAACATTATGCGGCGTTGTAACATTATCGGTTGTAACAAGCATCACGTCTGACTAACTCCAGATTTGCCACCGAAAGGGCAGAGTTATACGTAGAATATGCTAAGGCCCTCGAAAGAACTCTCAAGGAAGTTTGAACATCCTGGAATTCCTTTCCTTCGAGACGTAGTGATAAAGCTCTGGTAAGGTGATCTGCATAAGATAAGGCGTTTAAACTGATTCTGTTAGACAAGATTGTCGTCTCCAGCATACTGGAGAGAATCGACATAGATGCCGGCAATGACAACTCCAAGTCTTCTGTCTGGTTGTCTAAACGCAGAGGAACTCTCGGCACGCCCTGACCTGTCGTTTCAAATCTATTTCTATTATTGATGAAAGGCAGCTGTAGAGCATGAGACAATAAGAAACCGGATTTGCCAGTCTTAGAGGCTAGCTTGAATATAGTGTCATTAAGAAGTTCAAATGTCCATGTGACATTTCTGGACTGGGTCGGAAACTCAGGCGCAATGTCCCTATTCCGGCCGAGAAAGTCTGTGTCCAGTGATGCTAACAGTCTCAGGTAAAGCAGCATTTTGGTCCGGAGGAACAACTTCTGGAAGGTGTTGCCGGATGAAATCTATGGCCACGCTATGTTGTTCCGAAAGGGAAAATTCCAGCTGCGCTGATTCCCTTTCACCATCCGACTGGACCATATGAGAATCTCGGTCGTCCCTTTCTGACTCTGCAGGGGAGCGAACCGACCCAGCTTTCTCAGTTCCTGTTTTGAAAAAGTTTCTGATGGCTGCTGGGATGCTGCGATGAGTTGAGCTATCTGTGATAGCAAGTCCGTCAAGGAGGCCTGTGGAGCCGCAGTCTTATGTAATTTAGCACCTGGAAGCTCCTGAGACATTAATTCCTGAATACTTCTTTTATGTGAACGTCCCGACTGGAAAGGCCTTGTGTCCTTGGCGGGATACAGACACCTGCCCCCGGGCTGTGTGCCCCCTCTGTCAAAATTGATAGAAGAGGGCACCTGCCCCCCTCGTGATTTTCCAGGGTTGGACACCTGCCCCCCTACCAAATTTTATTAACAGGACACCTGCCCCCCAGGTAATTTTTATACCGTGGACACCTGCCCCCTGCTGGTTTATACACCTACAGAACACATCTAATAATAAAAACTAAAACTGTCAAAAATGTGTCAATGTGATTTATTTCCATAACACAATTGTCTCAAATAACAACAATAACATACAGGTACATAATCTTGAGCAATAAAGCAGTTACATATAATACATTGTGTGTGAATTAACTGAATTAGACTCTAAAATTTAACACCATACTTCTTATATTATTACTCTATTCTGTTTGCCAAACTGATTTATTGCTAAGAAGTGTTTTGTTTGAGTAATAAATAGAAACATCAATACAATACAAACCCATTTAATCTCATTTTAATACCACTCAAGTATATCCCCACCATTGCACATAGTTTTTTTTACTAGAAGATTCATATAAATTTGTTTTGGAATAAGTAGAAAATCTATTTTTCCCATTTTATAAAGGCCAAGCAGTCGAAAATGTGTCGACAATTTCAATGATAAATGTTGTTCATTATATTCTATTCCTCACTGGATAAAACCTAAAAATATATTGCGTGTTCCATTCATACAAATTCCATTTAGTCCAATTCCACTTAGACAAAATTTATATATCACCAGCTCAAAAATAAACCTCAGTAAAATGTATTTTGTCAATGAAATGATAGAAATGTAGCTGTTAATGAAATGGGCTCAAAGAGCTTGTTCCAGTAAAGCTAACTTTTCTATAATTTCATTGACAAAAAAATTATATATGTTTTCTTCAGCACTAAAAATAAACCTCAATAAAATGTATTTTGTCAATGGAATGAAATATATATCTTCAGCACTTGGATAAAACTTAAAAATGTGACAGCACATCAACTACATATCTTGGACCACTTAAAACCTAATACACTGGACTGATCTTTATGAGAGAGCAGAGCATAAACACATGAAATAGGAATGTTCTGTTTCATAGCTCGAATCACAAAGAGCAGCTGAAACTGCCTAGGAGCTACACTGAATGTTCCATCCATGAGCCAGTGTTCACTGTCACAAAGACACTTAAGTCCTTCCTCTGTAGCAAAAACAATCACACGATTTGAATTGTTTCCATCCTCAACGTAACTGTCACAGATGAGAAAGGGAAGTTCATCTGCCCCTCCTGTTGTCACAAATTCTCCTGGTAGCTCTGGGATCATATCTATAGACTGTGGCTCTTTAGGTGTGTTTCGGCGCGTGTGACGTCTTATCGAATGCTTTATTGTCTCTACTTTTCCAGCAGCAACTCGCACCCCAACTGGATGCTCGGCTAATTTATCAATCACAATCTGTCCGTGATTTGCTCTGTTCATAGTAATACTGGCTTTTATGTCCTCTCTTACTTTCATAGCCTCTACAGACATGACATCGGCTGGGTGTATGTGATCTGTGGTGGATCTAATTTCAGAAATATGCTAGTCAGTGGTTAAAGTTCCATTGCAACCTAAAGCTCGCCGTCAAGAACATTCCCATCTGATTGTCGACTTGGTAGTTTTCTTTTTTGTAAATGTGTAACCATTAGCACACAACTTGTCAGAACCTCTAATACTTTTGATAATTTCCATTGTAAAGCTTAACTGAAATGAAGTATGATGATCACGAACGAAATGGTCTCACTTCGGCGTGCAGGGATGGTATGGGGCAAGACCCTTTCGACCCTCTTTAACTGTAGATGATTTGGGTTGTCTGGGCGTGGCAAAGATGGAAAATGGAAATGGTACTCAGCGCTGTCTACGTTTCCTCCTGTTCTTTTTTGGAGGAGGAGGCTGTGATGGTGATACCTCTTTTGGTGGTGTTGAAGGAGGGGTGCTGGAGGGCTGACTATGCTGGTATGGTCTAGCCCTTGCAGCTGCCGGTGATGGAGAGCTCTCTTGAGTAGTTCGAAGATAGTGGTTACTGACACTCTGTAATGCTCTTCTAATCGTGCTTTCCAAGAGTCAGCGGTTATCCAAGTTATTCAGTGTTTGTTGGAGAATTGCTAGATGTTCGTCATCCCTGACCTTTTCCCCAAGGATGCTTTCCACAGACTCCGCGATGTGAGCTTCCTGGATAGTGTCTTGGTCGGAAAAGGCTGGAAGAGCAAGAGCGGGTGTAGCTGCATGTGCGCTGTCCGGCTCAACTTCCTGCACCATAAACAAACCTCCCTCCTCCATCTCCTCCTCCGAGGAAGAGTGTGATGGGCTGGAGATAGGAGTATTGCCTGGCAAACCAGCATCCTCCGGACCCTCCACAAGAGTGTGGGGGAACCGTCGTGGACGTGGAAAGGCCAGGGGTAGCAGGCATTGAGCTTTCAACGCCATGGTTAGCCTCCCTCTCTTCCTTTTCCGTCCTTTTCTTCTCCGCCGGACTGTTTATGCGACGGAGCGTCCTGATCAGGAGGAGTGGACTATGCTCCGACTGACGAACGTAACGTACAACAACATCTGAGCCCAGATATGTTGTTGTAAGAGAGAGCGGCCTCTCTCGCTCGTGGTCTGGGTAGACCTGGACAGGCTACCTACCAGACTGACTGGCTTACTCCGTTCCATCCTCTGATCCGTCATCGCCGGGTGTGCACGATCTGAGTTTATAGTGCTCGCAGCACCCGATCTCCTTTCCTGGACTGCAACAGATGAACCCGGCATCACAACCATTTCGTGAATGATTGCTTCACCAGGCAAGCTAGTGGGCGACAATGCCATCGATCCTACTAGGAACCTCTTAGGCATTTGCCAAATTTCATTGAGCACTTTAGCCGCTAGCTCTTCATTTGACTGCGACGACGGAGGCACACTTCTTGAAGACATCATGGAAAAATCACCCTGTTCTTGTTCCTCTGAAAAAGAGACTGAAAAACTAGAGTGACCCTGTGGCGAGTGGACCGGCATGGACCTCTCACCACTAACAATATACTGTGACACACGTCTCCAACGTTTGTCATCCCAATTGGCACACACTGAGCAAGAATTAGTGCGAGTACACCGACTACATGAAATACAATGAACATGACAATCAGAGGAAGACTTCTTCAAATTACAATTTGAACAATATTCTTCCATTTTGAAAAAATATTAACAGTCATCGTACTCCCACTAACCCTTGAAAACAAAGATACATGATAATAATATAATCCATTACAAACATTTCGAAAAATAATTCAAAAGAAAAATTTTTTCGAAAAAATTTCAAGATGAGTCCAAGTTCTCAATGGGAACGATGAGCCCAAATGGATCCCAAAAAAGCCTAAGTGTGGACAAAATTTTTAAACATATCTAAAAAATTAATGTTACACTTACGGACAATATTAATGTATCTGGCTATGAGCAGAACTAAATAGAAGACAAGGAATCACTGTCAGAAGTAACCGTTCTCAACGTAAACAAAAGTGAATAAAAACCGGAAGCAAGACTCCAGGCACTGAAAATACGGCCCAAAATCAGTAACCAATTTTAAACACTATCCGACGTAAAACAGGGGCTTCCAGAGAAGAAACTGCAGTACATCGGATGGTAGATGCATGACCAAAATGCCTAACCACCCTGGGATGAGAACGTAACCATGGGGAAAAACAGAATAAACATTCTGTTACCAAGCCAAAAACTCCAAAGAAATTTCAGTAAAAAAATTACAAAAATTATGCCAAAGGCATGGGAGAATAGCAAGGGGGGTATCAAGGAAAGGGAGAGAGGAAACACTGAACAAACAGTGGAAATTTCATAGCAAGAATGAAAACATCTGGCCCATGCCCCAAAATTAGGGAACATGAAATAATTTTGCATAAAAATTATAAGTTACAGCCCTGAACACATACTTCCACTGTTCCTTCCTCTCATCCTTTTATTTCATCCTTAGATCCACCATTTCTTTCATGATTTTGTGTCTGGCATCATTTTAACTGAGATTATAAGCCCAGATATCAGTGAGATGTTTCTGATTGAAGGGCCAAAGAAAGAATGAAGATTCTGTGCCAATTTCGGTACTTCATTGACACTGCGCATCTGCAGTGGATAAAAGTATGGAGGACCACATAGGACATTGATTTTTTGGATTTTGATGCAAATTTTGGGGATTGGGGGAGCAAAATTTGTGCTTGGCCCTAGAATTTTAAGAGTTAGCACCTGCTAAATCTGGGTCATTGGTACAGTATAAAAATACCATTTGTTAGCTCACCCAGTCGGGCTGGTTAACAAAGGGTTTACATAGTGTAATTTCCGAATGTCTAACTCAACAAGAGACATTTATCTCCTAAATAGAGTTTTACCCATAACTCCTTGCAAGATGCTGGCAGATATTCTTGCCCAGTACACGAAATCTTGTGCCATTAAAATAAGTAAAATTTGAGGATTTTTAATGGAATTCCTTCCCTGTAAATTGAATAGACTTTTTAACCAATGATTTCTCAAGACAAATTTTCATGAATTTTTCAGCAGATCTAGTCATGGCTGCTCTGAAGCAGCCATGACTAGATCTGATGAAAAATATTTAAAAATTACTCAGCAGGTTGAGAGTTAATAAGAGCCTAATTCCAATTTTTACAAATGCGGTTTGCTGCGGTTGAAGGCAAGTGCAGCATCAATGTGCCGTATGCCTTAGTATACAGTGCCACTGTGCCTCCACATGAGCAATTCAGGATTAAGTGTCTTGCCCAAGGACACAATGCAATTAGGATCACACAGTCGACCTTTCAGTTTAGAGTCCAATGCTTTAACCTCTGAGCCACCGTCTCTTCTGACTGGGACAGAGTTATTCAAATGCAAGATATACCAACCTTGTTGTGCAATTACGATATGATGTTTGTTAAATTGAAGAGGTTACATAAAGATTTATGTTCAAATTCAAAGACAAATGTACATGTAAAAAGTCGGAGTATATTACCCGAGATCATACACTTAATTGTAAAACATTAGCCATCTCTGAAGCAAAAAGAAGATTGTTTATCCAGACATAGTTCTGGAATCACACCCAGGCAACACCATTTTTATTTTTTTATTTATTTATTTATTTATTTATTTATTTATTTAATGATGACTAAGCTCACATATTTCTGCACAATAGATAATCTTGACTACTACATGGAGATAAAGTCAAGTTTAGTCAATTGTTTATACCCATGAATGTTGCCCATTTGAGAGGTCTTACACCCCAAGCATTGGGGAGTGGGTAGTGATGAGCTGATAAGATAAATGACCTGTCATCTGACTGCCGATGTTTTAGATACGAAACTGGCTGATTTTGATGCCGATGTTAGATGGTCAGTGTTTATGTTTAAGTGATGGTAATTGCCAGGCAATATACTGTGTAAACCCCCAATCTTGACAACAGTTTTAGTGGTGTTTGTTAGCAATGCTGAGGGCTTTAATTAATGATTTAATTATTGATGAGGAGCACTTTTATTTTACTAATGGGTATGGCCATCTTGCGCATATAATATCTGATAAACCAGAATCACGGCAGAATAAAACAAAACGAAACAAACATAAACTTGAACACTACAATTTTATCTTTTATGAAAGCTGTTGCCAAAATGCATCGAAGGTAATATACACAAGTCGCAAGCAAGTTCCTGCAATTACTTGCTGTTGTTTTCGGATTTCCTTGATAATGCACAGTACTGTGATGTGAGCTCCCTCATGACACTCCTAGTGTTTACAAGTAGATGAGTCCATATGAAGGCTATCAAATTTCTGGGACTGTTGCGCCAGTGTTTCCACCTTTAACGCACGATTATCCCCAAGAATTTAACATCGCTAGTCACACATATTCACTCTGCTCGGCGAAATTTGATGCAATCAAATGGAACTACGAATCACTCAAGAGTCATTTGAATTAAAAAACATTTTAAATCTGGATGAAGAATTTAGAAAATCTTGACAATTTTTTTTACATGTGACCATTGGCGAGGGCTGATCCCACACACCTGACTACCGAATGTCAACCGATGGTTGCTTAGAGGCTCATGGCTGATTGTATAACGATTAATCATCACATGCATTATCACTGGGTCCTATTTTACCAGCAAAACACAGCCTGTTAGTTTAGCCAAGTAAATAAGCAATGCTTCACTTTCCAGAGTTTTATGACCACATAAAATGACTGAAGGATGTCATGTGACTAGTGTCTCTACCAGATGTGAGCAAATAAGATGCGGATACGGACTGCGACTAGACATACATAAAATCAGATAGCTAAGCATTTTTGTAAACCCAAATAGTTCAAGTAAACTTAACTTATCTGCAAAATGTGAAACGGAAAATTATTTTAATATGCGTATGAATGTTGGAAAAGTGAAAACTGTTTGAAATGAAAAAAAGATCTTCAACTCTGTGTCTGTATCATTAATTTATGTTTTGTGGAATTAAATGAAGTATTCACATCAACTCCATAGTAGTCGCAGAAAATAAAACTGCATGTTATCAGCTTTACATAAATTAGACTAAACAAAAAGGTGATATCTCTGTAATCTTGTCACCTAATTAACAAATCAGTGGATGCAAAAAACGTGATACATGTATGCAAAAGATACCACCTTACTGCACAACCACCGATCTTTTCCTGATAAAGCATAAAATCTGGTTGAGAAAACAAACAACATGATGCTGTAAATTTCTAGTCAAGACATGGTCATTCTCCCAACAACGTTGACACATTTAGGAGCACCATTTCTGGAATTGGCATTCTGTAACTTAAGATTGTTGAGTGCCATTGGAAACTATTGTCATTTTCTGCCATTTGCCAATTAGGTAAGATGTCACATGCCAACTTTAGCGAAGAAACGGCAATAGCTTTGGGTGTTTCCCCAAAGATTCAACATAATTATTCTCCCAAAATCGTTTACACTAAAACATGAATCGCCGTCTCAGATGCAAGAAAATGGCCTTCCTACAGTGTTAAATTCTAAAATTTTCTTTACCATGTGCGAACTATGGTCACACCAGGCGATCTGTGATTTTCTCCTCCTACTGGACCCATTAATATATTCCTTGCAGAAACCCTGGTAAAGGACTAACATGTGTTATCAGTATTCAACAGGCATTCAACATTGATGGCCTAAGGGGATCCTAGGACATTCATAGCAGGTATGGATTCATGCAATCATTTTCACAAGAATCCAAATGGATTCTCCTAAATTTAGATGAAATATAAGTCCTGAATGTCACTTGAGAGCTATTTAAAGTGTGCTATGTCCTACTGGCAATACTGGGATATAGCACATTTTAATATTTATTCATTTAATATGAATTTCTCATGTCTGTAAATAACACACTGGCTTACACAGTCACAACACTGGAATTGAGAATTGTAAACATTCACAAAATCAAATGCCAACCCATACTGTACCCCACTCTGATTTATTCTTTTCCAGGATGTTCAGATGAACTTGGCTATTCTACATGTGTGTGTATTTCCTTCAAGGTGTCCCATGTGTTGGGAATGTACCTGATACTGCAATGGGGTGAAGGACAAAAAATTTTTTTTATCACAACACAATTGCAAACAAACTAAGTAAAATAAAGAATGAAGTCAAAAACATATGGTATTGAAATATTTATTCACTTTTAGATTTCTCGGCTCTTTTCTCTCTTACCTTTTGGTGCCATCACTGCCGTGTCTTCAGATCACCTTCTTTCTTTGACTGGGTTGCAAAAAATACAGCTTTGTGGGCTCACTGTAGATGCACTTTTAAATTGCTTGTGTTTCCATGAACGGCAGATACTTTTTTGGAAGAAAGTTGGCATTTGCAAAATTTGTAATGAATTCGATCAAAATGTAAGTAATAATCACTTTTGGATTTGTCTGCTCTGCTGACATTCGCTGTCATTTTGAAAATGAGATTACGAGGGAGTCATTGTAAATTTCGATGTTCAACATGAAAGTATGCAAACACTGTGTGGCCACTTTTTTTGCTTCTGTTGGTTTGGTTTTTCAGTTTGCGGCAAAAAAACTGAAACTGAACCTAAAAACCTCCTTGCTGTAGAGTAGTTTGATTGGTCGAGTGGATACTGCAACTATTGGACTTCGATGGGATGGACTGGATGGAATCAGTAGTAATGGCTACACTAAGTATGAATCAGATTTAACTTGCCTTGTATTCTAAAGTAAAATGTGTGTCCATATCAGAACGGGAAACATCGTTAACATAAAGGCAGAAGGTATCACTGTTGAAGATAGAGACGATCTGCATCCTTGTAAGATGGCGGAAAAAAAACAGAATGACACGTTGGTTATACGTCTACACACTGGTTCCGGAAGCTGTGGATTAGTACAAGGAGAAGAGTGTCCCCCTACTAGGTGTGCACCAGTCGCACTCGACACTTATTTTTTCTTGGTGCTTTTGCACCACTTTTGTTTCCCAAATCGCTTGAGAAAGAAGAAAACAGGGAGTATTTTTCCAAGTTAGGGACTTCCACTGTAGTACAAGCCTGTTGTAAGACAATTGTAAGGTAAATTGATAAGAAATTGGCACACACATCTTCTCATTATTAAAAAATGTTGCATTCAATTCTTATGTGACTGTCTTCTACACTCAAAACGTATCGAAATGTGACACAGCACACAGGTGTTCGATATGTGCCAAAGATCATGAAAAATGTTGTATTTGAAGGTCTTTTGACAAATTATGTATGTTCCCATCATTATGTAATAAGAGAGACAAGGTACACAACTCGCTAGCTTGGAAGATATCCACTTGCCTTATTCAAACTCACAGAAAAACCAAACGTGTGAATTTGTAATCGAGATATTGATGTCATCCAACAGCTAAGACATTAAACTTTACGTTGGTATACGACTTGCCCAATTAAATACTTTTTAATGCTAAAATGGGTTAAATATATCTTGGGAATGAGTCACTGTTTTTTTGGTCGGACACGGCTACTGACAGAAAGTTGACTGGGGCCGATCAAAACAACTGGTCAAATTTATCGAACAAAATGACCCATTTTCTAACTACGATTGTCACTCTATCTAAACTTCACCACACTAATCATACAATGCGGTGTTGGGGGAATCAGAATCTCGATCTCATTCATGCAGAGGAGATTATTAAACTCAATCACATTCGCGCAGAGGAGGTTATTAACCCACTATGCGCAAATGCGATCGAATTTCCGATTATGCATCAATGAAAAGGTCTATTTGTTTCGGCGCCATTACCAGGTTATTGTTTTTACTGTTTTATTATTTATACAAAAACATGGACGATTTCGAAATGTTCGTTGATGCTTCGAGAGTATTCATATAACGATAATTAAAGGATAAAACATAGTTTGGATCAATAAACTCTGCCCAAATGTAAGGAAATATGTGTACTATCGATTGCAGCTGGTAATAAGGACGAAAGCTTGATATACATTCCTATTTTCCAGTTTTGAGTTCCCATAAAAACTTGATAGGAACTTTTTCTATAGGATTGAATGGGAAGAATCTGAACGTAGAGGGGTAGCCACTACGTTCAGACCGCTGAACTAATAGCACCTTAAGATTGCTGAACTGGCATATTCATAGTCCAAACATGGCCTGAAAGTCTGTAATTTAATTTTTGGGTTTGGTACGTCCTTTCAGTCCAACATACTTCCCATTCCTCCTATGGTAAAACTGAACAGCCGACCAAAATCATCAATTTTAGAAAAACGATTTTGTTTTGTGATAAAAGTATAAGCATTTCTGAAAAGAATGTAAAATTACCTTTTCATTCGCGTATCTCCCGTCCAAATATTCCCAATACTGCCGTCATAATCTTATTTTTTCTGAAAAATGCGTAACAGATTCATTACACAGCCAGCCATATTCTTTTTCCGTTTTGAATATTATTGGGGAGAATGTGTTTCACAGAAAGTGTTCACGAAACGCACCGGCGGAAAAAACGGTGTGCGAGACTGCAGACACACATTCAGTTTTCTCTTTCGTCTTTCGTACACGATTTTTTAAAAAATTTTAATGCAAGGCGAAGAGTTAACCAACAGTTGGAAGGACTTTATCTTGTACATTTTAAAAGAGAAAAACAACAACTGATTTTAACAACAGGCAAGAGATTAAGGGAAGACAAAAAGGTAAGTGGAGCTCGATAAAAACAGTTAATTTACATGTAGGCCTGTTACACATATCGCCATTTTCAGTGTGCAGCAATTGGGGGGGGGGGGGGGGGGGAGGGGGGAGGGGGGACTTTAATGGATCTACTTTCTACTTCGTACAGGTGGGGATGTTTTAAGTTTATTGTTGGATTCTTTTCAGTATCTTTTGTATCTCCAGTTAACCCTTCCCTTAATGCAACTGCCAAAATGACCAGCAACGTATACAAAAATCGTATTTGATTTTTTAATTTTTCTGTCATTGTTTGTGTATTAAATACAGCATATGACCTCTCATTCGGGTGAGTGTATTCAGTTCGTTTGATTAAGGAGGGTGGGGGGGGGGGGGCTTTAGTGGATCTACTTCGTACAGGTGGGGATGGGCGTTTTGACTAAAATAGTAATATTAAATAACATGCGATATTTTTTTATATAATGTATACAGTGTGTCTTCACGTTTTGATGACTTCATATTCTAACAAAGAAATCCAAGTTTTCATGTCCTCCCCTAAACCAAGTCAACCACAGTAGTCTGACCAGAGCAGCAAGAATCGGCCCTCACTGAACAAAATTTTCCAACAACTAAGTTTTAAAAAAAAAAAAAAAAATTATTTTGCTTTAAAAACACAGCGTATGGCTCGATGCGAGATGGGCTCGTCCCACTGGCTGTGTGTGTGTGTGTGTGTGGGGGGGGGGGGGGGGGAGGGGGGTACACGAGCTATGTTCTGGATGCAAAAAATGAAGGAGTAATCAATTTGAAAAGCAAGTTTAGTGTCTAACTATTCAGTAATGGCCTGGACATCAACGGCGTGAATTGCGGGGGGTGGGGAGGGTGAGTGGTATCTCAACTCAAATATCAGTGAAAAGAGTACAACATCCCCATAATAAATAATAACCCCTGCTTTTGTCATTTCAAAGTTTTCTCTTTTGAAATAAAAATCACAAAGTATAAATCTCAGAAGCTGTTTGCTAAGACAGAAAAAATATAGCAGCTAATCAACTTCTCAAAAATGAGAAACCATGCCAAAATACCTACATTCAATAACTTTTTACTCCTTCAATTCTTGCATCCAGAACATACCCCGTTTACCCCCCTGATGTTAGGTTAACAGACTTGGGGGTCAAATGCAAATGCATTTGCATTTAAATGCATTTAAATGCGTGATTTCAAGTATTTGCATTTGCATTTGAATATTTTAGAAGCAAATATTTGCATTTGCATTTGAAAGAAAAAGTATTTGAAATTTCAAATACTTTCCAAATACATTTCAAATACTTTTGTCTTAACTCCATAAATTGAACTTTGCATTTGTTACTCAACAGATTAATTATATCTAGTTTTACACAGTTGGCTGGAAAGGGAATTCCTTAATTAATTAATTTAATTAATTAATTTGTTTGTCCAGTCTAAAGAAATCTTGAACTTGGAAGATTACTGTGCTGATAAAGTGTGTTCATACAAACTGTGACAAGAGGCACAGCATGGTGTCATAAATGGCCATCCACTTAGTCTTTGAATCAACTGAAGTAGCATATTTTTTTATCAGAATACAGTCTAGGGCATAACACAGGTGGAAAGTGGATTAAGGAACACTCATTCAACACTGAGTGAAAAATTATACAGCACAGCTACAAGAGAAATTACATGCCAAGCAGAAGAAATTGACTATTATTTTCTGTAACTGAGCAAACTGAATTTTTTGATCAGTTCGTCAAAAGACCATTCTAAGCTTTTGGGTTTTTTTAGAGGGAATTATAGATTAGGACCCTTGTTATTACTCGAGATAAAAACCTATTGATTAATTTATTCATTCAACACTTAGTCCATACACTTTATTATGCTTGCAACAATATTCAAGTCTTCTTCCTCTGAATGTATTTGAAAGTATTTGAAAAGTATTTGAATTGATTTTCAAATGCATTTGCATTTGAACAATTTCAGCTGCATTTGCATTTGCATTTGAAAATTTGAAAAGTATTTGCATTTGCATTTAAATACTCTCCAAAGTATTTGACCCCATGTCTGGTTAGGTAGTGGTATTATCAGTGATAAAAAAGACAGCGTTATCACCTATTCTTTACTGAAAA